>CM077093.1:53190177-55590177 GCA_039513925.1 Platanthera zijinensis | reverse complement strand
TATATCCTCATCAATAGAATTCATGTAGAGTCTGATTCTTGCCTTTCAGAGTATAAACTTGGACAAGTTACACACTAGAGGTCTGGTGCTTGCATACTCTTTGTTCCGTGTCATGCTGTATAGATCTAGAAGATGTAATAGAACAGATCTAACTTGAGATCTTTGGTTCAAGGGTTAGCTTGTACAACTAAAAGAACCTCCTCTGATACCAATTGAAAGTTAGGATTAGATCCGATATACTCTAGAGGGGGTGAATAGAGTATGTCTGTGTGTTTTTAAAATTTTCTTCTCTAACAGTATACTATCTTTACCTTTAACAACTATATTTAACTATCATAGATTAAAGAAAATCAAAGATCACAGAATATCTAACTAATACAGCCACAGCAAGAACAGAAAAGAAAGAGCAACAAGACAACACAAGAAATTTTTAGTGGTTCCCCAAACTGGGTACATCCACTCTTATACCACCCTTGGTAGGAATCCACTGCAGGTTTTGATCAGGTGACTATCACCAATGAGCTTTTGATCAGGTGCTCAAAAACCAAACCTCAAGTCTTTTGGAAAGAGACTTGCAACCAGAATAATTTTGAAGGGAATTAAAACCCTGTATAGAGGTGGGAATGAGAGAGTGATGTAAGTCTTCTTTTCTCAAATCAAAATGAGAAGACTTTGTGGATTCTTATTTGTTGTCAAAGCTCCCACCTGAGATCTTGAATGGTTCAGGAGTGGAAGTTTTGTTCAAGGGTGTAGGCCTTCAGCTTTTCAGAGATCCTTGACTGATTAGAATGTTTCTGTCACTTGAGATCCCTGAAAACAAAGAGGGAGAGAAAGAAAGATTCTTGATGGTGATAGTGGTTCTTTCTTCTTCTCTTCAGAGCAGTCAATTTTTGAGAGATCTTTTTCACTGCATTTTTTAATAACTTTTCTTTGCTATGACTCTGGTTGATGATCAATCTCTGCTCTCGTGTAATTTTTATTTTCTTGGCAGGGAGATGAGTATAAATGACTGCAACTTGGTCGAATTCAAAAGAAAAACTCTGCAATAAATGTTCAGCTGAAATCTTGGGAACGAAAAACGGCAAGATTGTTGTCAAATATTCTATTCTATGTATGTCCCGAGATATAAACAATTAATTCCATTGAGGATGTTTGCAATCAATACTGCCAGTAACGGCTCTATTCAGAGAATATAAGTGCATTGATTTGCAAGGAACTTAATAGCCTATAATGGAAATAAAATGATGAGACGGAAAGAGAAAGAATAAATAACAAAATATCTTACAGTTTTCGTCGACCTGAGATTTTGTCAACCTCTGATCAACCTTCGTCGAACTGAGATCTGCTTTCGTCGACCTGAGCTCTGTGAATCAACTTTTGTGCATAAGCTGACTAATTATGCGCTCTATGTTCGTCGACCTGAGACTGTGAAGTTAGTCGACCCAAAAACTTGGTCCATCTGTCGGCATTGATTTAATAGCACATCTAGCGTTGAGTGTTCTTTGTCTCTGAGTCAGCCTTGGCTTTGAGTGAATTATGGCGCTGAGTGTTAAAGAGTTAGTCGATCTGAGTTCGAAGTTCGTCGAGCTCAGATCAGAGATTTTAGCTCTGATTTAGTCGAGCTGAGCACGATTATCGTCGACCTGAGATCGACGAACGTAGATCTCTTTCTCTAAATCTTGATTTCTCTAAGTCTTGAGTATTTGGCAGTGTTGTAGGTTGGTCCTTTGATCTGTTGACTCTAAGAACATGGACTAGACTTAAGAAACACATAAAATTTGACCCTTCTATACAACATGGGTCACAACCTAAGAAGACAACCTAGCCCAAATCACCTAGGGGTTCCAACAGGGTGGTCTGGTGACTTCTCTCCAGCAGGTTGGAGACCGGGCGGTCTGCTCTGGCTGCTTGTCTACTCTTATCTGTATGGTAGGGCGGTTAAACCTCCTTGTCTAACCGCGCGACCTATGTGGTCTGGGTTTGTCTAGCTGCTAGTCTTATAAATGTATTTAGTCCCACATTGCTTATTTATATTCTCTCCTTTCTCTTCCATTCTATAAAAGGGAGACCATACCTTTGTAATAGATACAATTTTTTGGAAATAAAAACTCTGTTATTATCCATTTTTCAGTTTCTCTTTTTCTGTTCGCACACCCAAAATGCCAGCATGACTAAAACCATGAACACCGTCAATACACAACAAGTGAACTAATTAGGAGGATCCAAGAAGACATGACCCATAGAAAAGCTAAGAATCGTGTATAATAGTCTTACTATATTTCGGCTTCGTTTATCTTACTTTTTTTCTTTTAATTTTTGTCTGTGCCTAATATCAATCACTACTCTAAAGTAGCAAGTCTAAACTTGCGCACACACAGTTGCTAACTTCAATTAAATATGCTTTAACCACTTCTAACTCTACCATTGCAGGAAAACTTTGGGGCCAGTCTCCCGACTACGCACTTCCCCGGCTCAAAGGTCCGCCCTTCTCCCGTGTAGTATACAAACAGTTCAAAACATTCTTCCATCACCGTAACTTCTGGGCTAGTCCCCCAGCGACCTCCCACTATCGTGGCTCGAAGGTTTTGCCTTCGCCCCTAAAGTAGGTCATGGTGCCGTCAGGGCTTTCCTCCTCGTGGTCGCCAATGGTATGAAGCATCCACCCTTCTCCATCTCTCTGGGGTCAATCCCCAATGACCTTCCACTTCCACGGCTCAGAGGTCTGCCCTTCACTCCCGTACTAGATCACAACTCCACTACGGCCTGACCCCTCACGATCACCTAGGTTTAAAGGTCCTCCCTTCACCACCACTTCTAAGGAAAACCCACAGCATAGTGTCATTGACCTCGCACTACCTGGGTTGAATCATTTTGCCCTTCATCCTCATAGTAGGTTACAAAATCTAAAGATCATGTCCCCATGCCTCACTGTCGTGGCTTGAAGGTCTATCCTTCGCCTATGTAGTAAGTCGCGCCACAGCCAAGGACAACCCTCATCATAGTGGCGTTAACCTCTCACTACTATGGCTTGAAGCATCCAGCCTTCATTCATGTAATAGGTTACGACAACATCATGGTCTTGTCCCTACTCTACCGTCTTCTAAAAAATAAAGATAAAACAAAATCCCGAGTTATGCATAAAATAACAGTGTTGACACTACCAATACAAAACATTACTCAAGTAATGCTACAAGCTGAAAAAAATCCACAAATGATTATACAATCAACAAAAATCATCCATGGCGCTATAATATTATACAATGCAAACATAAGTAAAAATATATAGGCTACAGAAACATACAAAGATACAATATAATGGAGCTACTCTTCGCCCTCAATATTGATGTTAGAGCGCTCATCTTCGAAGAGGTCTCTAATACCAAGGCCATACACATTGCATTCGCACTTCCACACCATCATCATAAGAGTCTTTAGGCTCCCATGCTTCATGTCCATCTCTCTCTTATCCTCCATATGGGGTTCTATCTCTTTGCTCCAGACCTCCTCCCATATCTCCTCTGACAGCAGATATAGGTCCTACATATAATCTATGGAGTCCTTATACTCAACGACTCTTGCAACCTTCAAATCCTTAATAGCCTACTCTAGTGAGGAAAGCCTCTCAACCTCAGCCTTCAGAGATCCCATCTTGGTATCCTTGCAAGACACCTCTCCATGCACGCTCTCTAGCAGGTGCACCATCTTCTTTATGAGTGCCTTCTCCATCTGAAGCTCTAAAATGGGAGAACAGTTGACTAATTCCTCAGAGATTTATCTATAGGGGTGAATATAGATCAAAATTTATTTCAAAATAAACTATACAATTCACAGAATTTGCATTTACTGAAGCTATTAACCAGAATTAAGAACAGATGATTATAATCACAGCAAAATAAATATTAAATCACAGAATAATGTACAAACATAGAAAATACAAGAGATATAGTTGTTCCCCAAAATCTGGGTACACTCACTCTTCTACTCCCTTGGTAGGAATTCACTATCATAGTGCCCAAGTTTTTTGAAAAGAAGACTTTTAGAATCAATCACCAGATCTTTTGATAAGAAGATCCCGAACTAATACAATCTAAGTCTTTTTCCAAGTAGACTCTCAGAAAATCTAACTGAAACCTTTGAACAGAGATTCTCAAAACTCTTTTTACAAATTGAAAAAGTTAATGAAACAAAAATTGTAAAAAGATCTGAGGATTTAGTTATCTTCTTGATGAGTCCTCTAAGAAGAATCCTGAGGACAATTTGACACTTCGTGAATTGATATCGAAAACTCTGATGAATCCTTGAATAAGAAGATCTTAAGGATTATAGGCTCTTGATCCAGATTATCCTTTAATCTTCACTAAATCTGATGCAGCAATTGATAATCCCTTGAGAAAAAGAAGAATTGAATATTTTTTCAAATTCAGGAACAAAGATGATGGTCGACTGATTTAAGAAAAAACTTTAATTGCATATGATAATCTTCCTATCCTTCTCTGTCGAAATCAATCTTCCAAAATCACGATCTAATTTGAGTGTAACGATCGTTAGAATAATAATTATTTTTCTTCATCTCTCTCTTCTTATATATATAGATATATATATATATATGGGAATTTTAGGGGAAAATCGGTTTTCTCCCCCTTAGGGAGAAAACCTGGAAATTACCCTCCAAATTTATATTTTTTCAAAAAAATGATCAACCTGAAAGCTATTTGTATCAATGAGATCTAAAATTTTCATGTTGATCATTTTTTTTATTTGAAGCCATTTAGACCCCCAATTCGGACCCGAAACAATGTGTGTGTGTCTGTGTATTCGGTGACATTTTTTTTGGGGGGGGGAGGGGGGCTAAATAAGAAATTGATCAACATGAAAATTGTAGATTTCATCAATACAAATATCTTTCATGTTGATCAATTTTTGAAAAAATGTACATTTAGAGAAACCAATTTCCCCCCTAAAATTCACCTATATATATATATATATATATATATATATATATATATATATATATATATATATATATATATATATATATATATATATATATATATATGATAGAGAATCTAACATCTCCAAGAACCAATTATTCAATTCAAATCTTTCATGAAGTAATTATGAATTAATCTTCAAAACAATTCTCATTCAGAAATCTATTCGACGTAACGTCGTATTCATATAAAAGTAACATCGAGTTCTGGCTTCTTTCAGACAATCTATAAATTTATTTATGTAATTGACATTGCGTCGTTACCATATCGAAGTATGCACCGATTAAATCCTTTAATTAACGCCAACTTGTCATGATCTGTTGCTCTGACTTATACTCAAAGTAGCGTCGATATAATTTCGAAGTTGCGTCGACTTCTAGTTGTCATATGTTGGCATTTCCTAACTTTTCTCTTAAATTCAGTGTGTCTTTCTCATGTCCTTTATACCAATGACATCCTAAGACTTCTAAGAGCATGTTACCCTCTCTATACAACATGGGTAATAGACCTAGGTTGTAAAATCACTTAAAGTAATTTGTTAAGGTAAATCATAAGGATATTTCCCAACAAGCTCCACCCTCAAATGCTCCATCTCTGCCTACATCTCTGCCTCAACCTGTCGGAAATGAGACACGTCATGATCATCCACCCCCCTTAAGTTAGACGGGGTGCTCTTCGCTCCATGGAGCTCCTCCTGAAGCGCAAGGTACCTAGCCTTCTAGTCTATATAATGATCGTTCCATGTGAGAGTGATGCTAGCTTGAACTCCATTTTACAAAAAGAGGGAAAAATTAGATTCCTTGCAAGAAAATAAGCACAACAAAGTAAAGTGCAACAATCTCCATAACATTCATATCCTAAAGAGAAGAAGTGATCTACTTCGCCTTAGCCGATGGCAATGCAGAAACATCCTTGAGAGGAGCCTTGGGGTAGTAGAGCCTAGATCCTCAACATCAAGATTAGCAAGTGCAACATCCGCCATAGAGCTACAAGGTGCCACCTCATTAGTATGCTCCTCCGGTCAAGGTGAAGAACAAGACGCTTATCTCAAGCTGTTGTAATTGAATACAATTTTCCTCTTCCTCTCATGATCCAGCGGTATAATAACAGAATGCTCAAGATCAGTGAAAATTTTGCACTGCAGCAGATGCTTGTCCTCAATGAACAGAGAAATACAGAGCAAGGGGTTCTCTAGTGCGCGAGGGTTGGTAAACCCCAACACTGGCGTGAACTCACACTCATGTCCCGTCACACAGAGGAAACAACTAGAAAGCGACTTCCACAGCTCTGGCAGTCCTCAAGAGTTCTTAAAATACCCATATAAGGTGTTCCTATGGAGATGGTACACCCAATCTTCAAACTTCAGCCAACACTTGTTGATGTGAATCTCCACGCAGTTGCCTCCGTTAGTGCGTACATCATATCATTCCTTGAAAAGATCTAGAAAATTTGAGCAATGCTTTGGGAAGAAAGCAATCAAGCCCATGATGCACATCATTCCTATATGAGTGTACTGAGAGACTGACACACTACAATTTCACAAAATCTCAATCACATCCTCACAAGGCGGGAGGTAGAACCCGGACCTCAGTGATGACTAGTGGAGCAGTATGCTCCCCGTCGGAGGATTTTGTGCTTGTTACTCGATGTGTGGAAACTTCACCTCCATCTTGGAAGGTATCCCATATCGCTTCCTCCAGATGTCAACTTGCCCATCTGTGAGCGAAGAATGTTGTTGCATTGGCCTACCTTGTGAGTAGCACCTTAGAACCTGAAAGGGAAAAATATAAGTATTCGAAAAAGCAATACTTCAAGTGCACCTCCACACCCGTACACAAGCACAAGACAAAAGCACTTGACGCATGCACGTAATCACACAAGAACACCCACGTACACCTCGCGCGTGCAAGGCACGCAAGAGCACCATGCACACATAAAGCGCACGGAATCCCCCTGCGCGCGCACGGCACGCGGGTGCACTCTGCGTCCCGCACGCACAAGGAAGGCAGATATGGCCCGCGCGCGCCCAATGCGCCTTGTGAGCATAGTGCACATGCACACCTCGTGCTAGCCCGGTGTGATGTGTCCTCTTCCTTCCGCGCACCTCCTTCCACGCCCCTTTGTTTGCCTTTGTCATCATCATCGCGAACTGTTCACACTTTGTATAATGGAAATTCCCCGCCCTCCTTTCGCTACCATCTTTGGTATCCCGGAACTTTGGGGGGCAATTGATGGGGTCATCCTCTATTTAAAGGAATTTTAGGGCCACAAATAGCCAGAATTCCTATGTCCCCCACTAAGTGAGAGTTGTGGGAGGAATCACTCTTGGCCACTGCACGCACGATCCATGCGCCCGATTCACCATGAAGCCGCCACACCAACCTCTCGCGGTCGGCCACCTGGCCGGCCACTGGTGCCCCTCGCGGTTACATGCACGCGACCACGAGAGCCCACGGCAGGCCTTCCGGATGGCCGTCGTCGCACCTTGAAGCCAGCATCCTGGCCAACCGCCGCCGCTCCACGCGGCCGCACGCAAATATCCGCAAAGGGTCGCGGTCAGCCACCTAACTAGCTGTCTCTCCCTCCTCACGGGCCGGCCTTCTGCCGTTGGGTATCGTCACCAACCACCATCGCCGACCGACCCTACTCCTTCATCGGATTGCCGTCACGCGATCTCCATCATCCGATCCTTGCGTGACCACCTTGTGTAATAACTCATTAAGTGGGGATGCACATAACCGAAATGACAATTTGTGTGTGTAGTAAATTTTGGAAATTACGCGACATAAAATATAATGTTTCGTTTGCGAATAGCACAAAGATGGCTATGCTCTGCGAATAACTGCTTAACCACCATAACCACCCCAGAATCCTACAAATAGAACCTCAAGGCCCTCTTTCATTCGATCTTGTTCTCCTCCGACTTCATCTCCTACGTGCACAAGAGCTCCTCCAGGAATCTCCTTCACCTTCAAAGAATGCTTCGAAGATCATCGAGCACCTTGAAAATCCTTTGAAAGCCTTCATCCTCCATCGAGTGCTCTTCCGCACGCACTCCGCATCAAGCATTTAACACGTAGCGCACTCAGCGCTCACAATGCCCTCAACTCAACAATGAACCCTCCAGTCGACAACAAGTCAGCCACTATAGACTCCTTTGAGTGCAACAAAAGAAAAGCCGCAGAGACCAAGACGCGCAGAACGCACCACTCAATCCTCCAAGCAACAATCAAAGACTCCAGTACGCTCAAAACGCAGCACTCACCACTGTAGCAAGTAAAGGACTTAGCTCTGTGAGTGATGACATGTCATCCTCCGACCCCTGCTCTCTCTCTCTCTCTCTCTCTCTCTCTCTCTCTCTCTCTCTCTCTCTCTCCCAATAATTGTAACGAGTAACGGCATGTTGCCCTCGATTTCTCTACAAAGCAATGTACAACACCATCAAATAGTGAAATTTGGTCGGCACTGCCCGACCACGTGATTTTTCACCTCTTTTCGAGGGTTTTCACGTTAAAAAACTCCCTTGCCAACCTTCTTCCTTTTATTGATTGTTTGCCCGTTCGATCGCTCCTGGGCTAAGACGGTGCAGTTTAAAACGATTTGCAGAAGCCTCGAGTTGGCTGCAATAGCGAGCAAAGCCGGATAAAAATCAATTTCATTTAATATTTTAAGCAATAAAAAGACAAATTTAATAACACTTTTTAAGTACATCCCAAACCACTACTTTAAGTCAACCTTTAATTTTTTGTAATAGACATCTATCTTCTAATAATTTTAATGGTGTTTTTGGATTGCACATTTAAAATAATTTTGAGTGTATAACCTCAATTGCGATAGTGGGGGGTTTCGTATCCCGCGCGATATTATTCTTGTCATGACATTGTTCCGGTGCGATGGCGCTCCCACCGCTTACAAATTTCTGAGTGTTATGCTCCGCTCGTCACCCATTTTCCGGTGTGAACAAGAGTTTGTGAGCGATAAGAAGAACACATTTTTTTATTGTTGGCAGAGGACATTATTTATATGAGAGTCAATTTTTAAAATAAAAGAAAAAACATAAATTTTAAGTACTTAAATTTTTTTAGCAAACTAATAAAATTTAAAATTAATGTTTAGCCAAACATTATTTTGTTTCCTTTTAATATTATATAGATATAAATATATAAAATGAGGTGAAAAAATATTATAAGAAATTAAATATATAAAAATAATTTGAAAAATAAAATAAATTAGAAAAGGATACAAAGTTACAAACTGAATAAAAATAATGTAAAAGATATTTAGAAATGAAAAAATATAACATTGAAATGAAGGTCCATTTCAAGGTTCTATTGTTTTCTCATTTCATCTAATGTTGTATAATTTTTTTTAATTAAAAGAAAAATAAAATAGAATATGATTAATGAATTTTTTTCGGACCAATGAATCTGAATTATGAAAAAGAGAGGATTATGATTCAATAATATATATATACACCCGTGCATGTTCTGCTAATCTATGCTATTTATTATAGTTTTAAGAAATTCACCATTACCCGGAAATAACTAATAATAATAAATAAATATATTAAAAAATAGTAACCAAACTCCAATAATTCGAGGACAATATGTCAAAGCAAGCAACATAATTTATTAATGCAAGGGTTAATATTAAATCAATAAAGCCTAAAAGATAAATACTATTAATTATTCAAATCTCTGGTGGAAGTTAGTATAATTATAAAGGTGATTGTTATCCGCACTGCAGTTTTGGTTATTCGCAAATATTTTTTTCCTAATTTTTCGCGCCTTTTTGAAATACGTCTTGTATATGCATTTTCAGGAAAAGTGTTCAACACAAAAGTTGTAGATCTCATCGAGATCTACAACTTTCGTGTTGAACACTTTTCCTGAAAATGCATGTACAAGACGTACTTTGAAAATACACCCAGATTTTGCGCCTTTTAGAAATACGTCTTGTACATGCATTTTCAGGAAAAGTGTTTAACACGAAAGTTGTAGATCTCGATGAGATCTACAACTTTGGTGTTGAACACTTTTCGTAAAAATGCATGTACAAAACGTATTTCTAAAAGGCGCGAAAAATTGGGGAAAAAAAGTGCGGATAACCAAAACTATAGTGCGGATAACACTCACCATTATAAATTGCACTCCAGTATTATTACAAAAATGTCTGTGATTTTACATTTCATAACATGCAAATAGGTTTGAGCATGTTATTTGAAACTCGGAAGTAGATGAAAATCACTCGAATATTGAGTCGAATCGGAATCGATTAAAATTGATTTAATTCAATTTCGAGTCGATTTCGAGCGAGCCTTGAATCACACGAAATATGATTCGAATTAGCTCGAATTGATTAAAAATATTATGTATTTATTAATATCTTCTTATTTTGATATTAAAAAGTATTAAAATTTAAACTTAAATAAAAACAGTGATGACTTTAAATGTTTCATTTGTAAAACTTAGAGATTGTTCAATTTAATTTTGTGGCAACTATGAATAAAGAGAAAAATTGCTTAATTTTGAACCGACTCAATTCGATTTCTAATTTACTCGAAATCGAGTCATTTCGAGTCGAGCCGACTCGACTCGAAATCGATTTTAATTTCGAGCCTAATTCGACTCAAAAACTTTGAGTTTGACGCGAGCCCAAATTACTTAAAACATGCAAAAAAAAAAAAAAATGCAAACCAAATTCCCCGAGACTCTTCTCCTGAGAGTATTTTGTACATGCAGGTTATGAAATATAAAATATAGAGTTAACCTGGTATTTTTGTATTTTCAAAAAATAAATGAGTGCAGCTTGTAATTTAGTATCCTCGTATAGTCACGTAGGATCGGAGCTCTTGGTAAACAACCCTGCACATATGTTTGTTTGGGTTCCTAAAAAATGGTTTTCTCCAACTAGAGATTTTTCGATGCGATCTCGATTGACTCATCAATACAATTCTATCGAGCCCATTCTCGTGCAATTTTGAGTCTGTTTGGTCCTCAAACGGACGTCACAACACTTGTACGTGCAATGTGCGCGTGCTAGCAAGCCGCGCTACGCTATGCACACCATGCACTCAAGCATCTCGCGGGTGCCCCCCCCCCCCCCCCCCCGGAGCGCTCCTGCACGCCTGGGCAGCCCCCGGCGCGCAGCAGCGCGTGAGGGGCCCCAACGCGGGATCGCCCCCGGCGCGCTCTAGCACGTAGGGGCGTCCCCCGGTACACCTCTCTTGTCGCCTCCCAACACGCTCACCTCCCATTGGGCCCGCTTCCACGCTCGTCGCAGTGGTCGCATTCCCACCATGGGGGTGCTAATAGCAAAATTCGCCGACATGCCGTGCAAATAGTAAAACCCACAGTCAGGACATGTGAATAAAAAAATCTCTCATCATGGGGGTGTGAATCTCCCACCATGGGGCTGCGAATTATAAAATCCCACATCACGGGGGTGTGAATAATAAAATTCTTCATCATAAGGATGTGAATAGTAATGTTCCTCATCACGTGGTGTGAATAGTGACCCCCCCCAGTGTAAATAGTAAAGTCCTCATCACACGAGGTGTAGATAGTTAAAACTTCAATCATGAGGTACTGATAGCCGCACCCTAGTAGCAAAATTACCATGACGGCACCCCCTAGTGCCGAAATATGGCATTTTGTGGATGTAGGTTATGAAATATAAGATAAGGAGTTATAGAGCATTTTTGTAATTAAAAAAAAATGAATGCAGCTTGTAATATAGCATTACTCACCGTTACATGGGAGTTCTCGGTAAACAACCATGCATATATGTTTGATGGGCTTCCTAAAATTTTCTTGGTAGAATCAGAGTTTTTTTCGATGCGCCCTCAATCGTCAGTATAATTCCCGCAAGTTCATTTTCATGCAATTTCGAGTCTGTTTTGATCCCCCAAATGGACGTCAAAGCACCCGTATGTGCAATGTGTGTGTGCACGCAAGCCGCGCCACGCTATGCACAGCATGCGCTCAAGCATCTCGCGGGTGGAAGCCCCCCCCCCCCCAGAGCGCTCTTGTATGCCGGTACAGCCCCCAGTGTGTACCAACGCGAGGGGGCCTCCCGCCTGCACGCACTAGCACGCAAGAGCGTCCGCCGACGCACTAGTTTGCTTTGGGAGGGGGTCTCTCGCCGCCTCCCAACACGCTTGCCTCCCATTAGGCGCGCAGTCGCGCTTGTCGTCCAACACTCGTCGTCGTCGCATTCCCACCATGGGGGTGCGAAGAGTAACATTCCCTGGCATGTGATGTGAATAGTAAAACCCACAATCATGGTATGTGAATAAAAAAATCTCTCATCATGGAGATGCAAATTGTAAAATTCCCCACCAGGGGGTGCGAATAGTAAAATTCTCACATCATGAGGGCGTGAATAGTACAATTTTACATCATGGGGTGCGAATTGTAAAATCTCCCACCATGGGATGCGAATTGTAAAATTTCACATCATGGGGGTTTGAATAGTAAATTCCCACATCATGAGGGGCGTGAATAGTAAAATCCTCCATCATTAAGATGTGAATCATAAAATTTTCTATCATGCGATGTGAATAGTAAAATCTCTCATCATGAGTGTGTAGATGGTACAAGCTTCAATCGTGGGGATACAGATAACCACACCCCCTAGCGGCAAAACTACTGAGACCCCCCTAGAAGCTATAAAAAGGGTAGTAGACACAATTTGAAGGGAGATTGCATTGTACACCCGAGAGAGCTCATTAGACAATCCTCAGGATTCTCCCTCGGCATTTGAAGATCTCTTTAATGCCCCTCAAAGATCTCCTTTGAACTTGATGATCTCCTTCAATCCACTGGAAGGTCTTCTTTATGCTTGAAAATTTCCTGCAAACCCCTCGAAGATCTTCTTTATAGTTAAAGATCTCATTTGGTCCTTCGAAGGCGATTCGAATATCTCACTTAATTTCCAACACCAAGCTCTCACCACGCGAGATGCTTGATATTGCGATCTGCAGAATGCCTCTACACTCACAACGCGATCACAATGCCTCTGAGCTCATGACACATTCACACCGTCTCCGCGATCACAACACGCCCACAATGCCTTTGCGCACACTACACGCTCACAACGCCTATGTGCTCACAGCGCGCTCAAAACGCCTCCGCACACATGGCGTGCTCACAATGTCTCTGTGCACACAACGCACTTACAATGACTCTGCACTAACCTCACCCTCACAATGCCTCGACGCTCAAAACGCCCTCACATTGCCTCCGTTCTCATGGCGCGCTGACAACGTCTCCACGCTCACAACGCATCCGTCCTCACAACGCCTCCACCCTCACAACGCCTCCACCCTCACAACGCCTCCGCCCTCCAACGCCTCTGCCATCACAATGCTTCCACGCTTTCCATGCACTCAGAAAGCCTCTATGCTCATGGAGTGTTCCCAACACCTCCGCGCACACATCGTGCTCACAACGCCTTCGCACTCAAGGTGCGCTCAAAACACATATGCACTAACGGCAAGCTGACAATGACTCCGGGCTCACGACGCGCTCACAACGCCTCCGCACAGAAGGCTAACGCCTTCGCGCCCACTATGCGTCACAATTCCTCTGCACTCACGACGCGCTCACAAAGCCTCCATGCTCAGGACGCACTCGCAATGCCTCCATGCTCACAATGCTTGCAAGCTCACATCACTTTCACAACGCCTCCATGCTCATGATACTCTCCCAACGCTTCTGCGCTCACAGCGCTTTCACAACGCCTTCGTGTTCATTGGGCTCTCTTAAAACTCTCGCGCACGCAAGCATATGGATTCCTTCCGGTCACGTACTATAATTTATCATTTTTGTCTCTTGTCTACAAAGGTTGCAGGGTTTTTCTTGTTCATTGTCTTCATCATCGTCGGTCCTACCCGAATGGCCCAAACTGCCTGAGAGGAAAAATTAACATATCCACAAAATGACGATTTGTGTACTCCAGATCGAGGAACGTGATTCCTCTGTTCAGTAGTTATTGTGGTTATAACTACACAATTACCAAGCAGCCCCTCATGTCAAAAGCTAGAAAAGGAGCCCAGGACCCTCATTTGAGGAAACCTTGGCTTGAGCACTAGAGAAAGCTCGTTTGAAGATTCTTCAATGTTCTCCTTCAGTATTTGAATATTTGCTCTAGGATCTCATTCGGTAACACCGCCCCTGTAATGACCGTATAATATGAGTCCGGACGGGACCCCACAACATACAGACGTCATAGCTTAAGCATTATAAGATGATAAAAATTACTCAACTCATAACTCAAACTATAAACAACAGAAACAAATATCAACACTAGAATTTATCCACTATCACAAGAGTTTCAAAATGGCCTTAAGGCCTTACAACATTCTTGAGTCCAAAAAACTTAAATAATAACATATCAACATACAATAACACTCCTAGGCTACCTCAACATGCAAGTCGGAATCATAGTGCACTAAGCATAACATTCAACCAAACAAAGCTACTAAACAAAGATATCACTTAATGAGTCTTAGGCCTTTTTGGCCGTCGAGCTTGCTCCCTCTTGTGATCCTTGCCCTGTAAAAATTGGTGGTAACGTGGGTCAGCAAAGGCTGACCTCAACTATGTAACCAACACATCTCCTCTCGGTATTCCCTAGCGGATCCCGGGGCAACCCATCACCCTGCAGGTCAGCACTTCGTATGCAAATATACATGAATATAGAAAGCAGTAAAATAGGTTTGGATGCCTCATAAAACAATCATGTTTCTACGTTGAGCATACAGTAAAAGGGCCCTACAATATAGCATGTATGCAAACCTGAGCTTCACCCAAGGCACCCTATAGCGTATGAATCTAACACATCATCACACATCATCAATCGGCTACTTCCAATTCCCCCTCGACATTCAAACCGCAAACACATGGATACTTCCAATTTCCCCTAACAGCATACAAGCCACCACACAGAACTCTTGCCTAGGCCCCACCCGCTTGTGGGTCTCAAAACTCGGGCTTGCCTACAAGCTCTGACTTCTCACGTCAAGATTCCGTCACACAAAAAAACCGATGCTAAGAACCCTTGCTAGACCCCACCCGCTCGCGATGACCTAGGCCCGACTCTAAATCGGGATCAAGTCCACCGAAGGAGACCCAGTGGGACCCAGCTGGCATCGTCCGGGCTTGTCCAAAACTTTGTGTTCTCGTCAGTTTCATAGAAGGGGACTTGTCTCGCCGGGATACTCTCCACACGTGACTTTGCAACTTCACGAACTAGCCAGCCGACCACAGATACTAATTCGCGCCTTAGCACATCACAATCAAAATCTTTTCCCGCCCTAATCCACCATTCATACTCACACAAAAACAAGGGGAAAACCACATCACAAACGACATCTTGCCGCAAACGAATTTCTAGAAAAATCCTTAAGGCTCGTTATGTAACATCACCGAGTCAGACTAATGGTCGTGACTACGGCTTTACCCACAATGTCTAATCCACTAGCGGAGCGGATTTCTAATGCAACATTATGTCGGGGATGGACACAATTGACCTGGTGGCTCCTCTTAAACCACGGCAACCCAAACCTCTCTCATTTGAGAGATCTGGTGCCTAAATTCTTGGAAGAAAGCAAGAACAACATGGATGTCATGCACGCATCCTAAAGATCGAGAGGAGAAGTGTCGTTACCTTACGACTCCTCTTCCTTGCCATGGAAAAATTGAATTGCATGGATGATATTGTGCGCCTTCAAGTCCTCTCCACAGATCTTGCTTCGGATCAATGATCGGAGCCCCGAAGCTTCGTCAATGGCGGAGAAAGGCCTTCTTCTTCCTTCTCCAAACTCTCTCCCAAACCCTAACTCTTTCTCAAAATGAAAAGAAGTTAGGGTTTAGAATATTTCAGGCTTTATATTACCTTTGGGCGGAGCATCCTGAGCCATAGGATCAAATCCCAAGAGAAATCGGATGGCTAAAATGCCAAACGAAGGAACTGCTTCCGCAAGCTATCGCCAGACGGTAACTACCTACCGCTGGGCGGTAGATTCCCGAGAACTCGGCCAAACAAATAAGGCAGCGCTAACATCGTCAGTAGTACTACCGCTACGCGATAGATCACTCAACGCCTACCACCCAATGCCTCCACTTAATGTCAGCCTCTCAACGCACTCAACGCCAAGCTACCACCGAGTGGTAGCTAGCTAACGCCATGCACGCTAGCACTCAAATCTCTTCACTCAACGCTACACGAGCTATCGCCGCGCGGTAGCATCCTACCGTTGCACAGTACCACTCAACACTCTCAACGCCTGGATTCGGCAAAATAATGATATTGTCGGGCGATAACTACCTATCGCCGCATGATAGCTTCCAGAGACTCAAGATCTAGAAAAACCAGGGTGTTACAACCCCTCCCCCTTAGAAGAATTTCATCCTCAAAATTTAGCATGCACTCAAACCAAAAAGCATACTTGAAGCAAAAAAAAGTTCTGGGAAGTCCTCTTGCATTACTTGCTCACGCACCCATGAGAATTCTTCACGCCCGCAGTTATCCCAGCGCACTTTCACGAGCTTAACTTCTTTGTTCCGCAACTGCCGAGCTTCTGAATCCTCTATGCCGACAGGATGGACTTTTGTCCTCAAGTCCTATTCTACCGGCACCGCTGCCGACTCGACGACAACGCTCGTCTCCATCAAGGCTTTCCTCAAAACTAAGACATAGAAGACATCATGTAATCCACTCAGATCTAGGTACAACATCAGCTGATACACTGCTTCCCCAATTCGTTCCACGGCCCCAAAGGGCCCCAAAAAAACCTCGGACTCAACTTCTTGAGTCGGCAAATCCGTAAAATGCTTTTGAACAGCTAATCTTTGGGTATACCCAGTCGCCTACCGCGAACTCCACGTTGATGTGGCGAGCATTGAAATACTTCGCTTGCCGATCTTGAGCAACCATCATGCTCTCCTGAATTGTTCGCACCAACTCACAAGCATCGGCCACCGCCTCTTTTCCCAAAAGTTTGGTGTCTCCTTCTTCTGTCCACGACATCAGTGTTTGACACCGCCTTCCATACAATGCCACTTATGGTGTCGTCTTGATACCTCCCTAGAAACTGTTATCATAGGTGAACTCCACTATGAAGAGGTGATCTTCCCACTTCTTGCCAAAGTCAAGGGTACATAGCCTCAGCATATCCTCCATTGTATGATTTGTCCTTTCCGTTTGTCCATCAGTTTGCGGATGGAACACCGTACTAAACTTGAGCTTTATGCCCAGACTCTTCTGTACTAATCTCCAGTCTTTGGACGTGAACTGTCCATCGTGATCACTAACAATACTCTTAGGAATTTCATGCAACCGCACAATATTGTGAACATACAATTCTACCAGCTTCTTGACGCTATCCACCTTCCGATTAGGGATGAAGTGAGCCACTTTGGTCAAGCGATCCACGATCACCCAAATCGCATCGTTACCCTGCTGTGACCGAGGTAAACCATGCACAAAATCCATGGAGATGTCATCAAATTTCCACTCGGGGATAGGAAAAGGCTTCAAGAACCCGCTCGACTTCTAACATTCAGCCTTCACCAAGGCACAAGTTTAATACCGACTCACGTACAAAGCTACATCCCGCTTCAGACCAGGCCACCAAAAGGATTTCTTCATATCCAAGTACATCTTTGTACTGCCCGAGTGAATGGAGTACTTCGTTAAATGAGTCTCAAACATCAACTCCGCATAGAACTTGTCAAACTGCGGTTCACAAATCCTCCCATCCTTCCTTAAGATCTCATCAATCATCTAATAGGCACCACCCTCGTATTTTTGAGCTTTTACTACAAATGGCTGGAACTCCACATCCATATTGGTCGCTTCCCAGATACGACCGGGTAAGTGGTTCTACAACTCTATCCATTTCAACTAAGTCGTGCTAGACTCGCCTCTAGCTACACGCTCAATGCCAAGGGACTCACAGTCTCGCACCAACCACTCATCATAAGCTTCAATCCAAATTCCTTGTCCAGAATATTTCCTACTCAAGGCATCCGCCACCATGTTGGCCTTGTCTGGTGTATACTGAATCGCCACGTCATATTCCCCAAAGAAATCGACCCACCTGCATTGCCACATGTTCAAATCTTTTTGATCTAGAAGATACTTCAGGCTTTTGTGGTCCATGAAGATCTCTACTTTGGCACCATACACATAGTGCTGCCACAACTTCAACGCAAAAATTACCGTCGCCAACTCCAAGTCATGGACGGGGTAATTCCTCTCATGAGACTTCAAATATCTAGACCCAAAGGTTATCACCTTGCCATGTTGCACTAACACACAACCCAAACCACAACCTAATGCGTCATTGAAAATCTGAAATCCTTCAGTCCCTTTAGGAAGACTTAGAATAGGAGCTGTCATCAGCCTTTCCTTCAAGATGTCGAATGCTTGATTGCACTCCTGAGTCCACAGAAACCTCTGGTCCTTACGAGTCAAAGTAGTGAGGGGTAGAGCTACCCGCAAAAAGTTTTCCACAAACCTTATATAGTACCTAGCTAGTCCAAGGAAACTCCTGACTTCTGCTACGGTGCTTAGAACTGGACAATCTCTGATGGCCTTAACTTTCGCTGGATCCACCGCCACCCCATCACCGCTAATCATATGACCCAAAAATACCACTTTCTCTAGCCAGAACTTGCATTTCGAGAACTTTGCATATAGCTGGTTCTCTCTCAAAGTCTGTAAGACTATTCTCAAATGTGTCTAATGCTTCACCTCCAATTTGGAGTATACCAAAATATCGTCGATGAAGACCCCACCACAAATGAGTCTAAATACTCTCAAAACACTCGGTTCATCAGATCCATGAATACCGATGGCGTGTTCGTCACTCGAATGGCATCACCGAGACCTCGAAGTGACCATACTTCATACCAAACGTTGTCTTGGGTATGTCCTCGTCTCGAATTCGTAACTGGTAGAATTCGGACTTCAAGTACAACTTAGAGTACACCACTGACCCTACCAACTGGTCTAACAGGTCATCTATCCGTGGAATCAGATACTTATTCTTGATGGTTAGTTTATTCAACTCCCGATAGTCTATGCACAGCTGCATACTACCATCTTTCTTATTAACAAACAGCACTGGCGCGCTCCAAAGAGATGAGTTGGGTCTGATATACCCTTGCTCCAACAGTTCCTGCAACTGTACCTTGAGCTCAGCTAACTCCTTCGGTGTCATCCTAAAAGAAGGGCGTGACACCGGCCTAAATTCTTATATTAACTCAATCGATAAATCGATCTCCCGTCGAGGAGGTTCTCCAGGAAGCTCCTCAGGAAACACATCCTCGAATTCTGCCACTACTGGAACTTCTCTTATTGTTAGCTTGAAAATTTGAGCTTCTAATAATGCTATGAAAGCTACTCCTCCCTGGTTACCTGTCTGCACCAACTGCATGGTTGAGATCAGGGAATATGCCACTCCATTAAGGACTTTAAATCAGACTTCTTCCTTTCCTATGCTTCTCAGGGTCACCACCTTAAATAGGCAGTCAATATTGGCACGCTGCTTAGCAAGCAATTCCATCCCCAAGATCACATCGAACTCGGCAGACGACAGAACCGTTGCTTCCAACATGAAATCAACTTCATCCAAACTCAAACCAATGTGCCCTCTCATCCCAGTAGTCATGAAAGACCCATTGGGCATGCACACCCTAAGTTCTGCGTCCGTCGAAAAGGACTCGACTCCAATTCTTTGGATAAAGCTTTTCGCAAGAAAGAAGTGTGACACTCCCGTGTCGAACAATGCCCTGGCGGGGTATCTGGAAACTAGTACGAAGCCTAAAACATAGGTGACACACATAAAAGTCTCGAAAGTCTGAATCAAATAATTAAACTTAAACTTTCCCCATACCTATCACCACACCAGGTGTCAAATCGCTTCCTGCTGCCCAAGGTTGTACGCCCTTGGCTGCACGGGTTTGAAACGTGAAGTGCTCGACTCCACCATCTTCCCTTTCTCTACAGTGCTGGGACCGTACCACACTGACTTCTCATGCCTTGGATCCTACTCAACGCCACCTTCAGTACAAAAGAAAGCTATGTGGACTAGCTTGCCACACTTGTAGCACGATGGTGGTCCCTTGAAGCGAGATCTCCCAGACGTCGTACTGCTCTTCTCCCATGTCTTGTAGGAATGGGGCTTCTTTTCAACTTACTCCCTTCCGACTTTCCTTACGATTGAGAAGGCTTTCCTTCTCCCTATTTTACTGTAAATCCCTTACGACATTGGGTTCGCTCTATATAACTTTCCAATGTCCTGGCCGCCTCAATCAACTCGTTAAAGTCCGCATTCTTAATAGCTACGAGGGGTTATCTCAGATTCTCCCTCAGGCCTCAACTCATGGTAGAAGAGATTGTCCCTCTCTTCATCGTTGGTCATGGTCATTCCATTATAACGACTCAATCGAGTAAACTCCTGAACATACTCATCCACATTCTTGTCTCGTTACACCAAGTGCAAAAACTGTCTCTGAATAGCTAACCTTGTCGACAAAGGGATATACTTCTTAAAGAAGGCATTCCCGAACTCTTCTATGGATGGGGTGCGTCAAGGAAACTGGCAGCCGCTATGAATCACCCACCACAACTTGGCGTCACCTTCTAACGCAAAACTTAGATACAAGTACACTCACTGTCCCGCAATACTCCTATAGGGATAACTTCTTAACGTGATCTGATTATGTCTTCTGACCACGAATCCTTACCCTGAACACTAACCACGCTCTGATACCAAATTATAATACATCCCCTGTAATGACCGTATAATATGGGTCCGGCTGGGACCCCATAACATATAGATGCCACAGCTTAAGCATTATAAGGTTATATAAGCTACCCAACTCATAACTCAAACTATAAACAGCGGAAACAAATATCAACACTAGAAGTTATCCACTATCACAAGAATATCAAAACGGCCTTAAGGCCATACAAAATTCTTGAGTCCAAAAAACTGAAAACAATAACATATCAACGTGCTATAACACTCCAAATGCTACCTCGGCATGCAAGCTAGATTCATAGTGCACTAAGCATAACATTCAACAAAACAAAGATACTAAACAAAGGCTTAGGCCTTTTTGGCCGGCGAGCTTGTTCCCGCTTGCGATCCTTGCCCTGTAAAAGTGAGTGGTAACATGGGTCAGCAAAGGCTGACCTCAACTGTGTAACCAACACATCTCCTCCCGGCCATCCCTAGCAGACCCTAGGGCAACCCATCACCCTGCAGGTCAGCACTTCGTATGCAGATATACATGAATATAGAAAGCAGTAAAACAAGTTTAAATGCTTCATACAAAAAATATGTTTTTACGTTAAGCATATAGTAAAAGGGGCCTACAATGCAGCATGTATGCAAATCCGGGCTTCACCCAAGGCACCCTATAGTATATGAATCTAACACATGATCACGCATAATCAATTGGGTACTTCAAATTTACCCTTCAACATTCAAGCCGCAAACACATGGGTACTTCAAATTTCCCCTAATGGCATACAAGCCGCCACACAGAACTCTTGCCTAGGCCCCACCTGTAACGCCCCCGATTTTTCGATGATTTTATTTGAATGAGTATCGTCATATTTATGACGTTGTGGCGTTACTTTTAACGTCGAGTTGGCAGCGCAATGCCGTTAAGGCATTTTCGTGTCCGTGCGGTCGAGTTGGCTAAATTCTTGTTATAATCGGAAAATTTTACATTTGAATTTTAAGTTGGATAATTGTGGACTTACTCGTCAAGTTTTGTCGCAATTCGAGAGATATTCGGGCCTCGGCGATTTTCCGAAGTTTGGTAGAAATATGTTCGTTGTATACTTTGAAAATTTATATCTCGAGAATGACTCATCGGATTTAGATTTTGACTTCTCTGTTGGGTTCGTAGCGTCAGTGTTCGCCTACGGTGTGAGTTTCGTTTAATTCGGCGTGCGTTTGGGCCTCCGTTTTGAACTCGTATTCTTTGTTCAAAAATATAAATATGAATATTTTAATATTAAAACACTATTCAAAATGTGATTCTCTATTCATCTCTATAGTTTGATTTTGAATATTTTTGTAAAAAGCACTATTCCTTACACTGTTCTTTAATTGTTTCTTCTCGAGTTGCTGCTTCTTCTCTCGAGTACCAACTCCTATACCTCTCAAGTGCTTTGTTTCCTCCTCTCGAGCAGTCCAGTTCTACTCGAGTTCTGCCCTCTTAGTACTCGAGCTCTGCCTTCTTACTTCTCGAGTTCTACTTCCTTGTGTCGAGTACTAAATTTTAGTACTCGAGTTGCCTGTAATCTCGTTCTCGAGTCCTGTTTATCCATCTCGAGTAGTCCTTTACCGTTTGCGTTCTAGCGCCTTTTTGAGGATCAAACCGGTGTCATATGGAAAAATGATTAACATGAAATTTGTTCGTTTTTATGAGATCTACAACTTTCATGTTGGACACTTTTCGATTTGAAGCCATCATAGATCTCTAATTTCGTTTTCCACGAAACTACTCGCATTTAAATAACTACTATATATATACTAGCATCTTCGAACGGGCTCCGCCAGTTCTCGATGCGTCACTGCGGGCTTCGCCCGCAACCAAGCGGGCTTTGACCGCTTGGCATTCCGGTGGATTCCGCCCGCCCCTCGACGGGCTTCGCTCGCCCGACATACAATTTTAAAGTTATTTATTAATTTTAAATTTTAATTTTCTTATTTTTTAAATAATTATTTAATTAATTATTAATAATTTATAATTATTTATTAAAAATATATAAAAAATTAAAAAAACGGAAAAAAAAAACTACGCGCTTGGCATGCCGCTTCCGCCCGCCAGCGCTGGCGGAGCCGCCGGCGGCCTGCCCGGCACCCACCGGCGGGTTCGCCGGCCTTCGGCGAGCCCGCCGGAGGTTGCCCGGCGGCGAGCGGGCAGGGCCCCTGCCCGCTGCCGGGCCACCGTCGGCGGTGGCCCTGCCCGCTCGCTTCCGGAGAACCCCGGCGGGTTCGCCGGAGTCCGGCGAACCCGACGGTGGGCACCGGGCAGGCCGACGGCGACGGCGGGGGTGAGTCCGTGAGGGGCGGGAGGCGGGATTCCTGACATCGGGAATTTTAGGAAATTGAACAGTAACTTTTTAGGAGGTTTGGTTAATGGCAGCCTCTCCCTCTTGAATCCAACGACCAGAAATTGAAGTAGCTTGATCCGACGGTTCTGATTGACCTGATGGTGTGCTTTCAAATATGAGTATTGTTTTATATAATAAAAATATATATGTTCTTATACTTAGGGAATTTAGAAAAAATAGGAATACTTCATCTTCTCTGATTTTTCTCCCGAACCAGAGCGACGTGAGCGAGAGAGAAAAAACATTCTCGTGAATCTTCCGGTGGCCGCCGATGGTGCTCCGGTGCTCGAAATCTTCAACCGAGTATAGATCTGGAAAGCTCTCGTCGATAGCTACGCCATCGTGGTAAAACTTTCCCCTTTCCTTGAGTTTTTTTGTTAGGGTTTTTCGGCCCTAACCTCTATTTCAGTCATTTTTGTTCAGATTTTGACTCCTTCCGCGTTCTTTTGCCCCGATCTGCGACGTGGAGTGATTCAGAGAACTTTTTCGGTAAAACCAAGGCAAGTGGTGGTTTACCCTCTTTCCCCCTCTCCGATTTGATGGTAACCATTCAGATTTTTGTGTTCTTTAATCTTTGTGCACTTTTGATATTCTAACTAGTAGACATGTTAAGTTTTCCTTTGGAGTCCTCTTGATTTTTATTAGTCTTGTCATAATAATTCCACCTTTTAGCGTTGTAACGATTTGATGAGAAGTTTTATTGTGGGTTTTTATCGCCCTAGCTGTTGTTGTAGAACGTATTAGAGTTTATCTAGGAGGGTGAATCCTTCGTGTAGGTTGATCAACCGTGTCTTTAATATAGGAAATGTCGAGTAGAATCCGATGTGCCAAGTCCTGGGATTTATTTCACGGTGTTTCTTTGTTGCGGGCGTTAGTGGGCGAATCCACCGACCGCAGGATTTGTTTCCTTTATTAGTACCTTTTGTAACTCTACCGGAGTTGGGCATCTGCGGCGATTAGTGGAGTATATAAGTCTCCCCCCGTAGTTAGACGGATTTTAACATCTGTGAGGGGTATAACCAGAGAAGTGACCACCCTGCATGTTTAGGTAGAGTCAACCACAGGTGGTTAATAAAGTTTTTTTTAGAGTATTCTTTCTTATGATTTAATCATGCTTTCTTACTTTGCTTTGGGTATCCGACATGATTTGTTGTACGTGACGATTCACACAAGTTCTTTTCTTTGATTTATTTTCTTTGAGCTTTGTTTCTGTACTCTACTTCAGTACTTTTGGTCTTGGGTTGGTACCCCTTATGACCTTTGTTTACTTTTGCTTACTTTTTCTGCCATCGCTTGTACCTTCTTGCTGAGGTGTTCTGTTTTTGGAATGCCTCAGGTTCGGAGCTTTAGCAGGTAGTGGAGCTGGTTTTGGTGATCCATAGCAGCAGTGTTGGCTGTGGTTTTTACCTCGCCGTAGCGAGGTAGTTCGTTATTTTAGTTTTCTTTACCAAGTTCAGGCATACTTTGTACTGTGGGTTCGTATCAGTTTGTTGATGCCCACATGGTTGTTGTTTCTTTTCGACACTTGCTAGCTGTTGTGGTCTTCTTTATGCTTGATTTAGATTACTTGCCCTCTGGGATGTTTTATTGTTATGACTGCATGTTAGATATTTTTAACTTATAAAACCCTACTAATAGTAAAGCATACATGTCATCTCTTTCAAAATTAAGTCACTACTTTCTGATTAGCGTAAAGATTTTTTCCTATACTTATTATAAATCTAGAGTGTGCATAGTATGAGTTATTCCTCAGGGACATTTATACTCATGTAGGATGTTAGAGTCAATTTAAACAAGTATCTTCCGCAAGCGTATAATTATATTTTTAATCGTGAACTAGTTTATCCAATAAGCCGAGGGATATGACTATCTTCTTAACTTAAATTGGATTTCATTCATAATAACATATGTTTTTCTTTCAAATTGTAGAGTTTGGAGTCTTGTCTGCGCATCTGCAGTTATCCCCTACACAGCGTGGAATCACAGCGCGTATTTTCCCTTACTCTGATATAATTTAATTGTTGGTAAAATGCGGGTTGTTACAGTTGGTATCAGAGGGAGGTTGCTTGACAATTGGTCGGGTAACCTTCCCTTGTTAGTGTTAGTTGTTTAGTGTCATATCATACACACACCGATGTGTCAACAGTACGTCTTGGCTGAAGCATGAACATTACACTCATAAGCATGATTAGAAGTATACGAGGCATATTATGTAGTATAGGATGCATAATATATGTTTGTATATGGATCCACCATAGGTGGCAATATGTGAGGGTTATGTAGTATGGGATGCATAACCTCACCACATGAATGCCCATTAGCACGTTTTCCTTTTTCGTTGCATGTAATGTTATGTAGTATGGGATGCATAACATTTCAAGTGCACGCCGCTCATAACATGCATTAAGGCCTTTTTAGGATGCATAACACTGCATACATATCATAACATAACATAAGCACAATATGTCAAGCTAAAGATTTACATGATGACATATGTACACACATGATTTTAAATAAGAATAAAGAATCTATGCATTCATATCATAGGCACATGAGTCAATAGTATGATAGGATATCATCCTGAGTAGGACATATAATCATTATAAAATCCCAGAGTAAGTTGCAGCATAAGCAAGTGTCTTTTAAGTATGGTCTGAACTAAGTGGTATTGTCCTAGTTTAGCTAGAGTTTTAATGAGGTGTTTATGCATTTTTTTTAGAATGTCGCATGAGCGCGTTGCAACCAGGTCGACTCCCCAGTCTAAGGGCGAGTCGTCAGGTGCATAGGGAGAGGCGGTGATTGTAGAACGGTGCCAGAGAATGGAGACCATGACAGGTCAAATCGTAGTAATGCAAGCACAGTTGCAGGCATTGTTGGCTGCCACCATAGGACGGCAGCCTGGTGGGCAAACCCCCATAGTGACTGGGTATGAGAGTGAGATCATTAAATTTAATAAGTTTGCTTCTGAGTTGAGAGCTGCTGAGGAGTGTAGGGTTAAAGGTTTCTTGTGCGGTCTCCAAAATGACATTCAACAATTTGCCAATACTTACCAGTCCGAGACTAATGCAAGGACAGTAGAAGTTGCTTTTGAAGTTGAGACCTTTGGATATGCTAAGGATCGTGGTATGATACCGAGGAAAGAGAAGAGGAAAGTTGTTGAAGATGGAAGCTTTAGGGCATCTGACCCTTCTTTGAAAAAGAAAGGTGGTGAAATTTGTAGCTTCTGTGGTCGATCCGACCATCCTTACGAAAGGTGTTTCAAGAGAAGTGCCACTCAGAAGAAGCAGCGGTTGCTCGCCATCCAAGGAGCACCCAAGGAAGATCTGGTGTGCACATTCTGTTCAAAGAAGGGACATGATGTGAGTCGTTGCTGGATGAAAGAAAGGACTTGTTTCCAGTGCGGGCAGAAGGGACACCAGAAGTCATCGTATCCTCAGGCTCAGTCCCCACTGCAGCCTGCCCCTCCTCAGGCTCTGCCGCCGCCGCCAAACCAGGACAAAGGAAAAGGTAAACTGATCGCGGCGACCGAAGAAGAAACTCAGTCTTTAACCCAAGTGATCTAAGGTTAGGTTCTAACTAGTTTTTAGTTCAATCCTACTTTTGTTGTTGTTCGAATGAGTTAGGTATGCAATTTTATTAGTAGATTAAGGTAAAGAACCGTTGAGCGCGTGTTATTTTTGATTCTGTCGCTACCCACCTGTTTGTGGCTAGGGATTTTGTAGAGCGTCATGGTTTGATCCTCGTTCGGGTTAGTGACGTGTTTTGTGTCAAGTTCCTCCTGGTGATGCTGTGGTATCAGACCAAGGTAGTCAGAGATGTCCGATTCTATTATGTGATTTTCTAGTGATTGCTGATTTAAAGATGATAGACCTGGAAGATTTTGATGTGATCTTGGGCATGTACTGGTTGTCTAGGCATGACTCTGTTATCCAGTGCAAGGTTAAGCGCTTGGACTTCAAGATGGATGACAGTCAACCCAGGAGTGTTTATGGTTATCCACGTCAGGCTTCTCTAGTTATTTCTGCGGTATGTGTTCAGAAGCATTTAGATTCTGATGTTTTTGCTTATTTGGTTTCAGTTTTGGGAAACTAAGGTTCGTTTGCGGCGTTTAGAGGAGATTCCTATGGTAAGTGAGTGTTCGGATGTTTTCCTAGCTAATCTTCCTGGTCTTCCTCCTGTGGGGGGCATAGAGTTTGTCCTAGATCGGGACCGTTTTGTGATTGTATTTATAGACGACGTTTTGGTGTATTCTCATAATGCTATGGAGCATGCCCATCATTGTCTTTAGTATTGCCTGCTTTAAGGGACCTCAAGTTGTTTGCTAGGTTGAGCAGGTGTGAGTGTTGGTTGCCTCAGGTTTCTTTCTTGGGTCATTTGGTTAATAAGGCCAAAATTTTAGATTGGCTCTGTGAAGATAGCTGCTGTTATGGATTGGGCTAGGCCTGCCACACCCAAGGTGATTGATAGCTTTCTAGGGTTGGCTGGCTATTATAGGAGATTTGTGGAGGGTTCCTCTACGTTGTCTGTGTCACTGACAAAACTGACGCAGATGAACGCAGTATTTGTTTGGGGCGTTGAGTACGAGGAAGCTTTTTTAGGAATTAAAGAAGAGTTGTGCACTGCTCCGGTGTTTACTTTGCCTACGGAAGGTATAGACTATTGTATTTATGTGGACGCATCACATGTAGGACTTGGTTGCGTGCTGACGTAAGAAGGAAAAAGTGATTATGCATTGGTCTAGACAGTTGAAGATTCATGAAAGAAATTACCCTAGGCACGATCTGGAATTTGCGACAGTGATACATGCCCTGAATTTGTGGAGATACCTATTGTATGGCGCGCAATGTAAGATTTATTCGGATTATAAGAGGTTGAAGTACGTCTTCACTCAAAAAGAATTGAGTTCGCGCAAGTGTCGATGATTGGAATACGTAGTTGGCTATGATGTTGAGATTGTGTATTACCCAAGCAAGCTGATGTTGTAGTCGATGCCTTGAGTAGGAAGGCAACTAAGATCTTTAATCTCTCTATAGATTCCCTAGTGGATGAATTTTGCTTAATGGATATTACTATTGGGAATGATGGTCTGCCTAGTAGGTTGGAAGTAGCAGAGCCTTCAAGGATTTCACTCACTAGGCTTCATCAAAAAGACGATCTTGATTTACTATATCTTTGTAATAGAACTGAGAAGGGAGAGCTGCCTGATTTTTCTTTGGATGAGTTAAAACCCTGAGATATCGAGGTAGATTTTTTATTCCTGCCTTTGGTGATATTCGGGCTAAGATTTGTAACGAAGCTCATGGTTCTAGTGTTTCCTACCATCCTGGTTCTACCAAAATGTATAAAAATCTAAAACAAATTGTTTGATGGTTAGGAATGAAGAATGATATAGCAAAGTTTGTGTCAGAATGTTATATATGACAACGTGTTAAGGCTGATCATAGAAGGCCTGGTGGTAAACTGACACCGCTCGTTATTCCACAGTGGAAGTGGGAGAGTATTTCGATGGATTGCATCACCGGTCTACTAAAATATCCCCGTACGCACGATTCTGTTTGGGTGATAGTCGATAGATTGATTAAGTGTGCTCATTTTGTGCCATTTAAGAATTGGCATTCAATAAAGAAGATAGCTGAGCTATATCTTGATGAGGTCATCAGATTGCATGAAGTTCCTGTTAGCATTGTATCAGGTCGAGACCCCAGAGTTACGTCTCGCTTTTGGAAGAGCTTAAAATAGGGATTGAGTACCGATTTGAGGTATTCCACCGCCTATCATCCGCAGACAAATGGTCAGATGGAAAGGATAAATCTGACCGTGGAAGATATGATAAGATGTTATACATTGGATCATGGTGGCACTTGGGATGAGCATCTCAGACTCATGAAATTTGCTTCAATAATAGTTATCAAGAGAGTCTGTAAATGGCCCCGTTTAAGGCTTTGTATGGGAGGCGTTGTAGGACTCCTTTATTTTGGGCTGAAGTTGGAGAGAGACCATTGTTAGGTCCAGAATCCCTTGAAGAGATGAATTGTGTTGTAACTCATATTTGAGAGAAGCTCCGTGTAGCACAAGAGTGTTTGAGAAGTATGCTAATCGACGAAGGGTCGATCTGGAGTTTGTCATTGGGGACTTGGTTTTTTTGAAAGTCTCTCCGATGCTAGATGTTAAAAGGTTTGGAAGGAACCACAAGTTAAACTCCCGGTATGTGGGACCTTTCCGGATTCTTGAGCGCATCGAAGTGTCAGCTTATAGGTTGGAATTGCCTGCTACCTTCCCTGGTGCCCATGATGTGTTCCATGTGAGCCAGTTGTAGAAGTGTGTTCGTAGTGGTCGTCAAGTACTTGACTCGGTGCTCCAGATTCATCCCAATCTTTCGTTTGTGGAAGAGCCTGTTCGTGTTTTGGAATCTCTAGATTGAGTGTTGCGAAGGAAGACCATTCTTATGATCAAGATTCTTTGGAGAAATCAAGACGTCGAGAGTGCGACGTGGGAATTGGAGTTGGCGATGAGAGAATCTCATCCGCTCCTCTTCTTTTAGTTTCGGGTATGCCTCTATGTTTTTGGTTATGCTGATTTTCTCGTTTTGGTTTTGGCTTTGAAGATGTGCCGAAACTTCTTTTTTGGGAGAGTGACTGTAACATCCCCGATTTTTCGATGATTTTATTTGAATGGGTATCGTCATATTTATGACGTCGTGGCGTTACTTTTAACATCGAGTTGGCGGCGCAACGCCGTTAAGGCATTTTTGCATCCGTGCGGTCGAGTTGGCTAAATTCTTGTTATAATCGGAAAATTTTACATTTGAATTTTATGTTGGATAATTTTGGACTTAATCGTCAAGTTTCGTCGCAATTCGAGCGTTATTCGGGTCTCGGCAATTTTCGAAGTTTGGTAGAATTATGTTCGTTGTATACTTTGAAAATTTATATCTCGGAAATGGCTCGTCGGATTTAGGTTTTGACTTTGCCATTGAGTTCGTAGCATCAGTGCTCGCCTACGGTGTGAGTTTCGTTTAATTTGGCGCGCGTTTGGGTCTCCGTTTTGAACTCATATTCTTTGTTCAAAAATATAAATATGAATATTTTAATATTAAAATACTATTCAAAAATGTGATTCCCTATTCATCTTTATAGTTTGATTTTGAATATTTTTGTAAAAAACACTATTCCTAACACTGTTCTTTAATTGTTTCTTCTCGAGTTGCTGCTTCTTCTCTCGAGTACCAACTCCTATACCTCTCGAGTGCTTTGTTTCCTCCTCTCGAGCACTCCAGTTCTACTCGAGTTCTGCCCTCTTAGTACTCGAGTTCTACCTTCTTACTTCTCGAGTGCTACTTCCTTGTGTCGAGTACTAAATTTTAGTACTCGAGTTGCCTGTAATCTCGTTCTCGAGTGCTGTTTATCCATCTCGAGTAGTCCTTTACCGTTTTCCTTCGGGCGCTTATTTGAGGATGCAATCGGTGTCGTATGAAAAAATGGTTAACATGAAATTTGTTTGTCTCGATGCGATCTACAACTTTCATGTTGCGCACTTTTCGATTTGAAGTCATCTTAGATCTCTAATTTTGTTTTCCGCAAAACTTCTCGTATTTAAACCGTTTTGTTTATATTTAGACAAAACTTTTTATAACTATATATATATATATATATATATATATATATATATATATATATATATATATATATATATACAAGTGACAGGCACGGGCCTTCGACCCAGGGGGCATTCGACGGGGGTGCGACAATCAGTGGGGTGCGACATTCGGCGGGGTGCGACATTCGCCGATGGTGCGACATTTGTCGTGGGGACGACATTTGTCGAGGGCGGCGACATTTGTCGTGAGCGGCGACATTTGTCGTGGGCGATAACATTTGTCGTGAGCGATAACATTTGTCGTGGACAGTACCCGCCCCTATGGCCTCGCGTGACAGTACCCGACCGACGACGACAGGCTTTGCCCGCTCCCGGCGGGCTCCGCCCGACCCGCAACATATACATATGAGTACTCAAAATGACCGTAAAAAAATATAAATCAAGAATACAATTTTTATTTTGTAAAACAAATTATATTTTAACGTTAAAATATTAATTTTTCTCTTGTCATTCCAAGCTAGAGACAATAGGTTTAGGGTATCTACTGTTTTTATTTTTTGTATTTTAATATTGTAAAGTTATGTAATTACCTAAAAGGATATTGACTTTATAATATACTAATATAAAGTTTGGTATAATTGTGTAATTATGAATATATATATACATATATATATACATATATATATATATACATAAAATATTTGGGACGCCAATAATCAAAATCCTTTTTTATTATTATTTTTCTGCAGGAATCCAGGTGGTCAGCATTTGGAGCATTGGAAGCTTCCTAAAAGAGCGGTGAAGATCCACCTCAACAACAAACGTGGTAGGCTCTGGAACTGCGTTCAGCTGCATGGCCCCCACGTGTCATCTTCTGCCTTGCCCCCCTCTCCTCCTCTCTCTATATATTAATCTTTTTATTTCTAATGTAGAAATTAAGCACAGATTCATCAAACTCTCCTGCCAGCTAACATATATCGGTTCATAATATACATCACATGGCTCCCAATCTGAACCCCTCCTTCGCCTACACAGTAGTGTATGTTAAAGATGTCGCCAAATCGGTCGCTTTTTACGCCAACGCCTTCGGCTACAACGTCCGCCGCTTGGATCACTCTCACAGGTTCGTCTTTCTCTCTCTCCCTCTCTCTAATTTGCCACCAGGGGCAAAAAATGAGCGCAGAGGCGAAAAATGTGTGGTTGGATGAAAAAAGTGCGCCCAGACGGAAAATATGTGTCCGGACGGAAAATATATATGTATATATATATTCATATATATGTATATATATATATATATATATATATATGTATAGGGGAGATCTCAAATGCGGGCAGGCTTAAATGCGGGCGTACGGGCAAGGCGTTTTGGGGGTCAAGGAGGCTCCAAATCGAAAAGTGATCAACATGAAAGTTGTAGATCTCGGCGATCCGAACAACTTTCATGTTGATCACTTTTTGATTTGGAGCCATCTTGGACCTCGATTTGAGCCCCGAAATCTGGGGCGGCGGACGATTTACTGTAGCAGTTCCGCCGCCCCAGATTTCGGGGCCCAAATCGAGGTCCAAGATGGCTCCAAATCAAAAAGTGATCAACATGAAAGTTGTTCGGAACGCCGAGATCTACAACTTTCATGTTGATCACTTTTCGATTTGAAGCCTCCTTGACCCTTGCCCGTACGCCCGTACGCCCGCACTAGAGTAACCCCCATATGTATATATGTATATATGTATATATGTATATATATATATACATATATATATATATATGTTCTTATACTTAGAGAAATTTAGAAAAATAGGAATACTTCATCTTCTCCAATTTTTCTCTTGAACCAGAGCGGCGTGAGCGAGAGAGAGAGAAAAATTTCTCGTGAATCTTCCGGTGGTCGCCGACGGTGCTCCGGTGCTCGAAATCTTCAATCGAGTATAGATCTGGAATGCTCTCGTCGAGAGCTACGCCATTGTGATAAAACTTTCCCCTTTCCTTGAGTTTTCTCGTTATAGTTTTTCGGCCCTAACCTCTATTTCGGTCATTTTTGTTCAGATTTCGACTCCTTCCGCGTTCTTTTGCACCGATCTGCGACGTGGAGTGATTCAGAGAACTTTTCCGATAAAACCAAGGCAAGTGATGGTTTACCCGATTTCCCCCTCTCCGATTTTATGGTAACCATTCAGATTTTTGTGTTCTTTAATCTTTGTGCACTTTTGATATTCTAACTAGTAGACATGTTTGTTTTCCTTTGGAGTCCTCTTGATTTTATTAGTTCTTGTCATAATAATTTCACTTTTTAGCGTTGTAACGATTTGATGAGGAGTTTTATTGTGGGTTTTTATCGCCCTAGCTGTTGTTGTAGAACATATTAGAGTTTATCTAGGAGGGTGAATCATTCGTGTAGGTTGATCAACCGTGTCTTTAATCTAGGAAATGTCGAGTAGAATCTGATGTGCCAAATCCTGGGATTTATTTCACGGTGTTTCTTTGTTGCGGGTGTTAGTGGGCGAATCCACCGACCGTAGGGTTTATTTCCTTTATCTGTACCTTATGGAACTCTACCGGAGTTGGGCATCTGCGGCGATTAGTGGAGTATATAAGTCTCACCCCGCAGTTAGACGGATTTTAACATCTGTGAGGGGTGTAACCAGAGAAGTGACCACCCTGCCTGTTTAGGTAGAGTCGACCACAGGTGGCTAATAAAGTTTTTTTCGGAGTATTCTTTCTTATGATTTAATCATGTTTTCTCACTTTGCTTTGGGTATCCGACATGATTTGTTGTACGTGATGATTCACGTAAGTTTTTTCTTTGATTTATTTTCTTTGAGCTTTGTTTCTGTACTCTGCTTCAGTACTTTTGATCTTGGGTTGGTACCCCTTATGACCTTTGTTTAGTTTTGCTTACTTTTTCTGCCACCGCTTGTACCTTCTTGCTAAGGTGTTCTGTTTTTTGAATGCCTCGGGTTCAGAGCTTTAGCAAGTAGTGGAGCTGGTTTTGGTGATCCAGAGCAACAGTGTTGGCTGTGATTTTCACCTCGCCGTAGCGAGGTAGTTTGTTGTTTTAGTTTTCTTTACCTAGTTCAAGCATACTTTGTACTGTGGGTTTGTATCAGTTTGTTGATGCCCACAGGGTGTTGTTTCTTTTCGACACTTGCTAGCTTTTGTGGTCTTCTTTATGCTTGATTTAAATTACTTGCTCTCTGGGATGTTTTATTGCTAGGACTGCATGTTCGATATTTTTAACTTATAAAACCCTACTAATAGTAAAGCATACATGTCATGTCTTTCAAAACTAAGTCACTACTTTCTGGTTAGCGTAAATACTTTTTCCTATACTTATTATAAATCTAGAGTGTGCATAGTATGAGTTGTTCCTCGGGGACATTTATACTCATGTATGATGTTAGAGTCAATTTAAACAAGTATCTTCCGCAAGCGTATAATTATATTTTGAATCGTGGACTAGTTGATCCAATAAGCCGAGGGATACGGCTATCTTCTTAACTTAAACTGGATTTCATTCATAATAACATATGTTTTTCTTTTAAACTATAGAGTTTGGAGTCTTGTCTGAGCGTCTGCAGTTATCCCATATACGGCATGACATCACAGCACATATTTTCCCTTACTTTGATATAATTTAATTGTTGGGACAATGTGGGTTGTGACACCACCCGCTCGTGGGTCTCAAAACCCATGCTTGCCTGCAAGCTCTGACTTCTCACGTAAGGATTCCGTCACACAAACAAACCGATGCTAAGAACCCTTGCTAGACCCCACCCGCTCGCGACGACCCTGGCCCGGCTCCAAATCGGGATCAAGTCCACCAAAGGAGACCCAGCGGGAGCCAGCTAGCATCGTCCGGGCTTGTCCAAAGCTTGGCGTTCTCGTCAATTTCATAAAAGGGGACTTGTCTTGCTGGGACACTCTCCATACGTGACTTTGCAACATCACAGGCTAGCCATCCGACCATAGAGTGTAACACCCCTATCCGTCACATAACATATAACCGTAGGTCTGGTCGGGGCCCGACGCCATATACTACAGACAGACCATGGAGTTACTAGTTGAAACCATCATCCAAGCAAGGTATCCTAACACAGAGTACATTCTAGCGGAAGTAAATTAGAGGTTACAGAATAAAACCTAGCATCATGAATGTCCACTATGCAATTAAATAGGAATGGTAAACCAATACACAAATATAAAGTCTTGGCCTTAAGGTCTTACAATGTTTACTCAAAGTTTAATGTTTTCCAAACATCGGCATGCATGCCGCCCACACATACGCTTAAATTAAACACTAGCTATTTGTTTTGGCCTTCGAGGACCGGCATAGCTATCATGAGCTCCAACCCACTATTTTCCACTTGGCTCTGCTGCACTTGCAAGCAACATCCCATCGCAATGGTGGAAAACAAAAGCAATGGTCAACATTAGCTGACCAAATTAAAATGATCCCACCCCTCACTCGGGGTGGTGATGCTCCTTCCCTGTAGGCATTAGTATACATATATATTGGCAACCACAACGTGCAACTTAAGCACTCTCCACAGACGTTAGTACTACCAGCCAAACGCCCCGTGCACTCAGGGAACATTCTTGGCATACAAGAACTCAAGGGTCACACCACCATCCTTTGACGGTCATCAACATTTGAGCTTTTAGTCTCACAAGGGCCTAAGCTAGAGACAACGACCCAAGCCTCCGGCAAATTCATAATGATCTGCAGATCCACGGTATGACTCACTCGAAGACGGACGACAAGGTTTGGGTACAGATCAGCCATTTCCCATACTCAAATCATCAGGCGCATCAGCCACGACGCGGGTCGGCGTCCCCTTTCCCATTACCGTACGATTTATAACCCTATTATGATCTTAGGTTAGCTCTCAAGGCTACCTAGCTGACCAGTTTAAGCTCACGTGCCATCACATGATAGCCCACAAGTCTCCCAGAGACAGGCTTCACAAGTAATAGCCCACAGGTCTCCTAAAGACAGGCTTCACAATCAAACACAGCTTACAGGAAGCTATCGTCGGCGGTAGAACTACCTCCGCGTGGTAAGGGACAGACTATCAATTCTTCCCCTTTTTCGGGTGTTTTCCTGGAGACTACCCCCAGTACTCTCAACGCAGTCACTTGCACACCCCACGACTCCGAAATCTACGCGATTAACACGGAGTCTTCTCCAACATACAAAACATACAAACATCACCAATCCAGACCAACCCGTCCGGATGGGCTTCACATAACATGCCTATTCCGTACTTCGATTCCGGATCTAAATGCAACACTATGGGGATACACAGATCTACCCGTTGGGAGAACCACTTCCACGTGTTCGTGGAGCGTCTATCCTCTAATGCAAAAATAAAGGACTTTACATGTCCAAGGAAGAGGATCGTTACCCTTGATGTATGTTTTGGCGCCATGGGAGAAATCTAGACGGTTGAAAATGACCGCTCCGACCTTGCCTCCATAAATCCGAACTCACCTAGCGAATCCGAGACCCGAAACACGAACGGCGGCAAGAACCCTCCTTCCTAGCATTGCTGCTCCTCCAGAAAAATAGGCCAAGATCTCCAACTCAAGAATAATGAAGAGGAAACGACCAAACCAGGCATATAAATAAAGCTACCACCATACGGTAACTAGCTACTACTGCGCGGTACTGCCTCGTTTCGCGTATAACCACCCAAGCCCTCCAATCACAGGCCGACACGTGGCCACGCCGTTACGGTTTCACTATCGTCGCGTGATAGGATGCTAACGCCCCGCGATAACCGATGTCAGTTAAGAAACGACACCTGCCACTATCGCCATATGCTAACTGCTACCACCGCGCGATATAATCTCGAGAGCCTCGTCAATTAAATTGACACAGCTATCGCCAGCAATAACCCTATCGCCGGGCGATAGCTTCTGGAGAGCTCTGCCAGTTTAATTCCACAGCTACCGTCGCGCGGTAATAACATTCTGTCACGCGATAAGCCCAGCATTTAGTTTACTCAATGCTCAATGCTGTCGATGTTAACCCTAGAGCTACCATCGAGCGGTTACTAGCTACTGTTGGGCGATAACCTCTAGAGAACCATTTCCTACCTGTGCGAACAGATAAGTAAAAACCGAAAATTGGAATAACAAAAAATTTTATTATCCAAAAAGATGATTATTACAAAGGTATGTCCTCCCTTTTATAGAATAGAGGAGATGGGAGAGATTACAAGTAAGCAATGTGGGACTAAATAATTACATGTTTAACAGAAACAAGCTGAGCAGGCCGCGCGGTTAGACGAATAGGCTAACCGCCCGGCAACCACCAGAAGGAGAGAACAAGCTGCCAAAGGAGAACGCCAGACCTCCCGGTCTCCAAGTCGCCTGAGACAAACCGTCATATCGCCCGGACCCCAATCAGTAACAGTCCGGCTACCAAGCCGCTGGAGACAAACCTCCAGACCGCGTGGTCTCTAATCCGTCAGTGCCAGACTGCTAGACCGCCCGGTCTCCATACAGCAACACTACCCTAAGAAATTTGGGGTGTTACAAATCTCTCTCACTTAAAGAATTTCGTCCCAAAATTAAGTCATGCATGAAACTAAGGAATTAAATCAACTTTAATCTGTGTACCTCAATTGAATAACTCGGGGAACATCGACTTCATGGTTTTCTCCCGCTCCCATGAAAGCTCCTCTTGGCCACAGTTATCCCATCATACCTTGACCACCATGATCTCTTTATTATGAATTTGTTTGACTTCTATATCCTCAATTTGAATGGGCTTGACCCTCGTTGTCAACCCACTATCAACTTATACTTGATCTGCAACAATCACTTGCATAGGCTCTTGGACCACCTTTTGCAACACCGATATATAGAATACATCGTGTAGACCACTCAATTCCGTTGATAACTTCAATCGATAGGAAGCTTCTCCAATACACTCCAGTATCTCAAATGGCCCAAGATATCACAGACTCAGCTTTTTGAATCGTCGAACCCTTAAGACACACTTGAAAGGCTTAATTTTCAAATATACACAATTGCCTACGGCGAACTCAACATTCCTATGCTTGGTATTATAATACTTAGCCTTCCTATCCTGGGCAATCAATCTCTCATGGATTGTTCACACAATAGAAGTCGCATCATCGACTCCCTTCCGCTTATACAGCTTTGACTCGCCCGTCTCCAATCAAGACAACAGATTACGACACTTCCTACCGTATAGGGCCTTGAAGGGCGCCATTTGAATGCTCTCCAGGTGGCTATTATTATAAGCAAACTCAATCATATATAGGTGATCTTTCCACCTCTTACTAAAATCCAGGGGACACATGCGAAGCATGTCCTTCATCATCCTGTTTACCCTCTCAGTCAAACCATCCATCTACATATGAAAGGCTGTATTGAACTTCAGGTTGGTCCCTAACAGTTGATGCACCAACCTCCAGTCATTGGACGTGAAGCACCCATCTCGGTCACTTACGATGCTATGCGGTACATCATTCAGTCGTACAATGTTTTCTACATACAACTACGCCAATTTCTCAACTAAATCATCCTTTCTATTTGGGATGAAGTGCGAGACTTTTGTCAAACGATCTACGATCACCCAGATGGCATCGTTTCCCTTTTGCGATCTCGGCAAACCATGCACGAAATCCATGGATATATCGTCGAACTTCCACTCCGGTATAGGAAAAGACTTCAAGAATCCTCCGGGCTTTTGGCACTCTGCCTTCACTAAGGCGCACGTTTGACACTTCGCCACACAAAGTGCTATGTCCTTCTTCAGTCTCGGCCACTAGAATAGCTTTTCAAATCTATGTACATCTTTGTGCTCCCTGGGTGAATTGAGTACTAAGTATGATGAGCCTCGTACATCAACTCCTCACATAGTTTACCCATACTTGGGACACACAAATGACTGTCCTTCCACAATAACCCATCATCGACAGTAAATTAGGCATTTGACCCATCCAAAGCCTCAGCCATAAACTACTTCATGTTGTCATCCAACTCAAAAGCCTGCAAAATCCGATCAGTCAGGTCATACTGCACCTCTGTACAGTTCAGCTAAGCTTCAACACTAAACCTCTTGTCAATACAAGAGATCTCCAAGGCTTCTAATTCTCGAACCAAACACTCGTCATGTATTGACAACCAATTGGCCTGCGCGGAAGCTCTGTGACTTAACACATTCGCAATCGCATTACCTTTCACAGGCACGCAGTGTATCCTGAAGGTGTAGTTTTTAAGGAACTCCATCCACCTCTACTGTCGCATGTTAAGGTCCTTCTAATCTAGTAGATACTTTAGGCTCTTATGGTCGGTATAAATATCGACCTTCACACCATATAGGTAGTGCATCCAAAGCCTTAGAGAAAATATCACGACTATCAACTCCAAATCATAGACCGGATAATTCCTCTCATGCACCTTCAGCTGGCATGAACCATAAGCTATTACTCTCCCACGTTAAAGAAGAACAAAGCCTAAGTCATTGCCCGAGGCGTCATTGTAAATCTCAATGCCTTCTGTACCACATGGCGAACACAGTACATGCGCTGTGGTCAGACAACTTTTAAGTTCTTCAAAAGCTTGTGCGCACGCTGGCGACCAGACAAAATTCTGATCTTTCCTTGTCAAGGTCGTGAGGGGTAATGTTATCCACGAGAAGTTCTCCACGAAGCGGCTGTAGTGCCGGCAAGTCCCAGAAAACTTCGGACTTCCTCAGCCGAAGACAATACAGGCCACTCCCATAAAGCAGCAATCTTCATCGGATCCACTGTGATTCCCTCACCACTAACAATGACCAAGGAACGCTACTGAAGAAAGCCAGAACTCACACTTCGAGAACTTGGCATAAAGCTGACTACTTCTCAAAGTCTCCAGAACAATTTGTAAATGTTTTGCATGATCAAACACGGACTGGGAGTACACGAGGATATCATCAATGAATACTATCACAAACCGATCAAGATATTCCTTGAATGTCCGGTTCATAAAGTCCATGAATATGGATGGCGCATTAGTTAGCCCAAAAGACATGATTGTAAACTCGTAATGCCCATAACGTGTACTAAACGTCGTCTTGGGAATATCGCTTTCCTTGATTCTTAGCTGATAATAGCCAGACTTCAAATACAGCTTAGAATACATCATATACCGAACCAGCTGGTCGAATAGATTGTCGATTTTTGGAATCGGGTACTTGTTCTTCTCTGTTAACTTGTTCAGTTCCCGATAATCGATACAAAGCCGCAGACTTCCGTCCTTCTTTTTCACGAAAAGGACCGGGGCGCTCCAAGATGACATACTCGGACGCACATACCCCCGCTCTATCAATTATCGAAGCCGCGCTTTCAACTCTACCAATTCCCTTGGTGTTAAGCAGTAAGGAGACCATGAGACAAGTTTGGCACCAGACACCAACTCGATGGTGAAATCAATCTCACGTTGAGGTGGAGCTCTAGGGAGATCATCGGGGAATACGTCGGAAAATTTCGACACCACTTGAATACTGTCCAAATAGGCTTGGGTTTCTTTGCCTCTAAAAGAGTGAAGAACAATTCCACACCCTCATGAACAGCCTTATCTACTTGAAGGGCCGACATCATCATCTTGCTCGGCCCCTTTATACAAGTAAAAGTTGTTTTTTGACTCGTATTCAACCCCAACTTAACAGTCTTCAAACTACAGTCGATGAACGCACGTTGCTCCAAGAGCCAATCCATGCCAAATATTACGTCAAACACTACTATCGGTAGTAGTTACACTTCCAAGTCAAAAGTTTGACTTCCGATCGACACTTTCACGCAACAGACTCTATCTGAGTGCATCGAACACTCGTTGGGAAGTAACACATTCAACTTATCCTTTGCCACTAAAGTAGGCACTCCGACTTGTGACACAAAGTCCTCGGATAAGAAAGAATGTGAGGCTCCCGTATCGAACAGTGCTCGAGCCGAAAAGTCCATAACCACGATGAACCCTAAGCATAACATTCACATAACCAAAGCATAAGGCGCAAGGTATAAAAAGTATTAACGCTAGAAACTAACTCATACCTGTCACCAAATAGCCTTGCTTGAAGTCCTCCTATTGGCCAAGGTTGTAGACCCTCGATTGGGCTGGATCTTGATGGGATGCGGTTGACTACACTGTATTCCCTTTCTATGTATACGATGCTCCAGTCCTCTTCTCTGACTTACCACTCCAACAATCATGGGCCATATGTCCCCGCTTGCCACAATTATAACAGTGAATTGGGCCTCCTTTCCCAGAAGATGCACCAGTAATAACCGATGAATACACCAGTCCAGAAGACTTAGCCTTCTTGTTCCACTTTTGGTACCCAAACTTCGGTGATCTTGGTACTTTGAACTCCGAGCTCTTCACCGACAAGTCCTTACCCTGAACTCTTTTCATATCCTTCTCTAGAGATCAGGCTGTGTTGACCAAGACTAGGAAGCCCTACATCATCGGACCTGAGAGTAGCAACCTCAGTTCGTCACACAGTCCCTCATAGAACTGGTTGATCTTGCGCTCCTCATCAGTAAACGTGGAGCAAGCATAACGATCCAATCTCGTGAACTCATGAAAGTAATCGTCCACATTACTCTCACCTTGAGTCAGTTTCTAGAAATGACTCTCCATAGCTATCTTCTGCGTGGTCGGGAAGAACCATGCTAGAAATAGCCTTGAGAATTCCTCCATCGATATGTCAAAAAGTTGCCTCCCATCAAGATGATGAAGCTCTAACTCATCCCACCATAGCCTTGCTTCGTCGTCTAGGAGGAAAGTGGCTATTGTAACCTTCTGTCACTCCTCAGTCTCTATTGCAGACATGAATCTTTTAACTCTAGACATCCAGTCCTCAGCCTGTGTTGGGGTCTTAGTACCCAAAAACACGGGTGGATTAAAGCTCATCACATATTTTAACTGTTTCTCTGTCGCTCTCCTATGCACTGCGGGCTCTGTCTCTCCCTGATCCACTACCATAGGTTCCGCTACACTAGGGATAGGAGGCTACACTTGCCATCCCGGTTGTGCATTAATCATAACGAACATTGCTTCCGCTACCATCCGTATGGTTTCTGCAGAAGGAGGGGTTACAGGCGCGTCGTTATGCACACTACTCTATGCGGAGTGCTATTGATGCGACTGACCCACACCGCTCCTAGTCAGTTGTGTATTGTATCCATAATAACCCTGATTTGAAGAAGAGCCATGTCAAGCTAAGATGTATTGAGTTTGTATTTGATGTTGTATTCTAGTTATGTACTTGCAGGTTTATTTTTCTAAGTACACGCCAATGTCAGGTTACAATGGGTCAGTAAATACGGGACTATACAATGTAATCCTTTATTATGTAGACCAATGTGTTGACTCAGGTGTAATCTCTCTATTAGGGTGTACTTCTATTCCAAGTACAGGAGAAAGATCAATAAAGGGTAAGGATATGGACTCAGAGAAGAGGAATTTTACCTAAGTAAAATTCGGCGAGTATGTTGAGTCATACACGTCGAATTCGTCGAGTATCCCATTGATACTCGCCGAATTCGTTGTGTATGCTTCCTGATACCCGTTGAATTCGTAGTATATACTTAGGAAAAATTCGCAGAAATGAGCAAAACTCACTAAGGAAAATTCGTCGAGTATCACTGGCGATACTCACTGAATTTGCCGAGTATCACTGGTGATACTCGCTGAATTCGACGAGTATCCCAAACGATACTCGCCAAATCTGTCGAGTCATATGTCTACCACTCTAGATTTTTGTCTAAGGCAAATTCGACGAATATCACTTCTAAATTCGGCAAGTATCACAATCGATATTCGACGAATTTCGCCGAATTTGACTTAGGCCGATTTTTCTGATTTTTCTCTGGTTCGAAATCGACGGCCATGTACAGTGTTTTTCTAGGTTACGTTTTTGGAAATACTTTATAGCCGTTATTTCGATTCTTCTTATATATATATGATAGGATGATTTCGAAATACCTAATCTATCTAAGCCCTAATAAAATTTCAATTTCAAAAGATTCCAAATAGAACACACCCGTCAGCTGCACCATTTCGCGATTTCCTTCCGATTGGCCGCCGACATCGTGCAATCTTCTTCTTCAACGACTTATTCGACTGGATCATGTCTTCTCTCAAGATCTATTCTACTCCAGTCCTAGTTGGTTGAAGATCCAAGGTTCGAGATTCAAGATTCAAAAGATTTCAAGTTTCCTAGTTCTCCAAGATTCAAGTTCCACCCTCTCAAGAACGTCGGATCAAAGACTTGCAATCATGTTTTGTGTTGTAATATTGTTTTAAATATTGTAGGAGATTTATCTCCGAGTTTGTAGATCTATTTTTGGATCGAGAGAGTAGATCCGGTTGTGGATCGAGTGTGTAGATCCGGTTTGTGGATCGAGTTTGTAGATCCAGTTTGTGGATCAAGTTGTAGATCCGGTTGTGGATCTAGGTGTATGAGTTTAACGCACCGAAACTCAAAAGAGGGATGGGTGGCGTTTTGAGCCAAGACTGGGACTTGGTAGAGGTGACACGGCCTGGGACACGGGCGTGTCTCAAGGGCGTGTCGTGCTCGGGTTCGGTGATGGTCGTGCGGTCGATTAAATTGCAGTCGACGAGCGTCGAACAACAAACACGTCCTGAGACACGGATGTGTCCCAAGTCGTGTCCTACTCAGTTTGATAGCCGAGTTGTGTCGGGGGAGAGACACGGCCTGAGCCCAGGCGTGTTCGGATCCGACACGGGCGTGTCAAATTCGACACGGGCGTGCCGAATACCAGTGTTCTCCTCGGGTTGGTGTTGGACCTATGTCGATTGAGGAACACGCCCAGCTACACGGGCGTGTACTGGAAGACACAGGCGTGTCAAGCCTGGCACGGGCATGTCGAGTGCCCGTGTTCTTTTCGGGGCGCGACGGTTTTGGAGTCAATTTAGGCACATGGCCTTGGACACGGGCGTGTCGCAAGCCGTGTTCGGCCCAGGAAGTTTATTTTCAGGGCGAATCGTGGCCGTTCGTTTCCTTATTTTGGGATCTAACGGTTCTTGCCTCTCAATCCTAGGGTTAATGCTGAATTGGGGGTTTAAACCCTCACTTTTCATTGGCCACTCTCTTTCTAAGTTCTAGAGAGAAGGGAGAGTAAGGAGGAAGAAGGAGGGGAGATCCGGTCACCGGAGGAGATTCGGAGCGCCAAATCATAAACCGAGTCCAGATCTACGGAGGAGAGATCATCGCGGTGCTTTTCATCCGTGTAGATTTCCATGGCGCCGAAGAGGAATGCTAGGGTAACGATTCTCTACTTGAGCATGTGAAGCTCTTCTTCTTTTGCATAGGGAAAACCCACTCCCGCGAGTGTGCGGCGAGTTTGTGGTGTTCCTTAGGGTAGATATATAAAGCTCCCTTGTTTGCATTTAGAGTCCGAAATCGAGAAATGGACATAGGCATGGTGTGTGAAGCCTACCCAGACAAGTTGGTCTGGATCAGTGATGTTTTACTATGCATGTTTAGCCGGAGAAGACTCCGTGCCTTTGGTTGTTTTTGGGTTTCTACGTGGTAGATTGCAGCAGGAATCCTTGGGGATTAACCCCAAAGTGCACCCGAAAAACTGGGCAGAAAAGCATATCTGCCATCTTGGCGGCCTGGGAGCCAGCTTTGAACATAACTGGGTTATGTGATTGTATGAACGAATTTGGGATTTGGCGAAGTTTGACCCGCGCACTTGTCTTAAGTTTGACAGTGCGGCGTGAGCAATGGGCTTGTGGAACTATACCCAGGCTATGTGGTTTGGTGACAGATACCTGAAAAAGGGACTGACCACTGGCATAGTCGTGCGAGTCTTAGGCTTAGGTTGGAAAGACTAAATGCTCACGAGATTTTTCGTCCAAGGGATGGTGGTGAGACCGCGGTTTTGACCGGGTTAACCGAGTTAGTGCCCTGAGAGCACGGGGTGTGTGGTCGTGTGAGCCTGTACCTGTGATGGTGTGTTTATTCACTATATTGCTTGTTATGGTAACAAGTGCAGGGAAGGAACTTTGCCGCCCCGAGTTGGGGGCGGAATCATTATAATTTGGTCGGCTTTAGCTGACCGTTATTCTTGTTTTCCACCGTTGCGGTGAATTGTGCTTGCATGTGCTGCGGAGCTGAGCGACAAATAGCAGGCCAAAGGCCAAGTTGCTGAGTCGGCCCTCGAAGGCCTTGTTTGTTTCCTTGTTTAAATCATGTGTGGCCAGCCTGCGAGCCGAAGTTTATAAGATAATATTTAAATTTTGTGAACTATTGTAAGGCCTTAAGGCCAGTACTTTTGTGTATTTTGTAGTTCATTCCTACTGGGTTATGTTAGTGGACATTCGTGCTTGTTGCCTGGTTCTTGCTTTCACATCTTAATAATTGCTTCCGCTAGATGCTCTGTATAGGACGTGTGTATTGGTTGAATGGTTTCATCTAGTAACTCGCCGGTCTGTCCGTGGTATATGGCATCGGGCCCCGGGCGGACCTACTGCTATATGCTATATGCTATATGACGGATAGAGGTGTTATAATTTGGTATCAGACTACTAGTTTCGGTCAGACTTAAATGAATTCGTGGACGAATTCACTTTAAAGGGTGGTGAGCACATGTGTGTGCGTCATCGCTATAACATGAAAAGAACCCATGAATGACCACTTAGGAATGAAAATACACATGTTTGAGGAACCTACGTGTTCCTATAATTGCTTTTTGCAATGTGGTTTGGTCGCTTATCGGTGTTTTGTACGACTATAGATGACCAAGAGTGGTGCGGGGCCGTCAGAACATCTAGTTTCTGAGGCGAGTAGCACACCAAATGATGCGCCGACAACATCTCCTTCGGCTGAGACCATACGATTGGTAGCGGAGGCAGTGTTTGCGATGATTAACGCGCAACCTGCGAGACAGGTGCAGCAGCCTGCCCCTGCTGTGGAGCAAGTACCACTCCAAGCAGCGGAGCCAAGGAGAGTGGAGCAGGTTGTAGTGGAGCCAGTATTGCCTAGGAGAGCAACGGAGAAACAGCTTAAGCACATTATGGGCTTCAATCCTCCAGCATTCTCGGGGACGGGAACCCCAACCCAAGCGGAGGATTTACTCTCCAGAGTTAAGAGAGTAATGATAGCTACAAAGACGGAAGAGTGGCAGAAGACCACTATTTCCACATTCTTGTTGGATGGTGAAGCAAGATTATGGTGGGAAGGCTTGGAGTTACACCATCTGAGGGGTAGACAGCTTACAGACGTCTCGATAGAGGAATTTTCGAGACTGTTCTTGGCTCGATACCTCCCATCGACTCAGAGAATTGCTATAACAAACGAGTTCTAGAAGCTGGTACAAGGTGAGAGTAGCGTGGATGAATATCTCCACGAGTTTACTCGCTTAGGTCGGTATGCAAGCGCTACCTTCGCCGATGAGGAGCGAAAGACAAACCGATTCTACGAAGGTCTAAGGGATGATTTGAGACTACTACTCTCGGGGCCGATGATGCAGGGTTTCCTGACCTTGGTCAACACAGCCCGATCTTTGGAAAAAGACATGAAGAATGTTAAGGAAAAGAAAGACTCCGGTGTTAGGAAGTCAGAATTCAAGGTGTCGACTTCAAAATCTGGTTTTCGAATGTGGAATAAGAAGGCTAGGACGTCGGGTCCAGCCCCTTCTTCGGGTGCCTCGGGGGCAACTACCAACCGAACCCCGGGCACTTGTTTTACTTGTGGGAAGACAGGGAATTTTGCCCGTGACTGTTGGATCGGACGTCCAAAGTCCGAGAGGAAGCAGGGAGCAACTTACAAGGAAAAGAGCAAGCCGATTGAGTCAACCGCATCCCATTATGCTCCAACTCAACCAAGAGTCTACAATCTGGGCTAGCAGGAGGCCATCAAACAAGCGGATGTTATGACAGGTACGGTTTAAATTTATAGCAAGTTGGCTTTAAATATTGTTACATAGTGCTTGTTAGCTTATTACTGTTTGTATAGGCTTTGTTCTAATTTGCAATAGTCCGGTAAGGGCACTATTCAATACGGGAGCTTCGCACTCCTTTTTGTCTGAAGATTTCATATCGTGCATCGGAGTCCCTTCTTCGATGGCGAAGGACAAATGGGATGTGTTGCTGCCGAATGGGTGTTCTATGCGTGCAGACAGAGTATGTGCCGTAAAGATTCGTATTGGAAGTTAGGAGTTCGACTTATTAGCATCGTTATTGCCGCTAGTAGCGTTCGATGTCATTTTTAGTATGGACTGGCTTTCGGAGCAGAAGGCATACATAGATTGCAACCGTAAGGAAGTCAAGATGGGTGTTGGGCGGGAGAAACATTTGCGAGATTGAAGGTGTCGAGCAAGACTTTAATGTATGCTCTTCAGGTGGTTAAGGTAGTCCGTGCTAGTGCATGCACTAGAGTCTTCAACTTCTCCTGCCATTGCTTTCAATGTATTCTGAGCACCCTTCCGACAATCTCGGGCAAAGTTCCCTTTCTTTCCACAAGAATGGAAACTATAAGTAGTCTGGCTAGTAGATGATCTAGCTTCTTTTCTCGGCGTTCTGAGGTAGTCAGTCCTTATAGGATCTGCAGGGTTTGGTACCCTATTCACTGGTATTTGATGAGTTTTCCCCAACTCTACTTCCAAAGTTCTGGCCGTTCCACCAAGGATCGGAATCTCAATAGCTTTGGTCCTAGCAGTAGGATATGCAACTCGCTGCGCAGACCATTGTAAAATCTATCGACTATAGACTGCTCGCTTTCCCACTCAAAGCCTGGGTAGCGCCTTATCATAAGGAATGTCTGTAAATAATCGTCAACTGAGTGCGGTCCCTACAACACAATCATGTTCATCTACTGCCCTAAAGGGCCTCTACATGCCACTTGCTCCGTCACACCGCCCGGTATTGGGGCCATCTCAGGGACAGAGGGTTGCACATTTCTTCCATGTTGTGCGTTGGTCACAGCGAACACCGCTTCAACTACCCTTCTTCTGGTTTCCATAGAAGTAGGGGTCTCAGGCACGTCGCTGGGTGCGGTACTTTTCTCAGAAAGTCTGCGTTCAGATTGCCACGCGCCACTCCCAGACACCTATAGTCGTACAAAACACCAGTAAGAGACCAAATAACATTGCAAAACGCAATTAGGAACACGCTGGTTCCTCAACCATGTGTATTTGCATTCCTAAGTGGACATTCATGGGTTTTTTTCATGTTATAACGATGACGCACAAACATGTGCTCACCACCCCTTAAAGTGAACTCGTCCACGAATTCATTTAAGCCTGACCGAAACCGGTAGTCTGATACCAAATTATAACACCCCTATCCGTCACATAGCATATAGCAGTAGGTCCGGCCGGGGCCCGACGCCATATACTACGGACAGACCGGTTGGTTACTCAATGAAACCATTCAACCAATACACACATCCTACATAGAGCATCTAGCGGAATCAATTTATTAAGTTGCAATAATAAGAACCCTGCCAACAAGCATGAATGTCCACTAACAGAAAACCCAGTAGGAATGAACTACAAAATACACAAAAGTACTGGCCTTAAGGCCTTACAATAGTTTGCTCAAATATAAGTGTCTTCCAAACCTCGGCATGCAGGCCGGTCACACATGAGAATACAAGAAAACACTCAAAAATTAGGCCTTCGAGGGCCAGCTCAGCAACCTGGGCTTTAGCCCACTATTTACCGTTCGGCTCCACAGCACGTGCAAGCACAATTCACCACAACGGTGGCAAACAAGAATAACGGTCAGCTAAAGCTGACCAAATTATAATGATTCCGGCCCCAAACCAGGGGCGACAAAGCTTCTTCCCTGCACTTGTTAGCAAAACAAGCAACATAGCGAATAAACATCACATCATAGGTGCACGCACACACGTTCGTACACCTCGTGCTCTTAGGGCACTTACTCAGCGAAGCCAGTCCGAACCCAGTCCGATCCTCGACTCCACCACCACCCCCAGGGCGGCAAACCTCGTGAGCATTTAGTCTTTTCAGCCGTAGCCTAGACTCGATCTCCAAATCATCGGTGAGTGCCATGTTAACTTTAGGTCTCTTTAACTGAAATAGATGGAGAGGTTAGGGTTCCACCAGCCCGTTGCCCACCCCGCCATGGCCATTTGGCCTTTGACGCGGGCCAAGCTTCCCTCAGTCCCAAATATCGATAAAACACGATACATAGCCCCATTATATACCCGGCTTGCTCCCAGGCCACCGAAATGGCAGAAATGCGTTTCTGCCCAGATTTTCGGGTGCACCTTAGGGTTAATCCCCAAGATTCCTTGATGCATTCTAACGCATAGCAACCCGAAAACAAACAAAACGCACGGAGTCTTCTCCGGCACAAAATGCATAGCAAAACATCACCGATCCAGACCAACATGTTCAGGTAGGCTTCACACACCATGCATATGTCCGTACTACGATTCCGGACTCTAACAAGGGGGACTTTATATATCTACCCCAAGGAATACCGTAAACTCACCGCACACTCGCGGGAGCGGGTTTTCCCATGCAAAGGAAGAAGAGCTTCACATGCTTAAGATGAAAATCGTTACCCTAGCGTTTTTCCTTGGCGCCATGGAAATCTACGCTGATGAAAAGCACTGTAATCTCCTTGCCTCCGCAGATCCGAAGTCGTCTAGCGGTTTTGAGCTCTGAAGCTCTGCTGGTGACCGGATCTAACCTTCCTTCTTCTTCCTTGCTCTCTCCTCTCTCTAGATCTTAGAAAGAGAGTAACCCAAGAGAAATGGGGTTTTCTAAGCCCTAAACCCGGGTATATCCCTAGGGAAACAACCCCCAGCCGTCGGATCTCAAAATAAGGAAACAGACGGCTGCGATCCGGGCTTGAAATCCAAGATCTAGGCCGAACACGGCTTGCGACACGCCCGTGTCCAAGGCCGTGTCACCCATTCGCCGTCAAAACCGTCACGTCACAAAAAGAACACGAGCACTCGACACGCCCGTGTCAGCCAGTACATGCCCGTGTAGCTGGGCGTGTGCCTCCATTGACATAGGTCCAGAACATTCAGAGCACGACACAGCCATGTGACACGCCCGTGTCACATACTGTGTGCTAGACACACCCTAGGATACGCCCGTGTCCCAGGCCGTGTAGCTGCCTTAGCACAACTCGCCAAACGACCATGGAGGACACTGGTATTCAACACGCCCGTGTCACCTCTACCAAATCCCAGATTTGGCTCAAAACACTACCTGTCACTCTTTTGAGTTTTGGGGCATTACAACTTGTAACACCTCTCCACTACACCAGAGTGGTCTCTTAGCAAGCGTGTTACCGGGCTGCAGCCCAAGCACCCCAACCCCTCTCCCTCCACAGGCGGGTTATTGGTGGCCACAGCCTCCCTTTGATGAGGGAAACTCTCCGGTTTAGCGAGCACTAAGGGAACTTCCCAGGAAGTCACCCATCCCAGTACTACTCCAGCCCGAGCACGCTTAACTATGTAGTTTTTCCAACTCTCATCACCAATTGAGCTGCATAGTTAAGCATGCTCGGGCTGGAGTAGTACTGGGATGGGTGACTTGCTGGGAAGTTCCCGTAGTGCGCGCTAAACCGGAGAGTTTCTCTCATCAAAGGGAGGCTGTGGCCACCAACAACACGCCTGTGGAGGGAGAGGGGTTGGGGTGCTTGGGCTGCAGCCCGGTAACACGCTCGCTAAGAGACCACTCTGGTGTAGTGGAGAGGTGTTACAATAAAAAGTGCACTTTTTATGTAACAACCCTAGCCGATACAACGTGACAGTGTCACGGCTCGCTCTAGGCGACGTTACCGGGCTGCAGCCCAAGCACCCCAACCCCTTTCCCTCCACAGGCGGGTTGTTTGTGGCCACAGCCTCCCTTTGATGAGTCAAACTCAATAGTCAAGCGCGCACCACGGGGACTTCCAGGGAGGTCACCCCTCCTAGTACTACTCCAGCCCGAGCACGCTTAACTATGGAGTTCTTTCAACTCTCATCACTAATTGAGGGTGCTCGGGCTGGAGTAGTACTGGGATGGGTGACCTCCTGGAAAGTCCCCGTGGTGCACGCTTGACTATCGAGTTTGACTCATCAAAAGGAGGTTGTGGCCACCAACAACCCACCTGTGGAGGGAAAGGGGTTGGGGTGCTTGGGCTGCAGCCCGATAACGTCGCCTAGAGCGGAGCCGTGACACTGTCACATTATATCAGCTAGGGTTGTTATAATATATATATATATATACATATATATATAAGGGGGAAACCGCACTTCATAATTTGACGAGTCATTCAAGCCAATTCGCCGAAATAGCTTACTGACTCTTTGGCTCCCGTGAATAGTCATCGTCTTCCTCCAGTGATTCTGACGAGTTTGCACTCTACTTCCTCCTCGATTAGGGTTGTGAACGACTTCCAAGCCCTAACCTACAGTGTAGCAGTGGTCTGGGCGACAAATTCGCACAGTGCTGTGTTCCCGTGCCCCAGGTTTCGTCGATTCCGACAGTTGCCGAACTCTAGTTCTACAGATTTCTATCAAGTTTTCAGTGTTCCTCATGGCTCCAAGAACCACGAGTGGATTTCTTGGAGGAGGAGAACTTGTCCGCACCGGGTTTGCTCATGCTTCTGATGAGTTTGCAACGTCATTCTTATGCTAGAAACTGCAGGACTGTCTTTTGTCCTAGAACACCCATGTAAAGTTCTGGACAAAGAAGTTCTTGAGTTCTTCCACCATGCAAAGATTAGACAAGAAGACTCTATTATCAAAAGCAAGATTCAGAAGTACAAGGTCAAAGTAAAAGCCTCTCTATTGTCCAGGTATCTGCAGCTTCCAGTCTGTGAAGAGGCCGATTACCTAGACAAAGATGACTTCTCTAGAGCCCTATTATTTTGCGGATTGCCTAGAGATTCAGAAGCAGTCAAGCGTAATGGGATGAACGATGAAGGAAAACTTTTTTCCGACATAATTGTCAAAGTTCTGATATGCAAGACTGGATCTCATGATTATCTGTCTACAGAAATGTTCAAAGTGCTAGTTGCTACTATCGGCAGGAAGAGGTTGGATTAGGGTGCTTTATTGTTTGCCAAAATCAAAGACAGCCTACGCACTCCCAACTTTGGGAGGATTATCAACCGATACCTAAATCAATTAGATGGTGATAGGTTTGATATGACCAAAGGAGTTCCTATCCATCATTGGAAGAAAATCAACTCTTCAATCTTCTCAAGATGGGATAGGAGGATCATCAGGCTAGGGGAGTCCCAGGTTTACAAGTGGAGGAGGAAGAACAAGTACCTGATGACATGATTCCTACTCCACCGCCCAGTGAGATTCTTGCTGGCATGAGTACGGGAATTGGGGGGGGGGAGTTGCTATTTCAGATTCAGTTCCAGTGGTTTCAGTTTCAGTTCCAGCAATTCCATATTCAGTTCCAGATCCAGTGGCCCCAGATGTTGTGTTTACCAACTTAGAGGTTGTTGATCTCCTAGCAGAGGTTGCTGTTATTGGTAATGTTGTTGCTGCTGAGGTTTAATCAGTTCAGAATGCTGAAGAAGAGGATCCATCTCCTTCTAAGCATGATGAGGATGTTGAGAATCTTGATGAGGATGTTAATGGTGAAGATTTGAATGTTGATGATTATGAACTAGAGGATGTTGCTGATGAGATTTTGGTTGCTGCTGATATGTCTTCTACTGCTAAGGTTGGCTGTGGCACCCTTATTGTTTCAGAGCCTTTATCTGTGGATAGTCTGGTTGTTTCTCTCCCTAGGATGGTATCTACTACAGTGTCTGAGGGGGTGGCAACTCAGTCCCAGATATCTTTTTCCACTCAGGTTGACAGATTGATGCGCAACCTGGAGACAAGGATTGGTAAACTGCCAGGCGCCCCTCCAGTTATTGAAGAGGAGGTGGTCACCTTATCTGATGAGGAAGGAGATGCTGAGGAGCATGCTCCAGTCCCAGTTGCTATTGTTCTAGTGTTGCTTTCTCCGAATATTTCTATACATGTTCTGACTGGTGTTCCTAGCTTAAGTTCAGGCGATCAGATTCTGAAAGCTGTTGAAACTATGTTGGCAAAGCAACAGACACAGTTCGATGCCTCAATGGAGAAAGTGGTAAAAAGAGTTAAACAATCTGAGAAGTTTATGCTAGATGGCCTTGCTTAAGTTAAAGTGAAATTTGATAAGCTTGATGCCAGGTTTGAGGAAAGGTTTGTAGAAGCTGCAACTGCAGTGACTCTTATGATGAGTGGACTTGTGCACAATAAAGATGTACTGAAAACTTTTGACAAGAACACTCTCTCTCTGATCGAGGCCCATAATAGGTCAATGACACATTATGATTCTTCCTTGCACACTTATGCCAATGAAATTGCTGTAGAAGCCAAAAAGGGGGAGGAAGCCCTTACAGTTAAGGTTGTTGATGTTGAAAAGTCTATGTTCGATCAATTCAAACAAACCAATGATTATAGCTATGATAACCTCGTATGGTTACATGGACAACTATTCCCTTCTGAAGTTCCAGCTGAGCCTGTTCATGTTGACATTCATCCAGCTACGAATTGCATTCAATACTGGACAAACTCACAAGACTTCTCCCAGGTTTATGTTGCTGATGTTGTGACTCCCGATGTTCAGGCTGTTACTATTACTGTTATTGCTGCATTTTCAAAGGTTGCTGCTCTCAAGAAGAGAAAATTTGGGGAAGGCACATCTGAGGTCAGGCCATTTCCAGTCAGAGTAGAGCCCAACAGAGAATTGGAAGTGGTTTGGAGCCTGACTTCCAAAGGAATCATTTTGGATACTTTTTCTTTGGTCGAGCTCAGAGTGGAAAAACATCAGGATCACTACAGTCAAGAAGAATGGAATAAATACAAGGAAGCGTGCACTAGAAGGAGGATATATTTCATGAACAACCGCGGTGCTGATCGAATGCCTCCAGCTCCTTCTAGATACTATCGCAAGCCCAGAGAATACTTTGAGAGATAACTTTTGAAGAGAAAGAACAGGCAGATCTGATTTCATTTATATATTTCAATTGTTGAATGTTGTGGGCTTCCCCGCCCAAAGCTAATTTTATATATATATATATATATATATATATATGATTTATCTAATTGTCTTGGAATGCGTGTTATTTTATTTCATCTGTTCAAGTCTTAATTTTGTTATTTGGTATGTGTAATTCACCTTAGTTTGTAGGATTTTGGCTTCTTTAAATAGGGGGAGATTGTTGGGTATTGTATCCATAATAACCCTGATTTGAAGAAGAGCCATGTCAAGCTAAGATGAATTGATTTTGTATTTGATGTTGTATTCTAGTTATGTACTTACAGGTTAATTTTTCTAAGTACACACCAATGTCAGGTTACAGTGGGTTAGTAAACACAAGACTATACAATGTAATTCTTCATTGTGTAGGCCAATATGTTGACTCACGTGTAATCTCTCTATTGGGGTGTACTTCTATACCAAGTACAGGAGAAGGATCAAGGAAGGCCAAGGATCTGGACTCGGAGAAGAGGAATTTTACCAAAGTAAAATTCAGCGAGTATGGTGAGTCATACACGTCGAATTCGTCGAGTATCCCCTTGATACTCGCCGAATATGTCGTGTATGCTTCCCGATACGCGTCTAATTCGTAGTATATACTTAGGGAAAATTAACAGAAATGTGAAAAACTCACCAAGGAAAATTCGCCGAGTGTCACTAGCAATACTCTCTGAATTCGCCGAGTATCACTGGTGATACTCGCCGAATTCGACGAGTATCCCAAGCGATACTCGCCGAATGTGTCGAGCCATATGTCGACCACTTTGGATTTCTGGATAAGGCAAATTTGACGAATATCACTTCTAAATTTGGCGAGTATCATAATCGATATTCGACGAATTTCGCCGAATTTGAATTAGGCTGATTTTTCCAATTTTTCTCTGGTTCAAAACCGACGGTCATGTATAGTGTTTTTCTAGGTTACGTTTTTGGAAATTTTTTATAGTCGTTAGTTTGATTCTTCCTATATATATATGATAGGATGATATCAAAATCCCTAATCTATCTAAGCCCTAATTAAATTTCAATTTAAAAAGATTCCAAAAAGAACGAACCCGTCAGTCGCACCTTGCGATTTTGTGATTTCCTTCCGATCGGCCGCCGACATCGTGCGATCTTCTTATTCGATGACTTCTTCGACTGGATCATGTCTTCTCTCAATATCTATTCTACTTCAGTCCTAGTTAGGTGAAGATCCAAGGTTTGAGATTCAAGATTCAAAATATTTCAAGTTTTCGTGTTCTCCAAGATTCAAGTTCCACCCTCTCAAGAACGTCGGATCAAAGACTTGCAATCGTGTTTTGTGTTGTAATATTGTTTTAAATATTGTAGGAGATTTATCTCCGAGTTAGTAGATCTGTTTGTGAATCGAGAGAGTAGATCTGGTTGTGGATCGAGTGTACAGATTCGGTTTGTGGATCGATTTTGTTGATCCAGTTTGTGGATCGAGTTGTAGATTTGGTTGTGGATCGAGGTGTAGGAGATTTTGTTCTCCAAGGTGTAGGAGCATTGCTCCAATTTATAAGATTGTGATAATCTGATAAAGGTGAAGTAGCTGAATCTATCCCTTTGTGGTAGATAGGCGAGGCAGGACAGTGGACGCACCCAATACGGGGAACCACTATATATCTCTGTGTTTGTGTGCTAGTTTATTTTTGAGTAATTTTTTAATCTGTGAAAAGACACAAACAACACCTAGTCACCCCCTCTAGGTGAGTTAGGTAGACGCTAGATACTTTAATAGTCACCTATAATTATAAAAACACTCGATTAGGCAACAAACAGATTGCTAAAACACAATAATTGGAACATTCAGGTTCCTCAAACATGAGTATTTTCATACCTAAGTGGACATTCATGGGTTCTTTTATGTTATAACAGCAACGCACATACAAGTGCTCACCACCCCTTAAAGAATTCATCCACGAATTCAAATAAGGAAGACTGACACCAGAGTCTGATACCAAGTTGTAACACCCCTATCTATCACATAGCATATAGGAGTAGGTCCAACCGGGGCCCGACGCCATATACTACAGATAGACCAAGGAGTTACTAATTGAAACCATCATCCAAACAACGTATCCTAACACAGAGTACATTATAGTGGAAGTAAATTAGAGGTTACGGAATAGAACCCAGCATCATGAATGTCCACTACGCAATAAAATAGGAATGGTAAACCAATACACAAATATAAAGTCTTAGCCTTATAGCCTTATAATGTTTACTCAAACGTTAATGTTTTCCAAACATCGGCACACATGCCGGCCAAATATGAGCTTAAATTAAACACTAGCTATTCACTTTGGCCTTCGAGGGACGGCATAGCTATCCTGGGCTCCAACCCGCTATTTTCCACTTGGCTCTACTACACCTGCAAGCAACATCCACTGCAATGGTGGCAAACAAAAGCAACGGTCAGTATTAGCTGACCAAATTAAAAATATCCCACCCCTCACTCGGGGTGGCGGTGCTCCTTCCCTACAGGCATTAGTATATATATATATATATATGGGCAACCATAACGTGCAACTTAAGCACTACTCGCCAGAGACGTTGGCACTACCGGCCGAATTCCTCGTGCACTCAGGGCACATTCTTGGTGTACAAAACCTCAAGGGTTATACCACCGTCCTTTGACGGTCATCAACGTTTGAGCTTTTAGTCTCACAAGGGCCTAAGCCAGTGACAATGCCCCAAGACTCTGACAAAGTCATAATGATCTGCAGATCCACAGTATGACTCACTCCAAGACAGACGACAAGGGTTGGGTACAGATCAACCATTTACAGTGCTCAAATCATTAAGTGCGTCTGCCACGACGCGGGTCGACATCCCCTTTCCCATTACCGTATGATTCATAGCCCTATTATGATCTTAGGTTAGCTCTTAGGGCTACCTAGCTGAGCAATTTAAGCTCACGCTCCATCACATTATAGCCCAAAATTCTCCCAGAGACAGGCTTCACAAGCAATACCCCACAGGTCTCCTAGAGATAGGCTTCACAATCAAACATAGCTTACAGGAAGCTATCGTCGGCGGTAGCACTACCACCGCACTGTAAGGGACAGACTATCGATTCATCCACTTTTTCGGGTGTTTTCTTGGAGACTACCACCAGTACTCTCAACGTAGTCACATGCACACCCCACGACTCTGAAATCTATGTGATTACCACGGAGTCTTCTCCGACAAACAAAACATACAAACATCACCAATCTAGACCAACCCGTCCGGATAGGCTTCACACAATATACATATTCCGTACTTTGATTCCAGATCTAAATGCAACACTATGGGGATACATAGATTTATTCGTTGGGAGAACCACTTCCATGTGTTCATGGAGCGTCTATCCTCTAATATCAAAAGAAAGGACTTCACATGTCCAAGGAAGAGGATCATTACCCTTGATGTATGCTTTGGCACCATAGGAGAAATCTAGACGGTTGAAAACGACCACTCGGATCTTGCCTCCGTAAATCCAAACTTGCCTTGCGAATCCGAGACCCGAAACACGAATGTCGGCAAGAACCCTCCTTCACGATATTGTTGCTCCTACTTTAGAAAACTAGGCCAAGATCTCCAACTCTAGAATAATGAAGAGGAAATGGCCAAACCAGGCATATAAATAAAGCTACCGCCGCGGGGTAACTAGCTACCGCCGCGCGGTACCGCCTCGTTTCGCGTATAATAGACCAGGCCCTCCAATCATAGGCTGACACGTTACCATGGTATTACGGTTTCACTATTGCCGCATGATAGGATGCTAATGTCTTGCGATAACCGACGTCGGTTACGATACGACACATGCTGCTATCGCCGCGCGCTAACTGCTACCGCCGTGTGGTAGAATCCCGAGAGCCTCGTCAATTAAATTGACCCAGCTATCGCTAGCGGTAACCCTATCGCCGGGCGTTAGCTTCCCGAGAGCTCTACCAGTTTAATTCCCCAGCTACCGCAACGCGGTAATAACATTCCGCCATGTGGTAAGCCCATCGTTGATTTGACTCAACTCTCTCAACGCTCAATATTGTCAACGCTTACCCTAGAGCTACCGACACATGGTAACTTGCTACCGTCGGGCAATAACCTTCAGAGAACCATTTCCTGCCTTAAGAAATTTGGGGCGTTACACAGAGACAAAGTCGCGCCTTAGAATATCAAAATCAAAAGCCTTTCCCACCCTAATCCACCATTTGTACTCACATGAAAATAAGGGGGAAACCACATCAGAAACGACATCTTGCCACAAACGGATTTCTAGCAAAATCCTTCAGGCTCGTTATGCAATATCACCAAGTCGTACTAACGGTCGCGACTACAGCTTCACACACAATGTCTAATACTCTAGTGGAGCGTATTTTTAATGCAACATCATACTGGGGACGGACACTATCGACCCGGTGGCTCTACTTGAACCATGGCAACCCGAACCCCTCTCATTTGAGAGATTCGGTGCCTAAATATATGCTTGAAAGAAAGCAAGAACAACATGGATTCCATGCACATATCCTAAAGACTGAGAGGAGAAGTTTCATTACCTTACGACTCATCTTCCATCCATGGAAAACTTAACTTGCATGGATGAAAATATTCGCCTTCAAGTCCTCTCCACGTATCTGGCTTCGGATTGAAAGATAATCCTATGGTTAGATAATCACCCGGGGGGGTGAATAAGTGACTTTTTAAAATACTTTAGCAATTCTTTATCACTTAACTATTTCAGCATTTACAAAACTCAGATCACAGCATAAGCAAAAATAATCCACAACACATTGCACACAAAGAATTTATTATGGTTCCTCTATCTCGGGTACATCCACTTTCCTCCTTCCTCACTAGTAATGGCTAGATAAGGTTATAGCTCCTCATCTTTAACTCAGATCTAAAGATCCTACAGTCTCAGATTCTGTTAAGAAACCTACACTCAGACCAATAGGTCCTACCTCAAAGATTCTCCAAATCTCCTACCTCAGGTCCCTCAAGAACCCTACCTCAGTCTTTATAAATTAGGCTTACAACTCATTGATTCACCCAAAACCACCTACCTCAGGTCCCTCAAGAACCCTATCTCAGCCTTTATAAATTAGGCTTACAACTCAGAGATTAGATCTCCTACCCACTCAGATTTCAAGGAGATATTACAAAATTAAGAAGTAAAAAAATAAACAATAATCTTCTGAAAATAGGAATTCTATAATCTGACTTATCTGTTAGCACAGATTCTTCAAATCAGCAGCAATGGATTTCTTCTTAATAAATTGACTTGTTGAAAATTCGCTTCTCTAGATCTGCAATCTTCTTGAAGTTGATCGGCTTGATTTCCTTGAAGAAATTGTAGATCAGATCCACCTTAATCTTCAGATTAACTTGGTGAAAGGATCTGGAGATTTTCTTGAAGACCTTCGTCTTCTTCCTCCTCCTTGGGATTGTAATAAGAATAAGAATTTTTGTTTGCATGATCGATTCTATCTCTTATATGTTAGTGTAGACAACCCCTCTATTTATAACCTTCATGGATGGCTGGTTACTGAATGATGACATCAACATCTGATATCATACTTCAAATTCTCCCACAGACTGTTTCTATTGAAATATCTTATTCCTGTAGCTGATGTGACAATTCTGACTTGGCTTGATACTTCTGTATTGACTCTGCACATTTTTTGAAACATAAGTGTCGAGATGTCCAAAAAGTCTTGACACTTGTGTCGAGACATCTTAGCAGTCTCGACACAATTCTACTTAGAAGAATTTTCGTTTGAAACTTGAAAGTGTCGAGACAGTTGACTTGTCTCGACACAAGCGTTGTCTGCGTCAATATCTTTTAATTCTTTCTTTTGTCGAGACAGTTGGATTGTCTCGACACAACTGTCTGCCTGATGTCAGAATTTCTATGCTTTTATTCTTCATTGTATCGAGACAGTTGATTTATCTTAACACAATTTTACTTAGTAAAATTTCCTGTCTTCTTTGTATCGAGACAGTTGTATTGTCTCGACACAACTATTTTAAGCTTTATAGTGTCAAGTAAGCTGACTTAGTCTTCAAGGTGTCGAGACAACTGACTTGTCTCGACACAGCTGTCTTGAATCTTCTATGTGTCAAGTTAACTGACTTGTATCGACACAGCTTCTACAAAGGTGGCGACATAGTTGAAGTGTGTCGACACTTTTGTACTTAGCCATTTTTTTGCACTACAAGTTATTGAATGTATACTGTGCTGATTTCTCTCAGCACTTTGCTGACTCCACTCGACGCTTTGGTTACTTAGACAATTTTTCTTCAAAATCTAGTCAGCTTTATGTGTCCACCTGTCCAATCAAAATGAAATAGACAACCAACATACATAAAATAAAATATACATCAAATACAAATATGTGTATATCATTGAGTTAAAAGGGCTTTTTCAAATCAAGTACATTGTGTCCAATATATCCAATAATCTCCCCCTATTTGGAGAAGTCATAACCCTTATTCAATGATATACACTTCAATACAAAAATATGATAATTAAAATATATGGAAAAAGAATGCTGAGCAAAATATAAAAGGTACATAACAATAATAACACAGATAGCACTAAGTGCAATCAAATATTTCATTTAAATTTGTTTAAGGATTACATTTGTTTGATTTGTTACACTGATCTAAAAGTAAAGTTACATAATGCTTAGAAAACATATTCTAAGAATCCTCTGGTTCTTTGATGATTATGCCTTTTCCAAATTGTATCTTTGCTTTTACTTTAGGCACCTTGTCATCTGCTAACCTTTGGCCTTTGTCAATCTTGGATTTGGAGATCTATTCTGCCTTGAGCATTTGTCTTTCAAAATAGTGATAAGGCTTGGGGAAATATTTGTTGGGCTCAACTGAATTAGCTGGAATCTTCCCTGTCATCAGATCATGTCTGAATCTTTGGATGACTTCCTGCTTCTTTAAATGCTTAGCCCTCTCTTGCTCTGTAAACCATTTTCCCCTATCAGTGACATTAGTATTAGTTGATTTCCAAGTAATTAGGATAATTGATTTGGAAGTTGGGCTCCACTGTTCAAAGTCTGGCCTAGCTTCAGCTTGTTCCCTGGACCTTTTCTTTGACAACTGGGCTTCTTGTTCTTTCAGCAAAGCAGAATCAGACATTTCCACTTCTTTACATACAATATTTTGAACTTGTGGAGGAGGGATGTACATTGTTTGGACAGTAGATTGAATATCTTCAAAAGGAACTTGTGCAAGAGGATTGTACATGTCTGATTGCATACCAGTATGAGTAGCATGCTCAAAAGCTGTTTGCTGGTAACCAGACTCAGCAGTTTGGTCTCCATCATACCATAGGGGAGGATGGCCTAGAGTGTCTCTGATGTTATTTGATATCCAAGTAGCATGCTCAGAGCTAGCCTTTATCATAACCCTCTCCCCCTTTATGACTTCTCTTTCTATATGATCTCTCAGATCATTCTGATGAAACCTTACTTGACCATCTAGATAATGTATTCCTGATGTTATAGAATTCTTTACTTTCAATAAATGGTCATCCAATTCCTTATAAGAAGCCTTGATGTCTTTAATCAATGAGGCTGAATGAGCTGTCAGTTTGGTGTCAATATCCTGGGAGGTTAAAGTAATCTTTGTCTCCAAAGCAGTAGTTTGTTTCTTAATTTCTTACAAAGTTATATCATACATAATTATAATATTTTCATTCATCCTGGTTTGATTCTCCATGAAATTGCCTTGTTTTATAGCTATTTCATCTTCAGATTTCTTTGCTTCTTGCTGCTGCTTTGCAATATATACCACATCATTTACTCCCCTCTGGAAGAAATATGTCATGTTTGTCTTTAGAAGATTCACTTCAAATCTAATAGACTTTATGTCCTGAGCTAGTTGAAACTGCAGCTCCTTGTTACTTTCATCTACATATTTCTCAAGTTGTGTCCTTTACTGGTCGAGCATAATCTGAAGTTGAACTATAATTAAACTTAAATCTATAGATGGAGTTGGAGTTGGTTCAAACTGAATAATCCTTTTATAACTTATGTTTCTCTTTTTTAGTTCTGTTAACTTTCTTTTCTTCAATAGAGTGGCTTCTTCATCTTCTGATTCAGAAGAACTTACCATTTCAATAGATTTTTGTTGTTCACCACCTTGAGTACTTGGGACTACATCAGGTAACTCCCCCTCAACCCTTACATCTTCTTTATCAATATTAATGTCTTCCAAGTTAGTTCCATCTTGCTTAACTTCAGCATCAGGGACAAGGTCCCTTGGAGTTGCAGGTATTTCCCTCTGGATATCTATATTTGTATTTAGTAAATCTTCCTTCTCAATCTCCTTGGAGACTGTATCCACAATTTCCTTATCAACCATTTCTTGGTCAGGAACATCTTCTTGTCTTTAAGCCATACCTAGCTCTTGTACTACTTCTATTATGGTTGTATTTACTATATCCAGATCAACATCTGGCAGTTCATTGAGTTTCTCCCCCTAAATTGGATCCCTATCTAAGATTGTATCCCCTACACCTGATCACTTTTTCCGGGTGAGGTCCTTTGAGATTTCTCAGCCTTTGTAACATCCTGTCTTTTAGAGGTAGAACTTTCTTGTTCTTCAAATTCATTGGAAGAATCTTCTTCCACAACTACAACCTTCTTTTTTTTTTCTCTTTCTTCTTTACCACTACAGGTGTCTCTTTGGATAGAACTCTATCCCACCTAGATAATATTCTCATATCCATTCTCCTTATGTGATTGATCTTGGAGCCATGCTTGAGGTTGAGGCTATTTGGAATGGGATGAAATGGGTATAGACTCAGTATTCTGCACATATTTGGTTTCTGGATACTCTCTGCTATCTTATCAAAGACCACTATACTCCAGGCAGTCTTGATTTTGAATATTACTCTTGTCATAAGCTCAAACATCTGAGCTGATATCCAGTCATGTGATCCTGTTTTACACAGCAGCACCTTCCTAATAATTTCAGATAGGAATTTTCCTTGGGAATTCATACCCTTCCTGTACAGGGTGCCTCTAACCTTAGTGACTGAAGCCAGTCCACACCAAACCAATCCTTCAGCAGTCATGGTGGTGTTTACTTTATCTTCCTGCTTGATTCTTGGTATCTGTAAAACCTTTGCCAATCTCCTCCTTGTGATTTTAAATTTGGCTCCATTCACTGTAGACTTAATCTTTGTTTAACTTGAATCTAGTGTTGCATTAGAGAAGAATTCTAATACTTCTCTTTTCCAGATGTTTGTTGGTTCAGAAAGCAATAATCTAATCCTGCTTCTTTGATTAGGTCAATGATGTTCCTGATTTATTCTCGTGCAAAGACAAATCCTTTGCGCACGAGTTCATAGCCTTCAAAGATGTTGTCGTCGTTCTTGGGAGCCATTGTAGTTTAGAGAAAGGAATGATGAGAGTCGACGAATCAGAATTCTAGGTCTCGAAACTTAGGGATCAAAAGTTCAATAAATCAAAAAAGTGTGGTCGACTTCTACCCTCACATCCTTATTATAGTCAAATCTTCTCTGAAGTCGAAAGGGCGCGCTGCATTTAGTCTATTCTGAATTTTTTGGGTAAATACCTAATGTCGATATAAGGATATGTTGTCTGTCGAGATGTTTTGACGCATGTCGACACAAGGATTTTGTATCTTGACACATATACCTTAGGGTCTCGACACTCATATGTATCGACACTTACTTTAGTGTCTCAACACTTAAAGTTATCCTGTGTCTACATACTTTCATGTGTCTCAACACATTGCTATTTATAGTGTCGACGCACATCCTGGTGTCTTGACACAGTACTATTTATAGTGTCAACACACTTTCTGGTGTCTCGACACATTACTATCTATAATGTCGACACACTTTCTGGTGTCTCGACACTGACTAGTCAAAATTTTGATTTTCTTAAGTGTAGATTCTTGACACTTATGAAGTTTACCCTTAAAATCTAAATGAGTAGACTTAATTGCTGACTAATCAGTTTTATACTTATTTTATAATGGTTTTACTCAAGATTCAACATTCCAAGTTCAAATTTGAAGAAATTAAATTTCTCTTCTTCTAGATGCTTAGTAAAAATATCAGCAATTTGTTTACTTATTGGAACAAATTCTAAGCTAATATCTTCATTTTTTACATGTTCTCTAATAAAATAATATCTAATTTCAATATGTTTTGTTATACTATGTGGCACATGATTCTTTGCAATAGAAATAGCACTAGTAGAATCACCGAATAAAGGAATTTACTTAGTTGTAAGTTGTAATCTTGTAACTAATGCTTAATCCAAAGTAATTGTACACAGCAGCTACAAGCTGATATATATGCAGATTCATTTGTGGATATTGCTACACATGTTTGTTTTTTGCTACTCCATGACACCAGCCTCCTTCCAAGAAATCGACATGAGCCTGATGTGATTTTCCTATCTTCTTTACATCCTGCATTATCTGCATCTGAAAAGCCTGTCTCACTATTCCTAAGATACCATAGGCCAAGATTAGGTGTGCCCTTTAGATATCTCAATATTCTTTTAACTGCAGTATAGTGAGATTCCTTACAGCATGCTTGATACCTAGCATAGACACAAGTGGCATACATTATGTCTAGTCTACTGGCTGTTAGATAGAGTAGTGATACAACTATGCCCCTATACAAGGTGATATCAACTGGCTTCTGAGCACCATACTTGTCTAAAGACATATTGGACACCATGGGAGTTCTCATTGAAATGGTTGTTTCTATGTCATACTTCTTGATTAACTCATTGGTGAACTTAGACTGACTAATAAAAAGTCGATCTAAAGTTTGCTTAACTTGGAGACCCAAGAAAAACTTGAGTTCACCCATGCTACTCATCTCAAACTTTCATTGCATTAATTTGGCAAACTTAGTGCAAAGTGACTCATCAGTAGAACCAAATATAATGTCATCGACATATATTTGTACTAAGATGGTCTTGCCTTTGACTTCCCTTAGGAATAGTGATTTGTCTATTTTCCCTCTTGAGAATTTATTCTCCAGAAGGAACTTAGACAGAGTCTCATACCAAGCCCTTGGGACTTATTTTAAACCATAGAGAGCTCTTAAAAGCAAATAAACATGAGTAGGTTTAGTAGAATTAAAGAAACCTGAGAGTTGCTTAACATAGACTCTTTATTTAAGGTTACTATTTAGGAAGGCTGACTTCACATCCATTTGGTAAACTTTGAATCTTTTGTAGGCTGCATATGCTAGGAAGAGTCTTATAACCTCCAATCTAGCCACTGCTACAAAGGTTTGATCAAAGTCTATCCCCTCTTCTTATCTATATCCCTTTGTAACTAGTATAGCTTTGTTTCTGATTATAACATCATTCTAATCCAGTTTGTTTCTATATATCCATTTGGTTCTGATATATCCATTTAGTTCCTATGATGTTACCGTCATATGGTATGGGAACAAACTTCCAGACATTACATCACTTGAACTGGTTCAATTCTTCCTATATTGCACCTATCCAAAATGAATCCACATTAGTTTCTTCAAATTTCTTTGGTTCTATTTGGGACAAAAAAAACATGAGTACATCACAGTATTATGATGTTTGCTTCTTGTGGTCACACCCAGTGCAACATATCCTATGATCAATTCCCTTATATGATCCCTTAGATGTCTGATAGCAAAAGGTAATGTGAATTCTTCTCCTAGACCACCTGCATTATGTTGAGTTTCTTCTCCTTGTTGTTCCTGTGTAAGCACTTCCTCAACTATGGTTACTCCATCTTTCATATTCTGGCTTGCTGGAATAATATCTTCTATAGTCAGCTCCTTTAGCTTCAAGTCTTCACCTGTTGTGCTTGATGAACCTAGCTTATCATTATAAAACATAGAACTTTCATCAAATACAATATAAACAAACTCCTCCACAACTTGATCCCTCATGTTGTAGACCCTATAGGCCTTACCGTGGTCACTATAACCAACAAATATGCCATCAAAAGACTTCTCAGCAAACTAGGTTATGCATGTTTTACCATGATTTAGGACATAACATCTACATCCAAAGATTCTGAAATAGGCCAAGTTTGGTTTTCTGCCCTTCATTAGTACATAAAGAGTTTTATTCAATCTTTTTTTGATTGAAGCTCTATTCAGAATATGATATGCTGTGTTAATAACTTCAGCCCAGAAGTATTCTGGGAGTGAAGAATCACTCAGCATGGTTCTTCTAGCTTTAATGAGTGTCCAATTCTTCATCTCAGCAATTCCATTCTGCTGGGGTGTTCTTGGTGAGGAAAAATCTTGTTGTATCCCCAGTTCTTCACAAAACTTTGTCATATAATCAGATTAAAACTCAGTTCTATGATCACTTCTAATTCTGACCACAGAGTTGTTTAATTCATTCTATATTTATTTGACAAAAGTCTTGAAGACATCAGGGGTTTCAGACTTTTTCCTTAAGAAGAAAACCCAAGTGAATATGGAATAGTCATCAACAATTACAAAGGTGTAGGCTCTCCTTCCTAAACTATAAACTAGCATAGGACCAAACAAGTCCATATGCAAGAGGTATAAACACCTCACTGAGTCTTTGGATTCAATACTTTTGAATGAAGCTTTGGTTCGCTGGCCTTTTTGGCATGCAGAGCAAATGCTCTCCTTATAGCATTTAATGTTAGGGTCATTCCTAACAAGCTCTTTACTAAAAAGTTTACCTATGGCTTTGTAGTTCAAATGAGCTAGCCTCTTGTGCCATTTGATAAAGTGTGAGGCTTTCTCATTTGCAACTAAACATAAGGGTGAGTTTGACTTTAAAAAAATAAAAATTCAAACAATACACATTCCCACATCTAGCGCCTGTCAAGATGACCTCTTGGTCACCTGACTTATTTATTAGGCACTCAACTTTGTGGAATGAAATTTCATAGCCAAAATCACAAAGTTGGCTTATGCTTATAAGGTTGTGTTGCAACCCTTCTACATAAGCTACTTTGGTGGGAGTGACTAAGCTATTTGTGATCTTACCATAACCTTTGGTTATTCGTTTGTAAGCTCCACCAAATATCACATTTGGTCCATTCTTCATGGGGATAATTCCCTCAAATTGCATCTTGTTCTAGTCATGTGTTTGGAACACAACCTATTAAAGTACCAGATTGGTCTATCTCTGGTGCTTGGACATTCCTGCAAAATAAGAATTTATTTTTCCTTAGGAACCAAAATTGTTTGGGTCCTAGGTTCTTGTTAATTGTGGCTCTATTGAAACCACCAGTGAGCTTCTTAACTGGATATGTTTTCTGAATATAAGACACAGTGTAATTGAACCAACAGTCCAAGGCAAAGTGTCCTACCTTTCCAGAACACCAACATTCATACCTATTATACCTGCTCTTTGGAGGGACAGAAGGAACTTTGTGTTGACATTCCTTAGGACACGAATCAGCACACTTGAAAGTTGTATTTTGACTGGGAGCAAACAAGTTGTTTTGTCTCTCAGTTACAACTATCCTCCTTAGAGCAGGCACATTAAGAATAGCTTTCCTATTCACATATGAACTTGGTCCAACTAGTCCAAACTTATGGATTTCTTTTCTCTTAGTCTGAAACACAGGCTATGGAATGACTGGACCCTTTTGTCCTGCTAGTTTTTTGCCTCTTTTCCTCTTGGGTTTAACATACCCAAGACCAATTACAATTGTTCCTAAGAAGGTATCTATAATGGGCAATATAGTTTTAGGTTTAGAAAATTGTTGTACTAATCTTTTCTCATTCAGGATTTTGAGTTCCAGCTCCTGAATAGTTGCATCCTTCTGCTTCAGCAATAAGATTTGATCATCAATGATCTTAGTCAACATTGTCAACTTAGAACTTTGAAGACCAATTTTCTGAGCATCCATCTTATGATGATACTCAAAACTTTTTAGTGATGTTATCTCTACAGCTTGTTCTTTGACAAGCTTCTTGCTATTTACTAAGGCTTCCAACAGTTTTCCAAGTTTGACTGTGAGTTGTTGTAGTTCAGTCATAGAGTTAGTCTTATGTGAATCAAACTTTGAGTCACATGAGTCTAGCTCATCCCCAATCTCATATACATAAGTTTTAGAACATGTTGAATTGTCATAGATTACCTGAGTATCCTGATAGACAAGAGCTTCTGTTTATGGATCATCAAATAGTGCCATTAAATTGATCTTCATATCTTCTTCAGAATCACCATAGTATGATGAAGTTGTGGAGCTTTCCCTTTGTATATAGCCTTTCTGATAAATTCTTCTTCATAAAAGAACAGTCCAGCAAGTTCTTTTTCTGATTCAGTTGAATCAGTATCACTATCAGATAAGGTCTTTGATTTCTTTGCCATCAGACCCTTCTCTGATTTCTTATTTTTATAGAACTTCTTTTCTTTTGAATTTTTGTTCTCCTTCCTTTTTTCTAGACAGTCAGCTATGACATGCCCAGGCATGTTACAGCAAAAGCAAATAATGTCAGTCTTAAATTATTTATTTTGATGAGAATCATACCTGACTACAGATTTGTATCTATGATTGTCTTTGTTTTTACTAGAGCTCAATCCAGAAGGTTTCTTTTTATTCCACTGCTTCCTTCTTCTCAGCATTTTCTTATATTGCCTGGTAAATAGTGCCAATTCATCATCTGATAATTCTTCTGATGAAGAACAGACTCGAGTGTTATCTGTATCATCATCCCTTCTGGATGATGATGGGATTTCTCTTCTAGCTTTCTTAGATGTATCTACTTTGAAGACCACAAATTTAGTCTGAGTTGAACTTCTTGCAGATTCTGCTTTAGCTTTTCTAGAGTTTAGTTGAAGCTCATGTGACATTAGATTCTCATACAAATCTTGAGGTAACATATTTCTTAGATTACTCATTTCTCTTACAGCACAAATCTTGATGTCCCATTCTTTATTTAGGGATCTCAAAAAAGTATCATTCAACTCATAATTTGAGAAATTTCTGTCATAGTTTCTTAAGTCATTTATTATTCTAAAGAACTTTTCATAGCATTGTTCTATAGAATCAGTCTTTCCTTGTTTGAAAGCATCATACTGCTGGTTGAGGAGAGATTTTCTGTCATCTCTTACTTCTTCTGTACCTTCCATGTATACTATGAGAGTATCTCACATCTCCTTTGATATATTACAGTGCACAAGATTCTGAAAGGCTGAATTATCTATTACACTGACTATTATATTTTGTGCTCTTTTATCCATGGTGGCAAGTACAACCTCATCCTTTGTCATTTCTGATAGTTTCTTGGGAGTTTGAACATTTGTATCTAAGACAGATGTTCTCATTGGTACATATGGTCCTTCTTATATAGTGACAAAGATTTTTGGATCTGAGGCTTCCATGAACAATATCACTCTTTGTTTCCATATATTAAAGTTATCCTTAGTACATATAGGCAGTTTCATATAACTGAGTTCTCTGTGAGATTCAGAAGTCATAGATCTGAATTTTTTCTAATGTCCTTTGGATCTTTTTCAGACTGTTAGGTCTTTCTTGAAGAATCTCCCTCTGATACCACTTGAAAGATAATCTTATGGGTAGATAATCACCTAGAGGGGGTGAATAGGTGACTTTTTAAAATACTTTAGCAATTCTTTATCACTTAACTATTTCAGCAATTACAAAACTCAGATCACAGCACAAGCAAAAACAATCCACAACACACTGCACACGAAGAACTTATAGTGGTTCCCTTATCTAGGGTGCATCCACTTTCCCCCTTCTTCCTCACTAGCAATGTGCTAGATAAGGTTATAGCTCATCCTCTTTAACTCAGATCCAAAGATCCTACAGTCTCAGTTTCTATTAAGAAACGTACACTCAGACCAACAGGTCCTACCTCAGAGATTCTCCTAATCTCCTACCTCAGGTCCCTCAAGAACCCTACCTCAGCCTTTATAAATTAGGCTTACAACTTAGTGATTCGCCCAAAACCACCTACCGCAGGTCCCTCAAGAACCCTACCTCATCATTTATAAATTAGGCTTATAACTCAGAGATTAGATCTCCTACCCACTCAGATCTCAAGGAGATCTTACAAAATTAAGAGGTAAAAATATAAACAATAATCTTCAGAAAACAGAAATTCTGTAAAATGACTTATCTGTTAGCACAAAGTCTTCAAATCAGCAGCAATAGATTTCTTCTTGATAAATTGACTTGCTTAAAAGTTGCTTCTCTGGATCTGCAATCTTCTTGATATTGATCGTCTTGATTTCTTTGAAGAAATTGTAGATCAAGTCAACCTTAATCTTCAGATCAACTTGGTGAAAGGATCTCGAGATTTTCTTGAAGACCTTCGTCTTCTTCCTCCTCTTAGGGATTATGATAAGAATGAGATTTTTTGTTTGCTTGATCGATTCTGTCTCTTAAATGTTAGTGTAGACATTCCCTCTATTTATATCCTTCATGGGTGGCTGGTTACTGAATGATGACATCAGCATCTGATATCATACTTCAAATTCTCCCTCAGACTGTTTCTGTTGAAATATATTATTCTTGTAGCCGATATGACAATTTTGACTTATCTTGACACTTCTGTGTTGACTCTGCACATTTTTTGAAACATAAGTGTCGAGATGTCCAAAGTGTCTCGACACTTGTGTCGAGACATCTTAGCAGTCTCGACACAATTCTACATGGAAGAATTTTAATCTGAAACTTGAAAGTGTCGAGACAGTTGACTTGTCTCGACACAAGCGTTGTCTATGTCGACATCTTTTAATTCTGCCTTATGTCGATACAGTAGGATTGTCTCGACACAACTGTCTGCTTGATGTCGGAATGTTTATGCTTTTATTATTCATTGTGTCAAAACAGTTGATTTGTCTCGACACAATTTTACTTAGTAAAATTTCCTATCTTCTTTGTATCGAGACAGTTGTATTGTCTCGACACAACTACTTTAAGCTTTATAGTGTCAAGTAAGCTGACTTAGTCTTCAAGGTATCGAGACAACTGACTTGTCTCGACACAGCTGTTTTGAATCTTCTATGTATCGAGTTAACTGACTTGTCTCGACACAACTTCTGTAAAGGTGTCGATACAGTTTAAGTGTGTCGATACTTTTGTACTTAGACATTTTTCTGTACTGCAAGTTGCTGAATGTAGACTGTGCTGACTTCTCTCAGCACTTTGCTGACTCAACTCGACGCTTTTGTTACTTAGATAATTTTTCTTCAAAATCTAGTCAGCCTCTTGTGTCCACCTATCCAATCAATATGAATTAGATAACCTGTATACATAAACTAAAATATACATCAATTATAAATATGTGTATATCATTGAGTTGAAAGGGCTTCTTCAAATCAATTACATTGTGTCAAATGTACCCAACACGGATCGACGATCAGAGCCCCAAAGCTTCGCCAATGGAGGAGAAAGGTCTTCTTCTTCCTCCTCCAAACTCTCTCTAAAACCCCAACTCTTTATCAAAATGAAAAGAAGTGTGGGTTTAGAACGTTTCAAGCCTTATATGACCTTTGGGTGGAGCATCCTGAGCTATAAGATCCAATCCCAAGAGAAATCAGACTGCTAAAACGCCAAATGACGGAACTGCTTCCGTAAGCTATCGTCGGGCGGTAACTACCTACGTCGGGCGGTAGCTTCCCGGGCACTCGGCCAAACAAATAATGACGCACTAATGTCTTCAGTAGTACTACTGTTGCACGGTAGATCACTCAACTTCTACCACTCAATGCCTCTACTCAACGTCAGCCTCTCAACGCACTCGATGCCAAGCTACAGCCGAGCGGTAGCTAGCAAACGCCGCGTGGTAGAGCTCAACGCTTTTCACTCAATGCTAAACGATCTACCGCCGCGCGGTACCACTCAATGCTCTCAACGCCTGGATTTGACAAAACAAGGCTATCGTCAGGAGATAGCTACCTATCGTAGCGTGATAACTTCTAGAGACTCAAGATCTGGAAAAACCGGGGTGTTACACATTCGACCCTTGAAAATCTCCTTCCCTATTGAAAGCGGCTCAGAAATCTCAATTTTTCATTCTACCAAATTCTCATTATAACAACCGATTGTGAAAATTTCTCAGAAGTTTAGCAAGGTCGCAAGAATACTCAACCAAACCAAAGCCAAGTAATAACCAGAAACAACAGAAGCACAAGAGCCACTATGGAATTAACAATCTTCTCTACAGGGCGCAATATACATTGTGAGACATGATTCACAATACACCCGATAGAAGCAAAAAATTACACGCAAGAGAAACCGACGTACTGACAAGAGTAATCGCCCGAGCTACTAACCGTCAGGCCTATCCGTCAAAATCGCAAAGCTGTTGGACCGTAACTCAAGCCGCGTAGACTGCCTTGTTATTGAATGTTGATGAACTGGGAAAACATTCTGCCCGTTGAGACTGGGTGAACCACTTGAGCTATTCGCAACCCTAAGGAAGAAGACTACTGGTTGCACTAACCGCAACTTGCTGTATACCACAGACTGCTATCCGCGAACTATTGCACACTAAGTTTCTCAACTAGTTGCCTAGTCACTTGGTGCTAGCCGCACAACCTTCACAACATAAGTCAACTTCACTTAAACGCCCAGTTAAAAAAGTCTAACTGCAATTTTAAAGCACAAGCTAAGTTCTCACTTTTCTCGTTATATATGACGAGCTTGGAACTCCTATTTATAGGCGACAAGATGAGTGTGGTCACCGCTCATAGCGATAGGATAACCACATGTCATCCTGCAACTAACATCACCTATTCACACAAAAGTGTGTATACTAGAGTCAAACAGCGAGAAATAAACCATCTATCTGCTCATGCGATAAGATCTACCAATCCGCATAGTTATGCAGACAACATCCTCAGTCTGCGTGGAATTAAACAATGAAGCTGCCAATTACGGGACCTGAGCCATACCTGCACTACACGATCTGCGATCTTTATATCCAGATCGCGCAACATAAACTGTCTCCGCGAACTCTAGAAGCAGACCGTGCATCCTGCGATCTCTGAGACTAGGCAACACCAAGGACTTGGCACATCACCGTAACCAAGTCAATATACTCCAGCGAACTCTGGCTTCAGACCGCGTGAGCAGATCACAGCGAACTGTGTGGTTAGCCTCCACTATCCGCACTAATCGTCTGCCTCTACGCAAGCTAGAGAACCTTCCAGCTCCAAACAGACTCTGCGATCACTCAACCCAGACTGCGACAGGTGCGGTAAGCCAATGCCATCGCTCGGTTATCTCCCATGGTACTTGCTGAACTACACCGCAGAATAGAGAACTAAAGCCGGAACCCGACTATCTGTCACACCTAGCTGCCTAACTGGCGGCGGAATGTGCAGTCTATGCGATCTGCCCAATCAGACTGCCCACTTCCACTTCTACAATTTCAACACTCCTCCTTGAAGTGAGAAGTGGAAACCAGTCCATACAAACCCCGTAACCATGTAAACAGTCCTTTCGACGGCGGCTTCGTGAAGATGTCCACGATATTTTCCTGACACTGCACATACTCAACCATCAAAGACCCCTCCAGCACCTTCTTGTGAATGAAGTGATGCTCGATCTCGTTGTGTTTTGTCTGCGCGTGACAAACTGGATTATTAATCAGTTTGAGGGCACTCTCATTGTCACCGCACAGCAGAGTAGGACCTCGCACATCCTCATGAATGCCCTCTGATGAGTAGAATTTGTACATATTTTTGTCTATAACTTATTTTAATATTTAATATAAATTAGTTATATTTTATGTATTTTCATTTATGAATCATTCATTTTTATATTATTATATTAATTTAAGTTTTATTTTATTTTGCAGGAATAATATTGATGTCGCGCTCCCAACCATGGTGAATAGAGATTTTACTGAAGACGTTACATGCATGCCACCGCGTTCGCGCCGATTGGATTTCTTTCACTGCACCAACTCCGCGAACTCATGATGCACAATTTCAAATTGTCTGCTTCACCTCGCCATCGCCGCCATATCCCGTTCATGATGCACCCGTCCAAGATTGATGTAGCCGCCGCGCCATCGTCGCCTCCTTCGCAATTATTTCAGTCTCGCAACCATCTTTGCATGTTGCGGCCACCTTTGCATGCATGGCCGAATATATATATATATATATATATATATATATATATATATATATATATATATATATATATATATATATATATATATATATATATATTACCTCACTTACGGCCACCTCATGAATTCCAATAACTCCATGCCGTCACCTCCTTTTCTTCTCTCAATTAAACCGCAAGCTTCTTCTCTCTTCCATTTATTACTGGCCATTCACTTTCTCTTTCCAAATAGCCCGCCACTTATCTTTCTAAACCGCCCACTCTCTCACTTCTCCTCTTAATTAATATTGATAATCAAACTCATTAATCTCGTTAAACAACCACTTTTTCTTAATCTCTCGGCTCCTTCTAATTATAACAGCCACCCTTGAAATTTCATGAATACCACCTTCTCTCTCTACCTGGTCGAACCCCACTCACTCTTATTTAATTAATTAACCGGCCAGCTCACTTACCCGAACCCTTCCCCTTCTAATTACTCTTCACCCTTGCCTCTTCCTAAAACCAAACTCCTTTCTCTCATCTTAATCCCGCCAATCTAATCATAACAGCAACCTCTCAATTATTTTATCTCCACTCTTTCATATAACCGAGCCCACCATAATATTATATTATTAACAGTGTTGATCATATTCCTCTCCCTATTGCTAGCTGTGAGCATCATTCCTCTCCCTTGGCCTCATATTATCTTCACATCATTCATCCCCTCTCTTGAATGCTTCTCTTTTCAACCTCTCATATTCCTCCACATTCATCATTCTCTTTAGCCTATATATAATGGCCTAATTTCATCATACTCTTGCTCTCTCTTCCACTGCCCATTTGGACGGATTATGTACTTTTATATTTTCTTAAGTTAGTTTAGATTTCATTTCATAGTTTCTTTTTTTATACAATGTGATTTTATTTTCTTGTACTTTTTTTATGAAATTGAAGTTTAATTTCTTTTCAACATGCAATGTCTCTTTTTATTTCATGTATTTTATTTCTTGTCAAATAGTTTTTGTTCGTTACAGGCTTTAAATGAAATATTATCTCTTTTATATTTCTGGTCTCATTCGATTTATTCGTGATTAATATCAAATTCATATGTCAATGTGTGGACTTTCATATTAGTTTTTGTATTCTAATTAGCCGAAAGGCTCGTACGTACGAATTGATCACTCACGAATAAATAGAATCAAATGCAACCCTCAAGAGAGGATGACGTGATTCTTCCGGTTTTGCGGGATTCAACTCGTTAAAGCGAGTATTTGGTTATCAATTATAGAACGAGAGTTCGATTGATTTTCTTAATCTCAGTTGGGCGTATTCCTCGAAAGAGGTGCGTTCGTATTTTGGGAATTCCCGCGGTCAAGACATAGATTCGAATTTATAAATCATCTTTCTATTTTATTCAAAGCGAGTTTTGAACAAATATTCTTTTCTTATTTTATTTTAGTTTTAATTTCGTTTCATCTTTTATTTTTGATTGATAAAATAATAGTTGTTTTCTCAAAGTAGAAGTACTCGACAGAGCTGAGTTTTAATACGACCTTGATATTTTTTATCTCATGCTATATTTCGATAGGTACACTTATCTTAATTGAGTATATATTGGAGAACATGGATTTTCTCTATCATCCTCCACTAACCTCCTAAGTTAAATGACTTTTTGAATTGCCAAAGTCGAAGCCTTGTATTATGCTTACATAGTGGAGACAGACACTGAATCTTGCTTCTTACTACACCACGAAATAGCTGTCAATCTGCACATGAAGACATAACCATACGTCAACTTCTGATCGCCTAAATCTGCCCCATAATCAGCATTCGTGTAGCCATGCAGATTGAAGTATGTGTCCCTCTTGTAAAAGAGAATCATATCAGAGGTGGATTTCACGTACTTCAGGATATTTTTAGCTGCCATCAAATGAGGCTTCCGCGGCTCTGCCATATATTTACTTACTCGGCCTACAACATAAGAAATATTTGGCCTTTTGATCGTCTAATATATGAGATGCCCAACGAGAGCTCGGAATACCAAGGAATCTGGAAGAACCCTTTCCTTCATCACGTTGAAGCTTGAGACCGACCTCTAGAGGAGTAGAGCTGCTCTTCCCTTAACACATGCCAAACCGCTTAGTGATTCTCTCTATATAGCTCTTTGGGGAAATGAGCGTGCCGCTCTTCTTCCTCTCTATCTTGAGACCAAGGAAATTATGGTGCTCCCCAAGATCCTTCATCTCGAACTGGATAGCTAGCTCTTCCCTGAGCCAAGCTACCTCTTCCTCTGAGTTCCCTGTAATGAGCATGTCGTCAACGTACAACAGAACCAAGATTTCAAGCTTCCCCCTCTTCTTGAAAAACAAACTCAAGTCTGAGGCAAATTATTCGCAGCACTGGAGGTATTCTATGATCCTTTCATAACAGGCACGAGGCACCTACTTCAAGCTAGAGAGGGGTTTATTGAGCTTGTAGACGTGTCTTGGATCTTTTTTAGATACATAACCAGGTGGCTGCATCATGAAGATGTCCATGTCAATTTCGCCTTAAGGGAATGCATTCTTCACGTCGAGTTGCCAAATCCTCCACCCTTATCAAGTCGTCAAGGTAATCAATACCCACACCGAAGTCATCTTGGCTACAGGACCGAACGTATCTTCATAGTCTTCTTCATACTATTGTGAGAACCCTCGAGCTACAAGACGAGTCTTGTACCGCTCGATGTTATCATCAGCCTTTTTTTGAGCTTATAAACTCACTTACATGTCACAAGAGTGATTTCATCGACCTTGGACACAAGATCCCAAGTCTCGTTCTTCCTAAGGGCGTCATCTCCTCATCCATAACATTTTCTCACTCCTTAATGTCAGTGGCGTTCTCTAAGAATGACGGTTCCTGCTCATCCAAGGGACCTGCAAAGAAACATGAGATAAAACTCACCATATTCTCATCCCTATACCGAGCCGGTAGAATAATGGTCATTTTGGACCTCCGTAGGGCTTGACCCTGATCCACCACTTCCACTGCTTCTTTTGAACTAGCTCTGATCCCGGGCATACTTAGATCATCGCTCCCTCTACTTCCAGATTCATAAGAACCTGCCCCAGAGCTAGATGTGACCAGAGCATCTGGTGATACAAGCAACTGAACTAGAAGATCCTGAGCAGCTTTACCTTGTCCTCCGTATCCTCTACTCTCCTGTAGTTCTACAAAGGAACTATCTCTGGTGTGACGTCATCTCGTCAAATACCACATCCCTAGAGACCACAAACTTCTGTGTCTCGGGATCCATGTATTTACAACCTTTCTTCCTCTTATCATAACTGATGAAGACTAGTTTCTTTACTTTTACATCTAGCTTCGTTCTAAGAGCATCTAGAGCATGCATGTAGCTAGTAGATCCTAACACCTCAAGATATTCCACACCGAGCTTCTCCTTAAACAACAGCTCATGTAGAAACTTCATGTTGTTGGGACTGAGGGACATCCGGTTGATGATATATGCCGCACAGACCATTCCCTCTACCTAAAAAGCCCTGAGAATTACTTTGGCATGAAGCCAGCACTTACAGGTCTCCGTTAAATGACAGATCTTCTGTCATGCAATTCTGTTCTATTGTGGAGTATACGTACAAGTAAGTTTTCTCCGGATATTGTGCTTTCTGCAAAAGTTAAAGAGCTCATTTGAGTTTAACTCTCGTCCATTGTCAATTCTCAACTTCTTGATCCATAGACCAAGTTAGCCCTCCATGAGCTCATTGAACTCCACAAACTTCCTAAATGTCTCTGACTTCTCCTTCATAAAGTATACCCAAATATACCTCAAAAAGTCATAGACTAGAACTAGCATGTACCTTTTACCTCTGAGACTGGGGGTGACGGTCAGTCTAGTCAGATCGTCTTGGATGCATTCCAACGGTGCCTTGTATCTGGTCTATGATTTGTCAAATGGAAAGCGATAAGGCTTACCGTACTGACACCCCGCATAGACATGACCATCTCCAAAAGATAAAAGACTAGGCAGACCATGCATTAGGCCTCTCGCCATCATAGCCTTCAATTTATCCATCACAACATGCTCTAGTCTCTAATTCCAGATAGCAGCGCTGTCGTTTGCCCTCATCTTCTCAACATAGGAACTTGTTGCCAACACGAACAAGTCCTTAACCTTTCTTCCAGCATGAGTGACATCAACCTTCACGGGTGAAACATTTCGAAGAAATTTCACTTCTATTTTACACAGAACGTGATACCCAGCATCCATAGCGTTGGTCACTAAGAAGGGGTTCTTTTTCATTACTAGCATGTGATACACACTCCTCAACGTGAGTGGACTCCTATAACTGCCTAGAGAAACCGTCCCCTCCTTCTCGACTGCATGTACAGTATTGTCAGCAGTAATAATAGCGTCATTACCTTTGTACACTTGCAGAGAAGTGAACTTTGACCTGCACCCTAAGAGGTGATGTCCGCACCCTGAGTCAACGATTCATTCCTTCTGATAGTTGATGGAGGATAGCACACAAACACAAGTGCCCATCATGAAAGCACTCCCCCATACACCTTCATCAGCCCTGGATTCAGCCTCTTCTTTTCCTGCAACATGCCCCAGCTGAGATTGACCTTGCAGTCCTTCCGAATGTGACCAAGCTTATTGCACATATAGCATAATGCTCCTCCTTTCTTCCTCCCTTCATCCTACTTAGGAGTCTTGCTCCTCTTCTACTGAAATGAAGTAGATGTGATGCAGTAGCCCCGAGCCGGCCCCTCTCGGTCGGCCAACCTCGGCCTAGCCAGCGGACCACGTGCTGGCGACCACTGCCGGGCTGCAGCCCAAGCACCCCACCCATGACCGCACCTATTCTCAGCGCGGCGGGATGTTGAGGCGAGGTCTCGAACCCAGCCCCCTTGATAAAGAGCTTTCCTAACAGCTCTCATCACCAACTGAGCTGCAGCTCAGTTGGTGATGAGAGCTGTTAGGAAAGCTCTTTATCAAGGGGGCTGGGTTCGAGACCTCGCCTCAACATCCCGCCGCGCTGAGAATAGGTGCGGTCATGGGTGGGGTGCTTGGGCTGCAGCCCGGCAGTGGTCGCCAGCACGTGGTCCGCTGGCTAGGCCGAGGTTGGCCGACCGAGAGGGGCCGGCTCGGGGCTACTGCATCAAAAAAGTGCACTTTTTTGATGCAGTAGCCCCGAGCCGGCCCCTCTCGGTCGGCCAACCTCGGCCTAGCCAGCGGACCATGTGCTGGCGACCACTGCCGGGCTGCAGCCCAAGCACCCCACCCATGACCGCACCTATTCTCAGCGCGGCGGGATGTTGAGGCGAGGTCTCGAACCCAGCCCCCTTGATAAAGAGCTTTCCTAACAGCTCTCATCACCAACTGAGCTGAGCTCAGTTGGTGATGAGAGCTGTTAGGAAAGCTCTTTATCAAGGGGGCTGGGTTCGAGACCTCGCCTCAACATCCTGCCGCGCTGAGAATAGGTGCGGTCATGGGTGGGGTGCTTGGGCTGCAGCCCGGCAGTGGTCGCCAGCACGTGGTCCGCTGGCTAGGCCGAGGTTGGCCGACCGAGAGGGGCCGGCTCGGGGCTACTGCATCAAGATGGACCATCGCCGACAAGTGGCTTCTTCTTCTTGTCTCATCTCTTCTTCTTGTCAGAATAAAGAACCTCGCTCTCCTCCTAAGATAAATATTCCAATCATTTGCCTCGCCAAGCTCTCTTGCGAAGCTAACATGTTCTCCAGCTCAAATAAAGATGGACGATTGGCCTAGCCCTACACAGAAGTCACGAAGGCAACATTGAAAGTATCAAGCATCTACCTAACTCACTTAGAGGAGGGTGAATAGGTAATGTTTGTGTCTTTTCAAGGATTAAAAATTACTCAAAAATAAACAAGCACACAAACACAGAGATCTATAGTAGTTACCCATATTGGGTACGTCCACTGTCCCGCCTCGCTTATCTACCATGAAGGGATAGATTCAGCTACTTTACCTTTCTTAGATTATCACAATCTTACAACTCGGAGCAACACTCCTACACCTCAGAGAACAAACTCTCTTATAGCTCGATCCACAACCGGATCTACAACTCGATCCATACACGGATCTACAAACTCGATCCACTAACGGATCTACAAACTCGATCCACAAACGGATCTGTAAACTCGGAGAAACAATCTCCTACAATAGAAAATAAATATTACGATACAACAATGATTGCAAGTCTTCGCTCCGACGTTCTTCGTAGAAGTAGATCTTGAAACTTATAGAACTCGAAAACTTGAAATCCTTGTAGAACTTGAATCTTGAGCCTTCGATCTTCGAGCAACTAGGACTGGAGTAGAATAGATCTTGAGAGAATAAATGATCCCATCACGATAGTCGAAGACAATGTATCTTGCTCGTTGTCGGCGGCCAAACGAAAGGAATCGGGAGATCGAAAAATGTCGTACCGTTGGTTTACAATTTTGGAAAGCCGTGTGATTTCGAAATAAGCAATTGGCAAGATTAGTCATTTCGAAAATCAACCAAACATATATATAGAGAGATTCGAAATAACGGTTATAAAAGAATTTCAAAAACGTAACCTAAATGTTACTGTGCATGGCCGACCGAAATCCGAACCAGAGAAATTTTTTGGGAAAACAGCTTAAGTCAAATTCGACGGAATTCGTCGAATATCGATTATGATACTCGTCGAATGTATATGTGATATACGTCGAATTGGACTTAGAATAAAATCCAAAAGGAGTCAAAATTTGACTCGACGAATTTGGCGAGTATTGCCTGGGATACTCGACGAATTCGGCGAGTATCACCTGGTATACTCGTCGAATTCGACTAGTATCCCCAGTGATACTCGACGAATATTCCTTAGCAAATTTTTTGATTTTCAACGAATTTTCCCTAAGTATATACTACGAATTAGTCGGGAATCGGGAAGTATACACGACGAATACGGCGAGTATCAAGATGATACTCGATGAATTCGACGCGTATGCCTAACCATACTCGCCGAATTTTACTTAGGTAAAATTCTAATTTTTCTGAGTCCATGTCTTTGGCCTTCCTTGGTCCTTCTCCTGTACTTGGGATAGAAGTACACCCCAATAGAGAGATTACATGTGAGTCAATATGTTGGCCTACACAATGAGAGGTTGCATCGTGTTGTCCTGTGTTTACCGAGCAACTATAACCTGAAATTGTTGTGTACTTAACAATGTGAACCTGCAAGTACATAACTAAAAAGTAGCATCAGATACAATCTCAATTCATCTTTGCTTGACTGGACCCTTCTTCAAATAAGGGTTATATTGGATACAATACCCAACAATCTCCCCTTATTTAAAGAAGCCAAAATCCTACAAGCTAAGGTGAATTTCACATACCAAATAACAAAATTAAGACTTGAAAATATAGTAGAAATAAAACAACACGCATTCTAAGGCAATTATAGAAATCATATATATATATAAGGTTTAGTTTTGGGAGGGCAGCCCACAACACTCAATAATTGATATAAGATAGTCATTTTTTCCTGTTCTGACTCTTCAATCGTTGGTTCTCAAAATATTCTCCGGGCTTTGGATAGTATCCAGGAGGGGCTGGAGGCATCGAATCAGCACCATGGCTGTTCCTAAAGAGTATCCTCCTTCTGGTGCACGCTTCCTAGTATTTATTTCATTCTTATTGGCTGTAGTGGTTGTAAGACCCCCCCCCCCTCCCCTCTCGGAACACAGAACACGACACGAGGGGAGTTTTATGCACAGAATAGCCGCCTTGCGGTAACACTAGAACTCGGGCTAGCCTGTACTACAAGACGCATATTCTGCCGACCATTACCAATATCAATCATGTCAACCCAACCAGAGTAATAAAAATAGAAGTCAAATACACACATAAGCATATATGTCCAAATATAACAAATATAGAAGCTATATCTAGCTTCTAAACTATCAGAGTACGAGTAGTCTTGCCCAAAAGGGCTACAACAAGAGTCACTCTATGACTCACATCTGTCACTGATTGTAGCGACGGTACCGTCCCTTCAGGCCCTGTCGTCCTGGCCTGACTGTCCTGCTTCATTACCTGTTGCTGCTCCGCCTGCGGGGTTTCCTCCTAAAAAGAAAGACGTAGCAACTGTTAGTCATAAAGACTAAGTGGTTTCACATCCGCTCCCCCAGCGACTCCTCCGCACCGACGGAGAAAGGATCGGGTACAATATATTTAATGAAGTAGTAGTACAAACAGGTGGAGTAATATATATGACATAAGTAGCAGTAATGTAAACTATAACAGTATCATCAGCATTCTAAGCTAACAGTTATACATCTACAGCAGAGTATGAGAATGTAAGCTATAACTGAAAGTAACTCAACTTATATGAATGCCCATACAGACATATCTGTTGAGGATTGGCTCAACAGAAAGGTAACTCATCATATAAGAGTGCTCATACAAACTTATACGATGAGGACCTTATTTATGCAATGTAATGTGATGCAATGAATGCTATGTTATGACTCAACATGCACAAGCACAAGCAAATTGCTGTGTCAACACAGACTCTGAAGTTTCCACTTTTTGAGCAGGTAGCTAACCTCTCAAGCGCCAACTGTCATGGCCAGACGGTTACAGTAGAGCGGGCATCACCACTACTAGGTCGGCATCCACACTACCTAGCCTAGGCCTCCGTATGCCTCAAAGCTAAGAATACATAGCGGAGCTCACAAGCGTACTACGGCTCAGCGGGAGTCTCGGGTAGATGTGCACCGAGAACCAAGCCCCGAACTAGCCTAAGTTGTGACCCGGAATGAGCCTCGGAAAAAGCACGAGGACCATGCCCAACCATTCACTTGGTACGGAAGGAGCCCCTGGAATGAGCACCGAGGACCAAGCCCAACCGCCCAAGTTCTAACTGTTAACTCCCATCGGTGTGACGAATAGCGAGCCCGTAGACCTGCCACACTATCCTTAACTCAGGATTACGACACCACGTGTCGACTCACACCGCATGCTACTTTACGTCTCGAGCTCAATAGCTCACAAAGGTTCCCTTACCAAATCCCTTATCAACACAAATGATTAAGTGCAGCAAACATTCACGCACTATCAACCCTTCCACAAATCCATGCACTAACCATATTCAATCCTCTTCCAACATTTCGAGCTCACATCTCACATTACCGATTCACATATCTAGTTGTTTATATAATCCAACTTGTCTACTCACTAGTTCACCTAGGGATCTACCATCTAACCATTTCGTTCCAGTAGGTTTTACTTCATCATTTGATTATAAAGTATCAACCAACAGCTCACCACGAACTTTACGATAACTATTCACAATTCCTCTAATAATACTAAATTAGGTTTATATTAACAAAGAACCAAGCATCCAGGAATTGTATAGAGAGTAGAGCTTCAAATGGGGATTCCTGATGCTACAGGAATCCGGCAAAAATGTGTAACCCATCGTTGGAAAGGTATTTCCAAGGGCCACGACTTTTGTGTTTAGTCATAAGCCCAGATTTGGCCGTATCATACTCGAAAGAGGCTTCTAAGACTGCTATATTCAAATTACAGTTTCAGCACGTTTACATTATCAGCCATTTATTTCGATCAGGCTTTCCCGTGGCTTTAGACATCGCTTGAAGATGTGTAACCACTCGTTGGAAAGATCTCTCCAAGGCCTACGACCTTAGTGTTTCGTCGAAAGCCCGGATCTGGTCATGACATACATGAAAATGGCCATGAAGATCGCTGCGTGCAGAACACATATTTCTGCACGCATTTTTGAGGCGGAATGAACGGCATTAGTTCATTTTCCTCCTCTAGAGGATCATCCCAAATCACACCTAGAAATCCTCCTCCCTTATTCACCCTCATCGGGCCATTCCTCTTCACGAGACCATTCCCACCATCACATTGAAGGAAGGAGAGGTTGAAGATTACTAAACCCTAGAACACAAGTCCTAGTATGGCCTCCTCCAAGGAGTCTCCATCTCATACATCAAGACTCTTTTGAGTCGATATCTCGCCTAGGATTAAATACAGATCTAGCACCATGGGAGAGGGGCGGAAACTCACATCATTTTCGGCATTTCCGTTATTTCTGGCCATAGATCGCGTAACTCTTCGCGATGACATCCTCTTCTCCTTGGCTGCGGCGGTTCTTCACGGAGTATAGTTGATTCCAGCAACTCCTTCCCTCCTTCAACAGTTTCTCCACTGAAAAGAAGCTTGGGAAGAGGATGAAAAACAGCCAAATCCTATATAAATAGGACCAGAACGGGTAGGAACACACCCGTGTTCCTACCCGTATCCCGCTTGGTGAAGCATCGTCGACGGTTATAGCGTCGTATGGACACAGACATGCGTAGGTACACGCCCGTGTCCACTACCCGTTTCACGGGACACGGCCGTGTGCATGGTTGTGTTCTTACCCGTGTCCTGCTCGAGTGACACAGCCGGCTTGCTGGAGATATGTACCCGGGTAGGGACATGCCCGTATCTCTACCTGTGTCCTGCTCGGAACACATTCGTTGATCTTCACTCAATGCACACGGGTAGGGACACGCCCGTATCTATACTTGTGTCCAGCTCGGGACAGGCCCTGTTGAATTCCACTCAACGCCTCTCGACACGGGTAGGGACACGCCCGTGTCTCTACTCGTGTCCTTCTCGGGTCAGGCCCTGTCGAGTTCCACTCAATGCCTCTCTAGTTCTACTCGATGTACATGGGTAGGGACACGCCCGTGTCTCTACCCGTGTCCTATTCTGGACCAATTTCTCCTTTCCACATGAGTGTAAGCCTAGTCTCCTGCACTTCTTGTGCCCAAGTCAGCTCTCCTGACTCAGAAGCACGCACGAGGGGCCTAGCGCGAATCAGGACGTTACAAATCCTATAAACAAAATAAAAGATTTCGTCCCCGAAATCAGGCTAAGTCTATGGGGGAAAGTAAAGCATAAAATGAAATAAAACATGCTTTTAAAGATTACCTTGATGAAACAACTCTGGGTAGCGCTTTTGCATCAAGTCCACCGGCTCTCACGTATACTCCTCCTTCCCATGATTATACCACAACACCTTAACCAGAGGAACACTTTTTCGGCGCAAAATCCTTGTCTCGTTATCTACTATCTACACAGGCTCTAGTCGCACCGACCTATCAGTCGCAACTGCTCCGTTAGTGGCGGGAACATATTGATCGGGCCGCAACAACGCCTTTCGAAGTGACGACACATGGAATACGTCATGAAAAATCTCTAGCTCTGGCGGTAACTCCAACCGATAGGCCAACAGGCCAATCCTTTCCAATATTATGTAGGGCCCAACATACCTTGTGCTGAGCTTCTTCACACCACGCACCCGTGATACTCCATGCGTCGGTCTGATCTTTAGAAACACCTTGTCGCCCACTTGAAATTCCACCATCCGGTGCTTTGCATTATAATATTTTGCCTGCCGACTTTGAGCATCAAGCATGCGGACCCATATTAGTCTCACAACCGCATCAGTATCATCAATGTATTCATTTCCCATTGTCTTCAGGTCCTCATCCTGCACCCAAGACAAGGGTGTTCTACACCTTCTTCCGTAAAGGGCTTCATGGGGCACCATCTCGATGCTAGCTTGATGGGTGTTATTGTACGAGAACTCTACCAGGGGTAAGAGCCTTTCCCACGGCTCTCCTCTATCCAACACACACAACCTCAGTAGATCCTCCAATGTCCTAATATTCCTTTCAGACTGCCCGTCTGTTTGAGGATGAAACGTTGTGCTAAAGGTAAGACATGAACCCAAATATGTCTGTACTGTCTTCCATTCTTTAGAGGTAAACCGACCATCCCGGTCAGAAACAATCGTCTTTGGTACACCATGATACCATACGAACTGCTCCACAAAGAGTCATACCAAAACGTCCACATGAGCTTCTTTCTTTATAGGAATGAATCGGGCTAACTTCGTCAGGCAGTCAACGATTACCCATGCTGAATCATTCCCTGAGCGTGAGCGGTGAAAACCGTGGACGAAGTCTATGTAGACATCCTTGAACTTCCACTCAGGGATGGGCAATGGTTGTAATAATCCACTGGGACTCCTGCACTCTGCCTTCACCTTTGACAGGTCTCGCAATGCGTAACAAAATATCTGACATCTTTCTTCATTCCTGGCCAACACATGGTCTTTTGCAAGTCGGCATACATCTTGGCAATCCCAGGATGCACAGAATATTGAGAGAATTAAGCCTCTCTCAAGATTCTTCCCGAATATTATCGCCCTTGGGAATGTAAAGCCGACCACGGAAGTAGATGAGGCCGTCTTGCAGGGAATATTCATCAGTAATCCCATCATCAACCGACTTGATTGCCGGGACCAGAGCCGCATCCTTTCCTTGCTCCGCCCGGATTTGGTCTCGAATGTCACAAACTATTCTCATTGCGGATAAGTACTCTGAATACCCTTCCAGTTGGTCCTTATACACTAGAGTAATCTCTATCTCCTCAAGCATCCGAGCTAACTCCATACGCATCAACCGGGACTCGGGGCTTGTTTCTGGTACCTTCCTGCTCAAAGTATCGTCTACGGAATTTACTTTTCCGGGGTGGTAGTTCAGGGTGAATTCATAATCACACAAAAACTCTAACCACTGCCGTTGTCTCAAATTCAGTTCCTTCTGGGTATGGACGTACTTCAGATTCTTATAAACTGAAAAGATTTCGCAGTGAACGCCGTATAGATAGTGTCTCCAAATCTTTAGGGCGAACACCACCGCTCCTAATTCAAGATCATGTACCGGATAGTTGACTTCATGCTTCTTCAGTTGTCTCAAAGCATATGTGATCGTTTGTCCGTGCTGCATCAATACTGCTCCCATCCCTTGATATGATGCATCAGTGTAAACTTGAAATCCTTCCTTCCCGGATGGAAGGGATAGGATGGGTGCAGACGTAAGTTGGTCCTTCAGTTCCTGAAATGCATCTTCATACTGGGGTGTCCACTCATACGGCACACCCTTCTTTATAAGCGTAGTAAGAGGAAGGGCAATTTTTGAGAACCCTTTTACAAACTTGTAATAATACCCGGCAAGTACAAGGAAGCTCCGCACATCGGCCGCTAACTTTAAGGGCGACCACTCCTTCACGGCATGCACTTTGTCCGGATCCACAGCTAACCCAGCCCCACTAATCACATGGCCCAAGAAGGCAACCTCTTGGAGAATTCGCACTTGCTGAACTTGGCAAACAAGGTGTGCTCTTTTAGCTTCTTCAGTACCAAGGTCATATGTTCGACATGCTCTTCCTCCGTCTTAGAGTAGACCAAAATGTCATCGATGAAAACGATGATGAAGACATCTAAATAAGGTTCGAACACTTTGTTCATCAAGCTCATTAAGGCTGAAGGGGTATTTGTGAGCCCAAACGGCATCACAGTGAACTCGTACAAGCCGTAACTTGAGCTAAAGGCCGTTTTTTGAATGTCCTGCTCCTGTATTCTCAACTGATAATACCCCGAATGAAAATCCAACTTGGAAAACCAATGCCCTCCTACCAATTTGTCGAAAAACTCATCGATCCGAGGTAGCGAATAGGTGTTCCGTACCGTCAGTCGGTTGATCTCCTGATAGTCTATACATAATCACAAGGTTCCATCCTTCTTCTTAACCAACAGAACAGGGGCTCCCCAAGGTGATGAGCTGGGGCAAACAAATCCCGATTCTACCAACTCTTGCAACTGAACTCTAAACTCTGCGAGTTCCTTAGGGGCCATCCGGTAAGGGGTCCTGGAGATGGGCTTGGCTCCTGGTATTAGCTTAATTTGAAAATCAACTTCTCTATGCGGGGGTAATCCTGGCAATTTCTCAGGAAATACCTCAGGAAAATCCCGCATTGCCCGCACGTCCTTCATATCTATTTTTATCTCCTTCAGTTCGAAACATATCATGTAGACTTCATCCCCTCTCATGTGAGCTTTCAAGGTCAGAATCGAAGAAAATAATAAACGTGGTGCGAATTCTATACCTTGGAAGATTACATCGGTATCCCCATGCCTCAAGTAGATTCGCTTCTCTGTGCAGTCAATTCTTGCGTAGTGCCAATCCAGACACGCCATGCCTAGAATGTGGTCGAACTCCGACATTCTCAAAACTGTAGCAGGGGTATCGAAGATCTTTTCCCCAATGAGTATCTCCAATTCGCACTTGGTGGTTGCGGTCATCTCAGAGCCATCTAGGAGGCATACTCTTTGAGCAATACCAGTGAAGGATTGCACTCCTTCCAGGTCTTTAATGAAGTCCGCAGGCACAAATGAGTGCAAGGCACCGGTATCGAATAACGTATAGGCCGGTTTCCCGCCAACCACTACAGTTCCTACAATCACCTCCTGAGGGTTCCGCTCCTGTGTCATGTCCAGCGCAAACACCTGATTCCGAGTAGGTCCAGGGTTTCCTCCTCGTGGTCCTCGTCCTCGACCACGCATGTGCCCTCGCCCTAAAGGAGCTGCCGGAGGGAGAGCAAGAGGTGCATTTCCAAACAGTTGTGGGCAGTAGCGTCGAATGTGGCCCGGTTGGTTATATTCGAAACACACTCGCTCCTGCCGCCCACCGGGTTGGTGAAACTGTTGAGGCTGTAGTGGTGGAGGCAATGCTGGCGGCTGTAGAACCAGGTGCTCCACTCTATAATTCTGGTGGAAGTGCCTGCCACCTCTCTGATATCCCCTTCCTCTTCCGTAATTGTGTCTCCATCTATTGCTCGAGCCAGCTTCCATCACCCCTTCAGCAGGTCTCTTACCACTTCCCAAGTGGTCTGTTCCAGTCTCTTTGCCATGTCAATTATTTCTGCCAGGCTGGAGTCCGCTATAAACAAAAGGGCTTGCCTCAGGGGGTCTCGCAAGCCTTTGTAGAATCTTTTAGCATATCCTCTGTCGTCCAACTTATAGGAGTCAGCAAATCTAGCCAAATGCTGAAACTCCCGCTGGTACTCCATCACTGACTTGGATCCCTGCTTCAGCTGCAAAAACCTTTCCTAAAGTTCATCTCGGGCTGATGAATGGATAAAGTGCTCTAGGAAGGCTCCCAATAACTCGTTCTAGCTGATCTACATATACGCTCGCCCATGAAAGGTGGAGCCCATGAGGGACTTCCACCAACTCTTGACGTGTTGTTCTAGGAGTGTCACTACCAGGGTCACAACCATGTTGTTTGGGCATCTAATTCCTGCCAGTAGTTCTTGCACGGTGTTGATCCATTCCTCCGTACGCTCTACCGACTCTGTCCCAAGGTAAACAGGAGGGGAGAGAGATTGGAAAGTGCTCACCCAATTGGAGCCCGGACCTTGCTGTTGTACGGGGGCTTGTTGGGATCTGAAGGCATCCAGGACAGCTATGAGCGTCTGCACTAGTTTCGATTGTTGAAATTGTGTGGGTACGGACAAGGTGGGGGTGCCCCCCCCCCCCCCCCCACTGGCTCAACGTGCACTGGGATCTACACGTAGAATACAAACCTAAGGTCAGGTTGGCTAATCTTAAGGTAAAAGTTCGACATACTTAGTGTGAATTACATATGGTCACACTACTGCGTCTGCTAAGTCAGTTTGTCCCCAAACTGACTAATCGAGCGGGGGTGGCACCATTGTTGAATGACTTCTCTAATTCAGGATCGTAGCAATCTGATACCATTTGTAAGACCCCCCCCCCTTACCGGAACACAGAACACGGCACGAGGGGAGTCTTATGCCCAGAACAGCCGCCTTGCGGTAGCACTAGCACTTGGGCTAGCCTGTACTACAAGATGTCTATTCTGCCGACCTTTACCAATATCAATCATGCCAACTCAACTAGAGAAATAAAAACAGAAGTCAAATACACACATAAGCATATAAGTCCAAATATAACAAATATAGAAGCTACAACTAGCTTCTAAACTATCAGAGTACGAGTAGTCTTGCCCAAAAGGGCTACAACAAGAGTCACTCTATGACTCACATCTGTTACTGACGGTAGCGACGACACCGTCCCTTCAGGCCCTGTCGCCTTGGCCTGACTGTCTTGCTGCATTACCTGTTGCTGCTCCGCCTGTGGGGTTTCCTCCTAAAAAGGAAGACGTAGCAACCGTTAGTCATAAAGACTAAGTGGTTTTACATCCGCTCCCCCAACGACTCCTCGACACGGGGCAGAGAAAGGATCAGGGTACAATATATTTAATGAAGCAGTAGTACAAACAAGTAGAGTAATATATATGACATAAGTAGCAGTAAAGTAAACTATAACGGTATCATCAGCATTCTAAGCTAGCAGTTCTACATCTACAACAGAGTATGAGAATGTAAGCTATAACTGAAAGTAACTCAACTTATATGAATGTCCATACAGACATATAAGTTGAGGATCAGCTCAATAGAAAGGTAACTCATCGTATAAGAGTGCCCATACAAACTTATACGATGAGGACCTTGTTTATGCAATGTAATGTGATGCAATGAATGCTATGCTATAACTCAACATGCACACGCACAAGCAAATTGCTGTGTTGACACAGACTCTGAAGTTCCCACTTTTCGAGCAGGTAGCTAACCTTTTAGGCACCAACCGTCGTGGCCAGACGGTGATAGTAGAGCGGGCATCTCCACTACTAGGCTGGCATCCACACTACCTACCCTAGGCCTTCATACACCTCAATGCTAAGAATACATCAGCGGAGCTCACAAGCGTACTACGGCTCAGCGGGAGTCTCGGGTAGATGTGCACCGAAAACCATGCCCCGAACTGGCCTAAGTTGTGACCCGGAAGGAGCCTCGGAAAAAGCACGAGGACCATGCCCAACCATTCACTTGGCACGGAAGGAGCCCCGAGAATGAGCACCGAGGACCAAGCCCAACTGCCCAAGTTCTAACTGTCAACTCCCATTGGTGTGACGACTGGCAAGCCCGTAGACCTGCCACACTATCCTTAACTCAGGATTACGACACCACATGTCGACTCACACCGCATGCTACTTCACGTCTCGAGCTCAACAGCTCACAAGGGTTCCCATACCAAATCCCTTATCAACACAAACGATTAAGTGCGGCAAATATTCACGCACTATCAACCCTTCCATATATCCATGCACTAACCATATTCAATCCTCTTCCAACATTTTGAGCTCACATCTCACATTACCGATTCACATATCTAGTTGTTTATATAATCAAACTTGTCTACTCACTAGTTCACCTAGGGATCTACCATCCAATCATTTCGTTCCAGTAGGTTTTACTTCATCATCTGATTATAAAGTATCAACCAACAGCTCACCACGAACTTTACGATAACTGTTCACAATTCCTCTAATAATACTAAATTAGGTTTATATTAACAAAGAACCAAGCATGCAGGAATTGTATAGAGAGTAGAGCTTCAAATGGGGATTCCTGATGCTACAGGAATCCGGCGAAAATGTGTAACCCATCGTTGGAAAGGTATTTCCAAGGGCCACGAATTTTGTGTTTAGTCATAAGCCCAGATTTGGCCGTATCATACTCGAAAGCAGCTTCTAAGACTGCTACATTCAAATTACAGTTTCAGCACGTTTACATTATCAGCCATCAATTTCGATCAGGCTTTCCCGTGGCTTCAGAGATCGCCTGAATATGTGTAACCACTCATTGGAAAGATATCTCCAAGGCCTATGACCTCCGTGTTTAGTCGAAAGCTCAGATCTGGCCATGACATACATGAAAATGTCCATGAAGATCGATGCGTGCAGAACACAGATTTCTACACGCATTTTTGAGGCGGAATGAATGACATCAGTTCATCTTCCTCCTCTAGCGGATCTTCCCAAATCACACCTAGAAATCCTCCTCCCTTATTCACCCTCAGCAGGCCATTCCTGTTCACGAGACCATTTCCACCATCACATTGAAGGAAGGAGAGGTTGAAGATTACTAAACCATAGAACACATGTCCTAGTATGGCCTCCTCCTAGGAGTCTCCATCTCACACATCAAGACTCTTTTGAGTCAATATCTCGCATAGGATTAACTATAGATCTAGCACCAAGGGAGAGGGGAGGAAACTCACATCATTTCCGGCATTTCCGTTATTTCCGGCCATAGATCGCGTGACTCTTCGCGGCGGCACCCTCTTCTCCTTAGCGGCGACGGTTCTTCACGGAGTATAGTTGATTCCAGCAACTCCTTCCCTCCTCCAGCAGTTTCTCCACAGAAAAGAAGGCTTGGGAAGAGGATGAAAAACTGACAAATCCTATATAAATAAGACCAACACGGGTAGGAACACGCCCGTGTTCCTACCCGTGTCCCGCTTGGTGAAGCGCCATCGATGGTTACAGCGTCGTATGGACACAGACACGGGTAGGGACACGTCCGTGTCCACTACCCGTGTCACGGGACACGGCCGTGTGCATGGCCGTGTTCTTACCCGTGTACTGCTCGGGAGATACGGCCGGCTTGCTAGAGATATGCACACAGGTAGGGACACGCCCGTATCTTTACTCGTGTCCTGCTCAGGACACATTCGTTGATCTTCACTCAATGCACACGGGTAGGGACATGCTCGTGTCTCTACCCGTGTCCTGCTCGGGACAGGCCCTGTCGAATTCCACTCAACGCCTCTCGACACGGGAAGGGACACGCCCGTGGCCTTACCTGTGTCCTTCTCGGGTCAGGCCCTGTCAAGTTCCACTCAATGCCTCTCCAGTTCTATTTGATGCACACGGGTAGGGACACGCCCGTGTCTCTACCTGTGTCCTATTCTGGACCAATTTCTCTTTTCCACACGAGTGTAAGCCTAGTCTCCTGCACTCCCTGGGCCAAAGTCAGCTCTCCTGACTCAAAAGCGCGCACGAGGGGCCTAGCGCAAATCGGGACGTTATAGTGGTCCTGATGTTTCTCCACTCTGAGCTCGACCAAGGAAAAAGTATTCAAAATGATTCCTTTGGACATAGGGCTCCATACCTCTTCCATCTCTCTGTTTGGCTCTACTCTAGCTGGTCCTGACCTTACCGGATTTGGCCTGACTTCAGATGTGTCTTCCCCATATATTCTTCTCTTCTAAACTAGGGGAGAGGGAACTTCAGTCCTCTGAACCTCTGGGAATACAACAATAGTCACAGCAAAATCCTGATCAAAATTTGTAGATTTTGTGAGTCTGACCAGTACTGAGAGTAATCCTAAGGAGGATGAGCCTCGTTAGTCACTGGTATAGACTCAACAGGAACTTGAACACCTGCCGGCTGATTATATAGACACTTTGTATTGTCATTTATGTAGTCATTTGTAGCCTTGAAGTTTTGTTCCATCAAAGTTCCCAGCCAATCCACTTTAGCATCCACCTTGGCTGTAAGGGCATCCTCCCCCTTGTTGGCTTCGACGGCGATGACATTAGCATAATGTACCATACTTGTATCAAAGTGAGACATTGACCGGTTGTGATCATCGATCATGGATAGAACGTTGTGATTAACATTTTTCACAACATGAAGATTTTTCTTTAGAGCAGTCATAGTCAAGGAAATTGATGTACCACCTTCTTTGCCCCACTCATCAAGTCTCTTTTCCAGCTTGCCAATCTGAACTTTTACCTCTACAAGTCCATTCAGCATATATTCCTCAGAATCCTTAACTCTTTTCACAACCTTCTGCAACGAAGCCTCGAACTTAGCTTGTTGCTTTGCCAACATCACTTCAACTGCTTGCAGAATGGGGTCATTTGTATTGGAAGATGGAACATCAACAATCTGTGGTACTGGAACATCGTCTGGGATCTCAGAATCACTGGAGGACTCGTCGATTGGAGAAAGATGAGCTTTATCAGCAAGAACGGAATCAATAGTCTGGATAGGAGAATGCTCCTCAGCATCACCTTCCTCATAAGAAAGATCAAATACGTCTTCAGGCAGCATCGGTACCCTGCCCAGTCTCTTGTCCAGGTCGCGGATGAACCGGGAGACCTCAGTGGAAACAAAGATCATAGATGTAGTCACCTCCACCACAAAAGATGAAACAGGGATAGCATTTGGGAAAGGGGTTATCAAATCCTCACACGGAACTAGATCCTCAATGGTAGGAACAATAACAGCAACAACAGACTTGGAAGCATCAATCATATTCTCATAAGCAACACTCTTTATCTCATACTCGGTAACTGTCAGATCATCATCAACAACATCCTCAATATCAAATTCCTCAGCATCCTCCTTATGCTCAGAAGGCATTGGATCCTCTTCCTCTGGATTCACTTCTGCATCCTCAACTGGCAGAACCTCAGGCGCAATAGCAGTACCAATAGCAGCAACCTCTGCTAGGATATCAATTGGCTCTGAGTCAGAAAGCACTGTATCTGGGGTCACTGAATCAGGAACTGAATCTGGAACCACTGGAACTGAATCTGATAGAGCAACTGTCTCCCCCTCAATTTCTGCACTCATGCTAGCAGGAATCTCACTGGGGGTGGAGTAGGAATACTGTTATCAGGAACTTGTTCTTCCTCCTCAACTAGCAAAGTCGGGGCTCCCCCTTGCTTCACTATCCTCCTATCCCACCTGGAGAAGATTGTGGAGTCTATCTTCTTGAGGTGATTTATAGGAACTCCTTTGGTCATATCAAACCTATCACCATCTAATTGATTCAGGTATAGGCTGATAATCCTCCAAAAGTTTGGAGTACGGAGGCTGTCCTTGATCTTATCAAACAGCAGCATACCCTAATTTACCTTCTTCCTGCAGATGATACCAACTAGAAATTTGAACATATCTGAAGATAGGTAATCATGAGAGCCCGTCTTGCAAATCAGCACCTTGCCAATGATGTCTGAGAGAAGCTTGCCTTTCTCATTCATCCCTTTGCACTTGATGGCCTTGGAGCCTCTAGGCAGTCCACAGAAAGACAGAGCTCTGGAGAAATTAGCCTCATCAAGGTAATCGGCTTGATCACAGACTGGCAGCCGCAAGTACCTAGATAGAAGAGAGGATTTCACTTTCAATTTGAATTTCTGAATCTTGCTCTTAATCACCGTGTCTTCTTATCTGAGCTTGGCATTCTGGAAGAACTCAAGAACTTCCTTGTCTAGAACTTTGCATGGGTGTTCTAGTACAAAGAACAGTCCTGTAGTTTCCAACATGAGAATTACATTACGAAACTCATCAGAAGTAGAGGCAAAGTCTGTGCGAACCAATTCTCCTACCCTAGCAAACTACTGGAGGTTCTGGGAGCCATAGGGAATCAAGAAATCTGGAGTTCTAGAAAGAAGACTGGAACTTCACTGCACTGGATTAACTGAACTGTCGAAATCGATGATAGGGCTCGGGAACGGATCACTGCTCCAAATTGGCGAGGAAGCCCTATAGAATAGTCGGCTAGGGTTTGGAAGTGGTTCAAAACCCTAGTCGAAAATGACTGAATGTGAATGGGCTGTTACTATCAGCGAGGAAGACGACGATGTTGTTGCAGGAGCTGAACCGTCGGATTGAAGTTATCAGCGAATCGGCAGTCAATTGACGAGTGTCGCGCATCCCCCCCCCCCCCGTTGAATATTATATATATATAATCATTTAAATTAACATAGAATGAGCGCATACCTCAAAAATCGAACCGATGGATCCAATATAGTAAGATAGAATTTCCGCACAAGTCAAATTTGGCGAGATTCACTGAATCCAAAGTCCGATTCGGCGAGTAAGAGCGGATATTCGACGAATCAGCAAGTTTTTCTACCGATATTCGCCGAATTTTCCTTAGAAAATTCTTCTGCCGTCTTGGTTTAAGTACCGAGTGAATTCCTGTTTGCTTAGCCTTCTTCATGAGTCCCTCTTCATCATGCCTAGTTCTATTTTGAAGAATGAAAACTTGGCCTCTTCCGGTGGCTAATTGAAAATATCTGCAACCTGCTTGTCCGTCAGGACATAGCTAAGGGCTATGTCCGTGTTCTCCACATGCTTTCGGATGAAGTGGTAGCGCACCTCGATGTGCTTTGTCCTATTGTGGGAGACTGGATTGTTTTTTATTACTATTGCATTAGATGAGTCGCAATACATAGGATTTTCTCGAAACTTTAAATTATAGTTTTCTAATTGATTTCTGATCCATAGAAGCTGTGCGCAACAACTACCTACAGAGATATACTTTGACTCGGTAGTAGATGTGCCACACAATTCTACTTCTTACTGCTCTATGAGATAATCCGTCTTCCGAGGAATTGACATGTCCCGGAAGTGCTTTTCGTATCATCCCTGCTACCTGCAAAGTCGGCATCTGAAAAACCAATTAGCTCGACATCATTATTTCTTGGGTACTATAAGCAAAGATTGGGAATACCCTTAAGGTATCTTAAAATCCACTTTGCAGCGACGTAATGAGATTCCTTAGTGTTCACCTGATATCTAGCGCAGACACATGTTGAAAACATTATATCTAGTCAACTGACAGTCAGGTAGAGCAAGGATCTAATTATTCTTCTATACTTGGTTTCATCAAAAGGTTTCCCTTTCTCATCCTTGTCCAGAGACATAGTTGAACCCATTGGAGTCCTCATAGAGGATGCGCTCTCCATTCCCAATTTCTTAATAAGTTCTTTGGTGAACTTCGTCTAAGAGATGAAAATTCCATCTTCGGATTGCTTCACCTGAAATCCTAAGAATTACTTCAGCTCACCCATGTTTCTCATTTCAAACTTCCCTTGCATAAGTTTGGAAAACTTTTTGCAAAGGTTCTTCCGTAGAGCCAAAAATAATATCGTCGACATAGATTTGCGCTAGCAGAATCTTGCCTTTAACTTTCCTAAGAAATAATGTCTTGTCTATCTTTCCCCTCATGAACTTGTTCTCAAGAAGAAAGCTAGACAACATTTCATACCAACCTCGGGGAGCTTGCTTTAACCCGTATAGAGCTTTATTTAGAAAGTAAAAAGTCAGAGAATTGAGAATTAACAAAACCTGGGTGTTGCACTACGTATACTTCCTCTTTCAAATTCCCGTTGAGGAATGCTAACTTCACGTCCATTTGGTAGACTGTGAAGCCTTTGAGGGCAGCATACGCAAGAAATAACCTAATCGCCTCAAGCCTGGACACTGGAGCAAAGGTTTGGTCGAAGTCGATCACCTCTTCTTATCTATATCCTTGTACTACAAGTCTGGCTTTGTTTTTGATGATTACTCTGTGTTCATCCAGCTTGTTTCTGAATATCTACTTGGTGCCAATCACGTTCTGTCCCTTAGGTCTAGGTACCAGCTCCCAGACTTTGCATCATTCAAACTGATTAAGCTTATCTTGCATTGTCAAAATCCAAGAAGCATCCTTGTTTACCTCTTCAAATTTCTTTGGATTAACCTGAGATAGAAAACTAAGATGCATAATCTCATTAGCTATACCTCTTCTGGTTCTAACACCATCGCCTGTCTCTCCAATGATCTGAATAGCTGGATGATCTCTTAGGCGTCTGAAAACTAGGTTCCTTGCTCTCCCTCCAGTAGGCTCTACAACATCCGGTGCCGCCTCTGTAGGTTAAGGCAATTCTTCCTCTAGGGGTTCTTCATCCACCAAGCTTGGATCGACAAGCTTGACTGAGCTGGGAGCTTCTTCCTTGACAGCTTCATCCATGCTTAGCTCCTTGAACCTGATACGTACATCTGCACCAATAGCACTAGACGAGCTGCTATGGAGCATGCTAGTCTCATCAAATATAACATTTATCGACTCTTCTACCACCAGTTTTCTTATTGAAAATCCTATATGCCTTACTATGGCTATTATATCCTACAAAAATACCTTCAAAACACTTTTCACTAAACTTTGTGTGGTAATACTTTCTATTATTAAGTACGAAACATTTACTTCTAAAGATTCTAAAGTAGGACACAGTCGGTTTTCTGCCCTTCAATAGCTCACAGGGGGTCTTACGATAGCTTTTGTTGATGAGTGATCTGTTTTGCACGTGACAAGCCGTGTTGACTACTTCAGCCTAGAAGTACTCCGGGAGTGAAGCTTTATTAAACATAGTTGTACATGCTTCAATTAGGGTTTTGTTCCTTCTCACAATAAATCCATTTTTCTGTGGAGTGTGTGGGCAGGAAAACTCATGAAAGATACCGTGACTTCCACAGAATTCTGTCATGCCACTAGACTAAAATTCTATTCCGTGATCACATTTGATTTTGACCACTGAATAGTTTAATTCGTTCTGAATTTGCCGTACAAATTTTGTGAAAGCATCAAAGGTGTCTAACTTGTGTTTCAGAAAGAACACCCAAGTAAAATGCGAGTAGTCATCAACAATTACTAACATATTGGTCTTACCTCCTAAGATGTGAATAGGTATAAGACTGAATAAGTCTATATGAAGCAAGTATAAGCTTCGAGAAGAATCTTTTTCAGCAATACCCTTGAAGGTAGCCCGTGTCTGCTTACCCATTTGACAGGAGTGGCATGGACTCTCTTTAAGACACCTAATGTTAGGGACATCACACACTAAGTTGTGAGAAAATAGCATATTTATAGTTTTGAAATTAATATGTGATAATCTATTGTGTCATTGGTCACAAAGAGACACACTACTTTTGGCCATAAAACGCACTGGGTAGAATTGTCTAAACAAAGAAAATTTAAACAAAAAATATTTTTGTTCTGAGTGTCTGTTAAGACCGTCTCCAAATTTATAGATGATTTTATCAAATACTTGTCCTTGCAGAACTCAACAAAGTAGCCTTTATCACATAGCTGACTTATGTTTATAAGATTGTGGTGTAATCCTTCAACATAAGCAACGTCTGTGAAAGATACTATGCTGTTGGAAATCATACCATAACCTTTTGATGTTCTCCTGTCTAACCATCCAAAGATCACTTTTGGTCAGTCTTTGATTGGGGTATACTCAAGTAAAAGGCTTCTTGTCTCGGTCATGTACCGAGAGCATCCACTGTCCAAATACCGGATCGGATTTTTAGTGGCCTTTGGACATACCTGCAAAAATAAATCATTTTACCTTAGAAACCCAAATGTATTAAGGTCCTTGATTCCTGGTCAGCTGAACACCACTAGGAACATTAACCTTGTGAGTGGTCGGTCTCGCATTGCTAACTCATGCGGTTACATAATTAGCAGGATTGTACTAACAATCTGTGCCAAAATGACCAATTTTGTCGCAGCACCAACAGTCAAATCTGTTGTACCTCCTTTTGTACTCCCGCTTTACCTTTTGGAGCTGAGGTCTAGCAGGGGCAGCATTCCTTGAGGTGGAGGCCTCCTGGTTGCAGCATACACAGGAGCTCCCCATCTCTTTAGCCTTAAGCACACTATTTTTGGCTTTTGCTACCTTCTTATTATTATGGCCATGTACATATGGACCATAACTCTTTATATGAATCTCTTCAAAAGGTGCTTTGAGCACGCTGACACCAAAGTCATGGGGACAGGTCCATCCTTAGTATCTGTTCTTGGGCTCTACATAAGTAGCTCTTGCATAATGACCATAGGACGACTCAAGGTTAAACTTATTTGTAGGGAAGATTACCTTCCTAAACGAGGGTTGACCCATGGGAGCATTCCCCTTTTATTTAGTGCTAGCCTTCTTGGCAGCCTTACCCTTTCCAGCTGCGTGGCCAAGACCACTACCCTTCTTCTGAGCTGAAAACGCATCAAGGAGAGGGAGAACAATCTTCGGCTTGGAGAAACTCTCAATGAGTTTTCTCCCTACAATGAGATTTTATTCCAGCTCATCAAGATACTTTTCTTTCAGACTCAGTGTCTCAGCGGAGCCCTTGAGTTTCTCTTTCAGGGAGTGGACTTCATCTCTGAGAGGAAGTAATTTTGCAATTTCTTCCTTCAGATTGGCTTCCACTGCCTTGAGGGAGGCAATCTCTTTTAACTGCTTTCGGACTACCTTACGGAATTTGTCGAAAGCCTTTAATAAGTGCTCGTGCTAAGCCATTAATTCTGATTCATCCTCATCAGAAGAATAGTCTTCATGACCATTAGTGGATGCTTCAGACTCAGAGAGTATGGTGTGCAATTTACCTTCCTGTGGTATTCGGAGTCGCCCACTTCCTCGTCTGATTGTGCCATAAGCCCGAAGTAGGCTTCCACATCATCTAAACTCGACTCACTGTCGCTGAGAGTCTTTGACTTCTTGGCAACGAAGCTCTTTTCTTATTTTCTTTTGCCTTTGAAGGATTTCTTCTCCTCTTTCTTGGAGCCTTCCTTCTTCTTGTATGGGCACTCAGCAATCATGTGACCTTGTTTGTTACAGCAGTAGCTGTAACACCCCGAAACTCAAAAAAGGGATGGGTAACGTTTTAAGCCAAGTCTAGGACTTGGAGCAGGTGACACGGCCTAGGACACGGGCGTGTCCCAGGGCGTGTCACGGGCGTGTTCGGCCACGGGTCGCGTGGTCGATGTTTTGGCGATCAGCAATCGTCGAGTGTAGGCACACGGTCTGGGACATGGGCGTGTCCCAGGGCGTGTCCTGCTCGGGCAGTCGGCAGTTTTGTACTATGGAGATTACACGGCCTGGGACACGGGTGTGTCCCAGGGCATTTCTAGCACACGGCATATGACACGGGCATGTCACATGACCGTGTCCTTCTCGGGGGAATTATGGATTTTGCACACGGGCCGTGACACGGGCGTGTCACATGTGACACGGGCGTGTCGGTGGCTGTGTCACAATCCATATTCTGGTCGAGAATTCCTAGTGATGGCGAATTAGTGACACGGCCATGCACACGGCCGTGTTGCAACCCGTGTTCGGCCCAGGATTTCTAATTTTAGCCTGAATTGTGGCTATCTGTTTCCTTGGTTTGGGATCCAATAGTGGGGGGGCTGTTCCTGATGAGTTAAAACCGAGAATAGGGCTTTGAAAACCCTCATTCCATTTGGGTTATCTCTCTCTCTAAAAGCTAGAGAGAAGGGAGAGCAAAGAGGAAGAGGAAGAGCTAGATCCGGTCACCGGCGGAGCTTCGGAGCTCCAAATCGCGAGCCGACTTCGGATCCGCGAAGGCAAGGAGATTGCAGTGCTTTCAATCCGCATAGATTTCCATAGCGCCAAGGAAGAATGCTAGGGTAACGATTCTCATCCTAGGACATGTGAAGTCCTCTTTTCCTTTGCATAGGAAGCCCTCTCACGCGAGTGTGCGATGAGTTGAGGCGTTCCTTGGGGTAGATATGTAAAGTCCCCCTTGTGTAGAGTACGTATGCGAGAACGGACATAGACATGATGTGTGAAGCCTATCCGGACAAGTTAGTCTAGATCGGTGATGTTGCATTGCATAATAACCGGAGAAGACTCCGTGTGAATGGTTGTTTTTCAGGTTTTCTACGAGGTAGATTGCATCAGGGAGCCTTGGAGACTAACTCCAAGGTGCACCCAGAAAACTGGGCAAATGCGGGATGTTGCCAACATGGTGGTCGGGGAGCCAACTTGAGCATAACCGGGTTATGTGAATTGTGTGATGGAAACGGGACTCAGGGAGTCTTGACCTGCGCATATGGCTTAAATTGACGTTGCGGTATGAACACGGGTCAGGCGGAACCGTACCCGATCTATGTCGTTCGGTGGAACCGTTGGCATAGATGAGGATCTTCGGCGGTCTATGGCTTAACTTGACGTGACCAATGCCAGGAAGACAAAATGCTCATATGGTTGGCCGTCCAAGGGACGGTGGTGAGATGGGAACGTCTATGGCTTAAATTGACGTGACATTGGTCGGTTCGCCGTGAATGTCCCCTGAGTGCACGGGGTGTGTGACCGTGCGTGCCTACGCCTATGATAAAGTGTGTTTACACTATACTGCTTTATTATGCTAATAAGGTGAAGGGAAAGAGCATCGCCGCCCTATGTTGGGGGCGGGGTCGTTATAATTTGGTCAGCATAGCTGACCGTTGCTTTTGTTTACCACAGTGTGGTGGATTGTTGCTTGCAGGTGCTGCGGAGCCGAGTGGTAAATAGCGGGCTAAAGCCCAAGTTGCTGTGCCGGCCCTTGAAGGCCTAATTTTGAGTGTTTTTCTTATGTACTCATGTGTGACCGGTCTGCGTGCCGAGGTTTGGAAGACACTTTTATTGAGCAAACTTTTGTAAGGCCATAAGGCCAATATTTGTGTAGTAAACAGTCCTATGGGTTTATTGTAGTGGACATTCATGCTTGACTGGGTTCTTTTTTCTTTACAACTTCATAAAATTACTTCCGCTAGGTGCTCTGTGTAGGACGTTGTGATTGGTTGATTGGTTTCAATGAGTAACCCACCGGTCTCTCCGTGGTATATGACGTCGGGCCCCGGCCGGACCTACTGCTATATGCTATACGACGGATAGGGGTGTTACAATTTGGTATCAGACTACCGGTTTCGGTAAAGCTTAAATGAATTCGTGGGCAAATTTACTTTAAGGGGTGGTGAGCACATGTGTGTGCGTCATCGTTATAACATGAAAAGAACCCATGAATATCCACTTAGGAATGAAAATACACATGTTTGAGGAACCTGCGTGTTCCTATAATTGTTGTTTGCAATGTTGTTTGGTCACTTATCAGTGTTTTGCACGATTATAGGTGACCAGGAGTGGTGCTGAACCGTCGGAACGGCCAGGTTCTGAGGCAAATAGCGCACCGAACGATGCGCCTGCAACACCTCCTTCATTCGAGACCATTAGATTGGTGGCGGAAGCTATACTTACAATGATCAATGCGTAGCCTGTGAGGCAGGTGCAGCAACATGCTCCTACTGTGGAGCAAGTATCGCTCAAAGCAGCAGAGCCTAGGAGGGTGGAACAGGTGATGGTGGAGCCGGAGTTGCCTCGGAGAGCAACTGAGAAACAACTTAAGCATGTGATGGGTTTCCATCCGCTAGTGTTCTCAGGAACGGGAACCCCGACTCAGGCAGAGGATTGGCTATCGGGAGTCAAGAGAGTGCTGACAGCAATGGAGACTGAAGAGTGGCAGAATACCACGATTGCGACGTTCTTGTTGGACGGGGACGCGAGGCTATGGTGGGAAGGGCTGGAGCTACACCACTTGAGGGGAAGGCAGTTGGCTGATGTCTCTATGGAGGAATTTTCGAGGTTGTTTATGGCTCGATACCTCCCCTCAGCATAGAGGATCACGTTGGAAAATGAGTTTCAAAAGTTGGTGCAACGAGATAGCACCGTGGACGAGTATCTCCACAAGTTCACTCGTTTGGGAAGATACGCGAGCGCTACCTTTGCCGATGAGGAGCGCAAGACGAACCGTTTCTATGAAGGGTTGAGAGATTACCTGAGATTGCTACTTTCGGGGCCTATGGCGCAGGGTTTTATGAACTTGGTCAACTCGGCCTGGTCCTTGGAAAAGGACATGAAGAATGTTCAAGCGAAGAATAAATCCGGTGGCAAGAAATCGGAGTATAAAGTGCCGACTACTTTGAAGTCTGGATATCGCAGGTTCTACAAGAAGGATAAGACGTCGGGTCCAGCCCTTCTTCAGGTACCTCGGGGGTAACTACCAACCGAATCCCGGGCGCTTGTTATACTTGTGGAAAGATGGGGCATTTTGCCCGCGATTGTTAGAGCGTACATCCGAAGTTCAAGAGAAAGCAAGGAGCCACTTATGAAGAGAAGGGAAAGGCGGTGGAGTCAACCGTGTCCCACTATGCTCTGACTCAACCGAGAGTCTATAACTTGGGCCAGCAGGAGGCCATCAAACAAGCCGACGTGGTGACAGGTACGGTTTAATTTATAGCAAGTTAGCTTTAAATACTGTTACCCATTGCTTGTTAGCTTAATACTGTTTGTATAGGCTTTGTTCTGATTGGCAATAGTCCGGCACGAGCACTATTCGATACGGGAGCTTCACACTCCTTTTTTTCTGAAAGATTTATATCGCGCATCGGAGCCCCTTCTTCAATGGAGAAGGACAAGTTGGATGTGTTGCTATCGAATGGGTGTTCGATGCGTGCGACAGAGTATGCGCCGTAAAGGTTCATATTGGATGTCAAGAGTTCGACTTGCTAGCGTCGTTGATGCCGCTAGTAGAGTTCGACGTTATCTTCGGTATGGATTGGCTTTCGGAGCAGAAGGCTTGTATCGATTGCAACCGTAAGGAGGTTAAGCTGGGTGTTGGGCAGGAGACGACGTTTGCGGTATTGAAAGGGTCGAGCAAGACGCTGATGTCTGCTCTTCAGGTGGTGAAGGCGGTTCGTGTTGGAGCAGAGCTGTTCTTCACGTTAATGGAGGTTGTAAAGCCTGAGGCCACTTTGGATAGTATCCTAGTGGTGTATGAGTACCCCGACATGTTCCCGGTCAATCTTCCCGTAGCCCCACCGCAGCGAGAGATTGATTTCACCATCGAGCTAGTGTCAGGTGCCAAACCTGTGTCACGTTCTCCTTATAGGTTGGCGCCTAAGGAGATGGCGGAGTTGAAGGTTCAACTAGAGGAGTTTATGGAGCAAGGGTATGTGCGTCCAAGATCGTCGCCTTGGAGCGCACCGGTCCTCTTTGTTAAGAAGAAGGATGGGAGTTTGAGGCTGTGTATCGACTACAAGGAGTTGAACAAGCTAACGGAGAAGAATAAATACCCAATCCCAAGGATTGATGATCTTTTCGATCAGTTAGTCGGATCGTCGGTATATTCGAAGTTGGATCTGAAGTATGGGTATTATCAGCTGAGGATAAGGGAGTGTGATATCCCGAAGATGGCATTCAACACAAGGTATGGGCACTTCGAGTTCACGGTCATGTCGTTTGGACTGACGAATGCGCCATGGGTGTTTATGGATTTGATGAACAGGACGTTCCGAGACTACCTAGATTGTTTTGTGATCGTCTTCATTGACGACATATTGGTATACTCACAGTGCAAAGAAGATCACTTCAAGCATCTGCATTTAGTCTTGGAGACACTGAGGAGGAATGAACTCTATGCAAAATTATCCAAATGCGAGTTCTGGCTACCCTCAATAGTATTCCTTGGTCATATTGTCAGTGGGGAAGGTATAGCGGTGGATCCGGCAAAGATTGTTGCGATACGGGAGTGGCCTGTGTTGTCTTCGGTAGCAGAAGTCCGTAGTTTTCTTGGGCTTGCCGGATATTACAGGCGCTTCGTAGAAAACTTCTCGCGGATAGCATTACCTCTCACGAAGTTGACAAGGAAAGATCAAAAGTTCTTGTTGACGCAGGAGTGTGTGCAAGCGTTTGAGGTGCTGAAGGGACGGTTGACCACGGCGCCAGTGCTAAGTTTGCCGAGTAGAACCGAGGGCTTCGAGATTTATAGTGATGCCTCAGGTAGTGGTTTGGGCTGCGTGCTACTGCAGCATGGAAATGTTATTGCGTATGGATCGCGTCAGCTGAAGGTGCACGAAAGGAATTATACGGTCCACGACTTGGAGTTGGTGGCCGTGATTTTTGCGCTTAAGCTGTGGAGACATTATTTGTACGGCGTAAAGGTCGATATTTATATCGACCATAAGAGCCTGAAGTACCTGTTGGATCATAAGGATCTGAACATGAGGTAGCGAAGATGGATGGGGTTCCTGGGGGACAATACGTTCAAGATTATTTATGTACCCGACAAGGGCAATGCAGTTGCGGATGCGTTGAGTCGCAGGGCTCCCGCCCAAGCCAACTGTTTGTCGACTCATGATGAGAGGCTAGTTTGGGAGTTGGAGGCGTTGGAAATATGTTGTGTGGACAAGCAGACTAACGCTAAAGCATTGTTGAACTGAATGGAAGTTCAGTATGACCTGGCTGATCGCGTTCGGCAGGCATTGGAGTTGGATGGTAGCATGAAGGAGCTTATGGATGCAGCATTGGATGGGTCAAATTCCCAGTTTTCAGTTGAGGATGGGCTGTTAAGGAAGGACCATCGTTTGTGCGTCCCAAGCGGGGGAAATCTATGGGCGGAGTTGATGTACGAGGCTCATAATACCAAGTACTCAGTCTACCCAGGGAGCACGAAGATGTACCTGGACCTAAAGAAGCTGTTTTGGTGGCCAGGGCTCAAGAAAGATGTGGCACTGTTTGTGTCTAAGTGTAAAACTTGTGCCTTGGTAAAGGCGGAGTGTCAAAAGCCTGGAGGGTTCTTGAAATCCTTGCCTATTTCGGAGTTGAAGTTCGACGACATATCGATGGACTTTGTGCATGGCTTGCCAAGGTCGCAGAAGGGGAACGACACCATCTGGGTGATCGTAGACCGATTAACAAGGTGTCGCACTTTATTCTGCATAGAAAGGATGATTCAGTGGAGAGACTGGCGAAACTATATGTGGACAATATAGTCAGACTGCACGGTGTGCCCCGCAGCATCGTGAGTGATCGCGATGGGCATTTTACGTCCAATGATTGGAGGTTGGTGCAGCAGATGCTAGGGACCAAATTGAAGTTCAACACAGCCTTCCATCCACAGATGGATGGGCAGACCGAGAGGGTCAACAGAACTATGGAAGACATGCTCCGCATATGTGCTCTAGACTTCGAGAAGCATTGGGAAGACCACCTGTATTTGGTGGAGTTTGCATACAACAACAGCTACCAGGCGAGTATTCAAATGGCGCCCTTCGAGGCCCTGTATGGTAGGAAGTGTCGCACGCCATTATCGTGGCTAGAAACGGGTGAGGAAAGGTTGTATAAGAAACAGGAGGTGGAGAATGCTACATCTTTGGTGCGGATCATTCGAGAGCATTTGCTGATTGCTCAGGACAGAAAAGTTAAGTACTACAATGCCAAGCACCGGAACGTGGAGTTCGCGGTCGGCGATTGGGTGTACTTGAAGATAAAGTCGTTCAAGGGTGTTTCGCAGGTGCGATGCTTGAAGAAGCTGAGCCCGAGATACCTTGGACCCTTTGAGATTCTGGAGCGGGTCGGCGAAGCGGCTTATCGTTTGAGGCTACCAGTGGAGTTGAGTGGACTACACGATGTATTCAACATCTCAGTGTTACGGAAGGCGGTGCAAGATCCTTCGTAGGTGATCGCAGTGGATCAAGTGTCGGTGGACGAAGGGTTTACGACTAAGGTCAAGCCCGTTCGTATTGAGGACTTTGAAGTTAAGCGACTCCGTAATAAGGAGATCCGGATGGTCAAGGTCCGGTGGGACAATTTCGGTCGGGAGGAGCTCTCTTGGGAACGGGAGAAAACCATGCTGGAGGAGTACCCAGAGTTATTCCGCTCAGGTACCGCTTAAATTTTTCCGTTTTCTTTCCTCTAGTAATTTTGTGGGCGAAATTCTTTTAAGAAGGAGAGAGTTGTAATACCCTGAAACTCAAAAGAGGGACGGGTGACGTTTTAAGCCAAGTCTGGGACTTGGAGAATGTGACACGGCCTGGGAAACGGGCGTGTCCCAGGGCGTGTCACGGGCGTGTTCGGTCATGGGTCGCGTGGTCGACGTTTTGGCGATCAGCGATTATCGAGTGTAGGCACACGGCCTGGGACACGGGCGTGTCCCAGGGCGTGTCCTGCTCGGGCAATCGGCGGTTTTGTACTAAGGAGATTACACGGCCTGGGACACGGGTGTGTCCCAGGGCATGTCTAGCACACGGCATGTGACACAGGCGTATCACATGACCGTGTCCTTCTCGGGGGAATCATGGATTTTGCACACGGGCCGTGACACGGGCCCTGACATGGGCGTGTCACACGTGTCGGTGGCCGTGTCACAAGTCGTGTTCTAGTCGGGAATTCCTGGTGACGGTGAATGAGTGACACGGCCATGCATACGGCTGTGTTGCAACCCGTGTTCGGCCCAGGATTTCTTATTTTGGGCTGAATCGTGGCCGTCCGTTTCCTTGGTTTGGGATCCAATGGTGGGGGGTTGTTCCTGATGAGTTAAAACTGGGAATAGGGCTTTGAAAACCCTCATTCCATTTGGGTTATCTCTCTCTAAAAGCTAGAGAGAAGGGAGAGCAAAGAGGAAGAGAAAGAGCTAGATCCGGTCACCGGTGGAGCTTCGGAGCTGCAAATCGCGAGCCGACTTCGGATCCAAGGAGGCAAGGAGATTGCAGTGCTTTCCATCCGCATAGATTTCCATGGCGCCAAGGAAGAACGCTAGGGTAACGATTCTCATCCTAGGACATGTGAAGTCCTCTTTTCCTTTGCATAAGAAGCCCTCTCACGCGAGTGTGCTATGAGTTGAGGTGTTTCTTGGGGTAGATATGTAAAGTCCCCCTTATGTAGAGTCTGTATACGATAACGGACATAGACATGATGTGTGAAGCCTATCCGGACAAGTTGGTCTGGATCGGTGATGTTGCATTGCGTAATAACCGGAGAAGACTCCGTTTGAATGGTTGTTTTTCGGGTTTTCTACGAGGTAGGTTGCATCAGGAAGCCTTGGAGACTAACTCCAAGGTGCACCTGGAAAACTGGGCAAATGCGGGATGTTGCCATCATGGTGGCCGGGGAGCCAACTTGAGCATAACCGGGTTATGTGAATTGTGTGATGGAAACGGGACTCGGGGAGTCTTGACCTGCGCATATGGCTTAAATTGACGCTGCGATATGAGCACGGGTCAGGCGGAACCGTACCCGATCTATGTCATTCGGTGGAACCGTTGGCATAGATGAGGATCTTCGGCGGTCTATGACTTAAATTGGCGTTACCAATGTCAGGAAGACAAAATGCTCATATGGTTGGCCTTCCAAGGGACGGTGGTGAGACGGGAATGTCTATGGCTTAAATTGACGTGACATTGGCATGTTCGCCGTGAATGTGCCCTGAGTGCATGGGGTGTGTGGTCGTGCGTGCCCATGCCTGTGATGAAGTGTGTTTACACTATACTGCTTTGTTATGCTAATAATGTGCAGGGAAAGAGCATCGCCGCCCCATGTTGGGGGCGGGGTCGTTATAATTTGGTCAGCATAGCTGACCGTTGCTTTTGTTTACCACCGTGCGGTGGATTGTTGCTTGCAGGTGCTGCGGAGCCGAGTGATAAATAGCGGGCTAAAGCCCAAGTTGCTGTGTCGGCACTCGAAGGCCTAATTTTGAGTGTTTTTCTTATGAACTCATGTGTGACCGGCCTGCGTGCCGAGGTTTGGAAGACACTTTTATTGAGCAAACTTTTGTAAGGCCATAAGGACAATATTTGTGTAGTAAACATTCCTATGGGTTTATTGTAGTGGACATTCATGCTTGGTTGGGTTCTTTTATCTTTGCAACTTCATAAAATTGCTTCCATTAGGTGCTCTGTGTAGGACGTTGTGATTGGTTGATTGGTTTCAATGAGTAACCCACCAGTCTGTCCGTGGTATATGGCGTCGGGACCCGGCCAGACCGACTGCTATATGCTATACGACGGATATGGGTGTTACAGTAGCACACTATGTCAGAGGAAGAATATTTATTCAGTTTCGAGTTATACCTGTCCTCCTTATGGAAGCTTTTCTTGGATCGATCACCATCACGATGTGATCTCCTGTAGTCGGAGGAGGAGGACTGATTCTTCATCTGTCTCCTCTTGCTGAGCAGCTTCTTGAGCTGCTTGGAGATAAGAGAAAATTCTCCATCCGATAGCTCGGACCCTGAGGTGCTTGGCTCTGAGTCTTATGGAGTGTCTGGAGCACGTGTCCTTATGAGTGACACGGCTTTAAACTTCCTTGAACCTTTAGCCTTCAGGGCCACCTACTTTTCTATACTATAAGTCTTGTTGCTTTGCTCCTCCTTCTTCCTGGTATTCATCTAGAGTTCATAGGAGAGCAATTTGCCAAACAGATTTTGGGGGTCGATTTTTGGCAGTTTCTCAAATTCCCTAATGGCAACAACTTTGGTGTCCTAGTCCTTAGTCAGGGATCTTAGGAATTTGTCGTTGAGCTCGCAATTAGTGAATGTACGACCATAATTCCTTAGGCCATTGACGATTTTGAAAAAAAAAATCGAAGCTGTCAGCAATAAAGTCACTTGGTCTTTGCTTAAACGCTTTGTACTCTTGATTCAGTAAAGATCTTAGATTGTCTCGAACTTCCTCAGTCCCTCAATCAAAACTACTAAGCAATCCCACATTTCCTTTGCAGACTTGCAGTGGAATAAGTTTTGGAGCATAGAGTCGTCCACTGCACTTGCTATGATGTTCTTCGCTTTCTTATCCAAGGAGACCAAGGCGATTTCATCCTTCGTTAGATCCATCATTTTCTTGGGGATCATAATCGTCGGATTCAGAGCTGAAGCTTGAGTAGGAATATGTGGCCCTTCTTCCACTATCTGGAAAATTCTTAAATCAGAAGCTTCCATGAAAAACCTGACTCTTTCTTTCCACATGAGAAAATTTTCTTTAGTGCATACAAGGAGCTTCATGGATGACATGTCCTTGCTTCCGTCCATGGTGAATATGCGGAATCTTTGAACGCTAGATCAGAGATCTTGTTCAAGGTGTTAGCCTTATCGAACAAAATGCCTCTCTGATACCAATAAAAAGTAACTAGCGTCTACCTAACTCACCTAGAGGGGGGTGATAGGTGATGTTTGTGTCTTCGTGGATTAAAAATTACTCAAAAATAAACAAGCACACAAACACAGGGATCTATAGTGGTTCCCCGTATTAGGTACGTCCATTGTCCCGCCTCGCCTATCTACCACGAAGGGATAGATTCGGCTACTTCACCTTTCTCAGATTATCACAATCTTACAACTCGGAGCAACACTCCTACACCTCGGAGAACAAACTATCATACACCTCGATCCACAACCGGATCTACGTACAACTCGATCCACACACGGATCTACAAACTCGATCCACTAATGGATCTACAAACTCGATCCACAAACGAATCTGCAAACTCGGAGAAATAATCTCCTACAATAGAAAATAAATATTACGATACAACAACGATTGCAAGTCTTCGCTCCGACGTTATTCGTAGAAGTAGATCTTGAAACTTGTAAAACTCGAAAACTTAAAATCCTTGTAGAACTTGAATCTTGAGCCTTCGATCTTCGAGCAACTAGGACTGCAGTAGAATAGATCTTGAGAGAAGAAACGATCCAGTCACGATAGTCGAAGACGATGTATCTTGCTCGTTGTCGGCGGCCGAACGGAAGGAATCACGAGATCGGAAAATGTCGTACCATCGGTTTATAATTTTGGAAAGTCGTGTGATTTCGAAATTAGCAATTGGTAAGATTAGTCATTTCGAAAATCAACCTAACATATATATAGAGAGATTCGAAATAATTGCTATAAAAGAATTTAAAAAACGTAACCTAAAAGTTACTGTGCATGGCGAACCGAAATCCGAACCAGAGAATTTTTTTGGAAAACGGCCTAAGTCAAATTCGGCGGAATTCGTCAAATATCGATTATGATACTCGCCGAATTTATATGTGATATACGTCAAATTGGACTTAGAAGAAAATCCAGGAGTCAAAATTTGACTCGACGAATTCGGCGAGTATCGTCTGGGATACTCGACGAATTCAACAAGTATCGCCTGGTATACTCGACGAATTTGGCGAGTATCCCTAGTGATACTTGACGGATATTCCTTAGCGAATTTTCCCTAAGTATATACTACGAATTCGACGGGTATCGGGAAGTATACACGACGAATTCGGCGAGTATCAAGATAATACTCGACGAATTCGAGTTGTATGCCTGACCATACTCGCCAAATTTTACTTAGGTAAAATTCCTTCTTTTTTTTTGAGCCCATGTCTTTGTGGCCTTCCTTGGTCCTTCTCATGTACTTGGGATAGAAGTACACCCCAATAGAGAGATTACACGTGCGTCAACACGTTGGCCTACACAATGAGGAATTACATTGTATAGTCCTGTGTTTACCGACCCACTATAACCTAACATTGGTGTGTACTTAGCAATGTGAACCTGCAAGTACATAACAAAAAAGTAGCATCAAATGTAATCTAAATTCATCATACCTTGACTGGATCCTTCTTCAAATCAGGGTTATTGTGGATACAATACCCAACAAACATACTCCTTCTACAGCCCGTGGATGATGTCTCTTCAACTTTGCCTCTGAGATAGGCTCTTCCGGGTTCAATGTCGATATCTCAGCGCAGATGTTCTTCATCTTCATAAAGAATGATGATATGGACAGATCACCCTGAGTGACTTTCGCCAACTCATTCTCCAAGAACTGTAGCTGTGCTACGTTCTTATTGTTAAACAGGCCATCCAAGACCGTCTAGATCTCAGTAGCTGACCGACATCCAATGTTGTAGTCAAAGAGCTCGGGTGAGATAGCCCGCATTAGAGTGAACTATGCATTAGCATTCGTCCTCCTCCAAGCTCTCACCGCCTCAGCATTCCTTGTAGCAGCAACCACCTCTTATTTGTCGTCTCCACCGATGACCTCCCAAAGATCCTCGTCAAGAAGATAGCTCAGCCCACTCTTTCGACCAAATCACAAGAGCATCGAACAACTCACAACAATACTTATAACCCTTGGTGACAGTACCTCCACTTGCCATCCATGTGATAAATTTTAGCCAACCAAATACAACACTTCATAGAAATGGAGGGGAAGAGCACACATACAAAATCTTATTAAAAATTATAAATTAAGGATCTATTTAACACAAATTTTTTTGATCCGGTGAGTTTGGACAAAAACACTACCATCATAAATTGAATGTTTGACAAGACAATGATTGCAACCATCATCAAGTAAAGAAAACTAGTTTTGAACATAAATGGAAGAGGTTCTTAAATGAGGTCAGGCCGAACAATTCAAAACCACTGCATTTAGGACCGCCACAACATTCATGACAACATTCATGACTGCCACCGCCATACCAAACGGAGCCTAAGGCTACGTTTGGCGCAGCAGTGGCGGTCGTAAATCCATGGGTTAAATTGTCATTCATTGACGACCATCTAAAAAATTTCATCTGTTTGAACATAAAAGTGATGAAATTCCCTAGATGGGTGTTAACGAATGACAATTTAACCCCTAAGTTCATGAAAGCCACAACCGTACCAAACGGAGGCTAAATCTCTTTAAAGGGCAAAGTGGAGAAGATGAATGTTTCACACAAATTGGTTTAAAATTAGCTCAAAAAAAGGATAAGTTTAAGGGTAAACCGCTAAGCCACAGAGCCTTAAACAGACCCCATGGATCGGACTGATTATGTTTTATGTATTTCAATCCTCAAATCAACTGATAATAAACTGCAACTTTAGGCTCTGTTTGAGGGGACTTATTTTCACCGGTCAAGCGGTTACAATCGCATTAACCGCTTGACCGGTGAAAATAAGTTCCCCAAACGAAGCCTTAATCAAAATAATCAACGAAGGTCAACACAAAAAGAACTGATAACATGAATTTTAAAGAAAAAAAGTAAGATGAGCTAGTAGGCAAGTAGAATTTTATACTTCCTGCACAATTACTGAAAACACTAAACCAAGCGACACTTGGAAACTGGAGCAGCAGGCACAAACTATCTCACCCGCAACATCCTCAAACCAGCACTGAAGTATCAAAAATCATCAGGCCCTTGAGCAGACAAACTACACAGCGATCTTTTCGTTAAAACCCGCCCTTTGGCAAAGCTTTTGCATTCCACGAAATCATAAAATATACGCACACATACACACTTGCACCCACACGAAGCCAACAGGTGGCACAATCAAATGTACAAGAGAATCGTCACCTTGCCCGACACGCGACCACCGCACCGGGAGAAGAACATTTCGCGGCGGGAATGGAACGGCAGCCCATGCCCGTAGCCACGAGCCTTTTGTGCATGCGCTGGTCCAGTGTGAAATTCACATTGTTGCTCTCCTGGAGGGGGCCCAAGGTGTCAACCACATCGCTCATGAGAGGCCTCGCCTTTGGGTTCGGGCTCAGGCAGTAGTACGCGAGGCTGCAAGCCTTCTGCGCCGCTCGCATCGAGTATTGCCCCTCGAGCTTGGGATCGACAATCTGGAGCAGCTTCCTCTTGTCGTTGAGTTTGGGATGCGCCCAGTCGACGAGGCTCTGCTCCCTGCCAGGACGAGTTTTATCTATCGATTTCCGACCGGTCAAGAGCTCGAGAAGAACAACTCCAAAGCTGTAGACATCGCTCCTCGCAGTCAGATGACCTGTTAGGACATAATTACTTTTGATCAGTAGTTGAATTAGGAAGAAAAAGCTATGATTAACTCGGTAATTACTCTCTGATTTGGATCGATTTTTTCTCTTTCAAGCCATTTGTAATCCAACATGCATATATACTGATACATACACACAATATATATATATATATAGGAATAATTACTAAAACTTCTCCCGGAAATTAGCATAATTACAGATTGCACCCCTAATTATTAAAATTACAAAAACCTCCTCCAAATGTTACAAAACATAACATTTACCTCTCTTGAAATTCACATTTCATAACATCCATGCACAAAATACACCCCTTAAAAATGTACTCCGAGGGGGTATATTTGCGCATGGATGTTATGAAATGTGAACTTCAGGGGAGGTAAATGTTATGTTTCGTAACATTCGGGAGAAATTTTTGTAATTTCAATAATAAGAGGGGTGCAATCTGTAATTTTAAAAAGATAGAGGGGAGGTCCCGGTAAATGCCCGCCCGCCGCCCCTGCCGCCGCCGCCCGGCTTTGCTAAATCTTAAATCTAATATTTTTTTTCGAGCAGGCCCCCTTAAGAAATTTATAACTTTAAAATGTAAATTATATTAAATGTATTAAAGCTTTTGTAATTATCTCTTAAATTAGTTATATTGTTGGTATATTTATAAATATTTAATTTGTATGTTGCAATATTTCTTTGGCACCCCAGTTGGTTGAATCTTAATAGTTTATAGTTGAGGTTCTGTTTTCGAATCTCACCTCTGGCATTAAATTTAAATATTATGCACGAGACCTGTGGTTTTTTTAAATATAGTATTAGCATTAATCCCACGTCGTGGGGGTTGTAATGCATTTTTTGGATATAAAAAATAAGAGAGGGCTCCTTAGTTTGAAAGTAAACATTTGGACTGGCTAACCAAAACCAGAATGGCTGGTCAAAGCTCATGTAGTTTTGGTGTCGGCTAGGCATGTTTGCGGGTTTTTTTCAGAATTAAAAGAGCAAAATTGTAATTACACATTGTAGGGTATGAGTTTTGTTAAATTTATAGGTTTAGGACACCCTACTATCTAGGTTTAGGAGACCTAATAAAATGTGGATGGACGGTTCTGATTTGTGTGTATGATCGAAAGACTGAGATATTATGATCTAACCGGATCGGAGGGTCCAGATTGATTGGATGGTATGCTGATGAGTCCGATATTTATAGTGTTTTTCGGTCTCATCCGGACTAGTTTTCACGCACGTGCACTACACTTTAGGCTCATTATTGCTCATATTTCATTTAATCTGTGTTTGTACACAATGCACTTTTTAGGCCCGTTGTGTGCAATTGCACACTTCTTTGCCGGGGTAAGCACTTGGTGCTCCCCATCGTTTTCCGTTGCCTTTATGGTTTTCTGTGAGTGTTGGAGGCCTATGATCCAGTTGGGGTTTTCCTGTGCAGGTGGGCATAGCCCCATTCTAGTTCAGTTCTTTCCTATAGGAATAGCACGGTCGTGCGTTTTTCTTCACGCACGATCGGCGCGATCGTGCGATGCCTACAGTTTTGTTTTCTGGTGCTCTGCCCCAGGCCGTGTGATTTGCTCGTGCACGGGCTGTTTTTCCCATGCGTGACCTAATCGCACGACCTCTTTTTGTCTAAAATTTTATGAAATTATTGTCTGTGCGATTTCTTCACGCACGGTTGGATTCAACTGTCCGCGAAGGAAAACGCACGATCTGCTTCTTTGCCTGGGTTTTCAGCATTCTGTCCCCGCCCGTGCGTTCTGTCCCCGCCCGTGCGTTCTGTTCCCGCACGGGTTGTTTTGTCCGTGTGCGTTCAAAATCACACGGTTGGCTTTTCTTCCAGGCTGGGAGATTCTGCGTTGTAATTATCGCACGATGAACGCACGGTCGTGCGTTCGACTCTGGGTACTATTTAAGCCGCAGGTTTTGCCTTATTATAGGATCGACATTCATTTTGCCGCTCGAGAGCTACTGTTTCGCGTCAGTCCGCCGCTCCACCACCGCCCATCATCCCGAGGTGCTTCGACCACATTCTCCTTGCAAATCTCAAGCTAGAGTTTCCTCTCTGCCTCCTCCATCATTCGCAAGCGTCCAAGCCTTGTTTCGTGGGATTTCTCGCTGCACTCGGAGAGCTCTCTGATGAAGAACGTGACCGAAGACTATTGACGAAGAAGACGGGTAACGTGGAAGAAGGTGACAACTCTTCTGGACCCCGGAAGGCAGTCAAAGCCCGAGCTCGAAAGAGGATTGACAACCCTCGACTCCGACCGTGAACCTTTAATGAGTCTTTGTGCATCAGTTGCGTATTATTCCATCCTCTTCGCTTGTACTAAACTTCTCTCTGTCAATTTTTTGGGTCTTTTGTGGATGATTGTGTATACCCTAACTTCGTTAATGCTATCTTACATGTTTATGTGTTTGATTTGTGGTTTATGCATGTGAGGAGCGCCTCCATTTCATCTTGTCACCCCCGCCGTTGTGTGAGTGTCGCGCTAGTAATTGCTATTTGTGTGTGTTGCGAAGAGCTGCTTGCGACCCTCATCCATTTGCCTCCATTAGAGCCTACTATTCCATCCACCCTTGCAGGTGAAGGCGACCCACACTAGTAGTTTTAGTATTTTCTTCACGATCACTATGCAAAACCAAGCCCCGTATTTTTGTTTTACCTTTATAATTAATTTTATAAACAATTGAATCACACACTCTGCATTCCTTAATAGATCGATACTTGGGGATATTCTCCCATTTTATATTACTTGAGCGACCGGTGCACTTGTCGAACGCGCATCAAGTTTCTGGCGTCGTTGTCGGGGAGCGCAAGCGTGTGTGAATCTTTGGTTTAGAGAATTAGTCATGGCTGACAAATGTTTTGAGATTCCTGCAGAATTAGTTTCCTTTATCTCTCAAGGGAAACTATTCTGTGGCGCCCCTGGCGAAGATGCGCTATCACATTTATAGAATTTTCTTGAAGTTTGCAGCACATTTCAGCATATGGAAGGAGAAGGAGACCGGATCAGGATTCTATTATTCACATTTTCTTTGACAGGGAAGGCGCGAATTTGGTATCGGGAAATTCAGACTAATCCAATGCATTCCTGGTGCAACGTGGAAGAGGAGTTCCTTGCAAAATTCTATCCGCGCGGGCACTTTTTTGAGATGCATCGCAGGTTGTTGTTGTTTAATCAGGAACAAGAGGAAACTTTGTTGGAAGCTTGGGAAAGAATCCTCCTTTTACAAAAATTCTGCTTTACGCACACCCTTTCTGAGCCAGCACGCTTCCAGATATTTTACTTCGGGTTTTTGGCTTGTTATAGATCATATTTCGACCAGGCGGCCAGGGGATCTCTATTGAGCAAGTCAAGTTCTGACGCATGACAGATTGTGGATAGAATCTCTCACACAAGCAAGATGTGTCACTCAGCTATTGTAGACGTTGGTGTTGTGAATGTCAGGGGTACTGCATGTGTTGTTGATGAACTTCGGACGTCTGATCGTACCATGGATAAGTTCTGCACACTCACTAAGTACTAAGTGTATCATGGATTGTTTTAAAGCAAGAGTTGTGCTTTTCAGAGATTGTAGACTGTGGCTAATAGTATCATGACAATGATCTCTGCGTTGGTGTCCTCCCCGAATGAGACACTGAATTCGATGCAACTCAGAAGTGGCAAGTCAACTGGGGAGCCCCGTGGACAATGTGATTCACCTGCAGAACCATTCGACCCATCTGAGGGTAATGAGCCAGCTGTCGATATCAGCGTGTCTCGTCCCTGTCCCGTCTCAGTTCCGACCCAATCTACGCCTCGTCCACCCTTCCCTCATCGGTTGAAAATTTTAAGGAAGGAAAAGGAGTATCAGAAATTTCAAGACCTGATGAATGGTGTCCAAATTAATATCCCTCTCATTGACGCTCTCACTCAAATTTCGAACTATGCCAAATATTTGAAAGGCATATTGGTTCAGACTCGACGGGTGGAAAACTCCAGTGCTATCTCCACCGTGGGTGACTGTGTAACTTTTTCTGTGGAGCATTGACCCGAGAAATTGAAGGACCCCGGCAATTTCACCATTCCTTTCACCATCGGGCACTCTGGCAACTACCGCGCTTTATGCGACTCTGGCGCTTCTATTAATCTGATGCCTCTCTCGTTTTTCCGGCAGTTGGGGTCCGGTGATCTGAAACCCACGAACATCACCTTGCAGTTGGCGGACCGTTCGATTCGAGGCCCGTTGGTGTTGTTGAAGATCTTGTTGTATGTGTTAATAATTTGGTGTTTCCTGCGGACTTTGTGGTCATGGATATCGTTTCTGATCGGGCAGTCCCACTCATTCTGGGGAGGCCGTTTCTTGCCACGGTGTGCGCCCTCATTGATGCCAAGAAGGAGGTGTTGACGCTTCGTTTAGGTGATGTTACGACAACTTTTGATATGTACACGGTGACGAAACGGGACGGATGTACTGATGTGGAAGTCTCAGATCTCTTGGAGGGCGAATCCTGCCCATTGCATGTACTCCCGGGCTGGTGGTGACACAATGTCCGATGTGGATTTTGATAACGAAGCTTTGGCGGCAATGGAACATCCACCAGAATCAAACTTGGAGTGTACGTTCGCAGCTTATTTCTCGACACCACTGGTTGTGGCACTCAAGCCACTACGAGACAACTTAAAACACTTGTTTTTGGGAGAGAATCAAACTTACCTTGTCATCATATCTGCTTCGCTTCCTCCTGAGCACGAACGGCGGTTGAGCGATCTTTTGCGGATGCATAGGGGAACATTTGAGTGGAAATTTATTATCAGAAAAGAATTAGCCCCACTATGTCCATGCACAAGATTTTGTTGGAGAGCTTTAAACCTACCGCACAACCTCAGCAGCGTCTCAATCCGAAATTGCAAGAGATTGTTAAGAATGAGGTGATTAAGTTACTTGATGCCGGGATCATTTACCCGATCAGTGACAATAAATGGGTGAGCCAAGTTCAGCTGGTCCCGAAAAATGGAGGAATCACTGTCGTGGAAAATGAGCATATAATGAACTGATACCAACCAGCGTTGCAGGTTGGAGAGTATGTATTGATTACAGGAAACTCAATGAGGCAACATGCAAGGATCACTTCCCTCTTTCATTCATTAATCAGATGCTTGAAAGGTTGGCATGTCATGATTACTATTGTTTCTTGGATGGTTATTCTGGATATAATCAAATCCTCATTGACCAGGAAGATCACGAAAAAATCACCTTCACTTGCCCGTCCGGTACTTTTGCCTTCAAGAGAATGCCCCACCTTCACTTGCTCGTCCGGTACTTTGGCCTTCAAGAGAATGCCTTTCGGATGATGCAACGCCCCCGCCACCTTTCAGTGTTGCATGCTTTCTATTTTTCATGACATGATGGGTGAGTTTTTGGAGATTTTCATGGATGATTTCATCCTTTTTGGTGTGGATTTTGATTCTTGTTTAAAGAACCTCTCTGTTGTGCTTAAGCATTGTGAGGACGTCAATCTGATGTTGAATTGAGAAAAGTGTCACTTCATGGTTCGTGATGGAATTGTTGAGGTATAAAATCTCAAACAGAGGAATTGAAGTCGATCATGCCAAGATAGATACGATCAGAAAGCTTCCCCCTCCTACATCGGTGAGAGGAATTTGCAACTTCTTGGGCCACGCTGGATTCTATCGGCGCTTCATTAAAAACTTCTCCACCATCGCTAAGCCTTTGTGTAACCTCCTGAGGAAGGATGTGAAATTCGACTTCAACGATGAATGCCTGCACGCATTCGACGTGTTAAAGAGTTGTTTGACAACTGCTCCTGTGTTGACGTCACCAGATTGGTCACTCCCATTCGAGTTGATGTATGACGCCAGCGATGTTGCGGTAGGTGTTGTTCTGGGGCAAAGGAGAGACAAGATTTTCTATAAAAGTTACTATGCAAGTCGCACATTGAATGATGCTCAAAAAAATTACACAACTACAAAAAAGGAGTTTTTGGCGGTGGTATTCGCTCTCGAGAAGTTCCACCCATATCTTGTCCTATCCAAAGTGATCATTTACACAGATCATGCTGCCTTGAAATACCTCATGCGAAAGAAGGATGCCAAACCCAGTCTCATTCGTTGGATCCTGAAGTTGCAGGAGTATGTCATTGTTAGTCGTGACAAGAAAGGAGTTGAGAATGTGATAGCAGATCGCTTATCTAGGCTCGAAACTGATTGCATTTTACAAGGTCATGACGCGCCAATTTCTGATTCCTTCCCTGACGAGACACTCTTCACTGTCGGGTCAACTTCTTCCTCTCCTTGGTTTGCTAACTTCACAAATTTTCTAGCATGTGATGAACTGCCCCCAAATCTGTCGTTTTAGCAGAGGAAGAAATTCTTGTCGGATGCAAAGCATTATTTCTGGGAGGATCATTTGTTGTTCCGCACTTGCACTGATGGGATTATTCATCGGTGTGTTCCTGATGATGAGCATTTCTTGATTCTACGGCACTGTCATGATCGTGAGGTCGTTGGACACTTGGGCGATGCTAAGACTGCACATAATGTACTCCAATGTGGCTTCTACTGGCCTACTTTGTTTCGGGATTCCTACACTTATGTCAAGGAATGTAACGAGTGCCAACGGACAGGAAACATTTCGCGGAGGGACGAGATGCCCCTTAATAATACGTTGGTTTGTGAACCCTTTGATGTGTGGGGCCGCGATTTCATGGGACCCTTTCCTCCGTTCGGCAAAAATTATATCATTCTGCATAAAAACATTTTTACGAGATTTGGAACTCCACAGACCATTATTAGTGATGGTGGTAGGCACTTTTGCAATAGGTCGTTCGCTCAGTTACTAAAGCGCATGGGGGTTCATCATTGTGTGGCGCTGGCTTACCATCCACAAAAGTGTGGGCAAGTCGATGTTTCAAATCGCAAGCTTAAATGTATTCTTGAGAAGTTCATCCACTCAAACAGAAAAGACTGGGCAAGAAAGGTTGACGAGGTGTTGTGGGATTACCGGACTACCTATAAAACCCCCACCGAGATGTCCCCTTTCCAATTAGTGTTCGGGAAGTCCTGCCATTTACCTGTGGAATTGGAGCATTGGGCCCTTTGGGCAACTAAACTTCTTAACTTGGATTTCACCGCCGCCGCCAGCAAGCGACTATTACAACTTAATGAGTTGGACGAATTTAGGCTTTTAGCCTATGAGAATGCTCAGATCTACAAGGAGCGGACCAAACCTTGGCACGATCGTCATATTGTACCGAAAGAATTTAAGCCAAGAGACCGGGTCCTTTTGTATAACTCTCGGTTGAAGCTGTTTCCGGGGTAGCTCAAATCGCGGTGGAGCGGCCCCTTTGTGGTGACTAGTGTGATCCCCTTTGGGGCAATCGAAATTCATGGAGACAAGTTAGGAGGTTTCAAGGTGAATGGTCAAAGATTAAAGCACTTCGAAGGTGGGATGATTGAGAAGGCAGCGCACCGAATTGATCTGGGAGCACCGGACGATGCTAGTTGTGATTTCATAATCGCTTCAAATTAGGCTTGCCTTGTGGTGTTCTGTGTTGGTTCTTTTTGTTGCATTTATTGTTCCCTTTGGTTCTAGTTGACTTACTTCATTCTCTTAATTTGAGTAAACTCTTTTCTATAACTGCTAATACAGGTATTTGGTCCACCTTAAGGACGGTAAACAAAAGGAATTTGGGGGAGACAACCCTATACTGCCATTTCTTTGTTGGATCTCTTAATTTGTGTTAATATCTATTGTTGCAGTGTAGTCCTATGACTTTTCCTTTCATGTATATATATATATACATATATATATTGTATTTGGTTTGGAGGTTTTTTTGACCCTAGGTGGAGCGGATGTGTTGAAATTAAATTTTCTATAATTTGGTGACATTAGGTAGTTATTCTTCACTGCGATCTTTTGGCATGCTCATTTCTGAGCATGGATAACCTCTTCCTCAGCGCTATTATTTATTTTTCACGCTTATCTTGCTTGTATTGTTTAGACTAAGTCTGGGGGAGAGTGATATCGTTTGTTTCTCGTGCACATGCACATTGCACAGCACACTAGAAGAATTTCTTGTTTCATTTTATACATTATCATGTTCATATTCACCGCACACCACTGCACCCACTCGAGCGCGTGCTTAATCGTTCGCACGTGCGGAGCATTTTTTTCATTCTCTCGTGCGCGATTTAAAAAATCGTTGTGCTGGCTTAGGAATTGTGAGACAGAGTAAAATGTTGACTCATGTAGAGCTTTTTAGTCGAGTGTTCGTGTCTCACTCAGAGATTTGTGTAGATATAGTTTTTTTTTATGCTTGTAGTTTATATTTTTCTTTTAGCGTAGACATTGTTTATTTTACTCAAAATCTATGAATCTGGTGTGAATCAAACGGTAGCGTAGGATTGTGTGTGGATGTTCGGTAGCCTCATATTGCTCGAGTCGGGAGGACGGTTAGTCTCTCTCAGTGGCTAAGAACTTTCCCCAAGAACGAAGCATGGGTACACGATTAGTCGAGCGCGAGAGTGTGATGTAGGACATTATTTTGTCTCGGTTGAGCTTTTGTGCCCATCCTATCATCTTATCCTTGTTAGCCTCATTGTGCCTACTCATCCATTGATTCAGCTCCACTATTTTCTCACCAAAGTCAAAATGCCGATCCTAATCGCACACCCAAGTTTGAGTCTCAGTTTTTATTTCATATCTATTTTGGGGTGTTGATGGGGTGTTCATATATGTGGATATGTGGATTTGCTTTATTGATATTATATGTTGAATATGTTGTAAAAGGAATAAAAAGTGAAATAAAGAAAAGAGAAAGAAAAAAAATTGTGAAAAGAAAGAAAAGGTCAATTGGTAATCTTTATGTGTGGAATTTTTTTGAAGTAGGCGTTGCACACACCCAAGTAGTCAAGCCTAAGTCTGCGAGTGTGGTGCACTCGCATTTATTTTGTGGTGCTAGAGGATAGTGTTTTGAGCTAGCTCATTTGGGTTAGGTGCACGAGCCATCGATTTTATCCTTGTATACCTCACCTAAACTCAAGCCCCGCCTTAAACCTTAAGTTCTACTGATTCGCGCTTTGAGTAAAACTAGCACCGTGGAGAGAGTGTGAACGGGAAAGCGTATGACCATCGACATTGATGGATTTCTTTGGAGGTTATCCCGAGACCCGGTCTTTGGCAATGCTTAACTTATCGTTCAGTCTACTTTCGTCCTACATATGACCGGATGATTCACGGTGATTCAAATTTTGAATAGAAATAATATATTTATACACTCCTAGAAATTGTAAATCATTATGCATAGCTATAAATTTCTTCTACTGCTTCTCTGTGCGCGTGAGCATGCAACTTCGCATGATACTTCGTTTTTGCAATTGCTTTGCCAGCTAGTTCTTTCTATTTCCGCTGAGAGATGATTTGTTTGGGACGAGCAAATGGTTAAGTCTGGATGATTGTGCAAACCCTAACTTCGTTAATGCAATCTTACATGTTTATGTGTTTGATTTGTGGTTTATGCATGTGAGGAGCGCCCCCATTTCATCTTGTCACCCCCGTCGTTGTGCGAGTGTCGCACTAGCAATTGGTAGTTGCGTGTGTTGCGAAGAGGTGCTTGCGACCCTCATCCATTTGCCTCCATTAGCCTACTATTCCATCCACCCTTGCGAAGCGGTGAAGGCGACCTGCACTAGTAGTTTTAGTATTTTCTTCATGATCACTACCCAAAACCAAGCCCCGTATTTTCGTTTTACCTTTATAATTAATTTTCTAAACAATTGAATCACACACTCACTCTGTGTTCCTCAAGAGATCGATACTTTGGGATATTCTCTCATTTATATTACTTGAGCGACCGGTGCACTTGTTGAACGCGCATCATATGCTAGGTTACACGGTATGACATAAAAGTATTTCTTTATATATAGTAGATATATATATAAATATACGAGTCACAGTGGATGGAGAGCCCCTCGTGCCCCCATGCAGTTAACGGCGTGGCTATACATATCAGGCACTGCGTGAGCTCGTGGTTAGTGGCGGGCCCTGGTTAAACGAAGGGCTTGGGATATTGAGCCGCCAAGTCTATTGTATATTTTTTCAAAGTTTGAGTGGTAAAATAGTAACTTCACATTGTAGGGTAGGTGGCTTAGATTTAGGACACCCTACTACTATGTTTAAGAACCTTATGAAAATCTCGACGGTCGGCCAGGATTCGTTCGTCTGATCGAACGGTTGAGATGTTCGGATCTAATCAGATTGAATGGTCCCGATTGATTCCATGACACGCCAAGGTTACATGGTATGTCTAGAATAGATTTCTGTATATGTAGTTTAAATATATATATATATATATATATATATATATATATATATATATATATATATATATATATATGTGGTTAATTATCGGGACCTCCCTTGGGAGTTTGCATAATTACAAGTTGCACCCCTCTATCTTTCAAAATTACATTTACCTCCCCTCTAAGTTTTCCCGGCTTACAAAAATATTCCTTCAATTAGAATTATGAATGGAAAATGATAAAATTAGCCAAATTATTTTATGATATTTCAATTTTATCCTTTTATAATGATTCTAGATTAATTACAAAGGGTAAAATGAAACACACCACTTCCAATGTAGAGTTATTACAAAGGGTAAAATTGAAATATTATAAAATAATTTAACATATTATATATATAAAGAGAGAGAGAGAGAGAGAGAGGAAGATACTATATACAAAGGAAAAACACAATTTGGTGAAACGAATATTCATATTTCCAATTTTAGCTCTTCTTTATTACAATTTTTAATGATTTGGCTTAATTTATGTTTTTTATTTTATTTTAAAAAGCGTCCTTAACTCTTGAATCTTTACTACTTTTGTTTTTGTACAAGGATGACGAACGACAGGTGTTATTATGAGTCAAGGAACAAGGGAACTGTTATAACAACGGACGGATGAGCTCAGGCAACAGGAATCTGCCGCCGCGTGGCAGATGGTGTTTTGTTGTTTTTTTTTATTTTCCAGCTGTTGTAACGGCTATTATTTGAGCCGGATTAAAGCTATAAATAGGGATTAACCTTGTAATAATGATTAAGTGATTGATGAATAAAGTTTAGTTGTTCTTCTTCTCCCTCTCCCACTTCGTCTGACTTACCCCAGGCCGCCCTTGGCCTTTCTGCCTTATACTTCCATCAGAGTAGCCGGATCATCGCCGGACCGCTACATCTTTGGTGCTCTCGTTGAGAGAAAGCATCTACCGGCGACCATCGACGGCACACGTTCAAAAGAAATAGCACAACAAATTTCAGATCTCAAGAAAGCATTTGAGGATGAAAGAAGTACAAGAAATGCTCAGATTGAAGGAGTTCATCGACAACTCATCACCGAACTCCAAGCGAAGGAGAATTTCTTGGTACAGCAGATCGTAGATTCAAAGGAACAAGCAAATGATCACATCAACAACCAGTTTTCAAATTTAAAAAAAGAAATGAAGGAGCAATTCAGACTGATTAACGGGCCACCAAGGGGAGGGGAGGAAAACCGGGCAACTAACCCTATTCATCATGAATTCAGCAATTACTCCACCAACCAGACCAACAACCACCATCAAATGCAGGACAGGACCTTTGAAGCAATGTTCAACCCACCGGCAGCAGCCTTTCCAGGACTCGGTGTCAACTGGGATTCCGGGCAGCATTCAGGAGCCATACTGGGAGATGGACCGAACATGGCGCAAAACCCGGTAATAATGAACGGACCTAATCAACTTGTTATTTTACAATGCCCTAGATTTGGGGAAGGAGATCCCACAGATTTTCTTTACGAATTGCAATTATATTTCAATTTTCATAATATACGACCACAAGATTATCTCATTATTGCCACCTTACATTTAGACAAACCGGCTTCGAAATGGTAGCAAGCCATGCTTAGAGACCATCCAGCATTAACATTTCCCATGTTTGTTACCGCACTACAAAAAAGATTTGGACCATCTTGTTATGATGATCCCGCGGGAAACCTGACGAAATTGCACCAAACCACCACTGTAAATGCGTATAAAATAGAATTTGAAGAACTTACTACTAAGGTACCAGGGTTAGCACCTTGGTTCTTAAGAAGCATGTTTGTATCTGGGTTAAAAGCTAGTATTAAACAAATGGTTATGATACATCAACCCCGAGAACTTTACGACGCATACGCATTAGCCAGGGCCTTTGAGGAACAGGAAAAAGAAAATGAGAGGAATTATAACACAAAAAGAAATTTCGTAGGAAGTAACCTCAAGATTTTTCGATCTAAGCTGAAAATTCAAAATACCCGCCCATTAAAAGATTAACTCCCGAGGAACTACAAGCTAAGCGAGACAAAGGATTATGTTATAATTGCGATGAAAAATACTTTGTCGGATATAGGTGTAAAGGAAAAGGGGCATTATTATATGTGCAAGGAACTGAAGGGGAATGTCCTGAGTATGACGATCTATTCGAAGAAGTTGAAAATCACAAAGACATTCCTGAATCCGTCGTTACCTTACAGGCCTTAGTAGGACAAACTCACACGCATGGGTTAAGAATCACGGCTTATTATAACCAACAACCCCTAGAAACCTTCATTGATGGAGAAAGCTCCCATAGTTTCATCTCCACAAGAATAGCCAAATTTTTGCAAATACCAATGCACTGCATAAAAAAATTTCCAGTTTACATGGGGAATGGGTCGACCTCCATATGCAGTGGAATGTGCAGAGATGTAAAATTGCTCATACAGGCAAGGGAGTATATCATCAACCTCTTTATTTTAGACATCGAAGGATCTGATGTCATTTTAGGGATTCGATGGTTACAAACCTTAGGACCAGTAACCACCGATTATACCCAGAATACTCTGTCATATACCGATTCGAATGGGACCGTGATATTAAATGAGCAAAAGAAAAACCAAATCAAAGTCATATCATCATCGCAGTTATTCCGCTTGATGTGTTTACAATCCACTGCATACTGTCTGGTCATCACCGCAGGAGAAGGAGAGGAGAGTAGAGAAAAACCAACAGAAGGAGAAAGTAAAACTACCAGCTATCATAACATACTGAGGGAATATGATCACCTCTTTAAGCAACCGACAGAATTACCCCCAAAAAGACTAATAGATCATAAAATTTTATTATTACCCAATTCCAGCTCACCCAGTATTAAACCATATAGATATCCATATATTCAGAAAAATGAAATTGAGACAATGATTAAAGAAATGTTAGACAAAGGAGAGAGTCGCCACAGCACCTCAAGCTTCAGTTCCCCAGTAATTCTAGTGAGAAAAAAAAGATGGAGGGTGGCATTTTTGCGTAGATTATCGAGCTTTAAATAAGCTAACCATAAAAAATAAGTTCCCAATTCCAACAATAGACGAACTACTCGATGAATTGTATGAGGACAGGTGTTTTTCTAAACTGGATCTCAGATCCTGGTACCACCAAATTAGAATGGCGGAGGAAGATGTCCATAAAACAGCTTTTAGGACGCACCATGGCCACTATGAATTCAAAGTAATGCCCTTCGGCCTTTCAAATGCGCCCTCAACATTTCAAGCTTTGATGAACAACATTTTTCAAAATTATTTGAGAAAATTCATTGTAGTTTTTTTCGACGATATTCTCATTTATAGTCGTTCGGAAGGTGAACATGAAGAATACCTCAAACTAGCATTGGAAATTATCTCACAAAATAACCTGTTTCTCAAACAGAGTAAATGCAGTTTTTTTTCTTCCAAAATAGAATTTTTGGGGCATGTTATTTCAAAGGGACAAGTAACACCGAATGAGGGAATTATTCAAGCAATCAAGAAATTTCCAGTACCTAATACCCAGAGGATAGTAAGAGCCTTTTTGGGACTCTGGTTATTACCGAAAATTCATTCAAAATTACGCTACCATAGCTCACCCATTAACTGAACTCCTTAAGAAAATACCTTTTTCCTGGAATGCCACAACACAAGAGGCCTTTGAAAAACTAAAAGAAAAACTGATAATCTTTCCTATTTTAACACTACCCAATTTTAATGAACCCTTTATCATTGAAACTGACGCCTCAGGAACGGGGATAGGTGCAGTTTTACAGCAGGACCATAAAACCATAGAATATTATAGTAAAAAATTATCTTCATTAATGCAACGGAAATCGACGTATGAAAGAGAAATGTATGCGGTATCCGCCGCAGTGGCCAAATGGAGACGATATCTATTAGGACATCATTTTACCATACTCACAGATCATCAAAGTCTCCACCACATGCTTACACAAGAACTTCATACACCAGAACAACAAAAGTTCATCACCAAGATACTAGGATTCAACTATTCTATCAAATATAAGTCAGGAAAATTAAACCTTGTAGCCGACGCATTATCACGTGTAACCCATGACTCGGACCAAGATAATTACATGAGTCTCCAGACAATGTTCATCCCCAATTCACCCCTGCTAGAGGAATTAGAAGAGGACTATAGAAATGACAAGGACACATTAACCCAGTTCAACAAGGTTAGGATGCAGCCCCATTTGTACCCAGAATGGACAATTAAGGGTAATTACTTATATTACAAGTGAAAGTCCACCTAGTGCCAACTAGCTTCACCTAGGGGGGGGGGGGGGAATAGGTGTTTTGTAGCGTTTTTGCGGAATTAAAGTTTTACCTGCACAAATAAATCAAACAACACAGCACAGAAAAGACTCAAGCAATTTATAGTGGTTCCCCGATTTGGGTACGTCCACTTTCCCCCTTCGACCTATCTCCCAACCAGGGACGACTCGGTCACTTCACCAACAGGATTGAAATCCAATCCTTGCACTAACGGAAGGAACTCTTCCACACGTAGGAGTCACCAATCCCACACCACGGGTTACACCCAACCCTTACAACTAGGAACCAATCGTTCCTTTACAACGAAATTGAAAATAGAATGTATTAGAAATACAAACAACTTATGGAGACTAAGGTGTCCCTCTTCGTTCGACGACGTGTTCTTGAAGTCAACGAAGAGTCCACAACCCTAGATCTCTCTTGGAGAGAATCTCCCCGAAACCGGCGGCGGCAAAGGGCGGCGGCTTGGCTCTCGGGATTGGCGGAGGCAACGGAGTGCTGCGGCGATGCTATGGAGATTCAACCTTCATAGCAAAGATAGCAAGGTCTTCCAACGGTCACACTAGGATCGATCGTCTTGATCAATTCGGAAGGGGATGGTTTTCCCGATCTACGAATCAAGAGACAAAAGATCTCTGGTTAGACGCGTGAGACGCTGTGCTAGGCTAAGCTTCTGTCGCCGGAGATCTGGAAGAAACCGTGATCAGCAACGGCGACTAACTGCACGAGCGGCGACGACGGCGGCGGAGCAAGATGCGCGATCTAGGTCACGTCGGCGGCCTTTCTTTTTGAATCGTGTATTCGTATGTGTTCCGCTCAACCACACGGAGGTATTTATACATTAGGTCATTCCACATGACCGTTGTGGGCCCCACCAACAAGAAGACCTAAGTCCGGTTCGAAATAATCCAGGTAACTTGGACCGGTCCAGAGAACAGCAGGAATTTGCCCAAGTCAAATTCGGCGAGAATCGTAGGTGATTCTCGCCGAATCGGCGAGAATCAACTACGATTCTCGCCAAATTCTACTTAACAGAATTCAATCTCCACTGATAACACAAGCCGGTGAGAATCGGCGAGAATCACAATTGATTCTCGCCGAATCGTCGAGAATGCAGAGTGATTCTCGACGATTCTGCCTTAGAAGAATTCAAGGCGACTTCGAGACAACCGGCAGCATTCGGCGAGAATCAGCTAGTGATTCTCGACGATTCGACGAGAATCACTAGTGATTCTCGTCGAATCGGCGAGAATCACTTAGTGATTCTCGTCGATTTGAACTTAGACGATTTTCGTCTTTCTTCCCGTGAGTTGGTCTTTGGCTCATCCTTGCTCCTTGTCTGCTCTTGATCTTTCATAACCCAGTGCTTGAAAATAAGTACACTCTAATAGAGAGAGTACACGTAAGCCAACACACTGATCTGCTCAACGAGGGATTACGTTGCACAGACCCGTGTATATTGACCTACTGCACCCTGACATTGGTGTGCACTTAGCGATGAATAGCTGCAAGCATACCTTGAAGACAAATGATCAAATACAATGTCAATTCACCTTAGCTGGTCCAGGGGCTTCTTCAAATCAGGTACATTGTGGATACAATACCCAACAATCTCCCCCTATTTGAAGAAGTTTAAACCCTACAAGCTAAGGTGAATATAACGGATGGAAGAAAAACATAAACTGAATAATCAGTTGAGAAAGAATTTTCATACCATTATCTTTAGAGCATTTGGAGCATACTTTGCGAGAGCACCTTAGCCCTTAGCACCTTAGCCGAAAGGGCAATCTCCCCCTTTTTGGCTTCTACAAATCTGAGACTTTAGCACTTGCCACAATGCTCCCCCTCAGTTCTTGCATTTGGGCTTACACTTGAGTTTCTTCCGGATGCTCCCCCTAGATGCACGAGCCTGGAGCTTCCTTAGTCTTCATTCCTCATAGTTTAGCATCCCCAGTTCAGTTTTGAAGAGACTGAACTTGGCCTCGTCTAGGGGCTTTGTGAAAATATCTGCAGTCTGCTTATTCGTGGGGACATAGCAGAGAGAAATGTCCTTGTTTTCCACATGCTCCCGAATGAAGTGGTAGCGCACTTCAATATGCTTCGTCCTGCTGTGCGACACAGGATTGTTCGCAATTGCTATTGCGCTTGAGGAGTCGCAATACATCGGAACTTCGCTGAACTGCAAGTCATAATCTTTGAGTTGATTCTTGAACCATAGAAGTTGTGCGCAACAGCTGCCTGCTGAGATGTACTCAGATTCAGCTGTGGAGGTTGCGACACAATTCTACTTCTTACTGTTTCATGAGATAAGGCTTCTTCCGAGGAATTGACACGTCTCGGAAGTGCTTTTCCTATCATCTCAGCTTCCTCTTCGAGTTCTGACACCGTCACGAGGATCTCCGATGATCTGTTCTCTAGGATGATCCCTCACGTGTCGGAGCTCTAGGAGTCTGGCATCTGGAGCTCTGACATCTTCTCGGGCTTCTCCTTTTTCCGGAAGATTTTCTTCATCCTGCTCGTCAACTTCTCCAGCTGACGTCGAGGTGGAAACCTTGACGTACTTGGGAGTTGCACCTTTAGCAGTCTCATCTAAACTTAGATGTTCAAGCCTTGCACCGTAGTTAGCGTTATCTCTTTTCCCTTAATCTTGTTCCATGGCAAGCCTGGAACATCTCTTGTCTAGGTCCCATCATGTACATGGGTACCTAGACTATCCTGCAAAAAAGAATTACCTTTCCTTAGGAACCCAATATGTATTGGGTCCTAGGTTCTTCGTTAGCATGCTCCCCCTCGAATGGTTAGCCCTACGAGTGGTCTGCCTCGCATTGCCAACATGAGAGTCTCGTTATTCCTCGGATTAAACCAGCAATCCACGGCAAAGTGACCAACTTTGCCACAGCACCAGCAGTCAAATCTGTTATACTTTCTCCTAGGCACCTGCTTCACCCTTGGAACGGAAGGTTCAGCCGGGGCCTCGGACCTGGAGGTGGATGCATCATGATGACAACAGTCGCATGATTTCTTCACCTCCTGATTTCTCAGTGTAATAGGCTTGGCCTTAGGTGTCTGCTTCCGATTATGGCCGCTAGAGAAGTGGCCATAATCCTCCATCTGAACTTTCTCATAAGGTGTCTTGAAGACACTCTCGCCAAAGTTGCGAGGGAAGGCCCACCCCTCATACCGGCTCTTGGTCTTTTCAACCGAGGGCCGGAAGAAGTGGCCATAAGTAGACTCAAAGTCCTGTTCATTGCAGGGATAGCCAGGCTTCCTGAATACAACAGGGTTGAGTGGGGTCTTTCCCTTTTCTGCGGTAGAGGCCTTCTTAGCAGCCTTATTTCTCCTCTGCTTTTTGTTTCTCCTGGATGATTTACCAGGCACACCCACATGCCCCAAGCCAGCCCCCTTAGCCTGAGCAGAGAAGGTATCAACCAGTAGAAGAACAATCTTTGGCATAGAGAAGCTTTGGACAATCTTCTTTGCTGCCGTAAGTTGTTCTTCCAACTTATTGATTTCTTCCTGTTTAAGGTCAAGGAGACTTAGAAACTCTGAGTGCTTAGAGATCAGGTCCAGGTGCTCCTGTCGGAGAGAGATCAAGCTAGTGATCTCTTCCCTTAGGAAGACACCCTCGACCTTAAGGAATTTGACTTCCTTTTTCTGAGCCCTCAATCTCTTGCAGCATTCCTCGAAGGTGTTGAGTAAAAGCTCATACTTTTCGAAGAGCTCAGCTTCTCGGGCAGATGGGTTGTCCTCGAGATCGTCAGGAGACTCATAGTCAGAGTCAGAGAGGGGGGTACGAGCTTTTACCTTCCCAGTGAACGGGGGACATTCTCCTTCTGAGTCAGAGCGACCTACCAGCCCGAAGTAGGCTTCCTCACCATCACTGGAGTCTGAAGAATCAGACTCACTCAGTGTCTTTGACTTTTTGGCGATGTAGCTCCTCTCCTTCTTCTTATCTCTCTTGCCTTGATGGCAGTCGGCCACGACGTGTCCTGGCTTATTGCATCCAAAACAAATGATGTCAGTATTACGATGTTTATTCGGTTTTGATTCATACCTGTCAGAAGAATAATTTTTCTTCTGATTTCTGGAGGAGGAGCCATCTCTCTTTCTTTGATTCCTCATCTTGAGGAACTTCTTGAATTCTCGGGTGATGAGGGAGAAGTCTTCTTCAGACAGCTCTGAGCGGAGGAGCATGGCTCGGAGTCTTCCTCCTCATCCTTCTTCCACGCACGGGAAGAAGCAGCACCCTTGCCCTTTCTGAAATGAATGGCTTTTAGAGCCACCGTCTTTTCTTTGGCTGCGGCTTTCTCTGCTTCCTCTTCAGCTTTCCTTGTATTGAGTTGAAGCTCATAGGACATGAGCTTCCCGAACAGAATTTGAGGGTCGGTTTCAGCAAGTCTGCCAAACTCTCGGATGGCGCAGATCTTTGTGTCTCATTCCTTAGTAAGGGACCTAAGGAATTTATCATTGAGTTCACCGTCAGTGAACACTCTTCCATATCCCTTGAGTGCATTGACGATCTTGAGGAAGTTTTCGAAGGTAACTCCGATCTCCTCCATAGGCCCTTGCCTGAAGGCCTCATATTTCTGGTTGAGGAGGGATCTCCGATCGTCCCTCACTTCATCTGTGCCCTCCATTAATACAATCAGACAGTTCCAGAGATCCTTGGTTGTCCTGCAGTTGCAGAAGTTCTGCATCATAGAGTCGTCAACTGCGCTTACCAAGATGTTCTGTGCTTTCTTGCCGAGTCCTACCAGCACCATTTCGTCCTTGTCCATTTCTGACAACTTCTTTGGCACTTGTTTGGTAGGATCAAGGGTGGAGGCCTTTGTGGGAACATAAGGTCCCTCCTCAACAATCATGAACAGTCGTGGGTCGACTGCTTCCATGTAGAATCTGATTCTTTCCTTCCAGATAGGAAAGTTCAGTCTGGTGCACACTGGGATTTTGCCGGAATACTTGAGTCCGTCCATGGTAGATATCTGTCTTCTTCTTGACACTGGTGGCAGGATTCTACTCAAGGTCTGAACCTTTTTGATGAGTAACCTCCCTCTGATACCACTTGAAAGTCCACCTAGTGCCAACTAACTTCACCTATAGGGGGGGGGGAATAGGTGTCTTGTAGCGTTTTTGCGGAATTAAAGTTTTACCTGCACAAATAAATCAAACAACACAGCACAGAAAAGACTCAAGCAATTTATAGTGGTTTCCCGATTTGGGTACGTCCACTTTCCCCCTTCGACCTATCTCCCAACCAGGGACGACTCGGTCACTTCACCAACAGGATTGAAATCCAATCCTTGCACTAACGGAAGGAACCCTTCCACACGTAGGAGTCACCACTCCCACACCACGGGTTGCACCCAACCCTTACAACTAGGAACCAATCGTTCCTTTACAACGAAATTGAAAATAGAATGTATTAGAAATACAAACAACTTATGGAGACTAAGGTGTCCCTCTTCGTTCGACGACGTATTCTTGAAGTCAACGAAGAGTCCACAACCCTAGATCTCTCTTGGAGAGAATCTCCCCGAAACCGGCGGCGGCAAAGGGCAGCGGCTTGGCTCTCGGGATTGGCGGCGGCAATGGAGTGCTGCGGCGATGCTATGGAGATTCAACCTTCATAGCAAAGGTAGCAAGGTCTTCCAACGGTCACACTAGGATCGATCGTCTTGATCGATTCGGAAGGGGATGGTTTTCCCGATCTACGAATCAAGAGACAAAAGATCTCTGGTTAGACGCGTGAGACGCTGTGCTAGGCTAAGCTTCTGTCGCCGGAGATCTGGAAGAAACCGTGATCAGCAACGGCGACTAACTGCACGAGCGGCGACGACGGCGGCGGAGCAAGATGCGCGATCTAGGTCACGTCGGCGGCCTTTCTTTTTGAATCGTGTATTCGTATGTGTTCCGCTCAACCACACGGAGGTATTTATACATTAGGTCATTCCACATGACCGTTGTGGGCCCCACCAACAAGAAGACCTAAGTCCGGTTCGAAATAATCCAGGTAACTTGGACCGGTCCAGAGAACAGCAGGAATTTGCCCAAGTCAAATTCGGCGAGAATCATAGGTGATTCTCGCCGAATCGGCGAGAATCAACTACGATTCTCGCCGAATTCTACTTAACAGAATTCAATCTCCACTGATAACACAAGCCGGTGAGAATCGGCGAGAATCACAATTGATTCTCGCCGAATCGTCGAGAATGCAGAGTGATTCTCGACAATTCTGCCTTAGAAGAATTCAAGGCGCCTTCGAGACAACCGGCAGCATTCGGCGAGAATCAGCTAGTGATTCTCGACGATTCGACGAGAATCACTAGTGATTCTCGTCGAATCGGCGAGAATCACTTAGAGCCCGTTCGTTTCGCGGGAATTGGGCGGTTGGAATTGGAATTCATTTATCAATTCTTAATCCAGCTGTTCGGTACCTAAAATGAAACGTGGTAATCGGAATTGTGCAGCAATTTCGTCGGAATTGCCGCAGTATGTAATTGTGCGACGTGCAAATCAGACCTCGCTAGGTCTGATTTCGCAATTCCTGCTCCTCCTCCCGTCGCTAGGTCTGATCCCGCGATTCCTGCTGCTCCTCGATCCGCTGTTCTCTGGTCGATCCGCCGCTCTTCTTCTTCTCGCCGCTCCTGCTGGTTCCCGCGATTCCTGCTCCTCCTCGATCCGCTGCTCTCTGGCCGATCCGCTGCTCTTCTTCTTCTCGCCGCTCCCGCTGGTATCTTCTTCTTCTTCTTCTTTAGATGTTGAAGCCTGCATCTTCTTCTTCTTAAATGTTGAAGCCTGCATCAGTGAACTGTTTCAGGATGTTGAAGCCTGCATCAGTGAACTGTTTCAGGATGTTGAAGCCTGCATCAGTGAACTGCTTCAGGATGTTGAAGCCTGCATCAGTGAACTGCTTCAGGATGTTGAAGCATGCATCAGTGAACTGCTTCAACATGTTGAAGCCTGCATCAGTGAACTGCTTCAACAGTTCACTGATGCAGTGAACTGCTTCAACAGTTCACTGATGCAGTGAACTGCTTCAACAGTTCACTGATGCAGTGAACTGCTTCAACAGTTCACTGCATCACTGAACTGCTTCAACAGTGCACTGCATCAGTGAAATGTTGAAGCCTGCACCTAATCCTTGAGACATTTGGGGCTCTTCATCAGTGAAATGTTGAAGCCTGCACCTAATCCTTGAGACATTTGGGGCTCTTCAATATAAATTACCTCTTCTATAGTGCTTGCCGATTACGATTGATGTGAGAACAAACATTAAAAAATTGCTTAGTAGTGAGTTTCTGACATTTGAAAATTCGAAGCATGGGATCTTTATTTTTATTAACTCAGGAGTATTGGCCATATGTAGTAGTGCTAGCTAGTAGTGGTAGTTGTGAGCCTGATAAGTAAGCATGAAGTTAAGCTCCTAGTTTCCATATTGGTAAATGTAGATTTCCTTGTTCTTTTATTTTTCTTCTGAAAATTGATTTGATTATGAGACTAGATTTATTTGCATTTTAGATGGTATTTGATGGTTTAGTTGTGCTTCCAAGAATGAGTGCATTTTAGATGGTATTACGATTGTGTATATCTTGATTTTTGTCCCGGTGACTTTGTTTTGGTAAAACCCTCTTTTATATACTTTCTTATAATACACCTTAATTTTATTTTGTTATTGATATAATGCTTTGGGTATTCTTGGGTAAGAATGTGAATGAATTTAAGTACAAAAAAAGGAAACTACACAATTAATTGCTGGAAGCAATTACTTAAAGCACTTAGACATATATTGCTTAAAGCATTGAATTACTCAGGCATCCATAGTGAGAAGTTGTATACTTCTCTGACTTGTAGGCAAGCAATGCAGTGTTTGCACGTTATCATAATAGTACGGATTCTAATGATGATTTATAATGTGTGTGTTTTTAATGTTTAGATGGATGAAACAATAAAACATCGTAGGCGTAGGAGAGCAGCAGTAGCTGCCGCTCTTGCTGCTTCTGTCGTAGTGATGATGAAATGTGGGGTCAGAAGAAATATCGTGGAGGCTGATGCAAAAAATGTTGTAAGAGAAAGTTTGTTTAGACGTTTGTACGGCGGAACAGATATAAATTGTTTTAACCAGCTTCGGATGAATAAAAGCTCGTTTGAACTTTTGTGCAACATGCTAACCCAACGTGGTTTGTTAAGAGACACAAAAAATGTAGGAGTTAGAGAGGCAGTCGGCGTATTTTTACATGTTTTGGGGCACAACAAGAAATTTAGGGTTGTTGGCGGGACATATCTACGATCAACAAATACAATTAGCCGTCATTTCAACACGGTGCTCCGAGCAGTTCTGAAATTAGGTCCTGACTTCATAAAACTCCCTGATGCGTCAACTGTACAAAGATGGCGTCATTTTCATGTAAGTAATTACGTTTACAATCCTTCGTAAAATAATTTTAAAATATATCTTACAATATCTCAATTATTCACATGTCCATTTAGGATTGCATTGGTGCGATTGACGGCACTCATATTGAAGTTACAGTGCCTACTAAAGATCAGAGTAGGTATCGGAATAGGAAACAGGCCATCACAACGAATGTAATGGCCACATGTGACTCAAATATGAGGTTTTTGTATGTGCTACCTGGATGGGAGGGGTCCTCATCGGACTCCAGAGTTTTGCGCAATGCACTGGAAAGAGCAGATCGTTTTGAAGTGTCACTTGGAAAGTACTATCTGGTGGATGCGGGATACACCAATGGCCCTGGCTATCTAGCTCCTTATAGGTCAACCAGATATCACCTAAAAGAGTGGGCTGCACAAGGCAATAACCCCACTAATTACAAAGAGTTGTTCAACCTCCGACACTCAAAGGAACGAAATGTCATAGAACGGACATTCGGCCTCCTTAAAAAAAGATGGGCGATTTTGAGGGGACCATCATTCTATGGCATTAAAGTTCAGGTATACGCATTTAAACCTTTAACATTCGAATAAGTTAATTCAATGAGTTTTTAATTACCTTTTAATTTTAACAGGTTCAAATTATAAACGCTTGTTGCATTCTGCATAATTTTCTTATAGAGAGGAGATTGGAAAATCATGGTTGATTGCTTGCCGAGGTAGACGCGGAAATATTAAATCAAGATACAGCTTCCGCTAGTTTCGAGTACGCGGATACAGCGGCACCAGTCCAAGCAACACCAGAATGGAGCGCGTTTAGGGAAACTATGGCTATGAATATGTTTAATGAGTACTGTGCTCATCGGGGCAATTAAAATGCTTGTTTTGTTTTTTACTTTCTGACTTATTTTATTCCAAAAAATGGGTGTGTAATGTGTGTGTCTGTGTACATTTTGTTAACTTTTTTTTAATCCATTTATGTTCAAAAAGTGGGTATGTTATGTGTATGTAGTATATTTTGTTAACTTCTTTTTAATCCATTTATGTTAAAATGCTTTTTCTGTGTTTCATTTCTGACTTAATTTATGCAAAAAACGTGGGTATGTTATGCAGAAATAAATGGATAAAAAAGGAAAGGGTGTCAAGCCAAGTGAACGGTCCTATGTTCCATGGACGCCACAGATGGATTGTGCGTTATCGACTGCTCTCCTTGAGCAGCAAAATCTGGGAAATAAGGCGGCTAGCGGCTGGAAAAGTGTCGCATACACGGCGGCAATACAAGCACTGAAGGATGATTGCCACGTTGATATTAGTAAGGAGAAGATAATGGCCAGAATTAAAACATGGAACAAATACTACCAGGAAATATCGACTATGCTGGATACCAGTGGTTTCGGATGGGATTGGGAGCGTAATGTGGTGAAGGTTGATAGCGAGGAAGTCTGGGCTAACTACGTACAGGTAATATTTTAATTGAGAAAATATTTAACTGCAGATTAATTATATTCTAATTTGAACTAAACTTGTAGGCGCATCCGACAGTGAGACATTATCGGAGCAAGGTGATCATCAATTGGGGTGACTTAGCTATGATTTGTGGGGTTGATCGGGTCACTGGAGCTAATGCTGCTACTGCGACTGAGCAAATGAACGAGATCCACATTGAAGACTCAATGGACGAAAACGGCATGGATGACGTTGAGCCAAAGAGCAAGAAGAGGAAGGAGAAAACATCCGCGGTAGATATTATTGCTGATGCTGTTTCTGTGATAGCGAGGAACATGGAGCATGATAGCAGCGTGACTTCTCAGCCGCCACCGCCACCGTCGCCGATCTCAAGGGCAGACAGGATATATGCGGCCATTACAGCTATTACGGATTTGACTGAGAGTGAGGTCATACAGGCTATCGATATGCTGAGTGTTGACGACAAGAAAGCCGACGTGTTCATGGCTTTACCGATGCCGATTAGGAGGACCTGGCTCCGCTTACATCTACGCGATTGATTAGTTTATGTTAAGGACTTTTGGTTTCATGTGCGGACTATTATAATGTTGTAGACTATTTTGAACTATTTTGAACTTTTTTTGATGTTCGGTGTATGAACTATTAATTTTTATTCTGTTGAAGTATGATTTTTATTTAGCTATTTCAATTCAGTTTAAAATAAAAATTACAAATTTGAATTCTCTACTTTGAATTCCAGGATATAGCCGAACATCGGAATTGCTAATTCCAATTCCTGTGACAGAATTCATGCATTCAGCCGAACAGCAGAATTGGAATTGAATTTAATTCCAATTCCTGCGGGAATGGGAATTGAATTCAATTCCAATTCCAATGGCCCAATTCCCGCGAAACGAACGGACCCTTAGTGATTCTCGTTGATTTGAACTTAGACGATTTTCATCTTTCTTCCTGTGAGCTGGTCTTTGGCCCATCCTTGCTCCTTGTCTGCTCTTGATCTTTCATAACCCTGTGCTTAAAAATAAGTACACTCCAATAGAGAGAGTACACGTAAGCCAACACACTGATCTGCTCAACGAGGGATTACGTTGCACAGACCCGTGTATATTGACCTACTGCACCCTGACATTGGTGTGTACTTAGCGATGAATAGCTGCAAGCATACCTTGAAGACAAATGATCAAATACAATGTCAATTCACCTTAGCTGGTCCAGGGGCTTCTTCAAATCAGGTACATTGTGGATACAATACCCAACAACAAGCATAGACTCTACATTCCTGAAAAATCAAAGCTTAAACAACTTATTCTACGGGAGACTCACGACTGCCCCTTGGGAGGACATTCGGGCATTAAACGTACAATGCATAGGTTACAGGAGCAGTTCCATTGGGATAAAATGAAGGAAGAAATTACTCAGTATATAAATCAGTGTGAGTTATGTCAGAAAGCTAAACCAATGAACCACATACCCTATGGATTGCTCCAACCACTACCAATACCAACAAAAATGTGGGCTTATGTGACTATGGACTTCATTACACATCTACCCCCATCTAATTCCTTTACCATCATTATGGTAGTAGTGGATAGACTTTCTAGAGCAGCCCATTTGTCTCCTATCAAAGGACCTTTAACGGGTCCTAAAGTGGCTAACGCTTTCTGGGAAGATGTAGGGAAATTACACGGTATACCTGAATCAATAATTTCCGACCGAGATACTATCTTACCAAGTGATTTCTGGAAGGAACTATTTAGCAAACAAGGAACCACATTAAGTTACAGCTCAGCATATCATCCAGAAACGGACGGATTAACTGAGAGAACAAATAGATGTGTAGGTCAATACTTACATATTTTTGCTCACAATACACCAAATAAATGGTCCTACTTTCTTAGCCTAGCAGAATACCATCATAATACAGCATTTAATGCGTCGATCGGCATGTCCCCTTTTGAGTCCATGTTCGGTCGAAAACCTCCTTGTTTGCTTTCTTATTGTGCAGGTGTCTCCAGAAATGAAGCAGTTGAAGCTACACTACAAGAGCGGGATACAGTTTTGCAGCAGCTACGACTCAACTTAACTAAAGCTCAACAGAGAATGAAAGCTTATGCAGATCTAAAACGAACCGACATCAAATTCAACGTGGGAGACTGGGTGTTACTCAAATTACACCCCTACAGACAGCTAACTCTTAAACGGACTGTCAATCGAAAGCTCAGTTTGAAGTTCTACGGGCCCTTCCAGATCTCCGCGGTAATCAACAGCAGTGCTTACCGACTAGATCTCCCCGCAGAAACAAAGATACATGACCTTTTTCATGTATCCCTCTTAAAGCCCTATCATGGAGACGCTAGAGCTCCGATTATCACGCTACCTCCAACTAGCTTGGCGAATAACCCAATACATGAACCCTTAGCCGTCATCAGCACCCGTGAAATCATTCGGCAAGGCACTCGAGTAGAACAAGGTCTAGTCCAGTGGAAAGATTACCCCCCACGGACAGTACATGGGAAGACATGGCTTCCCTTCCACCAGGTCTACAGCAAGGGATTACTACACAGGACACCAACCATCCGACGTGGCAAACAAAGAAGAAAAGAGGGAATCGAGGACGTGCCGGAAACCTAGAGACCATGCCTACAGCGGAGGAAACTCGAAACTTACGACCAGCAACTCCAGATTTGGAGGAACCAAGCAAGAGTTACAGAGTTCAGCACCTTCAGGAGATGGATATCCCTCTGTCTTCTCCATTGCCGACCACCAAAGCGTCAGAGGCTCTGGGAAGCTCCGTCGTTTCCTCCCCTAGGGTTTCAAGTGCGAAGAAAGAAGGAAGCGATGAGGACATCGCTATTTAAGCGGAGACCAATGTTATAACAACGGACGGATGAGCTCAGGCAACAGGAATCTGCCGCCACGTGGCAGATGGTGTTTTGTTGTTTTTTTTATTTTCCAGCTGTTGTAACGACTATTATTTGAGCCGGATTAAAGCTATAAATAGGGATTAACCTTGTAATAATGATTAAGTGATTGATGAATAAAGTTTAGTTGTTCTTCTTCTCCCTCTCCCCCCTTCGTCTGACTTACCCCAGGCCGCCCTTGGCCTTTCTGCCTTATACTTTCATCAAAGTAGCCGAATCATCGCCGTACCGCTACAGGAACCCATGCACAACTGAGTGTACATTCATTCATGCATTCAATACAATCCAATATGAGCTTAGTTGGAGCGTTCGCTTCGAGATTTATTAGAACGGAAAGCCAATTTGACAGAAAGACTGAACCAGGATGGTAGAGTAAATGTGACAGAAAGACTAGGATGGTGAATGAAATATGGGCTAATTGTTTTTTCTTGAATATGAACAAATGATAATTGCATGAAAACAAGCAGAGAAACACATAAAACAACTCAAACGTCCTGTTTGTCTGTCTGGTTCCATAGAGGCATGATGATAACTATGAGTCAGAATGTTAGAGCTTGATCCATTTTTAAGTATCTCATAATCAATCTGCTCTAAGAGGATGGCTGATTAAATTAATTTGATCCCTCAAAATCAACCTAGCATATTCGCGTATTTGTAATAATCATGATTAATAATTAAAAAATTGTTTTATAAACTAAAGCTCAACTCAAGTTGATCACACTCAACTCGATTCATAGTTCGCTCACAAAATCTTAATCTCTGATTTCAAGTTGAGGCCGGTTAAGCTCAAACCCAGCTAGATACCCCAGGATCCAAATAAATGTTGAAGTGAAACTTCCAGCTAAACTTTTACTAAGAGAGCTGGTTGACATTACTGAAAGGAACTAGCCATGAATGAGCTGGAAATGCTGATAGAAAAGCTTGAAAACTGATTTGATCATAAAAAAGAGACCATTTGCGTCGACACTCATTCTACCCTGAACGCCACCAAGCATAAAATACCATCTGTGAGAGCTAAGAAGACGGTGGAATCGGAGATAAAGCACCATTTTTGAGTCCAATCATGCGTCCTCTATCCAAAAACGGGGAATGCTAGAGCTATTCCGCCCCTCCACCAAATGGGCCCTTACTAGAATGAGCGGAGCTTGAAGGGATTCCCAAACAGAGTCTGAATTAAACCCGAGAAAACAAAAAGGAGATCATACCAGTCATCACATATTCTGGAGCAGCATATCCATACGTTCCCATAACCCGTGTAGAGACATGGCTCTCATCCCCCTGTGGCCCAGCTTTAGCAAGCCCAAAATCAGATAACTTGGCAGTATAATCCTGGAAAAGTGAGGAAGAAAGAATGTTAAGAGAGGCAACTAGAAATTTCTTGTGAAAAAATATGATAAAATAAAAGATTGGTGCTTAACAGAGTCCAGTAAGATATTTGAGGTCTTAAAATCCCGATAAATCACAGGTTTTTCTGCATTGTGGAGGAAGGCAAGCCCTCTGGCTGCACCAAGTGCAATCATCATCCTTGTAGCCCAGCATAACGGAGCAGTTGTCTCTGAAAACAAGAAGCAAAGTTCACGGGCCGCATGAGTATTACTACAATTATGGAGAAATTAATGATAAAATTCACGACTTATGTAATTAGATCAACTTTTTTTTTTTGAGCGACAAAAAAGTAACCATTTATCCCTCAATGAATTCAGGGGAAATGAGAATATTTAGATATTTGCATAGATAAACTAGGAAGAGTTAAATACTAGCCATATAGATTTAATCCTAGATATTTGCACATTTCTTGTATAATGCCTTTCCTCCTTATATACCCTTTAAAGGGATGAATAAAAGCTGGAACTCTCTTATTATACTTATTTACATCTTTAACGTGGTATCAAAGCAAGGTTATTAATCGATGAAATCACACACACACACGGGACTTCTCAAGTTCCTGCACAACTCTCATGTGAGACGATCTCGTCGGCTCTACCTTAGTCTCTCGTAGAAAAGACATTGCCTAGGGGTGCTCAAAGGCCTCGCTAATCTCATCACCTGTAGATCACATTGACTAACTAATTTAATCACATGCTTCCGATGCCGATGACGCTTGCTCCTATATTCTCAATCTTGCACTGCTCGAAGACGTCTACTCATGATCTTGGTATCGATCATTGTCGAAGACAATCGAGGAACAATGTGGACTCTTGCACATGCAAAAGACACCCCCTAGCAGACGACTTTAGAATTATTGATCTTGACTATTGCTCCTGTTCTCGCTGACTCTCGGTCAAATGACTAGTTGATTCTCGCCAAGCTTTTATTCTCACTAGGGAGTTCTCAATCTAGTTCATTGCTCTTGTTCTCACAAACTCTTTGTGACTCAACCCTCACAATATCAGGAGTACTATCAGTTTTGGTTCATCAAAGTAAATGCTAAACTGAACCGCATGATTTTGCCCTTTTCCAAATAGGCGGCCTACGAGTGCTTCTCAAAATATCACCCATCACATGACTACTTCCACTAGAGTACGCTTAACTACGGATTTTCCAACTCAGTTCCACCACTTACTCAAAGAAGGCACCTCTAATATTTAGGGTTCAAGTTATGACTTAAGCCCAACAACTTCACTTCGAATCCGATGTGAGATTCGGCTCATTCATGCACCTCCTTTCACATAAGAGCATGTCATCCTAGAAATCTATCGGGAGCTGCTTTGTATGAGCTTCACTGCGGCCAAAGCACTCCCCGCACTCATCGGAATTAAGATGTCAAAGGCCCACCAGCTTCAGCATGGTTCATCCCCAGACCACATATTATACTGTAGGAGGCCTGGTTCTAATAATGTGAGATTCAGTTCATTCTGACACTTTTCACCTAGAAATTTGTCATCCCAGAAACCTTCCAGGAGCGGCTTTGTTTGGGCTTTACTTCCCCTTAAGCACTCCTCTCTCTCATCGAGCTGCCATCATAGTATTCAGAATTTTACAGGTCCACCATCTTCCGCGTAGTACATCCCCGAACCACACATCCTACTATAGGAGGTCTAGCTCTGATACCATTTGTAACGACCTAGCCCTCACAATATAAGAAATATTGTCCGCTTTGGTTCATTTAAGCCTATATTGAGTTGAACCACATGGTTTTGCACTTATTCATATGTGTCAGAACCTTTGTTGTTAGGCGGTCTGGCGGCTAATAGTGGAGGACAGGGTTAGCGATCTGATGACTAGAGCCCTCGGTTAACCTCTTGTTAGAGCTTGAAGAGTCCGGGTGGACTGGAGGTTAGGTCTGGCGATTTGGCTTGGCAACCGTGTCCGGGCGGACTGATGGTCTATCTTGGCAGACTGGCGGTTTGGTTAGCAAGTTCTGGCGGTTTGACAATCCGCAATTCAGTCTTGGCGGTTTGGCAAAACCGCAGTGTAGTATGGCAACCCGCAGTTCAGACCGGGCGGTTTGGCAACCCACAATTGTGGTTTGGTGGCATCCTGCTATTGCAGTCTGGTGGCATCCCGTTGTTGCGGTCTAGTGTCCTGACCGTTATTGGAGATTGGTGGTTTCTAGTGTTTGCAGCATGCTGTCAGATAGAGACTGGAAACCTCCTTGTAAATAGTTTCACCAGTTGTATAGTCATGCGGTTTGACCTATTCAAACCGCATAGCCCGCGCGGCTTGTATTTAGTCTCACATCGCCTGTTGTACTCTCCTCTCTTCCCCCATCTTCTATAAATAGGGGGGCATACTTTTGTATTATGTAACTTTTTGGAGCAATAAAATTTTGTAATTGTTAGAGAATACTAGGAAAAATGATGTATTGACTCATGTAAGAGTTAGTGTTTAGTCCCACATTGTTTGTGTAGCTAAATCATACTCTCTTCTCTCCTACATATTTTTATTCATACTTCTTCTTTTGTATTCAAGAAGTATATACAAGGTTTGGATCTTTCTCTACATGGTATCAGAGGGATACGGTCCGGCCGCTCCTCCGGTTAACTGGGATACCGCCCGCTCCTCCGGTTAACTGGGCGGCTTGTTCTCCTCTTAACCTCTCTGTCTTGCGGCCTCCTCCTTTTCTAACCGCGGATAAGCTTTCTAGCCACTCCTCTCTATCTCGTGGCTTCCACCTCCTCCTCCCCTCTCTTGCCCACCCCCGCGCTCCCTTTTATAAATCTCTCGGACACGTGGGGCCCTCTCCCTACCCATCTTCTCGTCTCTCCCCTCTCTTCTCGAGCGGCTTCCTCTCTTAGTCGCTGCGACTTCCCTTATTCGCTGCGGCTATCCCATCCGCTGCTTGTACCGCATCATGGTCGTGACATCTTTTCTTGTCGTTGGTGTGCTGACTGTGACTGTGCGGTCTTCTGGACTACACTGTTCCGCTAGCAGGGTACCCGTCTGCGCATGAGCACGGCGTACCACCCACAGACAGACGACCAATCGGAGGTACTCAACCGGTGTCCGGAGACGTACCTCCGTTGCTTCGTAGGAGAGTAGCCTCGTAGTTGGGCCAAGTGGCTCGAGTGAGCCGAGTACTCTTACAACACCGCCTACCACCAGGAGGCCGACACTACGCCGTTTGAGACCGTTTTATGGTCGTCCACCTCTGTCTATTGTCCGCCACCTTCCAGGGGAATGTCAGGTGGAGAGTCTGGCCACCGCTCTCCGCGATAGGAACACTATTCTGGATCATCTGAAGCACCACCTGCGACGGGCCCAACAGAAGATGGCTTCCTTCGCCAACAGTAAATGACGGGACCTCTCCTTCGAGGTGGGAGAGGGTCTTCATCAAGCTCTATCCCTACCGTCAGCTTCGATAGCCCGTCGTTCGTGCCCGAAATTAGCACCTCGGATCTTCGGGCCATTTGAGATCCTCGCCTGCATCGGGGTGGTCGTTTACCACCTTCGCCTCCCAACCGGGAGGCGCATCCATCTGGTCTTCCATGTCTCACAACTTTGGCGCGTGGTGGGTGAGCACGCCACCACGGATCACTTCTCGGTCGACCTCGACCTCGCAGGGGAGGTGTTGTACTACCCCGCCGCGATCCTCGATCGAAGATGTCGCACCATGGGGGACCATACATCGGAGGAGTTTCTTGTGGCTTGGACCGGCCTCCCCAACTCGTACACAACTTGGCTGCCCCAGGATGACTTCGGCCACCAGTTTGTCGACTACTGCCCCGAGGACAAGGCACATTTTCCAGACGGTGACATTGTCACGGAACTACATGACGTCGAGCCCCCATGATGGGTTTACACGCTCCGAGCACGGAGATCGGACGGTCGGACTAAGCCCACGGAGGAGATCACGCCTTAGCTATTACCTCATTATTTAATTTTAGCATTTATATCTTATTTTTAGCTATTATGTTGGCGAATTATTTGCGCCATGTTTTATGTTTTTATGTTTTCGCACCTCAGATGCCTATAAGGGGTAGCGCATGTTGTGTTGAAACTATGTTGGATGAATTTGAGTTTTTCCCTCTCTCCTAACCCTAATTCTCTCCCTCTCTTTCTCTCTTTCTTCCTTTCTCTCCTCCACTCCTCTTCCTGTTCTCCCTTACCGCAGACCACATCCACCTCCCCCCCCCCCAAGTTTCTACCAGAATGCCATATCGATAGATAAAAGGTGACTCTTGGCAGAACACCTCTTGGCAGAATGCTATGACAAGAAAGTGTCTGGGAGGGTATTTGGCAAAAGCATCTAAGAAGAGTATTAACCATGGGCTGTTACTTAAATTCATCATCTCATACTGACATATTAACCTTTCAGCTCCAACAATTAAATCATCCTCATCAATACCATGTAATTTGCAAAATGCCGCAAGCTTTTGTATAAATACATGCAAAAAAAAGTTAAACCAGATATTAAATTTTAGTGTGTGATCCTTTGTTAAAATTTTGTAATTACTTAGATGAATTGGAAAAGGAGATATTCAAATCTCTTGGGGTTGAAGGAAGAACATCCACTTAGGATTCATTTGGTTTAGCGGTGGCGGTTGTAAAAGAAGTTGTTGTAAAGGCAGGTTTGTAAAGGGAGCTGTTGGAAACTGGATGCTGGAAACGGAGTTCTGTTTGGCTAGTCTGCGTTTGCAGAGCTGTTGAAAATAGAGAACTGTTTGGCAATACTGTGTTTGGAAATGGAGATCCGCGGTTGAATTTTTTTTTTCTTCTAAATATTATATATATATTAAACCATTAAAAATAATGAAATGGAAACAAACAATTTTTTCTTATTAACCTCCGGCGATGGCCGTTACCATAAGGCGCAGTTCAAACATATATAAATATTTCACATTACATGTAAACGTTTTTAAAATATGAAAAATGCGTTCAAGCTCGGTGCAGTTGTTCGGCAATTGAGTCATGCAATGCTACCATCTCATCCACTCCTACCCGAATCCCTCTAACATCATCTCCACCTGAGCCAACATTACTTTGACCAGTTCTGTTCTGAAGACCCGCTGGATAAACCACACACACACACAATCACAAACCAAACACATTACACACACACTCACACACAAAATAACACAGTACACACATTGAATACAACGAAAACACATTACACACACACTTACATTCACTCCAACAAACACATTACATACAGAAACACACTCATTAGCCTACATAAAGCTCGCACAAATCTACACATAATATGCATACACACACCCACACAAATCTACATATTCCATCATATTCGGGGAAGAAGATATACCTGATGTTTCAGGGATCAAGTTACGGTTTCAGAGATCAAACGCTGCTGCAGATGAGGGATGAAGCTTGCAACTGGTCCAGATGTTTCAGGGATTGCAATCAACTACAGGAGAAGTTGCAGAGGTAGACTGTTGCAGTTAGACTGCTGCAGATCTGGGAAGTAAATGACTGTTGTAGTATGACTCACAAAAAAAATTCCGCATATACCTGTTGTACTGCTGCAGATCAGGATCAATGGATCAGGATTCAAGTGGAGGCGGGAGCAAAACAGGGATCCCTGCTGCAAATAAAGAGGAAGAGGTGAGATTTGTGTAGATGCGATAACAAATCAGAGATGCAGAGAAGGTATACCTGTAGATTCCAGGTTGCAGATCTGGGAAGAAAGTGCAGGAGCACGAGCCAACACTCCTGAATCTGCAGGAGCGCGAGCCAACAAGTGTAAAGGAAGAGTTACGACGAGAAGATGCAGTTACGGCAGTGAGAAAGGATGCAAAATGGCCACCGGATGAGAAGGCAGAGGAGTTGCGGCGGGAAGCTCTCCAGTAGCGACAAACCAGGAGGAGGAAGAAAATACCTGACGGGATTGATCGGGAGTCGGCAACCCTGGATGCGGCGGGATGCTTCCTCGCGGCGACGGGAGAGACGGCGGAGGAGTTGCGATGTCGCGCGATCTATTTCCTCCCAAACGCGACGAACTGGAGCACTCCCGTAGGGTTTCGTCCTGCTGCTTCTTTACGCTGAAGGAAACGTCGGCGATTCCAAATGTAGGCGGAAAAACAAACAGTTATTTGGTTGGCTGTTGCGTTTTGCCTAAACGTGCTGGACCCATAAGCCAAAACAAATGGACCCTTAATAAGCTTCTATTTCCATTTCTTCTCTTTTGGTTATTTAGAGGGCTCTATATGGAGTGTTGTGGTAGTAACATTTCAGTATGAGTTCCGACAAACAATTTGGGTTTCAACATGAAGTATAAATGATGGTTTGGGTATGTCAAAGAGAGTAAAGTTGCACGAATAAGACAAATTGATTCAATCAATAGGAAAGAATGCGAAAGAAATGAATTGCCCCAGCTTAACATGGTTAAAAGTAGTGATAAAAAAGAGTTAACACTCAACAAAAATGAATGGAGAAGGATTCTAGAAAATGATTTGGGATAAGCTAATGGGCTCCTCAGACCTGAATAAACAATTTCTTAAGGGAAATATAAGTAAGAGTCAGAAAATAATATATATGTCAATCTTTATTAAAAGAAACATCACCTTTACATATTAGGTTGAGAGTGATATAGAAATCAGAACCAAAGCGATACGTGATTAAAACAGAAACTAAACAAAACTAAAAACTATTGTATTATTTGACTCTGCCCTCAAGTTAGTGGCAAATATATTTATCCTACACAACCTCTCACTGATATCTTATGAAAACATCTAAATAACATAATTTTATTGCTCCAAAAACTTAACTTGACAAGGGTATGACCCCCTATTTATAAGGGAGAGGAGAGAGAAAGAGAGTACAACAGACGATGAGGGACCAAATTACAACAGGAGAACTCGGCAAACTAATATTTACAGACCACGGCGAGTTGTGCGGTTAGACTAGCTAACCGCCTAGTAATAGAGAGCAATGTGGTACTAGTCAGTGGTCACTCATCCACAGACCGCAGTAAATCGCCAGGAGCAATAGGAGTGGTTAGCCAACTCTAACCGCTAGACCGCAACAGTGGTTAAACCTCCACCAGGCACACCCTTGCTCCATCAGAGACGCGATCTTACTGGTCCTCTTCAAGATAGCTTGACTGCTGAAACCAGACCGCCAGAACCAATTCACCAAGGCAGACCGCCAGAGGAGACAGTCAGTTAGCAAGAGCTAGACCGCCAGACCGCCAGGACATCCACCAGAAGCAGACCGCCAACGTAGTCTGCCAAACCTACCGCCAGGACCAGACTGTTACTACAGACCGCCAGTCCGCCAAACTGCCAGACCGCCAGATCACCAACACCAGTCCGCCTGGTCAGACTGCTAGTCCGTCAAACTGCCAGACCGCCAGATCACCAGATCACCAACACCAGTCCGCCAGGTCAGACCGTCAGTCCGCCAGTTCTAACAGAGAGATCTCTATCCAACATGTCACAACATAGCTATTGTAGTATGTGGCTCACTGATCTTTTACAAAGCAAAAGGAATGCAAACATTACCTAAATTTAGATGATCATTAATGAAATTTCCATCTAGTTCTACATGTTTGGTCCTATCAAGTCGCAAAGAATTGGGATCAATGTTGATGGAGTCCTTGTTATCACAATACAACAAAATAAGTTTTTGTTCTTAAAAATCGAGATCAAAGAGAAAATTTTGTAGCCGTAATCCTTTTCAAATCCCATGAGACCCAGCTTAGAATTTTTCTTCTGCACTTGCTATGACAATCTGCTACTTATATAACCAAATACCATCAAAAAAGGAACAATATCCTAAAATCGATTTTTGATCATCCAGGCAACCAAACTGATCAACATATGTGACAATTTTGACCTTCTGAATGGTTGTTCCGAGAAAATATAGCACCTCTACCAAAACCTTCTCTAGGTATCGAAGAACATGAAGTGGAGCTTTCAGATGTCTAACGCAAGGGGAATGCATAAACCTACTTAATATACCCACAACATAAGTGATGTATGGATGAGTAGGCCATAATAAATCAAAGATTAACTATTCTCTAATAATTGGTGACTTCAACACTCTCTCCATTCTTGTCTTCATCAGTCATGTGATTTTGATTCAAATGTAGTATTTATAGGTGTACATCTACATACATCATCTCCTCAAGAAAATCAAAAACATACTTTGTTGGAATAAGAAAATCACTTGATCTGATCTCACAATATCAATGCCTAGAAAATACTTGAAGCATTTCAAATCCTTGAGTGCCAACTCTTTGGATAGGAAATACTTAAAACTTTATGACTCAACATTGATAATCAGGATTGTTGTTGTTCCTTCTTTTCTCTTCGCAAAAAGAGTATGATTGGAATAACCTTGTTTGTAACTGTGGAGAAAACCTCAAACTTGTATATACTTTCTCAATAATCAAATACAAGATATGAATACACATTTATAGGAGGGAGAAAGAGAGAAGAGATCCTTATACATGACGTGGGACAAAAGAGGGGAAAAGAAGAAAACTAAAAATGGGCTCCAACATGGGCCTCTTGACATGGGATTTTCCAACACTCCCCCGCAAGCTGGAGCGTACAAGTCGTAGGCACCCAGCTTGAACAGGAATTGATAAAATAGGGTACTTGGTAGGGCCTTTGAAGGATATCAGCAACTTGTTCAGTACCCGGAACATGCTTCAATTCTATCTTCTTCATTTGAATTTTCTTCCGGATAAAGTGGCAGTCCACTTCAATATGTTTTGTTCTTTCATGGAAGACCGAATTCTTTGATATGTGTATAGCCGCTTGGCTGTCACATAACAGGATAGCAGGTGAGGGAAGTTTTACTCTTAGATCGACGAGGAGACTTTCAAGCTATGTAAGCTCAGAGACAACTGATGTCATCGATCGGTATTTGATGGTATTTTTACTGAGTATGTTTAACTTGACGCGGATTCATTCTATACTTTAGAATAAACTATGTAGATGGGCATAAGCTAGATTGAATTATCTTTCAGGCAAGTGCACCTATCAATCATAGTATAGGAGAAATCTACATCTCATGTCGTATTCCACAGGGCTTTTTCAAATACTCGTACTCACCCTCACTCTATTATCATACATATAATTAAAATTGATTTTTAATCTAAATAAACCTAAGTATGACTAATTGGATAAAGTAACTGATGCGGAGCAGAGACGAGGACGCGTTTTGGGCCCGTTCGGGGCTGATTTGGCAACTTTCCATATTTGGCGCGCCCGGATCGACGATCGGACTCCGCGATTGCGTCCGGAACGTCGCCGCGAGTCAAAACGCTATATTACTTTATATTTTTGAGTTTATTTTGATGTATTTTAAAGGGCTAACCCATCGGCCAATCATAGTCGTTGATGGGGATGCCCTAGTTTGTGTTTTCTTATAAATAGGATGCTAGGGGGCTGATTTGAGGCGATTGCAGAATTTGGAGAAGCAGTATTCCCGGATTCCAGCGATCCCTCCCCGGTGCCGACGCCGTGGAACCCTAGGTGACGACTCCTAGGCCGCCAAACTCCTCCCCAAGGTAACCCCTACCCCCACCTTCATTTTCCACCCTTCAAATCCCTTTTCCAGCCATCGGAAACCCCCCAAAACCGCTGCAGCCCGCCATTCCAGCCAGCAGCCACCATTACCTACCCGAAACACTGTTCACCCGAGCACTGTTCATCCGAACACTGTTCACCCGACCACTGTTCACCGCCACTGTTCACCCGAAACACTGTTCACCCGGGCCGCCAACTTCCCCTCCTTCCTAATCCACCAACTCCCCTTCGTGGATCCACTTCCTACCGCTCCGAAAACCCTAGATCTAATTGATCTAGCGCTACCCCTCCCCGATCTACCATCCACTTACTTATTTTCACTTCCGTAGTCCGGATCCGCCCTAAAATTAGCGGATCTACCCACCGACACCCCGATCCATTCTCTAGTGGCCGGATCTCGCCGTTTCCGGCCCGCATCTCCTCTTTTCCACCGTGGGCAGCCACCGTGACGTCACCGTGCCACCGTGTACGCCTCCGATCGCCCGTTTGCATCCGGTCTCTCAACTTCTCCACCGTCTCGGATCAGCCCACTGCATCGTGAGTATCTCGTGGTATTATGTTTAGTACTTGACATTTACACTTGGTTGTTTATCTATATTTGTGCTGTGATCATAGTTTGGTAGTTGTTGTACTTTGCGCTAATATTTGTTTGTGGAATTAATTGCCGCCGCTTGCTTAGGCCCTCCGTGCGGAGGAAGCCGTTGCCGAATCGCCAAAATTATCTAATTGCTTCTTTATTTCCATTAACTGCGTGGTGTTGTTAATTCGCATTGCTGAAATTAATTGTCGTTGCTATCCGACTATTTCATTGCATGTGGCATCGCATTTGCATATCCCCTCACACGTGCACGTAGAGTCCTAGTTTCCGAGCACCACTAGCCTACCCCTACATCAGTAACATTGGAGGATTAAAGATGATAAAAGACTGAAAGTCTAAGAGCATTCACATGAACATAATCACTTATTAATTCAATTTTATGTAATCATGAAATAACAAAATTATCAAATTCATTGTATTGTAAAGAGTTAAACATTTATCAAATTCTCTCTCGAGCAATTCAAAATCTAAACCTAAGTTGAGTAAATTTTCTCTCGAACAATTTACAACACTCAAATTTGCATTAAATACATTACCATATCTCCTACATAAATTCATGAAATCATATCTCTAAAATATCATGAACTCATTTATCCGTATTATAATTATCCAAACAGCATATCTCTCGATTATGAAATTTGAAATACAAAGAGGAATAATACCCAAATATGAACATTTAACCATCATCCCAAGCATCCAATTTCTCAATCTAGAAGTTTGGAATTCATGTAAAACAAAACCAAAATTCATAACTAGGATAATTCTCAATGTTTGCAAGCCTATATACGAATAAAATACCACGAATTTGATGAAAACAAGAAGATACATGATTACCAAATTGTTCAAATAAAATATTCAAGCGAAATAAAAGATAAATAAAGTTAGATCACCAAGAGAAAGGAAAGATAAAGAGAGATACATGAAAGATTAAACAGATACAAAAATCTCCTTCAATTCCTCCTTTTCTTGGGTGCTCCACTTTCGTCCGCCAGAAGTGCTCCAAATGAAATGATCCAAAAAGTCCAGAATAAAATTTTCACACAGGTTTTTATAGTCTCCTTGCAAACAGGGTCGGACACGGGTTCCAACAAGGTCGTGTCATAGGTCGTGTTGACGGTTCCAGGGCGGTTCCACACGAATCGGCGTGTCTGGACGTGGGCCGTATCATATGACACGGGTGGTGACACGGCCGTATTGAATGACACGGCCGTGTTGTTCTTCATGTTCTTCAGACACGGGTTGGTTGGAAGCAGCTCTTCAATTTGTCCCGAAAAGGACACGGGTGGGCACACGGGTGGGCACACGGGTGGGCACACGGGCGTGTTCCCACCCGTGTGGTGCTCTGACTTGTCTTCCAATTATTCGGATCCATCCTGAATAGGACACGAGTAGGCACACGGGCGTGTTCCTACCCGTGTGCGCCCAATTCTTGTCCTGTCATCAACCATGTTGGATCCGTGAACTCCTCTATTTGCTCCAAGACTTTTAGGGTCTGTTTGGCTAAGCTGTTGCTGATGGTAAGCTGCTGACGGAAAGTTGCTGACAGAAAAAGTGTTGTTTTTTGAAAACAGAGTTTTGTTAAAAAACTGTTTGGGTAAAATGAAGTTTGCAGAGCTTACTCATAAGCTGTTTTGAAGAAACTGTTTGGATAAAATGGAGTTTTGGCAGCTGATTTTTTTATAATCGAAATAATTTTTAGATTTTTGATCCATAAATTAATTAAAGTATTTAAAATTAAAAATACACGAAATAATAAGTAGAAATTTCTTGTTTTTTAGACATCAAATATCCAAAATAATACTAGAACTCTCAACGCTTGGATCCATCGGTTGCGTGACAGTAGTGTCTTTTATCACCTACATGTGGAAAAATTTTTATTAGAATAAGTTATTAAATTATTTTAAAATATAAAATGTGAGTAATGAGTATTACCTTCTTGACTCTTTCATCCTTTGGTTTTCTCATCTAATTTTTTTTGACAATTTAAATAATACATACATACAAAAATGCCTACACATGAACACACACACACATACATACCCAAATACATACACATGAACACACACACACACAAGCATACACACACACAAATGCAAATAAACACACACACACACATACATGTATACAAACACACATACACAAATCTACAAATGCACAAATGGACACACAAACCTACCACAAATACACACCTAAACATACACACACAAATGCACAAATGGACACACAAACCTACCACAAATACACACACACACAATTATATATAATCAAACATAAAACACAATCACATATATATATATACACACACACATACATGCACATCAACATAAAAAAACATAATCACATACATATACACATATATACACACCCACAAATTCTCATAAAATTCACTACAAATTCTAAACAAATTCCAAGAAATGGAAGCAAATTTCACTAAAAAAATTTAGCAAAACCTAAGACATGCACAGAGCCTGAAGAATTACCAACACAATCTGGAGGAATGCACAGAGAAGTAGATCTGGAGGGGCTGCGCTCAGATCTGGAGGAGGAGCGCTGCAATCTGGAGGAGGAGAATCTGCCGGTGATCACAGATCTGGAGGAATGCAGGAATCGTCGGAGGAGTAGGGTTCGCCGGCCGCAGGAATCGCCAGAGGAGAAGAGAAGCGTGGGATCTGGAGAAGGAGCGGCGCGGATCTGAGGAGAGCGGCGCGACGGGATGAGGAGGCAAACCAGGAAGAAGCAGGGCTAGCCCGACGTCGCAGATCTGGCTAGTAAGCGCCGGAGGAGGTTTCGCCGGAGGAGAATAGGGCCACCTACGGTGGCGCCGGCTGAGGAGGAGGGCAACGGGAGAGGCACGACGGGATGAGGAGGAAAACCTATCTATCGCGAGCAATAGGGCGGCACGGCTGAAATGGTATAAGGAGCAGCTTATCGCTCCTTACCTATAAGGAGCGTTTTTTTGGAAACGCCGTTTACCAGCTTATCGCAAACAAACGCCGCTTATCGCAAAACAGCGGTGCGGTAGATCAGCGCCGGAGCAAATAAGTCCTCCCAAACGGCACCTTAGTTCCACTGGTTCGCAATACCAGCATTAAGAAAATGAAGTAATAAGTGAATAGCTCAATACATTAAATAATAGAAACTCCAAACTGTGCTCTACTATTCATGATAATACAAATTATTAACTAATCTCGCGCAATTACTACATAGAGGGGTAGAAAATAGTGGACATGATTACAATTATGATAGTAAAAAGCCTATCATAATTGTACTCATCAAATACCCCCAGACTTGAGTGTTTGCTTGTCCCTAAGCAAACTAATTCAACCACTTGGGTTACCAATAAAAATTTTGCTTCCGCACACTGGTTGCTATAAATTTAAAGAGAACTTTGATGATGTAATCGTATAAAAAATAGTGTAGCAGACTTTTCTAAATATATCTTTATCTTAAAATTCCTCCAATATATCTTTTAACTATCTTTCACTCTTTCTTAGAAATAGAAGTATAGTCGTCCATAACAATCGTGAGGAGAAAATAACAATTTCAATAAGATATGCATTAGTATTTCAATACTTATACGTACCAATATTGATAGTCATGAGCTTACCTTTTCACACCCTCTCCACGGCACTAGTTAGAATTACTGAGGTTGGATCCTTAGGACTTGTATGGTGGTGTAACCTTTTTGGCTTAGGATAGGCGATTATAGGTGGGGTAATCAAATAAATTTGAGGGTTTTTATCACACTTAGATCACAATTGAACCCTTTGTATGATAAATACCTTAACATACATCAATATTATAAGAGCACCCCCAGACTTTGCACTTATTATACTTCCCATGTTTTTTAATGGAAACTCTATATTTTTATTTTTATTTTAACTAAGTGTCCATAGTGGGGATCATTCCGAGTGGGTGTCAATATACACGCACTCAGACCACATATCACTATGTTTTTTTAGAGGATTCATAGTAGGGATCATTCCAAGTTGGTACAAGTGTACACGCACTCAGGCCACATATCACTATGAATAAACTCATTTCATGAAGATCTCAATAATAGGTGTGCTAATAGGTAAGGATTGGCCTCAGACCACATATCACTAAAATCCCTACAATGAAGTGAGTTCATTTTAGAATAAACTCACTTCATAGTAGGGATTTTAGTGGTGGAGTATCAAAAGGCATAGGGAATAGGTCCAAATTGGGTATGCAAGGGTATAATGTTAAAGGTTGTGGGATTGCAAGGCTCAAACTATTCAAAAGGAGGCCTAAGTCATTTCTGCCCTCATTAAACAACTTATGTGAATGTTTTGAGGATTGCTAGAAGGTAAATTCTAGACATCAATAAGGAGTTTTTTTTTCTTGATTCCCTAATACAAAATTATCTAAATGTTACACTCATCAACTCGCTTTATTATAGATAATTATTTTTTCTAAAATGGAGTGATTGATAGTTAATAATATAGAGGACTATTCTTAAAAATAAATTATATAGAGAAAATTAGGCTAATAAATTTTTATACGTAATTACTAATCAATAAATTTGAACACTAAATTCATTTTAATCAGCGTGCGAAAGTAAATTAAATAGTTATAATCACAAATAAATGACTTAATGAGAGCTTAAGGAAAATTCAAAAAAATTAGGGGTGTTTAACCTTGAGTACTATGATAGCAAGAGTATAATCAATTGTAATCATGTCCATCACAGAAATTTTAAAATTGACGAGCATGACAATCCACCCCCAGACGTAAAACTTGCAATGTACTCATTGCAAAGTAAAGAGTTCCGCAATTTCACCAATATATATAAAAAAAATACTACCAGGAATAGAGCAGAGCACATGAAGTAAAGAAAACAAATGTGATCATATATATATATAATGATGATACAGGTACACGGAGTTAATACAGTGATACATGTCTCATAAAAAAATTATATAAATCAACAATATCAAGGATGGTCGTCCTGGTCGTCCTGGCGGCGAGGTGGGTGAGTGGCTGGCTGTGATGGGCTGGAGATCCCCAAATGAGCCCGCATCTGAACTATGGCGTCCTCCGTCCTCCTCTGTGACTCCTCAATACTCAGAAGGCGCGGCGAGAGCTGGGTGTCATAGAAATGATCTAACTCGCACGAGTACCGAGACTGCGGTGGAGGCTGGGCAGTAGAGGACTCTCCCTGAGTGTAGGTGGAGTGGGCTGGGGGAATCAGGGGCTCATCGAGGTCAGGATCTACCTCGTCTTCGTCGTCGTCGGCGGCAACCGCCTGAGGTCCACGTCTCGTAATGGCATAAGTAATCCCTCCCCGGCCTTGACGGGCGATGACGAGGCGGAGAGATCGAAGACTGGCCATGGTGATGGGCACAGTCTTCGCCGCCACGGTCATCGGAGGAAGAGACGAGAATATGCCCATATTCTTCGCCAGGCGAGTAATGTAGGGGGCTACACAAATAGACCCGATACGTGAATTGTCCGTCTGGTGAAGGATGAACTGGGCGAGTAGGTAACCTAGGTGGACAAGATAGCGGGATGACATGCTATATAGGTATAAGACATCCTGCCTACTAACAATGCCGGAGCTTTCGCCCCGGCCGCTCAAGGTGTGGCTAAGGAGGTGGTGGATGTAGTGGAGGGCAGGAGAAATCAGCCTGGAGGCCTTAGACCTCTTGGCCTCATATTGGTTTAGGTCAAAAGTAAGTCGAGCCCAGATGGGGCCGGTTTGGTCACGGTTGGGGAGATCAAAATGAAGGTCAGAGTAGGCGGCAGTAGAGAAGAACGACTCCTCATAAACCCCTAAGTATTGGGTGAACTGGAGGAGGGTGAGCATATGAAAAGTGTCGGCCACTTTAAATGAGATGATTCCCTCTTGCGGGTTTCCGTGCTCAGCGAGGGAAGGTCTAAGGTTTAAATAAAAAATAGACAGGAACTCGAGCGTGAGTTCCCTAAAGCCTAACACCGCTATAGCAAAAAATTCTTTCCACCCCACTACAGATATTAACTCTCTAACATCACCCGCTAGACTTATTTCTTCCAAGACGCCCCAGTCAATCAAGTGAATGTCCTAGAATTTCTTCGATTGGAGGCGGTTGTAGCGATTTATATGCGCTTGATTCGTGAATTCCAGCGGTGGAACGGCGTCGCGCCTCTCTGTAGACAACGCTTGGAGCTCCGGGCGACATCGGCGACCGCCTTGGGCACGGCTTGAAGACATGATCTGCGGATATAGAAGGATGTTTATTTTTTTTGAAGAGGGAGAACAAAAAGGGAGAATAGAGTGGAGAAGAAGAACTAAAAACAAACAAATTAAAAGAACGTAAACCTAAAAATTTTACCTAGGAGAAATGATTCGGAGAAGGAGGAAGTGGATCCACGAACTTTGAAGGCGAGGATGTTGTAGCCGGATGAGAGGGAGCAGGAAATGAAAATGGGGAGGATGGGGATGAGGGTAAAGAAGAAGAAGTCGGCCCTATATATATAGAAGATGAACACGGGTGGACACACGGGCGTGTGTGCACCCGTGTTCGGGAATCAATAACCGCGAGAAACACGGCCTCCAAGGAGACGTGTGGTCAAACGGCGGGAAAACTGCGCGTCAGATGGACACGGTCAACAACACGGCCGTGTCCGAGACCCGTGTCCCGACACGTTTTCAGAGCACTAAAGTCCACACGGCCACCAACACGGCTGGGTGTCAAGTCGTGTCCTCCTCGGGATGGTTTTGTCAAATGCGACACGGCACAGAACACGCCTGGGTGTAAACCTGTGTCCTGCTCTGTATAAACTCGGTCAAAATCAGAATATGCACACGGGCACAAACACGGGTGTGTGTACCCGTGTCCTTCTCTGGCTGTTAATGGGTAAATGGGCGCTTGAGAACACGGCAACACGCACGGGTGTGTGTTGACCTGTGTTCTGCTCGGGATAAAATGACGCATTTCCCTGGTTTTATATGGGACATGGCCGGGTGAGTGGATGTGTGACAAACACGGCTGTGCACACGGCTGGGTACACAGCTGTGTCCTTCTCGGGAAAAAAAATGACTCTTGCTCATTTTTTTATATAAAACACGGCTGTGTCCAAGGGTGTGTTATGGACACGGCCAGGCACACGGGCGTGTGCTTGGCCGTGTACCCCTCTAAAGTTTAGATTCCTCCTAAGTGATCTTTATTACGAATTTTTGGGTTAAAATTTAACTAAAATTTTTACTAAAAAAATTTTATAAACTATAGAAAAATAATACGACACACAAATTCCTAGTCTAGACGAAGGCAAGTTTCTTGACGAGTAAAGTCTTGAGGAAGCGCACCATAGTAAAGTTTTAACCGGTGCCCGTTGACTTTAAAATCTCCCTTCTCAGGGTGAGTTAGCTCGACGGTGCCGTAGGGAAAGACTTCTTTAACTTGGAAGGGTCCGGACCACTTAGACTTTAACTTCCCTGGGAATAACCGCAGTCTGGAATTAAAAAGGAGGACTTGGTCACCCTTTTGGAATGTCTTAGGTTTACGAAGGTGACGGTCATGAAATAGTTTAGTCTTCTCCTTATAAATCTGGGAGTTCTCATAGGCCATAGTTCTCCACTCATCTAATTCGTCAAGTTGAAGATTACGTTTCTCCCATATAGAATTAGTATCAAAATTAAAAGAGTGTATTGCCCAATACGACTTATGTTCTAATTCTATAGGTAAGTGACAAGATTTAACATAGACTAATCTAAAGGGGGTGGTCCCTATAGGTGTTTTGAAGGCGGTCCTATAAGCTCACAAACAATCGTTTAGTTTCCTAGACCATTGCTTTTTATTCTCTTCTAGAGATTTTTCTATGATTCTCTTAAGTTCTCTATTTGATACTTTAACTTGACCACTAGTTTGTGGATGGTACGGTGTAGCTATCCTATGTGTGACTCCATATTTCTGCAATACTTTGTCTAGCTGTAGATTACAAAAATGTGAACCCCTATCGCTAATAAGTGCACGTGGTGTGCCAAATCGTGCGAATAGAGATTTCAAAAACTGAATTACTACTATACTATCATTAGTGGGCAAAGCTTGCGCTTCAACCCACTTTGATACATAATATACGGCTACCAAAATATATTTATTCTCATACGAAACTGGGAATGGTCTCATAAAATCAATTCCCCACACATCAAATACTTCACATTCAAGAATAAAATTGTGGCATTTCATGTAATTTAGAAATATTACCTGATTTCTAACAAGAATCACATAAAAGCACATACCTTTGGGCATCCCTGAATAGGCCTGAATGACACTGCTTCAGGATTCTTCAACCCTCCTCTGCTGATACACACCTTCGAATAACGGAATCTGCACATATCCGAAAAAAACGGGTCCTCCCAGAAGTAATATTTCAAGTCAGAGAAAAATTTCTTTTTCTGCTGATATGAAAAATCCTTTGGAAGGACCTTAGCCACGAGATAGTTTGCATAATCGGCAAACACTGGATAATCAGGATTGATAGTTATAGATAAGGCAAATAACGACTCCTCAGGGAATGTATCAGAAATCTCAGATTCATCTAACATTGCTCGTAGTAGATTTTCTAAACGTGATAGATGGTCTGCCGCTAAGTTTTCTTCTCCTCGTTATCCCTAATTTCCAAATCAAATTCTTGTAATAAAAGAACCCAACGGATTAAACGAGACTTTACTTCCGGTTTGGATAACAAATATCTAAGAGCAGAGTGATCTGTGTATACTACCACCTTAGACAATGTTAAATAAGATCGAATGGCATAAAATATTGGATGAAAGTGTTTGTTCTTTTTCAGTAGTGGTATAATTCTCCTGTGCATTATTAAGTGTTTTGCTAGCATAAAATATTGGATGAAAGTGTTTGTTTCGGCGTTGCCCTAAAACAGCTCCTACCGCAAAACTGCTAGCATCACACATGATCTCGAACGGCTGAGTAAAATCAGGTGTGATCATAATAGGAGAATTAATTAATCTTTCTTTTAAGAACTCAAAGGCTGCGCAGACACTCTTGATTGAAAATAAAAGGTGTGTCTTTTTCTAGAAATCTAGTAAGTGATTTAGCAATTCTAGAGAAATCTTTAATGAACCGGCGGTAAAATCCGGCGTGTCCTAAGAAACTTCTCACTGCCTTAACGGAGGTTGGTGGTGGTAACTTTTCGATGGTTTCTATTTTGGCTCTATCGACTTGAATTCCTTGGCTAGAGATTTTATGGCCTAATACTAACCCTTCTTGTACCATAAAATGACACTTCTCTCAACTAAGCACAAGGTTTGTTTCCTCACACCTCCTAAGAACTTTCTCTAAATTATTCAAACACAAATCAAACGAATCTCCAAACACAGAGAAATCATCCATAAACACTTTCATGATATCTTCAACATACTCGTTGAAGATGGCTAACATGCATCTCTGGAAAGTGGCGGGGGCATTACATAGACCGAATGGCATATACATATAGGCAAATGTACCGAATGGGCAAGTGAAAGTTGTTTTCTCTTGGTCTTCTGGGGCTATAGGAATTTGGAAATACCCAGAAAGTCCATCTAGAAAATAATAATAAGAATGTCCTGATAATCGTTATAATATTTGGTCAATAAAAGGTAAAGGGAAATGGTATAGTGGCATCGTTTAATTTCCTATAGTCAATACAGACTCGCCAACCCGTTACGGTTCGCGTTGGAATTAACTCATTCTTATCGTTTGCTACCACAGTTAGGCCACTCTTCTTAGGAACGACTTGTACAGGACTTACCCATGAACTATCCGAAATAAGGTATATCATACCAGCATCTAACAACTTAATAATTTCAGCCTTAACTACCTCTTTCATATTTGGGTTAAGCCTACGTTGTGGTTGAATAGAAGGTTTATAGTTTTCCTCCAAAAGGATTTTATGAGTACAAAAACTAGGATTAATACCTTTTATATTAGATATTTGTCATGTTATTGCACCTTTACATTTCTTCAATACAGTTAATAAATTAGCCTTTTCAGTATTAGAAAGATTAGAAGAAATAATAACTGGGTACGAAGAATTAGTTCCTAAGAATGCATACTCAAGATGATCCAGTAATTTTTTAAGTTCTACGACTGGTGGATCCTTAGTATTATTCTTATGAACTTCATGATCTCCTTCGGTAATCAAACTATATTCAGTCGTTCTATTCATCGAAACAGAATTATCTAGAAAAAATAAATGCTCAACAATTTCTTCATTCTTTTCATCTTCTAGATAACAGTTATGCAAATTTCTAAAAGATCTCGATAACAAAAATTAGAATTCATAAAAGTCAAAAAATTATCAACACCATGAGAAAAATAGCAATAATCATCATTATCTAAGAATTGTTTCATAGTATTGCCTATTTGAAAAGTGACTTCATCTTCCCCTACTCGCAAAACTAATTTACTATCAAAAACATCAATAAGAGCTCTAGAAGTGGCTAGGAATGGACGACCTAGTATGAGTGGCACTTCAATATTTTCATCCATGTCTAGAATAACAAAATCAGCAGGAAATATAAACTTATCTACCTTAACCAATACATCCTCAACTATGCCTCTAGGATACTTAACCGACTGATCTGCTAGTTGAATACTCATTCTAGTCGGGCTAAGTTCTCCTAGACCTAGTTTCAGATATAGTTTATAAGGCATTAAATTTATACTAGCTCCTAAATCCGCTAAAGCTTTATTAACTTGTAAATCACTGATTAAACATGGAATTGAAAATGAACCGGGATCCTTAAGTTTTTGTGATAATTTGTTTTGTAAAATAGCGGAACATTCTTCACTAAGTGTTACTAAAGATAATTCTTTTATTTTCTTCTTATTTGAAATTAAATCCTTCAAAATTTTGCATACTTAGACATTCGAATAATTTCAGAAAAAGGTAAATTAACGTCCAATTGTTTAAACATAGATAAAAATTTACCATATTGCGCATCCATGCTCTCCTTGTTCAGCTTTGCAGGATATGGTATTGCGGGTTGATACTCCATTGGCTTCATGTTCATCTCGTTCGATGCTTCGCCACTAGACTCTTCTTGGGGTGCTTCAGTTGCAAGCCTTGGGTCTTGTAACTCCTTTCCGCTCCTCAACTGGATTGCTTTTGCATGCTCCTTCGGATTTGTCTCAGTGTTCCTTGTTGCCATTCAGACACCATCCTTGCAAGTTGTCCAATTTGGTTCTCCAAATTTCGAATTGAGCCCTCTTGATTCCGGAAGGCTACATCAGTAGTTTGCATGAACTTGGTAAGCACATCTTCCAATGTTGGCTTCCTCTGCTCCGGTTATTGTTGTTGTCCAAACATGGGTTGCTTGCCTTGATTGTCTTGCCCTCCCCAAAAGAAATTGGGGTGGTTCCTCCATCCTTGATTGTATGTAAAACTATATGGGTTGTTTGCTGGATTGAAAGGTGGTCTAGTATTGGTACCCATATAGTGAACATGCTCTTGCACTTGAGATTCACCACTAGGCATTCCACCAAATGAAGGGTCTCATTGTTGAGGTGGCAAAGAGGGTGGTGCTAATGACAGGTTATCCATCTTCTGGTGAAGTTTCTCCACTTGAAAGCTAAGGCAGTGACGGCATCCACTTCATACATTCCGGCAGGCTTACTTGGCTTCTGTCTCACGGTAGTCCATTGATAGTTATTCACTGCCATGTCTTCTATCAAATTTTGAGCCTCTTCAGGTGTCATAATGTTCAAGGTGCCCCCACTAGCCGCATCAATCATCTGTTTAGTGGCTGGATTGAGACCATTGTAGAAAGTATGAATCTGAAGCCAAGAAGGTAAGGCGTGATGGGGACATCTCCTTAATAGCTCCTTGAATCGTTCTCATGTGTCGTACAACGATTCAGATTCCAATTGAACATACGTAGAGATGTCGTTCCTTAACTTTGCAGTTTTCGCCGGTGGAAAATACTTCATCAAAAACTTCTCAACCATCATGTCCCAAGTAGTAATCGACCCTCTAGGTAAGGAGTTGAGCCACTGCTTCGTCTTATGCCTTAGTGAGAACGGAAACAATCTCAATCAAATGGCATCATTAGAAACACCATTGATCTTGAATGTATCGCATATCTCTAAGAATCCGGCTAAGTGTGTATTGGGATCCTCATCTTGCAGGCCATCATATTGGACAAACTGTTGAACCATTTGTATAATACTCGGCTTCAATTCAAAAATATTGGTTGGAATTGGTGGTCTAACGATGCTCGACCCAGTACCTTGGAGATTGGGCCTCGCAAAGTCAGACATGGTTTGCTCATTCGGGTTCTCCATGGTATCTAAATTCTCTGGATGATGTTCTCCTTGGTTTACTGTTTCCTCTTCTAACAGTCTGTTTGAAATATCTGTGGTATTAGTTCTCACATCCCTTTGGTTAGTGTTATGAATAATTCGTTCCGGGTCAGGATGAAATGGTGCTAGCCCAGAATTTCTTCCTCTGATCATAGACTAACAGACTAAAAAACAGAGATTAAGTAATATAATCATACTATAAACTAATTTACAATTATTTGTTAGTAAGCAAAAATGGTAGATTAATAGAGTTTAAGCTTTCAAAATATTGAAAAACGAGTCCCCGGCAACGGCGTCAAAAACTTGATGATATTTTTACTGAGTATGTTTAACTTGATGTGGATTCATTCTACACTTTAGAATAAACTATGTAGATGGGCATAAGCTAGATTGAATTATCTTTCAGGCAAGTGCACCTATCAATCATAATATAGGAGAAATCTACATCTCATGTCATATTCCACAGGGCTTTTTCAAATACTCGTACTCACCCTCACTCTATTATCATACATATAATTAAAATTGATTTTTAATCTAAATAAACATAAGTATGACTAATTGGATAAAGTAACATTAGAAGATTAAAGATGATAAAAGACTGAAAGTCTAAGAGCATTCACATGAACATAATCACTTATTAATTCAATTTTATGTAATCATGAAATAACAAAACTATCAAATTCATTGTATTGTAAAGGGTTAAACATTTATCAAATTCTCTCTCGAGCAATTCAAAATCTAAACCTAAGTTGAGTAAATTTTCTCTCGAACAATTTACAACTCACATTTGCACTAAATGCATTACCCTATCTCCTACATAAATTCATGAAATCATATCTCTAAAATACAATGAACTCATTTATCCGTATTATAATTATCCAAACAGCATATCTCTCGATCATGAAATTTGAAATACAAAGAGGAATAATACCCAAATATGAACATTTAACCATCATCCCAAGCATCTAATTTCTCAATCTAGAAGTTTGGAATTCATGTAAAACAAAACCAAAATTCATAACTAGGATAATTCTCAATGTTTGCAAGCCTATATATGAATAAAATACCACGAATTTGATGAAAACAAGAAGATACATGATTACCAAATTGTTCAAATAAAATATTCAAGCGAAATAAAAGATAAATAAAGTTAGATCACCAAGAGAAAGGAAAGATTAAGAGAGATACATGAAAAATTCAACGCATACAAAAATCTCCTTCAATTCCTCCTTTTCTTGGGTGCTCCACTTTCGTCCTCCAGAAGTACTCCAAATGAAATGATCCAAAAAGTCCAGAATAAAATTTTCACACAGGTTTTTATAGTCTCCTTGCAAACAGGGTCGGACACGGGTTCCAACACGGCCGTGTCACAGGCCGTGTTGACGGTTCTAGGGCGGTTCCACACGAATCGGCGTGTCTGGACGTGGGCCATGTCATATGACACGGGTGGTGACACGGCCGTGTTGGATGACACGGCCGTGTTGGATGGCACGGCCGTGTTGGATGGCACGGCCGTGTTGGATGGCACGGCCGTGTTGGATGGCACGGCCGTGTTGGATGGCACGGCCGTGTTGGATGGCACGGCCGTGTTGGATGGCACGGCCGTGTTGGATGGCACGGCCGTGTTGGATGGCACGGCCGTGTTGGATGGCACGGCCGTGTTGGATGGCACGGCCGTGTTGGATGGCACGGCCGTGTTGGATGGCACGGCCGTGTTGGATGGCACGGCCGTGTTGGATGGCACGGCCGTGTTGGATGGCACGGCCGTGTTGGATGGCACGGCCGTGTTGGATGGCACGGCCGTGTTGGATGGCACGGCCGTGTTGGATGGCACGGCCGTGTTGGATGACACGGCCGTGTTGGATGACACGGCCGTGTTGGATGACACGGCCGTGTTGGATGACACGGCCGTGTTGGATGACACGGCCGTGTTGGATGACACGGCCGTGTTGGATGACACGGCCGTGTTGGATGACACGGCCGTGTTGGATGACACGGCCGTGTTGGATGACACGGCCGTGTTGGATGACACGGCCGTGTTGGATGACACGGCCGTGTTGGATGACACGGCCGTGTTGGATGACACGGCCGTGTTGGATGACACGGCCGTGTTGGATGACACGGCCGTGTTGGATGACACGGCCGTGTTGGATGACACGGCCGTGTTGGATGACACGGCCGTGTTGGATGACACGGCCGTGTTGGATGACACGGCCGTGTTGGATGACACGGCCGTGTTGTTCTTCATGTTCTTCAGACACGGCCGTGTTGTTCTTCATGTTCTTCAGACACGGCCGTGTTGTTCTTCATGTTCTTCAGACACGGGTTGGTTGGAAGCAGCTCTTCAATTTGTCCCGAAAAGGACAGGTGGGCACACGGGCGTGTTCCCACCCGTGTGGTGCTCTGACTTATCTTCCAATTATTCGGATCCATCCTGAATAGGACACAGGTAGGCACACGGGCGTGTTCCTACCCGTGTGCGCACAATTCTTGTCTTGTCATCAGCCATGTTGGATCCGTGAACTTCTCTGTTTGCTCTAAGACTTTTAGTTCTACTGCTTCGCAATACCTGCATTAAGAAAATGAAGTAATAAGTGAATAGCTAAATACATGAAATAATAGAAACTCCAAACTGTGCTCTACTATTCATGATAATACAAATTCTTAACTAATCTCGCACAATTACTACATATAGGGGTAGAAAATAGTGAACATGATTACAATTATGATAGTAAAAAGCCTATCATAATTGTACTCATCAGTATTCTGCTTCAACTGAGGATCGAGCAACCACGACTTGTTTCTTACTCCGTCAGGTAACAAGATGACCTCCAAAATAGGTACAAAAACCACTGGTTGACCGCTGATCATCTAAGGAACCAGCATAATCTGCATCAGAATACGCAACCAACGTTGGAGTAGAGGATGAGATTTTGTATACCAGCCCTTGACCCGGAGCTGTTTTAAGGTATCTTAGGATGCGCTCCACGGCTTGAAGGTGAGATCTTGGAGGGGCATGCATAAACCGGGTGACCACCCCAACAGCAAAGGATATATCCGGTCTTGTGACCGTTAGGTAGATCAATTTCCCAACAAGTCGTCGATAGTATTCCGAATTTTGGAGAGGAAGATCTGTATCGGAAGCATGTGCACATAGCTATGAAGCACCGACACTCTAAAATGGCCAGAGTGTCGGTGTCCGACATTCCGACACGCGTCTGACACGCCGACACGCTCGGACACGCGTGTCGGAAGTGTCGGACACATTTGTTTGGGACTCACGTGTCCGGCTAATTTGGACACGCGAGTCCCGTGATCGGGTTGATTATTTTATCCTCGATCGTCTCCAACTCTCGGCATTCCATATTTATCTTCTTCTGATTAGGGCATCTGCAATTGCTCGGCGCTTGGCTCTTCTTCCCCCAATCTGCTTCAGGTCTGCGGCTTCCTCTTCCTCCCTTCCTCTTCCTCGTCGATCCGCGCCTCTGCGGCCACCATCGATCAGCGACTGCGGCTCGGCATCCATCCTATTTCTCGGCATCGATCAGCGACTGCGGCTCGGCATTCATCCTATTTCTCGGCATCGATCAGGTCTGCGGCTTCCTCTTCTTCCCTTCCTCTTCCTCGTCGACCCGTGCCTCTGCGGCCAACCATCGATCAGCGACTGCGGCTCGGCATCCATCCTATTTTTCGGCATCGATCAGCGACTGCGGCTCGGCATCCATCCTATTTCTCAGCATCGATCAGCGACTGCGGCTCGGCTCTTCTTCAGGTATATCCTACTTTCTGGATATATTCTCGGCATCAATCAGCGACTGCGGGTCTGCGGCAAGCTCTTCTTCAGGTATATTCCCCTTTCCTACTCAATTTCTTAGCATTGAAGAATATAGTAGTGTTATTTCCTTGCTCTTTGTTCTGGCCTAATATTAACAGCCTTCAAAATCAAGTTGTTCTTTGCTCTTTGCTCTTTGTTCTGGCATTGTGATATACTTGAATATACTTGATCAAGTTGCTCTATTTATATACTTACTATTGTGATATGCTTACTTGTTCTGGCATTGTGATACATTTACTTGCTCTTTGTTCTGGCATTCCATATGTTTGATCAAGTTGCTCAAAATCAAGTTGCTCTTTGCTCTTTGTTCTGGCATTGGATTTTGTGTATCTTCACACATGTTGTTTTCCTTAGATTTTTTTCTATTTATAATATATTTATTGTGAGCACTAGACATTGTGATAATATTGCATTGAAGAATATAGTAGTGTTATTTCCTATTAGATTTCTTATAACGGGGATAATGTCTTCTTTGATGCATATTATTATTTCAATTATGTCTATATTTGTTGCTTTTATTTTTTTTAGTAGAATGTCTTCAAGCAAGAATAGTAATAGTGATTTACAAGAGCCTATATCTGTTGATGATGACCCAAATAAACCATTATGGAGGTTTGTCACTAAGTTAGCTACTCATGGTGAGGCGGGAGGCAATTTATCTTGGAAGTGTAATTTTTGTGAAAAAGATTTTACAAGTTCATATACAAGAATGAGAGCACATTTGTTAATGCTTAGTGAAAAAGGTATTGGAAAATGTGTCAAAGTACAAAAGAGTGATCTCCTCGAGATGGAAAATTTAGAAAGAGAGTTGAATGCTAGAATTGCAAGTTTTGCTCCTAAAAAAGTTCCTTTGCCCCCTTCATGCACAGCAACTTACGTCTGCTTTCAAGAAAAACTCCACAATATACACAAGGAGAAACAAAGATGTGAGATATTGTCGGAGATGCTTTTGATACATTCGAAGATGTTGGTATGCTGGAAATTGCAAATCTCTCACTAGATGAGCCGGACTTTGAATCAGTTGTCTTTTTAAACGATATATAATATGTAAGTATGAGTATTACATTTTTAAATGCTAAGTTTGTTCATTTCTTGTCTATTTATTAGTATTTTGCAATTTCTATAAATATAAAATATGAATTTAACAAACGTGTCGAATATTAGTAGTTTAGGAGAATGGACGAGTCGCCTGTCGTGGCGTGCCGCCTGTCGTGGCGTGCCGCCTGTCGTGGCGTGCCGCCTGTCGTGGCGTGCCGCCTGTCGTGGCGTGCCGCCTGTTGTGTGTCGTTGTTGGTGCAACATAGGCACACAGCTTATGATTTACATCCATTGGAGTAGTAGTGGGTTTGCATCCAGAGTAGTCAGCATCTTGAAGGAGATCCAGGCAGTACTTCCGTTGGGAGAGGACAAGTCCATCCGGACGTCTCGCGATCTCAAGACTAAGGAAGTATCGAAGATGCCCCAGATCTTTTGTCTGAAAGACGGAGCTAAGGTGTTGTTTGACCGCTTGGATTTCCTTTGAATCATCTCCAGTGATTAGGATATCGTCAACATAAACTAACAGAAGAACCGTCCCTGTTTTCTGATGACGAGTGAACAGAGAGAAGTTTGTTGAGCTCTGAGTAAAGCCGACTTCCCGAACTGTCTTACTAAACTTGTCGAACCATGTCCGAGGGAATTGTTTGAGACTATAAATGGACTTCTTCAAATGACACACTCGGGACTCCCCCGTGGTCTCAAACCCGGGAGGTTGCTGCATGTAGACCATTTCCTGGAGATCGCCGTTCAGAAACGTATTTTTGATATCCAGTTGATGTAAGGGTCATTCGTGATGCACAACCACGGAGAGAAGGATACGAACAGTGTTGAGTTTGGCTACGGGAGAGAATGTCTCCTCATAATCGAGACCGTGCTATTGGGTGAATCCACGAGCTACCAGGCGGGCCTTCAGACGATCAATTGTCACATCAGGAGCATGTTTGATGACAGACCCATTTACACCCAACAGGTGTCTTCCCGGGAGGTAAAGGGACTATGTGTCAGGTCTGGTTAGCCCAGAGAGCAGTCATTTCTTCTTTCATGGCCGTCCGCCAGTCAGGATGTCGGAGAGCCTCCTACACAGAGTTAGATACAGAAATAGAGGATAATGAAGTAGCAAAAGTTTGAAGTCGTGAGGATAGGCGATGTAGGGATACATAATTCGCCATGGGATGAGCGGTTGATTCTGGTGTCGGATCAGCAGGACGTGGAGCGTCAGAGGTCGAAGCCGACTGCATTGGGGCAACGGAGCTAGGTTGGCGACGAGTGTAAACACGTATAACAGGTGGCTTGGAAATAGTGGGAGGCTGAGCAGGAATGTGTGGTGGGGGAGGAGTGGTAACGGGAATGAGAGGACGTAGGACAGGTGGTGGTAGAGGTGTAGGGTCTGGAGCAGAGAAGAAGGGAAGATCCTCCCGAAAGGTAACATCAGCAGAAACAGTAACTTTGAGGGTAGTAGGAGAATAGCAGACATAGCTTTTCTGAGTTCGTGAATAGCCAACAAAGATTTGTTTGGCCGCTCGGGGATCCAACTTGTCCACGGATGGACCAAGAATGTGAACATTGCAGGTGCACCCCAAGATGCGGGGTATGAGAAAGAATGTCGGAGAAGAGGGGAACAGGAGGCTGAACGAAGTGGCATTGTGGAGTATGGAGGGCGGAAGATGGTTACTCAGATAGCATGTTGTTGAGAGGGCAAAGTTACAATTAGTTTTGGGAACCTGCATTTGAAGCATGAGAGAGTGAGCAATATCGAGAAGATGGCGGTTCTTACGCTCGGCTACGTCATTTTGTTGATGGGTATAAGCACACGATGTTTGGTGAATGACTCCAAAATCTGAGCAAAGGATCGCGAACTCGTGGCCAGTGTATTCGCGAGTATTATCAGTGCGAATAGTTTTGATGTTCGTGGAGAATTGCGTGCTAGTCTCAAGGAGGAAAGCCCGAAAGACACGCGGAAGCTCAGAGCGATCCCGAAGTAAATATAGTCATGTCATTCGAGAATAATCATCAAAGTTAGAAAATAGCGATAAACAGAAATGCTAGTGATTTTGTACGATCCCCAAATATCGGAGTGTACTAAAATAAAAGGAGCAGAGCTCCGAGTACAATGAGATACAAAAGATGAACGAGGATGCTTGCCCAAAATACAAGATTCGCACTGAAAAGAAGGAAGAGATACATCTGGTAGAGCCTTCTGGAAGAGATACATCTGGTAGAGCCTTCTGGAGGACCTCGGCCGCGAGAGCTGGTACGTCCCCCCCCCCCCCCCCCAAGCAGAAGGTGGAAGGGGCAGTAAGGGCACAGAAGTTTGCTGAAGGAGAGCCGGTGACGGAGGTCCAGAACTATCAGGAGGTGGTGAGACCTTGAGCAAACATGGAACATACATCCGATAATGATGGAGTAACAGCAGAGGAGATGATCTGAGCCCGAATGCTCTGAAAATGCGGTGGCACACGAGCCATCATCATGGCGACGCCCACGGCTTCTTTTTGAGCTCGTTGTGCAGCAAGATCCATCGTAGAAGGTTGATGTTGAATCCATGCTTCAACCAGAGTTTTGGCCCGAGTAATAAAGGAGGTGAGATCGGTGGCCCCGCCAACAACAAGAGTCTGAAGATCAGTGATGATGTCATACAAGTGTTGTGGACTATCCTTCCCGAAATAGAGGGAATGAAGTTCATCCCACATCGCTTTGGCCATCTCATGATACATGGTCATGCGATACGGTTCTCCATCAAGGGAGTTGAGAAGCTAGGTCTGAACACGACCGTCATTGCGCAACCAGTCGTCAGTAGGAGGAGCGGGGGCAGCTTGAGTCAAGTGATGTAGGAAGCCTTTGGACTGAAGGACACGGCGAACCGAGTGTACCCACTGCACAAAGTTCTTCTTCCCAGCTAAAGAGATAGTCGTAATCTGCAGTTCATCCTGAAGTTCAGGAGCAAGAGACGGGCGATCAGCAGAGGAGGAAGCCGCCTGTCCGGTATAGTCAAGAGAAGACCCCATGGCCACGCGGTTAGGAGGCTAGACCGACGGCAAGAGGATCAGCGGCTAGAAAATAAACCGCGTGGGTAATCCAGGAGTAGGCCGGGCGGTTGCCGGTTGGCAGTTAAACCGCGCGGAATGGGAGGCAATGGTCCGGCGGCAAGCACAGAAGAGGCCGCGACCAAGGAAACGGAGCGGGTAGACGGGGGAAGCTACCTTGATTAGAGAGCTGGGGAAGTCGCATGGTCTCGGTGGCAAAACACCAGCGGCAAGAGAAGATGTCGCGACCAAAATGCAAAGCCCGCAGCGTGTATAGAAGTCGAAGTGGCTAACCAAGGAAGAGGTCGCGTGAGAACTCCACACGGTTAGGGTGAGTACACCAGCAGCAAGGGAAAATGTCGCGACCTAGATGCGGAGCTCGAAGCGGTTAAAGAGGCCGCACTGTTCCGCGCGAGTAGAACAAGAAAGAAACCGCGCGGGTAAGGCACAAAGAGAAGCCACACAGCGGTTAGAGAGCTCGTTGCGGCTAGAGAGCTTGCGAGAACCACACGAGAAGCCGCGCGAGAAAGGCAGTGCGGCGGGTTAGAGAAGTAAAAGAGAGGTCGTGCGAGAAAGGCAGCAGGGAGAGAAACCGCGCGGGTAGAGAGGAAAACCGCGCGGATAGAGAGGAGGGAGAAGGCCCCACCTGTCAGAGACATGGTTGTAGATGTCGGATGTCGGGTTCATGTCGGTTTGAGTTTGAAATGTCGGATGTCGGATTGCGGGAGATATATCGGGGATATTTTACAATGTCGGATTTTAATAATTAAATAAATTTTTTGAAATATATTACACAATTTTTATAAATATGTATAATTGTATACATAATGTAAATTTATAAATTACACAATAAACTATATACAAATAGTGCATGTTTATAAATTATATAAGAAAAGAGTCGTCAACTGCAATAAACGAGATAAAGATCACCAAATGAGAGCTAGATGAGAAAGTAGTCGATACTAGGCTTAGAGAAATGCACAAAATGAAGCACAAAACAAATTGTTTCTATTTGGTCTCCTCAAAAGGGACAACCCAGTGCACAAAGCATCCCTGCGTAGCGAGGGTTCAAGGAAGGATCCCACCACAAGGGTGAAATGTAGGCAAACCTTACCCTGCATTTCTACAAAAGGCTGCTTCCAGGACTCGAACCCGTAACCTCAAGGTCACACGACAACACCTTAACCGGTGTTTGGTCTCTTCAAAAAATGGAAAAAAAATTATTTGTAATACTCTTGATGATATATCGGTCGCGAAATATCGCCTGATATAACGGGTTAAACGGATATATCGGGTGATATTTTCAAAAACGACATATTTGCTTAAAATATCGATATCATGGCGTTTTACCCTCAAAACCTTTATGTCGGACGACATCTACAACACTGGTCAGAGAGAGTCCTATAAAAACAGGGGGGCCAAGAGGAGAGGAAGAAGAGGTGGAAGCCACGAGAGAGAGAGAGGGGGAGGAGCGGCTAGAAAAAAACTTAACCACGCGGGAAGCCGCGGTTAGAAAGAGAGTTAACCGCACGGGAAGCCGCAAGCGGGTAGAAACCAAGCCGCGGGATTGGTGGGAAGGAGAGGCGGGAAGAATGGCTCTAGCCGCAAGCGGGTAGAAACCAGGCCGCGCCCAGCGCGAGAAGGGAAGGCCGTACGGTTAGTAGAATGCTAGCCGCAAGGAGAGACTGATTCCCTCTGATACCATGTGGAGAAAACCTCAAACTTGTATATACTTTCTCAATAATCAAATACAAGGTATGAATACACATTTATAGGAGGGAGAAAGAGAGAAGAGATCCCTATACATGATGTGGGACTAAAGAGGAGAAAAGAAGAAAACTAAAGATGGGCTCCAACATGGGCCTCTTTACATGGGCTTTTCCAACAGTACAAAAGTTATGCATGGCTTTACAAATCAAGACCTCGATGACCGCTTAAATTAGCATAAAGACTTTCTAAGATAATAGCCAACTTCCATTTTGAACTTTTCGGAATAAGCAAATGGAAAAAGGAGATTCTTCCTTTAGGTCCCCTGGATAAATACATCTTTTGATATCAAGCTGCTAAAGAACAAGCAGCATGAGATAATAGCACAAAGAAAATGCATTTTTGTCATTGTGGTCATGGGGTAAAAATCTCCATGTAACCGACCCCATATTTTATATATAAGGATATATCATTAGACAATCATACAATGCACCTTTCCACAATAGCATCATGAATTTATTTCACCCAGAACACCCATACGGACTGAACTGATTTCCTGCCTAATGTTTCAATGGAAGATAGAACAATCTTCCATTTTATTCTTCTTCAAATTTGTCGTCTACTTAACCACAAATCTTTTCCACTTAGGCATAACAATAGACGTCTGCCAGCTTCTACAGAAGATGTACATTTTGACTACCTTTATGAAGAGCTATCAGAAGGTTGAGTTTTCGCTACGTATTGGATTTGAATAGGTATTAGACATTTGGAGTTAGATAATCAGGCATCGTTTCATGGTTGAGTAAGAGGTATAGGTAGTCGTAAAAACAACTGGAAGAGGGATTCATTTCATCTGTATCAAAACTCTTTCCATGAAGAGAATCTGGAGTTGGACTCCGAAAGAACGGGTTCCCCTAACAAAAAATAGTATTCATTAAACATAAGATACGATTGGAAGAAGGATGAAAACACTTGTGGCCTTGTCGGGAAGATGAATAGCCAACAAAGAAACACCTCGGGGATCGAGAGAAAAGTTTATCCCAATTTTGAAGGTGAACGTGTACAAGTACAAACACACCGAAAATATGTTGGAAGAAGGTTGGGGATATGAATCATAAATTTGATGAACAAGTGGGATTATAGAAAGGCATAGTTGATAACACATGAAGGAAAATTATTGAGGTAGTGGCAGCAAAAATAACATCTCCCGATGTGATTATGGAAGGTTCATAGTAACAAGCAAACACTTGGCAACTTTTACAAATGTCTGTTTTCCTATCAGCTACTATATTATGCATGAGTGAAAAAGTAGTTTGGCGAATAATACTGTTCAAAAATAAACCCCCAAAACACCATTATTGTCATATTCTCCCATGTTATCACATCTTAAAACTATAATCGATCCCCAAATTGGGTTGCAACCATTTATGGAATCTTTCAAGGCAATCAAACGCCTATTCTTTCCCTTGCAGCAGATATAATTAAGTAGTATTAAAGGAATAGTCAGTAAGCATAACAAACCAGCCAAATCCATGTGAAACTATAAACAATGAAGGACCCCAAATATCATAATCCACAATATGAAATTGAGTGGTCAATCCAAGCTCAGATGAAAATAATTGACAATTGACATTAGCCATCCATTAAATTCACATGAAGACCTTTGACGCATGCACGACAAAATGACATTGATGCAACACTACACAGTCAAACGAACACAATAGAATATTCATTGGAAAATTAGGACAAGGCAATTCAAGATAGTTGTTTTCTTATATTCATCAAAGAGAGCAACACGTACAACAATACTATAAATCAACTAAACTTAAGATCTTTGCAATATTACTAAGCTACAAAATAAGTTTATGAGTAAAACTCACATATAGAAATGAACAATTTGTTCATCTGCATTGGAATCATCATCGATCAAGTGTGAGACGGAAAAAATTCCACAGGAATGTAATGATTTATTCGAGTGTGAGGATCGAGATGAGTTCTTTGTAATCTTTCAATTTATCTATTTCCATCCTTGGTAAAACTTTTAGCTCTTGAGCCAAATTCAATGAAATGAATCATCATCAGTCATAGAAGAGAGTGGAAAACAAAGAATAAATCACCATATTTATCACAATCTAGATTTTATCAAGTATGGAGCTATGGAATTGTACAATTAGATTATATAAGAGAGATTTTAACAATTAACATCAATTTTGTTGATAATATAGTCCCATGTCGGGAACTTCTGTAATGTAAAATAGATCTTGGCCCCCTTAGTCTACAACAAATTAGTTTTAAATTGTATGATTAGGTTTTAATATGATATCAAGGCAAGCTCAGCCCATTGAACCCATCCAAAATCACCCAGTTAAAAATTTCATTTAATAGCAGCAACCACCCTACACGTGATGGTAAGCGCTGAGAATATAGTCTCTGACGTAGAATGTGTGGCGGTCGACTCCTTGCCGAGTAACGCGAAGCGCGACAAATTTGCCTGTGGGGATAGCAGCATCGGCGTTTATTTCGCATCATTCGTTTAGTCTGTGTTTCTTATTTGTGATGTTGGGACTTTTGTTTTATCAGTTTCTTTTATCTTTTGTTATTTTATTCCTTTTTGGGTGAGCCTCCCCAAGCACAGATATATTTATTGGGAGAGCCTGCATGGAGATCTTATCTATTGGAAAAACAAAATCAAAATACTATTTTCTGCCATTCTCCCAAGCTCTGCTAGGGTCAGCATCTTTCTGGTGGATTCAAGGCTTTCTGCACTGCGTGTTTCATTAAGTGGTATCAAAGCTTCCGACCTACACTTATGGCAGGTGGCTTACCATGGCTCACAGCGGCGGCACACACACCAACCCCCTTGCCAATGAGCAGGGGGGTAAAACCCCATGGGGTGAGGACTAGGCGGTGGTCAATCAATACTTGGAGCGAATGTTTGGAAGGATGGAAGAGCAAGTCAGTCGGCAGCTGCGTGAGATTCGTGATTTCGTTGCAGGTCTGAATTTTCAGCACCGACCGCTCGACATTGATGGAGATGGGGAACGGGAACCGGTTCGCCTCCCTCCTGCGCAGGCCCGCTCCCCTGCTCTTCCTAGCCTTCTTGTTGGGGCCGATGACGATGGTGACAAAGATGGAGGATTTGATGCTCTCGTTGGTGATCAGCGGGGCCGCCGCTTCCACACCCACCATGATGACTTCCTTCTTAAGGCAAACATCCCCCCCATTTGCTTGTAATATGAACATTGAAATATTTCTTTACTTGCTTTCCGAAGTAGATCATTTTTTGGGTGTATTTGACATACCTGGTGACAACCAACAAGAGAAAATGGTGGCTTACCGCTTGAAGGGGGTAGTGCCTCCTCATGGTGGGATCAGTTGCAGATCAACCGCAGCGTTAACGCCTACCGCCGGTGAGAAGTTGACGCTGAATGATGCAGTTATTGAAGGGCCTCTTCTTGCCGCTAAATTACGAACAATTTTTATTTCAAGAGCTACAGAATTGCAAGCAACGACAATGCTCGGTGGGCGATTACACCTCTGATTTCTTCCGGCTGTCTTCCTAGAGTGAGTCTGACTCTCAACAAGTGGCTCGCTATGTGGGGGGATTGGAATATGCTACTCAAGACGGTATTCTGCTACAACATATCCACTCGATGCATGAGGCGCACAACATGGCCCTAAAAGTTGAGATTCAACTCAGTAGTGCAGTTGCTCGGAATGTGAGCAGTCGACGAGAATATCATCCAGAGCAATTCCTCGTGCCCTCCCTGCTTCCCGCACGAAATCTCCCTTCCAGCCCTTTTGTTCGCCCACCTCGTGATGCTGGTAAGAATGTGTATGTGAAGCCAACCGACGACAAGTGCTACCATTGCCAAGAGATCGAACAACGATTGAATAATTCCCCGACTCGTACACCAGTCCATCTAGTTGAACAGGACAATGTTGGTGGTACCGATTTACGGGCGACAGCAATGTTGACGAGTTTAGTGCAGCTAGAGAGGGTGGTGAGCTTTGTTGTGAGGTGCAACGACTGTTATATGCGCCTAAAACGGAGTCCTCCCAAAGTACCAATATTTTCCGCACAAGGTGCACCATTAAGGGTAAGGTGTGACGTCTGAGCATAGACAATGGAAGTGCTCAGAACTTTGTCTCCTTGGCATTGGTTACTCATTTGCAGATAGCGACCGAACCACATCTGTCCCCATATTTCATTGCTTGGATTCAGAAGGGTGATGTCATTCAAGTTGCGTGTGTTTGTTGCATTCCGGTTTCCTCGGGCCGCTCGTACCAAGAAGAGATCTGGTGTGACATTTTAGACAGGAACTGCAACCATCTCCTCCTTGGGTGGCAGTGGAAATACGACATCGGCGTTCGTCACAAGGGACGAAGCAACATGTATCTGTTCAAGTGGAATGGGCGACGAATTGCTTTGCTGCCAAGTTTTGACCAGGACAAGTCGTCAAAAGAACCTGCAATGCATGATCAACCACAGCATGTCTTGTTGTCACTGGGCGGGAATGTTGTGATGATATTACAGGACAAGCAGAGCTAGACCTTTTCCTGATGGTCATTAAAGTTTCCCGAGACAGCAATGGGTTATGATGACTACATTGTGTGTCCGCCCAACATCCAGGATTTGCTCGAGGAGTCCGCAAATGTGATGCATGATGATCCGCCCCGAGTTCTTCCAACTATTCGGTTCAGCACCAACCTAACCTATTATCGGAAGCATGCTTGCCCCATCTCTCGCACCAACGAATGGGACCCAAAGAAAGAGAAACACTCCTAAAAATTATTGAAGATTTGTTGTTGAAGGGGCTAATTCGTGAAAGTCTTAGTCCTTGTGCAGTTCCTGCTTTATTACTCACAAGAAAGATGGGAGTTGGTGAATATACGTGGATAGTCGCGATATCAACAAGTTGACGATGAAGTATTGATTTCTTGTTCCTCGTTTGGATGACATGCTTCATCAACTAAGCGATGCTCAAATCTTTACCAAGTTGGATCACCGGCACGGGTATCACCAAATCTGGGTGCGGGAGGGTGATGAAAGGAAGATGGTGTTCAAAACACCAATTGGCCTCTACGAATGGCTTGTTATGCCTTTTGGAATGTCCAACGTGCCAAGTATGTTCACACGAGTAATGTCTCAAGTTCTCAAGCCCTTGCCTAACAAGTTGGTAGTTGTGTATTTTGATGATATCTTAATTTATAGTCCAGACAACGACACACATGGAGCACCTTCGGCATGTTAATCCACTTGGAGGGATGTATAACTATTTATCAATTTCAAGAAGTGTGCCTTTCTGCAACCCCGTCTCATCTTCTTGGGTTTCATGATATCTACAAATTGTATCTTTGTTGATGAGGATAAAGTTCGGGCCATTAAAGCGAGGTTGCCTCCTATGGCGTCCGAGGTTTGAAGTTTCCATGACCTCGCCGGCATTTTGTCCGCAATTTAAACTCCATTATGGCTCCCATATCCGAATGTATGAAGAAGTGGACGTTCCACTAGACGGAGGAGGCCGGCCTGAGCTTCAAGACCATTAAGGACAAATTGTGTGCGGTGCCTGTCTTGGCTCTTCCTGATTTTGACAAGCTCTTCACAGTGAAGTGCGACACTTGTGGTGTGGGCATTGGGCCGTTCTCATATAGGAGGGTCGGCCCGTCGCTTTCATGAGCGAAAAGCTGTGTGAAGCCCGTCCAAAATGGTCAAGAATTTTCTGCTATTTTTCAGGAGCTAAAATTATGGGAACCTTCCTTGATCCAACGCGAACTCATCATCTTCTCCAATCATCAAGCGCTCCAGTATCTCCAAGCCAAAAGCACATCAACAAGATGCATGGTCGTTGGACCGCCTTCATACAAAAGTTCGTATATGTGATTCACCACAAATTCGGATCACAAAATCGCATTGTAGACACTCTTAATTGTAGAGCTGCACTTCTAGTCATTGTGAACCATGAGGTGGAGGGCTTCGATTTCCTAGAGGATTTTTATGCGAATGATGAGGATTTTCGGTCCATTTGGGTGTCCTGTACGGAGGGTCGGCCAAGTGATGATTTTCACCTCCATGACAATTTCCTCTTCCGTAGCAACCGCTTGTGTGTTCCCTGAACTTCTCTTCGGAAGAAGCTCCTCCATGACTTGCATGGCGGAGGCTTGGCAGGACACCTCGATCGTGACAAGACCAATGCAATTGTTGAGGAACACAAGTACACAACTATTGGCCACAACTCAAACGTGATGTGTACAAGTTGGTTATGTGTTGCCCCATTTGTCTAGTAGATAAAGGTCAGCCCAAAACACCAGGTTGTACATGTCGCTCCCTGTTCCAGAAGCTATCTGGGAATACTTGTCGATGGACCTCGTGTTGGGCACTCTCGCGCACCCAACGTGGCGTGGATTCAGTTTTTATCATCGTGGATAGATTTTCCAAAATGACGCACTTTATTGCTTGTCGCAAGACCTCCAATGAGTCTCATGTCGCCAAACTATTTTTTGTGACATTGTGGCGTCCCAAAATCCATCATATTGGATTGATATACGATGTTTCTATCACATTTTTAGAAAACCCTTTGACGGATGTTCGAAACATCCCTCAACTACAGCAGCACCACCCACCCTCAATCCGACAGTCAAACTAAGGTAGTGAATCGCTCTTTGGGTAATTTGATTTGAAGCATTTGCGGTGACAAGCCAAAACGATGGGATTACACATTGGCCCAGGAGAAGTTTGTGTTCAAAAGTGCGGTGAACCGGTCCACCGACAAGTCGTCGTTCTCCATCGTGTACACCAAACCACCAAGGCAGGTTGTAGATTTGGTGTCGTCCCCTCTAGGTTCAAGTAATAACAATGTGACAACTCATTTTGCAGATCAGGTGTCTTCTTTATAGTAGGAAATTCGCCAAAAGTTGATTGCCTCCAATGAGGCATACAAGGCGACGGCCGGCCGACGTCGTCGACACAAGACATTCATTGTTGGTTATCTGGTAGGGGTATTTTTGCGCAAAAAGCACTACCCGACCGGTACCTACACTAAGTTGTCGCCTCAACATTATGGGCATTTTTGCATCAGTCGGAAGATTAACGACAATGCGTACGTCATCGACCTCCCAGCACACCTCAACATTTTCAGCACATTCAACATGGCAGACCTCTCGGCTTATCAACCCCCCGGACATTGCCTTGCACCCACTGGATAACTCGGGGTCGAGTTCTCTTGACGTTGGAGGGACCAGTGTTGTAGATTTAGGCCGACATGCCTGATATGTCAGCCGACATAAAGGTTTTGGGGATAAAACGCCACGACAACGATATTTTAAGCAAAAATGTTGTTTTTGAAAATATCACCCGATATATCCGTTTAACCCGATATATCAGACGATATTTCACGACCGATATATCGTCGAGAGTGTTAAAAATATTGTTTTTGTTTTTGATGAGACTAAACACCGGTTAAGGTGACACCCTGGTCTGCCTGCGAGGCATAGCAGCATTGTCGTTTATTTTGCATCATTCTTTTAGTTCGTATTGCTCGTGTCTTTTTGGGAATTTTGTTATATTAGTCTCTTCTATCTTTTGTTATTTAATTCTTTTTTGGGTGAGCCTCCCCAAGCACAGATATATTTATTGGGAGAGCCTGTATGGAGATCTTATCTTTGGAAAAACAAAATCAAAGAACTGTTTCCTGCCTTTCTATCAAGCGCTACTAGGGTCGGCTTCTTCCCGGTGGATTCCAGGCTTTCTGTACCACGTGCTTCATTAGTCTCACATTGGGAATTTATGCGTCTTTGTGAGTTAATATAGATCTTGGGCCTTTCCCCTACAACAAAATGATTTTAGATTGGATGTTTAGGTTCTAACAAAGACTATACAATAACATTGCATCAAGAAAACAAACATGGAAGTTGAATTTGTCTTTTAACCGCAACATAACATACAGTACAACCGTAACACCCCCGATTTTCAGATAATATTATTTGATTTGATATCGTCATATTTATGACGTCAAGACGTTGTTTTTTACGTTATGTTGACGGCGCTGCACCGTTAGTGCGTTTTTGCATCCGTTGGGTTTGTATGACCAGATTTTTGGGATTTTGATTTGAATTGAATGTTTTTTCCTTGATTGAAAGGGATGAAGTTTTGAGGTTTGGACTTGTCCAGTTTTATTGCGATCCGAGCATTTTGGGTCTCGGCGCGTGTTTGAATCTTTGTGATGATTTTTGTTTGTGTAAGCATTTGATGATAGTGTCTCAGGAATGGTGCGTCGGATCCGAGGGTTGTCTACGTTGTTAAATTTGTTTAATTCGGCGCGCGTGTGGGCCTCCGTTTTGAGCTCGTATTTCCTTGTTCAAACTATTTGAACGTGATTATTATATTTAATCCTTAAGCTTGTTTTGATTTTCGGGAAGCCCACCTTAAGGGCAGGTTTTCGTCGAGCGGAGGCGGGAGACGAATTTTTTAGGCGATGTCTGGGTTTTTGTCAAAGCGTCGATCGGAGTTCGCCGATCGTCGAACGGAGTTCAACGAAAGTCGAACGAAAGGCGATGTCTGGGCTTTGACTAAGCGTCAAGCGGAGCTCGACGATCGTCAATCGGAGTTTTCCTTTGCTCGACGAAAGTCGATCGGAGTTTTCATTTGTGCTCGACGAACTCCGACCAGAATACGTCGAACGGGTTTTGTGTTCGACGAACTTCGAGCAGAATTCGTCGAAAGGGGTTCTTCTTCCCTCTGGTTCTCGAGAAAGTCCTTCTGTGGATTCTCGAGAAGCCTTTCTGTTATTCTTGAGAAGTTCTGTTGTTCTCGAGAAGTTCTGTTGTTCTCGAGAAGTCCTTCTGTAGCTCTCGGGAAATGTCTCTGTTGTTCTCGAGAAATTCCTTCTGTTGTTCTCGAGAAGTGTTGTTGTTCTCGAGAAGTGATTGACTTCTACTCGAGTAATCCTTCTTCTGTACTCGAGTAGGCCTTTTTCAGTACTCGAGAAGCCCTGATTTTCTCGAGAAGTGTTTTGTTTCTCGAGAGGGCATGTCATTCTCGAGTAGTGCTTGTCCTGTTCCCGAGAAGTCTCCTTCTTCCCGAGAGGTCTGGTCCAGTTAACCCTCTTCCCCGGTTCTTTCTTAGAAAAATAACTGTTATAGGTAAAAATAATTTTTAATATTACAAATTATACCTTAAATATATATATGTACTTCTTCTTCCCCATTCTTTTAGACCGAACTCCTGTTCATCTCCCGAACCAGAGTGGCGTGAGCGTGAGAGACAAATTTTTTTCCGTGATTCTTCGGGTGGCCGCCGACGATGCTCCGATGCTCGAAATCTTAAACCGATCATAGGTACTGAAAGCTCTCAGCGAGAGCTTCATCATCGTGGTAAAATCTTCTCTATTTCTTGAGTTTTTCTCGTTAGGGTTTTTGGCCCTAACCTCTTCTTTTGGCTATTCTTGTTAGATTTCGACTTCCCTCGTCTTCTTTAGCCCCGATCTACGACAAGGAGCGATTTGGAGAGTTTTTCCGGCAAAATAAAGGCAAGTGGTGGTTTTACTCCCCCCTTCCCTTCTTCCTCCCGATCTGCTGAAATTTCCATCTCCAGCAAGTGTTGTCTTAATCCTTTGTTTAAAAACACTTGTATTATCATGATCTTAAATTTGCTAATCAAACCTTGTATAATGGTTTATGTTTTAATGATGTGGTTGAATCTTGCTCTTTTAACCGTACCTTAACTATTATGTAGGACGTGTTAGAGTTTATTTAGGATTGTAAATCCTTCCTAAAGGTAGATCAACCGTTTCTTAAATCTAGAATTGTCTAGTAGAATCCAATGTGTCAAGTCTTGAGATATGTCATGATTATCTTGTTTGCGGGAGTTAGTGGGCGTATCCACCTCCACAATGTTTTGAGACTTATTAGTACCTTGTGGAACTCTACCGGGTGTTTGGGCGTTTGCGGTGAATGGTGGAGTGTATGAGTCTCCCCCACAGTTAGACGGATATTATATCTGTGAGTGTGTGTCCAGATGAGTGACCACTTCGCCCGTGTTTTTGGGTAGAGTTGGTCACATGTGGCTAATAAAGTTGTTGTGATATTCTTGCTTATGATTTAATCATGTTTTCCACCTTTTTAGCCTTGTGCATCTAGTGTATTTTGATGTGCGTGACGATTCACGTAAGTTCTATTTTCTGATTTTGGCACTTTACTTCTGTACTTTACTTCCGTACTTTTGGTCTTGGGTTGGTACCCCTTTTGACCTTGTTTACTTTTTGGCTTACTCTTCTACCACCGCTTGTACCTTCTTGCTGAGGTGTTCTGTGTTTGGAATGTCTCAGGTTCGGAGATTTAGCAGGAAGTGGAGCTAGTTTTGGGAGTTCTTGGGCAGCAGTGTTGGCTGTGGTTTTCACCTCTCCGTTGCGAAGTAGTTTATTGTTTCAGTTTAATTTATTTAGTTCAGACATACTTTTGTTTTATATGTGTTCGTGTCAGTTTGTTGACGCCAACAGGGTTGTTGATTTTGGATACTTGCTAGCTGTTAGTTGTTTTCTTCCTGATTATTTTGGATTATTTGATCTCTGCGATGATTTATGTTAGGAATGCATGTTAGGTATTTTCAAGTATAAAATCTACTATTATTACTTCATGCATTGCATATTTTAAAACTCTAACTCATTATATTTAGCGACCGTAAAAGTTATTTTTACTATTATTATAAACCTAGAGTTTTGCATACCATGAGTTGTTCCCTGGGGAACGTCTACACTCATGTAGAATGTTTAATCTCATAAATGAAGTATTTTTCCGCAGCGTATAAACTATTTTTCTTTCGTGGACTTGATGAGCCACCGAGCCGAGGGATACGGTTAAATGCTTTACTTAAATTTGATTTTCTCTAAATCACTTAAAGATCTCTCTTTTTTGTGTCAAGTAGGAGTTTTGCAGCGTCCGCAGTTATCCCCTGCTGATGTGACATCATGACGCGCATTTTCCCTTACTCTGATATACCCCCTTCTTGTAGAGAAAATGTGGGTTGTGACAGTTTGTATCAGAGAGAGGTTGGTTTGACAAGTTGGTCGAACCAGCCACCCGTTGTAGATTGATTTTTCCTTCATTCATTTGCATACACACACCGATGTGTCATCAGTACGTCTTAGCCGAAGCATAGTCACTACACTCATAGCATAACAAGAAGTATACGGGGCATATTATGTAGTATGAGATGCATAATATGTGTTTGTATATGGATTCACCATAGGTGGCAACATGTGACGGTTATGTAGTATAGGATGTATAACCACTATCACATGAGTGCTCATTAGCACGTTTTCTTTTCTCGTTGCATGCGATGTTATGTAGTATGGGATACATAATATTTCATGTGTATGCCACTCATAGCATGCATTAAGGCCTTTTTAGAATGCATAGTACTGCATACATAGCATATTATCGCATAAGCACGCGTGCTAAGTTAAGGTTTACATGATGACACATGTATACACATGATTTTAAATAAGAATAAAGAATTCATGCATTCATATCATTGGCACATGAATCAATAGGATGAGAGGATATCATCCTAAGTAGGACATAGCATCATTGTAAAGTCTCAGAGCAAGTTGCAGCATAAGCAAGTGTCTTTTAAATATGGTCTGAACTAAGTTGTGTGGTCTAGTCGTAATCTAGGATTTTGATGAGTTGTTCGATGCCTTTTTAGAAATGTCACCAAAGCGTCCTGCGACGAGGTCGACTCCCCAGTCGGAGGGTGAGTCGTCAGGTGCGCAGAGCGATGCGTTGATCGAGAGTTTGCGTCAGAGCAACGAGGCTCTGTCGAGGCAAGTAGTTACGATGCAATCGCAAATTCAGACTTTGTTGTCCGCCGCTCCCGCGCAGCAACCCTTAGTGCAAGATCCTGTCGTGGATCAAGTCGTTCCCGTTGCTCCTGCTCCTCTGGTGCCCACGGTGACGCTACCGCCAGAGATGAATTTTATCTCGCATTTCCAGCGATTGGGACCTCCCACTTACGACGGGAGAGCCAGCTTTATGGTTTTGGATGATTGGGTCATCGCTATAGAAGAGATGTTCTCGTATTCGGGGATTGCAGAAGCCCAGAAGGTAATGATTGCAGCCTATCAGCTAAAGGGCCTGGCAAAGAGCTGGTGGATTCGGGAGAAGGAGAGTCTGAATGAAGGATACTCGTGGGAATCTTTTAAGAAGATGTTGCTGAAAAAGTTTCTACCCTCGATCGAGCAGGACCGTCTGATGAATAATTTCCTGCATCTGAAGCAGAGACAGCTCACAGTGAGAGATTATGAGATTGAGTTTAGTAAGTTGAGCAGATTTACTCCTGATTTGATAGCTTCAGAGGAGGGAAGAGTGAAACGTTTCCTAAGAGGACTAAGAAGCGATGTCCAACAGTAGGCATGCGCTTATAGAGCTGAAAGTTATGCTGAGGCAGTGGAAGCCGCTCTAAAAGTTGAGGCGATTGAGAACGCCAAGAACCGAGGTGTTGTGGCGAGAAAAGAGAAGAGGAAAGGTGTTGAGGATGGAAGCTCTAGGGCATCTGGCCCTTCTTCGAAAAGGAAAAGTGGAGAAATATGTAGCTTCTGTGGTCGATCTAGCCACCCTTACGAAAGGTGTTTCAAAAGGACTGTCACTCTGAAGCAGCAGCAGGTGCTCGTCATCCAAGGTGCACCCAAAGGAAAACTGGTGTGCACATTCTGTTCAAGAAAGGGTCATGACATGAGTCGTTGCTGGTCGAAGGATAAGGCCTGCTTTCAGTGGGGGCAGAAGGGACACCTGAAGTCTTAATGCCCCCAGGCTCAGTCCCCACTGTAGCCTGCCCCTCTTTGGGCTCTGCCGCCGCGGCCAAACCAGGACAAAGGGAAAGGAAAACTAAATGTGGTGATCAGAGAGGAAGCTCAGACATCTACCCAAGTGAGATCAGGTTAGATTCTAGTTTAACTTTTACTCTACATTGGTTGCCCTAGTTTTCGCTCGTTTAGTTATGTATGCTACGGTTTTAGGGGAGCTTAAGGTGAAGGATAGGTGGGCGCGCATTCATTTCGATTCGGGTGCCACTCATTCCTTTGTGGCGCGAAGTTTCGTAGATAAACATTGTTTGAACGTGGATCGATTAGGAGATTCCTTCAACGTCAAGCTTCCCTCCGGAGATCTGGTGGTATCAAATCAAGGAATTCAGAGATGCTCTATTTGTCTAGGCGATTTCCTAGCTTTTGTGGATCTTATGGTGTTGGACCTGACAGATTTCGACCTGATTTTGGGGATGGTTGTCCAAGTATGATGCGGTCATCCAGTGAAAGGCAAAGCGACTGGACTTCAAGATGGACAATGACTAACCTGTGAGTGTCTATGGTTTTCAAGGCAAGGGTTCCCTCCTTATTTCTGCGATACGTGCTTGTCGAGCTATAGAGTCTGGTTGCGAGGCGTATCTTGTTATTATTTCTGCTCTGGAAACAACTTTTGTTACACCACATCTTGAGGATATCTCGGCGGTGCGAGAGCTTCCAAATGTCTTTCCTGATAGTCTTCCAGGACTTCCTCCTGAGAGAGAGGTGGAGTTTGTGATAGACCTCGAGCCAGGTACTCGTCCTATTGCTAAGGCACTGTACCGTATGACTCCGCGTGAGTTAGAAGAGTTGCGCACTCAGCTGGATGAGTTGCTGCAGTGTGGCTTTATTAGGCCGAGTTCTTCTCCGTGGGGTGCCCCTGTTTTGTTCGTAAAGAAGAAGGATGGTTCCATGAGACTCTACATAGATTATCGAGAGTTAAATAAGGTAACCAACAAGAACAGATATTTGTTGCCTCAGATTGATGATCTATTTGATCAGTTGTGGGGATGCGCTGTGTTTTCGAAGATTGACCTTCGATCGGGCTACCACCAGTTGAGGTCCGTGAGGCTGATATACCACGGACGGTTTTTCATTCCCGGCACGGACATTTTGAGTTCTTAGTGATGTCTTTTGGTTTGACAAATGTCACCTCTGCTTTTATGGACTTAATGAATAGAGTGTTCAAGGATTTCTTGCACCACTTCGTGGTCGTGTTCATAAATGACGTTCTCGTGTATTCCCGCAGTGTTGAGGAGCATGCTCAACACTTGCGCTTAGTTTTGTCAACCCTGAGGGAGCACAAACTCTATGCAAAGCTGAGTAAGTGCGAATTCTGGTTACCCCAGGTATCTTTTCTGGGTCATGTTGTGAGCAAGGACGGTATTTCCGTAGACCCGACCAAGATTTCTGCTGTGATGGAATGGAAGAGACATTCTACACCTAAGGAGATTAGGAGCTTCTTATGTCTGACCGGTTACTGTAGAAGATTTGTGGAAGGGTTATTTGTGTTGTCTGCACCTCTAACTAGACTTACACAAAAGAACACTGCGTTCATTTGGAGCGATAAGTGTGAAGAAACTTTCCAAGAGTTGAAGAAACTTTCCAAGAGTTGAAGAAACTTTCCAAGAGTTGAAGAAGAGATTATGTACTGCCCCAGTTTTGACATTGCCTACCGAAGGAGTTGAGTATGCTGTGTGTGTGGATGCATCACACATTGGACTTGGTTGTGTCTTGATGCAAGAAGGAAAAGTGATCGCGTACGGATCAAGACAATTAAAGATTCATGAAAGAAACTATCATACGCATGATTTAGAGTTTGCTGCTGTAATTTATGCGCTGAAAATTGGGGGTCATTTATTGTATGGCGCGCTGTGCAAGATCTACACAGACCATAAGAGTTTGAAGTACGTCTTCACTCAGAAGGAACTAAATCTGCGTCAGCGTAGGTGGTTAGAGTATGTGGCCGATTATGAAGTGGAGATTCTTTATCATCCGGGAAAGGCTAACGTAGTAGCCGATGCTTTGAGTAGGAAGACCGTCAAAATCTTCAATCTATTTGTACAGTCCTTGGTGGAAGAATTCTTGTTGATGGACATTGAAGTTGGGAGTAGTACTGTGTCTGTTAGTTTGGAAGCAGAAGAGCCCTCTTGGATTTCTCTTACCAGAGTGCACCAGAAGGATGATCCTGATTTGTTACATCTCCAAAATAGAACTGAGAAGGGAGAACTACCTGATTTCTCTTTGGATGAGTTAGATACTCTGAAATATCGAGGTAGATTTTGTATCCCCACTTTTGGTGATATTCGGGCTAAAATTTGTAATGAAACTCATGGTTCCAGTGTTGTCTATCATCCTGATTCCACCAAGATGTATAAAAATCTGAAGCAAATTGTTTGGTGGTCGGGAATGAAGAATAATATAGCAAAGTTTGTGTCAGAATGTTATACGTGTCAGCGTGTTAAGGCTAACCACAGAAGGCCTGGTGGTAAACTGACACCGTTTGATATTCCAAGTTGGAAATGGGAGAGTATTTCGATGGATTTTATCACCGGTTTACCGAAATCTCTCTGTGGGCACGATTCTGTTTGGGTGATAGTTGATAGATTGACTAAGTGTGCTCACTTTGTGCCCTTTAAGATTGGGTATTCTATGAAGAAGATAGCTGAGTTATATCTCGATGAAGTCATCAGGTTACATGGAGTGTCTGTTAGCATTATATCGGATCGAGACTCTATATTTACGTCTCGTTTTTGGAAGAGTTTGCAAGAGGGGTTGGGTACCGATTTAAGGTATTCCACCGTCTATCATCTGCAGACAAATGGTCAGAAGGAAAGAGTAAATCAAATCGTGGAAGATATGATAAGATGTTACATATTGGATCATGGTGGTGCTTGGGATGAACGCATCATACTCATGGAATTTGCTTATAATAATAGTTATCAAGAGAGTCTGCAGATGGCCCCGTTCGAGGCCTTGTACGGAAGGCGTTGTAGGATACCTTTGTTTTGGGCTGAGGTTGGTGAGAGACCGTTGCTAGGTCCGGAAGCCCTTGAAGAGATGAATTGTGTTGTGACTCATATTTGAGAGAAACTCTGTATAGCGCAAGAGCGTTATGAGAAATATATTAATCGACGAAGGGTCGATCTGGAGTTCGTCGTTGGGGACTTGATTTTTCTGAAAGTCTCTCTGATATCAGGTGTTAAAAGGTTTGGAAGGAACCACAAGTTAGACCCTCGTTATGTGATACCTTTTCAAATTCTTCAGCGCATTGGAGTGTCAGCTTATAGATTAGATTTGCCTACTACCTTCCCTGGTGTCCATGATGTGTTCCATGTGAGCCAGTTGCGAAAGTGTGTTCGTAGTGATCGTCAAGTCCTTGACTCGGTACCTCAGATTCAGCTCAACCTTTCGTATGTGGAAGAACTTGTCCGTGTTTTGGAATCTCAAGATCGAGTGTTACGAAGAAAGACAATCCACATGGTCAAGGTTCTTTGGAGAAATCAAGACGTTGAGAGCGCGACGTGGGAATTGAAATCGGTGATGAGGGAATCTCATCTGCACCTCTTCCCTTAGTTTCTGGTATGTCTTCATGCTTTTGGTAGTGTTTGATTTTCTCGTTTTGGTTTGATTTTGGAGTTGTGTTAAGTTTCAGGACGAAATTTCTTTTTAGGGGGAGTGACTGTAACGCCCCCGATTTTCTGATAATATTATTTGATTTGGTATCATCATATTTATGACGTCAAGGCATTGCTTTTACATTATGTTGACGGCATTGCACCGTTAGTGCGTTTTTGCGTCTGTTGGGTTTGTTTGACCAGATTTTTGGGATTTTGATTTAGATTGAATGTTTTTTTCCTTGATTGAAAGGGATGAAGTTTTGAGGTTTGAACTTGTCCAGTTTTATTGCAATCCGAGCATTTTGGGTCTCGGTTGTGATGATTTTTGCTTGTGTAAGCATTTGATGATAGTGTCTCAGGAATGGTGCGTCGGATTCTACGGTTGTCTTCGTTGTTAAATTCATTTAATTTGGCGCGCGTGTGGGCCGCCGTTTTGAGCTCGTATTTTCTTGTTCAAATTATTTGAACGTGATTATTATATTTAAGCCTTAAGCTTGTATTGATTCTCGGGAAGCCCTCCTTAAGGGCAGGTTTTCGTCGAGCGGAGGCGGGAGACGAATTTTTTAGGCGTTGTCTGGGTTTTTCTCAAAGTGTCGATCGGAGTTCGACGATCGTTGATCGGAGTTTGACGATCGGAGTTCGACGATCGTCGAGCGGAGTTCGACGATCGTCGAACGAAAGGCGTTGTCTGGGCTTTGACTAAGCGTTGTCGATCGGAGTTTTCCTTTGCTCGACGAAAGTCGATTGGAGTTTTCATTTGTGCTCAACGAACTCCAACCAGAATTCTTCGAACGGGTTTTGTGTTCGACGAACTTAGAGCAGAATTCATCGAACGGGGTTCTTCTTCCCTCTGATTCTCGAGAAAGTCCTTCTGTTGATTCTCAAGAAGCCCTTCTGTTGTTCTCGAGAAGTTCTGTTGTTCTCGAGAAGTTCTGTTGTTCTCGAGAAGTCCTTTTGTAGCTCTCGAGAAATGTCTCTGTTGTTCTCGAGAAAGTCCTTCTGTTGTTCTCGAGAAGTGTTGTTCTCAAGAAGTGCTTGCCTTCTACTCGAGTAATCCTTCTTCTGTACTCGAGTAGGCCTTTTTCAGTACTCGAGAAGCCCTGATTTTCTCGAGAAGTGTTTTATTTCTCGAGAGAGCATGTCATTCTCAAGTAGTGTTTGACTTGTTCCCGAGAAGTCTCCTTCTTGAGAGGTCCGGTCCAGCTAACCCTCTTCCTCGAATCTTTCTTAGAAAAATAACTTGTATAGGTAAAAATAATTTTTAATATTACAAATTATACCTTAAATATATATATGTACTTCTTCTTCCTCATTCTTTTAGACCGAACTCCTGTTCATCTCCCGAACCAGAGCGGCGTGAGCGTGAGAGAGTTTTTTCCGTGATTCTTCTGGTGGCTGCCGACGGTGCTCCGGTGCTCGAAATCTTGAACCGATCATAGATCCTGAAAGCTCTCAGCGAGAGCTTCGTCATCGCGGTAAAATATTCCTCATTTCTTGAGTTTTTCTCGTTAGGGTTTTTGGCTCTAACCTCTTCTTTTGGTTATTCTTGTTAGATTTCGACTTCCCTCGTCTTCTAGAATCCCGATCTACGACAAGGAGCTATTTGGAGAGTTTTTTCGGCAAAACCAAGGTAAGTGGTGGTTTTACTCCCCTCTTCCCTTCTTCCTCCTGATTTGCTGAAATTTCTAACTCCTTTTGTCGTTACCGTCAATAACTTGTTGATTATAGTGTTGTCTTAATCCTTTGTTTAAAAACACTTGTATTATCATGATCTTGATTTTGCTAATCTAACATTGTATAGTGGTTTATGTTTTGATGATGTGGTTGAATCTTGCTCTTTTAACCGTCTCTCAACTATTATGTAGGACGTGTTAGAGTTTATCTAGGATTGTAAATCCTTCCTAAAGGTAGATCAACCGTTTCTTAAATCTAGAATTGTCTAGTAGAATCCGATGTGTCAAGTCTTGAGATATGTCATGATTCTCTTGTTTGCGGGAGTTAGTGGGCGTATCCACCTCCGCAATGTTTTGAGACTTATTAGTACCTTGTGGAACTCTACCGGGTGTTTGGGCGTTTGCGGTGAATGGTGGAGTGTATGAGTCTCCCCCGCAGTCAGACGGATATTATATCTGTGAGGGTGTGTCCAGATGAGTGACCACCTCGCCCGTGTTTTTGGGTAGAGTTGGTCACATGTGGCTAATAAAGTTGTTGTGATATTCTTGCTTATGATTTAATCATGTTTTCCACCTTTTTAGCCTTGTGCATCTGGTGTATTTTGATGTGCGTGACGATTCACATAAGTTCTATTTTCTGATTTTGGCACTTTACTTCTGTACTTTACTTTCGTACTTTTGGTCTTGGGTTGGTACCCCTTTTGACCTTGTTTACTTTTTGGCTTACTCTTCTACCACCGCTTGTACCTTCTTGCTGAGGTGTTCTGTGTTTGGAATATCTCAGGTTCGGAGATTTAGCAGGAAGTGGAGCTAGTTTTGGGAGTTCTTGGGCAGCAGTGTTGGCTGTGGTTTTCACCTCGCCGTTGCGAGGTAGTTTATTGTTTTAGTTTACTTTATTTAGGTCAGACATACTTTTGTTTTATGTGGGTTCGTGTCAGTTTGTTGACGCCAACAGGGTTGTTGATTTTGGATACTTGCTAGTTGTTAGTTGTTTTCTTCCTGATTATTTTGGATTACTTGCTCTCTGTGATGATTTATGTTAGGAATGCATGTTAGGTATTTTCAAGTATAAAATCTACTATTATTACTTAATGCATTGCATATTTTAAAACTCTAACTCATTATATTTAGCGACCGTAAAAGCTATTTTTACTACTATTATAAACTTAGAGTCTTGCATACCATGAGTTGTTCCCCAGGGAACGTCTACACTCATGTAGGATGTTTAATCTCATAAATGAAGTATTTTTCCGCAGCGTATAAACTATTTTTCTTTTGTGTACTTGATGAGCCACCAAGTCGAGGGATACGGTTAAATGTTTAACTTAAATTTGATTCTCTCTAGATCACTTAAAGATCTCTCTTTTGTGTCAAGTAGGAGTTTTGCATGAGCGTCCGCAGTTATCTCATGTTGACGTGGCATCATGACGCGCATTTTTCCTTACTCTGATATACCCCCTTCTTGCCGAGAAAATGTGGGTTATGACAACAGCCCACTTAAATTTCAATGGTTATAAGGACATAAATAACTAAATTTAAGCATTCTCATAATATCTTGTTCCTATGATTACAAAATGTACTTAAATAACTAAATTTAAATATTCTTGAACAAGAAATACATTTAATTATAGTTGTGTGTTCTGATAATTATAAAATGCACATAAATAACTAAATTTGAGGATTCATAAAAAATTCCATTTAATTATAATACTATGATTAATGTACTCTATCATTAACAAAATGAAGCTCGGAGTCATTTGACGGGACCAACAAGATATTTGGAGTATGAATTTTTGGGTGAGTTCGGGGTCGTTTTGTCACCTGTCATATTCGCATGATGGACTATCCGAGTTCGTAGCCATGTCTGGAGTGAGGATTCGATGATTATAATGTATTTTTTTAGTGATTTGTTTAGCAAAATCAAGCAAACATCATGAACCGTGAATTGTTGTCCTAAGCTTATTTTATTATAAGTAAGAAGGGGCTAGCATTGGAGGCTATATACAAATTCTGGAGATCTTTTTCTCGGAATTCGGCGATCACTCGCAGTGTCGATTCCACAGAATCCTAAGGTGCCAACTCCTTAGTAAGTTATGTGTTTCCTCTTGTTTCCAAGTGTTGGTCGCATCTCTCCATCCGTACCTAAGTCCAACTACACCTCAACCCCTCAAAACTGTAGCCACCCCACCCTAAATTATCCACAAACAACAGCATTTGTTGTTTACACCCATCCACCCCTTCTACAGCCATTCCACACTACAGTCGACCCTTCTCAGCTCTCACCAAACTCAACTGATCAAGTCCCCCTGACCCCTACAGCTACGATCCCTGATGTTCTCTCCCCAAACCATCCTCACCTAACACTCTCACAGCCACCCTTCACTTTCCATCATCTAAACCCTAAACCGAATCTCTCCATAACACATTAACACCCATCAAAATTAGGCCAAAAACATCCCCTCCCTCTCTCCGGTAACCACCATACAACACCCTTCACCCCTCCGGACAGCCACCAACGCATCTCTAATCATTGGATCTCGTTGCCCACTCCCACAGACCCCTCGAGAGTTTTTCTTGATTGGTTTCAGTATTTTTATCATTGTTGTATATTCGTCAATAATTAATCTTGACTTGTATGACCTTTATCACTTGCACATATTAGCTTTTGTCCATCCAATCAAAGGAAAAATGAACTTGCTTGCTTTTAAAATTCATCTGAATATCACTCCTGTTATGTGGTTAATTGTGTGAATTATTTTTTGTAACACATTGTTGGACCACCTCATATGCATGCATCTTAGGATTACGTAAGATTACTTCCCCGGAATTACACATAGGGTTTGAATAGTCTTTAGAGTCTCACTCTCACAACACTACCCCGCATCTTCATTCTATCTCAGCTTGTTTATAATGTAATTTGGGTATTCTATTTAATTACCTTGATCTAGGAATTGTTTAGGTCATATTTCCTTAATTTTATAGGATTATTAAAGTATTGACCCTATAGCAGTGATCATTGTCTAACTTCATATATAAACTTGAGATTTACCATTCACACTCGTCAAAAAAAAAAATTTTGTCTCTCAAAGCACACTTTAGATGAAATTAACATCAAGTGCAACTCTTAACAGGAGAATGGCATAAATAGTTCAAAAGCTCAAGCCTCAAGAGTTTGCATAGACTGACGATAATTTGATTGAAAATCATGAGCTCCATAGAAGTAAATTTCATAATTACTGAAGTGCCGTCATTCAACATGTATAACTTTAGTCCTATCCTTTACAAACAATGTGAACAAAAGAAATCATATCTGAAGTGTAGTAGAGGAAATCTAATCCAGATATTGATGGCACAGATTTTGATAAGGAGAATTTCCAACAATGAACAGATTTGCATGCAATAAAGAAGTGCACTCGTGAAAATATAAAATATATATATATGTAAAACAATTAACTTGAAAAGCAAATGAAGAATACAAAAAAAAGTAAATCTTGATTTATTTACTTCGAAATAAATGGTTCTCGAGGCTTCCTCGAAACATGAACTCATAAGCAAGGAGCCTGTGATCATCCTCACAGCAATATCCAATCAGCTTCACTAGATTAGGATGTCTTAATTGTCCAAGAAAATTAACCTCCGTCTGGCAAAAAGAGGAAAAAAAACTGTTAACTCGAAAAATTTTCAAATGGGCAAAGAAGAACATACAATGAACTCACAAAAAGATTAAGATCACTGTGCTTTTATCCTTTTATTCTACATAATCTATATGCATGTAATCAATAAATACTACAAAAAGAGAGAAATTGATTTGATTCCAAACTCTGCTGGCAGAGTTTTGTCATAAACTATTACCTTTGGGTCATAAAATGCAAGTATTTCATTCAAGAAAATTGAAGAAGTATCAAAGGCTAATTTTCATATAAATGGATAAGCTTTGAGCTTTTCTGAGACAGTTAACTATACAGGAAACAAATAATATCTTCATAATTGAAGGGATAGCACATAAGAAAAAGAATGTAGCGTCATATAAAATGTTATTTAGATATTGCAATCCTATGTCAATTATACTAATTTTCCAAAGAATGACAACATTTGAAAATTGGCTTTTCAAACATTACCTATTATATTTGTCTGTCTAGAAGAAATAGATCGAATTAACTTTAAGTCAATGCATATCACATGCATGTCACCAACTCCGCTCTCAACAAAATTGGTACACTAAAACAATTACATATTACATTTTCATGGATTAAAATAGTAGCTACTCATCAGCATACAAATGTGGAATGAAAACTTCATGCAAAAACGTGTAAATCATCAAAAATGTTAAAGAAAAAAAGAAGAGACGTGAGGAAAGTAAGAAAACTTAAATATTGACAGATAATTCTTTAGAAAGAGACTGAAGTAACTCACCAGCCATTCTTTGTGTCCCTGAAGCCCCTGCTTGTTAAGGACCTTCACAGCAACTGGCAAAGATTTGAGACCAGTCCTCACATTCTCATCAATATATCCCTTGTAAACTGTACCAAATCCGCCTTCGCCGAGAACATAATCAGAACGGAAGCTCTTTGTGATGGTCTCAAGCTCAAATAATGTGAATGCTATCATGTCCGTGTATATTGCAATATTCCTGGAGTCTGCAAAATTTCGAGGAGTTGATGGGTCACTCATGTCTGAGAAGAAGACGTTATGCTTCTTCCCAGAAGAGGAGTTTCTTGCAGGTAGTTGAGGCAACTGGACATTTTGCACTGCAAATAAGATGATTGATAACTACATAAATGATATTTTTTGGGGTTCAAAAACCTTCCTTTATGAGTAAAACTAACTACACAAGCAGCGTGTAAATAAGACAAATATTGTACATGTAAAAAAAAAATAGGAATCTCAGTATAATGAAAGTTGAATTCAGAAACGGTCAAATTATTCAAAAGCCTGTCGTTGTATACCTTGGAGCTTTTAACAACAGTCAAGGCCAAATATCAATGCACACCAACTTAGATCTGCGCTAGGCGCTGAAATTAAAGCCAAATATTCAAGCCATCACGTTTTAGCTTTATTTTTTCAAGCTGTAACGGCGTTGAATTCCACCATAAGACACATAGACACTAAAATTCCGACAAACGCTAAAAATAAAATGAAAAAGAAAAGGATTGAGTTATGAGGTGATCTTCATGAGATAATATGAAGTTATTAAATTCAAAAAAAAGAACAATAAAAATCAGTTTGAATCTGAAAGGAGTACTCCTCCCACCCTGATTTTATGTTGCTTCGCCCTGAAGTGGATTTATATAAGATTACACGACATTTGGAGTCAAGAGCTAGCTTAAACCAGGAAGAGAATCCGAGAGAACAAATGGAGAAAAAAAAAGAGCAGAGAAGAGAATTGAAGGGCAGAGCAAAACCTTGAGCATGAGATGCTACGGCTGCAGATTCCTCTCTTGTTCCGCAATTTCCCATGGTGAAGCCGCTCTCTCATCCTCCACTGCCCTCACCCAAATACCCACCCTCCCACCACTACTCACTCGATAGAATCTGACACGAGCGCAGTACACACTCAAATCACTCAATTGAGGGAAAGGAAAGGAGAAAGGAGAAATTTAGGGTTTTAGGAGGAAGGGACCACAAGAGTACTAGTTGCTCTGAGGACTTTGGCACGCCAACTACGCCACCGTAGGAACCACCGCCATGGCGATCACCTTGCAAAGCGCCACTCGCCTCTGCTTTAATTTGTTTAGAAAAAGGGTATTACGTGTGAACTCCACGGAGAAGATGAGTTCCACAAAGCAGAAGAGCAGAGAGAGAGACCGGGACTTTATGCTTTCTATCCAGTGGCATCAAATAGGGAACGGCATCCAGACTCCAGAGGAATGACCGCCCGAGTTGAGAGGAGAAGGGTTTTCCAATTTTTACGCTCTTTTACTTTAGTACTTTTTTACTTTCTTTTCTTCTCCTTTTTAACCATTAATGCTTTTGAGACGATTTCAGCGTGCAGGAAAGGATCTGCTGGTTCCTTCAAATTACTACACAAACTGTTGCTCAAGTTTCATCTCATTTAAAAAATTTTGTTTATTTTTATGCTTCGTTTGATTTAGTGGTTGCAGTTGTAAAAGGAGTTATTGTAAATGGAAGTTTGTAAATAGAAGTTTGTAGGAAACTGGTTGGTGGAAATGGAGATTTGTTTGGGTAGTCTGTGTTTGTAGAACTATTCGAAACAGAGAACCGTTTGGCAATACAGCGGTGGCGTTTTACAAAAAAAATATACAATTTTTTTTTGTTCCAATCTATATAAATTGCAGAAAATATATATACGTCGAGGTATGCAGCAGGACAACATACATACAAACATCCAAATACATGCAAATATCAAAATATCCAAAACATGGAATACATATATTGAATACGCAGATACCCCAAGTACGTTCAAGGACCATGTAGTTGTTCGACAATCAAGTCACGCAGCGCCGACATCTCGTCAACACCAACTTGAATTCCTCTAACATGATCTCCACCCGAGCTTTCATCATTTTGCCCTGATCTTCTTTGACGGCCCGCTGGGTAAATGAAAACCTTGTCAAGATCACAAGCCTGGAAATGACCGTCTGAGCGAGATGGGTGCCTACGAATATAATTATGCAAAGTCATTGTTGCAATCACAATGTCTCTTTACTTTGTCAAACTATAAGGCGGCATATCCCTATAAGTATCTTTCATTTCTTTTTCCAAACTCTGAATGACCGTTCTATAACACTTCTTAACGATGAGTGTGCCCGATTGAATATTTCTCGGTGTCCTTGTATAGGCCTGCTACCCCTTCTGAAATCTGGTAAATGATACTGTGTCCCTGAATATGGTTTCAAGAAACCACGTTGGAGAGCGTATCCCACATCAACGACATAATATTTGCCTACAAGTTTTAAATTTAATTTATGTCAAACAAAGTAATTAAAAACTACTGAAATCTTAAGAAATACAAGTCTCACCTGGTGGAGGATACGGAAAATTGTACCTTGGATCCATAAGGGCACGGTGAAAAATACGGCTGTCATGAGTAGATCCTTCCCAACCCACAAGTACGAATGTGAAACACATATTGAAATCACAAACCGCCATAACATTCTGTGTCGTTGTCCCATGACGACCAATATACGAAACTTATTGATCAGCAAGAACACGAGCATCAACATGAGTCCCATCAATAGCCCCAATACAGTCTTTAAAGAATGGCATGTATCGAGAATCATTCAGAATTTGGGGGGGAATATCCCGGAAAAGATGATCTACCGGCATAATGACATCTGCATATAACCTCTTAATAACAGTGATTCCCTTTGAGAAAAATCTGCTTATAGTTTTTGTGGAGTGTTGGAATCGTTCGCCTGCAATTTGCATTGGAACATTATGACCTAAAATATGCAATGTAACTGCAAGTACTTCTCGGGGTAGAGTTCTTGTTGATCCTTGCAACTCATATTATTGTGTGAGGAGTGTTAACAAATCTATAAATATGAGCTTCGACATTCTAAATGAACTGAAAATTTATGAGGGTGTCCATCCAGAAGTTCACCAAGCCATCTAGACCATATTTGGCTTGATGTCATGCAAGCAACATTTGACGAAGAACCATCCACAGATATGGCCGTCATTGATGCTAAATATTGTTGTCCACTCACTGCTCTATTACGACAAATCCGATCAGCTACTTGTTGATGAGTCCCCTCATTAGAACTGTCAGTTTGATCAGAGGAAGACATAATAATCTGCATTAATTTTAAATATCACAAAATATTAAGACAACGTCAGTTTGTCAGTTTTATAACATAAAGAGAATTGAAGTTGCAATAAAAACTAACATAGAGATAACATGGGTCCATCACAGAGCAAAAAAAAAACATAACATAAAGATAACATCGGTCCATCACAGAGAAAAAAAACATAACATAAAGATAACATCGGTCCATCACAAAGCAAAAACTATCTAACAGCCCGATCTTTTCTCATAACGAGTCTGCAGCCATTTGAGCCGTCGATCCTTTCGAATGCTCATAAAGGTTTCTCGGTAATGTTTTTCTGACAGGACCATGGTACAGTGGTCGTAGAAGTCGTACTCTGATTCATCCATAACTTCTGGGATAGTTTCCAGTTCAGCAATCGCCTCGGGAATGGTGTACACAGATGACGATATCTGGATGCGAGGAGGTTCCATCATGCACTTTCCAATAATGCGTGAAGTCTCAGCAATATCATCTAGTGTCGAGCTCCTTGTTTTTTTATTTGTCATTTTGCTTTTTCCCTTATTGATCGTCCGTTTGTTCCCTGCTTCAACTGAATGTGTGGCATCACCAACAGATATGTCATGTTCGTCCATCGACTCATGCTCAAAATGTCTTGAATTGGGTGCCCAAGCTAAATCCCCATTTGCTACGACCTGGTTAAACATCATATTTAGCTTCTCCTCTAACTCAGGGGGTATTCCAGAGAACTGAAATTTCCTTGCACTTGGAAGCACCTACGATGGAAAGTAATAACTATCAGTTGAATCATCTATTATACAGTAATTGCAACAAAAGGTTTAAAATTTAAGTGCGTACTTTGAGACGTTTAGTACACCAATCTTCTGAAGCAGCAATTGTTTTGCGTATTGGATCTCAACCCAGACCTGTCTCAAGACCCTCAAGTTCTCACCATAATTTCCAATCTTTCTTTAGTTGATCTCACTTATTCTTCATTTGATTACGATCATAAGACTTTCCCGTACGAGCGAAACCTGTGGTTAGGTTGGACCAACCATCCCTGCTAAAGTGCATTGTTGGGCGATTACCCAACTCAATATCTTTCAAGAAAAGGTCACAGAAAACCAAAACGTTAACGGGCTCTCAATTAGCACTAACACCGCTTTCTTTATGTTTACCCATAACGCGTAAACTGGATGAGTGAAAAAAAACCAAACATACATTAACATAGACGAACACACACATGAACACTCACACATGAATACTCAACTCGACACATATACACATATGCACAAACCACACACAAACAACACACACACATGAACACACACACACACACATGAACACAATACACACTCAAAATGTACATACACACACACACACGCCACACACACACACACACAACATACACTCCACACATACACACATACAACACATACAATCATACACTCATACACTCAACACATACACTCATACACTCCACACATCCACACATACAACACATACACTCATACACTCAACACATATGCACAAACAACACACAAACAACACAACGCACACACACATGAACACACACACACACACATGAACACAATACACACTCAAAATATACATACACATATACACACACACACAAACCACACACACACACACAACATACACTCCACACATACACACATACACTCATACACTCCACTCATACACTCCACACATCCACACACACACACACATGAGCACAATACACACTCAAAATGTACATACACATATACACACACACACCACACACACACACACACAACATACACTCATACACTCAAACACTCCACACATACACACATACACTCCACACATCCACACATACAACACATACACTCATACACTCAACACATATGCACAAACAACACACACACATGAACACACACACACACATGAACACAATACACACTCAAAATGTACACACACCACACACACACGTCACACACACACACAACACACACACACACAACACACACACACAACACATGTACACACACACATACACACACACACACACACACACACACACACACACACACACACACACAACACACACACAATAGATAACACATACATAGACAACACATACACACACACAACACATGTACACACACAACACATACACACACACACAACACATGTACACACATACACAAAACAACATATACACACACAAACACAAAACAACACATACACACACACACCATAAGCACACATACACAACATATACATACCCCACACACAACACATATACACACACTCACACAGCACATACACACACACAACACATACATTGCACACACATAACACATATACACAACACATACACACATACATCACATACACACAAACAAATACACAAGTACACCATGCACACACACAAATAACACACACACAAATAACACACACACAAACACTCAACACCCTGCACACACACAAAGAACACATACACACACACTCAACACCCTGCACAAACACATCACATTACACACTCATCTACACAAACACATTCACACAAACAATACTACAATGCATATCATTAATCAGCATAACACAGTCAGGAAAAAAATAACCGGTACACCTGCAAGCTGCAGCAGGAGGAGACGCGAAGGATAGAAGCCGCAGATGCGAAGGAGAAAAGCCGCCAGAGACAAGAGCGCCGGAGACTCGAAGGACATGAACATGTCCTTCAGATTGACGCCAACAAAGTCATGAACATGTCGCTCTTCATGTCGCTAGCACTTAGCATATCAATGGCTTCTATGATCTCAAGCTCGGTCATATCTGAAATAACTACAATGGTCTCATATAACTACAATGATCTCATATATTTTGTCTGCTCTTGAGATCAGTGGTGTAGGCTGAGAAGTCACACTGCTCCCATATTCCATGTTTTTCGCAATTGCAAAAATAGCATTCGCAATAATATCTACCACCACCACTTTCTTCTTCTTGGGTTGTGGCTCAACCTCCTCGACAGCATTGTCGTCCACTGAATCATCAATGTAAATTTCTTTCATTGCCTCAAATGTCGTGGCACATGAGTTCCAGTAGTTCTATCAACCCCACATATCATAACTAAGTCGCACCAATTCATCGTCACTTTGTTGTGATAATATTTTACAGTCGAGTGTGCCTACAAGTTTATTTTAGATTAGACTCATAAATTTTTAAAATGTCTAAATATGTAATTAATCATTAAAATAAAATATTATATTAACATAGTTTACTTAAACATCTTCGTTGTCTATCTTCACAACATTGTGTTCTCAGTCTCAACCAAATCCACTAGTATTTGACATTGTCGATATCTTTTGGTAATATTTATTCCATTATTTATGAATGCCAATATCTTCTTCTTATTAATGATCATTTTGCAATCCTACTTTAATGTTTGAATCGACATTGTGTAGGAGACACTTTTCCATCCACTGGTTGTTTTGTTCTTCAAACTTTGTCGCTCGAGGAGAGCGGTGGATAATATACAGTCTATATGTGATGTCCAGGGAACATATGATCACTCATTTTCTTTGACACTTTTTCCTTTGATTTTATCCATTAAATATATGCACTTTAGTCAAGCATGGAACATAGTATATTGGACTTATTATATTTAGTAACATAATGATACTCAGGATATTACTATATTTTTGTTGCAAAAAACATTAAAAAAATAACAAAACATATTTAAAGACACAGAGTGTAATTGAACTTCAACTAAAAATTGTATGCCCCACGACGAGCATGATACTCATAAAACATGTTTATAAGCATGCCGCATTACCTAGACTTTTTGGATGTCATAGAAAAATGGTTCTCGCAAAATTGCCCACCATTTTTTAAGGAGATCAAATGTCTTCTCAATAATATTTCACTCATTTAAGTGTCAAAGATTAAACAACTCTTTATAGTTGGTGGAATTGTTGCCTTGTGCAGATCACTCTTTTATGTGATATTTGGTTGACATATATGGAGCAAGATATTATAGACCATTAATATATCTTGCATCAACAAGATAGTATTTTCCTACTAGCACCTTGAAACAATCTGTTCTTTTGAGTGTATTACTCAACACTCTGGAGTCTAATTATGACTCTTCTCATCCAGACAATACATATATAAACATCATATTTGAATCGCATATGTCCATGACGTTTATTGTAATGGCTTATTTTCTATTCCAATACCAACCTTAGTCTTTAATTGAAACCATTACTTCAATATGAGTATGGTGTATGATGTTAATTCAATCTTATAAGATAATACATTATATATTATATATACATAAATGTATGAAATGATTAAATCGCTCATTGGAAATGACGTCATATTTGTATTGTTGATGTATCTAAAAGCTTTATAAAGTCAAGGGTAACTTTAAAATTTCCCCTAATTCCTTGTTGAAATGTCGGTTGATTATATCAATTGAACGTATATATGTTTTGATGACTTCCTAAAATTTTAATTTCTGAACTAAGACATATAAAAATACACTAACCGACTCTCTAACTAAAAGACTATGTGTGGCTCTTAATAATTCATGCCTAATTAGAATATTATTACAACGAGTTTCAAAAGAGCTTTTATTCATTCAAAGTTGATTAAAATAATTGACATCTGTTTCACTATATAATCGAGCAAACAACGTTCACCTTAAAATCTTATTAGCATCAACCTCTACAAGATTTATTCCAATCTTGATTTTCAACAGATTACAGTAACAACAATAAGAGTCGATGCAACTAATGCTCTCCTACGTCTACAATGCTTCATTATTTATTTCATCTACATATAAAACAGACATACACTTAAAAACCTATACAAAAACAACATTGTCACACACACACACACACTTTAACGTCTCATTTTGAGCTAGACCCCTCGTGTGTGTTTTGTGTCACCTTGGGTGGCTTAGACCCGGTAGGAAAGTTTGAGAGAGAGAGCCCAAGGTCACAGTGGTGGATGGTAGGTCCGGATGAAATTAGAGAGAGCCCTAAGTAAACTCGACGATCCCGTTGAGTGGACTTGACGAACCTGTCGATTGCACACGACGAACCAGTCGAGTGATCTCGACGAGCCCGTCAAGATCTCGACAAATGTACTTGGCGAAAATTCTTTCATGATGTCTTGTTATTTGCGGTCTGGGAAGAAGTATGGGTTGATCCAGAGCGGAATTACTTTTTGAGACTTGAATAGAACAACACGATATGGCCCCTTAACTTTTCTAAAATCTTATTTTTAAATATAATCGAGTTTGGTCCAATAAGAGAGTGACATTTGGTTTGTGTAGTCATTCCTAAGCATGTTAGCTATTAATGGCTAGTCAAATCAACCTTTTTTCTCTCTCACCTCAAGACTTTCATAGCTGAGTGTTATTTCCTGATCCGAGAATGAAGTTTTTTTCTTCTTCTCCATCGTGTTGACCACTCATCCCTGAAAGAACGAAGGAATGGAGCTAGGTCGCCGGAAGCCGAACGTCGCTATGCCGCCGAGGAGAAGAACTCGATCCATGGCCGAAAATCAAGTGAGCTTCCTACCCTCTCCCCGTGTGCTAGGTCTTTAGATCTAAAATTAGGAGAGATGTCTACTCAAGAGAGCTTGACTTTAGAAGTTTAATGGAGTTTCCTAGGAGAAGACCACGGTAGAACTTTCATTCTAGGGCGTTGATCGCCACAAAATATCTTCAATCACTTCATCTCTTCAATACGAATATGACGGACTTGATTTCATGAAGAACGGTGGTCAATTGAGGGATAAAACGAGGAGAGAAGCTAAACACATCATGTACATTAGCTGGAGGAAGAAGATGAACAATTATTGATCATCTGTCTTAAGATCCGTGCAAGAATTTACTTATATTACTTAGACAAAAAACTGTTTTGTACGGGGCGAGCGGGAGGCCAAATTGGCAACCCGATCTGGACGAGCAGGAGGCCTCACCTGTTGGGGGCGGCGACCGAGATCGAGTGGCCAAATTGGCTGCCTGATCTGGGCGAGCGGAAGGCTGCCCCCATTGGGGGCAGTGGCCGAGACGAGACAACTCATTTGTCGACATGATCTGGGCGAGGGGAGGCTGCCCCCGCCAGAGACGACGGCGGAGACCTGGCGGCTGCCTGTCCCAGGGGCGGCGGCAAAGCCGCGGTGGTTACTACAACGAGCGATTATGCCGGGATTTTGCGGATAACCACATCCCTTGCATGGGGTGCAGATAGCGGTTTTAAGGATGACCCATCATTTGCCCCCCAAGTCCCTGCAGCTCAGAGTTGAAGCGAATAAAGGGCGAGAGTTTTTCCCTGTGTCGTGAGCGTCACAATTTACAATGATCATGGTGGAGTTGACCAGTGTGGCAGAGGTGCAAAAGGTGAACCATCCACTGAGTTGACCGGTGCGACATTTCATCGTGGCCAACCTGACATAGGGTCGGAAGGTGAATCATCAACCGAGTGAAATTCTCACTTGTGGTGGTATGTGCTTATGGTTGAATGCTTTGGGGGTGAGATGTGCATGGTGTGCCTCGTGCGCTGGAAGCGGTGTTCGTGATGTGTTCACTTTCGGTATAGTGTGCACGAAGTGCGTGCTATGCGTATTGTGCGTAACGTGCATGATGTGTGTGTTGGGCGCAACGTATGTTGCAAGCACATTGCGTAATGTGCGTGAAGCGATAGGAGATACCTACAAGACTGAAGGTTTAGGTCCACACGGTGGTACAAATGCGTCATTGTGGCATAGCCGAATCTTATTCTCTAGATCCTTTCAAGGATGAGTGAGGGGCTCCAGTGTTAACGTAGATGAGGTGTTGCTCCTCCTTTATTGTTTATTTGTGTATTTGCCTTATGTAGTGCCTTTGTACTTTGCTTGCAGAGCTCTAATATATTTTCAAACATTGCTTTATTGTTTGTTCACTGTTCTAGCTTTCTGCGCTTGCTCATAGTGATGATTGAGCTTTGGCAGTGTTGGAACCATCATTCTGTATAAGCAAGCTTTTTATGCTTCTTAGACGTTGGCAGTTGGAGTGCGAGGTCCAGATGACACCCATGCCACTACCTGGGCGGAGGACGGATGGTATCCTGCATGAGTGAGTGTGTCGTTGCTTATCTTGGTTTTGACGACCTTTCCGAGGATGAGTACACCAAGCTTGATGTTGGTGAAGAGGAGCAGACTCTTTAGTTCGTTGTATCTAGTACTGTCTTGTATACTTGCTACCTTGGTGACATTCTTGTACTTTTGCTGTGTGTTAACTTGTGTGCTCCTGCCTCTCTTTGCAGTTCGTGTCAGCTTTATGCTTCTGTTCATTGCTTTGTCTACGATGATTCTCTGGCGCTTTCATTCAGAGTTTAGGGTTGGGGCATGGCCCTTTGTTGTTTTGCACTTTTCTTGTTAGATTTATAATGTCGGCCCCATTATCTTTGTGTGGGAAACTTTGAGGTACTCCTCTGAGGTTGACCGTTGAAGGATGAGACCCAAATGGTTCCGCGACCAACTACTAGGGTGAAGGGCGAACACTTCTATCTGGGTACTGTGAGGTCGTGCTTACTAGGCTGGGGGGTGTCGCTGAATGGTTGGCGGTTGAAGGACGAGACCCGGATAGTCCCTTGTCCTACTACCAGGGAGAAGGGCGAACACTTCTAGTCGGGCAGTGAGTGGTCAGGTTCGTTAGTCTGTGGCATGTCGATGAATGTTTGGTGGTGAAGGGCAGACCTTCGAACCTAGGCGACTGCGAGGGGGAAGGACCTGACGGTACCACAACCTACTGCTGGAGAAGGGCATACCTTCGATCGCTGGCAGTGGGAGGTCACATGGATGTGGTCCTAGAGAGGCGATGAAGGGCGTATCTTCAAAGCAGTGGCGAGCGAGGGGGGCAGGCCCTATCAACACCGCGACCTACTGCAGAGAGAAGGGAAGACCTTCGATCATCGACAGTAGGAGGCCGCTGGGACGTGGTCTCGAAGAGGCGGTGAAGAGTAGATCTTCAAACCGGTGGCGAGCGAGGGGGAAGGCCCTTTCGATGTCGTAACCTACTATGCAGAGAAGGGCATACCTTCGATCATTGGTTGTGGGAGGGCGCTAGGACATGGTCCCGAAGAGGCGGTGAAAGGCAGACCTTCGAACCGGTGGAGAACACGAGGGAGGAGATCCCCTAACGATGTCGTGTCCTACTGCTGATAGAATGGCAGAACTTCGATCGTCGGCAGTGGGATGATGTAGGGACATGGTCTCGAGGAGGTGGTGAAGGGTAGACCTTCGAACCGGTGGCGAATGCGAGCGGAGAGAGCCTCTGGCGATGCCGTGACCTACTGCGGAGAGAAGGGAAGACCTTTGATCGTCGGTAGTGGGAGGCCACAGGAACGTGGTCCCGATGAGATGTTGGGTGCACTGCTCGGAGACAGTTGTTGTGAACGTCCTTCTGTTGGAGAAAATTGAGTATATAGTTCCATCAGTGCAGACGATGTTTGACTTTTATAGGCCTGAAATGAGCAAATTTCAAAAGTCATTAGAACCGTAGCTACGGTACTAGTCTCGTGGTAATTTACATTAAAGATTCATAAAGAGAACAAAGTTAATAAAATATGAAGACATAGGTAGGGCCCTGCTGATTGGTAGGAAGCTTTCTCTTGAGACGGTCGTGCTAGGGGTTGCCCCCCAGTACCTCCTAGCGAGTGGGTGGTTATGCCCCCACAGGTGGATTTGGCGTTTGGTCCTGCAAAAACCTTTCTAACATCCCTTATCTGATGAGATGCCCGACTTACTTCTTAAATTTGGGACAACTTTCTACACCATGCCCTCATCCGCGGTGGAACTCACAATACTTTGACTGGTCTCTTGAACCTTTAACAAGTGGTCGGGGCTTACGAAGTGCCTCAGTTCCTTGGATTGCGGAGAGCATGTTTTCTTTAGAGGTGTTTAGGGGAATGAAAACTTGATGACAATATTGTCCTCTGGTTTGGCAGGGTTTGCTGCGAAGTCCGCCATTCTTCTTGGGGATCTCCGGTGGGTTGCATCCCCTATTTCTCTTTTTGATAGTTTTACTTTCAAGACAACCCAAACACCTAGAGGGGGGGGGTGAATAGGTTCTAATTTCTTGTTTATACTTCTAGGCAGAATTCAATTACAAATTAAAACATCTAGCACAGCATTCACAGATAATTAAGCATCACAGATTGCACAATGTTTTATAGTGGTTCCCCAAGGTCTGGGTACATCCACTTTCCCCCTTCACCTATCTAGCAGTATGCTAGATTCGGCCAAACTTCCACTATTCTCAGATCCTCAGATCCTACAGCTCAGAACCTGGATAAGTTCCTATAACTCAGGCTCAACAGCCCTACCTCAGCCTTGCCTCAAGGCCTACCACTCAGAGAATAACCTTCTCCTACACTCAGGCAAATAGCCCTACCACTCAGAGATCACCTCTCCTACACTCAGCCTTTATAACACAGGCTTACAACTCAGATCTGTGTAAACAGATCCTACAGAAATTTAGAAAAGATATTTTAATGTCTTGCCTTTGTTGAGAGAGAAGAGGACAAGACACTTCTTGATCAGCTGATGAAATCAACTGAATCTGAGCTTTCTTCAAAGCTTCTTGAATCTGAACTTAGCTGAGTTGATTTCCAAACAGCTTCTTGAGAAACCACTGATGGCTTCCTTCTTCTTCTTCAAGATGACTGGATCCCTCTCTATCCAACACCTTTTCTGAAACTTCAGACTTCTTCTTCTTCTTAGATCTACTGATGAAGATCTTCTTTAGAGCATAGCACTTTCTTGAATTGAAGCTACAACAGGATTGTAATCCTTCTGTTTCTTCTTCTTAGATCTTCTTTAGTTATATTTCTTAATTGTTAATTTCCTTCTGAATGTGTCTATTTATAGACTTTCTTCATGGTAACCGGCTGATCCGGTTTCTAACTGTTTTCTGACAGGTCTGACAGCTTCAGTTAAACGGTGGCAACCCACAGCTGTCAAGTCTTCAAACAGTTCCTATACCTTAGCCTTGGATAGCAAAATGTCGAGACAGTCTGTTAGAAAGTGTCGAGACCAAACTGTCTATCTGTGTCGACACAAGTGACTTTGGTGTCGACACAGTCTTTGATGATGTCGACTAAGTTGCCTTTAAGTCGACACAGCTTCTTCAGAAAATAACTTGGTCTAGACTCTGCAGTGTGTCGACACAAGTCCTGTGTGTCGACACAGTTGTTGTAGATTCAGAACTCAGTATGTGTCGACTCAGCCTTCAGGTGTCGACACAGCAATCTTCAACTCTGCCAAAATGTGTCGACACAGTCTTCTGGTGTCGACACAAGCATAGTCGACTTCTGCCAATATGTATCGACTCAATCTTCTGGTGTCGACACATCCACCCAGTGTCGACACAATTGATGTCGACTATCTTCTTTTGTGAGTCGACACTCTTTCTCTGGTCGACTATCTTTCACTAGTCGACTATCTTCCACTAGTCGATAATTTTTCTCTGGTCGACTATCTTTCACTAGTCGACAAACTTTCTCTGGGTGTCGACTATCTTTCACTGTGTCGACACTGCTTCCCAGTGCTGAGGTCGACGATTTTCTTTATGTGTCGACACTGCTTCCCAGTGTCGACATAAGTGTGGTCGACTATCTTTCTCTGTGTCGATACTGATATTCTGAAGTGTCGACACAAATATTCTGAAATGTCGACACAATTTCATCAGGTGTCGACATGTGGACTTAGAATATTTTTCTGCATTCTTTAATACTTCTTCACCTTCACATGTCAACTCAAAACAACATCAAATACACCTTGATGTATATCATTGAGCTAAGTTGGGCTTCTTCAAATCAGGTACACATTTTCCAATGTACCCAACAATCTCCCCCTATTTGGAGAAGTCATAACCCTATAGCCAATGATATACACCATTTATAAAAAGTATAAACTGATGATATATGACATAACAGGAATACTTAATATAAACAAAATAAAAACAATCCATCACAGAATGAACATTATATGATACTAACCAACATTTTGTTTATAACTTGATAATGTTTGAATACAGAGATTTACATTTAATGATTTAATCAAAACATTACAAAATACTTTGAAAGAACTAAAAATTAAGACTGATCAGGCTCTTTAATGACAATCCCTTTGCCAGATAGAACTTGAGCCTTCACAGGAGCTTCAGAATCTTCAGCTGGCTTCTTGCCTTTTAGATCAGCCTTCTTCTTTACTTCTTCCTTGAGCCTTTGCCTTTCAAAATAATGAAAGGGCTTTGGGAAGTACTTGCTTGGCTCCTGAGCATCTGGAGGCAGCCTACCCAGCTTGGCTTTTCTTCTAAACTGTACTATGGCTTCTTGCCTGGCTTCATACTTCTGTCATTCCATCTCATTGTACCACTTGCCTCTTTCCTGCACTTGGTCTTTGACAGCCTTCCATGCAGTGAGTATTATATTTCTGGAAGTAGGACTCCACTGCTCAAAGTCTGGCTTAAGTTCAGCCTGCTCTCTAAATCTTTTCTTAGAAAGTAGAGCATCTTGCTGGTCTTTCAAAGTAGCCTCAGGCTTATCAACCTTCCCAATAACAACATTAGTAACCTCCTTTGGAGGACTATACATTCCTTGAACTTGCTGATCAATCATATCATAATCTAGAGGAGGGTAAATGACTTGGGCAACCTCAGGTTGATTGCCTTCAAGTAGACTTGTTTGTATTCCTGACTCAGCCACCATAGCATCATCACACAATGGTGGATATCCCAATGTGGCTCGAATACTATTGGTCACCCATTTGGTGTGCTCTGAGCCTGCATGAACTAACATCCTCTCCCCCTTTATGGCTTCTCTAGTAACATGATCTCTTAGATCTTCCTTCTGAAATCTAATTTGGCCATCCAGATAATTCACACCCTCTTTAAAAAATGGTTTTAACTTTAGAAGCTTGTCAGATATTTCCTTTTGAGAGGTAGTGATAGCAGTTTTAACAGAATCAATAGCAGCTTGAAAGTTCTTATCAAATTCTTCCATTTCTTTTGCTCTAGCTGCAGACAGGCCTGGAACAATCTTTTTCAATTCCTCAATGATCTCATGATGAGATTCAGTTAAATTGTCATTCATTCTTAACTGATTTTCCAAGACATAGCTTTGCTTTAAAGCAATATCATCCACCTTAGGGATGATAGTCTGCTGTTGTTTTGCCAAATACACCACAGCATTACCTCCCTTATGGAAGCAATCTGTCATCTCCTTTTTATGCATATTGACCTCAAACATAATAGATTTTATATCTTGAGCTAAGTCAAACTGCAGGGACTTGTTGTTCTCATCAACATATTTTTCAATGGCCACTCTGTGTTCATCCAATTTCACTTGTAAATCGACCAAAAACTTGTTATAATCAAAGTCAGAAGGAGTGTGATGTGCTGTAGACTGTAGAGCCTTCTTATAGCTCTTGCTCCTTCTCTGGAAGACCATAAGTTTTCTCTTCTTAACCACCCTGACTTCTTCATTCTCAGAATCAGAAGTACTATCAATTTGAACTCTTTCTTTGGGAGGAGGAGGAACAGCTGCTTCAGTGCCATGTTGTACAGTCTCAACATGCACTGGCTCCCCCTCAATTTCTTGCTCCACTTCCAGGTTATCAGTAATTATTTCATCATTTGGGAATAACTCCTCCAGAGTATATTCCTTCTGGGCTGGATCATCTGCAGTATTCAAATTTGGAGATAGATCAATTGGAGCATCTTCTTGCACTTGCTCCCCCTGGACCTGTGCAGAAATAGAAAAATTAGAAATCTCTTTTGTAGGAAAATACACCAGCTCCCCCTGCACCTGTACCTGGTCATGAGTAGATACAGTTTGTGTAGGTGAATAAACTTACTGAGCTGGTATTCTTACTTCTTCTTCTTAATTTGCAGGTATTGTGGCATCCTGAACTTGTGTAGAAGCAGGCTGATCTTCAACCTCTTGTCTTACTTGCTCTTCTTGTTGGTGCTCAGTACTGGTAGCATGACCTGGGGATTTCTCAGGTGAATCCTGCCTTTCCACTTCAGGCATCTCTTTGGTCAGCACCCTATCCCATCTGGAGAACAATCTCATGTCTATCCTTCTCATGTGATTAATTTTTGTTCCAGGTTGTTGTTGCATAACATCAAGAATCTCCTTACTTAGGTATATACTCATTATCCTAGCCAGATTTGGCTTCTTGATTCCTTCCTTAATCTTTTCAAAGATTACAGATGACTAATCCGTTGGAATTTTAAACACAATCCTGGTCATTAGGCTGAACATATAGGCAGAAATCCTATCATGTCCACCTGGCTTGCACAGAATAACTTTTCCAACCACTTCTGACAGAAACTTGCCCTGGTGATTCATTCCTTTCCTATTGAAAGCAGCTCCAATTTTCATGGTGGAATCCAATCCACACCATTGAAGAGCCTCCCTTGATTTAGAAGCAGAGACATCCTCTTCATTCTCAATTATAGGTAATTGCAGAATTGTTCTTAACTTACTTGGTGTAATCTCCACTGGTGACCCATGAACTGTGGATTTTATCTTTTGACTTTCAGAGACTACAAATGCAGAAGTAAAGAACTCATGCACCTCCTTCTTCCATATCTTTGATGGTTCGGAGACCAGAAATTCTAAACTTGAGTCGGAGAGGAGAGAGATAACCCTGAGAACATCTGGAGGAGCAGCAGCAAAGGCCTGGCGCACCAGCTCATATCCTTCATTCACATTATCTTCAATCTTTGGCGCCATTGATCAGTCGAGAAAGCTTGAAAGATGAGAGAAAGAGAGAGAGAGAATGTCGACACAGGGTTTCGAAAACCTTGTAAGCGTGTCGACAGAATGAGTTTTTGACCTATTTATACCTTCTGTTTAAAGAAGATCAAAAGTCGCCAATAACAGACTATAAGTGTCGACACAGATGGAATGTGTCGACACAAGCTTCTATTGTCTCGACTTCAAGTCCGTCTATCATGTGTCGACACCAATTTGCAGTTATGTCGACACCAGAGATATATAGTAGAGCTTCAGAAATTCTGTAAGTGTCGACACAAAATCTGTAAGTGTCGACACCACTATCCTGGTGAAGTCGACACTACATTCCTGGATAAGTCGACAATAAGATTCTTAAGTGTCGACACATATTTTCTGTGTCGACACAACATCTCTGACTTGTCGACATTACTACCCTGAGTCGACACATTATTACTGAATGTGTCGACACCAACTTACTTAGCCAATTTCTGTTTGTTCAACACAACTTATAAGTACTACAAAGTACTTGATACTACTTCAATGTGTCTTTATATCACTTGAATGTCTTGTTACCACTTCAACTTCATTGTTGATGATTTTTTGATTACACTAATCAATGGTTAACATACCTAATTCAATTTTGAATTTATTGAATTTGGTCTCATCCAGGGGCTTAGTAAACACATCTGCTATTTGATAATCTGTTTTCACAAATTCCAATGAAATGTCTTCTTTTTCTACATGTTCTCTAAGAAAATGGTATTTTATTTCTATATGCTTAGTTCTACTATGAGAAACAGGATTATTAGCAATAGAAATTGCACTCTTAGAATCACATAAAAGAGGTGTTCTACTTACTTGAATACCATAATCCTTAAGCTGATGCTGCATCCATAATAGCTGTGCACAGCAGCTTCCAGCAACAACATACTCAGACTCAGCTGTGGAAATTGCCACACTGGTCTGCTTCTTACTACTCCATGATATTAGTCTTCCTCCCAGGAATTGACAAGTACCTGTAGTACTCTTCCTATCCTCTCTACATCCTGCAAAATCTGCATCTGAATAGCCTGTTAGTTGAAAATCTCCATTCCTAGGGTACCAAAGACCTAGATTAGGTGTGCCCTTAAGATATCTCAGAATCCTTTTGACTGCAGTATAATGAGATTCTTTAGGGCAGGCTTGGTACCTAGCACAGACACATGTAGCATACATAATATCTGGTCTACTAGCAGTGAGATATAGTAGTGAGCCAACTATTCCTCTATACAAAGTCTCATCAACAGGTTTACCTGCATCATCTTTGCATATAGGCATACTTGTTCCTATAGGAGTTCTCATTGTGGAGGATGACTCCATACCATATTTCTTAATCAATTCTTTGGTGAACTTAGACTGGGATATGGACAAGCCATCATCAGTCTGTCTTACTTGGAGTCCCAAGAAGAATTTCAGTTCCCCCATACTGCTCATCTCAAACTTCCCTTGCATAAGTTTGCCAAACTTTTTACAAAGGTTGTTTTCAGTAGATCCAAAGATTATGTCATCAACATAGATCTGAACTAAGATGATCTTGCCTTTGGATTCCCTAAGGAATAGAGTTTTGTCAATTTTTCCTCTTGAGAATTTATTCTCAATAAGGAAAGTAGACAGGGTTTCATACCAAGCCCTTGGGGCTTGCTTTAACCCATACAGAGCTTTCCTAAGCTTATAAACAAAATCAGGTTTAAGAGGATCTACAAAACCTGATGGCTGCTCTACATATACTTCTTCTTTAAGATCACCATTCATAAATGCTGACTTCACATCCATCTGGTATACTTTGAAGTCTTGATAGGCTGCATAGGCAAGGAATATTCTGATTGCCTCCAGCCTTGCTACTGGAGCAAAGGTTTGATCAAAGTCAATCCCTTCTTCCTGCCTGTATCCTTTTGCAACCAATCTTGCTTTATTCTTTACTATTATTCCACTTTCATCTAGCTTGTTCCTATAGATCCATTTTGTGCCAATTATGTTGTGGCCTCTTGGTTTAGGAACAAGCTCCCAGACATTGCACCTTCTGAATTGATTCAGCTCCTCTTGCATAGCATCAATCCAGTGCTGGTCTTGGATAGCTTCTTCAAACTTCTTAGGCTCCAATTGTGACAGGAAACTTGAATGTAGAACTGTGTTTTAATTTCTGCTTCTAGTTTGCACCCCCTGTCTTGGATCATCTATTATCTGATCAGTTGGATGGTATCTTAAATGTCTTGTAGCTGGAGGAAGATTCCCTTCTGGTTGAACATCTCCAGCTCCTTCATTTAGCTGAATCTCTTGGTTTTCTTCAGCTTCTATAGTGTTTTGTTCTCCCCCTGGACAGAAGCCTTCATTTTCCAATGCCCCATCTTCCTTTGATACTTCAGTAATGGAGAGCTTGTCCATACTTTTGCTTATACCTGTTGAGTCATTTGATCTACAAGACAACTCACAGTTGATTAATCTTGTTTCATCAAACACAACATGCACAGATTCTTCAACAACTTGAGTAGTCAAGTTGAAGACTCTATAGGCCTTACTATTTGTGTTGTACCCAACAAATATCCCATCCTGGGATTTGGCAGCAAACTTAGTCAAATATGACTTGCCATTGTTAAGTATATAACACTTGCAACCAAAGATCCTAAAGTAGGATAGATTTGGTTTTCTGCCTTTCACAATCTCATAGGGAGTCATTTTGTGGCTTTTGGTGATAGTAGCCCTATTGATTACATGACAAGCAGTGTTAACTGCCTCAGCCCAAAAATATTCTGGGAGAGAGGTGTCACTCAATAGAGTTCTACCAGCTTCAATTAATGTTCTATTCTTTCTTTCAGCAATTCCATTTTGCTGAGGTGTTCTAGGTGAGGAGAACTCTTAGAAAATCCCAAAGTCTTTACACAATTTTGTTATGCTTTCAGATTGAAACTCAGTACCATGGTCACTTCTGATTTTGACCACTGTACTATTTAGTTCATTCTGAATTTGCTTTACAAAATTAAGTAATACACTTGGGGTTTCAGATTTTTGTCTCAGAAAGAACACCCATGTAAATCTTGAATAGTCATCTACAACCACAAAAGTGTAGACTTTCCTACCTAGACTGTGAACTGGCATAGGACCAAAAAGATCCATATGCAAGAGGTATAAGCACCTCACAGAATCCTTGATTTCAAGGCTTTGAAAGGAGGATTTTGTCTGCTTGCCCTTTTGACAAGCTGAGCATATCCCTTCCTTTATACAATTAACTTGAGGTCCATTCCTCACTAACTCTTTGCTAAAGAGTAGGCCAATTGTCTTGTAGTTTAGATGAGCCAATCTCTTGTGCCACTTAACACAATGAGAAGCATTGTCATCAGCTACAAGACAGATGAGAGAAGCCTTATTCTCACATTCAAAATTAAGACAATATACATTTCTCTTCCTATACCCTGTCAGTATGATCTTTTGATCACTTGACCTCTTGATATGACATCCATCTTTAACAAATGAAATGTCATATCCTAAATCACTTAGCTGGCTTATGCTTATTAGATTATGTTTCAAACCTTTTACATAAGCCACTTGAGTGATAGTAATTAGGTTAGAAGAAATGTTACCAAACCCTTTGATGACTCCTTTTTCAGATCCACCAAAGATCACTTTAGGTCCATCTTTGACAGATGAATACTCCTTCAGCAGCCCCTTTGTTCCAGTCATGTGCCTGGAACAACAACTATCCAAGTACCATATAGGGGCATGGTAACTTGGATTCACCTGCAACACAGAATTACTTACCCTTAGAACCCAAGTAAGTCTTGGGTCCTTGGTTCAGGTTAGCATTAATAAAGCTACCATAATCTCTTCTAACAGGTAGACTATTGTTCTTTATAACACTTGGGTTATACCAGCAGTCTAGTGCAAAATGGCCTCTCTTGCCACAGCACCAACATTCAAACTTATTGTATCTAGATCTAGATACATCCTTGTCAGAAGAATTTCTGTTCATTGCTGGTGCTGCAGCAACTTCACCTACTGATTTCTTAAAACCATTGGGTTTATGACCATAGGTAGGCCTGCTTGCATTTACACCCTTGTTCTTCAGAACATTAGTCTTAATATGACCTTGAATATCTTCATGATCATATTTGTTAGAAGGCACTTTCACCTTACTAAACTTTATGGGGACTGAAAGGTTTAGTGGCTGAACAGGAGCTTTGCCTTTCCTCTTGAATCTGCCAGCCCTGAAGTTACCTTTAAATCCTAATCCAGCCTTACCCTTTTGAGTGACAAATTCATCTATCAAGGGTAAGACAGATTTTGGCTTAGAGTAACTAGCCACTAAATCCCTTTCAATTCTAAGTCTGGCCTCCAGACTCTTCACTTTATCATTAGTATAGTTAATTGTGCCCATCTGAATAATAGTTATATTCTTCAGCTTGGCAATTTCATTTAATTTTTGATCAATAACTTTCTCTAACTCAGTTGTAGCAACCCTTAGTTCAGCAATTTCCTGAGCCTGAGATTTAACCAGGTTCTTGCTTTTCTTAAGGGCCTGCAACAAGTCCCCATACTTGTCTATCAATTGATAGACATCTCCTTCAGATTCAGATGCATCTACATCACTTGATGCAGATGTAGCTGATTCTTCACTTGTACAATAAACAGATGTAATAGAAGGACATTGTATCTTATTAGGACCAGACTGATTCTGGCATATGTCCTCTTCTGATCCTGCCATCAGCCCCATACACTGATGATCCTTTTGTTCATTGATGGAGTCTAGCAACTACAGAAACTCCTCTTCTTCAGATGCAGTATATAGTCCAATATATGCTTCAGCTTCAGATTCTGACTCTGAAGTTGACTGGTCTGTTAGACTCTTATCTTTCTTTGCAACAAAGGATTTCTCCTTCTTGCCTTTCTGATGAGTCTTTTTCTTATCTGAAGACTCCTTTCTCTTATCAGGACAGTCAGCCACTACATGTCCAGGCCTATTGCAACAATAGCAGACAATCTTTGAAGTAGTGGCTTTGCTGGGCTTTGATCTGCTCTTCTCTTTCCTTGATGACCTTTTCTTCTGATAATAGTCATCAACTTGCTGTGATGTGGAAGGCCTAGACTTCCATTGCTTCTTTTTCAAGAACCTCTGGAATTGCCTTGTGAATGCAGCAAAGTCTGCATCTGAATCACAGCTTTCTGAACCCTTATCTGAACTTTCAGAACTATCTTCTGCAACTTCCTTAGGAGGAGATGGTGATTTCCTCCTATTCTTTCTAGTGACTTCTGCATTGAATGCCACAGTCTTTTCTCTATGCTCTCCTCTTGAATTCTTTTCCTCCTCCTTCCTCACCATAAGTTGCATTTCATAGGATAGCAACTTTCCAAACAAGGTGGGAGGAGATATCTCTGCCAATTTAGCCACTTCTCTTATGGCACAGATCTTTGTGTCCCAATCCTTTGTTAAGGATCTCAAGAATTTGTCATTCAGTTCATAAGTACTGAAGACTCTTCCATAAAACATAAGCTCATTCACAATTCTATAGAATTTCTTGTAGCACTCAGTTATGCTATCAGATTTTCCTTGTCTAAAACTTTCATACTCCTGATTGAGCATAGATTTCCTGTCCTGCCTTACTTCTTCAGATCCCTCCATGTAGACAATCAATGTGTCCCACATCTCTTTGGAGGTCTTGCAGTGAATCAGATTCTGAAATGTTGAATCATCTATGGTACTAACAATAATGTTCTGAGCTCTTTTATCCATGGTTGCCAAGATGATTTCATCCTTGGTCATTTCTGAATAACTCTTTGGAGTTTGGATATTTGCATCAAGAACTGATACCTTCATTGGAATGAAGGGGCTTTCCTGTACTGTGATGTAAATCCTTGGGTCAGATGCCTCCATAAACAGTCTGACTCTTTCTTTCCAAATTCCAAAAATTTCTTTCTTGCATATGGGTAATTTCATAGACCCCAGCTCCTTATGATTCTCACCAGAACCCATCTTTTTGAATCTTGATACTGCCTTTCAGATCTACCTCAGACTGTTAAGTCCTTTTTGAGGAACCTCGCTTTGATATCACTTGATAGTTTTACTTTTAAGACAACCCAAACACCTAGAGGGGGGAGGGGGGGTAAATAGGTTCTAATTTCTTGTTTATACTTCTAGGCAGAATTCAATTACAAATTAAAACATCTAGCACAGCATTCACAGATAATTAAGCATCACAGATTGCACAATGTTTTATAGTGGTTCCCCAAGGTCTGGGTACATCCACTTTCCCCCTTCACCTATCTAGCAGTATGCTAGATTCGGCCAAACTTCCACTATTCTCAGATCCTACAGCTCAGAACCTGGATAGGTTCCTACAACTCAGGCTCAACAGCCCTACCTCAGCCTTGCCTCAAGGCCTACCACTCAGAGAATAACTTTCTCCTACACTCAGGCAAATAGCCCTACCACTCAGAGATCACCTCTCCTACACTCAGCCTTTATAACACAGGCTTACAACTCAGATCTGTGTAAACAGATCCTACAGAAATTTAGAAAAGATATTTTAATGTCTTGCCTTTGTTGAGAGAGAAGAGGACAAGACACTTCTTGATCAGCTGATGAAATCAACTGAATCTGAGCTTTCTTCAAAGCTTCTTGAATCTGAACTTAGCTGAGTTGATTTCCAAACAGCTTCTTGAGAAACCACTGATGGCTTCCTTCTTCTTCTTCAAGATGACTGGATCCCTCTCTATCCAACACCTTTTCTGAAACTTCAGACTTCTTCTTCTTCTTAGATCTACTGATGAAGATCTTCTTTAGAGCTTAACACTTTCTTGAATTGAAGCTATAACATGATTGTAATCCTTCTGTTTCTTCTTCTTAGATCTTCTTCAGTTATGTTTCTTAGTTAATTTCCTTCTGAATGTGTCTATTTATAGACTTTCTTCATGGTAACCGGCTGATCCGGTTTCTTACTGTTTTCTGACAGGTCTGACAGCTTCAGTTAAACGGTGGCAACCCACAGCTGTCAAGTCTTCAAACAGTTCCTGTACCTTAGCCTTGGATAGCAAAATGTCGAGACAGTCTGTTAGAAAGTGTCGAGACCAAACTGTCTATCTGTGTCGACACAAGTGACTTTGGTGTCGACACAGTCTTTGATGATGTCGACTAAGTTGCCTTTAAGTCGATACAGCTTCTTCAGAAAATAACTTGGTCTAGACTCTGCAGTGTGTCGACACAAGTCCTGTGTGTCGACATAGTTGTTGTAGATTCAGAACTCAGTATGTGTCGACTCAGCCTTCAGGTGTCGACACAGCAATCTTCAACTCTGCCAAAATGTGTCGACACAGTCTTCTGGTGTCGACACAAGCATAGTCGACTTCTGCCAATATGTGTCGACTCAATCTTCTGGTGTCGACACATCCACCCAGTGCCGACACAGTTGATGTCGACTATCTTCTTTTGTGAGTCGACACTCTTTCTCTGGTCGACTATCTTTCACTAGTCGACTATCTTCCACTAGTCGACAATTTTTCTCTGGTCGACTATCTTTCACTAGTCGACAAACTTTCTCTGGGTGTCGACTATCTTTCACTGTGTCGACACTGCTTCCCAGTGCTGAGGTCGACGATTTTCTTTATGTGTCGACACTGCTTCCCAGTGTCGACATAAGTGTGGTCGACTATCTTTCTCTGTGTCAACACTGATATTCTGAAGTGTCGACACAAATATTCTGAAGTGTCGACACAATTTCTTCAGGTGTCGACATGTGGACTTAGAATATTTTTCTGCATTCTTTAATACTTCTTCACCTGCACATGTCAACTCAAAACAACATCAAATACACCTTGATGTATATCATTGAGCTAAGTTGGGCTTCTTCAAATCAGGTACACATTTTCCAATGTACCCAACACTTTTGACTGCTTTTGATTTGTTGTTGACGTGCTTTCGTTGCCAACGACAACTGATGGTGCACCGAATGTCGGGTCAAAGCGATCTGCTGCTTGTCTATTATTCTCTTCTACTCGGCACCCACTTTTCTCTAATTCTGCAGACATGTGAGTGGAGGGAGAGTTGGATCAACATGCCCCTAAGGACCGATCTTTTAGTTGTGTGGGTGACTCTTCCTGCCATGTTTTCTAGTCACGAGTACCATTGTACGAATGATACTGTCTTCTAGGTCTTCTTGGAATGGTGGGAACCATGTTCCCACAGACGACGCTAAACTGTTGGGGATCACTCGAAGCTCCTATAAACCGAACTAAATTGAATTGTTTTATCTTGGGAGCGGTTGAGGGCACAAACCGTTAGAGTAAGTAGAAAGTTTGGAAGAGAATTTTTTAATGTGGAAAACCCGTCAATTGGGCGAAAAATCACGTGGTTGGATCTGTGCCCGCCAAACCTCCACTATTCACTAGTTATTGTAGAGGGATTTCTTGAAGAACTTAAGGGCGACAAGCCGTATCTCGTTATAATTATTGAGAGAGAGAGTGGAGGGAGAGCTCAAAGGGTAACAGACCACCACTCATTGAGCTTAATATTTCTTTACGAGTTGTGGGCAACAATGCACTGGCTGCGCTTTGGAGTCCTTTGTTGATGCTCAGAAGTGGGTATGACTTACTACACTCGTCTTGGTGACTGGGGCTTGTCTCCTGACGCACATGGATGAGCCTGGAATGGCTGACTTGTCGCCGCCCAACAAACTTGCCGCTGAGTCGATGGTGCTAGGAATGCTGGGCATTCTGCCCGTCAGACTGCAATTGAGTGGTACTTGGTGAGTTCTGAAGTTGCTCTTATAAACTGTTGACTATGCGGGGCACACAAACTTTGTGCGATTTGGTGGGCTTGGTCTGTTGAAATTGAGGAGACTTGGTGGTACCGGCAGAGTATGTGGAGTGTAAACTACTGGCAGTGCGTGACACACGAACTTTGATCACTTTGGCGGTCTTGGTATGCTGACACTGATGAGACTTGGTGGTCCTGGTAAAGCGTGCATAGACACACTTGAAGCGGTTTGGACAGTGGAGTGTGTGGAGGAGTGCTTGGAATGGTCTTGAAGGTGGTGCGCGCGGAGGCACGCTTAAACGGTCTTGAAGGCAGAGCGCACAGAGGCACGCTCAGACGGACTTTTGTCTGGAGGTGCACTTGAACAAAACTTGATGGCAGAACACACAGAGGCGCACTTGGGACGGTCTTAAAGATGGAGTTCATGGAGGTGCGCCTGGAACAGACTTTACAGCAGAGCGCACATATGCGCACTTGGGTGGTCTTGATGGCGGGGAGCACTCTGCGCGACTTATCCTCTACGGCTTGTCTCTAATTGACTTTTGGAGGGGTCGAGTGTGGTTTTCTTGTCCGTGGTTGGATCGCTTGTTCTTGAATGCGTAGGGTGTAACGCCTCTGAATTTTCGATAATTGTTTTAATCCCTTCTGTTGCGTAATAGTGACGTAAGGGCTTTACGTTGACATGTAATTAGCGGGGTGTCGTCGTTAGTGCGTAATTTTGTTCATTGAAATTAGAGTTTTTGACTTGGGAAAATTTAAGTGGTTAATTTTTAGCATGCTAGTGAAGTTTCGTTGTGATCCAGGCTTAATTAGAATCTCAGTAAATTTTATAAGGATTATTGTTGTTTTAGCTTCAGGAAATTTTAACCCAAGTTTGGTTTGTCAGATCCTGATTTGGACTTCGTCGTTGGATTCGTAACACCGACATTTAATTTTGGTGCGAATTTCATCGAAAACCGAGGTGTTTTAGTAATTCTCGTCGTTTGAGTTTTTCTTGTAAATTATATTAATAATATAATATTATATATGTATATATATATATATATATATATATATATATATATATATATATATATACTTCTAAAACGAAAACCCTATTTATCGTCTTCCCCAAACCGTCGGCCCGAAGAGCGGAAGAAGAAGGGATAACTCGGCCATTGCGGAGTCTTCCGGCCGCCGCTTATCGGAGATCCGGTGCGTGAAACCTTCGACGGAGCATAGATCCGGAAAGCTCTCGCCGGGATCTTCGTGTACACGGTAAGATTTTCCCGTTTTGTGGATTTTTGACGTTAGGATATTTGATTTCAACTCTTGTTTTACCTCGAAAAGTTTTAGATATTATAGACGAGGAGTTCTTGCGGCCGATCCTTGAAGCAGAGCGCTTGAGAGGCTTGTTTTCAGGAGATCTTGAGGCAAGTGGTGTAACATCCCATTTCCAACTAGACCCCTGGAAGTGGTTTTGTCATAACAGAACCCTAGGAAACCTAGGAATTGAAGTTTATCGACCAAGATTTCAAGTCAAGGGGTGGTCACGCCCGTGACCGACCCGTCACGCCCGTGACCTAGGGCGTGACCCCTTCTACGATCGTCGACCTCAGAAAGATGATCGGCGAGCTCAGAAATTTCAACATGGGCCTGACACACCCGTGACCGATCCGTCACGCCCGTGACCTTGGAATGGCGTTGAGTGAGCTAAGCTCACTCAACGCCGTAGTCTGGATGGCGTTGAGTGAGCTCAGCTCACTCAAAGCCATAAGCTAGACGGCGTTGAGTGCACAGACTACACTCAACGCCATCTGGTGTCGTCTGGTTGGCGTTGAGTGAGCTGAGCTCACTCAACGCCATAGACTGGATGGGGTTGAGTGAGCTTAGCTCACTCAATGTCATTATCTATCAGGCGGGATGACGTTAAGTGCGTTGAGTGCACTCAACGCCATAAGTTGAACGGCGTTGAGTGCACTGTCCGTACTCAACGCCATTTGGTGTTGTCTGGATGGCATTGAGTGAGCAGAGCTCACTCAACGCCATAATATGGACGACGTTGAGTGAGCTAAGTTCACTTAAAGCCATCATTTAAAAGGGCATATTCTGGATGGCATTGAGTGAGCAGAGCTCACTCAACGCAATAATCTGGATGGTGTTGAGTGAGCTGAGCTCACTCAACGCAGCTCACTCAACGCTATAGTCTGGGAGGGCCATTCTGGATGACGTTGAGTGAGCAGAGCTCACTCAACGCTGTATCCGGGATGGCGTTGAGTGAGCAGAGCTCACTCAACGCCGCAGCATGGATGGCGTTGAGTGAGCAGAGCTCACTCAATGCCGTAGCTTGGATGGTGTTGAGTGAGCTGAGCTCACTCAACGCCATTGTACTTAGAATTTTTTTGGCATTTTATTCCTGGCTGTGTGCTGGTTCAGCTGAACCGGGCCGGTCTAGATGGTGGGCCCAAATGCATTATTAAGCCGTTTCTTTTAATAAGACCCAATTAAGCCTTATTTTAAAGAAGGTTGACCGGTCAAGTGAAGCTGTGCCACGTGGACCGTTGGTCTTGCAAAAGGAGCAATTACGGCCATGGCCGAGCCCGGCCTTCATAGCCAGTAATGACACTTGACGCCTTGGCAGCCCTTCCCCTCCCCTTTTGCGGCTGGATTCAACTCCTCTAGGGAAGAGGAGGAGTTTCCAGCCGTTATCTAGCTGTCACAGAGCCGTTTCAGCCCCCCTCCACCATGGTCGAGCCAAGCTATAATGGGCCATTAATGGCTACCAGCGTTAGACCTTTCCCCTCCCTCCTTTTACTGGTTTAAAAAGGCTCCCTAGACTCAGAGATGAAGTTTCCACCCTTACCCGACGGTTTTGGAGCTTGTACTGTGTTGTAGGAGAATTCCGGCGACACCACCACCGCGCCAATGGCATCCCGTCGATCAGTACGCCTCCAGCCCGTGAACAAGGTCCTCCCCTCCTCTCTCTCTACGGGTAGATCTTAGCTTTCCTTAGGATTAAGATTCGGGCTCAATTGAGCCCGATCGGAAGAGCTTCTCTTTCCGATTTTTCCGCAAAAATGAAGTCTCGGGCTCGCCGGAAAAAGCCCCTCCGGCGGCTGCGCCGCCGCCCGGCGATGGCCACCACCTCAACGGAGGTGGTGGTGGCGGTAGCCGGCCAGGGAGGAGGCTGGACGGCCGGCGGCTGCGCTTGGAAGTAGCTCCAGGTCGGGCAAATCGTGACCTTTGGCTGGAGGAGGAAGACGATGTCAGGGCCCTTAGATCTTCTTCAAAATCTGTGCTATTTAATTAGCTTTTATTTTATAAGCATTTTTCTGTATTAAAATAACAGCCACCTTAGATAAATTAGAAAAAATACTTAGGGGCTTTTTATGAAGAAATGACCAACATGAAATTTGTAGCCCTATGGGTCTACTATATTTTAAAATTAATTTGGGTCAATTTGGTCAACTGGTTTGACTAGGGCACCTCTTTTGGTGGGATCTAGACCTAGAGCTAGGCAGATACTAAAAGTTGTGCCCACCCTTCATCCTTTGACCAAATGATCTGAAATTTTGGCAGGGAGCCTAATCTAGTTATACCTAGGGCCTTTACAAAAATGGGAATTTTTGGAGACTGTTTTTCTAAAGTTTTTAGAAAAATTTAATAATCTTAGGAAAAATTAATTAGTTAGCTTAATGACTTCAAAACCCTCCCAAATCTTAGAGAGTTGTCCATGGGTTTATCATAAGGTTCTGTATAATTTTTCATCTCATTTGGAGATGTTTTAGGTAGGAAATGGATAACCCTAAGCTATGCCCTATTAAGGGGTTTTTAGGTTAAAAGTGCACTTTGAGATTTGAGTGGTCCAATCACCTTAACAGAGGCTGAGATTTTTACCACTGATTAGGAATGCACTCTAGCACCCCTTCATGGATTTTGAGGTGGATTGGGGTAGATTTGCACTAGGATCCAAGGCCAAACCCTAAGGATGGCTCTTGGTCGGTTGTGAAGGTCATGGGGTCAAATGACCTTGGACTGACTTTAAATTTGGTGGAGAGGACCATAGGGTCATTATAGTGCTCTGTACAAAATCTTAGGGGATTTGGAGACAGTTAGGCCACCTAAAATCCTAACCCTAGTTGAGGGCACCAAACTTAATTTGAACTATTATGCTGACAAATGAACTAAAAATCAAATAAAAATTTGGGCAGGGTAATTTTATAGTTTAAATGGCCATAACATAGTTTTTTTGAGATTTTTGGGTTAATTTATACAGTACTTCATTCACAACCCTTGTTGTGCCCTAGATATCTATTTTGAAGATTATGGAATTTATGTTCACCGAAATGTTATGAAATCTTGGATTAAGGCATCTTATAGCATGTTATACCTTTTGTATTTTTCTTGAGAGTTTTATCTGATTATTTTTGATATTGCTTCTTTATCTTACCATTTGGGATATGTAGTCAAAAATACAAATAATGCCCAATTATTATTTGTAAGATTATGAAATTTGGTCAGTGAGTCTTTCAAACCATGATAGTCATCCTGTAATTTTCTCTGGATTTTTAGATAATTAAAAATAGTACCTCCTTCACTAAGCTAGGAAAATTAGTATTTTACATTAAAATAAATTCAGAGCCCAAATATTAGAGAAAAATCATGGGACTTAGTTTCTGATTGTTTTAGGTCACCATCAAGCTTATCAAATTTTTTTGTGATTTTTGGATACATATTTACCGTATTTGCTTCATAATATAGTAGAAGTGACCTAAAATGGTAAATTAGGAAATATAGGCCTAAACACCTATGAAATTTCTAAAAATTTGGAATTACTGCTTAAATGACTCATAGGATTTTTAATAATTTTATGATGATTTATTGTTGGCTCATTAGTGCACGCCATGTTCATACTAGGGCATTGAGAGGCTTAGAATAAATAAATTAAATGCCCGATAAAAAGGAAAAATTTGGAAATCTTGGACTTAGTTATATTGTGTCATGATAGACCTCCAATAAATATTATAGGAGATTCAGAAGATAATTTTGAGTACCTCCCCTTATATACCTCATGTATCTTAGGACGGTCTGCATATAGTAAAACCACAGAAACTGAACTAGAGTGGGTAATGAACTTGAGGAGATGGAATTTTGGTAGTTTGATGGTTTGGATAGGGCAAGTTAAGTTAAGTTCATTATTGGAAGTCAGGATAAGTAGAGTGTGAGATTGGCTAGTGTTAAGTGGTGTTCGGGAATGACGAAAGATCGTCCACCCCGGGTAGGAGAGGAAGAGGCTTAATTCTCTAGAGCTAGGTCTAAAGTAATCTAAAAGGTATCGGGTAACGGGTATCAACCAATAACAATAAGTGCCTTGCGAAAGGGAACGGTGAGCTTCAACTACCATCATAGTTCCTAATGCCCATTGAGAGCCTTTCACGGGGAATACCGGGGGCAGTCCTGAGCAAACGTAAACCGTAGGAATAATAAATTAAAAGAGCAACTAGAATAATTAGGGTTGCACTTTCACATACCCCGGTAGATAGGGAGGTAGAATAAGTTTGTTTGGTTGCCATTCAGACGATAGCTCTAAAGGTAGATGCACGGACGGGACAGTCCGGGGAGCTGAGGGCTCAAGGGTTTGAGTACAAAATAAGGTGGTGGGTCTTCGGTATTTGACTGTCGTTCACACCGACATCAGTACGTTGACTCTGCGGTGTGGGACACTTAGCCGAAGAAAGTCTGGCGGATATAGCCAGCACAAGTACGCGGATACTCTAGGTTGTGTTCTTCTAGGGGCGTACGGAAGGGCTAGGCCCGGTAGTGTGGATACCCGCCTAGGAGTGGGGGGCCCGACCCACTGTCTCCGTTTGCCACTACGGAGGTTCCTGGGAGTGAAGCTAGCTGCCCGAACAGGGGGAACTAAAGGTCTGTGCGCATAGAGTCGTGTGCGTGAGTTGCACTTGCATGAATCATGGCTTAGCATATCACTACACTCATATTTGCATACAACCGACACCCCAACGTATAAATCAGTATGATACTTTTTATACGATGGGAGTCTTGCAGAAGACCCCTTAACTTATAAGTTTGTATGGGCATTTATATAAGTTAAGGTTACTTACTCATTTACTTACTTGCTTTCTATTTGTCTTCTTATATATTTTCTACTTACTATATGTCTACTTTATTACTTACTACCGCAGAATTTCTAGATGTACTTTATTCTAGATAGTTGTTTATACACCATGATAGTTGTTAGATTAGCTCCTTGTCATCTGCTTGATTACTCTCCACCTTTGTAGCTTCCCTTTCCTCCTCTCCGCTCGGTGCTTAGGAGCCGTGGGGGGAGGGGTAGGGGATGATAGGGCTTAGTCTTTATGACTAATGATTTTCGAACCACAACATTACAGGAGCTCCGGATGGGAGACAGGGACCAGCAGTCCAGGGACCAGCAGTCTAGGGACCAGCACCAGCAGAGTACGGTGCGTATGGAGGTGGGTCAGTCTAGCACCGGTGCACCTGCGACCAGCTTCGTGAGTGATTAGTATTTTTATAGTTTTCGCGATGAGTGATTTGTAGTGAGGACTCTGATGTACCGGGCTCGAGCCCGTTTATCTATATTTCATCTGAACTATATCTTTGCAGTACTTCTATTTGATATTACTAATGGACTGGATGTGATTTCATTTTATATGTGTATTTTTGTGGACCTGTTTACATTTTATGTATTCTTACTTCTCTCTCTTTGTGATCGAAAAGGGCCGGCAGAATTGGCGTTTTGTAGTGGCGGCCTTCCCGTGAGTCGGTGCCACCGCAAAGCGGCAATTCTGGGCTAAGACCCCGGTGGTTGAAAAAGAAAAAAAGGGGGGGGGGGGGGTCTTACAAGTGGTGATTCCTCCCCTCTTGCTAGTTCCTTTGTTCTTATTTCCCCCTTTTTCTTTCCTTCTTAGAATGTAGGAGTAGTGTAGGATTTTCGGCCAAGACCAATTCGTCGAGTTGAGCAGGATTCGGTTTGAGACCAAGTTGTTTTCATCGAGTGAAGTTCGTCGAGTATTCTCGACAAATTCGTCGAGTGAGGCCGACGAGTGATCTTGTAAGACTGAGTCCTTTTCGTTGAGTATTCTCGACGAATTCGCCGAGTGACTACAGTATTTGGTGTCGAGTGTATTGATTTCGCCAAGTGTAATTTGTCGAGTATTCTTGACGAATTCGTCAAGTGACTACAGTAATTGGTGTCAAGTGTATTGATTTCGCCAGGTATAATTCATCGAGTATTCTTGTCGAGTGCGTCAAGTGATTTTGGAATTTGTCGAGTGAAGCTGGTATTCATCGAGTGAAGCTGAAATGCGTCGAGTCTGACCTTGATTGTTGAGTCGATTCATCGAGTATTATCGATGAATCTGTGTGGACTTTGATGTTGTTTATCGAGTTACCTTCCAATTCGTAGAATATTCTCGACAAATCTGTGTGGACTTAGAAGTTTTTGGATGAATGACCTTCCTATTCGTCGAGTATGCCTTAGAGAAATTTGGGTTTTCCTTCTCCTTCGTCGATTGAGGAAGTCTGTTGCTAAGTTTTGGGTTTTATCGGTGTTTTTGAGTGTTTTAATTGTGGCCTTTGGGTGATAGTGGATAAAGGACCACCACCCCAGTACTGGTTTGTGAATCATTACGCCAGGTGGGTTTTTCTTCTCTTCTTATGGACTGTCGGATTGTATTGGACAATGTGGCCACCACCACAGTGCTTTTTTGAGATGTTTGGTCTGATGGTTTGTGTTGGACAATGTGGCCACCGACTTAGTACCGATTTTACCAGTGTTAATGATTCATGTGTTTGAGCTGATCAGTCTTTTTTTATATTCATATTTATACTTTTGCAGATGTTAGTGAAGCATGACTTCATATCGCACTTAGCGCACCTTATCATACTTAAACCTCTGTAAATTCTTCATTACTTATTATTTTAGGATTTATGCTGTGGTTTGACAGCTATTCTGTCTTGGGTTGGTAACCTTTTGATTTGCTGCTCCATGACACCAGTCTCCTTCCAAGAAATTAACATGACCCTGATGTTCTTTTCCTATCTTCTTTGCATCCTGCATAATCTGCATCTGAAAAGCCTGTCAGTTCAAAATCACTATTCCTAGGATACCATAGACCAAGATTAGGTGTGCCCTTTAGATATCTCAATATTCTTTTAACTGTTGTATAGTGAGATTCCTTAGGGCATGCTTGATACCTGGTACAGACACATGTGACATACATTATGTCTGGTCTGCTGGCTGTTAGATAGAGTAGTGAGCCAACTATGCCCATATACAAGGTGATATCAACTGGCTTCCCAACACCATCCTTGTGTAAAGACATACAGGACCCTATGGGTGTTTTCATTAAAGTGGCAGTTTCCATGACATACTTCTTGATTAACTCCTTGGTGAACTTAGACTGACTAATGAAAAGTCTATCTAAAGTTTGCTTAACTTGTAGACCCAAGAAAAACTTGAGTTCACCCATACTACTCACTTCAAACTTTCCTTGCATTAACTTAGCAAACTTAGTACAAAGTGACTCATCAGTAGAACCAAATATAATGTCATCAACATATATTTATATTAGGATGATCTTGCCTTTGACTTCCCTTGGGAATAGTGTTTTGTCTATTTTTCCTCTTGAGAATTTATTCTTCAGAAGGAACTTAGACAAAGTTTCATACCAAGCTCTTGGGGCTTATTTTAAACTATAGAGAGCTCTTAAAAGTAAATAAACATGAGTAAATTTAGTAGAATCTATAAAATCTGAGGGTTGTTCAACATAGACTCTTTCTTTAAGGTTACCCTTTAGGAAGGCTGACTTCACATCCATTTGATAAACTTTGAAACTTTTGTAGGCTGCATATACTAGGAAGAGTCTTATTACCTCCAATCTAGCCACTGGTGTAAAAGTTTGATTAAAGTCTATCCCCTCTTCTTTTATATAACTCTTTGCAACCAGTCTAGCTTTATTTCTGACTATAACCTCATTCTCATCTAGTTTGTTTCTATATATCCATTTGGTTCCTATGATGTTGCAGTTATCTGGTGTGGGAACCAGCTTCCAGACATTGCACCTCTTAAACTAGTTCAATTCTTCCTGCATTGCACCTATTTAGGATGGATCCACATTAATTTATTCAAATTTCTTTGGTTCAATCTGGGACAAAAAGCTTGAGTACATCACTATGTTGTGATGTTTGCTTCTTGTGGTCACACCCTATGCAACATCTCCTATGATCAATTCTCTTGGATGATCTCTTAGATGTCTGATAACAACAGATAATGTGACTTCTTCTCCTTGACCACCTACATCATGTTGTGTTTCTTCTTCTTCATATTTCTGTGCAAGCACTTCTTCAACTATATATGTTGACTCCATCTTGCATATTCTGGCTTGCTGGAACAATATCTTCTATAGTTAGCTCCTTTAGCTTCAAGTCTTCACCTGTTGTGCTTGATGAACCTAGCTTATCATTGTAAAACATAGAACTTTCATCAAATACAACATGAACAGACTCCTCCACAACTTGATCCCTCGAGTTGTAGATCCTTTAGGCCTTACTGTGGTCACAATAACCAACAAATATGCCATCATAGGACTTCTCAGCAAACTTGGATATGTATGTTTTCCCATTATTTAGTATATAACATCTACATCCAAAGATTCTGAAATGACCAAGTTTGGTTTTCTGTCCTCATAAGTTCATAAGGAGTTTTATTCAATCTTTTGTTGATTGAAGCTCTATTAAGAACATGACATGCTGTGTTGACAGCTTAAGCCCAGAAGTATTCTGAGAGTGAAGAATCACTCAGTATAGTTCTTCCAGCTTCAATGAGAGTCTTATTCTTTCTTTCAACAATCTCATTCTGCTGGGGTGTTCTTGGTGAGGAAAACTCTTGCCGAATTCCCAACTCTTCACAAATCTTTGTCCTATAATCAGATTGAAACTCAGTTTTATGATCACTTCTAATTCTGACTACAGAGCTGTTAATTTAATTCTGAATTTGTTTGACAAAAGTTTTAAAGACATTAGGGGTTTTAGACTTTTTCCTTAAGAAAAAAACCCAAGTGAATCTGGAATAGTCATCAACAATTACTTAAGTGTAGACTCTCCTTCCTAGACTATGAACTGGCATAGGACCAAACAAGTCCATATGTAAGAGGTATAAACACCTCAATGAGTCTTTACATTCAATACTTTTGAATGAAGCTTTAGTTTGCTTGCCTTTTTGGCATGCAGAGCATATGCTCTCCTTAGAGCATTTAATGTTAGGGTCATTCCTAACAAGCTCTTTACTAAAAAGTTTGTTTATGACCATGTAGTTCAAATGAGCTAGCATATTGTGTTATTTGACACAGTGCGAGGCTTTCTCATTTGCAACTAGACATAAGGGTGAGTCTGAATTTAAATAAAGAAAATTCAAACAATATACATTCCTACATCTAGTGCCTGTCAAGATGACCTATTGGTCACTTAACTTCTTTATTAGGCACTCATCTTTTTGGAATGTTATGTCATAGCCAAGATCACAAAGTTGGCTTATGATTACAAGGTTGTGTTGCAACTGAAAGTCCACTTAGTGCCAACTACCTTCACCTATGGGGGGGGGGGATAGGTGTCTTGCAGCGATTTTAGCGGAATTAAAATTATACCTGCACAAGTAAACAAAACAACACAGCACAAACAGACAAAAGCAGTTATAGTGGTTCCCCGATTTGGGTACGTCCACTTCCCCCCCTTCGACCTATCTCCCAACAAGGGACGACTTGGTCACTTCACCAACAGGATTGAAAACCAATCTTCACACTAACGGAAGGAACCCTTCCAACCGAAGGAGTCACCACTCCTCCTCCACGGGTTGCACCCAACCCTTACAACGAGGAGCCTACGTTCCTTTACAACAAAAATAAAATGGAATGTATAAAATATACAAACTACTTATGGAGTGCTAGGTATCCCTCTTCATTCGATGACGCGTTCTTGACGAAGACGAAGAGTCCACGACCTTAGCTCTCACTTTGAATGAATCTCCACGAAACCGGCGGCGGCAAGAAGAGCGGCGGCTTGGTATTCGGGATCGGCAGCTGTAAGAAGTGCGGCGGCTGAGCTTTAGAGATCCAACCTTTATAGCTATGCTGGCAAGGTCTACCAATGGTCTTCCTTGGATCAATCGTCTCAATCGATTCGGAAAGGGAAGGTATTCCCGATCTACAAACCAAGAGACAAAGGATCTCAAGAAGGACACGTGAGACGCGTTGCTTGACAAAGCTTCTGTCGCCGGAAGATCTGGAGGTATCCTCGATCAACGGCGGCGACTAACTTCCCTAGCGACGATGGCAGCGGCGGAAGATAAATCCGCGATCTAGGTCACAACGGCGGCTCGGTTTTCTTTCTTGTGTATTCGTACTTATTACTGTTCAAAATGCCGAAGTATTTATACAGTAGGTCATACAATATGACCGTTGTGGGCCCCACCAAAACAAACCCTTGCTCTGGTTCAAAACAGCGCCTGAAACTTGGTCCGGTCCAGCGAGCACCATAATTTCTCCTAAGGCAAATTCGGCGAGAATCATAGGTGATTCTCGACGAATCGACGAGAATCACCTATGATTCTCGCCGAATTCTACTTAGCAGAATTCATGCTGAACAACTTGGCAAACCAGAGTGGATCGGCGAGAGTCATCAATCATTCTCGACAAATCGTCGAGAGTGCAGAATCATTCTTGACGAATCGTCGAGAAACACTTGATGAATCTCGACGATTTTGACTTGGCGTGAGATTTGCACGCGCTGAGTCAGCCGGAGATAGTCGGCGAGAATCAGCCAGTGATTCTCGACGATTCGGCGAGAGTCGAATCGGCGAGAATCACTTAGTGATTCTCGTCGATTCTTACTTAGACGATATTTCGTCTTTCCACCCGTGAGCTGCTCTTTGTCCCATCCTTGCTTCTTGACTACTCTTGATCTATCACAGCCCTGTACTTGTAAATAAGTACACTCCAATAGAGAGAGTACATGTAAGCCAACACACTGATCTGCTCAACGAGGGATTACGTTGCGCAGACCCGTGTATATTGACCTACTGCACCCTGACATTGGTGTGTACTTAGCGAGGAATAACTGCAAGTACAACTTGAAGACAAATGATCAAATACATTGTCCATTCACCTTAGCTGGTTCAGGGGCTTCTTCAAATCAGGTACATTGTGGATACAATACCCAACAATCTCCTCCTATTTGAAGAAGCCTAAACCCTACAAGCTATGGTGAATATACCGGCTGGAAGAGAACACAACTTTGAAAAATGAGTTGAAATTCCATACCATTATCTTTGGAGCATGCACCTTAGCACTTTAGCCGAGAGGGTAATCTCCCCCTTTTCGGCTTCTGCAAATCTGGGACTGTATCACTTGTCACCATGCTCCCCCTCAGTTCTTGCATCTGTACTTACACTCGAGTTACTAGCAGATGCTCCCCCTAGATGCACGAGCTTGGAGCTTCTGTAGTCTTCATTCCTCATAGTTTAGCATCCCCAGTTCAGTTTTGAAGAGACTGAACTTGGCCTCGTCGAGGGGCTTTGTGAAAAAATCTGCAATCTGCTTATCCGTAGGGACATAACAGAGAGAGATGTCCTTGTTTTCCACGTGCTCCCGAATGAAGTGGTAGCGCACTTCAATATGCTTCGTCCTGCTGTGCGATACCAGATTGTTCGCAATGACAATTGCACTGGAGGAGTCGCAGTACATTGGTACTTCCTTGAACTGAAGGTCATAGTCTGCTAACTGGTTTCTGATCCATAGTAGTTGTGCGCAACACCTGCCTGCCAAGATATATTCAGACTCTGCTGTGGAGGTTGCTATACAGTTCTGCTTCTTGCTGTTCCATGAGATAAGCCTTCTTCTGAGGAATTGACACGTCCCGAAAGTGCTTTTTCTGTCATCCCTACTCCCTGCAAAATCAGCATCTGAAAAACCTATTAGCTCGACATCATTGTTTCTCGGGTACCACAAGCCAAGATTAGGGGTACCTTTAAGGTATCTAAGAATTCGCTTTGCAGCGACATAGTGAGATTCCTTAGTGTTCACCTGATATCTGGCACAAACACATGTGGAGAACATGATATCCGGTCTACTTGCAGTAAGGTAGAGCAGGGATCCAATGATGCTTCTGTATTTGGTTTCATCAAAAGGTTTCCCTTTCTCATCCTTATCCAGAGACATAGTGGATCCCATTGGAGTCCTCATCGAGGTTGCATTCTCCATTCCGAATTTCTTGAGGAGTTCATTTGTGAACTTCGTTTGAGAAATGAAGATTCCATCCTCAGACTGTTTCACTTGAAGTCCCAAGAAATACTTTAGCTCTCCCATACTACTCATTTCAAACTTTCCTTGCATAAGTTTAGAAAACTTTTTGCAAAGATTGTTGTTCGTTGAGCCGAATATAATGTCATCGACATAGATTTGCACCAGTAAGATCTTGCCTTTGACTTCCCTAAGAAATAATGTCTTATCTATTTTTCCTCTAGAGAACTTGTTCTTAAGAAGAAAGCTAGACAAGGTCTCATACCAAGCTCGTGGAGCTTATTTTAAGCCATAAAGAGCTTTATTAAGAAAGTATACATGATTAGGATAAGTAGGATTGACAAAACCTGGGGGTTGAGCGACGTATACTTCCTCTTTCGGGTCTCCATTCAAGAATGCTGATTTCACATCCATCTGATAGACTGTGAATCCTTTGTGAGAGGCATATGCTAGAAACAGTTGATTGCCTCGAGCCTTGCAACCGGCGCAAACGTTTGGTCGAAGTTGATCCCCTCCTCCTGTCTGTATCCTTGAGCCACCAGTCTGGCCTTGTTCTTGATGATGACCCCGTGTTCATCCAGCTTGTTTCTGAAGATTCACTTGGTGGCAATCTCGTTCTGCGTCTTTGGTCTGGGAATCAGCGTCCAGACGTTGCATCGTTCGAATTGATGCAGCTCATCTTACATTGCCAATATCCAAGACGCATATTTGTTTGCTTCGTCGAACTTCTTTGGTTCAACCTGTGATAGGAAGTTAAAATGCAGAAACTCGTTAAGTGTACCTCAGCGAGTTCTGACACCATCTCGAGGATCTCCAATGATTTGATTTCTGGGATGATCCCTCACGTGTCGGAGCTCTAGTAGTCGTGCATTAGGAGCTCTATCATTTTCTGGGGCTCCTTCCTCTTCAGGGAGGACTACTCCATCCTGACCGTCATCCTCTCCGATCGGCGTTGAGGTGGAGACCTTGACGTACTTTGGAGTTGCATCTTTATCGGGCTCATCCAGGTGTAGCTGTTCGATTCTTGCACTTGCATCTTCAAGAAAACCACTGGAATAATTGCAATTAAGCAAGCTTCCTTCATCAAATACGACATTTATTGATTCCTCTACCACTAGGGTTTTCTTATTGAAAACCCTATAAGCCCGGCTATGGCTACTATAGCCCATGAATATGCCTTCGAAGCTTTTTTCACCAAACTTAGTACGCGGGTACTTTCCGTTATTCAGTACATAACATCTGCAGCCAAAGATCCTAAAATAGGACATGGTTGGCTTCCTGCCTTTCAGTAGCTTATAAGACGTCTTATGATGACTCTTGTTGATCAAGGCCTGGTTTTGTACATGATACGCCGTATTGACAGCCTCTGCCCAGAAATATTCTGGGAGAAAAGCGTCATTCAACATTGTCGTGTAGGCTTCAATGAGCATTCTATTTCTCCTCTTCGCAACTCCATTCTGCTGAGGAGTGCGCGGGGAGGAAAACTCATGAAAGATACCAAGTTCTTCACAGAACTCTGTCATAGCACCAGACTCGAACTCTGTTCCATGGTCACTTCTGATTTTGACCACTGAGCAGCTAAGTTCGTTCTGAACCTGCCTGACAAAACTGGTGAAGATGTCAAACGTACCAGACTTGCATTTTAAGAAGAACACCCAAGTAAACCGAGAGTGATCATCAACAATCACTAGCGTATAAGACTTGCCTCCCAAGCTATGAACTTGCATTGGACCAAACAAGTCCATATGCAGAAAATAAAGACATCTGGAAGAGTCTTTGTCAACGATGCCCTTAAAGGTAGCCCGAGTCTGTTTGCCCTTCTAGCATGCAGGACAAGGGCTATCTTTGATGTACTTAATGATGGGAGCATCCCTTACTAAGTTTTTAGAAAACAGCATACTAATTGTCTTGAAATTAATATGTGCCAATCTCTTGTGTCATTGTTCACAAAGAGATGCACTGCCTGTTGCTACTAGGCATACGGGGGTAGATGAATCTAAACTAAGAAAATCTAAGCAGAAGATATTTCTGCTCCTAATGCCTGTTAATACCGTCTCCGAAGAGGCACACAATATTATCAGGCATTTATCCTTGCAGAACTTAACGTCATAACCTTTATCACATAACTGACTTACACTGATCAGGTTATGATTTAACCCTTCAACGTAAGCCATGTTGGTGATAGAAATTATACCGTTGGAAATCATACCATAACCCCTGGTGACTCCTCGACCTGATCCCCCAAAGATGACTTTGGGTCCATTCTCGACTAGAGAGTAATCACGCAGCAGGCTTCTTGTCCCGGTCATATGCCAGGAGCATCCACTGTCCAAGTACCATATGGGAGTTTTGGTTGCCTTTGGACATTCCTGCCAAACAGAATTAATTTTCCTTAGGAACCCAATCGAACTTGGGCCCTAGATTCCTCGTTAGCATACTCCCCCTCGGATGGTTAGCCCTACGAGTGGTCTGCCTCACATTGCCAACATGAGGAGTCTCGTTATTCCTCGGATTAAACCAGCAATCCACGGCAAAGTGACCAACTTTGCCACAGCACCAACAGTCAAATCTGTTATACTTTCTCCTAGGCACCTACTTCACCCTTGGAACGGAAGGTTCAACCGGGGCCTTGGACCTGGAGGTGGAGGCATCATGATGACAACAGTCGCATGATTTCTTCACCTCCTGGTTTCTCAGTGTAACAGGCTTGGCCTTGGGTGCCTGCTTCCTATTATGGACGCTAGAGAAGTGGCCATAATCCTCCATTTGAACTTCCTCATAAGGTGCCTTGAAGACACTCTCGCAAAAGTTGCGGGGGAAGGCCCACCCCTCATACCGGCTCTTGGGCTTTTCAACCGAGGGCCGAAAGAAGTGGCCATAGGTTGACTCAAAGTCCTGTTCATTGCAGGGATAGCCAGGCTTCCTGAATACCACAGGGTTGAGTGGGGCCTTTCCCTTTTCTGTAGTAGAGGCCTTCTTAGCAGCCTTATTTCTCCTCTGCTTTTTGTTTCTCCTGGATGATTTACCAGGCACACCCACATGCCCTAAGCCAGCCCCCTTTGCCTGAGCAGAGAAGGTATCAATCAGTGGAAGAACAGTCTTTGGCATAGAGAAGCTTTGGACAATCTTCTTTTCTGCCATAAGTTGTTCTTCCAACTTATTGATCTCTTCCTGTTTAAGGTCAAGGAGACTTAGAGACTCTGCGTGCTTAGAGATCAGGTCCAGGTGCTCCTGTCGGAGAGAAATCAAGCTAGTGATCTATTCCCTTAGGGATACACCCTCGACCTTAAGGAATTTGACTTTCTTTTTCTGAGCCCTCAATCTCTTGCGGCATTCCTCGAATGTGTTGAGCAGAAGCTCATACTTTTCGAGGAGCTCAGCTTCTCGGGCAGATGGGTTGTCCTCGAGATCATCATCAGGAGACTCATAGTCAGAGTCGGAGAGGGGGGTACGAGCTTTTACTTTCTCAGTGAATGGGGGGCATTCTCCTTCTGAGTCAGAGCGACCCACCAGCCCGAAGTAGGCTTCCTCATCATCACTGGAGTCTGAGGAATCAGACTCACTTAGTGTCTTTGACTTTTTGGCGATGTAGCTCCTCTCCTTCTTTTTATCTCTAGAGGTTCTGTGCTCTTCTCCCTTCCCCTTCTCTCTCTTGCCTTGATGGCAGTCGGCCACGACGTGTCCTGGCTTATTGCACCCAAAACAAATGATGTTAGTATGACGATGTTTGTTTGATTTTGATTCATACCTGTCAGAAGAATAATTCTTCTTCTGATTTCTGGAGGAGGAGCCGTCTCTCTTTCTTTGATTCCTCATCTTGAGGAACTTCTTGAATTCTCGGGTGATGAGGGAGAAGTCTTCTTCAGACAACTCTGAGCCGGAGGAGCATGGCTTGGAGTCTTCCTCCTCATCCTTTTTCCCCGTACGGGATGAAGCCGCACCCTTGCCCTTCCTGGAGTGAATGGCTTTTAGGGCCACAGTCTTTTCCTTGGCTGCGGCCTTCTCTGCTTCTTCTTCAACTTTCCTCGTGTTCAACTGGAGCTCATAGGACATGAGCTTCCCAAAGAGTATCTGAGGATCAGTTTCAGCTAATCTGCCAAACTCTCGGATGGCGCAGATCTTCGTGTCCCATTCCTTAGTAAGGGACCCAAGGAATTTATCATTAAGTTCACCATCAGTGAACACTCTTCCATATCCCTTGAGAGCATTGACGATCTTGAGGAAGTTCTCGAAGGTAACTCCGATCTCTTCCTTGGGCCCCTGCATGAAGGCCTCATATTTCTGGTTCAGGAGGGATCTCCGATCATCCCTCACTTCATCTGTGCCCTCCATCAGGATAATCAAGCTGTGCCAGATATCCTTGGCTGTCCTGTAGTTGCAGAAGTTCTGCATCATGGAGTTATCGACTGCGCTGATTAATATGTTCTGTGCCTTCTTGTCAAGTCCGACCAGCACCATCTCGTCCTTGTCCATTTCAGAAAGCTTCTTTGGCACCTTTTTGGTAGGATCAATGGTGGAGGCCTTAGTGGGAATATAAGGTCCCTCCTCCACGACCATGAAGAGTCGAGGGTCGACTGCTTCCATGTAAAATCTAATCCTTTCCTTCCAGATAGGAAAGTTTAGCCTGGTGCACACTGGGATCTTGCCTGAGTACTTGAGTCCGTCCATAGTAGATATCTGCCTTCTTCTTGACACTAGTGGCAGGAACTTACTCGAGGTGTTAAACCCTTTGATGAGTAACCTCCCTATGATACCACTTGAAAGTCCACCTAGTGCCAACTACCTTCACCTATGGGGGGGGGGGAATAAGTGTCTTGCAGCGTTTTTGCAGAATTAAAACTATACTTGCACAAATAAACAAAACAACACAGAATAGAAAGACACATACAATTTATAGTGGTTCCCCGATTTGGGTACGTCCACTCTCCCCCTTCGACCTATCTCCCAACAAGGGACGACTCGGTCACTTCACCAATAGGATTGAAAACCAATCCTCACACTAAGGAAGTAACTCTTCCACACGAAGGAGTCACCACTCCTCCACCACGGGTTGCACCCAACCCTTACACAGAGGAACCAACGTCCCTTTATAACAAAAGAAAAACTTGAATGTATAAAATACAAACTACTTTTGGAGCCCTTGGTGTCCCTCTTCGTTCGACGTTGCGTTCTTGAATAAGTCGAAGAGTCCACGACCTAAGTGCTCTCTTAAAGAGAATCTCCCCGAAACCAGTGGCGGCAAGAAGAGCGACAACTTGGCGTTCAGGATCGGCGGCGGCAAGATGTGCGGCGGCTGAGCTTTAGAGATCCAACCTTCATAGCTATGTTGGCAAGGTCTACCAACGGTCTTCCTTGGATCAATCGTCTCGATCGATTCGTAAAGGGAAGCCCGATCTGTTGGTACCCTAGTTTGATTTGAGTTTAGTCTTCTCCTTTTGTCCCTTGACCCAAGAAATATCTATGGTCAAAGGTTAGTGGTCTAGCTGTAGAGTCCTCGCTTTTCCAGATGAAGAATTTGGTTAAGTAGTTTGTTCGTTCGACTATCGTCGAACGCCGCTCGACTATCGTCGACTAACTGTTCGACGATCGTCTATCAGTTGTTCGACTTTCAGTCTGCGAGGATAGTTCGACTATCTGTTCTGCGTTGATAGTTCGACTATCTGTTGATAGTTCGACTATCTGTTCTGCGTTGATAGTTCGACTATCTGTTGATAGGTCGACTATCTGATCTCGCTTGGTAGTTCGACTATCTGTTGATAGCTCGACTATCTGATAGTTCGACTATCTGTTGATAGGTCGACTATCTGTTTGTTTCTGATAGCTCGACTATCTGTTGATAGTTCGACTATCTGTTGATAGGTCGACTATCTGATAGCTCGACTATCTTCTGATAGTTTGACTATCTGTTGTGATAGTTCGACTATCTCCTGTGATAGTTCGACTATCTGGATCGTTCGACTATCTGTCCGATAGTTCGACGATCTCCGTCCGTCGGTCGACGAGCTCCGAGGGTCGTTCGACGTTTTCTGTCTGCCTTTATATTTTGTATTTATTTATTATATTTAATTAATTAATACATTATCTGACATATCATTTTAGTTGTTTTATGATAATATTTCCAGACAATATATGCTCCATCCCTTTTTCCTGAGTCAAATCTTTTCAGATAAAGTTGTTTGTCTTATTAGCTGACCTTGTATTTTACTTTATCTGCTGTCAGTCCTTTTTTAGCCGTTAGACTGAAAAGTCTTTCTTCTGCTATAAAGAGTTTGTTTCTGATGTGACTTTATTTAGTACTTTATTATCAGATTGCTTCCTGCAGCTTTGTAGAAAAAGGTTTATCCCTTTTATAGAATGTTTCTACTGCAGAGATTGTTTTGTCTTCTTGATATTTACAGCCCAGGTCTCAAGTTTCAGAAGAAGACAAGTAATTCAAATTGAAGAGAGCCGTTGCTTGTTGCTGCTATAAAAAGGATCCTTTGAAGAAGGATTCAAGCTAGCTAACTAGCTACCCAGTTGTTCACTTAAGCATTCAAGCCTTCATCAAGATCAAGTCTTCTGCTCTCAGCAATACTCATCCAACTGAGAAGTGTTAAGCTCTTCTACTCTTCTTCAACCTGAGTTCTCCTGCTTTCAGGAAGTTCAAACTCAGAGTTCTTTTGAAGAAGAAGAAGAAGAAGACAGCTGCTTGAAGATCTCTAATTTTATTATTTATTATCTTCTTGTAGTTTTTCCTTCAGATCTTTCTGAAGAGTTTTCTGCACTGAAGCAAGACTTCACCTGGACATCTTTGAGCCAGGGGGAGCCTTGATTCTTTAGAGCTTTCTAGCTCAGTGCAAGTTCTTGTGCTTCTCTAATCTATTGTAAAATAGAGAAGACATCTTAACCTTCTTTCCCCCTCCTGTACAGGGTTATTACTCCCTTCAAAAGTATCCCTTGGTGGCAGGGCACCTGATCAAAAACCTGTGCTTGGTTTTTAGACACCTGATCAAAAGTCTAAAGGGTTTCTGGATCTACCTGAAGCAGATCCTGTTGGTGGCAGGGCACCTGATCAAAAACCTGAGTGGATTCCTACCTTGTTGGTAGAAGAGTGGACGTACCCAAGTTGTTTGGGGAACCACTATAAATTCCTTGTGTCGTCTGGATTGCCTTGTTTAATTCCTGTATTGTGGCTGTGAATAGATATAACTAGGTTGCTAGTTGCTGATTAGGATTTCCAAGCCTTAACTATAATTACAGTTAGCTTGAGTTTGTGCACAACACTTGTGTTAGGCTATAGGGTTAATTCTATATCTATAATCTTTTAATTCCGCAATTCACTCCAAGGGAGTTGGGTAGACCATTAAGTTTTGTCTAATGCAAAATTTGATAACTCTATTCACCCCCCCTCTAGAGTAGTATCTATCCCTTCACTTTCAATTGGTATCAGAGGGAGGTTGACTGACTGAATAGGCTAACACCTAAGTCACAAGATCCTGATAGATACCAAAGCTTATAGATATTCACTATCATGGCCCAGTCCAAGGATTATTCTAGCACCAGACCTCCAGCATGCAACTTGGCTAAGTTTGGCATCTGGAAGGCAAGGATAAAATTATATATGAATTCTATTGATGAAAGCATCTTTGCTTCTATTTTGTCAGGTCCCCCAAGAGCACCTGCTGCTGCCACTGCCTCATCATCATCTGATATGAGTGCAGTGCCTCCTCCAGATTACAACGATGAGTACAAGAAGGCAAAGATAGCAGATGCCAAGGCAATGAATATACTGGCTCAGACAATGTCTGATGAGGTATTTCAGAAGGTAGCTGACTGCTCTTCAGCAAAGCCATGTGGGATACACTGAACCAGATTGTAGCTGGTTCAGCTGATGAAAGGAAGGACAGAAGGTCCAACCTTATCTCACAATATGAGAACTTCAAGAAAACTGATGCTGAATCAGTTGAAGCCATGTACACCAGGCTCAGCTCAATGATCAATGAGCTGAGGACCCTTGACAAGGACATATCATTGACAGAGGTCAATGATAAAATTCTAATGTGCTTCCCTAGCACATGGGATCTAAGGATCTGGCCCATCAAGGAAGCCAGAAGCACTACAGAGATCTCCACTGAAGCCCTTCTCGGCAAGCTCAAGTCTTTTGAGCAAGTGCTGAAGACAAGGGAAGCAGAAGCAGAAGCAAAGACCCCTACTCCAACAAGAAAAGAACAATCTCTAGCTCTTAAGGCTGCTGATGCTTCTGAAGGCAGCCAATCAAATGAGGAACTAATGGCATTATTTGCCAAGAGGTTTCTCAAGATGGGGAGAAAGGAATTCAGAAAGAAGTCTTCACACTATGAAGACAAACCAAGGTATGATCGTTCACCTGCTAAAGAAATTATATGTTATGGTTGCAGGAAGCCTGGACACATCTTACAAGAGTGTCCAAATAAGAAGAACAAAGATAAGAGAAAAGAAAAGGAACAGCACAGGAAGCACTCCAAGCCATCCTCCTACAAGAACAAGAAGAAGGAGAGAGGTTTCATTGCTGAAACCTGGAGTGATTCTGATGAAGAATCTTCCTCCTCTAGCTCCAGTGAGGATGAGGAAGAGAAGAAGGCAAAAGAAGTTTGCCTCATGGCAATAGATGCCTGCAGCAACCACTCTGCTGTAGAGAGTTCAGATTCAGATGAAGAGATGCCAACAGAAGATGAGGTACTATCTTCTTATGACTTCACTTCTGAAGAATTTAAATTAGATTTTAAATCTTTATGCTTAGATTTGATTAGCTCAGAAAAGGAGATAAAAGAACTTAGAAATAAGTTAGCTGACTCAGAATTAATTGCTACAGAAAATATTAGGTTAAAGGAAGATCTCACTACTTGTAGTGAAGAAATTAAATTTCTTAAAATAGAATTGGCTAAGTCTAAGAGGTTAGAAGAATCACTTAATGGTAGAAGCCTTAAGCTGTTAGAGATTACCAGCATGACTAACACTAGGTCAGCTAATAACAAACTAGGCTTAGGAGCTTCTCCCAGTGAACCCCCAGTTATTCTTAAAAATAATCTTTCAACTCCAGTGAACTTCATTTCAGCTAGTGGAATGAAGAACACTGAGCAAGTAAACCTAGTTAACAAAACTTTAAATAAGGCTAAGAGAGAGAAAAGAAAGAAATTTTTTAAAGAAATGCAAAGAGCGTCGAACGCCGCTCGACGATCGGAAGCTCAATGGTCGAACGAAGCTCGATGATCTGAGCGCCCATCGTCGAACGCCGATCGACGTTTTCAATATGATTTTCAAAATCATCATCAGTACCATAGAAACCTAAATGAAAATAGAAATCCTAGGTTTGTTGACCCATCATCTGCATGGAGAATCCCACCTAGGAGATCTCACCCATTAGGTTATCACCCTCAGCCTGCATTTTCATTTATTTCTAGCTTTTCTTATGTGAAAAACAAGGGACCCAAGGTTACCTGGGTCCACACTGTCTAAATAAATGTCTTGCAGGTGAAGGCCTATCCAATCACTCAAAATAAGTGGTATTTGGATAGTGGATGCTCTAAGCATATGACAGGAAATAAAGATCATCTGTCAAAATTCAAAGCTAAGCTCGGCCCAAAGGTTATCTTTGGAGATTCCAGCTGTGGTCAGACAGAAGGCTATGACAGGATCACAATTGGAGATGTTACTTTCAAGAGAGTTGCATATGTGACAGGACTGAAGCACAATTTGATCTCAGTCAGCCAGCTATGTGATGCTGGCTACCAGGTTTCATTTTCTAACTCCTCTTGCAATATTACTTTAAATAATAATGTTGTTTTAGTAGGCATTAGAATAGGTAATATTTATTTAATAGATTTCAATTCATCTCACTCTGAAATCTGTTTATTTAATGAAGTAACAATTAATAATAATTCTTTGTGGCATAAGAGGCTTAGTCATGTTAACCTTAAAAATATATCTAGGTTATCTAAACACAACCTTGTTAGAGGTTTACCTTCTTGTCCCTACAAGAAGGAGAGCCTATGCAAGGCTTGTCAGCTAGGCAAGAAAACCAAAAACTCTTTTAAATCAGTAAATAAGAGTGATTCTCCTAGAATCTTGTACTTATTACATTTGGACCTATTTGGCCCAATAAATGTACAGAGTTTAGGAGGGAAGTATTACACCTTAGTAATTATAGATGACTTCTCTAGGTTCAGTTGGGTTTTCTTTTTGAGAACTAAGGCTGATAACTTCAAAGCCCTTACAGACTTTCTACTATGTGTGCAGACTGAGTACTCTACTCATGTGGCCTTGATCAAAAGTGATCATGGTACTGAGTTTGACTCTCTTCTCATGCAAGAATTCTGTGAGAGAGAAGGTATCAAACATAGTTTCTCAGCTCCTAGAACTCCCCAACAAAATGGGGTAGTTGAAAGGAAGAATAGAACACTCATTGAAGCTGCTAGCACATTGTTGGCAGATGCTAACATGCCTCTCTCCTATTGGGCAGAAGCTGTTAGTACAGCCAATTATGTCTTGAATAGAAGTTTGATACACAAGCTTAAGTGTAAAACTCCTTATGAGTTGCTTAAAGGAAAGAAACCTAAAATTAATTATTTTAGAGTGTTTGGTTGTGTAGTTTATATTCATAATAACAATAAAGAATATCTTAGAAAATTTGAAGCAAAAGCTTCAATGGGAATCATGCTTGGATATTCCCAAGTAAGCAAAGCTTATAGGGTTTATAACAAATCATCCTGTAAAATTGAAGAATCTGTGCATGTATCCTTTGATGAGTCTCAGATGTTTTACAAGGAGAGGGAAATTTCTCCTTCCTCTAATTCATTGCAGGTACCTGATACTACTCAAGAGATTCTTCAACTATCAACTCTTCAGATCACTGAATCAGACAGTGATGAAGACATGGCAGAAGCTGTTGTTGTACCACCAACAGTAGATCAAATTCCTCCTGAGGAATTAATCCCAACTGTTGCTGAAGATCACATCCCACCTGCTGATATTGTCACACTTAGAGATCACCCCACATCTCAAGTGATTGGAGACATATCAGCTGGTGTGCAAACAAGACACCAGTTAAGACAGGATGTGATTCATGCTTGTTTCCTCTCACAGGTTGAGCCCCTCACCTTTAAAGATGCAGAGCTAGATCCCCACTGGATCATTGCTATGCAAGAGGAACTCAATCAATTTGAGAGATGTAAAGTTTGGACTTTGGTTCCAAGACCTAAAGGCCAACTGATCATAGGCACCAAGTGGGTGTACAGAAACAAGTTGGATGCAAATGGAATTATTGTAAGGAATAAAGCAAGGCTTGTAGCTCAGGGCTACAGACAGGAGGAAGGTATAGATTATGACCAAACCTTTGCTCCTGTTGCAAGGCTAGAAGCAATAAGGATCTTATTGGCCTATGCAGCCTACATGAAGTTTAAGGTGTTCCAAATGGATGTCAAAAGTGCATTCCTGAATGGTGAGCTTAAGGAAGAGGTGTTTGTTGAACAACCACCAGGGTTTGTTTCTTCAACTCAGCCCTCACATGTGTTTAAGTTGCAGAAAGCTCTTTATGGACTAAAGCAAGCTCCCAGAGCCTGGTATGAGACTTTAGCTAGTTTCCTTTTAGAGCACAACTTTACTAGGGGAGTAGTTGATAGAACCCTTTTCGTCAAGCATCACAAGGACACAATCTTGTTAGTTCAGGTGTATGTAGATGATATTATATTTGGCTCCACTGATCCCAAACTTTGCAAAAGGTTCTCTGACCTGATGCACTCTAAGTTTGAGATGAGTAGTATGGGTGTGCTGTCTTACTTTCTTGGTCTCCAAGTTAAGCAAGATGCTGATGGTATCTTCATCTCCCAATCCAAATATGCCAAGGAATTGGTAAAGAAATTTGGGATGGCTGATGCTTCAGCAATGCCTACACCTATGGCTACTAATGTAGTTATTGATTCTGATGATCACGGCAAGCCAGTTGATCAAAAGAATTATAGGGCCATTGTTGGTTCCCTATTATATCTAACTGCAAGTAGGCCTGATATAATGTTTGCTACATGCCTTTGTGCTAGATTCCAGGTCAACCCCAAGGAATCTCATCTGATTCTTCTAAAGAGAATCCTGAGATACCTGAAGGGATGTCCAAATCTAGGACTTTGGTACCCAGCTGAGTCAGAATTTGAATTAATTGGATATTCTGATTCTGATTATGCTGGTTGCAGAGTTGACAGGAAGAGCACCTCAGGAACTTGTCAGTTCCTGGGAGAGAGATTGGTCTCTTGGTTCTGTAAGAAGCAGGCTTCTGTCTCAACTTCAACTGCAGAGGCTGAATATATAGCAGCTGCTAGTTGTTGTTCACAGATCCTGTGGATTCAAAACCAGCTTGTGGATTATGGTTACTCACACAAGAATACCAAAATCATGTGTGATAGTACCAGTGCTATCTCAATTGCACAAAATCCAGTGCACCACTCTAGAACGAAGCACATTGAGATTCGGCACCATTTCCTGAGAGATTGTGTGGAAAAGAACAAGATTTGTCTTGAGTTCATATCCACTGAGTTTCAGAGAGGTGATATATTCACCAAGCCCTTAGATGAACAGAAGCATCTGTTCTTTTTAGTTCAACTAGGCATGATCAATGGACGAGACTAAGTGTGACTATATCTGCCTATGTTGAAACCTGCTTGAAGATCGTCGAACGATGATCGAAGATCGTCGAACGGATCAAGCCTATCGTCGACCTCTGGTTAATGATAGCTTATCTGTTTGAAGATCGTCGACCGGCGTTCGAAGATCGTCGAACAGGTCGAGCTTATCGTCGATCTCTGGATGACGACAGCTTGTTGTTTGAGAAGCCAGAAATAGTCGAACGATTGTTCGACTACTCTGCTTCTGGGCCGATCGTCGAACGACCGTTCGACCATCGGGTCCAGTATCTTTTTAATAGATCGACTATCTCCGGTCTAATATAAAGCCGATAGTCGACCTAGGTTAAAAGATCTTGTGTTTTATCGTCGACAGAGCGTGACTTTTCGCATTCTGTCTTCCCGCTTGCGATTTTCTGCTGCTTCGTCTCCTTCGTCATCGTCGTCTTTCTCGCGCATTCTCCAGCAATTCAATGGCGATTTCTTCCGCAGTGCTAGCTGTTGTAAAGTTCGATGCAGGCTTCAGCGTCGATTTTGACGCATTCAGTTGCTGTGAAGTAGGGATTGTAGAAGTTCTTCAGTTGTGCCGGGATCAAGGTCTAGAAAGATTAATGTCGACAAGGATAAAGTTAAATATTCCCGAGATCAAGGAATGGGCTTTCACTTCGTCATCCTATGACGATTCGATGACTGACACCATCGGCGGAGAAGAGGTAATTTTAACTCCGGCCGTCTTGACTGATGTTTTTGGATTAATAAATGGTGAAGAAGATTATGAGCAAGATGCTCAAGAGTTTGGAAGAATGCTGACTGAGCTGGGACATGCGGAGGGCATTCCCACGAAGCTGCTCAAGGTCAATTTCCCTTTTAAGATTAAATTTCTCGCTGAGATTGTTGGAAAAGTGCTCCTTGGAAAGCACTCTGCTCATGACAATATTACAAGGCAACAATTTGCACTGATGTGTGCAATTGTTAATCAGAAAAAAATTGATTGGGCAGGAGTAATGTTTGATTTGATAAGGAAAAAGAATAATAAGAAAGAGGTTACCCTAGGCAGGGTTATTGGAATTTTCCTGAAGGAAAAGTATCCTCAGCTGCTGGTCTCCGTTGCAACAACCATAAATGCAAGCAAGAAGATGAACCCAAATCTGTTCTCCAAGTGGAAGAGGACTTTTGTGAAACCCGCTCTCACAGGGGTTGCTCCAGCGACATCAGAGAGCACTAGGACTGATTCGGTCGCTCCTCACCCGGTAGAAGCTGGCTCAGCTCTTTCCCTTCCCTCATCTTCTTCTGCTATGCAGTCTGCTTCAGTTGAAGTTCCATCAACTTCAGCTGAAGTACGACTTTCCCCTTCTCCTGTTCGAGAAACAACCATGGTTGTTCTTCCTTCCCCTCCAGCATCTCCTCTTCCTTCTCATCTGGCTAGGATATCTGCTCCTAGTTTTGATCTGTTAGGATCTGAGAGGATTCCAACACCTCCTCAGTCTCCTATTCATTCTCCAGTTAACACTCCTGTTAACTCTCCAGCTCCATCTCCAATTCGATCTCCAGTCCACACCACTTCTCATCCTAACACTACAACCATCTCTGCTGCATCTCCATCCACTGCAATTCCATCATCTTTTGAGATAACCCCAGCTTTCATTTCTAGCATTTTGGAGTTGATTACCCCTTCAATCAAAATTATGATTGAAGAGGCAATTGCTCCACTTGCCTCCTCCATTGCCACCTTGACTGCTTCCATTCAATCACTTTCTAAATCTGCTGAGCCCTCTTCTTCAAGGGGTTTGGTTTCAGTTTCCACTGAAATCAAGCAGGGGGAGATGTTCTGTGAAGATGTCTCAGAGCCTCCAGCCTCCCTTCCAGCAGTTCTTCCAGCAGTTCAAGAAGAGACTGATGCAGTTCAAGCTCAAGATAAATCAGATTCAGTGTTATCTGACAAAGAAATATCTGATGCTATTATGTTATCTGAATTTGCTGTGAAAGTTTGCTTAGAAGATCTCACCACTCCTATGGTTGCCCATTTCCTAGAAGGGATTATTACATCCTACCTAGATGAATCTTGGGAGTTGGTAAAATTTGAAGGTAATTCACTCATCCGCTTTATTGACGAGTCAATTAATTTGCTAGCTTGTGAATACCTAGAAGGAATGATTTTAGCTTATTTAGCAGATTTGTGTTCATAAATCTACAGATTATATTAAAGAAGATATAGCTGCTCAGGTTATAGCAGTTGTTTCAGAAGCTGCTCCAGATGTTCCTGATGTTCAAGTAGATCCAGAATTGGATTCTTTTTTAGATGATTTAGAAGATGTATCTGAAAATCAAGAAGAGAAAGCAAGAGTTGCTTGGAATCAAAGAGTTCAATCTTTGTTAGAAGAGAAAGAAAAAGATTTGCAAGTTGAAAAGTCAACTGTTTGGGATGATTCCCCAGGACTTGATTTGGATTTCCTTCTGGCTCAGGATGCCATTGAAGAGGAAAAAGAGAAAGCTGATCTGAAATTAAAGGAAAAGGCTGTTTCTGAAGCCTATGATCCATATGACAATCCTCCATCATCTCACTCTGAAGATGAAGAGGATTCAGATTTATCTGAAAATTCAAAGAAAAAGAAAGTTGCTCAGAAGAAAAGAAAAGCTATTGCTCCTCCTCCTCCCAACCGTGATAATGATACTCCATACTATATTCTGAAAGGAATTGACCCCAAGTCAAAAGAGTTTCAACATTGGATGTGGTTCTCCAAGAACCAGCAGAAAGAGAGAAAGAAAGCTAAGAGATATGATAGTCCTACCCCTAGATGGACATCCAGAGGTCCTCCTCCTCCACCTCCTGGTGCAGGAGCCTCTGGGAATTTATCTGCCAATCCGTCTGCTCCGTCAGGAAAATCTGCTCCTCCTCAATCTTCTTCAAGGAAAAGCTCTCAAGATTTTAAAGGTAAATCATATTCTGTCCATCAAAGAACTGATACAGTAAGAGAACAAGTGAAGGAGGTTGTGTTTCAAAGACCAACTTTTTCCCCTCCTCCTTCTCCAAAGAAAAGAATTTCATCTCCAATGCCAGAGCATTCTGAAAAAGTTGTTTCAAAAGGTAAGTAGTTTATTTTGTTTGAAAATTCTAGCAAGAACTTTGCTAAGTCTGCTCCCCTGTTTTATCTAGTTAATCAAGATAAAGAACCAGATGATACTCCTTCTGAGTCTGTTTATGAAAGTCCTGAGCTTGATCCTAACTTTAGGATGGCTCGTTTTCACGAATTGGTTGGAGCAGCTCAAATCAGGAAAGCAAAAGCTGAAGGAAAAGATACTACTGGATTAACCACAATGTCTGCATTCAGAAAGAAAGAGTTCGAAAAGTTCCAGGTTAATCCTGAAGTCTTTGACCCTTCAAAATATATGGAAAAGCACCCGGAAGCCGTTGTTCCAAGGGCTGCAGAATTAAAAATTATTGGCGCGCAAGACTTGAAGATGTCTAAGAAAGAGGCAATTGATCCTATGAGGAAAGTTTCCTTTGTTCCTAGCTCGTCTAACCCTAAGCCAGATTCTGTAGATCCTTAGTTTTGCTTGACTGCTGTTATTTATATTTGACTGTTATTTATCTGTTTGATAACTGCTGTTAAATGTTTATATATTTCCTGTATTAATTTTAGTGCTCTTTAGCTAGTTCTATGTTTTAGTTTTTGAGAGACTTAACTCAAATAGGGGGAGATTGTTGGTACCCTAGTTTGATTTGAGTTTAGTCTTCTCCTTTTGTCCCTTGACCCAAGAAATATCTATGGTCAAAGGTTAGTGGTCTAGCTGTAGAGTCCTCACTTTTCCAGATGAAGAATTTGGTTAAGTAGTTTGTTTGTTCGACTATCGTCGAACGCCGCTCGACTATCGTCGACTAACTGTTCGACGATCGTCTATCAGTTGTTCGACTTTCAGTCTGCGAGGATAGTTCGACTATCTGTTGATAGTTCGACTATCTGTTCTGCGTTGATAGTTCGACTATCTGTTGATTGTTCGACTATCTGTTCTGCGTTGATAGTTCGACTATCTGTTGATAGGTCGACTATCTGATCTCGCTTGGTAGTTCGACTATCTATTGATAGCTCGACTATCTGATAGTTCGACTATCTGTTGATAGGTCGACTATCTGTTTGTTTCTGATAGCTCGACTATCTGTTGATAGTTCGACTATCTGTTGATAGGTCGACTATCTGATAGCTCGACTATCTTCTGATAGTTCGACTATCTGTTGTGATAGTTCGACTATCTCCTGTGATAGTTCGACTATCTGGATCGTTCGACTATCTGTCCGATAGTTCGACGATCTCCGTCCGTCGGTCGACGATCTCCGAGGGTCGTTCGACGTTTTCTGTCTGCCTTTATATTTTGTATTTATTTATTATATTTAATTAATTAATACATTATCTGGCATATCATTTTAGTTGTTTTATGATAATATTTCCAGGCAATATATGCTCCATCCCTTTTGCCTGAGTCAAATCTTTTCAGATAAAGTTGTTTGTCTTATTAGCTGACCTTGTATTTTACTTTATCTGCTGTCAGTCCTTTATAGCCGTTAGACTGAAAAGTCTTTCTTCTGCTATAAAGAGTTTGTTTCTGATGTGACTTTATTTAGTACTTTATTATCAGATTGCTTCCTGCAGCTTCGTAGAAAAAGGTTTATCCCTTTTATAGAATGTTTCTGCTGTAGAGATTGTTTTGTCTTCTTGATATTTACAGCCCAGGTCTCAAGTTTCAGAAGAAGACAAGTAATTCAAATTGAAGAGAGCCATTGCTTGTTGCTGCTATAAAAAGGATCCTTTGAAGAAGGATTCAAGCTAGCTAACTAGCTACCCAGTTGTTCACTTAAGCATTCAAGCCTTCATCAAGATCAAGTCTTCTGCTCTCAGCAATACTCATCCAACTGAGAAGTGTTAAGCTCTTCTACTCTTCTTCAACCTGAGTTCTCCTGCTTTCAGGAAGTTCAAACTCAGAGTTCTTTTGAAGAAGAAGAAGAAGACAGCTGCTTGAAGATCTCTAATTTTATTATTTATTATCTTCTTGTAGTTTTTCCTTCAGATCTTTCTGAAGAATTTTCTGCACTGAAGCAAGACTTCACCTGGACATCTTTGAGCCAGGGGGAGCCTTGATTCTTTAGAGCTTTCTAGCTCAGTGCAAGTTCTTGTGCTTCTCTAATCTATTGTAAAATAGAGAAGACATCTTAACCTTCTTTCCCCCTCCTGTACAGGGTTATTACTCCCTTCAAAAGTATCCCTTGGTGGCAGGGCACCTGATCAAAAACCTGTGCTTGGTTTTTAGACACCTGATCAAAAGTCTAAAGGGTTTCTGGATCTACCTGAAGCAGATCCTGTTAGTGGCAGGGCACCTGATCAAAAACCTGAGTGGATTCCTACCTTGTTGGTAGAAGAGTGGACGTACCCAAGTTGTTTGGGGAACCACTATAAATTCCTTGTGTCGTCTGGATTGCCTTGTTTAATTCCTGCATTGTGGCTGTGAATAGATATAACTAGGTTGCTAGTTGCTGATTAGGATTTCCAAGCCTTAACTGTAATTACAGTTAGCTTGAGTTTGTGCACAACACTTGTGTTAGGCTATAGGGTTAATTCTATATCTATAATCTTTTAATTCCGCAATTCACTCCAAGGGAGTTGGGTAGACCATTAAGTTTTGTCTAGTGCAAAATTTGATAACTCTATTCACCCCCCCTCTAGAGTAGTATCTATCCCTTCACTTTCACGATCTACAAACCAAGAGACAAAGGATCTCAAGAAGGACACGTGAGACGCGTTGCTTGGCAAAGCTTCTATCGCCGGAAGATCAGGAGGTATCCACGATCAACGGCGGCGACAACTTCCCGAGCGGCGACGGCGGCGGCGGAAGAGAGATCCGCGATCTAAGTCACGTCGGCGGCTCGGTTTTCTTGTTTTTGTATTCGTTGTATTCGGTGTGTGTAAAGATCGAAATACAATAGTATTTATACTGTAGGTCATACATTATGACCGTTGTGGGCCCCACCAAGGAAACCCTAGCTCCGGTTCAAAACAGCGCCTGAATATTTGGACCGGTCCAACGAGCAGCAGAAATTCGCCTAAGGCAAATTCAGCGAAAATCATTGGTTATTCTCGACGAATCGGCGAGAATCACTTATGATTCTCGCCGAATTCTACTTGGCAGAATTCTGGCTGAAGATCAAGCCATCCGGAAAGAATCGGCGAGAATCAACATTCATTCTCGACGAATCGGCGAGAATGCAAAGTCATTCTCGTCGATTCGGCGAGAATCATATAGTGATTCTCGACGATTCTGCCTTAAGCAGAAATCAAGACGGCGTTGAGACAGCCGGCTGCAATCGGCAAGAATCAGCGAGTGATTCTCGACGATTCGGCGAGATTCTCGTCGAATAGGCGAGAATCACTTAGTGATTCTCGACGATTTCTACTTAGACGATTTTTCGTCTTTCCACCCGTGAGTTGCTCTTTGGCCCATCCTTGCTCCTTGACTGCTCTTGATCTATCACAGCCCTGTACTTGTAAATAAGTACACTCCAATAGAGAGAGTACACGTAAGCCAACACACTGATCTGCTCAACGAGGGATTACGTTGCGCAGACCCGTGTATATTGACCTACTGCACCCTGACATTGGTGTGTACTTAGCGAGGAATAACCGCAAGCACAACTTGAAGACAAATGATCAAATACAATGTCAATTCACCTTAGCTGGTGTAGGGGCTTCTTCAAATCAGGTACATTGTGGATACAATACCCAACAAGGACATATCAATCACTAAGCACACACTTTCGCAGCTTGCTCACATGAATCACATAGTGAACACCGGGGAAAGTAACGGGCAAATACAACCTATAAGCTGATACTATGATACACTCAACAATCTAGAAAGGTCCCAAATACCTGGGATCCAACTTGTGGTTACTTCCAGGCCTCTTAACTCCTGGCATCAAAGAAACCTTCAGAAAAACTGTCCCCAACTGCGAACTCCAGATCAACCCTCCGTCGATTTGCATACTTCTCATAATTCTCCTGAGTCATACGAAGCTTTTCACAAAAATGCGTTACAGAAATACTCATTTATTCCAAGGTTTTTGGACCTAACAGCGGCCCCTCACCAACCTCAGCCCAAAACAAGGGGGTTCGACAACACCTCTCATACAAAGCCTCAAAGGGGGCCATCTGCAAAATCTCTTTAACTGTTATTATAAGCAAATTCCATCAGTCTAAGACGCTATTCCCATGCTCCACCATGGTCTGAAATATAACATCTGATCATATATTCCAAAATTTGATTAACTCTTTCCGTTTGACCATTGGTCTGCGGGTGGTAAGTGGTTTAATACCCAAGGTTAGTGCCCAACCCTTCCTGCAAACTTTCCAAGAAATGCGGCATAAATCTGGAGTCTCGATCTGACACAATACTTACTGGCACTCCATGCAGCCTGATAACCTCATCCAAATACAATTCTGTTATCTTCTTCATGGAATAACCAATCGTGAAAGACACAAAGTGAACACATTTCGTCAATCTATCAACTATTACCCACACAGAATCATGCCCTCTGGGAGACCTCGATAAACCGGTAATAAAATCCATAGAAATTCTCTCCCACTTCCAACTTAGAATATCCAAAGACGTCACCTTGCCACCAGGCCTTCCATGATCCGCCTTAACACGCTTGCAGGTGAAACACTCATACACGAACTTAGCTATGTCATTCTTCATCTCATACCACCAAACAATCTGCTTCAAATCTTTATACATCTTTGTAGAGCTAGGGTGATATGCGACACTAGACACATGCGCTTCACTACAAATCCTTGTTCGAATATCCCCAACAGCTGGAATACAATATCTGTCACTGCACTTCAAAGTACTCACTTCATCATTCGAAAAGTCTGGTAATTCCCCCTTTTCAGTTCTACTATGGATATGTTCCAAATCAGGATAACCTTCTGATGCAGCCTTGTAAGTACTCGACGAGTCGCTACTCCCAACAGTAATATTCATTAATAAAAACTCCTCTACCGAGGATTGCACAGAAAGGTTAAAGATTTGTGTGGTGTTTCTACTCAAGGCGTCATCTACCACATTAGCTTTGCTCGGATAATAAAGGATCTCGACCTCATAATCTGCAACATACTCTAAGCATCTACGCTGGCGCAAATTTAGCTCCTTCTGAGTGAAAACGTAGTTCAAGCTCTTATGTTCTGTATAAATCTTGCACAACACGCCATATAACAAATGTATTCAAAGCTTCAGAGCATAAATCACTACCGCAAACTCCAAATCATGTGTAGGGTAATTCTTTTCATGAACCTTCAATTGCCTCGACCCATACGCAATCACCTTTCCTTCTTGAATCAAGACACATCCAAGCCCGACGTGCGATGCATCCACATAAACAGTATACTCCACTCTTTTAGTAGGTAAAGTCAACACTGGAGCAGTGCACAATCTCTTTTTCAATTTTTGAAAGGCTCCTTCACACTCATCTCTCCACACAAACGCAACATTCTCCTACGTAAGCTTTGTCAAAGGTGCAGACAATAAAGAGAATCCCTCCACAAACCTTCTATAATAGACTGCCAAACCTAAGAAGTTTCTTATCTCTTTAGGCGTGGCAGGTCTTTTCCATTCCAACACATCAACTATCTTTTTTGGGTCAACATAAATTCCATCTTTATTCACAAGATGACCCAAAAAGGACACTTAAGGAAGCCAGAACTCACACTTACTCAACTTCACATACAACTTATGCTCTTTTAAAGTTGACAGAACTAAACGCAAGTGATGTGCATGCTCCTCAACACTCCAAAAATATACCAGAACATCGTCGATGAAAATGACTACAAAATAATCTAAGAAATCTTTAAAAACTCTATTCATCATGTCCATGAAGGCAGATGGTACATTAGTAAATCCAAAGGACATCACCAAGAACTCAAAATTTGTATGCCGAGAACGAAAAGCTATCCGCGGAACATCTGACTCACGAATTCTCAACTGATGGTAGCCTGAATGAAGATCAATCTTCGAGAACACCGTACTACCACGCAACTGATCAAACAAATCATCTATCCGTGGCAGAGGATATCTATTCTTGATGGTTACCTTATTCAACTCCCTATAATCAATACACAACCTCATAGAACCAAACTTTTTTCTCACAAACAAGACGGGAGCCCCCTAATGGGAAGAACTTGGCCTAATAAATCCACACTACAACAATTCATCAAGCTAGGTACGTAACTCTTCCAGCTCATGAGGGGTCATACGGTATGGTGCCTTAGCAATAGGGCGAGTACCCGGCTCAAGATCATTCATAAATTCCACATCTCTCTTAAGCGGAAGATCGAGAAGACTAACTAGGAAAACATCGGGGAACTCTCGCACCAAAAAATATCCTCGATGCGCGACAAACTATTAACAATTTCCAAAATAGAAACTAGATAAGCAAAACAATCGGAATCTAAGAGTTTCCGAGCACATACCGCAGAGATAATCAAGGAATCCTGGCGCATAAATCCATACACACTTATGGGGTGGCCTTTGTCCATCTTGAAGTCCAAACTCTTAACCTTACATTGGATAACCGCATCATATCTAGACAACCAGTCCATGCCCAAAATCACATCAAAGTCCTCTAGGTCTAGCACCATCAAATCGGCAAAGGCCAAGAAGTCACCTAAAAGGATAATCAATCTGATCAACATCAAGAAGATTGCAAATCCAGTGAAGTAACTTTTCAGTCAACCAATTTATCAAGAAGACATTTATCGCTGCTGAATTGAAGAATCTGTGCTAACAGATTATAGAAGTTCTGTTTTCTGAGAATTACAATTTTGTTTTACCTCTATATTTTGTAAGATCTCCTTGAGATCTGAGTGGGTAGGAGATCTTTTCTCTGAGTTGTAAGCCTATTTTATAAAGGCTGAGGTAGGGTTCTTGAGGGACCTGAGGTAGGTGGTTTGAGAGAATCACTGAGTTGTAAGCCTATTTTATAAAAGTTGAGGTAGGGTTCTTGAGGGACCTGAGGTAGGATATTGAGAGAATCTCTGAGATAGGACCTATTAGTCTGTGTGTAGGTTTTTTCACAGAAACTGAGCCTGTAGGATCTTTGGATCTGAGTTAAAGAGGAAGAGCTATATCCTCATCTAGCACATTACTAGTGAGGAAGAAGGTGGAAAGTGGATGTACCCTAGATAGGGGAACCAATATAAATTCACTGTGTACTGTATGCTGTGATCTGTTGTTGCTTGTGTTGTGATCTAAGTTTTTGTAACTGCAAGATTACTTAAGTGAGGAAAATCTGAAAGAGTAATTTAAAAAGACACATATTCACCCCCCTCTATGTGATTATCTACCTATAGGATTATCTTTCAGGGGGTTTGTGGATAACTGCACCCCATGCATGGGGTGCGACTTGCGGTTCTAAGTGAAACCCATCAATTATATTTATTATTATCCAATCTTTTGTCATTTAGAATAGGGAATTCATATTGAAAGCCTGTGTTACGCAATTAGTAGCCCATAAAAAGTCAAAATAAAACTAAAACCCATCTTTTCACTCACTTTAATGGCAACCCTCTCCCTATTTCCGCTCATCTTCATGTATCAGTCGTTGGAGACTACAGATTGGACGGGGAGTGCGTCCCGTCCACAGGAAGAAGGTGGATGAGCGGGCACACGTAGCAAGGAAGGCTTCTGGTAGCAGTATCGAGGGCTGGGAGGTGTCGATCCGTCGCAGAGTTTGCCGAATTTTTGGCAGAATGACGAAGGAGAGGTCTCCAGAAACCGTGAGGCATGGAGGCGGCGTCGACTTTGAGGCCAGGAGAGGTGATGATAGTGGTTGGAAGAGAGAATATGGCATGTCAGATCTACCGTGAACGAAGGTGTTTTCTGCCTCTTCTAGGACTGGGCATGTCCATTGAGTTTTGCACCTGTATTTTAGGGCTTCCCTCGATCCATTATCATTTCCTAAGGCTTGTACTGAATGTCTTCTCCTCCTCCCCTCTATGTATGGCATAGGTCTATCGTCCTCTACAATTGAGGGCTGCAGGAGCAATTATTTGTAAATCAGATTTCAGTTATCTATATGCTTAGTTTTGGTTTCTTTAAGGGCACTGATATCCGCACCGTAGTTTTTGCTAGTCGCACCAAACTTTCTCCTAATTTTTCGCGTCTTATGGAAATACGCTTTGTACACGCATTTTTAGGAAAAGTGTTCAACACAAAAGTTGTATATCTCGACGAGATCTACAACTTTCGTGTTGAAAACTTTTCCTAAAAATGCATGTACAAGACGTACTTTGGAAATACGCATATGTTTCGCGTCTTTTGGAAATATGCCTTGTACATGCATTTTTAGGAAAAGCGTTCAACACAAAAGTTGTATATCTCGACGAGATCTACAACTTTTGCGTTGAACGCTTTTCCTAAAAATGCATGTACAAGACGTACTTTGGAAATACGCCTAGGTTTCTCCCCTTTTGGAAATACGTCTTGTACATGCATTTTTAGGAAAAGTGTTCAACACGAAAGTTATAGATCTCCTCGTCGAGATCTACAACTTTTGTGTTGAACACTTTTATTAAAAATGCATGTACAAGACGCATTTACAAAGGCGTGAAAAATTAGGAGAAAGTGCGGTGCGACTAGCCAAAACTGCGGTGCGGATATCAACCCCCTTTTTTTAATCTTGCTCTATTCATGTCAATCCTACTCTGTATTTTTTTAGAATTTGTTCTTTTCTATATGAACCTGAGAATTAATTGATTGAATCTTCTTCCTCATAAGTCATAACTTCATTAATTGTTGAAGGGTTTTATTTCTGAATTCATAAAGTAAATTATTCATGGTCTATGGTTATTAGATTCCTGAATAATATTAAGAGCCAATTAGTCGTGTCCAAAAAGCTCGGGCCTAGTGGGTCGACCCGAACCCGGCCCGGCGAAATCCCGTTTCGGCCCGACCCGGAAAAAGCTCGATCCGGGCCGAGGCCGGGCTCAGGGCCCTGATTTTGGGGGCTAGCCCGACCCGATACCCGACCCAGGCCGGGCCGGGCAAAGCCCGAAATTCAAGCCGGCCTTGGCCCGAGCCCAAGCAAAGCCCGGCCCAGGCCAACAGGCCGGCCTGTGCTGACTCAAGGCCTTCAACGACTCTAAGAGCCGTTGGAAGCAGCCTGTTGGCTGTCAGCAGTAGCAACTGCTGGCTGCTGTGGCCTAGGGCCTAGGCTGGGCCAATTAATTTTTTTTAAAAAAAAATTAATTTTTTAATAAAAAATATTTTTTTAATTAAAAAAAAAACTATAAAACACCCTTCACCCCCCTTACCCGACTGACCCCCTCTCTCTCCTTCACTCTCTCTCTCTCTCTCTCACACACACACTTACTCTCTCTCTCCTTCACTCACACACTCTCTCACTTACTCTCTATCTCTCTCTCTTTTCCACTCACTTACTCTCTCTCACTTACTCTCTCCCTCTCTTACTATCTCTCTCGCTGCATGACATCGTCCTCCTCAACGCTGGCGTCGTCGACTCAAAGTACGACCAAAGTAGTGGAGCATAATCGGAGGGCGCCCGTCTGGGAGCATTTCGACAAGGTTAAAGTCGGTGACGAATTCAAGGCGCGATGCAAGTTATGCTCAAAGTTGCTATTTCTTATCGATAACTCAACACTATGGCGACACATTAAGTCTTGTTTTGCGAAGCAAGCTCCCGAGTCCAGTCAGGGATAAATATCAGCATCAGGATAAATTTGGACGTATGATCAAGCAAGATAGCAAGACTTACAAGTGAAAAACATCATCAGACGTGGGTTGTCAATCAATCACTACGATAATGATGAGACGACAGAGTACATACACGAAGGGCTTCAGCCCAAATATCAACAAGTAAGTAGATCCACTATTAGACGCGCTACACTTAAATTATATTTTGATGCAAAACAAGATTTAATAATTTTTTTTGAAACTTTCGAGGGACGTGCGAGTTTAACGAGCGACGTTTGAAGTAGTAGCGTAAAGGTAGGATTATCTTATATTTGTATCATGACTCATTGGATTGATCCCGTTTCATGAGAGTTAAATAAACGCGTAATATGTTTTGAAGGTTTTGAATTTCCGCACACCGGTAAGGCTATATATTCGGTAATTATTAAATGCTTGCGTGAATTTTAAAAAAAAAAGATAAAATAATGAGTCTTTCTTTTGATAACACAAGTAATAACAATTCCGCAATAGAGTGGTTAAAATGTGAATTAAAACCAATGCTCAACGGTGCGTTTTTTCACACTCGATGTGTCTGCCACGTTTTTAATTTAGTGGTACAAGATAGTTTAGAACCAATGGAACCATATGTTGAAAAAATTAGGACTATGCTTAGATTTATTTATTGAACCAAACAACGAAGTCAAGATTTTCAAAAATTTGTGATATATCGCACAAGGTCAAAAATATTTGAAACCTCAATTTGATATGCCTGTAAGATGGAATTCAACATATAAAATGTTAAAAAAAGCGTTTCAACAAAAAAACACTTCTTATGGAATATTACACTGTCACAAATAATCATGATTTAACTGATAACGATTGAGACGTATTATTACATTATATGGATTTATTAAAATATTTTTATAGGGCGACTGTTTTTTTATCGGGTGTGTATTATTCAACTAGGTCGTTAGTAGTTGAAAATTTTGTAAATATCGCACAAAAACTTGACTATTTTAAGCAACACTCCGGATGATTTCCTTTAATTGAAGTAATAGAAGAAACATTTTTAAAATATTATAGAGAAATGTCTCCAGCATTTTCATGCGCCGCCGCTTTAAACCCTTATTCGCTGTAGACGGCATATAAAATTTAATAGATGAAATTAATGTTAACTTGGACATAAATTTAAGTTTCGATAACGTTGACGATGTTGGTACTAATAAATTTAATTCTATTTTTACCGAATGTTTTAATTATTACGACAACTTATATGACTCACGACCCCGAGAAGAAATAACACAACCTAGGACAAAAGATTCTTTTATAAATAAAATTTTAGAATTAGCTTCCAGGAAAAAAACATGCACATCGAGTAGCTTAAACGAATTAAGCTTGTATACAAAAACAAATTTTCGTGATTTTATGACTGCGGAAGAGATCAAAAACTTCGATATCTTAAAATGGTGGAAAGGTAAAGCTAATTAATACCTATCCTATTTTGGCCAGTATGACCCGTGATTTACTAACAATTCAAGCTAGTACAGTAGCTTCAGAGTCCGCTTTTTCTCTTAGTGACAGGATTTTGAACAAACGGAGGAGCCGACTAAATGACAAATCACTGAAACTATGCATCTGCTACAAAGATTATTTGGATGCTATGAATAAAAAACAACATATTTCATCGTTGGAGGAGAGCTCGGAGGAAATTGAACAGAAGATGAACAACCTTAATTTGTAAAAGTGTAAATTTATTATTATTATTATTAAAAATAATAAATTTCATGTTTTTCCTAATTTTATTTTATAAAAGTGTAATTTTGATTTTGTAAATTTCAAAATTAATAAAATTTTTTATTCGATTTTTTATTTAAATGTTTAATAATTTAAATAAATTTAATTTTTTTAAAAATAATAAGGGCCCGACCCCCTTCCTGGGGTCAAAGCCCGAGCCCGGCCCGAGCCCGATAAAGGAAGGGCCCGGGCTTGGCCTGATTTGCAAAAGCCCGGGCCCGATCAGGTCCGGTCCGGGTCAGCCCGATCGGGATCTTTTGGACACGACTAGAGCCAATTGAGATAAAATACATGTACGTGATGGTCTCAAACTGCCGAAACCCAAGATTTTCGGTGGAAATAACCTGAATCTACTCCGACCATCTCATGATCAAAGAGCAAACTGGCAATTGATTGTATTGTGTGGCTATTTGATTGTATTGCGTGTTGCAATATTTTGTGTTATATTGAATATGAAATTAGTATGTTAAAATTTTTTTGGACTGTCATTATCCAATAGGTTGCCAATATCACTCTGTTGGACTGCTATTATCTATGGGTTGCAAAAAATCATTCGCGAACTGTCACTATAAATGCCCTTTAGAATATTATTAGGTGCATTTTTGTGAACTTAATAATGAAATTTATATATACAACTCTCCTTTGGACTAATTAGGGAAATAATAAAGAGGAAAACCTCTTTTAAACCTTATTTTACTCATTAATTCTTTAGGAACTTTTATCTTGATCAGAAGTCATCAATCACACTATTATAACACAATTTTTCCTTTAAATTTTTTACTCAGTGGCGTATACTCTGGCTCTACTATACGCATCACTCTCTTTGAATTTCATATTTCATAACTCAAACTTTTCATTCAAAATATCTCCGCATACTTTCTCAAACTCGAGGCCATAGTTTCTCTATCATATATAGATAGATCATAGATGTGGTTATTTATTAGGACCTCCCCTCAAAATTTGTATAATTACAAATTGCACCCCTCTAACTTTTGAAATTACAAACACCTATCCTCAATGTTTACATTTCATAATAGCCATGCACATAAGTAGCCCCTTCGCGAAAATCTTCAGGTGGATCTTTTTGTGCATAAACGTTATGAAATGAACCATGAGGGGAGGTAAATTGTAATTTTGAAAGTTAGAGGGGTGCAAGTTATAATTACACAAAGTTCGAGGGAAGGTTCTGGTAAATAACCCTATATAGATATGGTGATACACATCAAATCAATTCAGCCCGGTTCTAATGGTTATAAGTTCAGGTCCAGGATCAAAAAAAAACCTAGGGCTCCGTTCGTTATACAGGAATTGAAATGAACTTCAATTTCAATTCCCGTAGGAATTGGAATTGAAGTCACATCCAATTCTGCTGTTCGGCTGAATGCAATATTTCTATCACAGAAATTGGAATTAGTAATTACACTGTGCGACTACATAATAGAATTTTTTGCCCGAGCACGCATTTTTCGCTGGGGCAAGTATTTTTTGCATCGTCGTGCATTTTTCGCCCCGACGCGCAATTTTCCGCCCACGCGCGCCTTTTCCTCCAAGACGCACATTTTTCTGCCCGAGCGCGCATTTTTCGCCCTGACGCACATCTTTCGCCCGGGCGCGCATCTTTAGCTCGGGCGCGCATTTTTCCCTCCGAGCTAGCATTTTTTGCCCGGGCGTGCATTTATAGCCCGGGTGCGCCCATATTTCGTCGGGCGCACATTTTTCACCTGGGCGCGCAAAAAATGCGCGGCCAGGCAAAAAAATGCACGGTCAGGCGGAAAATGCGCGCTCGGGTGAAAAAATGTGCGCCCGGTGAAAAATGCATGCATGGGCAAAATATGTGCAATCAGGCGAAAAATGCGCTCCCGGGAGAAAAAATGCTCGTCGGGGCGAAAAATGCGCGCCTGTGTGGAAAATAAGCGCCCGGACGGAAAATATGTTCCCGGGAGAGAAAAATGTGCGCCCGGGCGAAAAAATGCGCGCCCGGGCGAAAAATGTGCACCCGGGCGAAAATGTGCTCCCGATTGGAAACATGCGTGCCCGGGCAAAAAATGCCCGCCCAGGTGAAAAATTTGCGCATGTGGAAAAAATGTGTGCTCGAGCGAAATATTCGCACTCGGGCGGAAAAATTCGCGCCCGAGAGAAAAAATGTGCTTCCCGTCAAAAAATTCGCTCTTCGGTGAAAAGTGCGTCCCCAGACAAACAACAGAGTTGCCATCGTGTTTTTTTTGAGAGAGTCGGGGGTGCATTGGTAGGGGCGAGAATTGCGAATGAAGATCTCATAAGGTCGGAATTGAGGGAGACATATTTTATTTATAACCAATTCATATGAGAATTAAAATGAATTTCAATTCCGATATAATTTTATGGCCGTCGAACTGCTCGAATTGAAATTGTCAATTCAATTCAAATTCTAACACTACAATTAATGAACAGACCCTAAAACTAATCTTTTGACTCGATTCTGAGCTCTTGAAGTTGTACAACCGGAACTTGTCCCGAGAATCAAGTTTGGTAGAAAAATAGTTTACATATATTTCTCTTGAAGTCCCACTATAAAATTAGTTGTCTTTTACAAATTAGTAATGACACATTGTATTTCATGCATTTATTATTGGGTTTGAGAGCGGTATGTGCAAATTAATTCGTCAAGAGCACATATGTGACCGTTTAGTGATATTCAATCACACAAGTAAACCAATCAAAGAAAAATAATGACATGACATGCAATTTTTAACATGAAAACATAATTGGTTGACAATCATGAGAAGATCGGAGTCCAATCCGGAAAATTGCCAAAAAATGTGTAACAAACACACTAATACATGCTTTCCCTCATCGATTCACACATGATCTTCTCCACTTCGTTAAGCAATAAATTACACAAATAAATTAAATAAATACAAGCTACCGCAGTGACTATCGATATTTATATTTACGCGTAACTTGCCTTTCTCCAAAATTTGTGTTTCTAGTGAAGCATGAACAAAAATGACATTCACGATGCTCTCTCAGCAACCAATAAGTCCAAAGGTTGACAACACCAACATCAGTGTTGGTGGGACTCCTCCACGGACGTCGCAACCTCAATGCTTCTCCTTCACGCATGCCACAAATCCGGAGCTATTCCTCCACGCATGCCACAACCCTGATGACGACGGATCTACTTTAGCTATGGAGAGGAGACGAGCAGATGCAATTGGCTTGACTTATTCCTCATAGTTGCATAGATCATTATTCACGAGACCCCATTTATAGAAGTAGGTTGCAACTTCTTTTTCTTTCCTCCTATTTTTTATTTTCTTTCTTCATGTGGGCAATGCAGCTGATAAGTTCCTTCTATCCTTTTTTTTAATATATTTGTTTTTTTTTCTTTTGAAGAGGAGATTACCATGTGCCTTGTAGGTGGTCGGTAAGACTTTAGGTTTTTTTTTTCTTTGATTGTGGATGATAAGGTAAGCACATGCAACCATATATTAGACCATTCATGCAGCCTCATTTTGAACTTTTGGATAAATCCTTAGAGGCAGAATTAAAATTATGAGCTCAAAATTATGGGTTTGTGATGAGTGGGCTTAGTGTTTTTCTCCGCATCAGATGAGAATCACAACCAACAAATCTCTCCTTTCACAAGATAAGAAGGAAACCACCATCCCGACAATCCTTACACAGTGTTCTAACTTTCTCCTCAACATTGACTTTGTGAGCATGTCAGTTTTATTATCATCAGTGTGCACTCTCTGCACGTCTAGCTATTTCTATTCCAAAATGGCGTGCAACCAATGGTATCACGTGTCGATTTTTTGGACCTCGAGTGAAATGCGTAATCTTTTCCCAAATGCATCACACTTTGACCGCCACATGAAAACTTACTTTTCTCATGGGTAAAACCGAGCGCCTAGGTAAACCTTTTCATCCATAACAACTCCTTTCAAGCCTCGATGGAGGTAATGAACTCTGTCTTCGTGGTCTATAGCGCAATACACTTCTACAAACTCGACTGCCATAAATTGTCCGCACGAAAAATAAGATCAGGTACTCAAAGGTCGATCTCTTGGAGTCCAAGTCTCCAACCATATCAGCATACATCAGTGTAGCCCAAAAGCTCTAATTTATTTTCGCCAAACCTAAATGTCAAATCTGATGCTCCATGTGGGTACGCACCTCAGAATTTACTTTACACGCTCCAATGATCTCTCCAAGGATTGGAGAGAAAATCTACTAACAGTGTTAATGTCATACATGTTGGAACCCATGGTCTGCATCTATTTAGTTTGACAATATCAAATCTCAAGCTGTATTTTATCATACTTGAGTTGGGTATAGTGTGCATGTTTACTGGTGTGAAGAACGAGATTTTCAATCTTTGTGATCTACCGCCGGGCGTTAGCTCTACCGCTGGTGCTAGCGACGCAGGATTAAAGTGAGCGCCCAAACATTTCTCTCTGTGACCTACCACCGGGCGCTAGCCCATTCGACTGCATCGAGGAGAAATCGCTACTGCCGGGCGCTATCCCTACTACCGATGCTAGCCATCTCGACGACCATCGAGTAAACTGCGTGGAGAATAAATGCTATCGTCAGACACTAGTCTTACTGCGTCGCAGTATCCAAAAGCGGCGATAATATTTTCGAATATTTTTCCTAATTTGTTGGTCAGCCGTCGACACCGCATAAAAAGACCTACCGCCGAGCATTAGCTCTACCGCTGGAGGTAGCTTATTTATAAAGAGATTATAAATGCACACGTTTCTTTCTTTGAGAGGACATAGAGAAGAATTACAAGCCTAGTGCTTGGCCACCGCCTCTGCAGTTGCGAACCACCATCTCCGTGCAATGAAAAGTGAAATCTCTCCCTCCCATTCATGATCGAAGAACTCCGAAAAGCAAAGTTTCTAATGACCATTAGCAGTTGATCGAGCACAAGAAGAATGACATTCAGAAGTATACAGAGGAATTCCTTTTTGAGGGAGCAACAATTTCAAAACTCTTTATCTTTATTTGTATATTTATCTTTTCTAATCGTTGTCTGTTGTGAGGAAAATTGACCGGGGAGGTAGTCGGAATCCGGGGAGGATTCCTTAGGAAATCATATTAGGAGGACGTCTAGATTTGGGAAATCTAGTGGGCTCTAAGACCCTTCCTGGGAGGAAGGTGAGGAGCCAACTTATCAATTTTCTTGCGAAGAAGAGAGAGAGCCAACCGGTCCTGGTTGAGAGTCAGTATAGAAACCAAAAGAGAATTATTTGATTCATCGCCTCCGATCTCTGGCGTCATGGAGATCTAGTTGTATTATTGTAAACCATTGTTTTTAGTTTGAATAAAATTACATTTCTTTTATTTCATCTCAAACACATGGTTACATGTTGTTAGGGTTCTAAGGGGTGTGTGAAATTAAAAAAACAAACTTTTATAGGGAAAAGTGGTTCTGTGACCTACCGCTGCGCAGTAGTAGTCTACTGCCTCACGGTAGCTTCAAGAATATGTTTTCATACTGGACTTGTGTTTTCTGTGACCTGCCGCCGCGGGGTAGTAGCCTTCCGCCCCGCGGTAGCTTCCAGAACTCGAAGCAACGCTCCTACAACTCGGAGATAACATACTCCTACAAACCAGAAGAACAAAGCTCCTACAAACTCGGAGACAAATCTCCTACAAGAGTTAAAATAATTGTTACAACAACAATAAAAACTTTATACTCTCAGATCTGAAATCTTCAAGGTTCTGCCTTCTTGAAAATTGAAAATCTCTGTGAAGAAGTTGAGGAAGAAATCCTGAGAAAACTTTGATCTAAAATGCTTAGAACCCGACACGATCAAGTAGATGTTTGAAGAACTTGAATCTATGATCTGTCAAATCTTTTCTTCTTGGAATCGCTGGATCGAGAGAGGAGCGACAATGAAGAACGACGATGATGACGTGACTTCTCCCGATTTGAAAATTACGAATGAGATTCTGAATAATGTTGTTAGAGTTAGCGATTCCTCTGAAAGGGCTTCTTATAGGACCTCATCTAACGGTCTGAAATCATTAAGGAAGGATCCACGTAGACCAATCATGAGGAGCTTAGGTTATATCGAAATCCCGTCAGACAGTTTAAAAAGAAGTTTTCTGCAACCCTATTTCTCGAGAAGATATATGATTTCTCGAGAAGGATTTGCTTTCTCGAGAAATGGCATAGCCTTCTCGAGAAAATACTTAACGCAAATTCTTTGAACTGAATAACTGATTTCTTGAGAAGGAACTTGACGTCTCGAGAAAAAATACTTATCTTCTTGAGAAATAATTTTGACTTCTCGAGAACTGCTTTGCTTTCTCGAGAACTATACTTTGCTTCTCGAGAATTCTTCAGGGCTTTCTCGAGAAAAATACTTGAAGATTGTTTCTGAGAATTTTCCGAGAAGTCTTAAGGTTTCTCGAGAACAGCTTTGCTTTCTCGAGAAATATACTTAGACTTCTCGAGAAATACACTTCATCTTCTCGAGAAAAGTACTTAGAAAATTTTTCTTTGAAAAACTAAATCTTCTTTATTGAAAACCAGCAACCTTCCTTTCTTCCATTGCTTTAGTACTTGAAAATGAAGTGCATCCCAATAGAGAGGTTACACATGAGTCAACACCATGGGTCACACAATGAGGGATTACATTGCATGGTCCTGTGTTTAGTGACTCATTGTAAACTGACATTGGTCTACACTTAGCAATAATGACCTGCAAACACTCAACTAAAGAATAACATCAAATACATAATTAATTCAATTTAGTTCAAGAGTGACTTCACACAAATCTAGGTTTTTGTGGATACAATACCCAATAATCTCCCCCTATTTATAAAAGTCAGAATCCTATACACTAAGGTGAATTATATCATGATAATCAAAGAATTAAGTAACAAATAAAATAATATATGTAATAATAGTTAAAAGATAATTAGATCATCAAAATTCAAAATTTTATATATATAGAGAATTTGTCCATAGAGATGTCCAGGTCCGCAAAATTCCATTACACTGACAATCATAAATCATTTGTACTGTTGCTAGTGTTGTCGTTCCTTCTTTTCTTGTTGCCTTTTCTGATAGCTGAAGGGCTTGGGATAGTATTTTGGAGGATGAGGAGGAGCATTAGGATTATTGCGGCCATATTCACGATCATGAATCCTTCCTTTTATCATAGATTTCTCATATAGCTCCCACTCCTTATGACTGTAATGATCATCATTATTATCATGAAGTTCCACAACTAACTTCAGAGTGTCTAGAATTAAAGACTTCGAGGAGGGACTCCAAATTTCAGCAAATTCCTTTTCTATCCTTTTGGCAGCTTCTTGACTTGGGAAAGATCGGCTGGCTGAAGCACCAACACCATATTTTATTTTCTTAGGCACTAACACCTCAGGAGGTAGGTCCTGAGGTATCTCGTGCTGATCAGAAGTCCAGACTTGAGAATAATTCACAGGAGGAACTCCATGCTGTTTAGGTCTAGGAGAAAATGTAGGCTTACAGACATTTAGATCAAGATGAGGAGGTGGAGCCTCATTTAGATCAACTTGAAACTCTGGAAAAATTTTATTTTGCATCCACACAGCAATATCATAAGTGTAAATGTTAACACCCTTAATCTGTGTTTCTACATTTATGCTGATCTCTTTCAGTTGATTAGCCCACTGAGTCTTCATTTCTTGAGCTTTGTGTTCTAGATTTTCTTTCACCTTATCATCCCCCTTTATGACTTCTATGGTTAGATCCTATATGGTATCTTCCTTGAATTTCCCGACCTCTTCACAGGTTTTGAAGTTAAGTTCTTCAGTTTTCTTCATCAAGAGTATTTGATTGTTAGCCACATTAACTGCCTAATTCATGACTTCACCAACACTAGTGATAGTGTGGTCCAAAGCCTTGTTACCAATATTGAGCAGTCTCTTGAATTCATTTGTATTACTCTGAATCTTAGCAAATCCTCTACTTATTTTTTTATCAAGAGCAATTACTCACTTATTTACATCTTTGAGAGACTTGTCAAAGTACTCTCTCTGCTTTATCAACATAGAATCAATCTTACCCAAAAGGGTATCATAAGGAATGATTGTAGTTGGAGGTAGTGGAGGAGGTAGTGTTGGAGCTGTCCAGACTGGTTGTTCTTCAATAACAACTGAGCTTTTGCCTCTTTGGGTAGATGTCATCACATCCCCTTCCTTACTAAGAATGATAGGTAGAGAGAATTCTAAATTCTTGAGAGGAGGTTCTACAGGTTCCTGGGTAACTTCATCCTCATCAGAGATCATAACCACATTCTCCACCTCAATTTGTGCCATGGGCTGAGAATCTTCTGTAATCTCTTCAGGAGAGAAGAAAAGGGGTTAATCTGAAGTTAGAGCTTCTATCATTTTGTCAATATCAACTGCAGTAGAGGTGACTTGGGCATCCACTTGAGCATCACAAAGATTTTACTGATCAGAGGAATAGTCAATATCCATACCTGAGCCACCATCATGCACAAAGGTGATCTTCTTATCATCAAACTTAGCTTTGTTTTCCTTTTCCACCACCACATCATCAAAAAGAACTTTCCCTATAATCTGATCTGTAAGAACATCTGAATGAAACTCTGTGTCTGGTACCTTTGCTTGCTGATCTTCCTCATGAACTAAAGGAGCAGACTCCCCCTCAATAGCTGCAACAGATGTGCCAATTGTATCAATATGAAGGGAAGATGGGATCCTGTCCTCATCAACTACAGTCCTTGGAACTACTGGAGCTTGGCCTGGCTTTTGAATTCTGATTTCCCGTCTATTGATGGATGAGAGTGAGACTTTCTTCAGGTGGTGAATGGACACACCTTTGGACAAGTTAAAAACTTCAGGGTACACTTGATTCAGATATAGAGAGATGATCCTCGCAAAATTAGGTGCTTTCATGCTTTCCTTAATCTTTTCAAATAACATGCGTCCCCATTGGAAATTCTTGCGACACACCACATCAGTCATCATGCAAAAGAAGTCTGAGGAGATATATCCAATTGAACCTGTTTTGCAGAGGAGAACTTTTCCAAGAATGTCGGCCAAAAGCTTGATTTCATCATTTATGTGTTGTCTGCGAATAGAGGTAGTGGATTGGGAGGGGCCACAAAATGATAGAGCCCTAGAGTAATCAGGTTCTTCCAAATAATCTTCCTCATCAATGGAGGGTAACCACAAAAATTTTGTTAAGGAGGGCGACTTCATTTTGATCTTCACATCATTGACAGAGCTTTTCAACAATTTCCCACACCTTTTAAGCTTTGCATTTCTAAAGAACTCTTCAACTTCTGGAACCAAGAATTTTCAAGGATGCTCGAGAATGAAAGAGAGGCCGACAGTTAAAAGAAGTAAAAGGACATTGCGGAAATCATCAGAGATTTCTTCAATACCTGTGCAAACAAACTCACTGCCGACGCCAATCTTTGCAGTGGGAGCCATCGATTGAAGAAGATGAGAGATTTTAGACTTTTCTGAGAAGAAATGATTGAGTTTGCGAGAAGAGAGGCGGAGTCCTTCAGCGGAACTCAAGGGTTTTTCTCAGGAAGAGCTTTTTCAAAAGTGTAGATTTGGACATTCTATGGAGTTTTCTATTTATATAAAATTGAAAATCTTGAAGAATGAAGAAAAGCGTACCTGAGGAATGTCTGTTGGAATTCTTCTCTAAAAGTTATGTTAGATGATTTCTCGAGAAGTCGAGAAGTCCAAATGCTTCTCGAAACATTTAAGGTGTTTTTCCGAGAAATATAAGTTAATTTTCTGAGAACTCCATTAAGTATTCAAGAAATCCAGTAAGTTTTTGAGAAATCTAGTAAGTTTTCGAGAAATCTAGTAAGTTCTCGAGAAATCTATTAAGTTTTCGAGAAATCCATTAATTTTTCGAGAAATCCAGTTCTGAGCTTGAATTTATCTGAAGGTTTGCTGAGTAAGAATTCTCTTGGAATTTTCAGAGTGGCTGATTTTAGAATCTTCTCTTGACTTCAAATGTGAACTTTTCAGGACTCCTTGTTAAGTATACCAAATTCTGTCTTGAAGAAGGAGAACTTGGCCTCGTCCAACGACTTCATGAAGATATCTGTAACTTGCCTGTCTGTTGGAACATACTGGAGATTGATGCCCCCATTCTCTACATGCTCTAAGATGAATTGATATCTCAATTCGATGTGCTTTGTCCAACTGTGAGAAACTTGATTGTTGGAAATTGCTATAGCACTGGAAGAGTCACAAAACATGGGGATGTCCCTGAACTTCAAGTTGTAGTCTTCAAATTGATTCTATATCTAGAGAAGTTTTGCACAACAACTGCCTGTAGAAATATATTCTGACTTGGCGATTGAGATTACAACACAATTCTGTTTCTTGCTGCTCTAAGATATTAGCCTTCTTCCTAGAAATTGGCAAGTCCCGAAAGTGCTCTTTCTGTCGCCTTTGGTAGCTGCAAAGTCTGCATCTGAAAATCAAATTAGTTCGATATCATTACTTCTTGGGTACCATAAGCCAAGATTTGGTGTTCCCTTAAGGTATCTCAAAATCCACTTTGCAGCTGTGCAGTGAGATTCCTTAGAGTTCGCCTGATATCTAGCACACACACACACACAAACATGTTGAAAACATTATGTCAGGCCTATTAGCAGTAAGATAGAGCAAGGATCCAATTATGCTTCTGTACATGGTTTCATCAAAATGTTTCCCTTTCTCATCCTTGTCAAGAGACATAGCTGAACCTATTAGAGTCTCATAGAGGTTGCATTCTCAATTCCGAATTTCTTTAGCAACTCCTTGGTGAACTTCATCTGAGTGATGAAAATTTCATCTTCAGATTGCTTCACCTAAAGTCCTAAGAAATACTTCAGCTCACTCATACTGCTTATTTCAAACTTCCATTGCATAAGTTTGGAAAACTTCTTGCAAAAGTTATTGTCAGTAGAGCCAAAGATAATATCATCAACATAGATTTGCACTAGCAAAATCATGTCTTTTACTTCCCCAAGAAATAATGTCTTATCTATCTTTCCCCTTGTGAACTTGTTCTCAAGAAGAAAGTTAGATAGCATTTCATACCAAGCTCATGAAGCTTGTTTTAAACCAAATAATGCTTTAAATAATAAATAAACATAATCATGATGGTTATGATCAATAAAACCTAGGGGTTGTTCCACATACACTTCTTCCTTTATTTTACCATTGAGGAATGCTGACTTCACGTCCATTTGATAGACAATGAAACCCATGAGAGCAGCAAATGCGAAGAACAACCTGATGGATTCGAGTCTTTCCACTGGAGCATACGTCTAATAAAAATCGATCCCTTCTTCTTGTCTATATCCCTTATCTACAAGTCTGGCTTTGTTTTTGATGATGGTTCCATCTTCATCCAACTTGTTCCTGTAGAACCACTTTGTTCCAATTAAATTTTTGCCTTTGGGTCATGACACAAGCTTCAAGACTTGGCAGTGCTTGAATTGATTGAGTTCTTTTTCCATTGCAACAATCCAAGATGCATCTTCATTTTATTCTTCAAATTTCTTTGGTTCAACATGCGAGATAAAACTCAAATGCATGTTTTAATTAGTAGTACCTCTTCGAGTTCTTACACCATCATGAGGATCTCCTATGATTTGATAAACCGGGTGATCCCTCAAGTGTCTGAGCTCTAGGATTCTTGTATCTGGAGCTTCTTCTATTTCTGGAGTGTCTTCCTCAACTTGGATAACTTCTTCATCATGGTGATCTTCCTCTCCAATTGAGGTTGGAGAAGTGATCTTGATAAACTTTTGAGCATTTTCTTCAACTGTCTCATCCAAGCTTAACTCTTTCATCCTTGAAACCGCATCTTCAACAAAAACACTGGAAGAGCTGCTTTGTAGCATGCTCGTCTCATCAAATACAACGTTAATAGATCCTTCTACCTCTAGGATTTTCTTATTAAAAATTATATAAGCCTTAGTATGGCTATTATAGCCAACAAAAATACCTTCAAAACATTTTTCTCCAAACTTTGTACGATGATATTTCCCATTATTAAGTACATAGCATTTGCTGCCAAAGATACTGAAGTAGGGCACAGTCAGTCTCATGCCTTTCAGTAGCTCATAGGGATTGAACAATGCTTTGTTTTGCACATTATAAGCTATATTTACGGCCTCAGCCCAGAAGTACTCTAGTAGAGAGGAGTCAGTCAACATTGTAGTACATGCCTCAATGAGTGTTCTATTCCTTCTCTCTACAACTCCATTTTGTTATGGAGTACACGGGGAGAAAAACTCATGAAAGATACCTAGACTTCCATAGAATTCTGTCATGGCACTAGATACAAATTCTATTCCATGGTCACTTCTGATTCTGACCACTGAACAGTTTAATTCATTCTGAATTTGTCTGACAAAATTTGTGAACACATCAAAGGTATCTAACTTTTGTTTCAGAAAGAACACCCAAGTAAAATGTGAATGATCATCAACAATTACCAGTGTGTATGACTTACCTCCTAAGCTACAAACTTGCATTGGACTAAATAAGTCCACGTGTAGTAAATACAAGCACTATGAGGAATCTCTATCAGCAATACCCTTAAAGGTTGCCCTTGTCTGCTTGCCTATTTGGCATGCATGACATGGACTCTCTTCAATGCACTTAATAGTCAGTGCATCACGTACTAGTTCTTGAGAAAATAACATATTAATTGTTTTGAAATTAATGTGTGCTAGTCTCTTGTGCCATTGGTCACAAAGAGATGCATTATCTTTTGCAACAAAACACATTGGGGTAGAAGTGTCTAAACATAAAAAATAAAGACAAAAAATATTTCGACTACTAGTTCCAGTTAATACCGTCTCCATAGTGGAGGGCGATTTTATCAGGCACTGATCCTTAGAGAAAATAACAATGAAGTCTTTAACACATAACTGACTTATGCTAATCAGATTATGTTCTAATATTTTCACATAAGCCACATCAGTGAATGATACTACACCATTAGAAATCATACCGTAGCCTTTTGTAATTCCCCGATTAGAGCCACTAAAGATAACCTTTGGACCGTCTTTGACTGGAGTATAATTTTGAAGTAGACTTCTTGTCTCGGTCATATGCCGAGAGCATCCACTGTCCAAATACCAGATAGACATTTTGTTGGCCTTTGGACATACCTATAATCATAGATCATTTTACCTTAGGAACCCAATAAGATTTGGGTCCTTAGTTCCTTATTAGCATACTCCCCCTAAGAGTGTTAACACTACGAGTGGTTTGTCACATATGATTAACTTGAGGAGTTTCATTGTTTTCTGGGATTAATCCAGCAATCCACAGCAAAGTGACCAACTTTTCCGCAGCACCAACAGTCAAACCTGTTGTATCTTTTCCAAGTCTCCTGCTTGACCTTTTGAACGTATGGTCTAGCAAGAACGGCTGACTTGGAGGTAGAAGCCTCATGATGATAGCACTCACATGGCTTCTTCTTCTCAAGTGGCTTTTGAACAACAGGTTTAACTATTGGAGCTTTCCTATTATTAGGACCATGAATATAGGGACCATAGCTCTGTAGAGTGATATCTTCATAAGGTGCCTTGAAGACACTTGCACCAAAGTTTCGGGGATGAGTCCACCCCTTATAGTCCTTGACAGGTTCAAACTGAATTGGTCTTATTAAGTGACCATAGGAGCTCTCAAAATAAAATTCATTAGAAGGAAAAATAACCTTCTTAAACATAGTCTGAACAAGAGGCCCCTTCCCTTTCTCTTTGGCGGTTGATTTTGTAGCAGTCTTATTTTTCCTTTTAGCCTTGGTCCTCCTAGAAGGTTTACTAAGAGCAGCCACATGACCTAAGCCATCTCCTTTATCCTGAGCAGAGAATTCAGCAATAAGTGGAGGGATTGTCTTGGGCTTGGAGAAATTTTCAACAAGTCTCTTTTCAGCGACAAGCTGTCCTTCCAACTTCTCGATGATTTTCTCTTTTAGATTAAGGAGCTCATGTGAATTGTTGTTGTAATCGGCCAGGGCGTGGAGTTCCTCTATGAGTGAGTTCATTCTTGCGACTTCCTCCCTCAGAGTGATCTCCTCAGCCTTAAGGGATTTGATCTCCTTGGCCTGAGTTTTAACAACTTTTCTACACCGGTCATAGGCCTTGATCAACTCTTTATACTGAGCCATGAGTTCTGATTCATTATAAGAGGAACAGTACTCATGAACATCATCTGGAGCATCAGACTCTGAAAGAATGGTGTGAGAATTTACCTTCCCATGAAATTGGGGGTCAGCTTCTTCTCCGTCGGAGTGAGCCATGAGCAAGAAGTAGGCTTCTTCATCCTCACTTGACTCAAATGAGTCAATATCACTGAAGCTCTTCGGCTTCTTTGCCATGAAGCTCTTCTCCTTCTTTTTGCCGTGGGAGGACTTATGCTCTTCTCTTCTTCCACCCTCCTTCTTCTTATGAGGGTAGTCGACGATCACGTGACCTGGCTTATTATAGTAATATCACAAAATGTCAGCAAAATTATGTTTGTTCTGTTTAGAATTATACGTGTCATTTGTGTAACGTTTCTTTTGATGATTACCATCGTGATGTGATCTTCTGTGTGAGGAGTCTTTGCCTCTCATCTGTTTCTTCTTACTGAGATACTTCTTGAACTGTCTGGAGAGAAGAGAGAACTCTCTATTAGATAACTCTAATCCCGAGGTGCTTGGCTCTGAGTCTTCTTCTTCACTTTCTCCCTGAGTGGGAGCAGGGTATGCTACTTTATCCCTTCTTGAGCTATCTACCGTCAATGCAACAGACTTCTCCTTTGATGAAGATCAACTTCCCTCTTCTTCAGCTTTTTCGGAGTTGATTTGAAGCTCATTGGACATAAGCTTCCTGAAGAGGTCCTGGGGGTCAGTGTCAGCCAGTCTCCCAAACTCCCTGATAGCATAAATCTTATTGTCCCATTCCTTAGTTAAGGATCTTAGGAACTTGTCATTAAGTTCTCCATTTGTGAAAACCCGACCGTAGTTCTTCAGGCTGTTGACGATCTTGAAGAAGTTCTCATATGTATCAGCTATTGTGTACTTGGGGCCTTACTTGAAGGCCTCATACTTTTTGTTCAGAAGGGATCTTCTGTCATCCCTTACTTCTTCTGTGCCTCCCATCAGTCCGGGCTTTTGGTGCGAGTTGACAGGAAAAGTACCTCAGGAACTTGTCAGTTCTTGGGAGAGAGATTGGTCCCTTGGTTCTATAAGAAGCAGACTTCTGTCTCAACTTCAACTGCAGAGGCTGAATATATAGCAGCTGCTAGTTGTTGTTCACAGATCCTGTGGATTCAAAACCAGCTTTGGATTATGGGTACACACACAAGAACACAAAAATAATGTGTGATAGTACTAGTGCTATCTCCATTGCACAAAATCCTGTGCACCACTCTAGAACCAAGCACATTGAGATTAGACACCATTTCCTAAGAGATTGTGTGGAAAAGAACAAGATCAACCTTGAGTTCATATCCACTGACCTTCAGAGAGGTGATATTTTCACCAAGCCTTTAGATGAACAGAAGCATCTGTTCTTTTTGGTTCAACTAGGCATGATTAATGGAAAAGACTAAGTGTGATGTCTGCCTTTGTTGAAACCTGTTTGAAGATTGTCGAACGACATTCGAAGATAGTCGATCAGATCAAGCCTATCGTCAACCTATGGTTGATGATGGCTTATCTGCTTGAAGATCGTCGACCGACGTTCGAAGATCGTCGAACAGGTCGAGCCTATCGTCGATCTCTGGTTGACGACAGCTTGTTGTTTGTGAAAACAAAAATAGTCGAACGATGGATCGACTACTCTGCTTCAGGAACGATCGTCGAACGACTGTTCGACCATCGTCTCCAGTATCTTTTAAAATAGATCGACTATTGCTGGTTTAATATAAAACCGATGGTCGACCTAGGTTAAGAGATCGTTCTTTTTATCGTCGACGGAGAGCGTCTTCTCGCATTCCGGCTTTCTGCTTGCTCCCTGTCTCGCGATTTCTGCCGTTTCGCCTTCGTCGTCTCTCTCGTCTTCTCCAACCTCTTCGATGGCGATTGCTCCAGCCCTCCTGTCCGTAGTAAAGTTCGATGCTGGCTTCAGCGTGGACTTCGATTCTTTCAGCCGCTGTGAATCTGCTATAGTGGAAATCCTCAACCTATGCAAAGATCAAGGATCGGAAAAGCTCATGTCAACAAGAATAAAGATAAACATTCCCGAGATTAAAGAATGGGCATTCACTTCGTCCTCCAATGACGACTCTATGACCGGAATGATAGGCGGAGAAGAGGTAATTTTGACTCCCGCCGTTTTAATTGAAATTTTTGGATTGTTAAATGGGGAAGAGGATTATGAGCAAGATACCCCTGAGTTTGGGAGGATGTTGACTGAACTAGGACATGCCGACGGCATTCCTTCTAAGCTGCTAAAGGTGAATTTTCTGTTGAAGATAAAGTTCCTTGCTGAACTCGTCGGAAAAGTGCTACTGGGAAAGCACTCTGCCCATGATAATATTACCAGGCAACAGTTTGCCCTGATGTGTGCCATTGTGAACAAGAAGCAGATTAACTGGGCAGGAGTTTTGTTTGATTTGATAAGGAAAAAGAATAGCAAGAAGGAAGTCACCCTGGGTAGGGTGCTTGGGATTTTTCTAAAGGAGAAATATCCCCATCTATTGGTCTCAGTTCCTACTTCCATCAATGCCAGTAAAAAGATGGACCCAACCTTGTTTGTCAAGTGGAAAAGGAGTTTTCTGAAGCCTGCTCCAGCAGGGGTAGCTCCAGTTGCATCTGAGAGCACAAGGACTGCTTCAGTGACTCCCCTCCTTCAAGAAGCAGGCTCAGCCTCTCTCTCCTTTCCATCCACTTCTTCTGCATTACCTTCAACCTCTACTGAAGTGCCACCATCTACTTTAGTTGAAGTTCCATCTTCTGCATCTCATCTTCTTGACTCCTTCACAATTCTCCATGCATCACCTTCATCATACCCTCTCCCTTCTCATCTTGCTAGGATATCTCATCCTAGTTTTGATTTATTGACTTCTGAGTTATCCACTCCTCCTCCTCAGTCACCAATTATTCATTCAGATCATATTGATCTTCTTGCATCCATCCATCATTCTCCAGTTCACTCTCCATCTCATCAAGAACACACCATCCCTGCTGTTCATCCATCTACTGTGATTCCCCCACCTTCATTTGAAATCACCCCAGCCTTCATCTCAAGCATCTTGGAGTTAATTACTCCTTCAATCAAAATCATGATTGAAGAAGCAATTGCTCCCCTTGTTTCCTCCATCTCTTCTTTGACTGCCGCTATCCAAGCCCTCTCAAAATCTGCTGAGCCCTCTTCATCTAGGGGCCTGGTTTCAGTTTCTACTGAAATCAGGCAGGGGGAGATGCTTTATGAAGATGCCTCTGAACTGCCCTTGGCCTCCCTTCCAGCAGATCCTCCTGCAGATACAGAAAAAGAGATAGAAGAATCAGCTCCTCCAATGTCTGAAAAAGATATTTCTGATGCCATAATGAAATCTGAGTTTGTTGTCAAAGTCTGCCTAGAAGAATGCTCCACTCCCCTGGTTGCCCTCTACCTAAAAGGAGTCATTACTTCCTTCCTAGATGAATTATGGGAGTTAGGAAATTCAAAGGAAAATTCTGAAGGTATCCCTTTTACTCATTTTTTAGACTTGATAACTGACATGTTAGTATGTGAATACCTAGAAGGAATGATAAAATGTCATTTAGCAAATTTGTGTTCATAATACTACAGATATAATAGAAGAAGTATTAGCTGTCCAAGAGCTTGATCATCAACCTGCTTTAGAAGTTCAACCAGAACCAGAACCAATTGTTCAAGATCCTAAGGCTGCTCAGCCAGCTCAGTTAGCAGTGCAAGAAGAACTGGTCCCCATGACAGTTACTGATGAACAAGAAAAGGTTTTAGAAATTCAAATAGAAAAGTCTACTGTCTGGGATGACACTCCTGGATTAGATCTAGACACTCTTCTGGCACAGGATGCCCTGGAAGAAGAGTTAGAAAAAGCTGCCTTAAAAGAGAAGGAAAAAGCTGTGCAAGAGGCGTTTGACCCGTATGATCTTCCTCCTTCTTCAAATTCTGAGGATGAGGATGATTCTAATGAATCTGAGGAATCCAAGAAAAAGAGATCTGCTAAGAAGAAAAGAAAAGCTGTGGCTCCTCCTCCTCCAAATCCTGATAATGATGTCCCCTACTATATCTTGAAAGGTATTGATCCCAAATCTAAAGAATTTCAGCATTGGATGGGATTCTCTAAGAATCAGCAAAAATTAAGGAAGAAGTCTAAAAGGTATGACAGTCCTGCTCCAAGATGGACTCCCAGAGGTCCCCCTCCTCCACCTCCCAGTGCAGGAGCCTCTGGAAACTTATCTGCAAATCCTTCTGCTCCGACTGATAGGTTTACTCCATCTCAGTCTTCTCAAAGGAAAAGCTCTTAAGGATATCAAGGCAGATCGCAATCTGGTTACCAAAGATATGATGCTGATGTAAAGGAACAAGTGAAGGAGGTGGTTTATCAAAAACCAACTTTTTCTCCTCCTCCTTCCAAAGAATTCAAGAGCACATCCTCTTCAAAGCCAGGTCATGCAGTGGAAGCTGTTTCAAAAGTTATTCAGGAAAAAGAGCCAGCTGAAAGCCTGCTAGATATGTCTATTAAATTTAAAGCTGTGAAACCTGTAGATACAACTTATAAAAATGTGTATGAAAGCCAAGAGCTTGATCCTGATTTCAGGATGGCTCGATTTCTTGAGCTTGTTGGATCAGCCCAAATTAGGAAAGCTAAAGCTGAAGGTAAAGATACTGCAGGATTAACAACTATGTCCAAATTCAGAATGAAGGAGCTTGATAAATTCCAGGTTAGACCTGAGGTATTTGACCCTTCAAAATACATGGAAAAGCATCCTGAAGCAGTTGTTCCAAGGGCATCAGAATCTAAAATCATTGGAGAGCAAGATCTAAAGCTGTCAAAGAAAGAAGCTCTAGACCCTTTTAGGAAAATTACTTTTATTCCTAGTTCCTCTGAACCTAAACCAAATTCTGAAGCTCCTTAAAATTCATTGATTGACGGTTATTTACTTATCTGCTTGATTGATGTTATCTGCTTAGATATTTCCCTTCCTGTACTTTATTTATTTTCAGTAGTTTGTTTTGTGTGTTTAGTTGTTGAGAGACTTAACTCAAATAGGGGGAGATTGTTGGTACCCTAGTTTGGATTTGAGTTCAGTCCTCTCTTTTAGTCTCTTGACCCAAGATTTATCTATGTTCAAAGGTCAGTTGTTTAGTTAGTTTGCTCTAGTTTAGAGTTGTCACTTTTCTAGATGAAAATTTGGTTAAATTGTTTTTTGTTCGACTATGGTCAAACGCCGCTCGACTATCGTCTATCGACTGTTCGACGATCGTCTATCAGTTGGTCGACGTTTGTCTGTCAGCAGATCGTCTATCTCTGAGTTAGATCAACTCTTGGTAGTTCGACGTTCTGTGAAATCTGCCTCGCCGATCGTCGAACCCCGCTCGACTTTTTCTGACCAGACAGATTTCTTGATAGTTCAACTATCTGCTTGGATAGTTCAACTATCTGATAGTTCGACTATCTGTTTGATAGGTCGACTATCTGTGTTGTCTGATAGTTCGACTATCTGTTTGATAGGTCGACTATCTGTGTTGTCTGATAGTTCGACTATCTGTTTGATAGGTCGACTATCTGTGTTGTCTGATAGTTCAACTATCTGTTTGATATGTCGACTATCTGTGTTGCTTGATAGTTCGACTATCTGCTAGGATAGTTCAACTATCTGATAGTTCGACTATCTGTTTGATAGGTCGACTATCTGCTTTCTTTGATAGTTCGACTATCTGTTTGATAGGTCGACTATCTGTTTTCTTTGATAGTTTGACTATCTATTTGATAGGTCGACTATCTATTTTCTTTGATAGTTCGACTATCTGTTTGATAGGTCGACTACCTGTTTTGCTTGATAGTTCGACTATCTGTCTTGATAGGTCGACTATTTGATAGCTCGACTATCTGTCCTGATAGTTCGACTATCTGCTGTGGTAGTTCGACTATCTTCTTTGGTAGTTCGACTATCTGTATCGTTCGACTATCTGTTTGATAGGTCGATGATCTCTGTGCTTCGGTCGACGATCTCCGAGGGTCGTTCGACGTTCTGCTGTGTGTCTTTAGTAATTTTGTCCTCTTCTATTCTATGATTTATTTCATATTTATTTGGCATATTATTTCAGTTAATTTATGATATTATTTCTATGCAATCTCTGCTCCATTCCTTATGCATGAGCCAATCTTTATCTGACAAAGTGTTTTGTCTTATTAGTTGAAATGCATTTTCTGCTTTATCTGCCAGGCTGTCCTTTAAAGTCGTTAGACTCAGAAAGACTTTTCTGGCTGTAAAGAGTTCTTTCTGATGTGACCTTTTTATTGCACCCTTCTTATCTGATTGGTTATGCAGTGTTGGTACCCTAGTTTGATTTTAGTTTAGTCTTGTCTCCTTAGTTTCTTGACCCATGAATTATCTATGGTCAAGGTTAGTTGTCTAGCTGTAGAGTTCCCAGCGTATCCAGATAAGAATTTGGTTAAGTTGTTTGTTCGTTCGACTATGGTCGAACGCCGCTCGACTATCGTCGACTAACTGTTCGACGATCGTCTATCAGTTGCTCGACTTTCTGTCTGCATGGATAGTTCAACTATCTGTTGATAGTTCGACTATCTGTGTGCTGTGATAGTTCGACTATCTGTTGATAGTTCGACTATCTGTTTGTTTGATAGTTCGACTATCTGCTTGGATAGTTCAACTATCTGATAGCTCGACTATCTGTTTGATAGGTCGACTATCTGCGTTGTTTGATAGCTCGACTATCTGTTGATAGGTCGACTATCTGCTTTCTTCTGATAGTTCGACTATCTGTTGATAGGTCGACTATCTGTTTTCCCTTAGTAGTTCGACTATCTGCTTTGATAGTTCAACTATCTGATAGCTCGACTATCTGTTGATAGTTCGACTATCTGTCGTTCTTTGATAGTTCGACTATCTGTTGATAGATCGACTATCTGTTTCTCTTCTGATAGCTCGACTATCTGTTGATAGGTCGACTATCGGTTTTGCTTTGATAGTTCGACTATCTGTTGATAGGTCGACTATCTGATAGCTCGACTATCTTCTGATAGTTCGACTATCTGTTGTGATAGTTCGACTATCTCCTTTGATAGTTCGACTATCTGGATCGTTCGACTATCTGTCCGATAGTTCGACAATCTCCGTTCTTCGGTCGACGATCTCCGAGGGTCGTTCGACGTTTTCTGTTTGCCTTTTTATTTTGTATTTATTTATTCTATTTAATAAATTAATATATTATCTGGCATTTTATTTCAGTTGTTTTATGATAATATTTCCAGGCAATATCTGCTCCATCCCTTTTGCCTGAGTCAAATCTTTTCAGATAAAGTTGTTTGTCTTATTAGTTGACAGTGTATTTTACTTTATCTGCTGTCAGTCCTTTATAGCCGTTAGACTGAAATGTCTTCCTTTTGCTATAAAGAGTTTGTCTCTGATGTGATTTTATTTAGTACCTTTATTATCAGATTGCTTCCTGCAGCTTCTTTGAAAAAGGTTTATCCCTTTTATAGAATATTTTGCTGCAGAGTTTGTTTGTCTTTGTGATATTTGCAGCCCAGGTTTCAAGTTTCAGAAGAAGACAAATAGTTCAAATTGAAAAGAGCCGTTGCTTGTTGCTGCTATAAAAGGAATCCTTTGGAGAAGGATTTCAGCTAGCTAACCAGTTATTCTAAGAGTTATTCAATTAGCATTCAAGCTTTCATCAAGACCAAGTTTAACTACTCTCAGCAATCTTCATTCAACTGAGAAGTGTTAAGCTCTTCTGCTCTTCTTCAACCTGAGTTCTCCTGCTTCCAGGAAGTTCAGACTCAGAGTTCTTTTGAAGAAGAAGAAGAAGAAGATAGCTGCTAGAAGATTTCTATTTTATATTTTATATCTTCTTATAGTTTCTCCTTCAGAACTTTCTGAAGTGTTTTCTGCACTGAAGCAAGACTTCACCTGGACATTCTTTGAGCCAGGGGAGCCTTGATTCTTTTGAGCTTTCTAGCTCAATGCAAGTCTTTGTGCTTCTCTAATCTATTGTAAAATAGAGAAGACTTTTTAACCTTCTTTCCCCCTCCTGTACAGGGTTATTACTCCCTTCAAAAGTATCCCTTGGTGGCAGGGCACCTGATCAAAAACCTGTATTGGTTTTTAGACACCTGATCAAAAGTCTAAAGGGTTTCTAGATCTACCTGAAGTAGATCTTGTGGTGGCAGGGCACTTGATCAAAAACCTGTAGTGGATTCCTATCTTGTTGATAGAAGAGTGGACGTACCCAAGTTGTTTGGGGAACCACTATAAATTCCTTGTGTCGTCTGGCTTGCTTAATTTAATTACTTGCATTGTGGCTGTGATTAGATATAACTAGGTTTGCTAGTTGCTGATTAGGATATCCAAGCCTTAACTGTAATTACAGTTAGCTTGAGTTTGTGCACAACACTTGTGTTAGGCTTTAGGGTTATCTCCTTATCTATAATCTTTTCATTCTGCATTTCACTCCAAGGGAGTTGGGTAGACTATTAAGTTTTGTCTAGTGCAAAATTTGATAACTCTATTCACCCCCCCTCTAGAGTAGTATCTATCCCTTCACTTTCAATTGGTATCAGAGGGAGGTTGACTGACTGAATAGGCTAACACCTAAGTCACAAGATCCTGATAGATACCAAGGATTATTGATTCTCAATTCATGGCCCAGTCCAAGGATTATTCTAGCACCAGACCTCCAGCATGCAACTTAGCTAAGTTTGGCATCTAGAAGGCAAAGATTAAATTATATATGAATTCTATTGATGAAAGTATCTTTGCTTCTATTTTGTCAGGACCCCCAAGAGCACCTGCTGCTGCTTCTGCCTCATCATCTGATATGAGTGCAGTGCCTCCTCCAGACTACAATGATGAGTACAAGAAGGCAAAGATAGCAGATGCCAAGGCGATGAACATTCTGGCTCAGACAATGTCTGATGAAGTATTCCAGAAGGTTGCTGACTGCTCCTCAACAAAAGCTATGTGGGACACACTAAACCAGATTGCAGCTGGTTCAGCTGATGAAAGGAAGGACAGGAGGTCCAACCTTATCTCACAATATGAGAACTTCAAGAAAACTGATGCTGAATCAGTTGAAGCCATATACACAAGGCTCTGCTCAATCATCAATGAGCTGAGGACCCTTGACAAGGACATTTCATTGACAGAGGTCAATGATAAGATTCTTATATGCTTCCCTAGCACATAGGATCTGAGGATCTGGCCCATTAAGGAAGCCAGAAGTACAAATGAGATTTCAACTGAAGCCCTTCTCGGCAAGCTCAAGTATTTTGAGCAAGTGCTGAAGACAAGGGAAGCAGAAGCTGAAGCAAAGACCCCTACTCCAACAAGAAAAGAGCAATCTCTAGCTCTTAAGGCTGCTGATGCTTCTGAAGGCAGCCAATCCAATGAGGAGCTAATGACATTATTTGCCAAGAGGTTTCTCAAGATGGGGAGAAAGGAATTCAGAAAGAAGTCTTCACGCTATGAAGACAAACCAAGGTATGATCGTTCTCCTGCTAAAGAAATTATCTGCTATGGTTGCAGGAAGCCTGGACATATCTTACCAGATTGTCCAGAGGAGAAGAACAAAGATAAGAGGAAAGAAAAGGAACAGCACAGGAAGAACTCCAAGCCATCCTCCTACAAGAACAAGAAGAAGGAGAGAGGTTTCATTGCTGAAACCTGGAGTGATTCAGATGAGGAATCTTCCTCCTCAAGCTCCTGTGAGGATGAGGAAGAGAAGAAGGCAAAGGAAATTTGCCTGATGGCAATAGATGCCTGCAGCAATCATTCAGCTGCAGAGATTTCAGACTCAGAGGAAGAAATGCCAACAGAAGATGAGGTACTATCTTTTTATGATTTTACTTCAGCAGAATTCAAATTAGATTTTAAATCTTTATTCTTAGATTTAATTAGTTCTGAAAAAGAGATTAAAGAACTTAGATATAGGCTAGCTGAATCAGAAATCATATCTACTAAAAATATTAAGTTAAAGGAAGATCTCACTAATTATAGTGAAGAAATTAAGTTTCTTAAAATTGAGTTAGCTAAGTCTAAAAGGTTAGAAGAATCTCCAAATAGTAGAAGCCTTAAGCTGTTAGAGATAACCAGCATGACTAACACTAGGTCAGGTAATAACAAACTAGGCTTAGGAACCCCCAGTTATTCTTAAAAATAATCTTTCAACTCCAGTGAACTTCATTTCAGCTAGTGGAATGAAGAACACTGAGCAAGTAAACCAAGTTAATAAAACTTTAAATAAAGCTAAGAGAGAGAAAAGAAAACAAATTTTTAAGGAAATACAAAGAGCGTCGAATGCTGCTCGACGATCGAAAGCTCAATGGTCGAACGAAGCTCGACGATCTGAGCGCCCATCGTCGAACGTCGATCGACGTTTTCAATATGATTTTCAAAATCATCATCAAACCCGTAGAAACCTAAATGAAAATAGAACCCCTAGGTTTGTTGACCCATCATCTGCATGGAGAATCCCACCTAGGAGATCTCACCCATTAGGTTATCACCCTCAGCCTGCATTTTCATTTATTTCTAGCTTTTCTTATGTGAAAAACAAGGGACCCAAGGTTACTTGGGTCCACAATGTCTAAATGAATTTCTTGCAGGTGAAGGCCTATCCTATCACTCAAAATAAGTGGTATTTGGATAGTGGATGCTCCAAGCATATGACAGGAAATAAAAATCATCTGTCAAAGTTCAAAGCTAAGCTCGGCCCAAAGGTTATCTTTGGAGATTCAAGCTGTGGTCAGACAGAAGGCTATGGCAGGATCATAATTGGAGCTGTTACTTTTAAGAGAGTTGCATATGTGACTGGACTGAAGCACAATTTGATCTCAGTCAGCCAGCTATGTGATGCTGGCTACCAGGTTTCATTTTCTAACTCTTCTTGTAATATTACTTTAAATAATAATGTTGTTTTAGTAGGCATTAGATTAGGTAATATTTATTTAGTAGATTTCAATTCAACTCATTCTGAAATCTGTTTATTTAATGAAGTAACAATTAATAATAATTCTTTGTGGCATAAGAGGCTTAGTCATGTTAACCTTAAAAATATATCTATGTTATCTAAACACAACCTTGTTAGAGGTTTACCTTCTTGCCCCTACAAGAAGGAGAGTCTATGCAAGGCTTGTCAGCTAGGCAAGCAAACCAAAAACTCTTTTAAATCTGTAAATAAAAGTGATTCTCCTAGAATCCTGTATTTATTACATTTGGACCTTTTTGGCCCAATAAATGTACAGAGTTTAGGAGGGAAGTATTACACCTTAGTCATTGTAGATGACTTCTCTAGGTTCAGTTGGGTTTTCTTTTTGAGAACTAAGGCTGATAACTTCAAAGCCCTTACAGACTTTCTATTATGTGTGCAGACTGAGTACTCTACTCATGTGGCCTTGATCAAAAGTGATCATGGTACTGAGTTTGACTCTCTTCTCATGCAAGAATTCTGTGAGAGAGAAGGTATCAAACATAGCTTCTCAGCTCCTAGAACTCCCCAACAAAATGGGGTAGTTGAAAGGAAAAATCGAACACTCATTGAAGCTGCTAGCACATTGTTGGCATATGCTAATATGCCTCTTTCCTATTGGGCAGAAGCTGTTAGTACAGCCAATTATGTCTTGAATAGAAGTCTGATACACAAGCTTAAGTGTAAAACTCCTTATGAGTTGCTTAAAGGAAAGAAACCTAAAATTAATTATTTTAGAGTATTTGGTTGTGTAGTGTACATTCATAATAACAATAAAGAATACCTTAGAAAATTTGAAGCAAAAGCTTCAATGGGAATTATGCTTGGATATTCCCAAGTAAGCAAAGCTTATAGGGTTTATAACAAATCAACCTGTAAAATTGAAGAATCTGTGCATGTATCTTTTGATGAGTCTCAGATGTTTTACAAGGAGAAGGAAAATTCTCCTTCCTCCAGTTCATTGCAGGTACCTGATGCTACTCAAGAGATTCTTCAACTATCAACTCTTCAGATCACTGAATCAGACAGTGATGAAGACATTGCAGAAGCTGTTGTTATTCCACCAACAGTAGATCAAATTCCTCCTGAGGAATTAATCCCAACTGTTGCTGAAGATCACATCCCACCTGCTGATATTGTCACACTTAGAGATCACCCCACATCTCAAGTGATAGGAGACATATCAGTTGTGTTCAAACGAGACATCAGTTAAGACAGGATGTGATGCACGCTTGTTTCCTCTCACAGGTTGAGCCCCTCACCTTTAAAGATGCTGATCTAGATCCCCACTGGATCATTGCTATGCAAGAGGAACTCAATCAGTTTGAGAGATGTAAAGTTTGGACTTTGGTTCCAAGACCTAAAGGCCAACTGATCATAGACACCAAGTGGGTGTATAGAAACAAGTTGGATGCAAATGGAATTATTGTAAGGAATAAAGCTTGGCTTGTAGCTCAGGGCTACAGACAGGAGGAAGGTATAGATTATGACCAAACCTTTGCTCCTGTTGCAAGGCTAGAAGCAATAAGGATCTTCTTGGCCTATGCAGCCTACATGAAGTTTAAGGTCTTTCAGATGGATGTCAAAAGTGCATTCCTAAATGGTGAGCTTAAGGAAGAGGTGTTTGTTGAACAACCACCAGGGTTTGTTTCTTCAACTCAACCCTCACATGTGTTCAAGTTGCAGAAATCTCTTTATGGACTAAAACAAGCACCCAGAGCCTGGTATGAGACTCTAGCTAGTTTCCTTTTAGAGCATAACTTTACTAGGGGAGTAGTTGATAGAACCCTTTTCGTCAAGCACCACAAGGACACAATCCTGTTAGTTCAAGTATATGTGGATGATATTATATTTGGTTCCACTGATCCCAAACTTTGCAAAAGGTTCTCTGACCTGATGCACTCTAAGTTTGAGATGAGTAGTATGGGTGTGCTGTCTTACTTTCTTGGTCTCCAAGTTAAGCAAGATGCTGATGGCATCTTCATCTCCCAATCCAAATATGCCAAGGAATTGGTAAAGAAATTTGGGATGGCTGATGCTTCAGCAATGCCTACACCTATGGCTACTAATGTAGTTATTGATTCTGATGATCACGGCAAGCCAGTTGATCAAAAGAATTATAGGGCCATTGTTGGTTCCCTATTATATTTAACTGCAAGTAGGCCTGATATAATGTTTGCTACATGCCTTTGTGCTAAATTCCAGGTCAACCCCAAGGAATCTCATCTGATTCTTCTAAAGAGAATCTTGAGATACCTGAAGGGATGTCCAAATCTAGGACTTTGGTACCCAGCTGAGTCAGAATTTGAATTGATTGGATATTCTGATTCTGATTATGTTGGTTGTAGAGTTGACAGGAAGAGTACCTCAGGAACTTGTCAGTTCCTGGGAGAGAGATTGGTCTCTTGGTTCTGTAAGAAGATGGCTTCTGTCTCAACTTCAACTGCAGAGGCTGAATATATAGCAACTGCCAGTTGTTGTTCACAGATCCTGTGGATTCAAAACCAGCTTGTGGATTATGGTTACTCACAGAAGAACACCAAAATCATGTGTGATAGTACCAGTGCTATCTCAATTGCACAAAATCCAGTGCACCACTCTAGAACGAAGCACATTGAGATTCGACACCATTTCCTGAGAGATTGTGTGGAAAAGAACAAGATTTGTCTTGAGTTCATATCCACTGAGTTTCAGAGAGGTGATATATTCACCAAGCCCTTAGATGAACAGAAGCATCTGTTCTTTTTGGTTCAACTAGGCATGATCAATGGAAGAGACTAAGTGTGACTTCTGCCTTGTTGAAACTTGTTTGAAGATAGTCGAACGACGTTCGAAGATAGTCGATCGGGTCAAGCCCATCGTCGACCTATGGTTGATGAAAGCTTGCCTGTTTGAAGATCATCGACCGGCATTCGACCATCGTCGAACAAGTCGAGCTCATCGTCGATCTCTGGATGACGACAACTTGTTGTTTGTGAAGACAGAAATAGTCGAACGATTGATCGACTACTCTGCTTCAGGACCGATCGTCGAACGACCGTTCGACCATCGTGTCCAGTATCTTTTAAATAGATCGACTATCTCCGGTCTAATATAAAGCCGATAGTCGACCTAGGTTAAAAGATCTGTGCTTTTATCGTCGACGGAGAGCGTCCTTTCGCATTCCGTCTTCCCGCTTGCTCCGTGTCTTGCGATTTTCTGCCGATTCGTCTTCTCCGTTTCTCTCGCGCCTTCTCCAGCAAATCGATGGCGATTTCTCCAGCGCTCCTCGCAGTAGTCAAGTTTGACGCAGGTTTCAGCGTGGATTTTGATGCATTCAGCTGCTGTGAACCAGATATCGTGGAAATTCTCCAGCTATGCAAAGATCAAGGATTGGAAAGGCTAATGTCTACAAGGATCAAGTTAAATATCCCAGAGGTAAAGGAATGGGCATTTACTTCTTCTTCTACTGAAGATTCAATGACAGGATCTATTGGCGGAGTAGAGGTAATTTTGACTCCCGCCGTCTTGACTGAAGTTTTTGGTTTAACTAATGGCGAAGAAGAATATGAGCAAGATGCTCCAGAATTTGGAAGAATGTTGATTGAGCTGGGACATGCAGAAGGCATTCCCTCGAAGCTGCTCAAGGTAAATTTTCCTTTTAAGATTAAATTTCTTGCTGAGATTGTCGGAAAAGTGCTGCTAGGCAAACACTCTGCCCACGACAACATTACAAGACAACAATTTGCACTAATGTGTGCAATTGTCAACAAGAAAAGGATCAATTGGGCAGGTGTTCTGTTTGACTTGATAAGGAAGAAGAATAGCAAGAAGGAAGTTACCCTAGGAAGGGTTGTTGGGATTTTTCTGAAGGAAAGATATCCCCATCTGCTAGTTTCAGCTGCTACCACCATTAATGCCAGCAAGAAGATGGATCCCAACTTGTTCTCAAAGTGGAAGAGGACATTCCTGAAGCCCGCTCCTGCAGGGGCTGCTCCAGCTGCATCTGAGAGCACAAGGACTGACTCTGTCGCTCCCCACCCTCAAGAAGTTGGCTCAGCTCCTTCATCTATTCCTTCATCTTCTTCTGCTTTGCCGTCTACTGTAGTTGAAGTTCCTTCAACTTCAACTGAAGTACGACTTTCTGCCTCTCCTCCTGCATCTTCTCAACCCAACTTTGATCTGTTGGCGTCTGATATTGCCTCTCCAGTTCATTCTCCCATTCCAACTCCTCCTCACTCACCTTCTCCACATCATTCTCCAGTTAACTCTCCAGTTAACTCTCCAGTTCGATCTCCAGTCCTCACCACATTTCATCCTGACACATCAACCATTTCTGCTGCTCCTCCATCCACTGCAGTTCCACCACCTTTTGAAATAACTCCAGATTTTATTTCCAGCATTGTGGAGTTAATTACCCCTTCAATCAAAACCATGATTGAAGAGGCAATTGCTCCACTTGCTTCCTCCATTGCTTCTTTGACTGATGCCATCAAAATTCTCTCTAACTCTGCTGAGCCCTCTTCATCTAGGGGCCTGGTTTCAGTTCCCATTGAAATCAGGCAGGGGGAGATGTTCAATGAAGATGTCTCTGAGCAGCTCCCAGCCTCCCCTCCAGCAGCTCAACTTGCAGTAACAGAAAATGTAGCAGAAGTTTCAGCTCCTCTACCATCTGAAAAAGAAATATCTGATGCAATAATGTTGACTGAATTTGTTGTAAAATTTTACCTGGAAGAAGCCTCAACTCCCTTAGTTGCCCTGTTCCTAGAAGGAATAATCACTTCCTTTCTAGATGATTTATGGGAGTTAGGTCATCCTGAAGAAAATCTTGAAGGTATGTCTCTTTCCCAATTTGTAGATTACTTAATTGATAAGTTAGTATGGGAATATCTGGAAGGGATGACTAGATGTCATTTAGCAAGATTTTACTCCTAATCCTACAGATATAATGGAAGAAGTAGTTGTTATCAAAGAGCCTGAATCTGTATCAGCTCCTGATGTCCAAGTGATTGTAGAGCAAGCAATGCTATCTGAACTGGTCCCTACGACAGTTCCTGAGCGTCAAGAAATGGATCCTGAAAGCCAAGTTGAAAATAAAGATGACACCCCAAAACTGAGTTTGGAAGAAGAGAAAGCAAAAGCTGCTTGGCAACAAAGAGTAAAGACTGATTTGGAAGAGAAAGAGAAAGCTTGGCAAGCTGAAAAGTCTACAGTATGGGATGATTCCCCTAGCTTAGACTTGGATACTCTCCTGACACAGGATGCCATGGAAGAAGAGAAAGAGAAAGCTGCCCTGAAAGAAAAGGAAAAGGCTGTATCAGAAGCCTATGATCCATATGATCATCCTCCCTCATCTCATTCTGAGGATGAAGATGATTCAGATCTGTCTGAGGATTCTAAGAAAAAGAAAGCTGCAAAGAGGAAAAGAAAAGCTGTAGCTCCTCCTCCTCCCAATCCCGATCATGACACTCCTTACTACATTCTGAAAGGGATTGATCCTAAATCCAAAGAGTTCCAGCACTGGATGTGGTTCTCTAAGAACCAACAAAAGGAGAGGAAGAAATCAAAGAGGTATGATAGTCCTGCTCCCAGATGGACTCCCAGAGGTCCTCCTCCTCCACCTCCTGGTGCAGGAGCCTCTGGCAATATTTCAGAAAATCCATCTGCCCCTTCTGACAAATCTGCACCTTCTCAGCCTCCTTCAAGGAGAAGTTCTCAAAGCCATCAAGGTAAATCATATTCTGGATATCAAAGGCACGATGCTGAGATAAAAGAGCAAGTAAAGGAGGTGGTTTATCAAAAGCCAACATTTTCACCCCCTCCTTCACCCAAGAGAAAAGTTTCACCTGCTGCTAAAGACACTTCAAAGAGTAAAAGAACTGTTTTCTCAGAAAAGTCCTGTAAGAAGTTTGCTGAGTTTGCTCCTCCGACATCTCTTGTTATTCAAGAAGTTAAAGATCCAGCTGAAAGTTTATTAGATCTGTCTACCAAGTTTAAAGCTGTAAAGCCAATAGATACTTCATCTGAAAATAAGTATGAAAGTCAAGAGTTAGATCCGGATTTCAGGATGGCTCGTTTTCTAGAGCTTGTTGGCTCAGCCCAGATTAAGAAAGCTAAGGCTGAAGGAAAAGATTCTGCAAGATTTACTGAGAGGTCTAAGTTGTTAGCCTAAATCACCTAGAGGGGGGTGAATAGGTGAAATGCGTGTCAAATGCGGAATTAAAAACTAACACAGCAAATATCAAGCAATCACAGACGACAAAAGATTTATAGTGGTTCCCCAATTTTGGGTACGTCCACTTTCCTCACCGATCTAGCAAATCACTAGACTCGGCTACTCCACTATCTCGGATTGAAAACAATCCTACACCTCGGAACCACGTTCCTACAAAGCTCGATCCAAACTGGATCTACAAAAACTCGGAAGACAAAACTTCCTACAAATCTCGGAGAATTAAAACTCCTACAAAAATATTGGTTGTGATTACAAACAAACACACTATCAGATCTGGATCTGTATCCGTCTTCTTCTTTAGGAACTTCGGCTTGATCAGAAAATGTAGAAGACGACTAGAGAAAGATCCACGAATCTGAGATCTAGAACCACCTCGATCGAGAAAGTAGATCTGGAATCTTCAAGGCTCGGCAAGATCGAGTGATTCTCTTTCTTCTGGATCGCTGGAGAAAAGATCGATGAAAACGAAGGTCGCGATCCAAACTTTTCTTCTTCTTCCGTGAACGGCAATGGCGGCGGCGTGAAATTAGGGTTCACGGAATTTCTCTTTCTTAAAAAGAATATTTCTGTAATAACGCTTAAAAGTCATTTCTGAAAAGACCTATTTATAGGTGGGTTCCAACGGTCATAATATTGATTAATGATGACACGTGGACCAATCAGAATTGACAGATTCAAAATACTTATGATGAAAATGGACTTAGAAAAATTCTGGAAAAGTTGACTGCGATACTCGAGTAATGGAGGATATACACGAGTATGGAGAGATGGATTACTCGAGTAGCAAGAAGCAGTATACTCGAGTATAGAAAGAGAGAAATACAGGAGAGAAGAATGAATTACTCGAGTATCAAAAATGGTATACTCGAGTATCAGAATTGTATACTCGAGTGATAGAAAAGTATACTCGAGTATCAAGACGATATACTCGAGTATCAAAAAGGCTAAACTCGAGTATCAGAAAATATACCTGAGAAACGTTTACATACACGAGTATCAGAGTCAATTACTCGAGTATGGAAGAATTTACTCGAGTATCAGAAATCAATTACTCGAGTATGAACATACTTACTCGAGTATCAGAAGATATACTCGAGTATAGAGAAAACTTACTCGAGTATCAGAAGTTATACTCGAGTATCAGAAAACACTTACTCGAGTATCAGGGTATTTACTCGAGTATCAGAAAACACATACTCGAGTATCAGGGTATTTACTCGAGTATCAGAAAACACATACTCGAGTATCAGGGTATTTACTCGAGTATCAGTACTTTGAACTTGCAGAGGAGAGAAGAAAAGGATCTACTCGAGTATCAAACATGATTTACTCGAGTATCAAGTTACTTACTCGAGTATGAAAAGAACTTACTCGAGTGACTAACTTAACTACTCGAGTATAGATATATCTACACGAGTATTCAGACCCTACTCGAGTAAGCCAAACTGATTACTCGAGTATCTCACTAACTACTCGAGTATGAGACACAGACTACTCGAGTATTAAGACCTTACTCGAGTAAGTCTAACTGACTACTCGAGTATCTCTAACTACTCGAGTATGTCTTACTAACTACTCGAGTATTAAGCCTGATACTCGAGTATCATAAGGGGTTACTCGAGTATTAGGGACTTAGAAAAATTCTATGAGGAAATTTGCTCCAATGCTTCTGTCCATCAATCCAAGTGCATGAAGGAAGTGTATCCCAATAGAGAGGCTATACATGGGCCAACACTTTGGATCACACAATGAGGGATTACATTGTATGGTCCTGTGTTTGGTGACCCATTATAGACTGACATTGGTCTACACTTGGCATTAAGGACCTGCACACATACAACTTAAACACAACATCAAATACACCTTAATTCATCTTAGTTCAAGGTCTGACCTCCTACAAATCTGAGGCATTGTGGAGACAAACCCCAACATTTACTACAATGTCAAAATTCAGAATGAAGGAACTTGATAAAATCCAGGTTAGTCCTGAAGTTTTTGACCCTTCTAAATACATGGAAAAGCATCCAGAAGCAGTCGTCCCAAGGGCATCAGAACTAAAGATTATTGGTGTACAAGATCTGAAGATGTCAAAGAAAGAAGCCATAGATCTCTTGAGGAAAGTATCTTTTGTTCCTAGTTCTTCTGATCCCAAACCTGATTCTGTAGATCCTTAATTTTGATTGACTGTTATATATCTGACTGATTGTTAATTGCTAGTTAGTTGTTTAACTATTTCCTGTATTGATTTTATTGTTCTATAGCTAGCTCTGTGTTTTATTTTTCGAGAGACTTAACTCAAATAGGGGGAGATTGTTGGTGCCCTAGTTTGATTTGAGTTTAGTCTTGTCTCCTTAGTTTCTTGACCCATGAATTATCTATGGTCAAGGTTAGTTGTCTAGCTGTAGAGTTCCCAGCATATCCAGATAAGAATTTGGTTAAGTTGTTTGTTCGTTTGACTATGGTCGAACGCCGCTCGACTATCGTCGACTAACTGTTCGACGATCGTCTATCAGTTGCTCGACTTTCTGTCTGCGTGGATAGTTCGACTATCTGTTGATAGTTCGACTATCTGTGTGCTGTGATAGTTCGACTATCTGTTTGTTTGATAGTTCGACTATCTGCTTGGATAGTTCAACTATCTGATAGCTCGACTATCTGTTTGATAGGTCGACTATCTGCGTTGTTTGATAGCTCGACTATCTGTTGATAGGTCGACTATCTGCTTTCTTCTGATAGTTCGACTATCTGTTGATAGGTCGACTATCTGTTTTCCCTTGGTAGTTCGACTATCTGCTTTGATAGTTCAACTATCTGATAGCTCGACTATCTGTTGATAGTTCGACTATCTGTCGTTCTTTGATAGTTCGACTATCTGTTGATAGATCGACGATCTGTTTCTCTTCTGATAGCTCGACTATCTGTTGATAGGTCGACTATCAGTTTTGCTTTGATAGTTCGACTATCTGTTGATAGGTCGACTATCTGATAGCTCGACTATCTTCTGATAGTTCGACTATCTGTTGTGATAGTTCGACTATCTCCTTTGATAGTTCGACTATCTGGATCGTTCGACTATCTGTCCGATAGTTTGACGATCTCCGTTCTTCGGTCGACGATCTCCGAGGGTCGTTCGACATTTTCTGTTTGCCTTTTTATTTTGTATTTATTTATTCTATTTAATAAATTAATATATTATCTGGCATTTTATTTCAGTTGTTTTATGATAATATTTCCAGGCAATATCTGCTCCATCCCTTTTGCCTGAGTCAAATCTTTTCAGATAAAGTTGTTTGTCTTATTAGTTGACAGTGTATTTTACTTTATCTGCTGTCAGTCCTTTATAGCCGTTAGACTGAAATGTCTTCCTTTTGCTATAAAGAGTTTGTCTCTGATGTGATTTTATTTAGTACCTTTATTATCAGATTGCTTCCTGCAGCTTCTTTGAAAAAGGTTTATCCCTTTTATAGAATATTTTGCTGCAGAGTTTGTTTGTCTTTGTGATATTTGCAGCCCAGGTTTCAAGTTTCAGAAGAAGACAAACAGTTCAAATTGAAAAGAGCCGTTGCTTGTTGCTGCTATAAAAGGAATCCTTTGGAGAAGGATTTCAGCTAGCTAACCAGTTATTCTAAGAGTTATTCAATTAGCATTCAAGCTTTCATCAAGACCAAGTTTAACTACTCTCAGCAATCTTCATTCAACTGAGAAGTGTTAAGCTCTTCTACTCTTCTTCAACCTGAGTTCTCCTGCTTCTAGGAAGTTCAGACTCAGAGTTCTTTTGAAGAAGAAGAAGAAGAAGATAGCTGCTAGAAGATTTCTATTTTATATTTTATATCTTCTTGTAGTTTCTCCTTCAGAACTTTCTGAAGTGTTTTCTGCACTGAAGCAAGACTTCACCTGGACATTCTTTGAGCCAGGGGGAGCCTTGATTCTTTTGAGCTTTCTAGCTCAGTGCAAGTCTTTGTGCTTCTCTAATCTATTGTAAAATAGAGAAGACTTTTTAACCTTCTTTCCCCCTCCTGTACAGGGTTATTACTCCCTTCAAAAGTATCCCTTGGTGGCAGGACACCTGATCAAAAACCTGTGTTGGTTTTTAGACACCTGATCAAAAGTCTAAAGGGTTTCTAGATCTACCTGAAGCAGATCTTGTGGTGGCAGGGCACCTGATCAAAAACCTGTAGTGGATTCCTACCTTGTTGGTAGAAGAGTGGACGTACCCAAGTTGTTTGGGGAACCACTATAAATTCCTTGTGTCGTCTGGCTTGCTTAATTTAATTACTTGAATTGTGGCTGTGATTAGATATAACTAGGTTTGCTAGTTGCTGATTAGGATATCCACGCCTTAACTGTAATTACAGTTAGCTTGAGTTTGTGCACAACACTTGTGTTAGGCTTTAGGGTTATCTCCTTATCTATAATCTTTTCATTCCGCATTTCACTCCAAGGGAGTTGGGTAGACTATTAAGTTTTGTCTAGTGCAAAATTTGATAACTCTATTCACCCCCCCTCTAGAGTAGTATCTATCCATTCACTTTCATGCAGCTTCTTAGAAAGCTTTATACTCTTATAGCATGTCTGTCTGTAGGATTTGTTTTTGCTTTATGCTTTTTGTAGCCCAGATTGCCGATTCCAGAAGAAGACAAAGTTTGAAAATCAAATTAAAGCCGTTGCAAAGGCTCATATAAAAAGAGCTTCTTTTGAAAGAAGAATAGAGAGAACTGATATAGTGTAAGATCCTCCCCCTTACCAAGGGAGCCCTGATCTTATGCCCAGGACCGCCGCCTTACGGTGACACTAACTCACGGGTTAGTCGACACCGCAAGACGCCGATCCTGCCGGCTAGTACGATCATAACCTGTTCGGCCAATATGAGAAACAGAAGCAAGTATATAGTAAACAAAACTACATAAGTCCACAGTCACAGAGTACATATTATATAAAAGAAATGATGAGTACATAAATATAGTCCACAATGAGTACAACAAAGAGAGAAATAAGGGCTTATGCCCATTACATTATATCACTGAATCTCTCTTCACAAAGCAAATAGCGGAAGTCTAAACTATCACGGACATCTCGTCCCTTCTGAGAACGCGCTGCAGTAGTAGTAGTAGTAGTAGTCAGCATCTGCTCCTCAAGTTCTGCCTCCTCGTCGTGCTGGTCCATCTCCTCGAGCTCCTAAAAATAGTATGGTCACCGACCATTAGTCAAAAAGACTAAGTCGTATCCTCAGCACCTCCTCCTGCAACTCCTAGGCACCGTGCGGGAGGACGAAGTGGAGGACAAACAAGGGGTGACAAAGGCGGAGCAGGTGACAGGAAACTAAGCAGAATATGTAATCAAGTAAGTAATGGAATGTAACCTTCACTTATGCGGGTACGCATAAGCAAGGGGTCTTCTACAGGGCTCCCATTGTATATAATGTCCCATACCATTATATACAATGGGGTGTCAGGTGTCACAAGCATATATATAAAAGAAAAGTAACCTCAACCTATAAACATGCCCACTCAGGCTTATAGGCTAAGGGATCGTATAGCAGGTCCTAATGTATAAGCGTCCCATACCACTTATACATTAGGTGACTTAAGTTGTTATGAAGGTTAATGTTATGCATCTATATGGTGGGTATGATATGAACATGCAGTGCAACACACACACACGACTCCGTGATCACAGACCTTTAGTTCCCACTTTTCGAGAGCTAGCATCACTCTCAGGTACCACCGTTGTGGCTACGGCAGCAGCGGAGCGGGCGTCTCCGCCTTCTAGGCGGGTATACACACTACCAGGCCTAGACCTCTCTTGTGCGCCTCTGTACACCGTCAGTACACTCTAGAGTCTCTGCGTACAACTTTGCTGACTACCCGTCAGTCTTGTTGGGCTGGGTGCGCGTTATTAGGAAAAGCCTTCCAGACTCCAGTATAAACATCCTACTGGTCTTTCTAACCCTCGCACCCGCCTGGTCCACCGTACTGCCGTCGGTGTGACGACTGGCCAGTACCGCATGGCCCGCCACTAATATATACACATGCAAGTGTAGTATATTGAGCCTCCAGCTCGAAGGACTAACCAGTCCCAAAACTCCCCATCCGTCACGGGTGAGAATGTGCTACAAAACCTCCAACCCTGCCTGGGTGAGTATATATGAAACCAACCTCATCTTCCAACTCTGTACGGGTGAGCAAGTAGTCAAAGACTCCAAGTCCCTCCAACCCGGCACGAGTGAATACATGTCCAATTTACCTAACCTAATAGGCTACTCTTGTCTACAGTTTATCATACTTAGAGTCTTATGGTTAATCCCAGGACTGCCCAAGGTATTCCCGGTGATGGGCTCTCAGGGGCACTAGGAGCTGCGATGGGCTGAATCCCAAAGCTCCCTTTCTCAAGGATATTTACTTTAGTTGTTGCTTACCCCGGACCCTTTTTCTCTCTCCTGTTACATAGAGTGACCTAGTGATTTAAGGTATGGATTAAGGAGTGACAGTCTTCCGTCAACTCTACCTAGGCATGACTAATGTTGCACTATTACTCTCGTCTCTAGAATGCATCTGCCACCCAGGGTTATACCTCCGAACTTAGACTCTAACTCAGTTGTTGATTCATCCCCTAGCGGCCTATAGTCCAGCCTACTCCACCGATGCGCAACCCATGACCTAACACCACCCTGAAATCAAATTTCTAGATTCTTGGTCCCACTGACTCCAAATATTTATCCTGGGGTGGTATGGACTACTAAAATGAATATGTGGGTCTTCATGATTTTCCGAGGTTATTTAAGCCTTTAATTAAATCTTATAAATTATTTACTAGGTCATTTACACATGAAGAGTCATCGATCAAAATCTTCTGACCTAGGGAAATTTTCCTGAGTTGCATATGAGTAAAGTATTACTGTCTACAAGACTTCATAATTTTCCTTTTAATATGTCTATTTATCCCATGATTAATAAAATTTCTACATAAATGCCATTTTCCAAATGAAGTAGGAGAGATACATAAATCAAAATTCCAGGAAAATTACTGAGCAATTGTATTACTATTTTATGACTGATGGCAGAGTTTTATTCATTCCTGAACAGTGATGGCCTAACAAAATTCATTTCTAATTATTTACCAAAATGCCATTTTCCTACCTTAATAATTATCAGTGTGTACAAAAATTCTGAAATAAGTATGTAACACTAATATTGATATTGTACATTTTTAGAATTACTTCTACAATTTTCCCACCTGTAATTTCCACCAATTCATATATAAATGTAGAAGGGTAAAACAGTAATTTCAAGATTTCTGCTCCAATAATTTCCAAACAGAGGTCTAAAATTTTCCCAAATCAAATAAAACACCACACTTTAACTTGGCTGAAATTGAGAATTTTCTATAGTCAAAATCTATTTTTCCCATTTATTTTCCCAAAAAGGCCTATATTTTGAAAAATCCCATTAAGTGGTATTTTTAATTCCAAAAATCCCAAAATAATTCTAGGGGTGAAACATGCCCTAAAGTATCACTGGAATTTATTGCATGATTTTTGGGTGCCTCAGCTAGGCTAAATTCACAAAATACAAATTATTGCTAAATGCACACCAAGGCCTAAATTAGCCTACACTTACAAGTGAGTTAAGCCAACATGCCTTGTTCCAATTTCAGGGAAATTTCTACCTCTGGTCTATATGGTCCCTATGGATGAGCCACCAAAATTTGGGGCCAATTGGAGTTAGCTAACTCCAAGAATCACCTAGTTAAGCCCTAGGGGTATTTGGGTGATTTCCTCATATTTTATTTTCCAATCAAGCCCATTTTTGGGCAGGGCCTAAATGTGTCCTAATTACACCTCTGACCAAAATCTCAGGTCAAGGGGGCTTCTGGTTTGGCTTGGGCAGCCATTTGAAATTCTGCAAAATTGCTATTTGCAGCCCAAGTCAAATTTCATTTCTCAAACATGCAAGTGAGATTCCTCATCATGCAGTGAATCAATTTAGCCCAAATTTTAACCATGGGTCTAATATACCCATGAAATGGTGCCACCAAAATTTGGGGCCATTTGGAGTTAGGAAACTCCAAAAATCACATTTAATTACTTTTGGGTATTTTTGTAAAAACTATAGCAAAATGTTCCCCAAAAATTCTGATTTTTGGGGAGGACCTAGATTTGGCTAAATAAGCCACATGCCCAAAATCTCAGTCCATTTGGACTTAGGGTTTGAGCAGGGCATCAATTTTAGTTTCTGTCCTAGTTTAAGGGCAGTCCTAGAAAAACAGCCCTACAAGGCAGCCTACTGGTCCAAAACCTATGATTTCTGTGGCATTTTAAAGCTAACTCATCTACCTAAATATTTCATTCAGGGTCCATCCTAAGGAGGGGCCTCTAAGTACCTCATAAACAACATGCAAAATAACTGCCAAATTGTCACAACTTAATCCACTATTCATTAAATTAAATAGTAACAGATTTAATAATAATAACTTAAAATGATTTAATCAATCTTGCACGAATTTTAAAGGCCGATCGGACGGCATCTGTGCTTCTTCTCCATGCACATGCATGCAGGCCAACCCGTGCAGGCCATTCTTGCGGGGCCATTTCCGGCCATCGCCGGCGGCGGGGCCTCCGGCCAAGTCCTCCCCCGGCCTCACGGTGGTCGGGGCTAGAGCTGGCCGGCGACTGGGCGGCGGAGAGCGGCGGCGCAACCAACCCGAAGAGCTCCCAGGCCGCCATTTTTTAAACCTATTTTTAAGCTTTTTGATTCCTATGTCGAGCTCGTTTGAGCTCGACCTCTAACCTAGATGATCTAGGATACTAGTACAGTAAGAGGGGAGGGGATACGGACCATTGGCGGCGGTTGTGGTTGAGGGTGGCGGCGGCTTCCCCTAGCATGAATATTCCGGCGAGTTCCTTGGCTTGCCATGGCTGCTGGTGGCTTCCTTTCTCTCTCTCTCTCTCTCTGGGGTAGGGATGAAGTGGGAGTGAGTGTGTGAGGTCGGTTTAGGCTGAGTTAAGAGAGGGGGGGGGGGTGACTTCACCAATGTAATGGGCGATTTCACCAAGGTAGGGGTGATTTCACCAAAGTGAGGGCTCGGGTTGGGTGTGTGGGCTGACTGGTGGCTTGGGAGTGGGCCCCACTGCATTTGCTAGGTTAATTAGACCCTAATGGGTCGGGTTCCAAGGGTAGAGTTGGATTGGGTGAGTGAAGAGGTGGGGTTTTGGTTCACACACATGGAATAGGCTAGGTTGGGCTTGGGTTGGGTTTAGGCTTGACCCAAGGCTGCATGGTGGGGGGTCCTACACTTCCTAATACTCATGCATGGTCAGCCAACCCATCATGGGTTGGTGGGATGAGCCCAAATGGTCCAAACCCCTTTCTTAGCATCTTCTCTCTCCTACTCCTCCTCTTTTCTCTCTCCTAAGTGTCCTCCCAAAAGTACTATTGCAAGACCCTATTTTTCTCTCCCCTAGGGTTTATAGGGTCATTTTAGGCCCACGTGATGAATTTTGGGTTGATTTGGGTGGACCCAACCCAGTGAATTGGGCTAGGACACCATTTTCACTATTTGGGTCCAAGGTGTTGACTTGACCCATCATGGGTCAACTGGTTGACCCCATGGCCTACCTTGGGGTCCACTTAGATTGTATTTAGGGTTAGGGCATCATGGTGGGGTCATGGTGTGGCTAAGGTTCCTGTTTAAGCTAGTTTGACCTTGGCCCCATGGTGGGCCCCACATGGCTACAACCCACTACCTAGGGTCAAATCTAGCTTCTAACCCTAACACCCTCCCCATGCCTAACCCAATCTAAGTTAAGGGGTCTAGAAGTAACATGGGATGTTACAAATCCTATAAACAAAAGAATAATTTCGTCCCCGAAATTTAAGTTCGGGTCTACGGGTTCTATTTGTAGAAACTTAAAGGGACTTTTAAAAGATAACATAAAAGGTACCTGATGAAAATAGCTCCGGATGGCGCTCCAACATCAGATCCCTAGGTTCCCAGGTGTGCTCCTCCTTTCCATGGTTGGACCACAACACCTTCACGAGTGGAACCTTCTTTTTCCTCAGCACTCGGACTGCTGAATCGTCGATCCGGACCGGCTCTAAACGAACTGATCGATCTGATGCTACTGGCCCGTCGGTAGTAGAAATATGCTGCTCAGGCCGAAGGAGTGCTCGTCGCAGGGAGGAGACGTGAAAGACGTCGTGCAGAGTTCCCAACTCTATTGGTAGCTGCAGTCGGTAAGCCAAGGGGCTGATCCGCTCCAGGATTAAGTAAGGCCCCATATATCTCAGACTGAGCTTCTTGTGCCTCCGCACCCGGGAAACACCGTGCACCGGACGTATCTTCAAGAAAACTCTGTCCCCCTACCTGGAACTCCACCTTACGATGTCGCGCATCGTAATACTTCGCCTGCCTGCTCTAGGCCTCCAACATCCGATCTCTGACCAGACGTATCTGAGCCTCCGTGTCCTCGACATACTCTGAACCGTGAGCTTGTGCATCCTCATATTTTGGGCTACTCATATCGTGAGGACACGTTTCCAAGTCCTTCGGTATTTTATAATCAAAATAATCTTTAACCACTCATTGAATTGTAATCTTACGACTTATAATCATCAAGTAAATTAACAATTTCATAAGTAAGAATCTTTTTCCATTCTGATCCACCTAGGTTTTTACTTATAATTCAACGTGAACTTACAGTCACCCCAAGATATCATATATATTAGATCAAAATTATTATTGTATAGCAGTAAATCAACTTCCGAGATCCTGATGTGACGAAAAGATCATCTTTTTATTTCTCCCAACTTCAAGACTCATCACATCTCTATCCAAGCAATTATATATGGTTCGTAATGTGTTCACATTTCGAGCATACACCAAGTGATCATTATGGATATTGATGTTCGTACCAGCGACTCTCGATCACTTTTCACATATAGTCTAATCCATGAGTTTATGAGCGTAACTTTTCAGGTATGGTGATATCTGATACACCCTTCGTTTAGCAAAAAGGAAATCTTATTGAGCACCGATTACCTTTGTATATGCCTTTGATAGTCAAGGTCTATATATCATCGTCACGAAATCTCCTATTGGCGATTATAATGTTACCACGTGTGTATCCTGGTTCTTAATGCTATTATGCTCAAGGGTCATATATACGTGTACAACCTTGACTCGTTCTTTAACAGAAACATTTACTATTAATATGAACATTGGTAACGAGTTTTTGACCCTCAGTCGTTTTTAATGTTCAGTCTAACCCATAAATTATAAGTGCACATTTTCCAAAATTGAAGTACTTTGATTTCTTCATCGATCGAATCTTAATAAATGTCCTTTTGTTCTTGAGTATTTCACCGTATCCGTGATAACAATCTAACATTGATTACTTTGTTGTCATGAATTTCCCTATGGTGATCATGATGTTATCAACATTCGTGTCTTGGTTCTTGATGTAACCGCAACCAAGAGATCATTCCTATGCATATACTACACTTATCATCGACCATATTCCAATTTGTTGAGTTGTTACCTTTGTAAATGTCATGCCTTGACAATTTTAACTCATTACGTGCTTGAAGTTTCAACTCGGTACGCTCTTAGTAATCCTCTTATACATGTTCATACGACCATCTTAATTGACAAGCATGAGTGAATATTCATCTAGAGTTATTATACTAATGAGGTTTGCTCAAGCATGTGTAAATTTAATCCTCAAAATTATTATGCCAAGGTAGAGACTATCATATCTCTAAGTTCATGAGTTTTCATCACTCATATATTCCCAAAAGTACACACCTCGCATTATCTAACATAGGTAATGTTGAAACTTATTCGTTTTCCTTGTGCGCAGGATATGCTGGTATTGTCTTCTCACGATCAAGTCTTCTGAATTGTTATAGCATCGGTTCTAAAGGTAATAATATATCCATAATCATGGGTTGATGTCGAAATCCCGAACCCTTTGAGGGCGATTATTATTTCATCAAGTATTCTCATTTTGATTCCTGAGATCATCTGAGTCACCTCCACAAGATTATGCCTAGAGCATACATCTTCCAATCTAGTATGTTTCTTCACCCGATTTTATGCTTGTTGGGGTCACTATACTCTCCTTGTTATGGATGTAATCGTTTAGATATTCCAGCATTTCCACTTCATGGAATCTCAAATAACAGTTGAGATTTTATCTTGTCGTTACTTTGTCACAATCTGTATGTTTCCAATTGATGACCAGTGTACGTCACGTAGGCATGGGTGGTGGTGATCAGTCATCATGTTATGCTTCTTTCAAATTTAGATGATTCTTTCTTGATTCAAATTTTTCTAGGGTTATGGTGCACCCATTATTGTAGACGTAATTATTCAGATATTTCGGATTCTCATTTCACATTGGTTTCCCTTGCAGTACATCTGAGTCCCTTAACCATACGTAAATGATGTATACAGTGTCTGTATTAAGGAAATCACGAGTGTTTGTTAGACTACGATCTAAATGGGTACTTACTTCCTTAAAAATCGAAATTGGGGAAACTTCTTAAAGTCTTAACGGTCTTCCCTAGTTTCAAGGTCATATAGACGCATTACTAAGCCATTCTTTATATGTCCTTCAAGAAATTTAAACTTACTGTTCCCCTTATTCATTTACTCATATGGTCTTGGAGTAATTATGAGAGTGAAAGGTCATTCTCGAAACATTCTACTTCCTCTTTCACTCGTGAATTTATTGTGTTCACAGCTTAAGATTAATAATTAGGGTGAAGATCTTTGAGAGTCCTAACCTTCCGGGAAGGATTGATCATCATACTGGTCATGTACATACGATTCTCATCTTTACTTGAGCGATCTTTAAATAATCCAAGTTTTTAGATCACTATGTTTGCGACACATTCTTAATGAGGAGGCTTAGGAAAAATCGAGTTGTTATCAATAAGCCCTATAAACAAAAGGTTAAGCCCCCATATATTTTGGTTAATTTTTCCTTTGACTTTCACAATGCAGTCATCCTGTACATGCCATAATCCTTAGAGTTAACAATCCTTGGCATGGTTTTCTACTTCAATTGATATGTTATCTATCTTAGGCCTTCAAGGTTTTCGTATGACAATCTGCTCAAGGTCAACATGTGACCAGACCAGGAAGTGTCTCTTCTAACATCTGAACTCTTATTCGACCTTTGATATTTATCATCGTGGTTGTCTTGACGTAATCAAGTCATCGGTACTAGGATTAAGCTTACGAGTACCCTACTCATCCACTATAAAACTTATGTATCAATTCTTCTCGAGGCGGTACTTATCAGTTGAGTAAGAATTGGTAATATCATTCGATGTGCGAAGTAGGGACATCGAGGTTAAGCCTTAAGTAGGGACTCTGGAATTAATATCTTTCTTTAATCGATTTGGTTATCCTCGTACCATAACTAATCTACATCTGAAGTCGATCTTTGGCCTAAGGTACGACGCAAAATCCTCTTGGTAAGTCAAACTAGGGTGGTGTCCTAGTTGGATTGGCCTAACTCATTGCTTAATGGACTTGTTTATGTGACTTTTTTACACATGGGCACACCATTGCTTCCGCTGCATAGTTTGTCCGCAAACTAATGCTCGAGCGGGGTGTTCTAGTGTTGTGGACTTCTTCCTCCCCCTTACCAAGGGAGCCCTGATCTTATGCCCAGGACCGCCGCCTTACGGTGACACTAACTCACGGGTTAGTCGACACCGCAAGACGCCGATCCTGCCGGCTAGTACGATCATAACCTGTTCGGCCAATATGAGAAACAGAAGCAAGTATATAGTAAACAAAACTACACAAGTCCACAGTCACAGAGTACATATTATATAAAAGAAATGATGAGTACATAAATATAGTCCACAATGAGTACAACAAAGAGAGAAATAAGGGCTTATGCCCATTACATTATATCACTGAATCTCTCTTCACAAAGCAAATAGCGGAAGTCTAAACTATCACGGACATCTCGTCCCTTCTAAGAACGCGCTGCAGTAGTAGTAGTAGTAGTCGGCATCTGCTCCTCAAGTTCTGCCTCCTCGTCGTGCTGGTCCATCTCCTCGAGCTCCTAAAAATAGTATGGTCACCGACCATTAGTCAAAAAGACTAAGTCGTATCCTCAGCACCTCCTCCTGTAACTCCTAGGCACCGTGCGGGAGGACGAAGTGGAGGACAAACAAGGGGTGACAAAGGCGGAGCAGGTGACAGGAAACTAAGCAGAATATGTAATCAAGTAAGTAATGGAATGTAACCTTCACTTATGCGGGTACGCATAAGCAAGGGGTCTTCTACAGGGCTCCCATTGTATATAATGTCCCATACCATTATATACAATGGGGTGTCAGGTGTCACAAGCATATATATAAAAGAAAAGTAACCTCAACCTATAAACATGCCCACTCAGGCTTATAGGCTAAGGGATCGTATAGCAGGTCCTAATGTATAAGCGTCCCATACCACTTATACATTAGGTGACTTAAGTTGTTATGAAGGTTAATGTTATGCATCTATATGGTGGGTATGATATGAACATGCAGTGCAACACACACACACGACTCCGTGATCACAGACCTTTAGTTCCCACTTTTCGAGAGCTAGCATCACTCTCAGGTACCACCGTTGTGGCTACGGCAGCAGCGGAGCGGGCGTCTCCGCCTTCTAGGCGGGTATACACACTACCAGGCCTAGACCTCTCTTGTGCGCCTCTGTACACCGTCAGTGCACTCTAGAGTCTCTGCGTACAACTTTGCTGAGTACCCGTCAGTCTTGTTGGGCTGGGTGCGCATTATTAGGAAAAGCCTTCCAGACTCCAGTATAAACATCCTACTGGTCTTTCTAACCCTCGCACCCGCCTGGTCCACCGTATTGCCGTCGGTGTGACGACTGGCCAGTACCGCATGGCCCGCCACTAATATATGCACATGCAAGTGTAGTATATTGAGCCTCCAGCTCGAAGGACTAACCAGTCCCAAAACTCCCCATCCGTCACGGGTGAGAATGTGCTACAAAACCTCCAACCCTGCCTGGGTGAGTATATATGAAACCAACCTCATCTTCCAACTCTGTACGGGTGAGCAAGTAGTCAAAGACTCCAAGTCCCTCCAACCCGGCACGAGTGAATACATGTCCAATTTACCTAACCTAATAGGCTACTCTTGTCTACAGTTTATCATACTTAGAGTCTTATGGTTAATCCCAGGACTGCCCAAGGTATTCCCGGTGATGGGCTCTCAGGGGCACTAGGAGCTGCGATGGGCTGAATCCCAAAGCTCCCTTTCTCAAGGATATTTACTTTAGTTGTTGCTTACCCCGGACCCTTTTTCTCTCTCCTGTTACATAGAGTGACCTAGTGATTTAAGGTATGGATTAAGGAGTGACAGTCTTCCGTCAACTCTACCTAGGCATGACTAATGTTGCACTATTACTCTCGTCTCTAGAATGCATCTGCCACCCAGGGTTATACCTCCGAACTTAGACTCTAACTCAGTTGTTGATTCATCCCCTGGCGGCCTATAGTCCAGCCTACTCCACCGATGCGCAACCCATGACCTAACACCACCCTGAAATCAAATTTCTAGATTCTTGGTCCCACTGACTCCAAATATTTATCCTGGGGTGGTATGGACTACTAAAATGAATATGTGGGTCTTCATGATTTTCCGAGGTTATTTAAGCCTTTAATTAAATCTTATAAATTATTTACTAGGTCATTTACACATGAAGAGTCATCGATCAAAATCTTCTGACCTAGGGAAATTTTCCTGAGTTGCATATGAGTAAAGTATTACTGTCTACAAGACTTCATAATTTTCCTTTTAATATGTCTATTTATCCCATGATTAATAAAATTTCTACATAAATGCCATTTTCCAAATGAAGTAGGAGAGATACATAAATCAAAATTCCAGGAAAATTACTGAGCAATTGTATTACTATTTTATGACTGATGGCAGAGTTTTATTCATTCCTGAACAGTGATGGCCTAACAAAATTCATTTCTAATTATTTACCAAAATGCCATTTTCCTACCTTAATAATTATCAGTGTGTACAAAAATTCTGAAATAAGTATGCAACACTAATATTGATATTGTACATTTTTAGAATTACTTCTACAATTTTCCCACCTGTAATTTCCACCAATTCATATATAAATGTAGAAGGGTAAAACAGTAATTTCAAGATTTCTGCTCCAATAATTTCCAAACAGAGGTCTAAAATTTTCTCAAAACACCACACTTTAACTTGGCTGAAATTGAGAATTTTCTATAGTCAAAATCTATTTTTCCCATTTATTTTCCCAAAAAGGCCTATATTTTGAAAAATCCCATTAAGTGGTATTTTTAATTCCAAAAATCCCAAAATAATTCTAGGGGTGAAACATGCCCTAAAGTATCACTGGAATTTATTGCATGATTTTTGGGTGCCTCAGCTAGGCTAAATTCACAAAATACAAATTATTGCTAAATGCACACCAAGGCCTAAATTAGCCTACACTTACAAGTGAGTTAAGCCAACATGCCTTGTTCCAATTTTAGGGAAATTTCTACCTCTGGTCTATATGGTCCCTATGGATGAGCCACCAAAGTTTGGGGCCAATTGGAGTTAGCTAACTCCAAGAATCACCTAGTTAAGCCCTAGGGGTATTTGGGTGATTTCCTCATATTTTATTTTCCAATCAAGCCCATTTTTGGGCAGGGCCTAAATGTGTCCTAATTACACCTCTGACCAAAATCTCAGGTCAAGGGGGCTTCTGGTTTGGCTTGGGCAGCCATTTGAAATTCTGCAAAATTGCTATTTGCAGCCCAAGTCAAATTTCATTTCTCAAACATGCAAGTGAGATTCCTCATCATGCAGTGAATCAATTTAGCCCAAATTTTAACCATGGGTCTAATATACCCATGAAAGGGTGCCACCAAAATTTGGGGCCATTTGGAGTTAGGAAACTCCAAAAATCACATTTATTTACTTTTGGGTATTTTTGTAAAAACTATAGCAAAATGTTCCCCAAAAATTCTGATTTTTGGGGAGGACCTAGATTTGGCTAAATAAGCCACATGCCCAAAATCTCAGTCCATTTGGACTTAGGGTTTGAGCAGGGCATCAATTTTAGTTTCTGTCCTAGTTTAAGGGCAGTCCTAGAAAAACAGCCCTACAAGGCAGCCTACTGGTCCAAAACCTATGATTTCTGTGGCATTTTAAAGTTAACTCATCTACCTAAATATTTCATTCAGGGTCCATCCTAAGGTGGGGCCTCTAAGTACCTCATAAACAACATGCAAAATAACTGCCAAATTGTCACAACTTAATCCACTATTCATTAAATTAAATAGTAACAGATTTAATAATAATAACTTAAAATGATTTAATCAATCTTGCACGAATTTTAAAGGCCGATCGGACGGCATCTGTGCTTCTTCTCCATGCACATGCATGCAGGCCAACCCGTGCAGGCCATTCTTGCGGGGCCATTTCCGGCCATCGCCGGCGGCGGGGCCTCCGGCCAAGTCCTCCCCCGGCCTCACGGTGGTCGGGGCTAGAGCTGGCCGGCGACTGGGCGGCGGAGAGCGGCGGACGGCGGCGGCGCAACCAACCCGAAGAGCTCCCAGGCCGCCATTTTTTAAACCTATTTTTAAGCTTTTGATTCCTATGTCGAGCTCGTTTGAGCTCGACCTCTAACCTAGATGATCTAGGATACTAGTACAGTAAGAGGGGAGGGGATACGGACCATTGGCGGCGGTTGTGGTTGAGGGTGGCGGCGGCTTCCCCTAGCATGAATATTCCGGCGAGTTCCTTGGCTTGCCATGGCTGCTGGTGGCTTCCTTTCTCTCTCTCTCTCTCTCTCTCTGGGGTAGGGATGAAGTGGGAGTGAGTGTGTGAGGTCGGTTTAGGCTGAGTTAAGAGAGGGGGGGGGGGGGGCGACTTCACCAATGTAATGGGCGATTTCACCAAGGTAGGGGTGATTTCACCAAAGTGAGGGCTCGGGTTGGGTGTGTGGGCTGACTGGTGGCTTGGGAGTGGGCCCCACTGCATTTGCTAGGTTAATTAGACCCTAATGGGTCGGGTTCCAAGGGTAGAGTTGGATTGGGTGAGTGAAGAGGTGGGGTTTTGGTTCACACACATGGAATAGGCTAGGTTGGGCTTGGGTTGGGTTTAGGCTTGACCCAAGGCTGCATGGTGGGGGGTCCTACACTTCCTAATACTCATGCATGGTCAGCCAACCCATCATGGGTTGGTGGGATGAGCCCAAATGGTCCAAACCCCTTTCTTAGCATCTTCTCTCTCCTACTCCTCCTCTTTTCTCTCTCCTAAGTGTCCTCCCAAAAGTACTATTGCAAGACCCTATTTTTCTCTCCCCTAGGGTTTATAGGGTCATTTTAGGCCCACATGATGAATTTTGGGTTGATTTGGGTGGACCCAACCCAGTGAATTGGGCTAGGACACCATTTTCACTATTTGGGTCCAAGGTGTTGACTTGACCCATCATGGGTCAACTGGTTGACCCCATGGCCTACCTTGGGGTCCATTTAGATTGTATTTAGGGTTAGGGCATCATGGTGGGGTCATGGTGTGGCTAAGGTTCCTGTTTAAGCTAGTTTGACCTTGGCCCCATGGTGGGCCCCACATGGCTACAACCCACTACCTAGGGTCAAATCTAGCTTCTAACCCTAACACCCTCCCCATGCCTAACCCAATCTAAGTTAAGGGGTCTAGAAGTAACATGGGATGTTACAAATCCTATAAACAAAAGAATAATTTCGTCTCCGAAATTTAAGTTCGGGTCTACGGGTTCTATTTGTAGAAACTTAAAGGGACTTTTAAAAGATAACATAAAAGGTACCTGATGAAAATAGCTCCGGATGGCGCTCCAACATCAGATCCCTAGGTTCCCAGGTGTGCTCCTCCTTTCCATGGTTGGACTACAACACCTTCACGAGTGGAACCTTCTTTTTCCTCAGCACTCGGACTGCTGAATCGTCGATCCGGACCGGCTCTAAACGAACTGATCGATCTGATGCTACTGGCCCGTCGGTAGTAGAAATATGCTGCTCAGGCCGAAGGAGTGCTCGTCGCAGGGAGGAGACGTGAAAGACGTCGTGCAGAGTTCCCAACTCTATTGGTAGCTGTAGTCGGTAAGCCAAGGGGCTGATCCGCTCCAGGATTAAGTAAGGCCCCATATATCTCAGACTGAGCTTCTTGTGCCTCCGCACCCGGGAAACACCGTGCACCGGACGTATCTTCAAGAAAACTCTGTCCCCCTACCTGGAACTCCACCTTACGATGTCGCGCATCGTAATACTTCGCCTGCCTGCTCTGGGCCTCCAACATCCGATCTCTGACCAGACGTATCTGAGCCTCCGTGTCCTCGACATACTCTGAACCGTGAGCTTGTGCATCCTCATATTTTGGGCTACTCATATCGTGAGGACACGTTTCCAAGTCCTTCGGTATTTTATAATCAAAATAATCTTTAACCACTCATTGAATTGTAATCTTACGACTTATAATCATCAAGTAAATTAACAATTTCATAAGTAAGAATCTTTTTCCATTCTGATCCACCTAGGTTTTTACTTATAATTCAACGTGAACTTACAGTCACCCCAAGATATCATATATATTAGATCAACATTATTATTGTATAGCAGTAAATCAACTTCCGAGATCCTGATGTGACGAAAAGATCATCTTTTTATTTCTCCCAACTTCAAGACTCATCACATCTCTATCCAAGCAATTATATATGGTTCGTAATGTGTTCACATTTCGAGCATACACCAAGTGATCATTATGGATATTGATGTTCGTACCAGCGACTCTCGATCACTTTTCACATATAGTCTAATCCATGAGTTTATGAGCGTAACTTTTCAGGTATGGTGATATCTGATACACCCTTCGTTTAGCAAAAAGGAAATCTTATTGAGCACCGATTACCTTTGTATATGCCTTTGATAGTCAAGGTCTATATATCATCGTCACGAAATCTCCTATTGGCGATTATAATGTTACCACGTGTGTATCCTGGTTCTTAATGCTATTATGCTCAAGGGTCATATATACGTGTACAACCTTGACTCGTTCTTTAACAGAAACATTTACTATTAATATGAACGTTGGTAACGAGTTTTTGACCCTCAGTCGTTTTTAATGTTCAGTCTAACCCATAAATTATAAGTGCACATTTTCCAAAATTGAAGTACTTTGATTTCTTCATCGATCGAATCTTAATAAATGTCCTTTTGTTCTTGAGTATTTCACCGTATCCGTGATAACAATCTAACATTGATTACTTTGTTGTCATGAATTTCCCTATGGTGATCATGATGTTATCAACATTCGTGTCTTGGTTCTTGATGTAACCGCAACCAAGAGATCATTCCTATGCATATACTACACTTATCATCGACCATATTCCAATTTGTTGAGTTGTTACCTTTGTAAATGTCATGCCTTGACAATTTTAACTCATTACGTGCTTGAAGTTTCAACTCGGTACGCTCTTAGTAATCCTCTTATACATGTTCATACGACCATCTTAATTGACAAGCATGAGTGAATATTCATCTAGAGTTATTATACTAATGAGGTTTGCTCAAGCATGTGTAAATTTAATCCTCAAAATTATTATGCCAAGGTAGAGACTATCATATCTCTAAGTTCATGAGTTTTCATCACTCATATATTCCCAAAAGTACACACCTCGCATTATCTAACATAGGTAATGTTGAAACTTATTCGTTTTCCTTGTGCGCAGGATATGCTGATATTGTCTTCTCACGATCAAGTCTTCTGAATTGTTATAGCATCGGTTCTAAAGGTAATAATATATCCATAATCATGGGTTGATGTCGAAATCCCGAACCCTTTGAGGGCGATTATTATTTCATCAAGTATTCTCATTTTGATTCCTGAGATCATCTGAGTCACCTCCACAAGATTATGCCTAGAGCATACATCTTCCAATCTAGTATGTTTCTTCACCCGATTTTATGCTTGTTGGGGTCACTATACTCTCCTTGTTATGGATGTAATCGTTTAGATATTCCAGCATTTCCACTTCATGGAATCTCAAATAACAGTTGAGATTTTATCTTGTCGTTACTTTGTCACAATCTGTATGTTTCCAATTGATGACCAGTGTACGTCACGTAGGCATGGGTGGTGGTGATCAGTCATTATGTTATGCTTCTTTCAAATTTAGATGATTCTTTCTTGATTCAAATTTTTCTAGGGTTATGGTGCACCCATTGTTGTAGACGTAATTATTCAGATATTTCGGATTCTCATTTCACATTGGTTTCCCTTGCAGTACATCTGAGTCCCTTAACCATACGTAAAGGATGTATACAGTGTCTGTATTAAGGAAATCACGAGTGTTTGTTAGACTACGATCTAAATGGGTACTTACTTCCTTAAAAATCGAAATTGGGGAAACTTCTTAAAGTCTTAACGGTCTTCCCTAGTTTCAAGGTCATATAGACGCATTACTAAGCCATTCTTTATATGTCCTTCAAGAAATTTAAACTTACTGTTCCCCTTATTCATTTACTCATATGGTCTTGGAGTAATTATGAGAGTGAAAGGTCATTCTCGAAACATTCTACTTCCTCTTTCACTCGTGAATTTATTGTGTTCACAGCTTGTCGTTAGTAGTCTATGCTACTTAAGATTAATAATTAGGGTGAAGATCTTTGAGAGTCCTAACCTTCCGGGAAGGATTGATCATCATACTGGTCATGTACATACGATTCTCATCTTTACTTGAGCGATCTTTAAATAATCCAAGTTTTTAGATCACTATGTTTGCGACACATTCTTAATGAGGAGGCTTAGGAAAAATCGAGTTGTTATCAATAAGCCCTATAAACAAAAGGTTAAGCCCCCATATATTTTGGTTAATTTTTCCTTTGACTTTCACAATGCAGTCATCCTGTACATGCCATAATCCTTAGAGTTAACAATCCTTGGCATGGTTTTCTACTTCAATTGATATGTTATCTATCTTAGGCCTTCAAGGTTTTCGTATGACAATCTGCTCAAGGTCAACATGTGACCAGACCAGGAAGTGTCTCTTCTAACATCTGAACTCTTATTCGACCTTTGATATTTATCATCGTGGTTGTCTTGACGTAATCAAGTCATCGGTACTAGGATTAAGCTTACGAGTACCCTACTCATCCACTATAAAACTTATGTATCAATTCTTCTCGAGGCGGTACTTATCAGTTGAGTAAGAATTGGTAATATCATTCGATGTGCGAAGTAGGGACATCGAGGTTAAGCCTTAAGTAGGGACTCTGGAATTAATATCTTTCTTTAATCGATTTGGTTATCCTCGTACCATAACTAATCTACATCTGAAGTCGATCTTTGGCCTAAGGTACGACGCAAAATCCTCTTGGTAAGTCAAACTAGGGTGGTGTCCTAGTTGGATTGGCCTAACTCATTGCTTAATGGACTTGTTTATGTGACTTTTTTACACATGGGCACACCATTGCTTCCGCTGCATAGTTTGTCCGCAAACTAATGCTCGAGCGGGGTGTTCTAGTGTTGTGGACTTCTTCCTCATATGATCGTTTGTTCAAGTAGTTTGTAAGATCCTCCCCCTTACAAAGGGAGCCCTGATCTTATGCCCAGGACCGCCGCCTTACGGTGACACTAACTCACGGGTTAGTCGACACCGCAAGACGCCGATCCTGCCGGCTAGTACGATCATAACCTGTTCGGCCAATATGAGAAACAGAAGCAAGTATATAGTAAACAAAACTACACAAGTCCACAGTCACAGAGTACATATTATATAAAAGAAATGATGAGTACATAAATATAGTCCACAATGAGTATAACAAAGAGAGAAATAAGGGCTTATGCCCATTACATTATATCACTGAATCTCTCTTCACAAAGCAAATAGCGGAAGTCTAAACTATCACGGACATCTCGTCCCTTCTGAGAACGCGCTGCAGTAGTAGTAGTAGTAGTAGTAGTAGTCGGCATCTGCTCCTCAAGTTCTGCCTCCTCGTCGTGCTGGTCCATCTCCTCGAGCTCCTAAAAATAGTATGGTCACCGACCATTAGTCAAAAAGACTAAGTCGTATCCTCAGCACCTCCTCCTGCAACTCCTAGGCACCGTGCGGGAGGACGAAGTGGAGGACAAACAAGGGGTGACAAAGGCGGAGCAGGTGACAGGAAACTAAGCAGAATATGTAATCAAGTAAGTAATGGAATGTAACCTTCACTTATGCGGGTACGCATAAGCAAGGGGTCTTCTACAGGGCTCCCATTGTATATAATGTCCCATACCATTATATACAATGGGGTGTCAGGTGTCACAAGCATATATATAAAAGAAAAGTAACCTCAACCTATAAACATGCCCACTCAGGCTTATAGGCTAAGGGATCGTATAGCAGGTCCTAATGTATAAGCGTCCCATACCACTTATACATTAGGTGACTTAAGTTGTTATGAAGGTTAATGTTATGCATCTATATGGTGGGTATGATATGAACATACAGTGCAACACACACACACGACTCCGTGATCACAGACCTTTAGTTCCCACTTTTCGAGAGCTAGCATCACTCTCAGGTACCACCGTTGTGGCTACGGCAGCAGCGGAGCGAGCGTCTCCGCCTTCTAGGCGGGTATACACACTACCAGGCCTAGACCTCTCTTGTGCGCCTCTGTACACCGTCAGTGCACTCTAGAGTCTCTGCGTACAACTTTGCTGACTACCCGTCAGTCTTGTTGGGCTGGGTGCGCGTTATTAGGAAAAGCCTTCCAGACTCCAGTATAAACATCCTACTGGTCTTTCTAACCCTCGCACCCGCCTGGTCCACCGTACTGCCGTCGGTGTGACGACTGGCCAGTACCGCATGGCCCGCCACTAATATATGCACATGCAAGTGTAGTATATTGAGCCTCCAGCTCGAAGGACTAACCAGTCCCAAAACTCCCCATCCGTCACGGGTGAGAATGTGCTACAAAACCTCCAACCCTGCCTGGGTGAGTATATATGAAACCAACCTCATCTTCCAACTCTGTACGGGTGAGCAAGTAGTCAAAGACTCCAAGTCCCTCCAACCCGGCACGAGTGAATACATGTCCAATTTACCTAACCTAATAGGCTACTCTTGTCTACAGTTTATCATACTTAGAGTCTTATGGTTAATCCCAGGACTGCCCAAGGTATTCCCGGTGATGGGCTCTCAGGGGCACTAGGAGCTGCGATGGGCTGAATCCCAAAGCTCCCTTTCTCAAGGATATTTACTTTAGTTGTTGCTTACCCCGGACCCTTTTTCTCTCTCCTGTTACATAGAGTGACCTAGTGAATTAAGGTATGGATTAAGGAGTGACAGTCTTCCGTCAACTCTACCTAAGCATGACTAATGTTGCACTATTACTCTCGTCTCTAGAATGCATCTGCCACCCAGGGTTATACCTCCGAACTTAGACTCTAACTCAGTTGTTGATTCATCCCCTGGCGGCCTATAGTCCAGCCTACTCCACCGATGCGCAACCCATGACCTAACACCACCCTGAAATCAAATTTCTAGATTCTTGGTCCCACTGACTCCAAATATTTATCCTGGGGTGGTATGGACTACTAAAATGAATATGTGGGTCTTCATGATTTTCCGAGGTTATTTAAGCCTTTAATTAAATCTTATAAATTATTTACTAGGTCATTTACACATGAAGAGTCATCGATCAAAATCTTCTGACCTAGGGAAATTTTCCTGAGTTGCATATGAGTAAAGTATTACTGTCTACAAGACTTCATAATTTTCCTTTTAATATGTCTATTTATCCCATGATTAATAAAATTTCTACATAAATGCCATTTTCCAAATGAAGTAGGAGAGATACATAAATCAAAATTCCAGGAAAATTACTGAGCAATTGTATTACTATTTTATGACTGATGGCAGAGTTTTATTCATTCCTGAACAGTGATGGCCTAACAAAATTCATTTCTAATTATTTACCAAAATGCCATTTTCCTACCTTAATAATTATCAGTGTGTACAAAAATTCTGAAATAAGTATGCAACACTAATATTGATATTGTACATTTTTAGAATTACTTCTACAATTTTCCCACCTGTAATTTCCACCAATTCATATATAAATATAGAAGGGTAAAACAGTAATTTCAAGATTTCTGCTCCAATAATTTCCAAACAGAGGTCTAAAATTTTCCCAAAACACCACACTTTAACTTGGCTGAAATTGAGAATTTTCTATAGTCAAAATCTATTTTTCCCATTTATTTTCCCAAAAAGGCCTATATTTTGAAAAATCCCATTAAGTGGTATTTTTAATTCCAAAAATCCCAAAATAATTCCAGGGGTGAAACATGCCCTAAAGTATCACTGGAATTTATTGCATGATTTTTGGGTGCCTCAGCTAGGCTAAATTCACAAAATACAAATTATTGCTAAATGCACACCAAGGCCTAAATTAGCCTACACTTACAAGTGAGTTAAGCCAACATGCCTTGTTCCAATTTCAGGGAAATTTCTACCTCTGGTCTATATGGTCCCTATGGATGAGCCACCAAAATTTGGGGCCAATTGGAGTTAGCTAACTCCAAGAATCACCTAGTTAAGCCCTAGGGGTATTTGGGTGATTTCCTCATATTTTATTTTCCAATCAAGCCCATTTTTGGGCAGGGCCTAAATGTGTCCTAATTACACCTCTGACCAAAATCTCAGGTCAAGGGGGCTTCTGGTTTGGCTTGGGCAGCCATTTGAAATTCTGCAAAATTGCTATTTGCAGCCCAAGTCAAATTTCATTTCTCAAACATGCAAGTGAGATTCCTCATCATGCAGTGAATCAATTTAGCCCAAATTTTAACCATGGGTCTAATATACCCATGAAAGGGTGCCACCAAAATTTGGGGCCATTTGGAGTTAGGAAACTCCAAAAATCACATTTATTTACTTTTGGGTATTTTTGTAAAAACTATAGCAAAATGTTCCCCAAAAATTCTGATTTTTGGGGAGGACCTAGATTTGGCTAAATAAGCCACATGCCCAAAATCTCAGTCCATTTGGACTTAGGGTTTGAGCAGGGCATCAATTTTAGTTTCTGTCCTAGTTTAAGGGAAGTCCTAGAAAAACAGCCCTACAAGGCATCCTACTGGTCCAAAACCTATGATTTCTGTGGCATTTTAAAGTTAACTCATCTACCTAAATATTTCATTCAGGGTCCATCCTAAGTGGGGCCTCTAAGTACCTCATAAACAACATGCAAAATAACTGCCAAATTGTCACAACTTAATCCACTATTCATTAAATTAAATAGTAACAGATTTAATAATAATAACTTAAAATGATTTAATCAATCTTGCACGAATTTTAAAGGCCGATCGGACGGCATCTGTGCTTCTTCTCCATGCACATGCATGCAGGCCAACCCGTGCAGGCCATTCTTGCGGGGCCATTTCCGGCCATCGCCGGCGGCGGGGCCTCCGGCCAAGTCCTCCCCCGGCCTCACGGTGGTCGGGGCTAGAGCTGGCCGGCGACTGGGCGGCGGAGAGCGGCGGACGGCGGCGGCGCAACCAACCCGAAGAGCTCCCAGGCCGCCATTTTAAACCTATTTTTAAGCTTTTTGATTCCTATGTCGAGCTCGTTTGAGCTCGACCTCTAACCTAGATGATCTAGGATACTAGTACAGTAAGAGGGGAGGGGATACGGACCATTGGCGGCGGTTGTGGTTGAGGGTGGCGGCGGCTTCCCCTAGCATGAATATTCCGGCGAGTTCCTTGGCTTGCCATGGCTGCTGGTGGCTTCCTTTCTCTCTCTCTCTCTCTGGGGTAGGGATGAAGTGGGAGTGAGTGTGTGAGGTCGGTTTAGGCTGAGTTAAGAGAGGGGGGGGGGGGCGACTTCACCAATGTAATGGGCGATTTCACCAAGGTAGGGGTGATTTCACCAAAGTGAGGGCTCGGGTTGGGTGTGTGGGCTGACTGGTGGCTTGGGAGTGGGCCCCACTGCATTTGCTAGGTTAATTAGACCCTAATGGGTCGGGTTCCAAGGGTAGAGTTGGATTGGGTGAGTGAAGAGGTGGGGTTTTGGTTCACACACATGGAATAGGCTAGGTTGGGCTTGGGTTGGGTTTAGGCTTGACCCAAGGCTGCATGGTGGGGGGTCCTACACTTCCTAATACTCATGCATGGTCAGCCAACCCATCATGGGTTGGTGGGATGAGCCCAAATGGTCCAAACCCCTTTCTTAGCATCTTCTCTCTCCTACTCCTCCTCTTTTCTCTCTCCTAAGTGTCCTCCCAAAAGTACTATTGCAAGACCCTATTTTTCTCTCCCCTAGGGTTTATAGGGTCATTTTAGGCCCACATGATGAATTTTGGGTTGATTTGGGTGGACCCAACCCAGTGAATTGGGCTAGGACACCATTTTCACTATTTGGGTCCAAGGTGTTGACTTGACCCATCATGGGTCAATTGGTTGACCCCATGGCCTACCTTGGGGTCCACTTAGATTGTATTTAGGGTTAGGGCATCATGGTGGGGTCATGGTGTGGCTAAGGTTCCTGTTTAAGCTAGTTTGACCTTGGCCCCATGGTGGGCCCCACATGGCTACAACCCACTACCTAGGGTCAAATCTAGCTTCTAACCCTAACACCCTCCCCATGCCTAACCCAATCTAAGTTAAGGGGTCTAGAAGTAACATGGGATGTTACAAATCCTATAAACAAAAGAATAATTTCGTCCCCGAAATTTAAGTTCGGGTCTACGGGTTCTATTTGTAGAAACTTAAAGGGACTTTTAAAAGATAACATAAAAGGTACCTGATGAAAATAGCTCCGGATGGCGCTCCAACATCAGATCCCTAGGTTCCCAGGTGTGCTCCTCCTTTCCATGGTTGGACCACAACACCTTCACGAGTGGAACCTTCTTTTTCCTCAGCACTCGGACTGCTGAATCGTCGATCCGGACCGGCTCTAAACGAACTGATCGATCTGATGCTACTGGCCCGTCGGTAGTAGAAATATGCTGCTCAGGCCGAAGGAGTGCTCGTCGCAGGGAGGAGACGTGAAAGACGTCGTGCAGAGTTCCCAACTCTATTGGTAGCTGCAGTCGGTAAGCCAAGGGGCTGATCCGCTCCAGGATTAAGTAAGGCCCCATATATCTCAGACTGAGCTTCTTGTGCCTCCGCACCCGGGAAACACCGTGCACCGGACGTATCTTCAAGAAAACTCTGTCCCCCTACCTGGAACTCCACCTTACGATGTCGCGCATCGTAATACTTCGCCTGCCTGCTCTGGGCCTCCAACATCCGATCTCTGACCAGACGTATCTGAGCCTCCGTGTCCTCGACATACTCTGAACCGTGAGCTTGTGCATCCTCATATTTTGGGCTACTCATATCGTGAGGACACGTTTCCAAGTCCTTCGGTATTTTATAATCAAAATAATCTTTAACCACTCATTGAATTGTAATCTTACGACTTATAATCATCAAGTAAATTAACAATTTCATAAGTAAGAATCTTTTTCCATTCTGATCCACCTAGGTTTTTACTTATAATTCAACGTGAACTTACAGTCACCCCAAGATATCATATATATTAGATCAACATTATTATTGTATAGCAGTAAATCAACTTCCGAGATCCTGATGTGACGAAAAGATCATCTTTTTATTTCTCCCAACTTCAAGACTCATCACATCTCTATCCAAGCAATTATATATGGTTCGTAATGTGTTCACATTTCGAGCATACACCAAGTGATCATTATGGATATTGATGTTCGTACCAGCGACTCTCGATCACTTTTCACATATAGTCTAATCCATGAGTTTATGAGCGTAACTTTTCAGGTATGGTGATATCTGATACACCCTTCGTTTAGCAAAAAGGAAATCTTATTGAGCACCGATTACCTTTGTATATGCCTTTGATAGTCAAGGTCTATATATCATCGTCACGAAATCTCCTATTGGCGATTATAATGTTACCACGTGTGTATCCTGGTTCTTAATGCTATTATGCTCAAGGGTCATATATACGTGTACAACCTTGACTCGTTCTTTAACAGAAACATTTACTATTAATATGAACGTTGGTAACGAGTTTTTGACCCTCAGTCGTTTTTAATGTTCAGTCTAACCCATAAATTATAAGTGCACATTTTCCAAAATTGAAGTACTTTGATTTCTTCATCGATCGAATCTTAATAAATGTCCTTTTGTTCTTGAGTATTTCACCGTATCCGTGATAACAATCTAACATTGATTACTTTGTTGTCATGAATTTCCCTATGGTGATCATGATGTTATCAACATTCGTGTCTTGGTTCTTGATGTAACCGCAACCAAGAGATCATTCCTATGCATATACTACACTTATCATCGACCATATTCCAATTTGTTGAGTTGTTACCTTTGTAAATGTCATGCCTTGACAATTTTAACTCATTACGTGCTTGAAGTTTCAACTCGGTACGCTCTTAGTAATCCTCTTATACATGTTCATACGACCATCTTAATTGACAAGCATGAGTGAATATTCATCTAGAGTTATTATACTAATGAGGTTTGCTCAAGCATGTGTAAATTTAATCCTCAAAATTATTATGCCAAGGTAGAGACTATCATATCTCTAAGTTCATGAGTTTTCATCACTCATATATTCCCAAAAGTACACACCTCGCATTATCTAACATAGGTAATGTTGAAACTTATTCGTTTTCCTTGTGCGCAGGATATGCTGGTATTGTCTTCTCACGATCAAGTCTTCTGAATTGTTATAGCATCGGTTCTAAAGGTAATAATATATCCATAATCATGGGTTGATGTCGAAATCCCGAACCCTTTGAGGGCGATTATTATTTCATCAAGTATTCTCATTTTGATTCCTGAGATCATCTGAGTCACCTCCACAAGATTATGCCTAGAGCATACATCTTCCAATCTAGTATGTTTCTTCACCCGATTTTATGCTTGTTGGGGTCACTATACTCTCCTTGTTATGGATGTAATCGTTTAGATATTCCAGCATTTCCACTTCATGGAATCTCAAATAACAGTTGAGATTTTATCTTGTCGTTACTTTGTCACAATCTGTATGTTTCCAATTGATGACCAGTGTACGTCACGTAGGCATGGGTGGTGGTGATCAGTCATCATGTTATGCTTCTTTCAAATTTAGATGATTCTTTCTTGATTCAAATTTTTCTAGGGTTATGGTGCACCCATTGTTGTAGACGTAATTATTCAGATATTTCGGATTCTCATTTCACATTGGTTTCCCTTGCAGTACATCTGAGTCCCTTAACCATACGTAAATGATGTATACAGTGTCTGTATTAAGGAAATCACGAGTGTTTGTTAGACTACGATCTAAATGGGTACTTACTTCCTTAAAAATCGAAATTGGGGAAACTTCTTAAAGTCTTAACGGTCTTCCCTAGTTTCAAGGTCATATAGACGCATTACTAAGCCATTCTTTATATGTCCTTCAAGAAATTTAAACTTACTGTTCCCCTTATTCATTTACTCATATGGTCTTGGAGTAATTATGAGAGTGAAAGGTTATTCTCGAAACATTCTACTTCCTCTTTCACTCGTGAATTTATTGTGTTCACAGCTTGTCGTTAGTAGTCTATGCTGCTTAAGATTAATAATTAGAGTGAAGATCTTTGAGAGTCCTAACCTTCCGGGAAGGATTGATCATCATACTGGTCATGTACATACGATTCTCATCTTTACTTGAGCGATCTTTAAATAATCCAAGTTTTTAGATCACTATGTTTGCGACACATTCTTAATGAGGAGGCTTAGGAAAAATCGAGTTGTTATCAATAAGCCCTATAAACAAAAGGTTAAGCCCCCATATATTTTGGTTAATTTTTCCTTTGACTTTCACAATGCAGTCATCCTGTACATGCCATAATCCTTAGAGTTAACAATCCTTGGCATGGTTTTCTACTTCAATTGATATGTTATCTATCTTAGGCCTTCAAGGTTTTCGTATGACAATCTGCTCAAGGTCAACATGTGACCAGACCAGGAAGTGTCTCTTCTAACATCTGAACTCTTATTCGACCTTTGATATTTATCATCGTGGTTGTCTTGACGTAATCAAGTCATCGGTACTAGGATTAAGCTTACGAGTACCCTACTCATCCACTATAAAACTTATGTATCAATTCTTCTCGAGGCGGTACTTATCAGTTGAGTAAGAATTGGTAATATCATTCGATGTGCGAAGTAGGGACATCGAGGTTAAGCCTTAAGTAGGGACTCTGGAATTAATATCTTTCTTTAATCGATTTGGTTATCCTCGTACCATAACTAATCTACATCTGAAGTCGATCTTTGGCCTAAGGTACGACGCAAAATCCTCTTGGTAAGTCAAACTAGGGTGGTGTCCTAGTTGGATTGGCCTAACTCATTGCTTAATGGACTTGTTTATGTGACTTTTTTACACATGGGGACACCATTGCTTCCGCTGCATAGTTTGTCCGCAAACTAATGCTCGAGCGGGGTGTTCTAGTGTTGTGGACTTCTTCCTCATATGATCGTTTGTTCAAGTGATACCCACAGGTCGGAGGATCGAAACCTCCCTCTGATACCAGTTTGTAAGATCCTCCCCCTTACCAAGGGAGCCCTGATCTTATGCCTAGGACCGCCGCCTTACGGTGACACTAACTCACGGGTTAGTCGACACCGCAAGACGCCGATCCTGCCGGCTAGTACGATCATAACCTGTTCGGCCAATATGAGAAACAGAAGCAAGTATATAGTAAACAAAACTACACAAGTCCACAGTCACAGAGTACATATTATATAAAAGAAATGATGAGTACATAAATATAGTCCACAATGAGTACAACAAAGAGAGAAATAAGGGCTTATGCCCATTACATTATATCACTGAATCTCTCTTCACAAAGCAAATAGCGGAAGTCTAAACTATCACGGACATCTCGTCCCTTCTGAGAACGCGCTGCAGTAGTAGTAGTAGTAGTAGTCGGCATCTGCTCCTCAAGTTCTGCCTCCTCGTCGTGCTGGTCCATCTCCTCGAGCTCCTAAAAATAGTATGGTCACCGACCATTAGTCAAAAAGACTAAGTCGTATCCTCAGCACCTCCTCCTGCAACTCCTAGGCACCGTGCGGGAGGACGAAGTGGAGGACAAACAAGGGGTGACAAAGGCGGAGCAGGTGACAGGAAACTAAGCAGAATATGTAATCAAGTAAGTAATGGAATGTAACCTTCACTTATGCGGGTACGCATAAGCAAGGGGTCTTCTACAGGGCTCCCATTGTATATAATGTCCCATACCATTATATACAATGGGGTGTCAGGTGTCACAAGCATATATATAAAAGAAAAGTAACCTCAACCTATAAACATGCCCACTCAGGCTTATAGGCTAAGGGATCGTATAGCAGGTCCTAATGTATAAGCGTCCCATACCACTTATACATTAGGTGACTTAAGTTGTTATGAAGGTTAATGTTATGCATCTATATGGTGGGTATGATATGAACATGCAGTGCAACACACACACACGACTCCGTGATCACAGACCTTTAGTTCCCACTTTTCGAGAGCTAGCATCACTCTCAGGTACCACCGTTGTGGCTACGGCAGCAGCGGAGCGGGCGTCTCCGCCTTCTAGGAGGGTATACACACTACCAGGCCTAGACCTCTCTTGTGCGCCTCTGTACACCGTCAGTGCACTCTAGAGTCTCTGCGTACAACTTTGCTGACTACCCGTCAGTCTTGTTGGGCTGGGTGCGCGTTATTAGGAAAAGCCTTCCAGACTCCAGTATAAACATCCTACTGGTCTTTCTAACCCTCGCACCCGCCTGGTCCACCGTACTGCCGTCGGTGTGACGACTGGCCAGTACCGCATGGCCCGCCACTAATATATGCACATGCAAGTGTAGTATATTGAGCCTCCAGCTCGAAGGACTAACCAGTCCCAAAACTCCCCATCCGTCACGGGTGAGAATGTGCTACAAAACCTCCAACCCTGCCTGGGTGAGTATATATGAAACCAACCTCATCTTCCAACTCTGTACGGGTGAGCAAGTAGTCAAAGACTCCAAGTCCCTCCAACCCGGCACGAGTGAATACATGTCCAATTTACCTAACCTAATAGGCTACTCTTGTCTACAGTTTATGATACTTAGAGTCTTATGGTTAATCCCAGGACTGCCCAAGGTATTCCCGGTGATGGGCTCTCAGGGGCACTAGGAGCTGCGATGGGCTGAATCCCAAAGCTCCCTTTCTCAAGGATATTTACTTTAGTTGTTGCTTACCCCGGACCCTTTTTCTCTCTCCTGTTACATAGAGTGACCTAGTGATTTAAGGTATGGATTAAGGAGTGACAGTCTTCCGTCAACTCTACCTAGGCATGACTAATGTTGCACTATTACTCTCGTCTCTAGAATGCATCTGCCACCCAGGGTTATACCTCCGAACTTAGACTCTAACTCAGTTGTTGATTCATCCCCTGGCGGCCTATAGTCCAGCCTACTCCACCGATGCGCAACCCATGACCTAACACCACCCTGAAATCAAATTTCTAGATTCTTGGTCCCACTGACTCCAAATATTTATCCTGGGGTGGTATGGACTACTAAAATGAATATGTGGGTCTTCATGATTTTCCGAGGTTATTTAAGCCTTTAATTAAATCTTATAAATTATTTACTAGGTCATTTACACATGAAGAGTCATCGATCAAAATCTTCTGACCTAGGGAAATTTTCCTGAGTTGCATATGAGTAAAGTATTACTGTCTACAAGACTTCATAATTTTCCTTTTAATATGTCTATTTATCCCATGATTAATAAAATTTCTACATAAATGCCATTTTCCAAATGAAGTAGGAGAGATACATAAATCAAAATTCCAGGAAAATTACTGAGCAATTGTATTACTATTTTATGACTGATGGCAGAGTTTTATTCATTCCTGAACAGTGATGGCCTAACAAAATTCATTTCTAATTATTTACCAAAATGCCATTTTCCTACCTTAATAATTATCAGTGTGTACAAAAATTCTGAAATAAGTATGTAACACTAATATTGATATTGTACATTTTTAGAATTACTTCTACAATTTTCCCACCTGTAATTTCCACCAATTCATATATAAATGTAGAAGGGTAAAACAGTAATTTCAAGATTTCTGCTCCAATAATTTCCAAACAGAGGTCTAAAATTTTCCCAAATCAAATAAAACACCACACTTTAACTTGGCTGAAATTGAGAATTTTCTATAGTCAAAATCTATTTTTCCCATTTATTTTCCCAAAAAGGCCTATATTTTGAAAAATCCCATTAAGTGGTATTTTTAATTCCAAAAATCCCAAAATAATTCTAGGGGTGAAACATGCCCTAAAGTATCACTGGAATTTATTGCATGATTTTTGGGTGCCTCAGCTAGGCTAAATTCACAAAATACAAATTATTGCTAAATGCACACCAAGGCCTAAATTAGCCTACACTTACAAGTGAGTTAAGCCAACATGCCTTGTTCCAATTTCAGGGAAATTTCTACCTCTGGTCTATATGGTCCCTATGGATGAGCCACCAAAATTTGGGGCCAATTGGAGTTAGCTAACTCCAAGAATCACCTAGTTAAGCCCTAGGGGTATTTGGGTGATTTCCTCATATTTTATTTTCCAATCAAGCCCATTTTTGGGCAGGGCCTAAATGTGTCCTAATTACACCTCTGACCAAAATCTCAGGTCAAGGGGGCTTCTGGTTTGGCTTGGGCAGCCATTTGAAATTCTGCAAAATTGCTATTTGCAGCCCAAGTCAAATTTCATTTCTCAAACATGCAAGTGAGATTCCTCATCATGCAGTGAATCAATTTAGCCCAAATTTTAACCATGGGTCTAATATACCCATGAAAGGGTGCCGCCAAAATTTGGGGCCATTTGGAGTTAGGAAACTCCAAAAATCACATTTATTTACTTTTGGGTATTTTTGTAAAAACTATAGCAAAATGTTCCCCAAAAATTCTGATTTTTGGGGAGGACCTAGATTTGGCTAAATAAGCCACATGCCCAAAATCTCAGTCCATTTGGACTTAGGGTTTGAGCAGGGCATCAATTTTAGTTTCTGTCCTAGTTTAAGGGCAGTCCTAGAAAAACAGCCCTACAAGGCAGCCTACTGGTCCAAAACCTATGATTTCTGTGGCATTTTAAGGTTAACTCATCTACCTAAATATTTCATTCAGGGTCCATCCTAAGGTGGGGCCTCTAAGTACCTCATAAATAACATGCAAAATAACTGCCAAATTGTCACAACTTAATCCACTATTCATTAAATTAAATAGTAACAGATTTAATAATAATAACTTAAAATGATTTAATCAATCTTGCACGAATTTTAAAGGCCGATCGGACGGCATCTGTGCTTCTTCTCCATGCACATGCATGCAGGCCAACCCGTGCAGGCCATTCTTGCGGGGCCATTTCCGGCCATCGCCGGCGGCGGGGCCTCCGGCCAAGTCCTCCCCCGGCCTCACGGTGGTCGGGGCTAGAGCTGGCCGGCGACTGGGCGGCGGAGAGCGGCGGACGGTGGCGGCGCAACCAACCCGAAGAGCTCCCAGGCCGCCATTTTTTAAACCTATTTTTAAGCTTTTTGATTCCTATGTCGAGCTCGTTTGAGCTCGACCTCTAACCTAGATGATCTAGGATACTAGTACAGTAAGAGGGGAGGGGATACGGACCATTGGCGGCGGTTGTGGTTGAGGGTGGCGGCGGCTTCCCCTAGCATGAATATTCCGGCGAGTTCCTTGGCTTGCCATGGCTGCTGGTGGCTTCCTTTCTCTCTCTCTCTCTCTGGGGTAGGGATGAAGTGGGAGTGAGTGTGTGAGGTCGGTTTAGGCTGAGTTAAGAGAGGGGGGGGGGGGGGGGGGGCGACTTCACCAATGTAATGGGCGATTTCACCAAGGTAGGGGTGATTTCACCAAAGTGAGGGCTCGGGTTGGGTGTGTGGGCTGACTGGTGGCTTGGGAGTGGGCCCCACTGCATTTGCTAGGTTAATTAGACCCTAATGGGTCGGGTTCCAAGGGTAGAGTTGGATTGGGTGAGTGAAGAGGTGGGGTTTTGGTTCACACACATGGAATAGGCTAGGTTGGGCTTGGGTTGGGTTTAGGCTTGACCTAAGGCTGCATGGTGGGGGGTCCTACACTTCCTAATACTCATGCATGGTCAGCCAACCCATCATGGGTTGGTGGGATGAGCCCAAATGGTCCAAACCCCTTTCTTAGCATCTTCTCTCTCCTACTCCTCCTCTTTTCTCTCTCCTAAGTGTCCTCCCAAAATTACTATTGCAAGACCCTATTTTTCTCTCCCCTAGGGTTTATAGGGTCATTTTAGGCCCACATGATGAATTTTGGGTTGATTTGGGTGGACCCAACCCAGTGAATTGGGCTAGGACACCATTTTCACTATTTGGGTCCAAGGTGTTGACTTGACCCATCATGGGTCAACTGGTTGACCCCATGGCCTACCTTGGGGTCCACTTAGATTGTATTTAGGGTTAGGGCATCATGGTGGGGTCATGGTGTGGCTAAGGTTCCTGTTTAAGCTAGTTTGACCTTGGCCCATGGTGGGCCCCACATGGCTACAACCCACTACCTAGGGTCAAATCTAGCTTCTAACCCTAACACCCTCCCCATGCCTAACCCAATCTAAGTTAAGGGGTCTAGAAGTAACATGGGATGTTACATATAGAACATTTACACTCAGCAGCATAGAAAAAGAGAAAAAGCAAGAAAGTTCTACAGCTCTCAGGAATTCATATTCAACTGAGAAGATCAAAGCTCTTCTACATTCTTCTTCATCCTGAGTTCATCCTGCTTACAGGAAGACTTTCACTCAGAGGCCTTTAGAAGAAGAAGAAGAAGAAAGGAAGCTGTTTGAAGAAGAACACCTATTCCCAATCAAGAATCTTCTTCAAGCTTCTCCTTCAGAACCTCAAGATAATTCTTTGTCTTAGTTCAGAAGAGTTCCTGCACCCTGAAGCAAGACTCCTTCCTGGATATTCTCTAAGCCAGGGGAGCCTTGATTCTTTAGAGCTATCTAGCTCTGTGCAATCCACTAGCTTCTCTAATCTGTTTAACAATAGAGAAGAAGCCTTAACTCTCTCAACCTCCTGTACAAAGGGTTATTACTCCCTTCAAAAGTGAACCCTTGGTGGCAGGGCACCTGATCAAAAACCTGTGTTGGATTTTGAGCTCCTGATCAAAAGCTCAAAGGGTCTACTTGATCTACCTGAAGTAGATCAGTTGGTGGCAGGGCACCTGAACAAAAACCTGTAGTGGAATTCCTACCAGGGTGGTAGAAGAGTGGATGTACCTATTTAGAGGGAACCACTATAAATTTTCTTGTGTCGTCTGTGCTGTTTATTTAATTCATTGTACTGTGGCTGTGAGTAGAAATAACTAGGATTGCTTGTTGCTGTGATAGGATCCCAAGCTTAACTGTAATTACAGTTAGCTCTTTCTTGTGCACTACACTTTGTGTTAGGCTCTAGGGTTATCAATATCTATAAACTAATTCCGCAAATGAACTCTAAGGGAGTTGAGTAGGGTATCATAATTTTTGAATACTCTATTCACCCCCCCTCTAGAGTTGTATCTATCATCACTTTCAAGGACGATCAAAGACTGCTAAATTTCCTTGGCGGATTGGCAGTGTATCAGGTTCTGCAATATCGAATCATCGACTGCACTTGCGATGATATTCTTTGCTTTCTTATCTAGTGAGGCAAGGGCAATCTCATCTGTTGAGCATTGCATCCACAATAATCCAAATTTGCATGAAGTCACCCTTGAACTAAAATTAATTAAGTTGTATTTGATATCTTTGTTTAGTTGTATGTTTGTAGATTATCAGTGCTAAGTGTAGACCAATGTCAGTCTACAGTGGGTCATGAACACAGGACCATACAGTGTAATCCCTCACTGTGTGATCCAAGGTGTTGACTCATGGGTAGCCTCTCAATTGAGTTACACTTTATATTCAAACACTTGGACCATGGGCTGAAACTTGGCTGCTTGAAGAATTAGATTTCCAGAAGTTAAAAATTTTCTAAGTCCACTTCTCGAGAGGCCTAAGATTAGTTCTCAAGAAGTAGAGCTAGAAGCTCTCGTGAACATCTGTTAGTTCTCGAGAAGTTGAGCTACTAGTTCTCGAGAAAACCTGCTAGTTCTCGAGAAGCGCATACTAGTTCTCGGAAACATCTATTAGTTCTCGAGAAGCTCATTCTAGTTCTCGAGAAGTCTCAGTCTACATTTCTCAAGAAGTTAACTTCTAGTTCTCGAGAAGTCTATGTAGTTCTCGAGAACAAGCTTTAGTTCTCGAGTACTATTTTCTTCAGTTCTCGAGATGCTTCTGATTTTTCCTGAACATACTCAACGCCATTTTGTCTCGAGTACTAGCCTAAGTCCAGAATGCATAGTTCTCGAGAAATCAGCCTGTTCTCGAGAACTTTCTCATACCTCTCGAGAACTGATGTTCTATTCAGAAAATTTTTCTAAGTCCGATTGACGAGATTTTTGAAATGACATTTCGTGATTTGTATACGTGTCGTCATTAATGCTAATTCTAACCATTGGGGTAATCCTATTTAAGGTCTTGTCAATAAGACCAAATAATAACCCAGAAGCGGAAAACCCTAATCTCTCAAAAATTCTTCTGACGGCTGTCTCTCTCTCTCTCTCAAGATCATTTCTCAGAGCCGCCGTCGCCGCACCGCTCGCAGATCGAAAAGAAAGCCATTTCCGATCAAGAAAGATTTACTGTTCAAGGATTCTTCTTCCTCTCCTTGATCGAGTAGATCTCCAGATTTCTCAGATCAAATTTTCAGTGGATCTTCTTCAACATTTCTGAAAAAAATCTGCAAGTTAAGAAGAAGACCTAAAGTCAAATTTTTCCAGATCTGAAGAAAAATATTTTTTTGTATTTTTCAAACCTCTTTGTAAATCTTGTAGGAGCATTGCTCTCCGAGTTGTAGGAAGTTGTTATCTTCCGAGTGTAGATCCATTTGGATCGAGTTTGTAGGAACTTGGTTCCGAGGCGTAGGATTGTTTTCAATCCGAGATAGTGGAGTAGCCGAGTCTAGTGATTTGCTAGATCGGTGAGGTAAAGTAGACGTACCCAAGATTGGGGAACGACTATAAATCTTCTTGTATTTTTTTGATTGCTTGATTACTTGTGCAAGTTCGTTAAAATTTTTATTCCGCAAATAGACGCACGATTCACCTATTCACCCGCCTCTAGGTGATTTAGGTTGACAACTTTACACTTTCAATTGGTATCAGAGGGAGGTTGGTCGTTAAAAGGTTAACACCTTTATCAATTTCCTCTCGAAGTTGTCACTTGGATATCCAAGCAATGGACAAGGCCAAAGATTTTGCCAAGCTTCCTTTGTGCACAATGAATAACTTTCCCATGTGGAAGGAGAGAATCAAATTTTTCATGGAAGCTGTGGACCCCCAGATCTTCATGATTGTTAAAGAAGGTCCTTACGTCCCCTTGACTACCTCCACTATAGATCCAACCAAGAAAGTTCCTAAGAAATTGATGGATCTAGATAAGGACGAGATTACACTTGTCTCTTTGGACAAGAAAGCTAAAAATATTATAGCAAGTGCATTCGATGACTCAATGCTGCAAAATCTGATTCACTACCAATCGGCTAAGGAGATGTGGCAGTCTCTAGTAACTCTGATGGAAGGTACTGAAGAAGTGAGGGATGATAGAAGATCCATACTAAACCAGAAATATGAAGCCTTCAAGCAAGGGTCAAAGGAGACCATTGCAGATACTTTTGAGAATTTCTTCAAGATAGTAAATGGCCTAAGAGTGTATGGTCGAGTCTTCACTAATGGGGAGCTGAATGATAAGTTTCTGAGGTCTCTCACAAAGGAATGGGACAACAAAGTCTATGCCATATGTGAGTTTGGCAGACTAGATGAGACAGACCCACAGAATCTATTTGGCAAGATGATGTCCTATGAACTGCAGATCAATTCCAGAAAAGCTGAAGAAGAGAAAAGTCGCTTCTCCTCAAAAGAGAAGTCGGTTGCATTAAGGGCTGACAGTTCAAGGAAGGGCAAAGCTGCCTCACTAGTACCTGCTCAAGAAGTGAGTGAAGAAGAAAACTCTGAGCCAAGCACCTCGGGCTCAGAACTATCTAAAGGAGAGTTATCGTTGCTCTCACGGCAGTTCAAGAAATTCTTGAACAAGAAGAAGTAGTGGAGAGGTAATGATGCCTCATACAGAAGATCACGACATGACAGTGATCAGCGAAAGAAAGGCTAAAGTAGCCATGACAGGTATACCTCTAAACAGAACAAACAGATTTCTACTGACATTGTTTGCTACTGTTGTAACAAACTAGGTCACGTCATTGCTGACTTCCCCCACAAGAAGAAGGAGGGTGGCAGAAGAGAGGAAAATAAGTCCTCATACCATAAGAAGAGGACAGAGAAGAGCCTGTTGGTCAAGAAGGGCAAGACTCTCAGCGACTCTGACTCATCTGAGTTGAGTGAAGAAGAGGAAGCCTACTTTGGGCTCATGGCTCAATCAGATGATGAACAAGAGCCCCAGTTCACTAGGGAGGTAAAATCTCACACTCCTCTCTCTGAATCTGAAAGTTCTGAGCATGATCATAAGGATAGCTCTTCTGAAGATGAGTCAGAACTTATGGCCCAGTACAAGGAGTTGATCATGACTTACGATAAATGTCGCCGAGTCGTGAAAACTCAGGCAAAAGAGATTAAGTCTCTAAAGGCTATGGAGAGTAGCTTGAGAGAAGAAATTGCTAAGAATGATTCTCTTCAAGAAAACTTCAATCTTGCTATTAAAGAATACAATCAAGCTCTTAAGCACCTCGACCTTAAAGAGGAAATCATCAAAGAGTTGAAAGAACAACTCAAGGCTGAGAAGAAACTTGTTGAAAGTTTCTCTAAGCCTAAGACAGTTCTTCCACTCGTTGCTGAATTCTTAGCTAAGGACCAAGGAGCTGGACTAGGCCATGTTGACGCTCCTAGTAAATCTTCTAGGAGAAACAAGGCTCAACGGAAGAATAAGGCCGCCAAGAAGGCCTTGGCCAAATAAAAAGGGAAAGCCCCTCTGGATCAGGCTGTCTTTAAGAAAGTTATCTTTCCAACAAATATGTTTGATCTGGACTCGTCCTATGGTCACTTGACCAGGCCTACTTATGTAGAGCCAAAGTCTCGGTACCAAGGATGGACTCGCCCTCGAAACTTTGGTGAGAGTGTCTTTAAGGCACCCTATGAAGAAGTGATTCTTCAGGGCTATGGTCCTTATAATCATGGACACAACTTCAAGAAAGCACCTAAAGTAAAACCCATTGGGTAAAGGCCTCAGAAGGAGAAGAAATCATGTGACTGCCATCACCATGAAGCTTCCTCCTCTAAGATTGCTACCCCTGCTAGACCACCATCTCAAAAGGCCAAGCAGGAGTACATAAGGCAAAGATACAACATGTTTGACTGTTGGTGCTGTGGAAAAATTGGTCATTTTGCCATCGATTGTTGGTTTAATACCAGAGAGGTCGCTACTCCTCAAGTTGGCAACATGAGATTGACCACTCAGGATGGTAATCTTCGTAGGGGGAGTGTTCTAACCTGATACCAAGGACCCAAACATGTTTGGGTTCCTATGGAAAAGTATCATGAATACAGGTATGTCCAAAGGCCACCAAAATGCCAATCTGGTACTTGGACAGTGGATGCTCTCGGCACATGACCGGGACAAGAAGCTTACTCTAGAATTTCACTTCAGTCTGCAACGGACCAAAGGTCATCTTTGGAGGTTCAGACCGAGGGATAACTAAAGGCTACAGTATGATCACTAACGGTAGTGTATCCTTTCGGATGTAGCTTATGTGGAGGGATTGGAACACAATCTCATAAGCATAAGTCAACTATACGACAAGGGATACATAGTTGAGTTCCACGCTGATAAGTGCTTGATAAAGTTTGTTGACAATATGGAAATAATTCTATCAGGCACTCAAAGTAGGAATATATTTTTCTTAAATTTCATTTGTATAGATTCTTCTACACCAGTGTGTCTTTTAGCAAAAAATAGTGCGTCTCTTGGTGACCAATGGCACAAGAGGCTAGCACATATTACTTTTAAAACTATTAATAAATTATTCTCCCAGAACTTAGTACGTGATGCCCCAAATGTCAAGCACGTCAAAGAGAGACCTCTTCATGCATGCGTAAAAGGCAAGCAAACAAGGGCTACCTTTAAAAGCATCATAGGCAAAAACTCTAATAGGTGTTTACACCTACTTCATACGGACTTGTTCGGTCCACTTCAAATTAGAAGCTTAGGAGGTAAGGATTATACGTTGGTAATTATTGATGACTACTCGCATTTTGCGTGGGTGTTCTTTCTGAAACACAAGTCAGATACCTTCGATATCTTTACAAATTTTGTCAGGCAGGTCCAGAATGAATACAACTGTTCCGTAGTCAAAATCAGAAGTGATAATGGAACGGAGTTCAAATCTGGGGTCATGACAGAATTTTGTGAAAGCCTAGGTATCTTTCATGAGTTTTACTCTGCTCGTACTCCACAGCAAAATGGAGTAGCTGAGAGAAGAAATAGAACACTCATAGAGGCCTGTAGGACCATGTTGAGAGACGTTCACTACCGGAATACTTCTGGGTTGAAGCCGTCAACACTGCATGTCACGTGCAAAATCTAGCCCTCATAAACAAGAATCATGATAAGACACCTTATGAACTTCTAAAAGACAGGAAACCAACAGTTTCATATTTTAGAATTTTTGGTTGTAAATGCTTCGTACTTAACAATGGTAAGTATCATACTACCAAGTTTAGTGAGAAAAGTTTTGAAGGTATTTCTATAGGATATAGTAGCCATAGTAAGGCATACAAGATTTTCAATAGAAAAACTCTGGTCATAGAAGAATCAATACATGTTGTATTTGATGAGACGAGCTTGCTGCAAAGCAAATTGTCTAGTGTGCTTGTTGAAGATGCAGGTACAAGGCTTAAAGAGATCAGCTTGGATGAACTGACTGAAAGTAAAGATGAAAAGTTCATCAAGATCACCTCTCCAACCCCTGTTGGAGAGGTAGAGGATCAAGATGAAAATATTGTCCAGATTGATGAAGTCAATCCAGTGGCTGAAGAAGTCCCAGATGCGAGGAATCTAGAGCTCAGACATTTGAAGGATCACCCAATGGACCAAATAATAGGAGATCCCCGGGATGATGTCAGAACTTGTTGAGGTACAACTAACGAGAATCTCTACTTAAGTTTTCTCTCATAGGTTGAGCCAAAGAAGTTTGAGGAAGCAAACTCAGACGCATCATGAATCTTGTCCATGGAAGAAGAACTGCATCAGTTCAAACGATGAAAAGTTTGGTCACTAGTTCCTAGACCCAAAGGTAAAAATGTCATCGGAATAAAGTGGGTCTATAGGAACAAGATGGACGAGGATGGCACAATCATAAAGAACAAGGCCAGACTCGTCGCCAAAGGATACTGTCAAGAAGAAGGGATCGACTTCGACCAGACATACACTCTAGTGGCAAGGCTAGAGGCTATCAGACTATTCCTTTCTTATGCTGCACTAAAGGGCTTCACAGTCTACCAAATTGACGTGAAATCCGCCTTCCTGAGTGGTGACATAAAGGAAGAAGTGTATGTGGAACAGCCCCCAGGTTTTGTTGATCCTAACTTTCCTGAGCATATTTATTTATTATCGAAAGCGCTGTATGGTTTGAAACAAGCTCCTCGAGCTTGGTACGAAACGCTGTCTAGCTTTCTCCTCGAGAACAAGTTCACAAGGGGAAAGATAGACAAGACATTATTTCTTAGGGAAATTAAAGGCAAGGTTTTGCTAGTGCAAATCTATGTCGATGACATTATATTTAGTTCTACAGACGACAACCTCTGCAAAAAGTTTTCTAAACTTATGCAGGGGAAGTTTAAAATGAGTAGTATGGGAGAGCTGAAGTATTTCTTAGGACTTCAGGTGAAACAATCTGAAGATGGAATTTTCATCTCTCAGACTAAGTTCACCAAGGAGTTGATTAAAAAATTCGGAATGGAGAGTGCAACCTCTATGAGGACTCCAATGGCCTCAGCTATGTCTCTGGACAAGGATGAGAAAGGGAAACCATTTGATGAAAGCAAGTACATAAGCATAGTTGGATTCTTGCTCTACCTTACTGCCAGTTGACCAGACATAATGTTCTCTACATGTGTCTGTACTAGATTCCAAGTGAACTGTAAGGAATCTCACTATGCTGCTACAAAGCAGATTTTGAGATACCTTAAAGGTACACCGAATCTTTTCTTATGGTACCCAAGAAGTAATGACAACGAACTAATTGGTTTTTCAGATGCAGACTTTGCAGGTAGCAAAGATGACAGCAAAAGCACTTCCAGGACGTGTCAGTTCCTTGGAAGAAGGCTTATCTCATGGAGCAGCAAAATGCAAAATTGTGTCGCAATCTCAACGGCCGAGTCAGAATACATTTCTGCCGGCAGTTGTTGTGCACAGTTGCTTTGGTTAAAGAACCAGCTAGAAGATTACAATATGAAGATCAAAGACATTCCATTGTTCTGTGACTCCTCCAACAGAATCACAATCGCAAACAACCCAGTCTCACACAGCCGGACAAAGCACATCGAGCTAAGATATCACTTCATCCGGGAGCATGTGGAGCAAGGGAATGTGAATCTGCAGTACGTGCCAACAGATCGGCAAGTTGCAGATATTTTCACAAAGCCGCTGGACAAGACCAAGTTCAACTTCTTCAAAACTGAACTTGGTTTGCTGAACAGAGAAGGATAGACCAAAGTGGATCATTTCAAAGCTCAAGGATCTAGGACACTTCAAAAAGGTCTGAAATTTCTCTAGTGTAAGAAAAGTCTCGAGAAATGAAGTAAACCTCTCGAGAAGTATGAAAAGTTCTCGAGAACTAAGTCTACTTCTCGAGAATAAGTCAGTTCAGTTCTTGAAAACTACTTTGTTTCTCGAAAACTAACTCTCACTTCTCAAGAAGCTCAAGCTTACTTCTCGAGAAGCTGAAGCTTGCTTCTCGAGAACTAACTTACCTCTCGAGAACCATTACTCTATCCCTCGAGAACAAAACTCTCCCTCTCGAGAAATGCCTCGCCGTTTCGAATTCTGTCCATTTCTTTTTGTAAACCAGTCTATTTCGGCTTTATTAAAAAGACTAATATTAGTTGATTAGACACTTATTTATCTAACCTAGGGTTATATATATATATATAAATCCTTAGAAATCCCTAATCAACCGACATTTCAAATTCACTCCTCTCGAAAACTCTTTTTCTTCCCCGACTCAGAGCTTTGTCGCCGCCGTTCTCTCACGCTCAGTTCACCGACATTTTATCAATGGCGCAGTATTCAAGGATAGGAGTTAGCAGTGAGCTTGTCATGGCCGGGATTGCAGACCTCTCCGACGATTTCAAGAATCTTTTTTTTCTCTTGTACAGTGCAGGTCTCAGTTTTGCTCTTCAAGAACCCTGCAAAATCCTCTTCCCAGAGGTAGATGAGTTTTACTAGAATGCTAAAGTCAAGAAGTACAACACTGTTCTGAAATCCAAGGTTAAGGGAGTAAAAATTCAGTTAAGTACAACCAGTCTCACAAATCTCCTTAGGCTTCCAGTTGGAGATGATGAGGATGAAATTATTAGGGCAGATGCTGACAGAACCTATCGCTTCTGTGGAGTCTCAGCTGACACTACTTCTCTAAGGAGGACTGCCATGAATGATGTTAGTAAGCTCTTGGTAGACATTATTGGAAAAATTCTATGGAGAAGAACGGGATCTATTGGATTCATTACAAATGATCTGTTTGGTGTAATGACTACCATTGTCTGCAGAAAGAGATTTCCCTATGGGATGATGATCTTTGATATGATAAGGGACAACCTTAAAGAACCCAAATTTGCCAGGATAATCTCCTTTATTTTGCATGAGATTGATCTAGTGGTCTTCAAAACTTCCAGAGGTACACCCCTTCATCACTTGAAAAAGATCTCCCTAGCTTCTATTCAGAGATGGGAATTAAAACTGCAGAACCCTAAACAGTTTGCTAAATAGCAAGCTCATCCTGCTTCAGAGGACAGGACCCCATCTCCCTCCTCTCAAGGTATTGCTAAACCATCTGGTGCAACAGCTGAGGGGGAGCCTGCTTCCTCTATCCCAGTTGATAACATCCCCTCTCCTCCCCCAGCCAGATCTCCTTCTCTAGTCAACATTCCTATCAAAACTCCAGCTGCATCAACAGCCCAAAGTCCAGTCAGAACTCCACCTGCTTCTCCAGCACATTCTCCATCCCCAACAGCTAAGCAACATATTCCAGATACCATTCTTCTTTCAGTTGAAGACAGATTATCTCCAGAACCTGCTGATGTTCCTCTGAGAAACCTAGATTTCTCTATTCCCCTCTTTGTTGATGAGTCTGAAGCTATTTTTGTCCAGACAATAAGAGCTCAAAACTCAGTTGTTCTTGCAGAAATTCCTACATGGACTGTACCTCCTGGTGCCTCTGTCTCTTCTGTTCCTGCTGCTATTATTACTGCTGCTACCCCCTCCAGTTCAGATATTCTCAACAAGATTGAAATGATGTTAGCTGACAAGATAAAGTATTTTGATGAATCCTTAAAATTAGTTTCAGACAAAGTCTCTGATCTAGAAAAGGAAATGCAAAGAGGATTTGCTGAAATTCAAAACAATACAGATTAATTGAAATATCTCTTAAAAATAGGTGGTAAAGCCCTGAACCATTCTATAATAAGCATTGGTGAAGTTATGAATCAGTCCCTCACTCTTTCCAGCAATCAGATTGAACTCGAAAAGTCAGCACAAAAGCATGTGATGCAAGTCTGTGAATAAGTTGGTACTTTCAAGGAAGAAACTATAGAACAGCTGAGTGTAGAATTCAGAAAGGGGGAGATGCTAGTGAAAGAACAAGTTGCTAAAGTTGCTACAATTGCTGATTCTCTATGGAATAAGAAAATCACAGAAATTAATAAGTCTGTTTTAGAACAAATCCAATCAGTGAAGCTGTATAACTATGATACCACAGTATGGATGCATAATTAGATTTTTCTTGAATTTCAATTTGATCCCAATGTCATTCCTCAGCACCTCAACCCTTTTGCTGAAGGACAATCCAGTCAAGTGCAAACTCAGTTGCCAGTCTTTTCTCCTAGGCCAGCAGAGCAAATTCCTCCTCCCTCCTCTTATGATCAAGTATGGGATGATATAATTCCCCAAGACCTACCTGAGATTAATACATCTAAGAAGAGAAAGTTTGGGGAAGGCCCCTCTGCCATCAAAATAAATCCAGAGCAAAGGAAAGTAAAAGAATTTGCTGAAGTCATGAGTCCCACCTCCAAAGCTTTAATACTTGGTACTCTCAAGTTAGTTATGGATTTCAATGAAAGCGGAAGTATCCACTACAGCTCCTCTGAGTGGGAACTATATGTAAAATCCATGACTAAAAGGAGAATACATGACAGAGAATATGGAAAGAACAACCCTAAGGCTCTTCCAAAACCTCCCAGATACTACCCAAAGCCTTTCAGCTATCAGAGAAGAAAGAAAGAGAAGCTAGACAAGCAGTTTCATAGCAAAGAATGAATTCCTGTTTACATTTGTTTTTGGGATTGTGATTGAAATGAATGTTGATGGGAAATCTAAAACAATATATATATATATATATATATATATATAACTTCTAGTTTTGATAATTCTGTGTTTACCTTTATTTTCATACTTTTGTATCTAATCTTCATTTATAGTTCTTTCTCTAATGGTATAATTCACCTTAGTGTAGAGGGTTCTGACTTCTACAAATAGGGGGAGATTGTTGGGCATTGCATCCACAATAACCCAGATTTGCATGAAGTCACCCATGAACTAAGATAAATTAAGTTGTATTTGATATCTTTGTTTAGTTGTATGTTTGCAGATTATTAGTGCTAAGTGTAGACCAATGTCAGTCTACTGTGGGTCATGAACACAGGAACATACAGTGTAATCCCTCACTGTGTGATCCAAGGTGTTGACTCATGGGTAGCCTCTCAATTGGGATACACTTCATATTCAAAAACTTGGACCATGGGCTGAAGGTTGGCTGCTTGAAGAATTAGATTTCCAAAAGTTAAAAATTTTCTAAGTCCACTTCTCGAGAGGCCTAAGTTTAGTTCTCGAGAAGTAGAGCTAGAAGCTCTCATGAACATCTGTTAGTTCTCGAGAAGTTGAGCTACTAGTTCTCGAGAACATCTACTAGTTCTCGAGAACATCTGCTAGTTCTCGAGAAAACCGGCTAGTTCTCGAGAAGCGCATACTAGTTCTCGGAAACATCTGTTAGTTCTCGAGAAGCTCATTCTAGTTCTCGAGAAGTCTCAGTCTACATTTCTCAAGAAGTTAACTTCTAGTTCTCGAGAAGTCTATGTAGTTCTCGAGAACAAGCTTTAGTTCTCGAGTACTATTTTCTTCAGTTCTCGAGATGCTTCTGATTTTTCTTGAACATACTCAGCGCTATTTTGTCTCGAGTACTAGCCTAAGTCCAGAATGCATAGTTCTCGAGAAGTCAGCCTGTTCTCGAGAACTTTCTCATACCTCTCGAGAACTGATGTTCTATTCAGAAAATTTTTCTAAGTCCAATTGACGAGATTTTTGAAATGACATTTCGTGATTTGTATACGTGTCGTCATTAATGCTAATTCTAACCATTGGGGTAATCCTATTTAAGGTCTTGTCAATAAGACCAAATAATAACCCAGAAGAGGAAAACCGTAATCTCTCAAAAATTCTTCTGACAACCGTCTCTCTCTCTCTCAAGATCATTTCTCAGAGCAGCCGTTGCCGCACTGCTCGCAGATCGAAAAGAAAGCCATTTCCGAACAAGAAAGATTTACTGTTCAAGGATTCTTCTTCCTCTCCTTGATCGAGTAGATCTCCAGATTTCTCAGATCAAATTTTCAGTGGATCTTCTTCAACATTTCTTAAAAAAAGCCGCAAGTTCAGAAGAAGACCTTTAGTCGAATTTTTCCAGATCTGAATTTGTTTGTATTTTTCAAACCTTTTTGTAAATCTTGTAGGAGTGTTGCTCTCCGAGTTGTAGGAAGTTGTTATCTTCCGAGTGTAAATCCATTTGGATTGAGTTTGTAGGAACTTGGTTCCGAGGCGTAGAATTGTTTTCAATCCGAGATAGTGGAGTAGCCGAGTCTAGTGATTTTCTAGATCGGTGAGGTAAAGTGGACGTACCCAAGATTGGAGAACCACTATAAATCTTCTTGTCTTTCTGTGATTGCTTTATTACTTGTGCAAGTTCGTTAAAATTTTTATTCCGCAAATAGACGCACGATTCACCTATTCACCCCCCTCTAGGTGATTTAGGTTGACAACTTTACACTTTCATCATCTTTGTCGAGATCCATTAGTTTCTTTGGTACCTTCTTGGATGGATCGATAGTGGAAGCTGTCATGGGAATATGAAGGCCTTATTCCCCAATCATGAATATGCGGAGATCAATAGCTTTCATGAATAATCTGACTCTCTCTTTCCACATGGGAAAGTTAGCCTTGGTGCACACCAGAAGCTTTGCAATGTCCTTGGATTTGTCCATGCTTGATAATCTCCATGATAACTAGAAGTAGATTTGTTCAAGGTGTGAACCATTTTGTGAACAACCTTCCTCTGATATTAATTGAAGTATCTAGTTACCTACCTAAATCACCTTGAGGGGGGGGGGGAATAAGTGAGTTCTGCGTCTTTTGTAGAATAAAAACTTGAGAGTAATTGACACAAAAAATAACTAAGCATAACCCAGACGACATAAGGAATTTATAGTGGTTCCCCAATCTTGGGTACATCCACTATACACCTCGCCTATCTAGCACCACGACTAGCCTCGACTACTTCACTAAATCTCAAATTGCAAAAATCCTACAACTTGGAGCAACGCTCCTACAACTCGGAGATAACACACTCCTACAAACTCGAAGAACAAAGCTCCTACAAACTCAGAGACAAAGCTCCTACAAGAGTTACAATAATCTTTACAACAACAATAAAAACTTTATACTCTCATATCTGAAATTTTCAAGGTTCTTCCTTCTTGAAAATTGAAAATCTCTGTGAAGAAGATGAGGAAGAAATATCAAGAAAACTTTGATTTGAAATGCTTAGGACCCGACATGATCAAGTAGATGTTTGAAGAACTTGAATCTATGATCTGTCAAATCTGTTCTTCTTAGAATCGCTAGATCGAGAGAAGAGCGATAATGAAGAATGACGATGATGGCGCGACTTCTCTCGATTTGAAAATTGCGAATGAGATTCTGAATAATGTTGTTAGAGTTAGCGATTCCTCTAAAAGGGCTTCTTATTGGACCTCGTCTAACGGTCTGAAATCACTAAGGAAGGATCCACGTGGACCAATCATGAGGAGCTTAGGTTATTTCAAAATCCTGTCAGACAGTTTAAAAAGAAGTTTTCTGTAACTCTATTTCTCGAGAATACATATGATTTCTCGAGAAGGATTTGCTTTCTCGAGAAATGGCATAACCTTCTCGAGAAAATACTTAACGCAAATTCTTTGAACTGAATAACTGATTTCTCGAGAAGGAACTTGACGTCTCGAGAAAAAAATACTTAGCTTCTCGAGAAACAATTTTGACTTCTCGAGAACTGCTTTGCTTTCTCGAGAACTATACATGGCTTCTCGAGAATTCTTCAGGACTTTCTCAAGAAAAATACTTGAAGATTATTTCTGAGAATTTTTCGAGAAGTCTTAAGGTTTCTCGTGAACAGCTTTGCTTTCTCGAGAACTAAACTTAGACTTCTCGAGAAATACACTTCATCTTCTCGAGAAAAGTACTTAGAAAATTTTTCTTTAAAAAACTAATTCTTCTTTGTTGAAAACCAGTAACCCTTCCTTTCTTCCATTATTTTAGTACTTGAAAATGAAGTGCATCCCAATAGATAGGTTACACATGAGTCAACATCATAGGTCACACAATGAGGGATTACATTGCATGGTCCTGTGTTTAGTTACTCATTGTAAACTGACATTGGTCTACACTTAACAATAATGACCTGCAAGCACTCAACTAAAGAATAACATCAAATACATAATTATTTCAACTTAGTTCAAGAGTGACTTCACACAAATCTAGGATATTGTGGATACAATATCCAACAGATACAATCCTCCAAATAAACTAAATTTTTCAAAAAATCATCTTCGAGAACTAGTAATTGGAGAGCCTTTACATGGGATTAGAACTCATTCGTCCGTGCATGATTTTTTTTTTCAAACTTATGTTTTATATCTAAAATTGAACCTAAAAACATTTCTGAAGCACTAAATGTCGAGTCTTAGTTTTTGGCCATGAACGGGAAACTTAATCAATTTGAAAGAAATAGAGTATGGACATTAGTGGAGTGCCCCAATAACCATCCAGTTATTGGTGTTAAGTGGATCTTCAAAGATAAACTTGATGGTCAGTTAAGGATAACCAAAAAAAAAGCTAGGTTGGATGCTCAGGGATACTCTCAGATCAAAGGGGTGGATTTTGAAGAGTCTTTCGCACCCGTAGCTCGCCTTGAGTCTATTAGGATGCTCTTAGCATTCACTAGTTTAAAAGGATAAAATTGTATCAAATGGACGTCAAGAGTGCGTTTCTAAATGATTATATTAAAGAAAATGTGTATGTAGAGCAACCACCCGATTTTACAAATAGTAATCATCCAAATTATGTCTATAAACTCATAAAAGCCTTATATAGATTAGAGCAACCACCTCGTGCCTGGTATGATAGGTTAACAGTTTTTTGTTGCTAACATGGTTTTAGGATGGGAAGTACGGATACTACATTATTTGTAAAACAGAGTGATTCAAATTTAATGATCATGCAAATATATGTCAATAATATAATCTTTGGTGCCACTAACGAGAAACTATGTGAAGAAATCATAAAAGTGATACAAAGTGAATTTGAAATAAGTTTAGTGGGAGAATTGACAAACTTCTTAGGTTTTCAAATTTATCAACGAGACGATGATATCTTTATTTGTAAATTAAAGTACATAAAAGATATGATTAAGAAATTTGGTTTTGAGAATTTAAAACAAGCAAAAAATCATATGAGCGCATCACTAAAACTAGGGATGGATGAATGTGGCATTTCGATGGACCAAATATTATTTAGAGGCATGATCAAATCATTATTATATCTAAGTGCATTTAGACTCGATATCATGTTTGTCGTCTGCCTTTATGCTAGATATCAAGCTAATCCTAAAGAATATCATCTGAAAGTCGTTAAACGTGTCTTTAGGTATCCCATAGGGTCTCAAAATCTTGTTCTTTAGTATCCACACATCACCAACTTTATGCTCTATGGATATTCATATTCAGACTAGGCTAGATGTTCACTTGATCACAAAAGCACAAGTGGCACGTGCCACTTCTTAGGGCCGGTACTAGTTTTATGGTAGAGTAGGAAACATAATTCTGTTTCCCTCTTTACGGCTGAGGCCTAATATATTGCCCTAGGAAGCTATTGCGCACATGTTCTTTGGATGTCACAAATGTTAAAGGACTTTAGTCTCTCCTTCAAGAACGTTGAACTTAAGTGCGACAACAAGAGTGTCATAGACTTAATGAATAATCTGGTGCACCACTCTCATTCAAAATACATAGACGTTCGTCATCACTTTATTTGTGATCATATTAAGAAGGAGAATGTGAGTGATAGTTTAACTTTCAAGGCAGCCTAAACACCTAGAGGGGGGGGGGGGGTGAATAGGTTCTGCTTTTCTTATAAAAACTTCTAGGCAGAATTCAAAACAATAGCTAACACAATAAGCACAGCAATCACAGAAAATAAAACATCACAGATTGCACAATGTTTTATAGTGGTTCCCCAAGGTCTGGGTACATCCACTTTCCCCCTTCACCTATCTAGCAGTATGCTAGATTTGGCCAAACTTCCACTTATCTCAGATCAACAGATCCTACAACTCAGAACCCAACTGGTTCCTACAACTCAGGCACAACTGCCCTACCTCAGCCTTGCCCCAAGGCCTACAACTCAGAGAATATCCTTCTCCTACACTCAGGCAAACAGCCCTACCACTCAGAGTTCAACACTCCTACACTCAGCCTTTATAACATAGGCTTACAACTCAGATCTGTGTAAACAGATCCTACAGAAATATAGAAAAGATTGTTAATCTGTCTTGCCAAAGTTGAGAGAGAAAAGGCCAAGACAATTCTTGATCAGCTGATGCAATCAACTGTATCTGAGCCTTCTTCAAGGCTTCTTGAAAATGAACTTAGCTGAGTTGATTCCAAACAGCTTCTTGAGAATCCACTGGTGGTTTCTTTCTTCTTCTTCTAATTCAGGCTTGATCTCTCTCTATCCAGCACTTTGAAAGATTCTTCTGAATTCTGATTAGAACTCTTCTTAGATCTATCCTTAGATAGTCTTCTTAGATCTCCCGGAGAAAATCTTCTTAAGTGCCTAGCACTTTCTTGAAATGAATTGGATCGTAATCCTTCTCAACTTTTTGATTCTCAACAATGTTTTTCAACAGTTACTTTCTCCTTCTGAATCCATCTATTTATAGACATTCTTCATGGTAACCGGCTGATCCGGTTTCTAACCGTTTTCTGACAAGTCTGACAGCTTCAGTTAACCGGTGGTAACCCACAGCTGTCAAGTCCTCAAACAAGTCCTGTGCCTTAGTCTTGAACCACAAGTTGTTGACATAGTCTGTCAGAAAGTGTCGAGACCATCTGTCTATCTGAGTCGACACAATTGACTTTGGTGTCGACACAGTCTTCAGTGATGTCGACTAAGTTGCCTTTGAGTCGACACAGCTTCTTCTGAAAATAACTTGGTCTTGACTCTTCAGTGTGTCGACACAAGTCCTGTGTGTCGACACAGTTGTTGTAGAATCATAACTTAGTAAGTGTCGACACAGTCTTCAGGTGTCGACAAATTCATTTCTTAAATCTGCTTTAATGTGTCGACTTAATCACAATGTGTCGACACACTCTGCTGGTGTCGACAAACTTGAGGTCGACTATTTTCTTCTGTGTCGACACATTCAGCTGATGTCGACAATCTTGAGATCGACTATATTCTTCTGTGTCGACACATTCTCCCAATGTTGAGGTCGACGCTTTTCTTCTGTGTCGACACAAATTCCCAGAGTTGTGTCGACTCTTTTCTTCTGTGTCGACACAAATTCCCAGTGATGTGTCGACTTACTTCTTCTGTGTCGACACTTTTTCCCAGTGTAGTTGTAGACTAACTGCTATGTGTCGACACTGCTTCCCAGTGTTGTGTCGACTCTTTTCTTCTGTGTGTCGACACTGCTTCCTCTGTGTCGACACTTGGACTTAGAATTTTTCTGCATACTTTACCAATTCTTCACCTGCACATGTCAACTTAAAACAACATCAAATACACCTTGATGTATATCATTGAGCTAGGTTGGGCTTCTTCAAATCAGGTACACATTTTCCAATGTATCCAACAATCTCCCCCTATTTGGAGAAGTCATAACCCCTATAGCCAATGATATACACCATTTATAAACAGTACTAAATGATGATTAATGACATATCAGGAATACTTTAATATAAACAAAACATAAAAACAAATCATTACAGAATGCACATTATAATATGCCAAACAACATTTTGTTTATAACTGGGTAATGTTTGATTACAATGTTTTACATTTAATGATTACATCATAACATTACAAAACACTATAAAAGAACTTGAAACAAAATCAGGCTTGATCAGGCTCTTTAATTGTAATCCCTTTGCCAGATTGAATTGTAGCTGTCACAGGAGCTTCTGATTCTTCAGCTATCTTCTTTCCTTTAAGATCAGCTTTCTTCTGAGCTTCTTCCTTGATCCTTTGCCTTTCAAAATAATGAAAAGGCTTAGGGAAGTATTTGCTTGGCTCCTTAGCATCAGATGGCAGTCTTCCCAGCTTGGCTTTCCTTCTGAATTGTACTATTGCTTCTTGTCTTGCCTCATACTTCTGCCATTCTATTTCATTGTACCACTTGCCTCTTTCATGAACTTTATCTTGTACAGCTTTCCATGCAGTGAGTATTATATTCCTTGAAGTAGGACTCCACTGCTCATAATCTGGCTTCAGTACAGCCTGCTCTCTGAATTTCCTCTTTGCTACTAGAGCATCTTGCTGTTCTTTTAGAATAGCCTCAGGCTTATCAACCTTTCCAAAGACAATATTAGTAACCTCCTTTGGAGGACTATACATTCCTTGAACCTTCTGATCGATCATGTCAAAATCTGGAGGGGGGTAAATGACTTGGGCAACCTCAGGTTGAGTGCCTTCAAGTAGATTTGATTGTATTCCTGATTCAGCTACCATAGCATCATCACACAATGGGGGATATCCCAAAGTGGCTCGAATGCTATTGGTCACCCATTTGGAGTGCTCTGAGCCTGCATGAATTAGCATCCTCTCCCCCTTTATGGCTTCTCTAGATACATGATCTCTTAGATCTTCCTTTTGAAATCGAATTTGGCCATCCAAATAATTCACACCCTCTTTGAAAAATGGTCTTAACTTTTGAAGCTTTTCAGATATATCTTTTTGAGAGGTTGTGATGGCAGTCTTAACAGATGCAATGGCAGCTTGAAAATTCTTATCAAATTCTTCCCTTTCTTTGGCTCTATCTGCAGGCAGACCTGGAACAATCTTCTTTACCTCCTCAATGATCTCATTATGAGATTCAGTTAAATTATCATTCATTCTGATCTAATTTTCCAAAACATAACTTTGCTTCAAAGCAATGTCATCCACTTTTGTAGTAATAGCCTCCTGTTGTTTAGCTAGATAAACCACAGCATTGCCACCCTTGTGGAAGCAATCTGTCATTTCCTTTTTATGCATGTTTACCTGAAACTGGATGGACTTGATATCCTGAGCTAAGTCAAACTGAAGTGACTTGCTATTCTCATCAACATACTTTTCCATAGCCAACCTTTGTTCATCCAATTTTACTTGTAGATCTATCATAAATTTGTTGTAATCAAAGGCTGGAGATTCTTGGAGAGGTGTGGTCTGTAAAGCCTGCTTATAATTCTTGCTTCTTCTCTTGAAGACAACAAGTTTTCTTTTCTTTGCCACCCTGGCATCTTCAGTTTCTGTTTCAGATGAAGTATCTACATGAATTCTTTCTTGAGGATGATGAATTGTATCAGTACCAGGGACCTGTTGCTCAGCTTCAACATCCACTGGCTCACCCTCAACCTGTGGCTCAATTTCAGTTTCCTGATCAATGTCCATACCTATGGACTTCTCAATATCTGGTCCACCTCCTTCTTTATCAGCAGTAGTATCAATATCTGGTAACAACTCCTCCATAGTAAATTCCAGTTGAGCTGTTACTTCTGCAGCAGTTAAATCTTGAGACAAGTTTAACTGTGCTTCCTCTTGTACTTGCACTTCAGTATTTGTTGTATCTGGAGTAGGAGTGGACACCAGCTCCCCCTGAACCTTTGGAGCAGGAGTGGAAACTGGCTCCCCCTGCATCTGTGCAGGTGTTGATACTTCCTGGACCACAGTTGAGTCAAGCTGTGTCCTCAGTGGATCTTCTTGTACTTGTTCAGATTCTTGATTTTGTGTAGGGGATTTTACAGGGGTGTCTGGCCTGCTCTCTTCAGGCACATCCTTGGACAGCACCCTATCCCACCTAGAGAATAGTCTCATATCCATTTTTCTCATATGATTAATCTTACTCCCTTGCAGTTGCTGCATCACATCAGGAATCACTCCAGTGAGGTACAGGCTCATGATCCTAGCCATGTTAGGCTTCTTGATTCCTTCTTTGATCTTGTCAAAGATCACTCCTGACCAATCAGTAGGAATAGTAAATACAATCCTGGTCATCAGGCTGAATATATAGGCAGAAATCCTATCATATCCACCTGTCTTGCAGAGGATTACCTTCCCAACTACTTCTGACAAGAACTTCCCTTGCTGATTCATACCCTTCCTGTTGAATGCAGCTCCAATCTTCAATCCTGAATCCAGTCCACACCATTGAAGGGCTTCCCTTGTCTTAGATATAGGAACTTCCTCTTCATTCTCAACTACTTGCAATTGGAAGATCTTTCTTAAACTTCTTTGGTTAATCTTTACCTTAGTCCCTTGAACAGTGGACTTGATCTTGAGGCCAGTAGAATGGACTGATGCAGAGATAAAGAACTCGTGCACCTCCTTCTTCCAGATTTTAGTAGGTTCTGAAATGAGAAATTCTAACCCTGATGCAGAGAGGAGGGTGATAACTCCTTGGACATCTGGCGGCGCCTCTGCAAAGGCCTGGCGCACCAACTCATACCCTTCATTGATGTTATCTTCAATCCTTGGCGCCATCGTTTTGTCGAGAAAGCTTGAGAGAAGAGAGAAAGATAGACTATCGACACAGGGTTTTAGTCTCGAAAACCTTGGAAGCGTGTCGACAGAATGAGATTTTAACCTATTTATAGCCGCAGTTGAAAGAAGTTCAAGAGGCGCCAAAAACAGTCAAAATGTGTCGACACAGACGGAATGTGTCGACACAAACTTCTACCGTCTCGACATTACTTCAGCCTACTATGTGTCGACACCAATTTGTGGTTATGTCGACACCTTAGATAAACAGAAATTCTGTGTCGACTCTAAGGATAAGTGTCGACACATATTCTGTAAGTGTCGACACCATTTTCCTGGTTGAGTCGACATTATATTTCTGGTTAAGTCGACAATATAACTCTTAAGTGTCGACACATATTCTCTGTGTCGACACAATATTTCTGACTTGTCGACATAATTTCTCTGAGTCGACACATTACTACTGAATGTGTCGACACATTCTTACTTAGCCAATTTCTGTAATTTCAATGTGTCCTTTTTAACACTTGATTATGTTGTTGTTATTACCTTTACTTATTTATATACCACTTCAATTGCATTGTTAATGATTTTGTTAATACATTAATCAATGGTTAACATACCTAATTCAATTTTGAATTTATTGAATTTGGTTTCATCTAAAGGCTTAGTAAACACATCTGCTATTTGATAATCTGTTTTTACAAATTCCAATGAGATGTCTCCTCTTTCTACATGTTCTCTAAGAAAATGGTATTTGATTTCTATATGCTTAGTTCTACTATGAGAAACTGGGTTATTAGCAATAGAAATAGCACTCTTTGAATCACATAAAAGGGGTGTTCTACTTACCTGAATACCATAATCCTTAAGCTGATGCTGCATCCACAATAGCTGAGCACAGCAGCTTCCAGCAGCAACATACTCTGACTCAGCTGTGGAAATTGCCACACTGGTCTGCTTCTTACTACTCCAAGATATTAGTCTTCCCCCCAGGAATTGACAAGTACCTGTAGTACTCTTTCTATCCTCTCTACATCCTGCAAAATCTGCATCTGAATAGCCTGTTAGTAGAAAATCTCTATTCCTAGGGTACCAAAGACCTAGAGTAGGAGTGCCCTTTAGATATCTCAGAATCCTTTTGACTGCAGTATAATGAGATTCTTTAGGGCAGGCTTGGTACCTAGCACAGACACATGTTGCATACATAATGTCAGGTCTACTAGCAGTGAGATATAGTAGAGACCCAACTATTCCTCTATACAATGATTCATCAACAGGTTTACCTGTCTCATCTTTGCATATAGGCATACTAGTTCCCATAGGAGTTCTCATGGTGGAGGATGACTCCATACCATACTTCTTAATTAATTCTTTGGTGAACTTAGACTGGGATATGGACAATCCATCATCAGTCTGTCTTACTTGGAGTCCCAAGAAGAACTTAAGTTCTCCCATACTGCTCATCTCAAACTTCCCTTGCATAAGTTTGGCAAACTTTTTACAAAGGTTGTTTTCAGTAGATCCAAAGATTATGTCATCAGCATAGATCTGGACTAAGATGATCTTTCCTTTGGATTCCCTAAGGAATAGAGTTTTGTCTATCTTTCCTCTTGAGAATTTATTCTCAATGAGGAAGGTAGATAGGGTTTCATACCAAGCCCTTGGAGCTTCTTTTAACCCATACAAAGCTTTCCTAAGCTTATACACATAATCAGGTTTAAGAGGATCTACAAAACCTGATGGCTGCTCTACATATACTTCTTCTTTAAGATCACCATTCAGAAATGCTGACTTCACATCCATCTGGTATACTTTGAAGTCTTGGTAGGCTGCATAGGCAAGGAACATTCTGATTGCCTCCAGCCTTGCTACTGGAGCAAAGGTTTGATCAAAGTCAATCCCTTCTTCCTGCCTGTATCCTTTTGCAACCAATCTTGCTTTATTCTTTACTATTATCCCACTCTCATCTAGCTTGTTCCTATAGATCCACTTAGTGCCAATTATATTGTGGCCTCTTGGTTTAGGAACCAGCTCCCAGACTTTGCATCTTCTGAATTGATTCAGCTCCTCTTGCATAGCATCAATCCAGTGCTGGTCTTGGATAGCTTCTTCAAACTTCTTAGGTTCCATCTGGGACAAGAAACTTGAATGCAAAACTGTGCTTTGATTTCTGCTTCTAGTTTGCACTCCTTGTCTTGGATCACCAATTATCTGATCAGTTGGATGATCTCTCAGATATCTTATAGCTGGAGGAAGATTCCCTTCAGGTTGAGCATCTCCAGCTTCTTCATTCTGCTGAGCCTCCTGGTTTTCATCAGCTTCCATTATCTCTTGTACTCCCCCTGGACAGCAGCCTTCATTTTCCAATGCTCCATCTTCCTTTGAAGCTTCAGCAATGGAGAGCTTGTCCATCTTCTTGCTTATACCTGTTGAGTCATTTGATCTACAAGACAACTCACAATTGATTAATCTTGTTTCATCAAATACAACATGCACAGATTCTTCAACCACTTGAGTAGTTAAGTTAAAGACTCTATAGGCCTTACTATTTGTGCTGTACCCAACAAATATCCCATCCTGGGATTTGGCAGCAAACTTAGTCAAATATGACTTGCCATTGTTAAGTATATAGCACTTGCAACCAAAGATCCTGAAATAGGATAGATTTGGTTTTCTGCCTTTCACAATCTCATAGAGAGTCTTTCTGTGGCTTTTGGTGATAGAAGCCCAATTGATGACATGACAAGCAGTGTTAACTGCCTCAGCCCAAAAATATTCTGGGAGAGAGGTGTCACTCAATAGAGTTCTACCAGCTTCAATTAATGTTCTATTCTTTCTTTCAGCAATTCCATTTTGCTGAGGTGTTCTTGGTGAGGAGAACTCTTGGAAAATCCCAAAGTCTATACACAAGTTTGTTATGCTTTCAGATTGAAACTCAGTACCATGGTCACTTCTGATTTTGACCACTGTACTATTCAGTTCATTCTGAATTTGCTTTACAAAATTAAGTAATACACTTGGGGTTTCAGATTTTTGTCTCAGAAAGAACACCCATGTAAATCTAGAATAGTCATCTACAACCACTAGAGTGTAGACCTTCCTACCTAGACTGTGAACTGGCATAGGACCAAAAAGATCCATATGCAAGAGGTATAAGCACCTCATAGAATCCTTGTTTTCAAGGCTTTGAAATGAGGTTTTTGTCTGCTTGCCCTTTTGACAAGCTGAGCATACCCCTTCCTTTATACACTTAACTTGAGGCCCATTCCTCACTAGTTCTTTACTAAAGAGTTGGCCAATTGTCTTGTAGTTTAGATGAGCCAATCTCTTGTGCCACTTAACACAATGAGAAGCATTGTCATCAGCTACAAGACAAATGGGGGAAGCCTTATTCTCACATTCAAAATTAAGGCAATACACATTTCTCTTCCTGTACCCAGTCAATATGATCTCTTGATCACTTGACCTTTTGATATGACATCCATCCTTACCAAATGAAATGTCATATCCTAGATCACTCAGCTGGCTTATGCTTATTAGATTATGTTTCAAACCTTTTACATAGGCCACTTGGGTGATAGTAATTAGGTTAGAAGAAATGTTACCAAACCCTTTGATGACTCCTTTTTCAGATCCACCAAAGATCACTTTATGTCCATCTTTGACAGATGAATACTTCTTCAGCAGCCCCTTTGTTCCAGTCATGTGCCTGGAACAACCACTATCCAAGTACCATATAGGGGCATGGTTACTTGGATTCACCTGCAATACAGAATTACTTACCCTTAGAACCCAAGTAAGTCTTGGGTCCTTGGTTCAGGTTAGCATTAATAAAGTTATCATAACCTCTTCTAATAGGTAGACTCTTATTCTTTATAACACTTGTGTTATACCAGCAGTCCAATGCAAAATGGCCCCTCTTGCCACAACACCAACATTCAAACTTATTGTATCTAGATCTAGATACATCCTTGTCAGTAGAATTTCTGTTCATTGCTGGTGCTGTTGCTACTTCACCTACTGATTTCTTAAAACCATTTGGTTTATGACCATAGGTAGGCCTGCTTGCCTTAACACCCTTGTTCTTCAGAACATTTGTCTTAATATGACCTTGAATGTCTTCATGATCATATATGTTAGAAGGCACTTTCTCCTTACTAAACCTTATGGGGACTGAAAGGTTTAGTGGCTGAATAGGGACTTTGCCTTTCCTCTTGAATCTGCCAGCCCTGGAGTTACCTTTAAATCCTAATCCAGCCTTACCCTTCTGAGTGACAAATTCATCTATCAAGGGTAAGACAGATTTTGGCTTAGAGTAACTAGCCACTAAATCCCTTTCAATTCTAAGTCTGGCCTCCAGACTCTTTACTTGATCATTAGTATAATTAATTGTGCCCATCTGAATAATAGTTATATTCTTCAGCTTGGCAATTTCATTTAATTTTTGATCAAGGACTTTTTCTAACTCAGTTGTTGCTACCCTTAGTTCAGCAATTTCCTGAGCCTGTGTTTTAACCAGGTTCTTGCTTTTCTTAAGGGCCTGCAACAAGTCCCCATACTTGTCTATCAATTGATAGACATCTCCTTCAGATCCAGATGCATCTTCATCACTTGATGCAGATGTAGCTGATTCTTCACTTGTACTACAAACAGATGTACAGGAAGAACAATTTACCTCATTAGGACCAGACTGATTCTGGCATATGTCCTCTTCTGATCTTGTCATCAAACCCATGCATTGATGTTCATTGATGGAGTCCAGCAACTGCATAAACTCCTCTTCCTCAGATGCAGCATATAGTCCAATATATGCTTCAGCTTCAGATCCTGATTCTGAAGTTGACTGGTCTGACAGACTTTTATCTTTCTTTGCTACAAAGGATTTCTCCTTCTTGCCTTTCTGATAAGTCTTCTTCTTTTCTGAAGATTCCTTCCTTTTGTCAGGACAATCAGCCACTACATGTCCAGGCCTATTGCAACAATAGCAGACAATCTTTGAAGTAGTGGCTTTGCTGGGCTTTGATCTGCTTTTCTCTTTCCTTGATGACCTTCTCTTCTGATAATAGTAATCAACTTGCTGTGATGTGGAAGGCCTAGACTTCCATTGCTTCTTTTTCAAGAACCTTTGGAATTGTCTAGTAAATGCAGCAAAGTCTGCATCTGAATCACAGCTAACTGAACCCTTATCTGAATTTTCAGAACTATCTTCTTCAACTTTCTTAGGAGGAGATGGTGATTTCCTCCTATTCTTTCTGGTGGCTTCAGCATTAAATGCCACAGTCTTTTCTCTATGCTCTCCTCTTGAGTTTCTTTCCTCCTCCTTCCTTACCATAAGTTGCATTTCATAGGATAGCAACTTTCCAAACAGGGTTGGAGGAGATATTTCTGCCAATTTAGCCACTTCTCTTATGGCACAGATCTTTGTATCCCAATCCTTTGATAAGGATCTTAAGAATTTGTCATTCAGTTCATAGGTACTGAAGACTCTTCCATAGGATATTAGCTCATTCACAATTCTATAGAATTTCTTATAGCACTCAGTTATGCTATCAGATTTTCCTTGTCTAAAGCTTTCATACTCCTGATTCAGCATAGACTTTCTGTCCAGCCTTACTTCTTCAGATCCTTCCATGTAGACAATCAATGTATCCCACATCTCCTTGGATGTCTTGCAGTGAATCAGATTCTGAAATGTTGAATCATCTATGGCACTGACAATGATATTCTGTGCCCTTTTATCCATGGTTGCCAAGATGATTTCATCCTTGGTCATTTCTGAATAAGTCTTTGGTATTTGGATATTTGCATCAAGAACAGATATCTTCATTAGAATGAAGGGCCCTTCTTGTACTGTGATGTAAATCCTTGGGTCAGATGCTTCCATAAACAATCTGACTCTCTCTTTCCAGATCCCAAAGATTTCCTTCTTGCATATGGGTAATTTCATAGACCCTAGCTCCTTATGATTCTCTCCAGAACCCATCTTCTTGAATCTTGAATCTGCCTTTCAGATCTACCTCCGACTGTTAAGTCCTTTTTGAGGAACCTCGCTCTGATACCACTTGATAGTTTAACTTTCAAGGCAGCCTAAACACCTAGAGGGGGGGGGGGGGTGAATAGGTTCTGCTTTTCTTATAAAAACTTCTAGGCAGAATTCAAAACAATAGCTAACACAATAAGCACAGCAATAACAGAAAATAAAACATCACAGATTGCACAATGTTTTATAGTGGTTCCCCAAGGTCTGGGTACATCCACTTTCCCCCTTCACCTATCTAGCAGTATGCTAGATTCGGCCAAACTTCCACTTATCTCAGATCAACAGATCCTACAACTCAGAACCCAACTGGTTCCTATAACTCAGGCACAACTGCCCTACCTCAGCCTTGCCCCAAGGCCTACAACTCAGAGAATATCCTTCTCCTACACTCAGGCAAACAGCCCTACCACTCAGAGTTCAACACTCCTACACTCAGCCTTTATAACATAGGCTTACAACTCAGATCTGTGTAAACAGATCCTACAAAAATATAGAAAAGATTATTAATCTGTCTTGCCAAAGTTGAGAGAGAAAAGGCCAAGACAATTCTTGATCAGCTGATGCAATCAACTGTATCTGAGCCTTCTTCAAGGCTTCTTGAAAATGAACTTAGCTGAGTTGATTCCAAACAGCTTCTTGAGAATCCACTGGTGGTTTCTTTCTTCTTCTTCTAATTCAGGCTTGATCTCTCTCTATCCAGCACTTTGAAAGATTCTTCTGAATTCTGATTAGAACTCTTCTTAGATCTATCCTTAGATAGTCTTCTTAGATCTCCCGGAGAAAATCTTCTTAAGTGCCTAGCACTTTCTTGAAATGAATTGAATCGTAATCCTTCTCAACTTTTTGATTCTCAACAATGTTTTTCAACAGTTGCTTTCTCCTTCTGAATCCATCTATTTATAGACATTCTTCATGGTAACTGGCTGATCCGGTTTCTAACCGTTTTCTGACAAGTCTGACAGCTTCAGTTAACCGGTGGTAACCCACAGCTGTCAAGTCCTCAAACAAGTCCTGTGCCTTAGTCTTGAACCACAAGTTGTTGACATAGTCTGTCAGAAAGTGTCGAGACCATCTGTCTATCTGAGTCGACACAATTGACTTTGGTGTCGACACAGTCTTCAGTGATGTCGACTAAGTTGCCTTTGAGTCGACACAGCTTCTTCTGAAAATTACTTGGTCTTGACTCTTCAGTGTGTCGACACAAGTCCTGTGTGTCGACACAGTTGTTGTAGAATCATAACTTAGTAAGTGTCGACACAGTCTTCAGGTGTCGACAAATTCATTTCTTAAATCTGCTTTAATGTGTAGACTTAATCACAATGTGTCGACACACTCTGCTGGTGTCGACAAACTTGAGGTCGACTATTTTCTTCTGTGTCGACACATTCAGCTGATGTCGACAATCTTGAGATCGACTATATTCTTCTGTGTCGACACATTCTCCCAATGTTGAGGTCGACGCTTTTCTTCTGTGTCGACACAAATTCCCAGAGTTGTGTCGACTCTTTTCTTCTGTGTCGACACAAATTCCCAGTGATGTGTCGACTTACTTCTTCTGTGTCGACACTTTTTCCCAGTGTAGTTGTAGACTAACTGCTATGTGTCGACACTGCTTCCCAGTGTTGTGTCGACTCTTTTCTTCTGTGTGTCGACACTGCTTCCTCTGTGTCGACACTTGGACTTAGAATTTTTCTACATACTTTACCAATTCTTCACCTGCACATGTCAACTTAAAACAACATCAAATACACCTTGATGTATATCATTGAGCTAGGTTGGGCTTCTTCAAATCAGGTACACATTTTCCAATGTACCCAACAGTGAGAGTGAGCTTCATTAGCACTAACGATCAGCTTGCGGATATCTTCACAAAACTCCTCCTTAACGCTTGTTTTTCTCTGCTTCGATTAGAATTGCGTGTTTTGGATCTCACTGCGTAATCTCTTTTAACTTCGACAACTAAGGTGTGATTTCTTCTAGTTGTTTTTGCTATATTATAGTGATTTTACATTGCCCATTCATTTATAATCATTATTAAAAGCAAACACTGTCGAAATCTGGGCCGGTTTACGTACACTTGAATCTCTATAAGTTACCGACACACGGTACTACTAGTGCTGGCTGATAGTTTTAACTTCAAGATAACCTAAAAACCTAGAGGGGGGGGGGGGGGTGAATAGGTTCTTTTCCTTGTTTTAAATATAGGCAGAATATAGCTACAGATCTTTAATATAAAGCTCAAATCTCTACAGCTACCACAACATATACAATCACAGAATCTAGAATAACACAAGCATCAGAGATTGCACATAGGTTTATAGTGGTTCCCTAAGGTCTGGGTACATCCAATTTCCCCCTTCACTTATCTAGCAGTATGCTAGACTCGGCCTAACTTCTTCCTTCTTCTCAGATCCACAGATCTTACAGCTCAGAACCCTAAAAGGTTCCTACAACTCAGGCTAATAGCCCTACCTCAACCTTTCCACAAGGCCTACAACTGAGAGAACAAATTCTCCTACACTCAGGCTCAATCAGCCTTACCTCAGCCTTGCCACAAGGCCTACAACTCAGAGAACAAATTCTCCTACACTCAGGCTCAATCAGCCTTACCACTCAGAGATCAAAATCTCCTACACTCAGCCTTTATAACACAGGCTTACAACTCAGATCTTTGAAAAGATCCTACATAATTTGATAAGTAATTTGATGGTCTCTTACCCTTTTGAGAGAGAAAGGATAAGAGGATTCTTGATCAGCTTCTTAACGAGACTGATGACTGAAATCAACCTGTTCTTAGCTTTCTTCAAAGCTTCTTGAATCTGAACTTAGTTGGGTTGATCTCCTTTGAAGTTGACTGACTGCCAGCTTCCTTCTTGGATTCCAGATATAGATCTGGATCTTCTTAGTAGATTAGTTCAGGATCTACTTCTTAAGAGTCTTGTGATTGTCTCCTTCTTGACCTCAAAATAGCTAGAGCTCTCTCCCCAAACCATCTGAAGTTTCTTCTGAATTCTGGAATGAATTCTCCTTAGACAAAATCTGAGTGGATGAACACTTCAGAATGTCTTCTTAGATCTTCTGATGAAGATCTTCTTCTGTGACTTGCACTTTCTTGATCAGAGATCAATCACTCAATAGTTGTGTTAGTTGCATGTATTGTCTCTATCTTTCTTCTTCTGAATCCATCTATATATAGACTTCATCCATGGTAACCGGCTGATCCGGTTTCTAACGAACTTCTGACAAGTCTGACAGCTTCAGTAAACCTATTGTAACTCACAGCTGTCAAGTCTTCAAACAGTTCTTGAGCCTTTGTCTTTGACAGCAAAGCATCGTGACTGACTGTCTTAAAGTGTCGAGACAATCTGTCAATATGTGTCGACACAAGTGACTTAAGTGTCGATACAGACTTTGGTGATGTTGACATAGCTGCCTTGATGTCGACACAGCTTCTTGACACTATATCTTGAGAATGTGTCGACACTGATTGTTTGTGTCGACACAATCACTTCTTCACTCTACAGCAATCAACTATGTTGAAACTCTGCTGTGTGTCGACACAAGTCCTGTGTGTCGACACAGTTGTTGTAGACTAAGAATTCTGTGTGTCGACACTTCCTCCAGGTGTCAATACAGTTGATGTCGACTCTGCTTCTGTGTGTCGAAACTGCCTCCCGGTGTCGACATAGTTGATGTCGACTATAATTTTCGGTGTGTCGACACAGTTTCTTCTAGTGTCGACACTACTTCCCCAAGTGTCGACACATGGACTTAGAGACTTTTTCCTATATTTTAGCAAATACTTAACCTGCACATATAAACTCAAAATAACATCAAATACACCTTGATGTATATCATTGAGCTAAGTGAGGCTTCTCTAAATCAGGTACACATTTTCCAATGTACCCAACAATCTCCCCCTATTTGGAGAAGTCATAACCCTTTTGACAATGATATACACCACTTATTATAAATAAACATGATGATGTGTATAAGCATTATATGATAGGGTAACTTATAAACAAAACAAATATCAAAATCACATCACAGAATAAGGATGCAAACTAAATGAACATGGAACATGGTTTTGTTTATTATATCAAAAAGTTTGTTAACACTGTTTACATAGATTTCTTTAAAACTAAGAATTACATAGTTCTAGAAACATCTAGTAAATCTAAACTAAGGCTGGGCTTACTCCTTGATGACTATTCCTTTTCCTGATTTAATTTGAGCCTGCACAGAAAGTTCTGTATCTTCAATGAGCTTCTTGCCTTTAAAATTAGCTTTCTTTTGAGCTTTAGCCTTAATCCTTTGCCTTTCAAAGTAATGAAAAGGCTTAGGGAAATACTTGCTAGGCTCCTGTGCATCAGGAGGTAGCTTCCCAATCTTGGCCTTCCTTCTGTATTGAACTATGGCTTCTTGCCTAGCCTCATACTTCTGCCACTCCTGCTCATTGTACCATTTACCCCTTTCATGAACTTGGTCTTTTACAGCTTTCCAGGCAGTTAATATGATATTTCTAGAAGTGAGGCTCCATTGCTCAAAATCAGGTTTTAACTCTGCCTGCTCTCTAAATCTTTTCTTCGATAATTGAGCATCTTGCTGAGCTTTCAGACTAGCTTCTTGCATATCTACTTTTTCAATAATAACATTAGTAACTGGTTGAGGAGGGTTGTATATAGACTGAACTTGTTGATGTATCATTTCAATATCTGCAGGGGGGTAAATAACTTGGGCAACCTCAGGTTGATCACCTTCAAGTTGAGCTGGTTGCACACTTGACTCAGCCACATTATCATCATCACATAAGGATGAATATCCTAGAGTGGCTCTAATGCTGTTGGTTACCTATTTGGCATGATCAGAGCCAGCATATACTATCACCCTCTCCCCCTTTATGACTTGTCTGGCCACATGTTCTCTCAAATCATCTTTTTGAAATTTGATTTGCCCATCCAAGTAATTGACACCATCCTTAAAAAATGGCTTTAACTTTTTAAGCTGATCAGAAATTATTTTCTGAGAAGTTGTAATAACTATCTTAAAGGAATCCAAGGCTTCCTGTAGCATCTTATCAAATTATTCTTTCTCATTATTTCTTGCTTCAGTCATTTCAATAACTGTTTTTCTTACTTCAGTGACTATCTCATTGTGAGATTAAGTCAGATTATCATTCATTCTTATTTGGTTTTCAAGGACATAGCCTTGTTTGACAGCAATATCATCCACTTGTTTCTTGATTTCAGCTTGTTGCTTTGGTAGAAATACCACAGCATTGCCCCCCTTGTGGAAGCAATCTGTCATCTCTTTCTTATTCTAGTTTACCTCAAATCCGATTGATTTTATATCTTGGGCTAGATCAAATTGAAGAGCCTTATGGCTTTCATCCACATATTTTTCAAGAGCCAATCTTTGCTTATCAAATTTCACTTGTAAATCAACCAAATATTTGCTGTAATCAACCTCAGGGGCTGGTTTTGAAGTAGTTTCTTGCAAAGCCTTCTTATAGTTCTGGCTTCTCCTCTTAAAAACCATTAGTTTTCTTTTCTTTACACTTACTATCTCCTCATCCCCTGAATCAGTGGAACTGGCAATATCAACTCTTTCTTTAGGACTAGGAGGCAGCTTCTTTTCAGTCCCATGCTGCACTTCCTCAATATTAGCCTGCTCCCCCTCAACTGCTGTTCTCTCTATGTATGGAAACAACTCTTCCATAGTGAACTCTTATTGGTTATGAACTGGTGAGAGTTCTTTTTCAGCAACATCAACAAGTCCAGAAGTATCAAGATCAGTTTGTAGAACTATTTCTTCTGATAAGTTTATTCTGTCTTCCTCCTGCACCTGTGCAGACTGTGGCTCCCCATGTAACTGTGCAGTAACTGTCTCCTCAAGGACTTGGGAATTTTCAGTCAGGTCCTGGACCTGTTCCCTAACTTGCTCCCCCTGCACTTATGCATTCAATGTGTCTTCCTGCACATCATTAATATCAGTACTGTCGTGGACTGGTGATTTAGCTGCAGTCTCTTGGGTATCCAAATCAGGTGTGTCCTTGGAGAGGACCCTATCCCATCTGGAAATGATCATGATGTCCATCCTTCTCATATGATTTATCTTAGTTCCTGGAAGCTGATGCATTACCTTTAGAATTGCTCCAGCCAGGTATAAGCTCATTAATCTAGCCAAATTAGGCTTTTTGATTCCTTCTTTTATCTTCTTAAATAGAACTGCAGACAAGTCTGTATTAATCTTATAGATTATCCTTGTCATCAGACTGAACATAAAGGCAGATAGCCTATCATGTTCTCCTTGTTTACACAAAATCACCTTCCTTACTACTTTAGATAGAAATTTTCCTTGTTGATTCATCCCTTTTCTGTTGATTGTTGCGCCATCTTCATGGCTGGATCCAATCCACACCACTGAAGGGCCTCCCTTGTCTTTGAGGCTTGGACCTCTTCTTCATCCTGAATTCTTGGTAGGTGAAGAATCTTTCTTAAACTCTTCAGAGTAAGTTTGACTCTGTTACCATGAACTGTCGATTTAATCTTTAGTCCAGTGGAATCCACTGTTGCAGCAGCATAAAATTCAAATACTTCTTTCTTCCAGATCTTTGTAGGTTTAGAAACAAGAAACTCTAACCCAGAATCAGTAACTAGGGTAATGACCCCTTTAATCTCTGTCGCTGCATCATCAAAAGCATTGCGCACCAGCTCGTAGCCTTCGTTAATGTTATCTTCAATCTTTGGCTCCATTTGTATGGAGAGAAATCTTGAATTAAGAGAAGAGAGTTTGTCGACACCAGGGTTTAGTCTCGAAAATCTTGTGAGCGTGTCGACAGAATATGTTCTCGATCTATTTATACCCTTTCAAACAAAGGAGGTCAAAAGACGGGCAAAAACTGTCTAAATGTGTCGACACTGTTGGAAAGTGTCGACACATACTTCTGTTGTCTCGACCACGGCGATGACTACTATGTGTCGACATCAATTGATGATATGTCGACACTGGACATACTTAGAAGACCATCAGAAATTCTGTGTCAACTCTTATTGCAAGTGTCGACACAATTTTTGGAAGGTTCGACACCATTACTCTGGTTGTGTCGACACTACTTTTCTGGATGTGTCGATACATTATCCATTAGGTGTCGACACTACAATACTGTGTCGACATAATTTCCCTGAATTGTCGACACAAATCCTCTGTGTCGACACAATATTACTGAATGTGTCAACACAATTTTACTTAGCCACTTATGTTAATCTAACATATGGTCAACATTCCTAATTCAATTTTAAATCTATTGAATTTAGTTTCATCTAGAGGCTTAGTAAATACATCTGCAATTTGATAATCTATCTTAACAAACTCTAGTGAGATGTCCTCTTTCTCTACATGTTCTCTAAGAAAATGATATCTTATTTCTATATGCTTAGTCCTACTATGTGAAACAGGATTATTAGCAATAGAAATAACACTAGTAGAATCACAAAATAAAGGTGTTATACCTACCTAAATACCATAGTCTCTAGTTGGTGTTGAATCCACAATAGCTGTGCACAGCAACTTCCTGCTTCCATATATTCAGACTAAGCTGTGAATATTTCCACACTAGTCTGCTTCTTACTGCTCCAAGATATCAATCTTCCTCCTAGAAATTAACATGTACCTGTAGTACTTTTCCTATCTTCTTTACAACCTGCAAAGTCTGCATCTGAATAGCCTGTTAGTAGAAAATCTCTATTACTAGGGTACCAAAGGCCTAGATTAGGTGTGCCCTTTAGGTATCTCAAAATCCTTTTTACTGCAGTGTAATGAGATTCTTTTGGGCATGATTGGTACCTAGCACCGACACATGTTGCATACATAATGTCTGGTCTACTAGCAGTGAGATATAGTAGAGAGCCAATTATTCCTCTATACAAAGACTCATCTACAGGTTTACCTGCATCATCTTTGCATATAGGCATACTTGTTCCCATAGGAGTTCTCATGGTGGAGGATGATTCCATACCATACTTATTAATTAATTCCTTCGTGAACTTAAACTGGGATATGGTCAACCCATCATTAGTCTGTCTTACTTGGAGTCCCAAGAAGAACTTAAGTTTCCCCATACTGCTCATTTCAAATTTCCCTTGCATAAGTTTAGCAAACTTCTTGCAAAGGTTGTTTTCAGTAGATCCAAAAATTATGTCATCTACATAAATCTGAACTAAGATTATCTTACCTTTGAATTCCCTTAGGAATAGAGTTTTGTCTATTTTCTCTCTTGAGAATTTGTTCTCAGTAAGGAAAGTAGACAGGGTTTCATACCAAGCCCTTGGGGCTTGCTTTAACCCATACATAGCTTTCCTAAGTCTATAATTATAATCAGGTTTGAGAGAATCTACAAAATCTGAGGGCTGCTCTACATAGACTTCTTCTTTTAGATTTCCATTCAGGAATGCTGATTTTACATCCATTTGGAATACTTTGAATCCTTGATATGCTGCATAGGCAAGGAACATTCTAATGGCTTCCAGTCTTGCTACTAGGGCAAAGGTTTGATCAAATTCAATACCCTCTTCCTGTCTGTATCCTTTTGCAACAAGTCTTGCTTTGTTCTTCACAATGATTCCATTCTCATCCAATTTGTTCCTCACGATCCACTTTGTTCCAATAATGTTGTGGTCTCTTGATTTAGAAACTAACTCCCAGACCTTGCATCTTCTGAACTGATTCAGCTCCTCTTGCATAGCATTAATCCAATGTGGGTTTAGGATAGCTTCTTCAAATTTCTTTGGCTCCAGTTGAGATAAGAAGCTTGAGCATAGCACTGTGTTCAAGTTCCTGCTTCTGATTTGCACTCCATGTCTTAGATCACCAATTATCTGATTTGCTGGATGATACTTTAAGTGTCTAACAGCTGGAGGTAGACTGTCTTCTGGTTGAACACCTCCAGTCTCTTCAATATACTGTACCTCTTGATGTACTTCAGTATCTAGAGAGTACTGTACTCCCCCTAGACAACATCCATGATTTTCCATTTGTTGATCTGTAGTTGAATCTTCTGTAATGGAAAGCTTGTTCATTCTCTCTTTTATACCTGTTGGACTGCATGAACTATAAGGCAAGTCACCGCTGATCAATCTAGTTTCATCAAATACAATATGTACAGATTCTTCTACAACCTTAGTAATCAAGTTATAGACTCTATAAGCCTTACTATTGTTGCTGTACCCAACAAATATCCCATCTTAGGATTTGGCAGCAAACTTAGTTAGATAAGACTTACCATTGTTAAGGATATAACACTTGCAACCAAATATCTTAAAATAGGATAAATTTGGTTTTCTACCTTTCATGATCTCATAGGGAATCTTTTTGTGGCACTTGGTGATAGAAGCCCTGGTTATCACATGACATGCAATATTTACTGCCTCAGCCCAGAAATATTCTGGGAGAGAAGTATCACTCAATAGAGTTCTACCAGCCTCAATCAATGTTCTATTCTTCCTTTCAGCAATACCATTTTGCTATGGTGTTCTAAGTGAGGAGAATTCTTGGAAAATCCCAAATTCTTCACACAGTCTTGTCATACTTTCAGATTGAAATTCAGTGCCATGGTCACTTCTGATTTTGACCACTGTACTATCCAGTTCATCCTGAATGTGTTTGACAAAACTATTTAAAACACTTGGGGTTTCTGATTTTTGTCTCAGAAAGAACACTCAGGAATATCTAGAATAGTCATCTACCACCACAAAAGTGTAGACCTTCCTACCTAGACTATGAACTGGCATAGGACCAAAAATATCCATATGTAAGAGGTATAGACACCTCACTAAATCCTTGTTTTCAAGGCTATGAAAGGAGGATTTCGTCTGCTTGCCCTTTTGACAAGCTGAACATATCCCTTCCTTTATACACTTAACTTGAGGACCATTCCTCACTAACTCTTTGCTAAAGAGTTGGCCAATTGTTTTATAGTTTATATGGGCCAGCCTCTTGTTCCATTTGACATAATGAGAAGCTCTCTCATCAGCTACAAGACAAATAGGAGAACCTTTGTTCTCACACTCAAAATTGAGACAGTACATATTCCTCTTTCTATATCCTGTCAAAATGATCTTTTGATCACTTGACCTTTTGATATGACATCCATTCTTAACAAATGAAATGTCATATCCTAGATCACTCAGCTGACTTATGCTTATAAGGTTGTGTTTCAAACCCTTCACATAGGCCACTTGAGTGATAGTAATCTGGTTACTAGATATGTTACCAAATCCTTTGATGATGCCTTTTTCAGAGTCACCAAAGATCACTTTAGGCCCATTTATGATAGGAAAGTACTCCTTTAGCAATTCCTTTGTTCCAGTCATATGCCTGGAACATCCACTGTCCAAGTACCATATAGGGGTATGTTGACTTGGACTCACCTGCAATAAAGAATTACTTTCCCTTAGAACCCAAGTAAGTCTTGGGTCCTTGGTTCAAGTTAGCTTCATACTTACCAAATCTACCTGCAGCTCTTCTAACAGCTAGACTATTGTTCTTCCTAACACTAGTGTTGTGCCAACAATCTATGGCATAATGACCTGTCTTGCCACAACATCAGCATTCATACTTATTATATCTATTTTTAGATACATCAACTCTTTTGTATTGTGCTGGTACTGCTGCAGCTACACCCACTGTTTTCTTAAAAACATGGGGTTTATGAACATGGGCTGCCTTATTGACATAAGCACCCTTGTCATTCAGAACTTCGATCTTACTATGACCTTGAGTATTCTCAAAGTCATACATGTTAGAAGGCTCATGCACCTTTCTAAAAACTACAGGGACTTTAAAATTCAGTGGCTGGACTGAGGCTTTGCCTTTTCTCTTGAATTGGACAGCCCTGGTGTAACCCTTAAAGCCTAATCCAGCCTTACCCTTTTGAGCCACAAACTCATCTATTAAAGGTAAAACTGATTTTGGCTTGGAATAACTAGCCACCAAATCTTTCTCCTTTTGAAGTTTGACTTTCAGACTTTTAATTAGATCATTTTTGTATGTGATTATGCCCATCTGAATAACAGTTATAGTTTTCAGCTTGGCAATCTCATTCAATTTTTGATCCAACTCTTTCTCTAAACCAGATGCAGCCACCTTAAGATCTGCAATTTCCTTAGCCTGAGTTTTGGTCAGGTTCTTGTTTTTCTTTAGTGCTTGCAACAAGTCCCCATATTCATCTATCAACTGATGAATATCTCCTTCAGATTCAGACCCATCCACATCACTTGATGCAGATGTAGCTGACTCTGTACCAGTGCTACAATCAGAATTTCTAGAAATACATTGTACCTTACTAGGACCAGGCTGATTCTGGCACTTATCTTCTTCTGATACAGCCATCAGTCCCATACACTGATGGTCTTCTTGATCATAGATAGAGTTCAGCAATTGCATAAACTCTTCTTCTTCATCAGCTGCATAAAGAACAATGTCTGCCTCAGCTTCATATTCAGACTCTTAAGTTGATTGGTCTGTCAAGCTCTTCTCCTTCTTAGCAACAAAGGATTTCTCCTTCTTACTCTTTTGTTGATTCTTTCTTTTATCAGCAGACTCCTTTCTTTTGTCAGGACATTTAGCCACAACATGTCCAGGCTTATTACAACAATAGCAAACTATCTTTGATGTTGTAGATTTGCTAGGCTTTGACCTGCTCCTGTCCTTCCTTGATGACTTTCTCTTTTGATAATAATCATCAACTGGCTGAGATGTGGAGGGCCTAGATTTCCACTGCTTCTTCTTCAAGAATCTCTGAAATTGTCTTGTAAAGGCAGCAAAATCTGTATCTGAATCACTGTTCTTTGAATTTTGGTTGTCTGAATTATCTGAGGTAATTTCAGCAACTTCCCTAGGAGGTGATGGAGACATCCTCCTATTCTTTCTAGTGGCTTCAACCTTGAAGGCCACAGACTTTTCTCTATGCTCCCCTTTTGCATTTCTTTCTTCCTCTTTTCTAGTCATTAGTTGCATTTCATAAGACAACAACTTTCCAAATAACGTTGGAGGTGAAATATCTGCAAGCTTGGCCACTTCCCTAATGGCACAAATCTTGGTGTCCCAATCCTTTGTCAAGGATCTTAGGAATTTGTATTTCAGTTCATATGTACTGAAGACCCTTCTATAAGACATCAACTCATTTACTATTCTATAGAACTTCTTATAGCACTCAGATATGTTATCTGACTTCCCTTGTCTGAAGCTTTCATACTCCTGATTTAGCATAGACTTTATATCTTGTCTAACTTCTTCAGATCCCTCCATGTAGACTATCAAGGTGTCCCACATTTCCTTGGAGGTCTTGTAGTGAATCAAATTTTGAAAGGTTGAATCATCTATGACACTTACTATGATATTCTGGGCTCTTTTATCCATAGTTGTCAGGATAATTTCATCCTTAGTCATCTCAGAAAAATCTTTAGGAGTTCTTTGATTTGCATCTAGAACAGACACATTCATTGGAATATAAGGACCTTTTACTGTAATATAGATCCTTGGGTCAGAAGCCTCCATAAACAATCTGACTCTTTCTTTCCATATACCAAATATCTCCTTCCTGCAGATGGGTAATTTCATAGAACCTAGTTCCTTGTGATTTTCTTCAGAACCCATTTTCTTGATTCTTGATTCTTCCTTTGGGATCTAACTCAGACTGTTAAGTCCTTCTTTGAGTAACCTAGCTCTGATACCAATTGATAGTTTTAACTTCAAGACAACCTAAACACCTAGAGGGGGGGGGGGGTGAATAGGTTCTTTTCCTTGTTTTAAATATAGGCAGAATATAGCTACAGATCTTTAATATAAAGCTCAAATCTCTACAGCTACCACATCATATACAATCACAGAATTTAGAATAACACAAGCATCACAGATTGCATATAGGTTTATAGTGGTTCCCCAAGGTCTGGGTACATCCACTTTCCCCCTTCACCTATCAAGCAGTATGCTAGATTTGGCCTAACTTCTTCCTTCTTCTCAGATCCACAGATCTTACAGCTCAGAACCCTGAAAGGTTCCTACAACTTAGGCTAACAGCCATACCTTAGCCTTTCCACAAGGCCTACAACTCAGAGAACAAATTCTCCTACACTCAGGCTCAATCAGCCTTACCTCAGCCTTGCCACAAGGCCTACAACTCAGAGAACAAATTCTCCTACACTCAGGCTCAATCAGCCTTACCACTCAGAGATCAAAATCTCCTACACTCAGCCTTTATAACACAGGCTTACAACTCAGATCTTTGAAAAGATCCTACAGAATTTTATAAGTAATTTGATGGTCTCTTACCCTTGTTGAGAGAGAAATGATAAGAGGATTCTTGATCAGCTTCTTGACGAGACTAATGACTGAAATCAACCTGTTCTTAGCTTTCTTCAAAGCTTCTTGAATCTGAATTTAGTTGGGTTGATCTCCCTTGAAGTTGACTGACTGCGAGCTTCCTTCTTGAATTCCAGATATGGATCTGGATCTTCTTAGTAGATTAGTTCAGGATCTACTTCTTAAGAGTCTTGTGATTGTCTCCTTCTTGACCTCAAAATAGCTGGAGCTCTCTATCCCCAAACCTTCTGAAGTTTCTTCTGAATTATGGAATGAATTCTCCTTAGACAAAATCTGAGTGGATGAACACTTCAGAATGTCTTCTTAGATCTTCTCACGAAGATCTTCTTCTGTGACTTGCACTTTCTTGATCAGAGATCAATCTCTCAATAGTTGTGTTAGTTGTATTTATTGTCTCTATCTTTCTTCTTCTGAATACATCTATATATAGACTTCATCCATGGTAACCGGCTAATCCGGTTTCTAACGAACTTCTGACAAGTCTGACAGCTTCAGTAAACCTGTTGTAACTCACAACTGTCAAGTCCTCAAACAGTTCTTGAGCCTTTGTCTTTGACAGCAAAGTGTCGAGACTGACTATCTTAAAGTGTCGAGACAATCTGTCAATATGTGTCGACACAAGTGACTTAAGTGTCAACACAGACTTTGGTGATGTCGACATAGCTGCCTTGATGTCGACACAGCTTCTTGACACTACATCTTGAGAATGTGTCGATACTGATTGTTTGTGTCGACACAATCACTTCTTCACTCTACAACAATCAACTATGTTGAAACTCTGCTGTGTGTCGACACAGTTGTTGTAGACTAAGAATTCTGTGTGTCGACACTGCCTCCAGGTGTCGACATAGTTGATGTCAAATCTGCTTCGGTGTGTCGACACTGCCTCCCGGTGTCGACACAGTTGATGTCGACTATAATCTTCTATGTGTCGACACAGTTTCTTCTGGTGTCGACACTGCTTCCCCAAGTGTCGACAGATGGACTTAGAAACTTTTTCCTGTATTTTAGCCAATAATTAACCTGCACATATAAACTCAAAATAACATCAAATACACCTTGATGTATATCATTGAGCTAAGTGAGGCTTCTCCAAATCAGGTACACATTTTCCAATGTACCTAACACTGGCGGTAAGTAATTTTTCTGTATACTTTTCTCGTGGTTATTTTTCTTTTATTTTTCTCTAATTGTCTTGTGCCTTTGTCCGATGTGATTTTTTTTCTTCCGGTTTGTTTACAATCAAAAATTAAATAAAAACATGGAAAATTACAAAAACACAAAAACACATTCTTTGATTTGCTTTTACTTTGTCATCGGTATTAGTTGTGTCAGTTTGTTCTTTAATTATTTAAAACAAAAAAAATAAACAAATATATAAAAGCTCAAAATAACAAAAAAATGTATTAGTTTTTTTTATTCTCGTTTGTTTGTTTTCAAAAATAAAAAATACAATAAAATGATATCATTATTATTAGGACATGCATGATTAGAACTTAAAGCATAAAAATTACATGCAATGTTTAATTTTGGATTGCTAAACTTTGTTTAACATTATATGTTTTTGTCATGATGTGTCTAATCTATTGATATTTAGCTATTGAGTGCGACTAAATAAGATAGTGTATGTTTAACATGCCTCTAGGTATGTGTGTGGATTTGGTAGCGTAATTACATTTTCATTGTTCACACATCCCTAGAAAATGCACTCGTATAGAAATTTCAAAGCTTACAGGTTATAATTTAAAAAGGGGGAGATTTGTTTGTTCATGAGTATGTCATATACTAGTCACCTAGGGGAAGATCACGTGTAGGGGGAGCACACATATAGGGGGAGCATATATATTATGGGAGCACACATGTAGGGGGAGCATACATGTAGGAGGAGCACACATGTAGGTGGAGTCATACTTCTGTCACCTAGGCTAACTTGTTTGGTAAACCTCATTATGTTTCATACTTATTGTTGTATTACACTATACCATCTTGCTAATGATTTATATCTTATGAACGAGGTTTAATATTATCAAAAGAGAGAGTTTGTTAGAACCCATGGTCCGCATCTCTTTAGTTTGACAATATCAAATCCCAAGTTTTTTTTATCATACTTGTGTTTTGTATAGTGTGCATGTTTACATGGGTGAAGAACAAGATTTTCAGTCTCTTTGACCTATCGTCGGGCATTATCTTTATCGCTAGCGCTAACGACGTATGATTAAAGTGAGTGCGTAAACATTTCTCTCTGTGACCTACCGTCGGTTGCTAGCCAATTCAACTGCATCGAGTAGAAACCACTATCGTCGCCGCTATCCCTACCACCGGGCGCTATCCCTACCGCCGGGTGCTAACCAATTTGACTGCATCGAGGATAAACCACTACCACCGGGTGCTAGCCATCTCGACGATCGTCGAGTAAACTGCGTGGAGAAGAAATGCTACTGCCGGGCGCTAGCCTTACCGCGTCGTGGTATCCAAAAGGGGCGAGAGTATTTTCAGATATTTTTCCTAATTTGGTGGACTACTGGCAACACCGCGTAAGAAGATCTACCATCGGGTGCTAGCTCTAGCGCCGACGATAGCTTATTTATAAAGAGGCTATAAATTTGCACGTTTCTTTCTCTGAGAGGACAAAGAGAAGAATAAAAGCCTAGGGTTCGGCCACCACCTCTACAGTTGCGAACCACCGTCTCCGTACAAGCAAAAGCGAAATCTCTCCCTCCCATTCGTGATTGAAGAAGAGCGAAGTTTCCAATGACCATCAATTATTGATCGAGAGTAAGAAGAATGACATTCAGAAGCCTCGATCACGCACCATTCTACGGAGGAATTCCTTTTTGAGGGAGCAAAAATTTCAAAACACTTTTTATTTGTACTTTTTCTCTTTTTAATCATTGTGTGTTGAGAGGAAAATCGATCGGGGAGGTCATCCGAATCTGGGGAGGATTCCGTAGGAAATCATCCTTGGAGGACGTCTAGATCTGGGTGATCTAGTAGGCTCTAAGACCCTTCCTGGGAGGAGGGTGACGAGCCAACACGTAAATCTTCTTGGGAAGAAGAGAGAGAGAGAGAGAGACAACCGATCCTGGTTGAGGGTCGATATAGAAACCAAAAGTGAATTGTTTGATTCATCGCATCTGATTTCCGGTGTCATGGAGATCTAGTTATATTGTTATAAACCCTTACTTTTAGTTTGAATAAAATTACATTTCTTTTATTTCATCTCAAACTCATAGTTGCATGTTGCTAGGGTTCTAAGGGGTGTGCCGAAATTCAAGAAACAAACTTTCACAGGGAAAAGTGGTTCTGTGACCTACCGCCGTGCGGTAGTAGTCTACCTCCCCACGGTAGCTTCCAGAATAGGTTGCCCTGTCAAACTTGTGTTTTTATGACCCATCACCGCGCAGTAGTAGCCTACCGCCCCGCAACAGCTTCCAGAATAGGTTGCCCTGGTGAAATTCTTTTAATTCTGAATTTTAATTAAAAACCTTATTCACACCCCTCTAAGGTTGGCCACCAAGTACAACAATACACTATATCAGGGTAGGTGCACACCATCGCGTACATAAGACTACCAACTACATAAGTATGTAGAACCTTATGTATCTCGTTTTTCTTCTCATGTAGGATCGTGCAATGGTCAACAATAAGTTTGAAGTGAGTCACAAGCGGTGTGCTCACCTCCTTCTCTTTATACATACTAAATCTCTGTAACACCTTCATGATATATCTCTCATGCAATATCCAAAGATACTTGGAATCTTTGTCACTCCGTATATGCATTCCTAGGATATTTTTGTTGCCCCCATGTCTTTCACAGTAAATGTAGAGCTTAACTACTGCTTTAGCTCAATAATGCATGCATTGCTCCTGCAGATTATCAGCATGCCATCTACATACACGAGTAAATTTAAAAAAAATCCAATTGAGCATATTGCTTCATAAACACGCAATGATCAAGGGTGATCCTCGTAAAGTTGATCACCCCATAAAAGTACTAAACTTCTTGTTCCACTATCGTGGGGTCTACTCTAGGCCATATATGATTTTCTTCTGATGACACAACAGACTTTCTTTTCCCTTGACCTTAAACCCGCATGATTATCTTCATCAAGATAATCATGCAAAAATATTATCTTGACATCCATCTACACAACTTCTTACTCTAGCCTCACAGGAAAGTCAAGAACAACCAATATAGGTGTCATCTTCACAACTAGAGAAAAAACCTCATCAAAATCAACTTCCTGTTTCTGAGTGAAATATCTCACTTCTAATCTGGCTTAGTATCTAGGTGTTATGGATAAGTCTCCTTACTTTACTCTAAATATCTACCAATTCTTTATAACCTTCTTACCTTTAGACAATCTAATTATCTTATATATATATTTCTCCTACAGGGACTGCATCTCCTCATGTATAACAACATCCCCTACTTCTTTGAGCTCTCCACTATCCCATCAAAGCACTCAAGCTTAACCACTTCAATTAATATTACAAAATCAAGTGCTAAATATTTGGAAGGGTTGTGTCTAGCTCTATCTAATCTCCATGGAGCGAGCTAAACTGCTGGTGTAGGCACATTATCAATGATATCCTCAATAACTTCAAGCTCACCATCTATAGTATCATCATGATCTAGAAGTGTCCCAATACCATGTTCCAGAATAGGCTCTGCGACCACCTCAGTGTCATCCCCTCAAATAATATGATACTCTATATATGTGCGAAAGTCAGCCTTATTGATTTTTTTCAAGATCAACCATAGTCTGATCCTCACAAAATACATCGACACAGCCCTATACAAGAATCTTCCCAACTGGGTCAAAGAACCTATAGCCAAACTCACAGATGCGTACATATTAAAAAAATGCATTGTCAGGTGTTGATTGTCACTTTATCAGAGAGGAGATTTTGAAGAATCATATTTGTACTCCATTCGTCACTTCTGATAAAGAACTGGCAGGCTTCTTCACAAACTAGTTTCCACCGCAGATGTTTGTAGCAAGCTAGGCATGATTGACATATATGCTCCAGCTTGAGGGGGAGTGTTGGAATTTGGCAGTTTGACCATCTGGTCGGGCGGTTAGCTTGTCCTTGAGGTCTAGAGGTTTAGTTCAGCAATTCTATTATGGACCTCAGCGGGCAGTCAGAGGCTTTGTAATAGTAGTGGTCGACTGGTTAGCCATAGCACCATTTTGGCGGTTAGTAATGGTAGTCAGCATATTGGAGCGGTCAGGCTCGACAGCCTGGTGGATTATCCATAGTAGCGGTCTGGTGGTGTGCTGCTGATGTGCTGTGGATATTAGCTGTAACTACGGCTAGGCAGTTTGGTGCTTCAGCAGTCAGGGTGATAACCGCGACTGCGGTCTGGGTGATAGTTGCCAGTGGAGTTCAGAGGCTCTCCTATATGTATTCTGTATAGTTGGCAGTTAGACTGTGTCAAACCGCCATAACCGCTCGATTAGTTTTTTAGTCTCACATCTTATATTGTATTCTCTCATCTCACCCAGTTTCTATAAATATGGGGGCATACCTATATATTGATTATCTTTTTGGAGCAATAAAATTTGCCGGTTATTTACTTTCTTGTCGTTTTCTCGGTACTTTTCACATCAGGTCTTATAATCCAATTTTGATTTTTCATTCGAATGGAGGATTTGCAAATAAAGATGACCCTCAAATGATTGTACGAAGTTTACTTACAACATCCTCATATAATACAAAACTGAAAGAGAGGTTGATGATGTTAATAGTTATGTATAAAGCTTCATCCCAAAATATGTTAGGTTGATATGAATCAGATGACATGCATCTAACGCTCTCCATCATGGTCATGTTTCTTCTTTATGCAATGTCATTCAATTGCATCATCTTGGGAAAAGATTTTTCATATTTGATCCTCTGCTTTCTATAATACTCATCAAAAGGATAAATATACTCTCCCTCTTTGTCAAACTCGATAAACTTTAGTTTCTTCCCAGATTGCCTCTCTACCTCAGCATAAAATCTTTAAAAAATGTCGAGGATCTCATCTTTGATCTTAATAAATATTGGCACCAAAATGTTGATACCAACTCTCTGCGAATTATTGCGAGTTGGGTTGAATGGCAGAGGGAAAACATCTTGTTATCTGAATTGAAGGAAGGTAACCGTGAGTAGTCGGTTACTTTGGGTCCCAGATGAAGAGATTTGCGGCTAGAAATAGGAGGTCGCATAGTTAGAAAGTAGAGTTTGCCCAGGTCACCTAAAGGAGGTCGTACGGTCTACGAGAAGACATCATATGTGTTGCTCAGGTCACACGGTCTCAAGAAACTTAACCGCAGGCTTACCACACAACTTCTACCCCCGATCCGCATTGCTAAAGAGATAATTTGGACCGCTATTTATAAGAAATGGGTGCTGCCCGGATGGACAGCCTCAGGAATCTTGGGCAGCCCGAAAGGGGAGGTTACTGCGATTAGTAAAGGCTTAACCACTGTCACCACTTCTTACTACATGGCTAGCACGTCTAACCACGTGACTAGCTACTGGGTTTGCCTAATAAGAAATTTCGTATGGTTACCAAGGAAAGGGTAACATACATGAAATATAATTCAAAACATGCAACTAAAGCCACTAACTACGTGGCTAGCTCTGCGGTTATGGTGAATTCTAAAAGGATGCTGCAAGCTCTTCCTTAAGAAGACTTCACGAGCACCGTGGCTAGGAGGAGGATTACTGTGAGACTGCGTGGTCAAGGAAAGGATGGCCACGAGCTCTCCCAAGGGGGAGACCTTATAGTTACAATGGCTAGGGAAAAGCTGATCGCGAGCTCTCCCACGAGTGAGACCTCGCGGTCACTATAATAAGGAAAAGGGCTAATTGCTGATAACTTTAACCGGGCACCTTAGATGAGATCAATGATTTTTGGGTAAACATGATCCCCACACTTTTTAAAGTTTAGAAAAAACATAAAAAAAGTAGAACTCACCCATAAATATCGCGATCCATCTCTAATAAAGTGGTAAAACAAATGTATAAAAGGGAATGATCATACTTGAGGAAACTTACTAGTACCCGAAGAGGGCTTGAAGATACTTGCTTTTTCTTCTATAAGGGAGAAGAGTCAAAGTAAGTATAAAAGAAATATAACACGTGGGTACATGGAGAAAACTTGCGAGGACCTGTTTTATCTTTACAGAAGATCAAAAACAGGTATATGAAAAATATAATACGCGTGCACCAGAACAAAAATCGTGAACACCTATTTTATCTCTACAAAAGATAACGAAAACATGCATATGGAGAATTAAATAATTTGGAGTACCTAAATAGAACTCGCGAACACTTGATAATCTCTACAAAAGAGAAGTCACATCAAGAATAAATAAATCAAATAATGCAAGTACCTAAAGAGAACTCGCAAACACCTGTTAATCTTTGTAAAAGAGAAGTCAAAGTAGGTATAGACGAATCAAATAATGCAAGTACATAAAGAGAACCCGTGAACACCTGCCAATCTCTATAAAGAGAAGTCAAAGCTTGTATAAACAAATCAAATAATATGAGTACCTGAAGATAACTCGCGAACACCTGCTAATCTCTACAAAAGAGAAGTCAAAGCAGGTATAAACGAGTCAGATAATATGAGTACCTGAAGAGAACCCGCGAACACCTTCTAATCTCTGAAAAAGAGAATTCAAAGCAGGTATAAATAAATCAAATAATGTGACTACCTGAAGAGAACTCACGAACACCTGGTAATCTCTGCAAAAGAGAAGTAAAAACATGTATAAAAGAAATATATCATACGAGTACCTTGAGAGAACTCCCAAAAACCTGTATATATCTGCAAAAGATATAAAAAATAGATAGGTACATGGAAAATATATGTTAATAAGGATATCAAGTACTTGAGGCAACTCGTTTAATGCAAGAAATAAACATTTATAAAAGAAATGTTTGAAATACCTCAAGTAGATTTTTTTAATATTGATTTCATTTATACATTTTTAAAAGTACATGAAATATTCATCTAGTTTATAGTGGAGATGAGAATATATTTTCATTGTTGCTTCTTTTGAGTGATAGAATTTAATGTTGGAGCAAAGATATCTCCATATAAGAAATTGAATAGCATCCACATTCATTGAATGATAAAACAATGCTTCGATATCCTCATATTTGCTCACTTCCAGAATGATGATGTGAAGTCAATTTGATTAAACATTTTGTCTTGCCAATGAAGAAAATAATTCTACTAGAGAGAGAATTATTCTATTGATGGAACTCTGCTGATTGATTTCATGAAACCCAGAATAATATATGGCCTGAGAGGTATAATATTTATAAACATGGTAATTAGGAACCTGGGATAGAAGTCTTTATATTTAATAATCCATGAACCTTGAATGATATGTGTAAATTTATGGTACCTGAAATAATGACCAACAAATGATTGTATAGTGATCCAATATATTTGAGTATGCATTATAAGTAATCAATTTTTCCCAGTATGTTATGCTATACTTATCTATCCTTCAATAACAACACAATAATTAGTCAGTTTATTGTTGAATGAGTACTTCTATTTTAACATTAGATAGGTACCACCATGATCAACATATCATTAGCTATGTACTTTTAACTAAAATAAAGCAAAGTAGGTTAAATAACATGATAAAGCAACATATCTATTAATAACAATCATTAAAAAAAAGTTAACTTCAGCTACCACTGCAAATCTGTGAATAATTTGAGTGAGGCTACCATTATACATCTGCAAATAATTCGAGCGAGGCTACCACTACACATTTGCGAATAATTCGAGCGAGGCTACCATTAAACATATGCGAATAATTCGAGCTAGCCAACCACTACACATCTACGAATAATTCAAGCGAGATGTGGTCTCAGTCATCTTATGAACAGAGTGCTTAATCAACCAATGAAGGTATATTCTCACATCATATTCAAACATCTCATCCATCCATCATATTCACACATCATATAACATTAAATCTCTCTATATATACACATATTATTACTAAAAAGTAATGTAAGAAAATAAGATAACTTAAAAAACATTTGAATAATTATTTGCAGTGAAGGATACAACAAAGGATATGGACATAAAGTTGAATGAAAACAACCACTGAGAGGGTCTTTATGATGATGGATGTATGTAGGACTTGATTTACTGCTATATCTATTACAAGTAATACTAAAGAAAAGGAAAAGCTACAGAGAACTCCGAACAAATGAGAGATATATGAAATGTAAGAAAGAAAAACAAGCACTTATTTCTACTTTAGGTACTCCTATTATTGATGAACACAATCTTTACTTGTATCACTGACTTTATCGGTGGGAAGATTACTGACATGTTATAGAACAACAAAATCTTGTAATTTTCTTGCCTTCGTAAATTGGTTTGCCAACTTACGAAGAGCCTAACAGTCCTCTATATCATGACCGATAACCATGTGATATTTACAAAAGAGATATTTTATGACGTCTCTTTCCCTTTACTCTCAAAGGGCGAGGTATTTCAACCTCTGGCATATTTTGAATAATTGGCAGAAGCTCCTCGATGATCTCTGTTTGAACACTCGCTAGTGTGAGAACTGATAAGGTAAGTGCACCTATCATTTTAGAGTATAGGATCAAGTGACCTATTTAGACTTTGGGCCTGTTGAGTACTTGCACTCACAAAGAAGAGCTATTATTTTATCTAACAAAAATATTGGTTGATTTGCAAAACTAAGAAGGAATGCGGTTAAAACTTTTAAGAGAAATGCGATGGTTTAAAAACTAGTACTCGATCTAGAATCCCTTTGGATAAAATAACTTTTTATAAAAGAAAAGACTGCAAGCTTCTAAATTAAAAAAACTTTGACCGCGGAGGTTCCCAAAGTATTTAAGCGCCTCTCTTGAGAATACACTAACAACTAACCTTAGGCTGATCGATTAAGACCCCTTGGCTAGTAGAAACCCCTAGGCTTGCTTTTGGAGGTGAACCCCACTATTGGGTTTGACCCCAATCCGAAAGATTTATGTCATCCTCTCTCGAGGAGTGCATGCAACTCCTTTTATCTTTGAGTGATCTCCTCGCTTGCACGGTTCTCTTGATCAACTAACATACAGATCTTAGATCACAAATATACTCACGATATATGAATTTGAAGCAAAATTATTCAAAGATAAATCAAAGAGAAATAAATTAGAAAGCTTGCAAAAGTATTCAGAGACAAAACAAAGTTTATTTTATTCTAAAGTTCATCATGATCAAGTGCTAATGAAAATTTAGCTACTAATCACAATGAGAGATTTACACAAAAGAGAAGAGAGAGATATGATTACTAAAGTTGAAATAGCTTGAATTAAAATTATGAGGAAAAGGGTTACACTAGGAAAGAGAATACAAGAACTAAATTAACAACTAGAAATGAAAATATAGCTAAAATGAACTAGAATTACAAAAAATAAGCTCCAAAATCTCCCTCCTCAGCTCATGGACTTCTCTGAAATTTATATAAATGTTTACTGGAGAGTTATGAACCTAGGTCACGCTCGTGATAGGGGCATGTCTGGTATAGAATTGCCGCTAAGAAAGCCCAGGAAATGTTGGGAGATAAACCGCCAAATGCATTAACATGTGGGTCATGCCCCTAGGTCATGTCTGTGATCATAACATGCTTTGACTGAGTTTGGAAAAATGATGGGAAACGACGCGATCTGCAATTAATTTGGCAATTTGGGAAGATGTCACGCCCCTGGTCATTCCCGTGAATAGAGCGTGTTCACTGAAACGTCACGCCAGCGTGAATGGCTAGCTTGAATGCTTTGCCATGCCCTTTTGTTTACTGGACACACCCTCCTGTCATGCCCGTGACAGGGGCGTGCAATTTTAATTCGACGTGGCAATTCATCAGGTGCACTGGAGAAAGAGTATGGTGCACAGGAGTATTCATGCCCCTAGTCACGTCTGTGACCATGGCGTGTAACTTTTGACTTTTCCCAAAAATCTTCCAAAAAGTTCCCAAATTCTTCCAATGAGCTCTAAATTGTTAATTGCAACCAAAAATAACATGAATTTTAAAAAAAGTCATTTAGAGGTTATTTTAACATAATATAAATAAAATAGAACTAATTATTTAAATAAAACTAAATATAATAACACTAAAAATAATGTATCAAATAACCCCATACTTAACCGTTTGCTAGTCCCAAGCGAATAATCTTCCATAGAGAGAATAAATTTTTTTAAAACTATAGAAGAATAATGAACCTAAGGAGTAAAATGCGAAGTCTTACGCCTATGTACATAGAGATCTTAGCATAAATACCTACTCAACATACTCATTAGTTTATGCATTTCTAGAAGACATCTTGATTTATTATTGCCACTTTTTAAAAATAAATATTGGTAAATCCGTTATTTGTTTTAGGAAGAGAGTAACGTGTTCACTAAGATTGACATTACACAATATCAAGAACCGAGATACCCTTCAAAGAAATCCATCAATGACGATGAACATATGCTTGCCCTTTCTCACTCTCGCCACGACACTAGTCTAACTCATAAACATAAATAAATATGACTTAACTAGGTTGAAATATATGCTTAGGTTTTTGGTATGGAATACAAAAATAAACCCGGCGGCTAGTCACATCTAAACCAAAAGTGTGCTCGCATAAGATAATCTAAACTAATTTGGCTTCTCAAGAACTTAGCCAATTCCCAAATTCCTCATTCATTTTTTTTATTTTTTTATTTTGATTTTCTTCTTCTTCCCTTTTATATTTTAATAATGTTTTTACTTCACGAAAAAGGAGAAAAATAGACATTTTTTTGAAGAACACAACTGTAACATCCGGGGGGGGGATTACAATAACCACCAAAATAAAATGGCCCCAATTTACTCACAAAGTTTTTTCTCTAAATAAATAACATTTTCAATCTCGGACTTAGTTTTGTGATTAAGATGCTTTTTAGGCTTTGGTTACATTTTTGGTCGAGCTAAAAATAAAAGGTAGGGTAAAAAGCTCAACTTGGGTTAACAAGATAAAATGTTAAGCACGGGTGTAAAGGCTCAAACGAGCCAAAGAAATGTCTAAATCATATTCATGCTAATAAGTTTAACTTATGCAAAGTCTTGAGATTCGCTAGAAGGCAAGTTTCAGACATCGAGAAAGAATACCTCGACTCGGGTAATATTTTCTAGTAAACTTCTACGTGCTCACTTAAATTAATTTCAGATTATACCGGTTTCGAGTTAAATGTAAAATAAACCATTTCCACGCATTTAGAAAAATATAATGCTGAGAGTATGTTGAATATTTAGTTCTACAAAAAATTCTACCAACATGTGCGCTTAACTAGAAACACAACATGACCAATGATTTTACTCCAAAATTTAAAATCTAATAAAACAAGAAAATTTTCTAAACACTATACACAAGCTAATTTACTTAGAATTTTTCAGGTGAGCAAATATAGAAATAGTGATTTCTCTAAAGAAAGCATTAATCCCAAAAATTTTTTGTTAATTCTTAGACTTCTTGAGGTCTACCGTGTGAGAAGCTCGCATCGGTACTAGAAGATATGATGAAATGAAAGCCCAAATCTCACTTTCTAAGAAATTAGTATTTTTTATTGATTTTCTAAAAAAAATTGCGATTTTTTTATTATTAAAAAAATTTATATAATTTTTAATTTTCTTTTTAAATTTTGCAATACAAAAAAAAACATCTTGCATTTTCTTCCAAAAATTTAAAAAATTTGTTTTGAAAAGAATGAAAAAAGAAAAGAATAATTGTTAGTGGTTTGCTAAAAGTAAATGCCCTCATACTTAATATGAAACATTGTCCTCAATGTTTTATAAAAATAAAAAATGCATGAATAGAGATAAGAAAATTCCGTGAGGAGAACCCAAAGCTGCGCCAAGTAATCCTAAAAGAAATTAACTGAAGCAAAACACACAATATTTTTTTTTATAATTTGGTAATTGATAATCAAGAGATACAAAAAATGCTGAAAATGAAAATATAACTTGATAGAAGGTCTGCTTAAATTGAAAACAAAGAAATAGAAATAATAACTTAGACAATCTACTCCTCATCACTGTCATCCCCGCCCTACCGATAGTAGGCCCGCAACTCGGCAAACTTTAGGAAATGTGCTCCAAGGAGGAAGCGTAACGCTGCTTTAACGCAATAAACTACCCGTCAATCCATTTGCCCAAATGGGTCTCCATCTACTCTATCTATGTGTGAAGCAAAGCAAACTGTTGATCCCAATAAGGCGAAGGACCAAGAGGAGGATGCTGCAGTGACATAATCGAAGGAGCAGTGTCAAAAGTTCTACCACTCGTGTTTGGAGTGAGAGTCTCATACTCATCTTATCGACCACGGGCTAACCCGAGAGCTTGAAGACCAGAAAATGTCAGGGGAATAGATGCCTGAACACAATATATCCGTGGAAGAGCGTCCCAAACTCCCAAATGCTTTGCAATATAAGTGACAAAGTTACTGCCATGTGCCTCTCCCAATCACGCACTTTCTGCCTGAAGCCGAAAGAAGACGACAAGCTCTAAACCAAGGTTTAGTGGAACACATCGAACCATACTATATAAATATAGTAGGTCATGATGAGTCACCATGCCATTGTTGTCTTCGTGGCCAGTGAGAGAAAAAAGTCAAAAAGTGATGGATAATGCTGAGAGCGGGAGAAATGATATGACGACTTTTTGATTTCTTCGGGTTGTAGGGATGATGTCATTACTAATTTTCGACCACAAATGCGTAACTTTGAAATCCGGGGAAAATCCGAACGTAGATCATTATAAGCGAGAGAGTGGGTGAAAGCCTCATCGAAAAATCCCATGAGAACATTGAACTGGCGGAGCGAGAGCTTGTGCATCACGCCTCCCATCTAGAATGTGATGAATGCGTCAACATGACTACCTCGAAGTTCCAGAGAGGAGAGGAGCTCCATAGTGAGTTCGAGAAATGCAGGATTAGAGTTGGCAAAGAAGGCATTCCATCCGAGGGTGGATAAAAATCCTCTCATCAATTCCACAACATTGAAAGTAGTGAGGATTCCCCAATCAAGGATCCAAAAAATGCCAAACAGTTTCTCGTTTAAGCGATTGCTCAGCGCCCGGTGGGAAGTATTGGTAAACATAAGCATAGCCTCTGCTGCGGCAGCTTCCGTAGTTTTCTCGGAGGAAGAGGCGATAGAATGAGAGTAGTGGCGATGCATGGTGAAAAATGAAGAAAAGATAGGAGATTCTTGCCTTGAGCGTAGAATAAAAAGAAAGTTGGACTAGTGTGGTGGAAGGGAATGGAGAAAAAGGTCTTAAAATAGGAGATTTCATGGGACACGCCCTACAATCATGCTCGTGACTAGGGGTTGTAATATTAAAGTGGCAGATCTTAAGAAACCGCCCGAGATATGGTCAAAGCCGACTATTGCGAGCCATGCTCTAGTGTCAAGCCCGTGACTCAGAAGGGTCCCGCCCGTGACCAAAAAGGATCCCGCCCGTGACCAAAAAGGATCCCGCCCGTGAACAAAAGGGTCCCGCCCGTGACCAAAAAGGGTCCCGCCCATGACCAAAAAGGGTCCCGCCCGTGACCAAAAAGGGTCCCGCCGGTGACCAAAAAGGGTCCCGCCCGTGACAAAAAAGGGTCACGTTCATGACCCAAAAGGGTCACGCCCATGACCCTGACCCAAAAGGGTCACCCCCGTAACCCTGACCCAAAAGGGTCACGCCAGTGACCCAAAAGGGTCAGCCCGTGACCAAAAAGGTTCATGCCCGTGACCAAAAAGGGTACGCATGTGACCAAAAAGGGTCACGCCCGTGACCAAAAAGGGTACACCCGTGACAAAAAGGGTTATGCCCGTGACTGTAACAGAATGCGAGCAGAGCATTTTTTCCTTGAAAACAACACCCAGAATTCTGAATTCCGAGTTGGACACACCCATTGGTCACGCCCGTGACAAGGGCGTGTAAAAAAAGTGCAGAACAAATTTTTCCCTTTTTATTTTTTTAAAGACAAAATTAAAGAAAAAAAAAACAACTAGTTACCGACTTTAAGTGCAAAATGGGTTTGCGACATGTGCGTTTAAGAGACCATCATTCGTTTAATTACCTATAAAAATTCAATCGACACAAAATATTGGTAATTGAAAAACTCATTTTTGTGAAGAAAAAATGAACAAAAACTAAGATAAGCTTAGAATGTCTCCCAAGAGCGCTTTGGTTATGGTTAGTGAGCTCGACCATAATGGCATGCCAGATTACCTTATTTACAAATTATCATCAAATGATGATAATGGCTTGGGTTATTGTGAGGTGGCGGCAGTGGATGCATGAATTATTATATTTTCATATTCCATATTGAAGGATCACGCGCATACCCAACTGCGCCAAAAGCCCATACTGTTGGAGAGGGCGCTACTTAATTTCTTAAATAAGTAGCAGAGCGTCACGGGTCAAGTGAAGGAACGTTGGACCCAACAATCCCCCCCGGCGTCCAGCACAACCCGTCGGCTCAGAGGTGGGGTTACCACATGGCCTACATGGCTCAGAGGTGGGGTTACCACATGTCCACGGTTTGCCTGACCCGCCGGACCCACACAGGTAGAAGGGAAAATCAGGATTTAATAGCGCCCCACCCGGTCTTGAACCAGTGACCTCCCTCTGATACCAATTGAAGGATCAAGCGCATACCCAACTGCACCAAAATCCCAGACTGTTGGAGAGGGCGCTACTTAATTTCTTTAATAAGTAGCAAAGCGCCACGGGTCAAGTGAAGGAACGTCAGACCCAACAATACTCCATATGGTGGCGGCAGTGGATGCATGAATTATTATATTTTCATACTCCATATGGAGGAGAAGCGTGCCTTCACTAACATCAAAAATTGCCGCGTAGCGACCAAGAAATGATGTCCTAGAATAAAGGGCATCTCAACATCCTCTTCCACATCTAAAACAATGAAGTCTACCGATAAAGTAGACTCGATAACCATGACGGGAACATCGTTAATTATTCCTTTAGGAGTTGTTAATCAACGATCGACTAATTCAAAGATATATTAGTGAGGATAGGTTCACCCAAATTGAGCTTTTGGGCTAAACAAGAAGGGAGGATATTAACACTTGCGCTAAGATCGATGAAAGCATTTGGAATGTGAGACTCTCCTATAGTGCATGAAATATTAAAATTAGCATTAATATTTTTAGTCCGCTCCACCAAACGAGCGGGATAAGTTAGTCGAGGCATAAATTCTTGAAGAGGTTGAGGTGGTGTAGATTTCGGAATTTCCTCTTCAAAGCGCGCCTCCGAGTCTCCTACAAAGGTCACCGCTAAGGCATTTGTGGGTGCCGGCGGTGGTGTTCTTTTGGAAAGATCGATGACAGTTTTTAATAATTTCCCTACTTGGTTCTCCAAATTCCGCAATGAACCTTGCAAATTGCGAACATTCGCTTCATTCTTAATAATATATTTATTAACCACTTCCTCATGAGAGGGTGATTTAGGGGCTTGCGACGGGAAAGAATTTGGAGGAACAAGAGGAGCGTTAGCCGTGTTACCATGATTTCTCCATGATAAATTGGGTGCTTCCTCTACCCTAGATGATATCCATTACCGTTATTGTTATTCGGGTTGAAGAGTGACCAATTTGGATTTCACATTTAATCCACTTCCTCTATTTGTTCTGCTAGATTTGGAATAGGTTCCAAGGAAGGTGCAGAGTAGGCAACATTCAACCCCTCTATTTTCTTGCTAAGCAGATTGACCTGGAGAGACAAATTAGTAATAGTATCAATTTCATACATCCCAGCCTGTTTACTCGGACGAGACCGAGGTGTACTCCATTGATAGGTATTCATGGCCATACCTTCTATTAGCTCTTTGGCGGTGACCGATGTTTGGTTGTTACGTGTTTTGCCGGCGGCGTTGTCAATATTTTACCTTGTTTGAGTATTAAGACCGTTATAGAAGGTTTAAATTTGTAACCAATCTGGGATTTGATGATGAGGGAAATGACAAGGTAATTCCTTAAATCATTCCCAAATATCATATAACATTTCTGAATCAATTTGGGAAAAATAGGAAATATCATTGCATAACTTCGCCGTTTTGGATGTCGGAAAATATTTCGTAAGAAAATGTTCTCTCATCTCGGCCCAAGTAGTGATGAAACCTCTTGCTAGATAACCCAATCATGTATTTCTTTTGTGAGAAAAGTAAAAGGAAAAATCTTAAGCCTTATCGCTTCATTAGAAACTCCGTTAATTTTAAAGATATTACATATTTCTAAAAAGTAAGCAATATGTGTGTTAGGATCCTCATCATGAAGCCCATCAAATTGTACATATTATTGTACCATTTGAATGATGTTTGGCTTCAACTCAAAGTTATTATTCATAATAGCAGGTCAAACAATACTTGATTGAACGTCATCCAAATTTGTCCAAGCATAATAGGACATAGTCCTCTCTTCGGCCATATTCATGTTGGGATTTGGTTCCCCCATAAAAGAAGAAAGAGAAGAAGTAGAAAAAGGAGAATAAAGAAAAGTAAAAATAAAAGAAGAAGGAAACAAAGGAAGGAAAAGAAGTGTCACCTACAGATTCCTCAACCAAATCTTGAAAATTGAGATCACGGATTCGCAAGCATTGCAGAAGGGTTCGCTCAATTTCCAAATTCAAATCAAATAGATCTTGCGGATTCCCTCAGGTCATACACCGAGAAAAATAAAAATTTATAATTAAAAATTTATAAAATAACATTTCCTAGAATTCCTAAAGACTACCCAATTACGGGTTTGCAAGGTACTAGGCAGTCTTGTGGGATGAAAACCCAACATGACCCTTTCACAAGAAATCTTAAAATGATAAAATTAATAAAACCTTACTTTCAAAATATTGACAAAAAGATAAGTCCCTGACAACGACGTCAATAAATTAATGATCTCTGTTGAACTCTCGTTAGAGTGAGAATTGATAAGGCAAGTGCACATATTATTTTAGAGTATAGGATCAAGTATCGTATTTAGTCTTGGGCCTGTTGAGTACTTGTACTCACAAGTAAGGGCTATTATTTTATCTAATGAAAAGATTGGTTGATTTGCAAAACTAAGAAGGAATGCGGTTAAAACTTTTAAGAAAATGCGATAGATTAAAAATTAGTATTCAATATAGAATCCCTTTGGATAAAATAAACTTTTTATAAAAGAAAAAACCCGCAAGCTTCTAAACTTTAAAAAACTTCGACCGTGGAGGTTCTCAAAATATATAAGCGCCTCTCTCAGGAATTCCCTAACAACTAACCTTAAGTTGATCAATTAATATCCCTTGGAAAGTCGAAACTCCTAAGCTTGTTTAGGAGGTGAACCCCACTATTGGGTTTGACCCCAATCCGGAAAATTTATGTCATCCTCTCTCAAGCAGTGCATGCAACCCCTTTTATCATTGAGTGATCTCCTCGTTTGTACCGATCTCTCAATCAACTAACATGCATATCTTAGATCTAAAACATACTCGTGACATATGAATTCGTAAAATAATTATTCGAAGATAAATCGAAGCAAAATAAATTAGAAAGCTTGCCAAAGTATTTAGAGATAACAAAATTTATTTTATTCCAAAGTTCATTATGATCAAGTGCTAATGAAAATATAGCTACTCATCATAATGAGAGAATTACACAAGGGAGAAAAGAAAGACATGATTACTAAAGTAGAAATTGCTTGAATTAAAATTACGAGGAAAAGGGTTACTCTAGGAAAGAGAATACAAGAGCTAAACTAGGTACTAGAAATGAAAATAAAGCTAAAATGAACCCGAATTTCAAAAAATAAGCTCCAAAATCTCCCTCCTTAGCTTATGGGCTTCTCTAAAATTTATAAAAATGTTTGTTGGAGAGTCACACCCCTAGGTCACACCCATGATAGGGGCATGTCTGGTATGGAACTGCCGCCATGAAAGCTCGGGAAATATTGGGAGATAAACTGCCAAATAGATTAATAGGTGGGCCATGCCCTGTGACCAGGGCATGTTTTGACTGAGTCTGGAAAAATAACAGGAAATGGCGCGATATGTAATTAATTCGACAGTTTGGGAAGATATCATACCCCATGATCACACCCGTGACCAGAGCGTGTTCGCTGAAACATCATGCCGGTGCGAACGACTGGCTTGAATGCTTGGCCATGCCCCTAGTTTACTAGATACGCCCTTGTAACACCCGTGACAAGGGCATATAATTTTAATCCGATGTACAAACTCATCAAGATTGCTGGAGAAAGAGCACGGTGCATGGGAGTAGTCATGCCCCTTGGTCATGCTCGTGACCAAGGCATGTAACTTTTGACTTTTCTTAAAAATCTTCCAAAAAGTGCCCAAATTCTTTCAGTGAGCTCTAAATTGTAAATTGCAGTCTAAAATAACCTGAATTTCAAAAAGAAGTTATTTTTACATAATAAAAATAAAAAGAACTAATTATTTAAATAAAACTAAATATAAATAACACTAAAAATAGAGTTATCACTCCACTATAGGAATATTGAATTTGATATATCTATCTAAATACCTTTCAAACTTAAGTGTTCTAGGAACAAAGGACAGGATGAGACATGCTTCTATATTTTTAGGTGGCTCATTCTGCACTGAAGGTTGTGCATGCATACTTTGGGGAGGAGTATAAGATCTACAATTCTCGGCTCATGGATGATTTTGTGATGAAGAAGGATGTTGATGACAAGCTCCTCCAATGTTATTGAGTCGATTAGTTTAGAGAAGAAATAAGGTAATGGTTCATTGCCTCAGCTTTAGTAAATCGATTTGCTATCTTGATGAAGTGTTCATAAAACTTAGGCTCATTTTGGTTGACTTCGAATTTAAGAGGACCTTCTTGGAGTCCATGCATTAAGGAAAATTTATACAAGTCTTGATCAACATTAAATATAATAAGGATTTACCTTTGAAATCTGTCGACGAAGGGAGCAAGAGTTTCTCTATCCCCATGTTTGATATGAAAAAGAGCTATTGGGCCACTCTTTTGCTTCTTTAAGGTAGAGAACCTTAAGCAAAAAACTCTTCGAAGATCCCCAAAATAGGTGAATGATTGAGATGACAACTTGTCAAACCAATCCATAGCTTGGCCATCAAATGATATGATGAGAAGCTTGCACTTGATACAATCCGTGATGATACTTAAAGAAAAAGCAGATTCAATGACCTAAAGATGGTAAATAGGGTCTTCTCTTCCAGATTAGATTGGCAGATGGGGTTCTTTAAACCCATTGGGAGTGGATTCCTAACGAATTTGGTCCAAGAAAGGAGATGGCTCCTCCCAACCATCAATTGGAGGATTATCATGACTTCCTTGGATATTCCCCATTCTTGCCAAACCTTTATAGGTAGCTTCTCTGAAGGATTCTCGATGAATAGTTGTGAACTTACCAAATTAGGACCATAGAGAAACTATGGCTTTCGAAGGAGTTGGAGGAACTAAAGGAGCTAGTTGATAGGTAAGTGTGTATTAGGTCATAATGAGGATTTCGATCTTTTGGGAGGTCTCACAGTGAGCCTGACCTAAACTTCCCACATGGATGCATTATCCAGGCTCGAAGATACATTGGTAGATGCCACACCATTGGGTTGAGATCTTACTTGTAACTTAAGGAGAGTAATCTCGACTAATGGGTGGTTAACATCGTTGTATTGGTGAAGCATTTCTAGACCATTAGAAGGGTATGTAGGAGCATTTGATGAAAAATCCATGAAAACAGGAATTACCGAAAGAGAAAAACATGCAATAACTTCTAAATGGAGTGAAATTTGGGTAATCTGATAGAACTAAATGAACTTGAATGAGGTTACCCAATTCTCTATTGGATATATCTTTTTGAGATTTTTCTGATGAGCTTTTCCAGACTAAAAATAGACTCTCGGATTAAAAGTTATGCCTGTTTTAAGATTAAATGTATTTTAGGCTGAATTCCGCATCTTCAAAGCAATAACTCTTCATCAACTACTCAAGATCCACGTTCACCGAATAAAAATGTTGCCAGCAAAAACATCAATACCAACTCTCTACGCACTACTAAAGTTGGGTCAGATGGTAGAGGGAAAGATTCTTGATGTATTAACTAAAGGAAGGTGGTCGTGAGTAGTCAGTTACTTTGGGTCACAAATGAAGAGGTTTGTGGCTAGAAATAGGAGGTCACACAGTTAGAAAGTGGAGTTTGCCTAGTTCGCCTAAAGGAGGTCATGCGGTCTATGAGAAAAGATCACACAGGTTACTCAGGTCGTGCGATCTCAAGAAACTTAACTACAGGCTTGCTCTGCAATTTCTTCCCTTGATCTGCGTGGCTAAAGAGAAAAATTTACAACACTCGACTAGATCCCAATTTTTGTTAGACATTTTACTTTTATATAAAAAATAATTTACAATTTCCCTTTAGAAATAAGTAATATAATATTTTAATAGTATTTCCCAAAATGAAAACAAGTATTTACAAAGACATGAAATATAATACGATAAAAGTTAAGTAAGAAATCGAGTCTGGGTAAGGCATGTGATCACTGCCCTAAAGAAGTTACACCACTCTCCCGCAGGGCTTTCATCCAATATTCATTTCTCTAAGGTACAACACCCGACTAGATCCCAAAACTTCGATGTGCTTGGACATAAAAGAAGCACAGAGCACCTGAACTCCCACTGGATGAAGTAAATGTAGAATAACAAGAAAATAATATTAGAAATATATGAGCTTAAGGCAGAGAAGATGTTAGAGAGATTGTATGTAAGTGTCTCATATTTTAAGAGCTATTTATAAGCTAAAAGATCAATCTCAACATTTATCATAACATTTAAAATATTCAATCATAATAATTAATATAAACATTTTCTTTTATGTTACAAATACTTTTATAACATATATATTTATATGTATTTAAGATTTATAATATAAACATTAATATTATAAACTTATATAAACGTTAAACACTTAAACTGGTCTGATTTCTTTCCTCCAATTTTAGTTATGAAATTCCTTATCCAATTAATCATAACCTTAAGTTTTTATTTTTTTATGATATCTACATATTAGTAGATTCTTTTCATAGCATTGCATGCTTTCGCCTGCCAGTGTCCTGGATGCCTAAATTTTCACTATTCTAAAATGATGATCATGTCAAACGCTTTCCTAAAAATGGTAGTTCATGATAGATTTTCTTGGGAAGTTATCCCACATTCTTTATTGATTGTAAATTTATCCTGTTTAATAACTTGTCTCAGCTTGGAAGGGCACTCTACTAGAGTAAATGTATAAGCATTGCTCCTTTTTTGAATACATTATTAGGCTTACTAATCTCCCAATCTGGAAGTCTTAAGAGAACAAGGTAAGTTTAGTGGAAGTCTTAAGAGAGAGTTAAGGTAAGTTTATACAATTATTTATCATAATTACAATTTGCTAAGTGGTACTTATTCCAGAAAGGGAAATGGTAATGACAGTTCTATAATAGGCTTAATAGATTGGCAATTACAAGTTATGTATTGATGTTGATGAAAGTATCTCACTGCCTTCAACCATAATTATGGCATTAGGGTGTTTTACTTTTACCTTAGGTTCAAAAATGTTTTTTATTGAGTGCCTACTTTTGTTCAATCGAATGACCAATTGGTTTCAGTTTCTATTTTTCATGCATGATTTCAAAGTTCAAACTCCCAATAAGCGGGTATCACATGTATCATTAATGAAAAATGAGTTTGTTTGGTATCAATATGCTAATTTTTTTTCAAAGTTATACCTCCTAAATGAGTTTGTTCATCCTAATCAGTTTACTTTTATCTCACAGATTCACTAAAATAGCAGCAGGGCTTCTACACGAGCATCGAGCATCTTCCTATCTTCGTCGTCCATGACTTCTATGCCACCACTGAGCTCAAGGGCATCTATGCAAAGATTTGAGGAGGGCTTCTGTGTAAGCACCGACCAGGGCATCCATTCACCTTTTCCAGACAGAGTATTAGGGCTTCTATGCAACCAGGTACATGGTTTAATTTATCATGCATTTGGGTTGTATTTCTTCTTGCCATGGATTAGATCGGAGACATACTGATCCTTAAATACATTGAAGTGGATCCCCGATGACTTCCTAGAGGGAGTAAATATTAGAAATGGTTTGTTTATATATACATGTATATACATGCGACATCAACACATTAGTCATCAGCTAAGCTCATCCAAATTCTCATTTTAAATTTCCTAAAGTTTTTTTTTTCATTTATTTCTATTAGAAAATTTTCAATACGGAAGAGTAAAGGCAACCTACATCCTTCTCCCTTCACCTCCACCTGCTCCTTCTCTCCATCAATGTTGCCAACGGCCTAATTAGTGAAATAGGGATGGAAACATTGATTTCTTTATTCTTTGTACTTTTCTAGCTCCAATCCATTTGATCATTTTTTATTATAAAGATATTTTTTTAACTTAAAAATATCATTATGCATGCATTCCTTTGATTCATAACCATCAAATAAAGGAGCATATGTACTCTAATTTATTTTTATGCAAACCTATAACTCTTAATTGAATATACTTAGTTTAATTTATGTTCTTAATGTACTGATTGGAACTAAGGGGTCTCTAAAGTAAGAGATTGTTGGTTTACTTTAACATGAGTTCTACGTAGCCCCAAGTTCTGCAATGGATAAAGATTAGTTAGACTCCTAGAAATTTTAACACCTAGGTAATAGTATAACCTCGAATGCTTAATTATATGAGTAATATAAGCCCTATTTAATTTATTGTTTATACATATGAGCTCTCTATTATAATTATTGCACTCTTACATTGAGAAATGCTATAAGGGTGTTGGAGTGAATAGAAAAGTTAGCAATTTTCTTATTAATCTTGGCTTCATTTACCTTATTATTCAGTGTTTACTCGACGAACCATTTTCATTTATTCTAAACTATTAGAGCATTACAAAACATTAGAGCAATACTCTATGAATTTCACATACCAATTTTTCCTTTCATGGTTAGTTTAGGTATGAAACCATCCGTGACAAATGTCGCTACCCACAACAAATGAAGCCATCTATAACAAATGATGCCGCCCATGACAAATTTCTTCGCCCATGACAAATGTCTCTTCCCCTCAAAAAATGTTGCTGGCCACGATAAATGTCACTGACCACAATAAATATCTCTGACTATGACAAATATTGCCGACTATGACAAATATCACTGCCCATGAAAAAGGCCTCCGCCCGTGACAAATGTCATCCCCCACTACAAATGTCACCTCCCATGACAAATGCTGCCACCCACGATAAATGTTGCCGCCCACGACAAATGTCGCCCCAACGACAAATGTTTCCCCCACAACAAATGTCGCAACCACAACAAAGTCACCCCTATGACGAATGTTGTCGCCATGATGAATGTTGCCCCACGACAAATTTTGCCCCACGACAAATGTTTCCCCCACGATAAATGTTGCCCCCACGACGAATGTTGCCCCCATAACAAATATCGAATACACGACAAATTTTTCACCCATGATAAATGTCGCCCCCATGATAAATGTCTCCCCCCACGATAAATGTCAACCCCACAACAAATATCTCCCCAAGCCATTGCACTCACGTAGGGCTGGAGGTCCGTGCTCGTCACTTGTATATAATTTATATAAACGTCAATATATAACAATTAATAATGTTAATAGTTATATATAACATTATAAAATAATGATATAGATTTATGTTCTTAATTCTTATATCATAGAAAATAGAAGTAATATATAATTTTAATTGATAAATATATTGGACAATACATATTTTATCGTATGCAAGTGATTAGGATGCTTATATGATTATTTTGAGTTTTTCTCCATTAAGAGAATAAAAATTTCAACAATCCCCCACAAAAGAAAAAAATATCATGCAATTATTAAATAATAGATTAGTAATAAATAAATAAATATTTGTTTCATCCAGGTGTTTCTAATGCAATGAGTATAGGTGGAATGGTTATCTTGAACTTATACATAGTCTTTATGTTCTCTATAAAAGAATATAATAAGCTAGAAGCTTGGAATTATATTCTTTTTGACCAATTAATAAAATAAGCACACACTAGATTGCTCATTCTTTGGGTTATGATAATCTAAGCTTTAATGGCCATGCACATCCCTTGATTTTCATGGAGGTTATTAGGGTTCAACCCGAATCCCAAAATCGCGGCCTCTCGACTACCCCACATAGGTGGTGCCTCAAGAGATATTTGCAACATGTATCTCATAAAATTATGCCTTCAGTAACCATTGAGGACTAAACATCACAACCTATACTATTACCGTGAGCACTTTTCACCAAAGGAATGAGGAGAGAAAAATACATCCATCTTCTCAAATTTGTGCTTCTCACTTGTCTACATCAACAACTTTGTTTCTACCACTTTGAACCTAATTTATGAGATCTCCAATCACATAGGTTGTGTATCCACCATTGGTAGCAACATTATGTAGGCTTAAGTCTCATTCCCATCGATGATTTATTTATTTCATTTTGGGACAAACCCTTTGTGATGAGATTATAAACCCGATTTAATTCCGAGATTACATATTTTTTTGATATCACATTCTTCCTTCGTTTATTCACGGACTTGTACCTGAATCTCATAAACTTATTCATCTTTGAATTAGATATATCAGTATCAATTAAAACAATAAATAAGCAAGAGAATTAATAGGTAAATATGAAATATGACTATACTTGAAGGTTAATATGTGATCATTTGTTTTTGTTTTTATTTTCAAGGTAGACCACATCACGAGATTCAAAAATAATGTTTTTTTAAATTTCATTTACATGATATTTAGTAATGAAAAATGCAATTGCACTATTAATGGATGAAATTATCTAGCGTCTACCTAAATCACCTAGAGGGGGGGGGGGGGTGAATAGGTGATGTTTGTGTCTCTTCGCGAAATAAAAATTACTTTAAAAATCAAGCACACAAACACCGAGATTTATAATTGTTCCCTGAGTAGGGTACATCCACTTTCCCGCCTCGCCTATCTACCAAGAAGGGCTAGATTCGGCTACTTCACCAAACTAAGATTTCTTCAAATCTTATGTAACACCCCAAAAATCTCAAAATTGAATTTGAGGTGCAGGCTGTTTGACACGGCCTGGGACACGGGCGTGTCCCAGGGAGTGTCCCAGGGCATGTCGGGGTTACACGGGCGTGTCCCAGGGCGTGTCACTCAAGAAATAGGCGGATTGAGTCAGGGAAGTACACGACCCGGAACGAAGCCTTGAACACGGCCGTGTCAGATTTGACACGGGCGTGTCCGATGCCGTGTACCTACCCGTGTACTGCTTGTTGGTTTTGGAGCTCGATGAGGCAGGGGTGACACGGGCGTGTCACATGACTGACACGGGCGTGTCAGGTCCGACACGGGCGTGCCGATGCCCGTGTTTTGGTAGATTGCAGTCGGTATGAGTACTGCGTGTGCCGCTTAAGGGTACACGGCCTGTGATACGGGCGTGTCACAGGCCGTGTCAGCCAAAAAAGTGTAATTTTGGGAAAATCGTGGCCGTTCCTTTTCTCTATCCAAAGGCTCAGGTGATTCCTTGCTGGATTTAATCATCAGAGGCTTGATGAAGAGTTCATTCTTCATTTGGCTAAGTGAAGAGAGAAAGAGAGAGGAGGAAGAATAAGGAGGAGGAGATCAAGCCACCGGCGGAGCTCCCGTGGTCCGATTCGAGATCCGAGGCCAGCGCTGTGAAGGCAAAGCTACTGCGGTGCTTTCTCACCGGATAGATTTCGATGGCTCCCAAGAGATCGTCAAGGGTAACGATCTCCCTTCTTGGACATGTGAAGTCCTTCTTTTCTGCATTGCATAGGTAAAACCCTTCCCCGCGAGTGTGCGGTGGGTTGTGGCATCCCTTGGGGTAGATATGTGAAGTCCCCCTTGTTAGAGTCCGGAATTGGAGTACGGATCTAGGCTTGCTGTGTGAAGCCCATCTAGACATGTTGGTCTGGATTGGTGATGTTTGTTTGCATATCGGAGAAGACTCCGTGGTTTTGGCTTGTTTGCCTTGTGCCTACCTGTTGCTTGGTGCAGCAGGAAGTACTGGATGAAGTCCAGGAAATGAAGAGGGTTGGATGCAACTCTTGTGGCCGTGCGTTGCCACTTTGTGTGCGGTTGAGCCGTTGGGCTGCAACTCGATGAAAAGGCAGATTGCCGAACAGGAAAGGTGAAACCGACCCGCGCCTATAAATTGCCATGGATACTTCCGTATTCGAGGTGGCACAGCGACTTGAGCAATGGGGGGTGGCTGATCCGTACCTGGGTTATGTCCGTCCGACTGGTAAGCCTGGTTATAGGTTTCGTTGGAGCGCATAATGAGAGTCTTAGGCCCGCGCGCCAAAAAGACTAGAATGCGCAATACCGTGTAAACGGTGGTGTTGACCCTAGTTTTCCGGTGCACCAAGAATGTGCCCTGAGTGCACGGACTGTCGGGCCGTGTGGCCGACAGTTGTGATGGCTTGAGTGTGCCTGTGAGCACATATTTGCTATTGTTGATACCATGTTGTGCAGGGAAGGAATGCTATTGCCCCGAGAAAGGGGTAGGATTGTTATAATTGGGTCAGCTGAATGCTGACCGTTGCCATGTTTGCCCCCGTTTGGGTGGATTGTCCCTATGCAGGTGCTGGAGAGCCAAGTGGTAAATGAAGGGCTGAAGCCCTTGCTGCTGTTGCTGCTGCTGCTGCGGCTGGCCCTTGAAGGCTATGCGAATGTTTTTGTTTGTTTTCTTTTACTCATGTATGGCCGGCCTGCGCGCCGAGGTTTGTAATCCATACGGTGTGGAAAGAGGAACTGTAAGGCCTTAAGGCCAAACCCTGTGTATTTGTTGTACATTCCGTGGCTGTATATATAACTGTGGTTTATATATTGGATATTCCTGGTTAGAGTTCAATTTACAACTTAAAGCTTCCGCTAGCATGCTCTGAGTTAAGATACGTGTATGGTTTGGTATTATCCTGTGACCTCACCGTCTGTTTGTGGCATATAGTGTGGGGCCCCGGCCGGACCTTCTACTATACGTCATGTAACGGATGACCTCACCGTTTGTATGGTCGTAAATGCCGTACACCGTTAGCTTGGGCAGAAGCAGGCGAATCTACGCTGAATGGGAAAAAGGAAGTCGAAGAAGCTACCTCGCTTATACGCTCTATTCGGGAGAGGCTATTGATAGCCCAAGATCGTCAAGCAAAGTACTACAATGCCAAACATCGGAACGTGGAGTTCGCGGTGGGTGATTGGGTATATTTGAAGATCAAACCCTTCAAAGGCGTGTCCAGGATTCGGCGGTTGAAAAAGCTAAGTCTGAGGTATCTTGGTCCATTTGAGGTGGTGGAGCGAGTTGGGGAAGCTGCTTATCGACTAGCACTTTCAGCAGACTTGGGTGGATTACATGATGTATTTCACATCTCAGTACTTTGTAAGGCTGTCAAGGATCCAGCTCAAGTAGTGGAGAATGATCGGGTACCGGTCGAGTATGGGCTAACGACGAGGGTTCGACCCATTCAGATCGAGGATCGAGCCGAGAAACAGTTGCGGAACAAAGTGATCGGGATGGTCAAGGTCCGATGGGACAATTGTGGCCGTGAAGAGCTAACATGGGAGCGAGAGCAGACCATGTGAGCTGAATTTCCCGAGCTGTTTGTATAAACTGTATGTCGTGTACCTTTTGTTATAACAGAGTTATCAAGTTATAGCATTGTATTTTCTGGTTCCTTACCGTGTCAAATTTCGGGACGAAATTTTATTAAGGAGGGGAGGATTGTAACACCCCAAAAATCTCAAAATTGAATTTGAGGTGCAGGCTGTTTGACACGGCCTGGGACACGGGCGTGTCCCAGGGCGTGTCGGGGGTACACGGCCTGGGACACGGGCGTGTCCCAGGGCGTGTCACTCAAGAAATAGGCGGAATGAGTCAGGGAAGTACACGGCCTGGAACCAAGCCTTGAACACGGCCGTGTCAGATTTGACACGGGCGTGTCCGATGCCGTGTACCTACCCGTGTACTGCTTGTTGGTTATGGAGCTCGATGAGGCAGGGGTGACACGGGCGTGTCACATGACTGACACGGGCGTGTCAGGTCCGACACGGGCGTGTCGATGCTCGTGTTCTGGTAGATTGCAGTCGGTACGAGTACCGCGTGTGTCGCTTAAGGGTACACGGACTGTGACACGGGCGTGTCACAGGCCGTGTCAGCCAAAAAAGTGTAATTTTGGGAAAATCGTGGCCGTTCCTTTTCTCTATTTGGATCCAAAGGCTCAGGTGATTCCTTGCTGGATTTAATCATCAGAGGCTTGATGAAGAGTTCATTCTTCATTTGGCTAAGTGAAGAGAGAAAGAGAGAGGAGAAAGAAGAAGGAGGAGGAGATCAAGCCACCGGCGGAGCTCCCGTGGTCCGATTCGAGATCCGAGGCCAGCGCTGTGAAGGCAAAGCTGCTGCGGTGCTTTCTCACTGGCTAGATTTCGATGGATCCCAAGAGATCGTCAAGGGTAATGATCTCCCTTCTTGGACATGTGAAGTCCTTCTTTTCTGCATTGCATAGGGAAAACCCTTCCATGCGAGTGTGCGGTGGGTTGTGGCATCCCTTGGGGTAGATATGTGAAGCCCCCCTTATTAGAGTCCGGAATTGGAGTACGGATCTAGGCATGTTGTGTGAAGCCCATCTGGACATGTTGGTCTGGATTAGTGATGCTTGTTTGCATATCGGAGAAGACTCCGTGGTTTTGGCTTGTTTGCCTTGTGCCTACCTGTTGCTTGGTGCAGCAGGAAGTACTGGATGAAGTCCAGGAAATGAAGAGGGTTAGATGCAACTCTTGTGGCCGTGCGTTGCCACTTTGTGTGCGGTTGAGCCGTTGGGCTGCAACTCGATGAAAAGGCAGATTGCCGAACAAGAAAGGTGAAACCGACCCGCGCCTATAAATTGCCATGGATACTTCCGTATTCAAGGTGGCACGACGACTTGAGCAACGGGGGGTGGCTGATCCGTACCTGCGTTATGTCCGTCCGACTGGTAATCCTGGTTATAGGTTTCGTTGGAGCGCATAATGAGAGTCTTAGGCCCGCGCGCCAAAAAGACTAGAATGCTCAATACCGTATAAACGGTGGTGTTGACCCTAGTTTTCCGGTGCACCAAGAATGTGCCCTGAGTGCACGGACTGTTGGGCCGTGTGGCCGACGGTTATGATGGCTTGAGTGTGCCTGCGAGCACATATTTGCTATTGTTGATACCATGCTGTGCAGGGAAGGAATGCTACTGCCCCGAGAAAGGGGTAGGATTGTTATAATTGGGTCAGCTGAATGCTGATCGTTGCCATGTTTGCCCCCGTTTGGGTGGATTGTCCCTATGCAGGTGCTGGAGAGCCAAGTGGTAAATGAAGGGCTGAAGCCCTTGCTGCTGTTGCTGCTGCGGCTGGCCCTTGAAGGCTATGCGAATGTTTTTGTTTGTTTTCTTTTACTCATGTATGGCCGGCCTGCGCGCCGAGGTTTGTAATCCATACGGTGTGGAAAGAGGAACTGTAAGGCCTTAAGGCCAAACCCTGTGTATTTGTTGTACATTCCGTGGCTGTATATATAACTGTGGTTTATATATTGGACATTCCTGGTTAGAGTTCAATTTACAACTTAAAGCTTCCGCTAGCATGCTCTGAGTTAGGATACGTGTATGGTTTGGTATTATCTTGTGACCTCACCGTCTGTTTGTAGCATATAGTGTGGGGCCCCGGCCGGACCTTCTACTATACGTCATGTAACGGATGGGGTCGTTACATCTTACACCTCAGAGCCGCAACTCCTACAACTCGGAGGCAATGCTCCTACCACTCAATCCATAACCGGATCTACGTCTCGATCTACAAACGAATCTATAACTCGATCCACAAACCAGATCTATAACTCGGAGAAAATCTCCTAAAAAATTAAATGAATATTATAAAATATTACAATCAATTAGACAAGAAATGAGATATTCAATTCGTCATTCTTGAAGAATAGTAGATCTTGGAAACACTTGGAGAACACGGAATATGTAGACTTGGAAGATCTTGAACCTTGAATTTAATCTTCAAACAACTTGATCTGGAGAAGTATAGATCTGTAGAGAGAGAACAATCAAGTCATGTATGTCGAAGAAGATAAATCACACTAAACGTCAGCGGCCAATCGGAGAAATTGCGAAATTACTGTGCGTCGATAACGGACGGGCGAAAATCCGATTTTAGAAATTTTTATAGGTTTGAAAATGAGATCAATAGCATGATTAGATAGAAAGGAAATATCCCCTAGGTATTTATAGAGATATCCCTTCCAACGATTATAAGAGAATTTCCAAAAATGAAACCTAGAATGTACTGTGCATGGACCCGAACCAGAGATTTGAAAGTTTCAGAAAAATGACTTAAGACAAATTCGTCGAGTATCGGCGAGTATCATTAGTATACTCGCCGAATGTTCTATAATATACGATGAATAAGACTTAGCCAAATCAGCTCAGGCTAGCCATACACTCAACGCCAAAGCGAAGAATCATTCTCGATAAATTCGTTGAGTATTAGCTGATATACTCGACAAATTCGTCGAGTATAGGCTGAATGACTCAACGATCTCGAAGACATGTCAAGGAATATTCGATGAATGAGACTTAGAAAAATCCAGAGAAGTAGAATCGAATGTACTCAATGAATTTGCCGTGTATCGTCTAGTATATTCGATGAATTCAGCGAGTATTGGTAGATACATTAGACGAATTCGACGAGTATACACAATGGTACTCAGCGAATTTTACTTGGTGGATTTTCCAATTCTCAGAGAATTTGCCCTAAGTACAAATGGTGAATTCGGTGAGTGTTGGAAGGTATATACGATGAATTCGACGAATATGAATGAGCATACTCGACATATTCGACGAATTTTACTTAGGCAAATTCCTATCCTTCTGAATCCAAGCCTTGTTCCTTCCTTGATCCTTATCCTATACTTGGGATAGAAGTACACCCCAATAGAGAGATTACATGTGAGTCAACACATTGGCCTACACAATGAGGGATTATATTGTATAGTCCTGTGTTTACTGACCCACTGTAACCTAACATTATTGTGTACTTAGCAATAAAAAAACTACAAGTACATAACTCAAAAGGCAACATCAAATACAGTCACAATTCATCTTAGCTTAACGGGACCCTTCTTCAAACTCGGGTTATTGTGGATACAATACCCAACAATATCCCCCTATTTAAAGAAGTCAGAACCCTATAAGCTAAGGTGAATTGTACATAATAAATAAAACATTAAGACTTGAAAAGATAAATGAAATTAAAAAATAACAACACGCATTCTCAGTCAATATAAAAACCACACACACACACACATATATATATATATATATATATATATATATATATATATATATATATATATATATATATATATCAAAATGTTCATTGTTTGGGGGGGGGGGAGGGAAACCCACAACACTCAAAATAAGACATAATATATGACTGTTAAATCTGCTTGCTCTGCCTCTTCAATCTCTGTCTGTCAAAATATGCCCTTGACTTCAGAAAGTACTTTGGAGGGGATGGAGGCATCATATTAGCATTCTGATTGTTTCTGAAATGTATTCTTCTCTTTGTACATGCAAGCTTGTACTTATTCCATTCTTCTTGATCGTAGTGGTACTGATGTTTTTCACCACCAAGGTCGACCAAGGAGAATGTATCTAAGATAATTCCTCTGGATATAGGGCTCCAAACCTCTTCCATCCCTATGTTTAGTTCTGACCTGACTGCTGACGGGCCTTACAAATATCTTATTCTCTCGTGCACTTGAGCAGCTGGAATGTCTTCAACAAGTTCTACCTCTAGAGCCTCAATAGCAGTAGTAGTATCAGCCTGTGTGCCTGCCCAATATTGAGAGTAATCCTCAGTAGGATGAACCTCATCATGAGCAAACACAAAAGGTACCTGATCTTCCTGGCCTGGCCTACCAAAGATCTCCTTGTGAATCCATGAGACGTTGTCAAAGCTGTAGTCATTTACTCCTTCGAAATTTGCTAACATCGCTTCCTCAAGCGCATTTACCTTAGCGACCACTTTAGCTTCCAACATCTCCTCCCCATTTCTGACTACTTCAGTCAAAGAATTTATATAAGCTTGCATTAGTATCAACATTACACATCACTTTCTGATTCCTCTCTAGTCATTTCATTACAAAATTTACCCCTTTTTCACCTTGAATAAACCAGGAGTCTAGCTTGGAATCTAGCTTGTCGAATATGACCTTAACCTCAGCTAGGATGTTATTCAGATCTCTCTTTGTTTCTTTCACCTTTTCAGAACACTTTTCATTGAGGAATAAAAATATGCCTTCTGCTTGGCTAGCATCACTTCTATGCTCTGCAGAATCATATTATCAGCAGTGGAACTTGGGATATCAGGGATAGGAGTGCTAGGCAGATCCTCACCGGATGACTCATCTATCGGAGATAAATGAGCTTTAGAAGTTGTACCAAGGTCTATAATAACAGTCAAAACTGGAGTCTGCTCCTCCGCATCTCCTTCCTCATCTAAAAGAACCACAACCTCCTCTGTAGCAGCAGGAGGTGCATCCGACATCTTGCATATTCTTTTCTCAAGGTTGCGCAAGAGCCTGGAAACCTCAGTAGCAACTTATATAAAGGTTATAGTATCCTGCCCCTCAGAAGATGAAGTAGAAAATATTTCTGGGAGAGGGACAATCAGGTTCTCCATTACCATTAGTTCACCAGCACCAACAACAGCTTCAGCAGCAGCACCATCATCCAGGTCATCTTTAATAGCAACATCCTCCTCAATATCATCACCATCAACCTCGTCCTCAACTTCCTCAGGCACTAACTCTTCAACAATAGTCTGAGCCATCTTGGCAACCTCTGTCATCAGATTCTTTGTCTTGGCAACTGTTGTGTTTGGAACTGATACTAACTCTGGAATCATAGTCAAGGGCACTATGCTAGTTGCCACTTGTGTTTTAACTGTCTCCCCCTCGATTCCTGCACTCGAACTCTCAGAAATTTCATTGGGGTGAGGAGTAGGAATCCTGTCCTCATATACTTGCTCTACCTCCTCTACATGCAGGTTTGGTGCTCCCCCTTGCCTGATGATCCTCATATCCCACCTGGAAAATATAGATGAGTCTATTTTCTTCAGGTGATGGATATGCATGCCCTTGGACATATCAAACTTATCTCTTTCCATCTGATTCAGGTATAGACTAAGGATCCATCCGAAGTTAGGTGTGCGGAGGCTGTCTTTGATCTTCTCAAATAGCAGAGCACCCCAATCAAGTCTGTTTCTGCAGATGACGGCTTCTAGGGTCTTAAACATCTCAGTAGAAAGGTAATTGTGTGAACAAGTTTTGTATAACAACACTTTGCCCACGATGTCTGAAAGGAGCTTGCCTTCTTCGTTCATTCCTTTGCGCTTAACTGCTTTGGTACCTCGGGGTAGTCCATAGAATAGGAGAGCCCTAGAGAAGTCATCCTCGTCTAGGTAGTCGGCTTCTTCACAAGTAGGAAGCCGCAAGTACCTTGAGAGAAGTGACGCTTTCACTTTTACTTTTGTCTTTTGAACCTTGCTCTTGATAACTATATCTTCATGACGAAGCTTAGAATTATGGAAAAATTCGAGAACTTCCTTGCCCAGAACCTTTCATGGATGTTCTAGGACAAAGGAGAGTCCAGCGGTCTCCAGCATGAGGATAATATTGCGGAATTCATAGGAGGTTGAGACAAACCCTGTGAGAAATAACTCTCCACCTCCCAACAATCGACTAGTGCTTCGAGGAGCCATGGGGAGTTAAGAAAACTGTAATCTGGATTACTGTTGTTGTAGCTTTTCGGAATTGGCGAGAACACGGTGTCGGGATGTCAAGTTGTCGGAAGAACAATCGCGAGAAACTTGTGTAGGGTTGTAGGTCTGTTGGAACTTTGGGATCATGCTGGATTTCTGTCACTGACCTAGCGATGATGATCGATAGTGAAAACCGTAGGAGGAAGAAGACACAGTGTTGCAGGAGCCGAACCATTGGGAGGAGGTTTGAGATTTTGCGACGAATTAGCTAGTTTCAGTGAGTGTTGTCAGTTATGCCCTTTTTCCAGAATTATATATATATAATATTTGATTTTTAAAATTGACTTAGATGGCGCGTACCTAGAATTTGCGGTTCTTCGGATCCAATATAGAAATGTAGACTTTTGCCCTAAGTGAAATTCAGCAAGTTTTGCTGGAAGTCGAGTCAGATTCGGCTAGTATAGTATGAATATCCGACAAATCAGTGACTTGGGCTCTGATACTCAACGAATTTACCTTGGGACAATTTTCTTCCTTTGTGGAGCATTTCCCGAGGGAGGTCCAACTTGCTTGTCTTTCTTCATGAGTCTATCCTCAGCATGCCTAGTTCTATTTTGAATAACGAGAACTTAGCCTCGTCCAGCGGCTTTGTTAAAATATCCGCGATCTGCTTATCCGTCGGGACATAGCTGAGGGGTATATCCTTGTTCTCCACATGCTCCCGGATAAAGTGATACCGCACCTCGATGTGCTTTGTTCGGTTATGAGAGACTGGATTATTTGTGATCGCTATTGCGCTGGATGAGTCACAATACATTGGAATCTCTTTAAACTTCAAGTTGATTCCGGATCCATAGAAGTTGTGCGCAATAACTACCTGCAAAGATATACTCTGACTCGGCCGTAGAAGTTTCCACACAATTCTGCTTCTTACTGCTACATGAAATAAGCTGTCTTTTGAGGAATTGGCACGTCCTAGAAGTGCTTTTCCTGTCATCCCTGCTTCCTGCAAAATCGGCATCTGAAAAACCAATTAGCTCGACATCATTATTTCTCGAGTACCATAAGCCAAGATTGGATGTACCCTTAAGGTATCTTAAAATTCGCTTTGCAGTGATGTAATGAGATTCCTTTGAGTTCACATGAAATCTAGTGCAGATGCATGTTGAAAATATTATATCTTGTCTACTAGCAGTAAGGTAGAGCAAGAATCCAATGATGCTTCTGTACTTAGTTTCATCAAAAGGTTTCTCTTTATCATCATTTTCTAGATACACAGTTGAGCCCATTGGAGTCCTCATAGAGGTTGCATTCTCCATTCCAAATTTCGTAAGAATCTCCTTGGTGAACTTTGTTTGAGAGATGAAAATTCCATCTTCAGATTGCTTCACCTGAAGTCCTAAGAAATACTTCAGCTCACCCATACTGCTCATTTCAAACTTCCCTTGTATAAATTTAGAAAACTTCTTGCAAAGGTTGTCTTCCGTAGAGTCAAAAATAATGTCGTCGACATAGATTTGTACTAGCAGAATCTTGCCTTTTACTATCCTAAGAAATAATGTCTTGTCTTTCTTTCCTCTTATGAACTTGTTCTCAAGAAGAAAGTTAGACATCGTATTATACCAAGCTCGAGAAGCTTGCTTTAAACCGTATAGAGCTATATTTAGAAAGTAAACATAATCAGGGAAAGTTGAATTTACAAAACCTGGGGGGTTGCGCTACGTATACTTCCTCTTTCAAATTCCCGTTTAGGAATTATGACTTTACATCCATTTGGTAGACGGTGAAGCCTTTGAGGGTAGCATACACAAAAAATAACCTGATCGCCTCAAGCCTAGCCATTGGAGCAATGGTCTGGTCGATGTCGATCCCTTCTTCATGTCTGTATCCTTGAGCTACAAACCTGCCTTTTTTCTTGATAATGACTCCATTTTCATCCAGCTTGTTTCTGAAGATCCACTTGGTGTTGATCACGTTCTGTCCCATGGGCCTGGGTAACAATTCCCAGACTTTACAATATTCAAATTGATTGAGCTCCTCTTATATTGCCATAATCCAAAAATCATCTTTGTTTGCCTCTTCAAATTTCTTTTGCTAAACCTGTGACGGAAAACTAAGATGCATAATCTCAATAGTTGTACCTCTTCTGGTTCTAACATCATCGCCTGACTCTCCATTTATTTGATCAGCTGGGTGATCTCTTAGGTGTTTGAACCCTAGGTTTCTTGCTCTCCCACAAGTAGGCTCAGCAGCATTTGGTGCATCCTCTGGAGGTTGAAGAAATTCTTGCTCTAGCGGTTCTACATCCACCAAGCTTAGATTGACGATCTTGATCGAGCTTGGAGCTTCTTCCTTGACAACTTCATCCAAGCTTAGTTCCTTGAGCCTAGTACCTGCATCTGCACAAATAACACTAGACGAGCTGCTTTGGATCAGGCTTGTCTCATCAAATACAACATTGATTGACTCTTCTACCACCAGAATTTTCTTATTGAAAATCCTATATACCTTACTATGGCTACTATTGTAAGACCCTCGAAACCTTTGTCCAGGTCGGCCGGAGGGGATCTTACCTGCCCAAAGCGTCCATCTAGTGCTCCATAAAGGGGTAACAGTCCACCCTATCTGAGCACTAGTTGGCCACCTTGCTCGGCTAGAATCACAACATTCATAATACATCAAAGATTTTGCGGAAGCATTAATAGGAAAAACATCATCGAATATATATAATATCGTATATACAATTATATGAGCACTAGGGTCGTGGCCTAAGTTCTTGTATAAGCCCGTAGGCTGTACAAGTTATACACAGCTCTTCATACTCTCTCTCTATCCTGCTCACTGGTACTCACGTCTCAAAACTATGAAGACATCAAGGGTGCTTCTGCTCGAATAGTCTTAACCACTGACGCGCTCTCTTGCGACAGTGGGTCACTACGATGCTTTATTTCCTGTGAATGGTCATTTAAAGAACCATTAGTCACAGGGCTAAGTGGAAACAAATTTCCTCCCCAGATCCATATCCTGGGGACGAGCACACATGCACCCAGTAGTATAAGATAGCCGAAGCATGAGAGAGTTAGCACAATATTTCACATTTCTAAACTAAGATCAACACTAAAAGAAGAGTAGCATAACTAAAATGGCAGTAACAATAATATCAGTTATGATAAGGGCTCTACTAGCACTCCAGCACACCAGGTATTTCCATCCTGTATCCTATCGCAGGCATTCACAGCCACGCACACGCATCCTATATCGACATAGTATGGACCACTTCTATTCCAGCAGGGTAGCGAGCCCCGCGAGACTCACCGATGTGTCCGTCGGTGACAGTGGACAGTCCTATCACTTCTGGGGATGGTCATACTATACAGCACTAGGCCCCAACGTACAACCATGTGTACTATTGGATGTGAGCGACATCCGACGATATGATATTTTGGCTAAATAGTGGAGGAAAACCCAATGGGTTAGATAACAGACGGTCACCTGTGGTACCCATCTCCTCGGTCGCCTTGAGTCGTCGACCTTCCCGCACTGGTACAAACGGTCTGCGGGAGGGCTGACCCGCCACAATTTATCACAAGCAATAAAACAGTCAATTTTGCTAGCACGTACCAGGTCTGTGGCGGCCTGCCCTACTACGTTTTGAACTTCAGGAGGCGGCACTCAGCTCAACTTTTGATAAGGAGCATGGGAGTTCTTTATTTGGGGGAAAACTAGAGGAAAACCTCAACTCCGGTTAACCCATCTAAGGCTCGACCTTAATAGGCAACTGCTCGTCAGAGCAGGACCCGACCTTAAAATAGTAAATTGCAAAAAAAAGCGGTGACTAAAGCTACTGATAATGAAAGCTGCATAATTTAAGTGTTGGAAAGACCAGTATGAAATTGGAGTTGAATTGAAAGTACTGAACTGAACTTGACCAGTACGAGACTGAAATTTAAAGCACTGAATTGAACTTGACCAGTACGAGACTGGAAATGAATTTAAATGTACTGAAATGAGCTTGACCAGTACGAGACTGGAATTGAAAGTAATAAATTTAACTTGACCAGTACGAGTCTAGAATTGAAAGTACTGAATTGAGCTTGACCAGTACGAGACTGGAATTGAAAGTACTGAATTGAACTTGAATAGTACGAGAATGGAATAGAAAGTACTAAATTGAACTTGACTAGTACGAGACTGGAATTGAAAGTACTGAATTGAGCTTGACCAGTAAGAGACTGGAATTGAAAGTACTGAATTGAACTTGACCAGTACGAGAATGGAATTGAATTGTAAGTATTGAATTGAACTTGACTAGTACGATACTAGAAATGAAAGTACTGAATTGAACTTGACTAGTACGATACTGGAATTGAAAGTACTGATTTGAACTTGACCAGTACGAGACTGGAATAATCATAAAGAAGAAAAAGGTTAGTAGTCCAATCACTCCATTTAGGAGGCTTCAGTTCATCTCCATTTTCAGGAGGCACATTCAATCCTATTTTAGTTTTTAAAGGCTTCTTTGGGTTACATCCATTATTAATATCCGATAGTAATTTAGTTGCACCATGTATGTCACGGTTTAAACGGATCGGGGACTCATTAGGAGTCACACCCTTTTAAATCATCGAGAATAATTTGTGACTCATTATTCGTACTCTTGCCTACCGAGCATGCCAAAAATTTCCCAAAGAGTCGAGGCGTTCGACGGTTTTATGAAATCTTGGGGCACCAGAGCTTTGCTACTTGCCTTGGCCACTCTCGTTGGTGGTGTAATTTTGAACTTGATATTTAAATCAGGCGGGATAGTCGCGCGTTCCAATTTTCATTGAGAAAGTGAGCGAAATAAATTCTGAGCGTGACCCTAGGATCCCAGAAATTTTTAAAAAATATCAATTCTTATCACCATGCCCCTAAATTTTAATACAACCTCTAATGGGGTATAAACAAAGTCTAGAAAAAATTTCATAATTTTCCAAGCTACTTTGGGCCTTTATTTTGGCCAAATAAGTTGTGTTTAGGCTTTTAAAAATACCAAATCATTTTCAAAAATTCTCAAATTTTTTGTGGAGGAATCCCTCATCAAGAGAAGCACTTTTTATGTTGGCCACTTTCCTACCAGAGGCCTAGATTATTTTTTCTAGAAATTTCTCAAGTTTTTGTTTAAAAAAGGAGGTCTGCAAATTGTCATGTTAAACCCGATCCCGCGGCTGAGATTGAGCCACACCGTGCCAATAATTCTTCTGTCCCCATAGTGGATCGGGCACGAATCTGCTGTGGGGTTCGTTGATGCTGAGGCGGGACGGGAATCCAGAAATCCTGGGCCGTCCGATCTCATCGTGGAGATCGGACGGTGGTTGCGCCTCCCAGTGGTGTGGAGGGTGGCGGCCTCCACCACCACTGGTCGACCGTTACCAGCCGCCCGCGTCACATGCGATCAACTCGTCGGGGGCCGGCGAACTTTTGGGCAGTGGTCCGGTGGCCTGCCACCGCCGGCAACCACCTGAAATTATGATCCCAAAAGCAAGGTCGAGGGGCTCTGCTCCCAGCACTACCGCGCCACCTTGCCTCTCCGGTACTGATCCTAGTTATGCAATCACCCCCAGTCATCGTGCCGGGGGTAGGGCTCCTCTCTGGCAGTGACCCAACATCCTGGCGCCGCTGGCTGTCGCCGTAGGAGAAATACATAGATTTACTCTATTTTTGGCTGCCGCTGGAGCGCAATTTTTCGATGGCACCACCTCCTTCCGCCACCGGGAATCTCCATTCCTGGTGGCCTAACACTCTCCCAGTGCCATCACCGGCACTGGAGAACAATTCTTTGCTCATGGCTACCACTCGGCCTAGAACTTGGCTCGGGTGGCGTCGGGGGCACTCCGACCACCGGGAGGTGCATTCAACATGTTAGGAGAATAGGGAAGAGGGAGGGGAAGAGTATCACCTGACATGGAAGAGCTTGGGAGGGGTTGGCTTGGTCGTCAATGAATGTGGCATGGTGGTGGAGCTCGGGTTGATCCCTTTCCGGTGACCTCAGCTCCGGTAGGGGGGGAAGGGGCAAGGTTCGGGGAGATGCTCACTGAGCTGTGTTATAGCAATGGGGGGCCTTTATATAGGTTGTAAGGGAGGGATTTTCCTCCCCTTAGACAATATGGGATTAATCCCTCCTTAGGGAGGGATTAATCCTCACCCTCCAGCTATCCAAGGACAGCTAGAGGCTCAAAGGATTTCCCTCACGTGGGGAAAAAGATTTACCCTCATGGAGAGGGTCTTTCAGAGTGGGGGAAGACAGGGAGGGGTGGGGGGTTGAGTTGGTGGGCCTCAACTTGCCTCCAAGAGTGGGCTTGCTGGTTGAGGGCCCAAAGTGGGTGAGGGGGTAAGGCCCTAATTAATTAATGAGGAGGGGGGTGCACACCTCTTTTTTAAAAAAAGGACTTTTCAGAGGGTTTGACCAAAGTCAACTGAAATTCTTGATTTCAAGAACAACTAATCACCCAGAGTGGAGGGGGGGGGGGGTGAATAGGTCCAATTTAAAAACTTAGGCAACTTATCGATTAAAATCATAGCACAACAATCTTATCACAATCAATACCAGTACAGTACACAACACAGCACACAACACAGTACATAGCACAGTACACATAGATTTATAGTGGTTCCCCAATTGATGGGTACATTCACTTCCCCCCCTTCGCCTATCTAGTAGTATACTAGATTTAGCCAAACTTCCTTCTATCTTTCTCAGATCCTCAGATCTTATAGCTCAGAGCCCAACTAGCTCCTACAACTCAGGCACAAGCCCTACCACTCAAATCACCAAGATCCTACTACTCAAGTTCTTCCCAAGAACTCAACCTCAGAGTGACTCCACACTCCTACACCTCAGGCAATACTGCCCTACCTTAGTATGAATCCACACACTTACAACTCAGGCAACTCCTGCCCTACCTCAGCCTTTATAACACAGGTTTATAACCCAGGCCTTAGCCTTATGACTCAGATTCAAAATGAATATTACACAGAAATATTCAAGATAATGAATTACAGACACCAGAGATAATTCTCTATGCCTGTTTACCTAGACTGAGCAGATGTTAGCCCTAACTTGGTCTTCACAGCAACAAGATAATGCAACGATCTTGAAATAATGCTCGGCTTGTTCTGGAATCAACTAGCAGATGAATCTGCTTATTCTTCTTCAGGAATATCTCCCGATCTGGGCTGAGCAGATTTCATCCCTTCCTTCTTCTTTAATCTAGCGAATTGATCTTCATATTCTGTCTAAGCTTGGATCGAGAAGATAACTTCAGCTAGGGCACGCCTAGGTTGATTCGTCTCTCTCAGAGGATTACTCTGAACCTACTGGAGTGGATGTTGGTTGCACCAGCAAACTCAGAAGCCCTTCAGATTTGAACTTGAGGTTCTTGGCTTCTGCAACAATGGCGGATGAAGACAATGAACTCTGCTTCTCATTTTTTCAGAAAGTTAATCTGAAATTAATCCAATAATCATTCTTAGATCTCAATCTCTTCTGCTATTTATAATCCCGTCACATTGGCGAGATGATCGACACGTGTCTTAGTTTTAACGGTGGTTAAAACCTCAACTTCATTAACTTGAGATCCACTATAGACTGATAGCGATGTTAATGTCGATTTGCATCAAATCTGAACTTTGTTGACTTGTTGACTTTGCTGAGTCAGCATCATTCTGTACTTAGCTAAAATCAACTAACTTTTCTGAAATACTGCGTTCGACGAACTTCAAGCTCAGCTCGACGAAATCTGAGCTCAGCTTGATGAAACAGCGAAGCTGAGATCGATGATTTCTCTCAGCTCAATTATTTCTTCAGGTGAAGGCTGAGGTCGACAAACTTCGAGCTCAGTTCGAAGAAACCTAAGCTCATCTTGATGAAATAGTGAAGCTGAGATCAACGAATTCTCTCAGCCAAGTTCTTTCTTCAGGTGAAGGCTGAGGTCGACGAACTTCAATCTTAGGTCAACGAAATCCGAACTCCGGTCGATGAAATCTGAACTCCGGTCGACGATTCTGATAGCTGAGCCCTTATAGGTAAAATCTGAGATCGACGAACTCTAAACTCTGGCCGACGAAAGCTAAGCTCAGCTCGACGAATGGTAGACTCAATAATTCTGGACTTAGAAATTTCTTCAGCTTTGCTTGATGGCGTTGATAGAGTTTAATGAGCTTGCCTCACTCAACGATTCTGGACTTAGCCGATTTTCTGAACTCTTCACAGTAAGGCTATGATAAGATAACCTTGACTCAATGCTTCTAGCTGTATGACATTGAGTGAATTGAGCTCACTCAACGCTTATGGACTTAGCCCGATTTCTGCCTTTGCAATAAGGTCAGTTTTGACTGTCTGCCTTCTCTCAGCACTATTAGCTGAATGGCATTTAGTGAGCTTGCCTCACTCAATACTTTTGGACTTAGGTAGTTTTCTTAGTTTCAAGCTCCACCTTGAGTCCACCTGTCATTGTCTCTTTAACTAGCTGTCCAATCATTGTGACAAAGACTAACCTGTATGCATGAACTTAACCATACATTAAATACAACTATGTCTATCCCATTGACACGTTTGACATCATCAAATCAGTGCCATTGGGATTAATGGACCCAACATCAACCCTAGGGTGGGTCCCCTATGCTGGTTAAAGTCAAAGTGGGTCTAAGGCATCGAGAGTCAGGTCAAAGTTAGGGTGTTGCGTCATAATTTGTACGTGCACGCTTCTCGGTGCACGAACATGCTTAATTTGACCTCAAATTGACCATTCATTATCAAAATTGCTCTGGACGATTTCCGTTAACTTTGTATTGATCATACGAGTCCAATGCCACTGATTAGGGTTGAATTTGAGTCCGTTTGGCAAAAGTCCAAAATCTGCACGCCGTGGTGCGCTAGAATGGTCAAAGTATCTATATTCGTCGTTAGGCCTTGAATTGTGACACAAAGAGTTCTGATGCGCTTGTTTTGATAATATGATGCCATAGGAACTGACAGAACCGAAATCGGAGCTCTCTAGCCCATTTCCCATCAAGGGTTATCTTCTACCAGGTCATGGGTAGGATTCAGGTCACTTTTATTGGGCCTACTAGGGCTCTGGTGGCCCGATGAAAGTCGGGATGTTACAATCCAATAAAAATAAAACGATTTCCGTCCTCAAAAATTTTCTTGAAGTAGGGGGGAAAAGGAGTGACATACTTGGGGAAAGAGCTCGGGGTGTTTTTCGCGGACGAGCGTCTCTGGTTCCCAAGTATACTCATCTTGTCCGTGATTTGATGACAATATCTTGACCATTGGGATGGACTTTTTACGCAGATTCTTTACTTTATGATCTATGACTCTGATTGGTTCAAGCTGGACGGATCTATCTGATCGCAGTTGCACTGGTGGTGTAGGTAGATGCTGCTCTGGTTGCTGGAGAACTCGTCTAAAGGAAGAGACATGAAACACATCATGAAGATTTTCCAGTTTTAGGGGCAGGGCTAATCGATAGGCAACATGGCCAACGCGCTCTATTACCTAATAGGGGCCCAAATTGTAAGACCCCATTTTTTTTCTTTTTGTACCACCGGGGTCTTATGCCCAGAATCGCCATTTTGCAGTGACACCGACACTCGGGAAGGTCGCCACTACAAAACGTTGATCCTGCCGGCCTTTACGATCACCAAAAAGGAATAAGCTTATACACAGTTCAGATAAAACTAAGTCCACAATATGATAAAAGTACTGAAGTAAAACAATACAATGAAATATAAACGAGCTCAAGCCCGGTACATCAATCTTCACTACAAACTCTCGCGGAAGCGAAGTAAACTAATCACTCACGGAGCCAGTAGTCGGTGCTCCTGTTCTAGACTAGCCCACCTCCATGTGCATCGTACTCCGCTGGTGCTGTATCCCCTGCAGCTACTCCCTGTCTCCCATCCGGAGTCCCAGAAATGTTATGGTCGTTGACCATTAGTCAAAAAGACTAAGTCCTATCATCCCCCACCCCTCCCCCATGGCTCCTAGGCACCGAGCGGGGAGAAGGAAAGGAAAGGTAATGAAGGTAGAGAGTACAAAGAAAGCAGGTGACGGCAGAACTAGTCTATCATGAGTATAAAGCCACAACAATTATAAGTAAGCAAATAGTGTAAACAAGTAGACAAATAATAAGTACATGAAAGGTAAACTTAGAAACAAGAAACCTTAACTTATATGAATGGTCATACAAACTTATAAATTAAGGGGTCTTTTGCAAGAATCCCATCATATAAAAAGTCTCATACCGATTTATACGATAAGGTGTCAGGTTTATATGCAAGTATGAGTGTAGTGCTATTTTATGCCATGATTCATGCAAGTGCAACACACACACACGACTTTATGGGCACAGACCTTTAGTTCCCCCTTTTTGGGCAGCTAGCTTCACTCTCAGGAACCTCCGTAGTGATAAAAGGAGACAGTGGGTCTGGCCCCCCACTCTTAGGAAGGTATCCACACTACTAAGCCTAGCCCTTACGTACGCCTCTAGAAGGACACAACCCAGAGTCACCACGTACTAATGCTGGCCATATCCACCAGACTTCCTTTGGCTAAGTGTAAACCACACCCGCCGAGTCAGCGTATCGACGTCGGTGTGAACGACAGTCCAATACCGAATACCCACCACCATTTATATTATGTACATGCAATAGTATTATATTCTCCCACCGAGCCAAAGCTCCCTGGACTATCCCGTCCGTCACAATTATCTACCGAGCCATCGACTCGCCGGGCTAACCTGCCCATTTCCACAACCACCGAGCCTATCACTCGTTAGACCCATCCTAACTCCCACAACACCGATAGTGTGAGTGTAAGTGTAATCCTAAAGTATTTCTAATTACTCTTACGGTTTACGTTAACCTTAGACTGCCCTAGGTATTCCCGGTGAAGGGCTCTCACAAGGCACTAAGAACTATGATGTTAGCTAACGCCCATCATTTCCTTTCGCAAGACACTTACTTTATTGGTTAATACCCAATCCATGATACCTTTTAATGTTATATTGGATCTAACCCTAGTGTATTTGACTCTTCCTCTCCACAGGAAAGACGATATTTCGTCGATCCCGCGCACCACTTAACACAAGTCCACCCAACACTTTCCTCATCATGAATCTTAATGATGAACCTATTTCCACTCACTAAAACCAGTAAACCATTAAACCCCAACTCCCTAAGCTCATTTCACATGTTATCCCAATTTTCAGATGTTTTACTATACACAGACCAACCTAAGCTATATGATGTACATGATAGGAGGTACTCCAAATTCTCATCCAACAACCTTGAGATATTTAATGGGGGTCTGTCATGATAAATTTAGCCTAAATTCAGAAACTTATAATTTTCCTAATTAATTTGGCATTTATTTAATTTTCCCAAAAGTTAGGCCATGGGTAATTTTAAACATGAAATACTAGATTTTCTTAAGTTATGGCCACCCAAAATTTAGGAACACTACAAGATGTCGAAATATCAGAGAGCACCAAATTTCACTAATTTTCATAAATGAATTAACATGTAATTAATTAATCCAAGATAATACCAATAAATAGATGTAAAGAAGGAAACATCACTAAACTTAATCCAAACATTATACAAAAATTACCAGAGATTTAATATGATCACAAAACATTACTGAATAAGTTTCATGACATTATAAGTAATTTTAACCACTATTTTATCAAAAGCATCAATAGGGGCAACAAAAGGATTAAAACTACAAGTACAAGCTACTGTCTTCCAAACATTCTACAATAATTTCAAGAGACTCATATTGTTATAAAAACCTTCCTGCCAAATTTTCTAAGCATCCAAGGTCATATGACCCTTCAATATATTCCTAAAAGGTATAAGCCTAAACTAACCCTAATTGGTTTAAGTTATGTGCCTAGGTCTAAATGTCACCAAATTCCTCCCTAGGGCACTTCACCACCCTAGAATCACATGGACTAAACACCAAGTCCATATAAGGACATATCACTCTATGTCCTTCACAAACCCCCAAAGTTTAACCTTAGGGTTTGAACTTGGGTCCTAGGGTTAACCCACCCCAATCCATCTCAAACTACATGAGAGGGTGTTTTTACTGACCATGAGGCTCTGGCCAAAGTCCCAACCCATTTGGGTGAGAATTGGCCCCTCCATGCCCCAAACACTCTTTTACCCTAATTTACCCCTTAGGGGACCAAACTTTGGTCACACCAAAACCTATTAAAATCAAACCCAATTGGGCTGAGGTTTTTATCAGGGTCAAATATGACCCTAAGAGTCAGGCACCAAAATTTTGGGTACATTTGAGGTAATTATACCCTAAAATTCAATCATTTATGGTTTATTAAATATTTACAAAAACTATAGGAAAATTATATCCAAAAATTCCCATTTTTGGATATGTTATTGGTATAGATAATAGGGACCCCCAGTACAAATTTCAAGTCATTTGGATGGCTGAATTGATGGGGGCACTCAAATGAAACTCTATTTAACCCTATGTATAGAACTAACCAAAAAGAGTGATGTGGTCAAACCACTTACCCAAATGGGTTGAAATAAATTTTAAATTAAACTAGATTTAAGGGCTACAATTTTCATGTTGGCCATTTTTTCTGTAAGGGACCCTAGGTATTTTTAATATTTAATTTAAGACAGCCCAGTAAATAGGACAAAAAAATACAAAAACCAAAATTAAATTAATAGGATCAAGCACAGATCTTAAAGCAGATCAGAGGGCTCCTAGTCATCTTCTTCCTCCATCCTAGGGCTCTGATCAACCCTACTTGGAGCATCTCCCAAGCCATTTTCCCAGCCACCCATCCCCCTCCCCGGCCAGCCACCACCGCCACCACCTTCATTGAGGTGGGGGCTATCACCTAGCGGCGGTACGACCGCCAGAGGGGCAGTTTCAGGCGAGCCCGTAAGGTTGAAAATCCATGAAAATTTCTGAAAATCTCATCTCCAATCGGAGTCAATTGAGCCAGATTTCTCTCCTAAAATATCTAAGGATCTAGCCCACGAAGAGAGGAGTAGAGGAGGACCTGTAACCGGGCTTGTCGGCGAGTGTGGTGGTGGTGCGCCATGGCCAGTGGTGGTGTCGTCGAGTATATTGCAACCACACAGTGGGAGGGCTCGATTCCTTCAGAAAAATATAGAAACTCCTCCCCTCTGCCTGGTGAAGCTTTTAAAACACTCAAATGGGGGAGGGGATGGTACTAAGCTTCAATGGCCATTAATGGCCATTAAAGGCTATTTTCGGCCATGGTGGTGGGGGTGAATGCAAGACCTCATTTTTTCATTTTAAAACCCTGGGGTCTTATGCCCAAAATCGTCGTTTTGCGGTAACACCGACACTCGGGAAAGTAGCCACGACAAAATGCCGATCCTACCGGCCTTTTACGATCACCAAAGAGAAAGAAGCTTAAACCAGTTCTGATAAAACTAAGTCCACAATCACATATAATATAAAATATGAGAAATCACATCATGTCCACATGATAATAGAAGTACTGAAATAGAACAGTACAAAGAAATATAAATGGGCTCAGGCCCGGTACATCAATCCTCACTACAAAGTCTTGTGGAAGCTAAGTAAACTAATCACTCAGGGAGCCTGTAGCTGGTGCTCCTGTACTAGACTGGCCCACCTCCATGTGCACCGTACTCCACTAGTTTTGTATCCCTTGCTGTTGTTCCCTGTCTCCCATTCGGAGCCCCTGGAATGTTATGGCCCGAAAACCATTAGTCAAAAGATTAATCCCTATCATCCCCTACCCTTCCCCAATGGCTCCTATACACCGAGCATGGAGGAGGAAAGAGAAGCTATGAAGGTGGAGAATAAACAAAGCATGTGATGGTGGAACTATTCTAGCAGTTATTCATAATGTATACACAGCTAAGGAAGAAAGGTACAAGCTAGCAGTTCTATAATAGCAAGCAGTAAGGTAAACAAGTAGAGTAAAGCAATATATATAAGAAAGATATACTAAGAAGTAAGTAACCTTAACTTATATGAATGCCCATACAAACTTATAAGTTAAGGGGTCTTTTGCAAGGCTCCAATCGTATAAAAAGTCTCATACCAATTTATACATTAGGGTGTAGGTTGTATGCAAGTATGAGTGTAGTGATATGTTATGTCATGATTCATGCAAGTGCAACTCACACACTTTACTCTATACACACAGACCTTTAGTTCCCCCCTTTTGGGCAGCTAGCTTCACTCCCAAGAACCTTTATAGTGGTAATCAGAGACAGTGGGTCGGGCCCCCCCACTCCTAGGCGAGTATCTACACTACCAGGCCTATACCTTACGTATGCCTCTAGAAGGACACAACCCAGAGTCACCACGTACTAATGCTGGACATATTCACCTGACTTCCTTTGGCTAAGTGTAAACACAACCCACTGAGTCAGCGTATCGACGTCGGTGTGAACGACAGTCCAATACCAAAGAACCACCACCTTTTATCTTAGGCACATGCAATAGTATTGTATTCTCCCACTGAGCCAAAGCTTCCCGGACTATCCCATCCATCACAATTATCTACCGAGCCATCGGCTTGTTGGGCTAACCTACCCACCACAAAAAACCACCAAGCCTACCGCTCGTGAGACCCAACCTAACTCCCATAATACCAGGAAGTGTGAGTGTAAGTGTAATCCTAGTTATACTAATTACTCTTATCATTGATTATTCTTACGGTTTACGTTAACCTTGGACTGCCCTAGGTATTCCCGGTGAAGGGCTCTCACAGGGCACTAGGAACTATGATGCTAGCTGAAGCTCATCATTCCCTTTCGCAAGACACTTAATATTATTAGTTAATACCCAATCTCTGATCCCTTTTAATGTTATATATTAGATCTAACTCTAGTGTATTTGACCCTTCCTCTCCACAGGGAAGATGATGTTTCGTCGAACCCGAGTACCTCCTACAATAGTCTTCCCATCATTACTCCTCACCATGACTCTCATGATGAGCACATTTCTATTTCACCATAACAGTAAAATTGATACCCCAACTCCCTATATTCATTTTACATTATGTTACAATTTCTGCTGTTTTACTATATGCAGACTAATCTAAGCTATATGATGTATACGATAGGAGATACTCCAAATTTTAATCCAAAAGCCCTAAAATATTTATTGGGGGTCTATCATGATATATTTATCCTAAATACAGAAACTTGGAATTTTCCTAAATAAATTGGCATTTAATTAATTTTCCCAAAATTTGGTCAATGGATGATTTGAACATGAAGTACTAGATTTACTTAAGATCTGACCATACAAAATTATGAACAATATAGGATAGCAAGATATTAGTGAATACCAAATTTCATAAATTTTTATAAAGGAATTATCCTCAAAATAAATAATCCAAGGTAATTCAAATAAATAGGGGTAATGAAAGAAGTACCATAAATACTTGTCCGAAAATTATACAAAAATTAACAGAGCTTTATTATGATCATAAAACTTTTCTGACTAAATTTCATTCTAGGGTCAGTAAACTATATATAAAAATATCTCAACCAAATCCATCACGGGGCACTTTGTGAAGTAACATCATTGTAATCTCAACTAAACAACATGTAAATATTTTTCCAAGCTTATTTATGCCCTAAAAAGTACTCTGGCTAAGTAACACAATTTTCCAGCAAGCTATAGTATTTATCTTCTATTTATCAAAGTAGGGTGCACTAGTTTACTTTACACATGAGTACTAAAAAGAAATGTTCAACTATACCAAATAATTCACTAGTGTATCTACATGTTATTTGATCAGCTTTTCCAGAGTTTGAAATCATTCTAAGACATAAAGAATAATTACATCAATATCATCAAAATGGCAAAATGAAGTTTATAACTACAAGGGTGAGCTAATGTTATCTAAACACCCTATAATAAATTCCATATGTATATATCACTATGACAATACTCCTACCAAAATATCACAAAGATCCAAGGTCATATGACTCATTGAATATTCCCTAAGGTATAAAGACCTAAATATCTACTGTGTGTTCTAAGTGGGGTGCATGTGTCCAAAGTCCACCAAATCCCTTCCTAGGGCATTTCACCTCCCTAGGATCACATGGAATAATCAATAAGTCCATCCAAGGACATAACACACTATGTCCTTCACAAATTCCCAAAGTTCAACCTTAAGGTTTGAACTTGGTTCCTAGGGCAAATCTACCTAAATCTATCCCATACTCCATTTGAGGGAGTTAAATATCATAACAAATAAGTGACCCAAGTTTCAACCTCTGTTGAGGTGATTTGGCCACCTAAATCCCACAAGGGACACTTTGACCTTATTACCCTTTTTAGTCTAACTTAGGGTTTGCTTATTTACAAACTATATCATCTCAAAATGGGATGAAAATTGATACAGATCCTTATGATGATCCCAAGGACAACTCACCAAAATTTAGGAGGGTTTGGAGGTCATTAGACCTTTTAAATAATTCATACATAGTTTATTAAATTTCTACAACAACTTTAGGAAAATGTTTTCCAAAAATTCCCATTTTTGGATATGCCCTAGGTATAGGTAAAATTGACCACCATACAAAATTTTAAGTCATTTTTATGGCTGGATTGATGGGGACACTCAAAATAGTCTCTGGTCTAACCTAGGTATAGCCCTCACCAAAATGAATGCTCTGGTCAAACCACTTTCCCAAATGGGTTAAAACCAATTTTAAATTAAATTAGACCCATAAAGCTACAATTTTTAAGTTGACCACATTCTCTGATTAAGCCCTTAAGTATTTTTAAATTAATTCCCAAGATGACTGATTTTATGTGACAGAATATACAAAAAAATACAATTAATAAGATTTGATCAGCACAGATCTTAAAGTAGAATCCTACGGTTGCTGGACTTCTTCTTCCTCCAACAGACGGGCGAGATTTACCCGACCTGGAGTAACTTCCAGCCTGATTTCCCGACCACCCAGCCACCTCCCTGGTCGGCCACCACCTTTGTTGAGGTGGGGGTTATCGTCGGGCGGCCGCACGACCGCCGGAGGGGCTGTTTCTGGCGATCCCGACACTTGAATTTTTCCCGGAAAAACAAGAAAATGGAAGCTTTGATCGGGCTCAATTGTTCCCGATTATCAATCTAAATGAATCCTAGGATCTACCCATAGAAGAAGGAGAAGGGGAGGACCTTATTGGAGGGCTGAAGACGGGCCGATCGCCGGATTGTCTTGGTGGTGGTGGTGCCGCTCGGGTTTCTATAATTACACTATAGAAGGGATCGAATTCTTCAGGTAAATGGTGGGAAAGGATCCTCTTAGGCCATTGATTGTGTTTAAAGCCACAGTTGGGGAGGGGAGAGGACAGGCCATCAATGGCCATTGAAAGCTTGGCTCGGCCATGGCAATTCTTCTCCCTTAGTAACTATCATGGCCGGGAAAACCCTTGGAATTCTCCTACCTAGCCAGGGGAGATGATTCCAGCAAGAAAAGAGGGTCTTTGGCCTTCCAAGCCATGAATGGCCTTCACTCCCTACTTTCTCTCTCCTCCATTAAAGGGGAAAAATGAAGTTGTCTCTCTCCTAGTCATCAAGGACGATTTTGATATCTCCTCCAGCCTATTAGCACCCAACTAACTCATATTAATAATAAAAATGAGGTTAGCCCAAGTGGGGGAAATGGGTTTGAGCTTGGGTTAGCCCATTTGGGCTAAATTGACTTAACACTAGAGTAGAGTTGACCTTGGTCAACATGATCATTTGGGTTGACCCCAATGGGTACTTGGTGACCCATTTGCCTCCTCTAGGGTCTAGGTAGGGTTGGGTAGGGTTAACTTGGCACTTTGGAGGTCACCTGCCCCTTAGTTAGGGCACTTTGGCAATTTTGGGCTAGGGTTGACTTGGGTCAACTTAGCCTCTTGGGTTGATCCCAATGGGTCCTTGGTGACCCATTGACCTCACTTTAGGGTTAGGGAGGCATGTGTGGGGTTCACTTAGCTAAGGGAAGGTCAATTGACCCTAAGTATGCCAGTTTGAACCATTTAGGGTTTTGGTGGACTTAGGTCAACTTGACCACTTTGATTTCCCCCAATGGTTCCTTAGTGACCATATGGACCACTCAATGGGTTAGGGGTGTTGTGGTAGGGTCATGAAGTCAATTTGAAGCCCTAAGGTCAAACCCTAAGTCTGGTGGTGAGGTTGTGTTATAGGCAGACCAAGGTGATTTTCATCTTGGCCCTTGTTCACTTGGTCCTTTGAGCTTCTTATGGTTTGTCATGACCTAGTCATGACAAAAACACTCCTAGGGGTCTAGTTGTTTGAGGGATGTTACACAAATAGAGGGGATCTAGCTTCTTCTGTTTTCTCAACCGGGAGACACCATGCATGTGTTTAATTTTTTAGGAACACCATTTCCCCCATGCTCCACCGGTTGGTGTCGCGCGTCATAATACTTGGCATGCCGGCTTTGCACCTCCCGCATCCATTCATGGATTAGCTGTATCACTGTCATAGTTTCATCAATGTAAGCCACTCTTAAGGCTTCTAAGTCCTCTTCCTGTGCCCATGTCAATTGGGTTCAACAATGCCTCCCATACAAGGCTTCGTATGGGGCCATTTTGATGCTAGCCAGGTAGCTGTTATTGTAAGAAAACTCTACTAGAGGTAACATCTGATCCCAAGGCTCATTGTGTTCCACTATGCAAATTCAAAGTAAACGTTCCATCGTTCGATTTGTCCTTTCCGTTTGTCCATTTGTCTGTGGGTGGAAGGCAGTGCTAAAGGCCAACTTGGTCCCCAAGTATGCCTGCACTCATCTCCATTCCTTGGATGTGAATCGCCCATCAAGATCCGACACAATGGTCTTTGGCACTACGTGGAAATGAACTACTTGCTCTATGAAAATCCTGGCCAGAATATCAACACCGTCTCCGTGTCGGTTTGGAATGAACTGTGCTACTTTGGTGAGTCGATCTAAAAAACCCATATGGAGTCGTTTCCTGCACGGGATCAAGGTAGGACATGGACAAAGTCCATGGAAATGTCCTCAAAATTCCATTTAGGTATAGGCAGGGACTGCATCAGACCTCCTGGGCTGCGATATTCAGCTTTAACCCTTTGACAGGTCTGGCATTGGGCCACGAAGTTAGTAATATCTCTTTTCATTCCTGGCTAGTATATGGTCCTGCGCAGATCAACATACATTTTAACCACACAAGGGTGGATGGAGTACCTTGACTGGTGCGCTTCTTATAGAATCTCTTCATGAATTCCTCTGGTGGAGGGGATAAATACATGATGCCTGAACTGCAAGATCCTGTCATACAGATTATAATCCTCCTATACCCCATCTTGCAGAGATCGGATGATCACGACTATCTCTGGATCAATCTCTTGGGCTTCTCATATCCGGTCCCAGATGTCGCATTTGATCTCCATCCAATACAACTGAGCATGATATTCCTCCGGATCCCTTCGGGTAACCATGGTAATTTCCAGATCTATCAAGGACTAAAACAGACTTTTTTGGGTTTGCTCCATCCAACTCCCAGCTACTGAAGGCTGGCGGCTTAGAGCGTCAGCAACTCTATTAGCCTTTCCGAGGTGATATTAGAGAGCAAAGTCATAATCACACAGGAATTCTAACCATCAGCGCTATTAGAGGTTCAGCTCCTTCTGAGTGAAGATGTATTTGAGGCTTTTGTGGTCGGAGAAGATCTCGCACTTTACCCCATACAAGTAATGCCTCCAGATTTTAAGAGCAAAGACGACAATGCCTAATTCTAGATCATGAGCCGCGAGTTAAACTCGTGGGGTTTCAACTAGCAAGATGCGTAATCTACCACCTTGTCGTGCTGTATCATAACATCTCCTAATCCCTTTAGGGAGGCATCAGTGTAGATCTGGAATCGCTCAGTCCCTGCGGGGATTGTAAGGACTAGTGCAAAAGTCAGCCGTTTCTTTAATTCAATGAATGCAATTTCGCATTCTGGTGTCCATCGGAAGGTAACAACCTTTATGTTAAGTACGGTGAGGGGCAAAGCAATCTTGGAGAATCCTTCTACAAACTTATGGTAATACCCTATAAGAACAAGGAAACTTCAGATATCTGCCACTATTTTGAGTGGTGGCCAGCTTTGTACTGCCTAGATTTTGGCCTGATCCACTACTACTCCTTTCTTATTTATAGTGTGTCCCAGGAATTCGAATTCTTCTAACCAAAACTCCCACTTACTGAATTTGGCAAAGATGGAGTGCTCTCGAAGTTTCAGTAATACTATTTGCAGGTGTTTGGTATGATCTGCCTTGGTTCTTGAGTAGATCAAAATATCGTCGATGAAGACAATCATGAAGTGATCTAGGAAAGGCTCGAAGACTTTATTCATTAGAGACATAAAGGCGGAGGGTGTGTTGGTGAGCCCAAAGGGCATCACTAGGAACTCGTAGATATCGTAACGGGAGCTGAAGGCAGTCTTGGGAATATCTTCTTCTCGGATTCGAAGTTGGTAGTAGCCTGATCTTAGGTCCATCTTGGAGATGACAGATGGACCTTGTAACGGATCAAAAAGTTCATCAATCCTAGGAAGGGGGTATGTGTTTTGTATCGTAAGCTTATTTAATTCCCGGTAGTCTATGCACAGATGTAATGTCCCGTCTTTCTTTTTTACGAATAATACTGGTGCTCTCCAGGGCGAGGAACTGGGGCGAATGAATCCAACATCTATTAGCTCCTGCAGTTGAAACTTTAACTCAACTAGTTCTCTTGGGCCATCCGGTAGGGTGCTTGGGACCTTGATTGGGCCTCAGTCACGAGCTCTATATGAAAGTTAACTTCTCGCTGTGGTGGTAACCCCAGGAGGAACTCAAGGAAAACGTCTTGGAAGTCACGTACTACTGAGACTTTGGCGAGCACTTGAGTTTTGCCCTCCATTTCGAAGTAGATAAGGTACACCTCATCCTTCTACCAGATCGATCTCATAAACTGTGCAGAAGTTAAAATAATACGAGTGGCAGCGGGTACACACCTGTCAACGTAATGTCCTGACCATTTGAGTTCTGCAGTCATACCTCTCGTGTTGAACAATTTATTTGAGCCTTGTTCTCGGCTAGCCAATCCATTCACATTATGATATCAAATCCATTTATTGCTAAGATCGTTGCAAAGACCTCATATTCCACATCTCCTAGCATTGCCTGGAATGTGCATTTCTCCGTTGAGGTCATGTCTGATCCATCTGGTAGACAGATCCGTATAGACAGTCCGGATGAATGAGAAACATTCTACTTAGTCATAATGAAATGGTGGGACACAAAGGAGTGCGTCGATCCAGTGTCGAAGAGGGTCTTGACGGGTGTCCTTCTACCAACAAAATTCTTGATAGAATAGGGAGCATATATATATATTTCATATTTTAATATACAAGATGTAGGTATGCATATATATCCTAGTATAACATAAGTAGCATTTGGCATATATCTATTGCCTAATATATATACCTATCACCACATCATGGGATGGTTAGTGTTGTAGGTCTAATGTATAGGCCTTCAAGGGCGCTGCCCGGCCTTGTTGGCCTCCCCTGCCAGCTCTGCGGCCTCTCTATCCCTGTCCTCGTGCTGGTTGCCCACCCTATACAGTTTTTAGCCCCGGACTTCCTGCTGCCTGTGGGCAGAAGGCCCTCATATGTCCTGGTTGCTGACATAAGAAGCAGTTCCATGCAAAGGCAACGTCACGTCGGACTACTGGCACGGGCTGTGGTGCTGGAGCTGGTCTGACATCCTGTTGCAGTCCTGGGGGTACTGGTGGTGCTGGTGGGCGCCTATAGGCCGTCTATGGTGTCTCTACATGCGCCCTTTATCCTGTCGGTGGGGCGTAGCTCCTCTATCTCGTTTCAAACCTCTAGGGACATCAACCTATCCTTTGTGTTGTTGGGCTACCATACGTTGGTCTAACTCTAGCGCTGCTGCGTGAGTTGCTATGGTGTGGAAGGTTGACTGAGAGATCATAATTAGAGCCTTCCTCAGGTCATCATATAGGCCTCAGTAGAATCGAGAAGCTCTATCCCTATTGGAGGTAGCCAAGTTCCTGGCAAAGCGTGTCAGGTGTATGAACTCTCTTTCGTACACAGACACTATCCGGTCACCCTATTGGATGTGCAGGAACCTCTCCTACAAGACAGCACAGTCTGCATCTGTAATAAAGAACTCCAGCAGAGCCTCCGAGAACTCTCCCCATAGGATATTGCTCAGTGGTCGTATAACACCCCTATCCGTCGTATAGCATATAGCAGTTGGTCCGGCCGGGGCCCGACGCTATATACTACGGACAGACCAGTTGGTTATGCGTTGAAACCATTCAACCAATTGCACGCCCTACACAACACCTAGCAGAAGCATTAAAATTAAGTTGCACAATTAAGAACCCTGCCAACAGCATGAATGTCCACTACAATAACAACCGCAGGAATGATCCAATACACAGAAAACAGAAATGGCCTTAAGGCCTTACATAGTTTGCTTGATACAAAAGTGTTTTCATACATCGGCTCGCAGGCCGGCCACACATGGTTACAATGAAACACTCAAAATTAGGCCTTCGAGGGCCGGCTCAGCAACTTGGGCTTTAGCCTGCTATTTTCCGCTCGGCTCCGCAGCACCTGCAAGCACAAACCACCGCCCGGTAGCAAACAAAAGCAACGGTCAGCTATGCTGACCAAATTATAACGATCCCGCCCCCAAAATTGGGGCGGCGATGCTCTTTCCCTGCACTTTATTAGTATAGGCAATTTATTAGTGTAAACACACATCATCACAGGCGTAGGCTCGCACAGCCACACACCTCGTGCACACAGGGCACATTCACGGCGAACCGGCCAACGTCACGTCAATTCAAGCCATAGACATTCCCGTTCCACCACCGCCCCTTGGACGGCCAACCATATGAGCATCTTGTCTTCTTGGCCTTGGTCACGACAATTTAAGCCATAGACTGCCGAAGACTCTCATCCATGCCAACGGTCCCACCGAACGACATAGATCGGGTACGGTTCCGCCTGACCCGTGCTCATATCGCAACGGCAATTTAAGCCATATGCGTAGGTCAAGACTCACCGAGTCCCGTTCCGCCACAACAATCACATAACCCGGTTATGTTCACGTTGGCTCCCCAGACATCGTGTTGGCAAAACTCGCTTTTGCCCAGTTTTCCGGGTGTACCTTGGAGTTAATCTCCAAGGCTCCCTGTTGCAATCTACCACGTAGAAAACCCGAAAAACGCCCAAATACCCGGAGTCTTCCCCGGTTCATATGCAATGCAACATCACCGATCCGGCTCTACTTGTCCGGATAGGATTCACACACAATGCCTATGCCTGTTTTCGCATACAGACTCTATACAAGGGGGACTTTACATATCTACCCCAAGGAACGCTCCAACTCTTCGCTCACTCGCGAGAGAGGGCTTCCTATGCAAAGGGAAAAAGGGCTTCACATGCCCAAGGATAAGAAATCGTTACCCTTGCATTCTTCCACGGCGCCATGAAAAACTATGTGGTTGGAAAGCACCGCAACGGCGTCACCTCCACGGATCTGGACTCGGATCGCGATTCGGAGCTCCGACGCTCCACTGGCGGCCGGATCTTGGTCTCCAACCTCTTCCTTGCTCTCCCCTCTCTCTAAACTCTTAGAGAGAGAATGCCCAAAAGAAAATGGGGTATTCCACCCTAATTCCCGGCTAAAACCACCCAGGAGCAGCCCCCCACCATCGGATCCAAAGCCAAGGAAATGAACGGCCACGATTAGGCCTCAAATTATAAAATCTGGGCCGAACACGGGTTGCAACACGGCCGTGTGCCTGGCCGTGTCACCCATTCGCCGTCTCGACCGATTCGAAAACCAGCACATGGCATTCGACACGGCCTCCGACACACTCGTGTCACCTGTGACACGCCCGTGTCGAGACCCGTGTCACGCCCCCCCCCCCCCCCCCCCCCCCCGTGTACAATCGGCCAGCTTTCCCAACCCGAGAAGGACACGGCCTGCGACACGGCACCCGACACGCCCGTGTCGCATGTGACACGCCCGTGTCTGGGCCCGTGTGCATGACTCAGAAAACTGCCCAAAGTGACACGCACTGGGACACGCCCGTGTCCCAGGCCGTGTTCAGCTTCTCGACGATCGTCGATCGTCAAAACGTCGACCACATGACCCATGGCCGAACACGCCAGTGTCACGCCCGTGACACGCCCGTGTCACGCCCGTGACACGCCCGTGTCACGCCCGTGACACGCCCGTGTCACGCCCGTGACACGCCCGTGTCACGCCCGTGACACCTGCTCCGAAATTCAGACAGGGCTTAAAAACGTCACCCACCCCTCTTTTGAGTTTCGGGGTGTTACAACTCTCTCCCCTTTAAAAGAATTTCGCCCACGAAATTTACTAAAGGAAAACAATAGAAACTTAAAGCTTTTAACGGTACCTGAGCGGAATAACTCCGGGTACTCCTCCAGCATAGTTTGCTCCCTTTCCCAAGAGAGCTCCTCCCGACCGCAATTATCCCACCGGACCTTAACCATCCGGATCTCCTTGTTACGGAACCTCTTGACCTCAGAGTCTTCAATACAAACGGGCTTGACCCTAGTCGTCAACCCCTCGTCCACCGGCACTTGATCCATAGTGATCACTTGCGAAGGCTCTTGCACCGCCTTCCGCAACACAGAGATGTGGAACACATCGTGTAGCCCACTCAACTCCACCGATAGCTTCAAATGGTATGCAGCTTCGCCGACTCGCTCCAGAACCTCAAAAGGTCCAAGGTATCTTGGGCTCAGCTTCTTCAAGCGTCTCACCCGCGAAACCCCCTTGAACGGGTTCACTTTCAAGTATACCCAATCGCCTATCGCGAACTCCACGTTCCGGTTCTTGGCATTGTAATACTTCGCCTGCCTGTCCTGAGCGATCAACAAGCGCTCCCGAATGATCCGCACCAACGAGGTAGCACTCTCCACCTCATGCTTCTTGTACAACCTTGCCTCACCCGTTTCTAACCAAGACAACGACGTGCGACATTTTCTACCATATAGGGCCTCAAAAGGCGCCATTTGGATACTCGCCTGGTAGCTGTTGTTGTACGCGAACTCCACCAAATACAGGTGGTCCTCCCAATGCCTCCCGAAGTCTAGAACACACATGCGTAGCATGTCCTCCATCGTTCTATTGACTCTCTCGGTCTGTCCATCCGTCTGCGGATGGAAGGCTGTTCTGAACTTCAACTTTGTCCCCAGTATCCGCTGCACCAACCTCCAATCATTGGACGTGAAACGCCCATCGCGATCACTCACAATGCTACGAGGCACACCATGCAGTCTAACTATATTGTCCACATATAGCTTCGCCAACTTCTCCACCGAGTCGTCCTTCCTATGCGGAATGAAATGCGACACCTTAGTTAACTGATCTACGATCACCCAGATGGCGTTGTTCCTCTTCTGCGACCTTGGCAACCCATGCACAAAGTCCATAGATATGTCATCGAACTTCCACTCCGGTATAGGCAAGGACTTCAGAAATCCTCCTGGCTTTTGGCACTCCGCCTTCACCAAGGCGCACGTTTGGCATTTGGCCACAAACAACGCTACGTCTTTCTTGAGCCCCGGCCACCAAAACAGCTTCTTGAGGTCACGGTACATCTTTGTGCTCCCTGGGTGGATTAAGTACTTGGTATGATGAGCCTCATACATCAACTCCGCCCGTAGGTTACTCCCGCTTGGGACGCACATCCGATGATCCTTCCTTAACAACCCATCTTCCACCGAAAACTGGGAATTTGACCCATCCAACGCTGCCTCCATAAGCTCCTTCATGGAGTCATCTAACTCTAATGCCTGCCGAACCCGGTCAGCCAGGTCATACTGAACTTCTGTCCAGTTCTACATTGCTTTGGCTCTCGTCTGCTTGTCAACGCAATAGATCTCAAGCTCCTCCAACTCCCGTACTAGCCGCTCATCATGCACCGACAACCAATTGGCTTGGGCGGGAGCCCTGCGACTCAACGCATCTGCAACTGCATTGCCCTTCCCGGGTACATAATGAATCTTGAAGGTGTAGTCCCCCAGGAACTCCATCCACCTCCTCTGCCTCATGTTAAGATCCTTCTGATCCAATAGGTACTTCAGGCTCTTGTGATCGGTATATATATCGACCCTTACGCCGTATAGGTAGTGCCTCCACAGCTTAAGTGCAAATATCACGGCCGCCAACTCCAAGTCGTGGACCGAATAGTTCCTTTCATGCACTTTTAGCTGACGCAATCCATAAGCTATGACGCTCCCATGCTGTAACAACACGCAGCCCAAACCACTACACGAGGCGTCACTATACACCTCAAAGCCCTCGGTCCCACTCGGCGAACTAAGCACTGGCGCCGTGGTCAACCGTCTCTTCAGCTCCTCAAAAGCTTGCACACACTCCTGCGTCCACAAGAATCTCTGATCTTTCCTTGTCAACTTCGTGAGAGGTAGCGCTATCCGCGAGAAGTTCTCTACGAAGCGCCTGTAATAACCGGCAAGCCCGAGAAAACTACGGACTTCCGCGACAGAAGACAACGCAGGCCACTCCCGTATTACAACGATCTTCGCCGGATCCACCGTTATACCTTCCCCACTGACAATGTGACCAAGGAATGCTACTGAGGGTAGCCAGAACTCGCATTTGGAGAATTTCGCATACAGTTCATTCCTCCTCAAAGTCTCCAACACCAGATGCAAGTGCTTGAAGTGATCTTCTTCGCACTGCGAGTACACCAATATATCGTCGACAAAGATGATCACAAAGCGATCCAGGAAATCTCGGAACGTCCTGTTCATCAAGTCCATAAACACTGATGGCGCATTCGTCAGTCCAAACGGCATGACCGTGAACTCGAAATGCTCATACCTTGTGCTGAACGCCGTCTTCAGGATATCACATTCCCTTATCCTCAACTGATAGTACCCCGACTTCAAGTCCAACTTATAGTATACCGACGATCCGACTAACTGATCAAAGAGATCATCAATCCTCGGGATCGGGTACTTGTTTTTCTCCGTCAGTTTGTTCAACTCTCTGTAGTCGATACATAGCCGCATACTACCATCCTTCTTCTTAACGAAGAGGACCGGTGCGCTCCAAGGCGGCGAGCTTGGACGCACATAACCTTGTTCCATCAGCTCCTCTAGCTGAACTTTCAACTCTGCCATCTCCTTAGGCGCCAACCTATACGGAGCACGTGACACCGGTTTGGCCCCCGGTACGAGCTCGATGGTGAAATCAATCTCTCACTGCGGTGGGGCTCCGGGAAGACTATCCGGGAACACATCGGGGTATTCACAAACCACGGGGATGCTATCCAACGTGGACTTTGGCTCCACAGCCCCCACTATTGCGAAGAACAGCTCTGCACCAGCACGAACTGCCTTTACCACCTGAAGAGCAAACATCAGCGTCTTGCTCGACCCCTTGAGTCCCTCGAATGTTGTCCCCCGCCAAACACCCAGCTTGACCTCCTTCCGGTCGCAATCAATCCAAGCCTTCTGCTCCGAAAGCCAATCCATCCCAAAGATAACGTCGAACTCTACTAGCGGCAGCAGTGACGCTAGCAAGTCGAACTCTTGGCTCCTTATGTGAACCTTTACGGCGCACACTCTGTCCGCACGCATCGAGCACCCATTCGGTAGAAGAACATCCAACTTGCCCTTCGCCATCAAAGAAGGGACTCCGATGCGCGATATAAAATTTTCGGACAAGAAGGAGTGTGAAGCTCCCGTATCGAACAGTGCCCGTGCCGGACTATCGCTAATCAAAACAAAGCCTATGCAAACCATATTAGGCTAACAAGCAATAAACAACAGTATCTAAGTTTACTTGCTATAAATTAACTCGTACCTGTCACCACATCCGCTTGTTTAATAGCCTCCTGCTGCCCCAAGTTGTAGACTCTAGGCTGAGTCGGAGCATAGTGGGACGCGGTTGACTCCACCGCCTTGCCCTTCTCTTCGTAGGTAGCTCCTTGTTTTCTCTCGAACTTTGGGCATCCGCTCCAGCAATCGCGGGCAAAGTGCCCCGTCTTTCCACACGTGAAACAAGCGCCCGAGGTTCGGTTGGTAGTTGCCCCCGAGGCACCTGTAGAAGAAGCTGAACCTGACGTCCTAGTCTTCTTGAAGAATTTTCGATAGCCCGACTTCGACGTAGTCGGCGCTTTGAACTCCGATTTCTTCCCGCCAAATTCCTTCTTAGCTTGCACATTTCTCATGTCCTTCTCCAAGGACCGGGCCGAGTTGACCAAGGTTAGGAAACACTGCGCCATGGGCCCCGACAGTAGCAACCTCAGCTCGTCTCTTAACCCTTCATAGAAGCGGTTAGTCTTTCGCTCCTCGTCGGCAAAGGTAGCGCTAGCATATCTCCCCAACCGAGTAAACTCGTGGAGGTACTCGTCTACAGTGCTATCTCCTTGCACCAACTTTTGGAACTCGTTCTCCAATGCGATCCTCTGCGCTGAGGGGAGGTATCGAGCCATGAACAATCTTGCAAACTCCACCATAGGAACTTCGGCTAACGGCCTTCCCCTCAACTGGTGTAGCTCTAGGCCTTCCCACCATAACCTTGCGTCCCCATCCAAAATGAACGTCGCTATTGTGGTCTTCTGCCACTCTTCCGTTTCTGTCGCTGTCATCACCCTATTGACTCTTGAGAGCCAATCTTCAGCCTGGGTCGGGGTTTCCATTCTCGAGAACACCGGTGGGTGGAAGCCCATCACATGCTTAAGCTATCTCTCAGTTGCTCTCCGAGGCAACTCCGGCTCCACCGCCACCTGCTCAACCCTTCTAGGCTCCGCCGCTTGGAGCGGCACTTGCTCCTCCGCAGGAGCAGGCTGCTGCACCTGTCTTGCAGGTTGCGCATTAATCATCGCCATGACAGCTTCTGCCACCAACCTAATGGTCTCGGCCGACGGAGGTGTTGCAGGCGCTTCACTTGGCGCACTGCTTGCCTCAGAACCTGGCCGTTGTGACGGCCCAGCACCACTTCTGGTCACCTATAATCGTGCAAAACACTGGTAAGCGACCAAACAACATTGCAAACAGCTATTATAGGAACACGCAGGTTCCTCAAACAAGTGTATGTTCATTCCTAAGTGGACATTCATGGGTTCTTTTCATGTTATAATGATGACGCACACACATGTGCTCACCACCCCTTAAAGTGAATTCGTCCACGAATTCATTTAAGCTTGACCGAAACCAGTAGTCTGATACCAATTTGTAACACCCCTATCCGTCGTATAGCATATAGCAGTAGGTCCGGCCGGGGCCCGACGCCATATACTACGGACAGACCGGTTGGTTACGCGTTGAAACCATTCAACCAATTGCACGCCCTACACAACACCTAGCGGAAGCATTAAAATTAAGTTGCACAATTAAGAACCCTGCCAACAACATGAATGTCCACTACAATAACAACCGCAGGAATGATCCAATACACAGAAAACAGAAATGGCCTTAAGGCCTTACATAGTTTGCTTGATACAAAAGTGTTTTCATACATCGGCTCGCAGGCCGGCCACACATGGTTACAATGAAACACTCAAAATTAGGCCTTCGAGGGCCGGCTCAGCCACTTGGGCTTTAGCCCGCTATTTTACGCTCGGCTCCGTAGCACCTGCAAGCACAAACCACCGCTCGGTGGCAAACAAAAGCAATGGTCAGCTATGCTGACCAATTTATAATGATCCCGCCCCCAAAATCGGGGTGGCGATGCTCTTTCCCTGCACTTTATTAGTATAGGCAATTTATTAGTGTATACACACATCATCACAGGCGTAGGCTCGCACGACCATACACCTCGTGCACAGAGGGCACATTCACGGCGAACCAGCCAACGTCATGTCAATTCAAGCCATAGACGTTCCCGTTCCACCACCGCCCCTTGGACGGCCAACCATATGAGCATCTTGTCTTCTTGGCCTTGGTCACGACAATTTAAGCCATAGACCACCGAAGACTCTCATCCATGCCAACGGTCCCACCGAACGACATAGATCGGGTACGGTTCCGCCTGACCCGTGCTCATATCGCAACGGCAATTTAAGCCATATGCGCAGGTCAAGACTCACCGAGTCCCGTTTCTGCCACAACAATCACATAACCCAGTTATGTTCATGTTGTCTCCCCGACCATCGTGTTGGCAAAACTCGCTTTTGCCCAGTTTTTCGGGTGCACCTTGGAGTTAATCTCCAAGGCTCCCTATTGCAATCTACCACGTAGAAAACCCGAAAAACGCCCAAACACCCGGAGTCTTCCCTGGTTCATATGCAATGCAACATCACCGATCCGGCTCTACTTGTCCAGATAGGCTTCACACACAATGCCTATGCCCGTTTTTGCATACGGACTCTATACAAGGGGGACTTTACATATCTACCCCAAGGAACGCTCCAAATCTTCGCTCACTCGCGAGAGAGGGCTTCCTATGCAAAGGGAAAAAGGGCTTCACATGCCCAAGGATGAGAAATCATTACCCTTGCATTCTTCCGCGGCGCCATGAAAAACTATACGGTTGGAAAGCACCGCAACGGCGTCACCTCCGCGGATTTGGACTCGGATCGCGATTCGGAGCTCCGACGCTCCACCGACGGCCGGATCTTGGTCTCCAACCTCTTCCTTGCTCTCCCCTCTCTCTAAACCCTTAGAGAGAGAATGCCCAAAAGAAAATAGGGTATTCCACCCTAATTCCCGGCTAAAACCACCCAGGAGCAGCCCCCCACCGTCGGATCCAAAGCCAAGGAAATGAACGGCCATGATTAGGCCTCAAATTATAAAATCTGGGCCGAACACGGGTTGCAACACGGCCGTGTGCCTGGCCGTGTCACCCATTCGCCATCTCGACCGATTCGAAAACCAGCACACGGCATTCGACACGGCCTCCGACACGCCCGTGTCACCTGTGACACGCCCGTGTCGAGACCCGTGTCACGCCCCCCCCCCCCCCCCCCCCCCCCCCGTGTGCAATCGGCCAGCTTTCCCAACCCGAGAAGGACACGGCCTGCGACACGGCACCCGACACGCCCGTGTCGCATGTGACACGCCCGTGTCTTGGCCCGTGTCATGGCCCGTGTGCATGACTCAGAAAACTGCCCAAAGTGACACGCCCGTGTCCCAGGCCGTGTTCAGCTTCTCGACGATCGCCGATCGTTAAAACATCGACCACATGACCCGTGGCCGAACACGCCTATGTCACGCCCGTGACACGCTCGTGTCACGCCCGTGACATGCCCGTGTCACGCCCGTGACACGCCCGTGTCATGCCCATGTCACACCCGTGACACCTGCTCCGAAATTCAGACTGGGCTTAAAAACATCACCCGTCCCTCTTTTGAGTTTCGGGGTGTTACAGGTCGTCCTCTGAAAGTCAAGCGGTTGGTCGCTCTCCGAAAATCCCTAGCGTATCCTTCAAATAAGGTCACTACGAGTGAGACTGCAGCTACTGTTGGACACATCATGCCTACTAGTAGCTCATCCACATGCTCCACCAACTCCTCTGCCTAGATGGCAGTCTTCATGCCTCTGAATGTGGGAGGCTTCAGTCCTCGAAAAGTCATCAGCAAATCGGTTGGTGCCATCATCTATCGTGGTGGTTGTGCCAAGGATGTCCAGAAGGTGCCCAAGATCGCTTTCAATGTCTGACCCAAGTCGGTCTTTTCAAACGGTACAGCCGCGGGGGCGACCAGGTCTGGAGGTGGGGTAGTGGGAACATATCCTCTGGAAGAGGACCCCCCCATTACTGTACTCCGGTATCTGGATAAGTAATAGGAAAGAGTGTCAGTACTTTGCAAAAGTTGGGAAAATTTGCAAAAACAACTGACGAAGCGGAAATGACGATGTATGGCCATACTAACGTACAGTCTAGGATCCCTAAGCCTCTACACTAGGGTCTACCAGTCTTTCGCTGCAAGGTTTGTCCCGAATCGAGGAACGAAGTGAGGGACGAGGGAATCCTGAGACTACTCCATAAGGAAGAATCGTGATCGCCCTGATCCATTTGTAAGACCCCCCCCCCAAACCTTTGGCAGGGTCGGGTCGGAGGGGATCTTAACTGCCCAAAGTGTCCACCTAGTGCTCTATAAAGGGGTAACAGTCCACCCTATCTGAGCACTAGTTGGCCGCCTTGCTCAGCTTGAATCACAATATTTACAATACATCAGATATTTTGCGGAAGCATTAATAGGAAAAACATCATCCAATATATATAATATCGTATATACATTTATATGAGCACTAGGGTCGTGGCCTAAGTTCTTATATAAGCACGTAGGTTGTACAAGTTATACACATAGCTCCTCATACTCTCTCTCTCTCTCTTTATCCTGCTCACTAGTACTCACGTCTCGAATCTCTAAAGACATCAGGGGTGCTTCTGCTCGAATAGTTCTAACTACTGGCGTGTTCTCCTGCGACAGGGGGTCACTATGGTGCTCCATTTCCTGTGAATGGTCATTTAAATAACCGTTAGTCACAGGGCTAAGTGGAAACAAATCTATTCCCCAGACTCATATTCTGGGGACGAGAACACACACACACACCTTGTAGTATAAGATAGCCAAAGCATGAGAGGGTTAACACAAAATTTCACATTTCTAAACTAGGAGCAACACTAAAAGAAGAGTAGCATAACTGAAATGGCAGCAATATTAATATCAGTTATGATAACGGCTCTACTAGCACTCTAGCACACCAGGTATTTCCATCTTGTATCCTATCGCAGGCATTCACACCCGCGCACACGCATTGTATGTCGACATAGTATGGACCGCTTCTGTTCAACCAGGGAAGCGCGCCCCGCGGGCCTCACCGATGTGGCCGTCGGTGACAGTGGCCAGTCCTCCCACTTCTGGGTATGGTCGTAATGTATAGCCTCAGGCCCCAACGTACAACCCTATATACTATTGGATGTGAGCGACATCCAACGATATGATATTTTGGCTATCTGGTGGCGGAAACCCCAACGGGGAAAGATAAAGGTCGGTCACCCGTAGTACCCATCTCCCCGGTCGCCTTGAGTCGTCGACTTCCCACATTGGTACGAACGGTCTGCGGGAGGGACCGACCCGCCAAAATTTATCGCAAGCAATTTACAAGCAATCAAATAGTTAATTTTTGTAGCACGTACTGGGTCTGTGGCGGCCTGCCCTACTATATTTTGAACTTCGGGCGGCGGCGCTCATCTCAACTTTTGACAAGGAGCGTTGGAGCTCTTTATTTTGGGCAAAACTTGGAGGAATACCTCAACTCCGGTTATCCCCATCTAAGGCTCGACCTTAATAGGCAACTGCTCGTCAGAGCAGGACCCGAGCTTAAAATAGTAAATTGTAGAATTGAAAAGCGGTGATTAAAGCTATAGATAATGAAAGCTGCATAATTTAAGTGCTGGAAAGACCAGTATGAAACTGGAGTTGAATTAAAAGTACTGAACTGAAATTGACCACTACAAGACTGGAATTAAAAGCACTGAATTGAACTTGACCAGTACGAGATGTGAAATGAAATTAAAAGTACTGAAATGAACTTGACTAGTACGTGACTGGAATAGAAAGTACTAAATTGAACTTGACCAGTACGAGACTAGAATTGAAAGTGCTAAATTGAGCTTGACCAATACGAGACTGGAATTGAAAGTACTGAATTGAACTTGACCAGTACGAGACTGGAATAGAAAGTACTAAATTGAACTTGAATAATATGAGACTGGAATTGAAAGTACTGAATTGAGCTTGACCAGTATGAGACTGGAATTGAAAGTACTGAATTGAACTTGACCAGTACGAGATTGGAATTGAATTGTAAGAACTAAACTGAACTTGACCAGTACGAGACTAGAATTGAAAGTACTAAATTGAACTTGACCAGTACGCGACTGGAATTGAAAGTACTAAATTGAGCTTGACCAGTACGAGACTAGAATTGAAAATACTGAATTAAACTTGACCAGTACGAGACTGGAATAGAAAGTACTAAATTGAACTTGACCAGTATGAGACTAGAATTGAAAGTACTGAATTGAGCTTGACCAGTACAAGACTGGAATAGAAAGTATTGAATTGAACATGACCAGTACGAGACTGGAATTGAATTGTAAGAACTGAACTGAACTTGACCAGTACAAGAATGGAATTGAAAGTACTGAATTGAACTTGGCCAGTACGAGACGGGAATCAAAAGTATTGAATTGAACTTGACTAGTACGAGACAGAAATAATCATAAAGAAGAAAAAGGTTAGTAGTCTAATCACTCCATTTAGGAGGCTTCAGTTTATCTTCGTTTTCAGGAGGCACATTCAATTCTATTTCAGTTTTTAAAGGCTTCTTTGGGTTACATCAATTATTAAGATCCGATAGTAATTTAGTTGCACCTTATCTGTCACGATTTAGACGGATCGAGGGCTCATTAGGAGTCACACCCTTTTTAATCATCGAGAATAATTTGTGACTCACTATTCGTACTCTCGCCTTCCGAGCATGCCCAAAATTTCCAAGGAGTCGAGGCGTTCGACGGTTTTATGAAATCTTGGGGCAACCGGAGCTTTGCTACTTGCCTCAGCCACTCTCGTTGGTGGTGTAATTTTGAACTTGAAATTTAAATCAGGTGGGATAGTCACGCATTCCAATTTTCATTTTCGGAGAAAGTGAGCGGAATAAATTCCGAGCGCGACCCTAGGATCCTAGAAATTTGAAAAAATATCAATTCTTATCACTATGCCCCTAAATTTTAATATAACCTCTAATGGGGTATAAACTAAGTCTAGAAAAAATTTCATAATTTTCCGAGCCACTTTATGCCGTTATTTTGGTCAAATAAGTTTTGTTTAGGCTTTTAAAAATACCAAATCAATTGCAAAAATTCTCAAAATTTTTGTGGAGGAAGCCCTCAACAAGAGGAGCACTTTTTATGTTGTCCACTTTTCTCCGAAAGGCCTAGATTTCTTTTCTAAAAATTTCTCAAGTTTCTATTTAAAAAAGGAGGTCTGCAAATAGCCTTGTTAAACCTGATCCTGCGGCTGAGATTGAGCTACACCATGCCAATTATTCTCAATCTCCACAGCGAATCAGGCACGGATCCGCTGTGGGGGGAGTTGATGCTGAGGCGGGGCGGGAATCCAGAAATCCCGGGCCGTCCGATCTCATTGTGGAGATCGGACGGCGGCTGCGCCTCCCGGTTGTGTGGAGGGTAGAGGCCTCCACCACCATCGGTCGGCCGCTACCAGCTGCCCGAGCCGCCCGCGATCGACTTGTAGGGGGGCGGGGAACTTCTGGGCAGTGGTCCGGCGGCTTGCCTCCGCAGGCAACCGCCTGAAATTATGATCCCGAGAGCAAGTTAGCAGGGCTCTGCTCCCAGTACCGCCGCACCACCCTACCTCTCCGGTACTGATCTTGGTTACGCAACCACCCTCGAATGGTGCGCCAGGGGCAAGGCTCCTCTCCGGCGGTGGCCCAGCATCCTGGCGCCGTTGACTGCCACTGTAGGAGAAATACAGTGATTTACTCTGTTTTCGGGTACCGCCGGAGCACAAATTTCCGACGACACCACCACCCTCCGCCACCTGGAATCTCCATTCCTGGTGGCCTAACACTTTCCCGATGCCATCACCAGCACTGGAGAACAATTATCTGCTCATGGCTACCACCCGACATGGAACTTGGCTCAGGTGGCGCCAGCGGCACTCCGGCCACCGGGAGGTGCATGCAGCACATTAGGGGAATATGGAAGAGGGAGGGGAAGAGTATCCACCTGGCTTGGAAGAGCTTGGGAGTGGTTGGCTTGGTCTACCATGAAGGTGGCGGGGTGGCGGAGCTCGGGTTGATCCCTTTCCGACGACCTAAGCTCCGGAAGAGGGGGGAGGGGCAAGGGTGGGGGCACTACAAGAAAACAAGCTTTTAGTGACGAAAATATTGTGACGAAATATTTTTCGTCACTAAAATTGTACTTTTTGTGACAAAATTAAATATTGGTCACTAAATAACAAGCTCCATTTTATTAGTGACAAAAATAAATATTTGGTCACTATTTTTTTTTGTGACCAAAAATAATATTATGTCACTAAAGGTTAATTTTTAGTAACAAAAACAAGTTTCATCACTAAATAATCTATTTAGTGACGAAAAGATAATAGTCACAAATTAAAAAAATATGATTAATATTTGTTAATATTTTATACATCAAAGAACGTCAAGCCAAAATTTATATTCTCAAACCCAAAATAAATTATTTCCCCTATTTAAATGACTAATTTTGATTTTCAATTTCCCATCATAAAATTAATTTTTCCCTCAACAAATAATTTCTCTCCGTGAATGATTTCCCATAAGTTAATTTCTCCCTCTTTTTTCAGTGAATAATTTCACTTGCCTGATCACGTGAATAATCTCTTACCCACTCTCCCCTTCCCGTTAATAATTCTACTCGGCCGCTAGGGCACGTGGGGCTCATTACCTTCTCCGCTGCTAGATTAAGGCACGCGCGCATCTCATTACCTTCTCCACGCCGACAAACATGAGCCCTCTGCTATCTCTATCGACGGCGTAATTTTTGGAACCGGAGCCCATTTCCAAATCTCTGTTCGGTTTGCATATTACTTTGGCGCGTGGAAGAATGAAAGGTTGGGGTTAAATCATAAGAAAGGTATATTTTCATCTCATATGAGAGATCATATTTGATCTCCTAGGAGATCATATTTGATCTCTCATATTTGATATCCTAGGAGATAAGAAGAGTAGGTATGTTTGATCTCCTAGGAGATCAAATTTGATCTCCTAGGAGATCACCCGGAGTCTGGAGTCAAGACTGAATAATTACGCCTCTCGACGAGACTCTGTTATCTTTCTCAACGAGCTCTCAGTTATCAGTTGCGACGAGCCCTTTCAACTCCTTCATTGACCTCTGCACGATCCAACGCCTCTTTACGATCCAACGCCTCCGCACGATCCAATGCCTCCGCACGATCCAACGCCTCCACTCGATCCAACGCCTCCGCTCGATCTGGTGTCATCAGACCTCTCGACGAAGACTACGAACTCCACTTCATCAAAGGGTACTTCCTATCCGCTTCTTAGATTTCTGCTTGGTTTAGGAAGATGTCCACTATTTGATTTTTTGTCATTGTATTGTTGAAATAACACCTTTCAGAAGTTTTTTTTTAAAAAAAACAATCCTTTTCAATTTGTTCTATATTAATTTATATAGTTAGTTTATGCTCCAAACTTGGGAACAACTATTATATGGTGGCTGTTTTGGTGTTGATGTGTGTGCTTGTGGAGCAGCTATTGGTGGTCAAATTAATGTCAAATTAGTTGTAACTGTGTCTATACTACTAGATTTCCATTTATAGAAATACAATGTATGAATAGAAGAAGCTAGGTCTATATATGGATGCTTCATTCTATTTTCTCAAAAGCTACTGCATATTTTCATTGGTTTGCTTGTTTTAGCTTGGAATTAGAAATGGAGAAGCTAGATCTATGTATGGGTTGTGCTGCTAGCTATTCATATTTGAGGTATCACTGTATTCAAGATGCTCTCTGTCGAGGAGAAAGACTAACGCTCCTTTTGGAGGGACTTATTTTCACCGGTCAATGGGGTATGACCGCATGAACCGGATCTTAATTAAAGTTCAGTTCATGCAGTTGTAACCGCTTGATCGGTGAAAATAAATCCCTCCAAACGGAGCCTAAATGTGTCAATCACCGGAAATTATACGAGTCAGGACCTCTCCTGTCCACTATTTGATGTTTTGTCGTTGCATTATTGAAATAACACCTTTCACAAAATTTTTTTTTAAAAAACCATCCTTTTCAATGTGTTCTATGTTAATTTATATAGTTAGTTCATACTGCAAATTTGGAAATAACTAATCTACGGTGGTTGTTTTGGTGTTGATGTGTGTGCTTGTAGTGTAGCTATTGGTGGTCAAATTAGGTGTAATTGTGTTTGTACTACTAGATATTCATTTATAGAAAGACAATGCATGAATAGAAGATGCTAGATCTATATATGGAAGCTTCATTCTATTTTCTCAAAAGCTACTGCGTATTCAAGATGTTGTCTTTGTATGGGTTGTGCTGCTAGATATACATCTCCGATCCACTCTTAGATTTCTAAATTAAATCAGAGTTTGCATTCTTTTTTGAGCAATCTCTTTGTTGAGCTGTTTTTTCATACCATCATTACTTGTATAATAATGTTATCTAGGAACACATAGCATTAGATCTTCATTTATAGTTGTATGAATAATTTATTGTTCAGTAAACTGAAATATATATTCTTTCTTTTAGTTTGCTAGAGGACACAAGATTTCGCATTTATAAAGTGAATTCTTTCTTTGATTTAGCTTTTACTTATATTGCTAGAATGTAATAATATTTGATGTCATTTAATTTTAATATTTTTTGTACTTATAGTGAAATGGACAAGAGTTGGATGAATCTAAATGATCGACGACAACCAACTTATATCAATGGAGTGAATGACTTTTTGAATTTTGCTTTTATCCATTCAGCTAGGGGAAACAATATTCGTTGTCCTTATTGTAAATGTGGAAATATTTTCTTTCACACTCGAGATATTGTGTTTGGACACCTTATTATGAATGGAATTGTTAGGACTTATAAGTGGTGGTCATGTCATGGAGAAGACAATTACATTAACTCGGGTGGTGATAATGACAATTCAATTTTTGGTGAAGATGAACAAGAGATTACAGAGCATGATGATTAGGGCAGCTAAAAAAATTTATGACTTACTAAATGATGTTGAAAAAGAATTATATCCAGGTTGCAAAGAATTCTCAAAGTTTCAATTTATTGTTACTCTGCTCACACTTAAAACAGATTATGGATGGACTGATCAGTCTTTTACGGCATTACTTAAAGTATTAAAAAGGGCACTTCCATCTAGTGAAACTCTCCACAGTAGCTTTTATGAAGCTAAAAACTACATGCAAGGGCTTTGAATGGGGTATAATAAGATAGATGCTTGCTTGAATGATTGCATTCTCTACCGCGTTAAATATGCAGATTATGTAAGTTGTCCCACTTGTGGCACATCCAGATGGCAAACAAGCAAGGACAACAGTAATTCAAAAAGTAATGCTCATGCAAAGAGAAGTAAAAAACATACCAAACAAGGTATTAAGACATTTTCCTTTGATACCAAGACTTTAAAGATTGTATATGTGTTCCAGGACGGCCAAGGATATGAGGTGGAATAAAGAAAAATGACATGATGATGGTTTGTTGAGGCATCCAGCTAATACCTTCACTTGGAAGTCATTTGATAAAAAACACCAAGAATTTTCATCAGACGCACGTAATGTTAGACTCGGTTTAGCGAGTGACGGATTTAATCCTTTCGGTCTTATGAGCACAAATTATAGTGTATGGCCAGTTGTTTTAATCCCATATAATATGCCATCATGGATGTGCATGAAAACTCCTAATTTTATAATGTCCTTGATTATTCCTGGTCCAGGACAACCTGGGAATGATATTGATGTGTATTTACAACCTTTGATTGATGAGTTGAAACTTTTATGGGAAGTTGGAGCTTGTACATATGATACTTATGGAAAGTGCAACTTTAATATGCGTGCAGCTTTGCTGTGGACAATAAATGATTTTCCAGCTTATGCGAATCTATCAGGATGGAGCACCAAAGGTAAGCTAGCATGCCCTTGTTGCAATAAGGATACATGTTCGTGTCGATTGAGGAATGGGTTCAAGATGAGTTATATGGGAAGCAGACATTTCTTGGATTCAGGTCATAGATAGTGTAAAGATAAGAAGTCTTTTGATGGAATAATAGAAACCCAATCTGCACCGAAGGACCTTTCAGGAGATGAGATTTTAGAACAATTAAAAGAATGTGACAATGTGATATTTGGAAAGCATCGAAAAAAAAGAAAGCAAGATGAAGCATCTCTGCCTTATAACTGGAAGAAGTTGAGTATTTTCTTTCAGTTGCCATATTGGAGAACTCTTGAGATACGATATTGTCTAGATTATATGCATATTCTAAAAAATATTACTGAAAATATATTGGGAACTATTTTGAATATTGATGGGAAGACAAAAGATGATTTGTATGCTAGATTAGACCTAAAAAAGATGGGCTTGAAAGCAGAATTACATCCAATAGAAAAAGATGGTTATTATATCATGCCACAAGCCTGTTATACTTTAACGTTAGCTGAGCGAAGGGAAGTATGCCATTTCTTAGAGAATATTAAAGTTCCAAGTGGTTATTCATCTAATATAAGAAGATGTGTAAATTCTAAGGAAGGTAAGTTTTTAAAAATGAAGGCTCATGATTGTCAAGTTTTCATGCAAGATCAACTTGCCCCAGCTCTTCGTGGTATTGTTCGTAAGGAGGTTTATGATCCTCTAGTTGAATTGAGTCTATTTTTCAAGGAGTTGAGCTCCAAAACATTAAGTATTGAAGTATTGGATAGACTTGAGAGTAATATTCCGATCATACTTTGCAAACTGGAGAAGATATTCCTCTCTCATTTTTCACAATCATGATGCATCTACCAATTCATCTTGCACGTGAAGCAAAAATTGCTGGTCCGATTCATTATCGATGGATGTACCCAATTGAGAGGTATGCATTATTTTTTTGTTGAATTTTTTTGCTTTAACATAATCACTTATAATCCTTGAACTTTGTCATGTAGATATTTGCGGACACTTAAATCATTTGTAAGAAATAAAGCATGCCTAGAAAGTTCAATGGCAAATGGTTACCTTGTCCACGAGTGCTTGACATTTTGTTCAAGATATATTGGTAAAATTGAGGCAAAGTTGAATCGTCCAACTAGAAATGATGAAGGAAATGACGTACAAGATTCAAGTCTATCCATTTTCAAAAGTCAGGGAGGCCACTAGGTAAAGGATTTGAAAAGAATTTGACATATGAAGATTGGCATCGGGCTCAATTGTATATATTAAGAAATTGTCCAGAAGTGGAACCATTTATAGAGTAAGTCTCCCAACTTTGCTCTCTTAAAACATATTAATAAATTATAATACAAATATTTCACCGATCATTTTTATTTATAGGGAGCATCTGAGGGATCTTGAGCAAATGTATTCTAAAGAGGCTGGAAGAAGACATGAGTCAACCATTGTTAGATGGTTCGAACTACAGGTAACTAATTATTGTAATACAATTTTTCTTGAGCCTTAGGGAGTTATTATTACTATGATTTAATTTACTTGTCTGATAATATATTCATTTTTCAAAAGGCATCTAACTTACACTATGAAGGGGATCCAAACGTTAACACAGAACTTTTACAGTTAGCATGTGGTCTAAGGAAAGGGGCGACACATTTTACTGGTTATATTGTTAATGGCTTCAGGTTTCACACTTATGATCGTGAAATTAGGCGTAAGACCCAGAATAGTGGCATCATTGTAAAGGGTGATGAAAAATCAGGTGGCAAAGAATATTATGGTGTTTTAAAGGACATTCTTCAATTAGATTATGGTGTTGGATACAAAATTGTCATGTTTAAATGCGACTGGTGGGATACATACCATGAAGGCAAAGCTACATGAAGGAAAAAATGGAATTATTTCTGTTAATACAAAATGCAATTTGAAAAGCAATGAACCTTTTGTCTTAGCTTGTCAAGTTGGACAAATATATTATGTAGCGGAAAACAAAAATAAAGATTGGAGATTGGTAATAATGACAGTGCCTCATCACTTTAATGATTTTTCTGCCAAAGACAGTGAAGATTTTAATGAAGAAGAAATTCACTTGTATGATACAGATGTAGGGTCAAGCACAGTACTTAATATTGTCATAGATGACGATGACACAGGAATGTTATTACAAAGAACTGATGTTGCGGCTACGACAATTAAGAAAAGAGATCAATCTTGTCAAAGAAGGGTTCTGAATGAAGAGGGTCATGATGATGACTTTGAGGCTGATGCGGAAGATGAGGATGTTTAATACCATTTTCTATCATATAAATATAGACGGTATGTTTTTATCTAGAAGGTATGTTTTTATAGACTTACTGAATCCAACTTCCAGTTTATTGAATAAACATATAAATATAAAGCTCCTCCAGACAATTTTTCTAACTTCTCAAAAAAGAAGAAACGACGGGTTGCTCATCCTTGTAAAAATGTAATTTTTCGTGGACAAAATTTTTTAATGACTGGTATTTGTTTGCCTACTTGAATGTATTTTGCTATTATTATGTTCCATTATATGAGAAACTTGTAGATTATTGTGGTTCAGGACTGAAAATGTTTCAACCCGGCATGCAGCATGCAAACGGATCTGAAGAAATATGTGTTTGGATGTATGTATTTTATATATGTGCTTGAGCTCCAGAATACTTGTTCCTACTAATTTTAGGTCCCAAAAATGTTCACAGTCAGCACTTGAGCTGCATTCATTCTTTCATACATTATTACCAAAAGTTTGGGCTAATAATTGCAAGAAGTTCTTTTTAGCAAGGGAAAGGAGTTTCAACGTATTTTATATATGTGTTATTTGCTGGATCAAGTACTTTACTCATCGCCATAATATTGTATTTTGAAGACCTTTATCTTATTATTGCTTAGATTATTATTGTCTTATGATTATGCTCTATTGAGTTCAATGTTTCCTTCTAATTCATCCATTTTTTGGGTACATAAAAGAATAAATGGCAGGGAATATAAAGATACGTGTTAAATCTAAAGATTCTTTGGTAGAAATCCAAAATCCACTAGATTGGCAAAGAGAAACACACATGGAGCATAAGATTCACGTGTTCAATTCAAAAAGAACCACTGCAGCGTGTATTTCTTCTATTGCTAAATCATTTAGTCCACCTTTACTTTTACCCTCCACAAAAGATTCAAATGCTAAAACATCGAAACCAAGAAAAACCACTCATGAAGCCAGTATAAAATATAAAACACTTCATTCTATAAAATATAATGCACCATAACCTATAAAAAATAAAACAACAAAACATACAAGTATTGGGTCCGACAAACAACCACCAATACACTCACAATTGCCACTCCAATTGGATTGAGATTTGATAAATGAAGAGGAGAATACATATGAGAATAGGCATTAACTTGATCATCTTGAGCCTAAGGCTGATCATCAGTTAAATTCAAATCCAACAGATCTTGGGCATGGTAATATTGATGAATCAACTCTCATTTTTTGTTTAGACTCACTTGAAATATTTTAATGCTAAGATGCCAATCATTAGGTACATGCAAAATTAAGAAAAGGACACGTGGTCCAACCACTGGGATTGGATGGTCTAAGAGAAAATTTGATTCTACTGAGAAGATTGAAGTTCATCTTCCCGCTGACCTTCGCAGATTTATTGGTGATAGAACAAAGACAAATAGAGGATCAGATGGATAGTACTAACTAGAGAAACTTTGGCTAATTATGAATTTTTTGATATTAAATCCTTCTACTTTTTGTAGTAGGATAATTATCATAGTTGATGCACTTATCCTTTCATTCAATTGTCTGAGATAGCCAACTCCTTCAATGGTTCTTTATCTTTCGCTTTATTTTTAAGTCGTCGTAGTAGACTTTATTTCTCTCATTTACTAGCTCTATTTCTTTGGAGTACTACTCTTCATGCTATTTTTTTGTATCTCACATATGCACACATACTTGAGCCTGCAACAATAGTTGCAGCTACCACATTAACAATGATTATAGCAGCAACAATTGCAACAATAGTCCAACAAACTTGCTGCAGAACTACAGTGCAGTGCAGCTAACTTCCTGTAGAGCAGTCTGTTGTAGTCCAATAAACTTATTGCAGCGCATATACTGTAGTCCAGCAAACTTACTGCAGAACTGTAGTGCAGTGCAATTTGCTGTAGTGCAGTGCAATTTGCTGTAGTGCAGTTTGCTGCAGTCCAGCAAACTACACTGCAGTTCAGTTTAGTGCAAACTGCACTGCACTGCAGTTTGTTGCAGTGCAAAGTGCAAACTGCACTGTAGTGCAGTTTGCTGCAATGCAAACTGCACTGCAGTTTGCTGCAGTGCAAACGCAGTCTGCTGTACTACAGTTTGCTACAGTTTGCATTGCAGTGCAATTTGGTATAATGCAAACTGCAGTGCTGTCTTAATTGTTAATACGCGCCTTAGATGGTTGCTTAAGAAGGGGTCAGTGATGGTTGCTGGTGTCATTGGGGGAGGAGAGTTTGTTAATGCACTGCAGTTTGCTATAGTTTTGTTCCGCAGGTTAGATGAATTCTTGACATGACTCAACATTATATCCTTAAAATTGAAAGAAATGTACTGTAACATCCCATTTCCGGCTAGACCCCTAGGAGTCGGTTGGTTGTGGTAGAACCCTAGGGAGCCCAAAACTTGAAATAAATCGACTAAGGAATCGGCTCACGGGTTGGTCACGCCCGTGACCCGCCATGTCACGCCCGTGACAAGGGCGTGACACGCTCGACGATCGTCGATCCCAACTCGACGATCGTCGAACCAAATTCGGCCACACGGGTCTGTCACGCCCGTGACCCTCCAGGTCACGCCCGTGACAAAGGGCGTGACACGCTCGACGATCATCGAACCCCACTTCGACGATCGTCGACCCAAAATTGACCACGCGCCATGTCACGCCCGTGACTTGCATTGTCACGCCCGTGACATTGGGCGTGACCGCGCTCGACGATCGTCGATTTCTGTTCGACGATCGTCGACCCAGAACTAGTCATCAGGCATGTCACGCCCGTGACCCGCATTGTCACGCCCGTGACATTGGGCGTGACCACGCTCGACGATCGACGATTTCAGCTCGGCGATCGTCGACCAGAATTAGTCACCAGGCCTGTCACGCCCGTGACCCAAGTGTCACGCCCGTGACCACCCTTCGACGATCGTCGATCTCAGTTCGACGATCGTCGAACCCAGAACTGCTAACCGGGCCTGTCACGCCCGTGACCTATGTGTCACGCCCGTGACCAAGGCCGAAACGTCAGCCAGACTGGAAGTTTCGGTAACCGACGCCTTAATAAATTCTGGCTGTGGGAATGAAAAATCAAGAGTATTTATGGGTCGTTCCCTACTTTAATTATGTTAATAATTAAGGAAAAGTGGGTCCAATAGGAAACTGCCACCTGGCAAGCACCTCTTCATTTCCAACTTTCCAACTGCCATTCGGCATAACCGAAACGTCATAAGAATATGATTAATGGCCGCCAACGTTTCATCTCCAACGTTTCACCCTTTCCCCTCCCCATTTCCTCATCTATAAAAGATTCCTGAGTGCAAGAGGAAAAGGTTACACTCCCTCAACTGTTCAGACTTCCTCCTTGCTGTTGAAGAATTTCCGGCGACGCCACCACCGCGCAAATGGCTTCCCGACGCTCTGCACGCCTTCAACCCGCGAACAAGGTCCTCCCCTCCCTCTTCTTCTGCGGATAGATCTTAGGAATCGTTAGGAGAGATATCGGGCTCAAAAGAGCCAGATCGGGTGAGCGTAATGGTGGTTTTCCGAAAATATCATGGTGGCGGGTTCGCCGGAAACCGCCTCTCCGGCGGCCGTGCCGCCGCCCGACGTTAGCCCTCGCCTCAACGGAGGTGGTGGTGGTGGTGGCCGGCCAGGGAGATGGCTGGGTGGCCGGGAAATAGCTTGGAAAGGCTACAGGAAAATTAGGTTTTCAGTCTCTGGTTCGGGCTGTAGAAGAAGATGAACAGTGCCTTTAATTAGATTTTATTTGTAAAATCAATTTCTGAATGAGATTTCTGTCATGTTAAATAATTTGGGAAAAATACTTAGAGGCTCCTACAGGAAAAGTGGTCAACATAGAAACTGTAGCCCTTAAAGTCTAGTTTTATTCAAAATTAATTTTATTCAATTTGGATTCCTGGTTAGACCACAGCACCCTTTTTGGTGAGGTCTATCCAGAGGGCTGCCTTGACCTTAGAAAAATTCCCCACTCCAATCCAGTCGTCCAAACGACTTGAAATTTGGGATGTGGTCTAATCTTACATATATCTAGGTGATATCCAAAAATGAGAATTTTTGGAGAATATTTTTCTATAGTTTTTAGAAAAATTCAATAATCCTAGCCGAATTTAATTAGGTGGTTAAATAATTTCCAAACCCTCCCAAATTTTGGTGAGTGGTTCCTGGGTTCACCATAAGGTTCTGTATAATTTTTCATCTCATTTGGAGATGGTTTGTTTTAGAATTGATCAACCCTAAGTTTTGCCCTAATAAGGGGTCTTAGGTTAAAAGTGCACTTTTGAAGTTTGAGTGGTGAGATCACCTCAACAGAGGCTGAGATTTTTACCACTGGCTAGTAATGTTCTCTAGCACCCCCTCATGGAGTTTGAGGTGGATCGGGGTAAGTTTACCCTAAGGACCAAGGCCAAACCCTAAGGATGGATCTTGGTGGTTTGTGAAGGTCATGTGGTCAAATGACCTTGGATTGACCCGAGGTCGGGTTATGAGAACCATAGGGCTAATATAGTTCTCTGGATGAAATTTTAGTGGATTTGGAGATCGTTGGGATATCTAAAAAACCTAACCCTAGTTTAGGGCGCAAAATTTATAGAGATAGGAAATGACACCAAACCACATTGAAAAGTGATGAGAATTGGGTAGAGTGGATTATAGGGGTAGTACAAGCTCTGGATATTTTTCTATGAATTTTATGCTCACTATTTTGGGTACTTCTTTAATGAATTGGTAGTTGCATGATTTGCTTAGAAAATTTATTAGAGTGTACAAACTTCCTGGAAAATTGATGAAATATAGGCAGAGAACCTTTATTATGATTTTAAAACTCTGTGAATTTTTATGGGATTTTTAGAAGCTTAATTCTAGGGCTTGCTTCATTAAGTATTATTTATCATGGATATTGGATTAAATTTATTTTGGTGCTTAGCAAGCTGATAAAATTATGATTCTTTACACAATGACCTTTTCTGTATCATACTATTAAGCAGTAATGTTTTCATAATTTTATGAAGAGTAATTTCAGTACTTCCTTCTTTACATGAGAATAATGGGATTTTAATGGATAAATTGATTAGAGGCTAAATATCTTTTGTAAAATCCTGCAAATTAGTATTTGATGATACCTTACTGTTATTTAGTGATCACAATTTTTGGGTGGCCATAACTTAAGAATATCATATAGTTCATGTTAAAAAATACCCATGGCCAATCTTTGAGAAAAATAAAATAAATATCAGATTAATTAGGAAAATTATAAATTCCTGGAATTTAAGCTAATTAAGTCATGATAGTCCTCCAGTAAATATTATAGGAGATTTGGAAGATAATTTGGAGTACCTCCCCTTGTGTACCACATATAGCTTAGGATTGGTCTGCATTTAGTAAAAACCACGGAATTCTGATAATCGATGGTTGGTAGGGCAAATTTAGAATGAGTTCATTATAGAAGTCAGGATAAGTAGAATGTGGGACTGGTTAGGATAAGAGAGTACGGGAACGACGAAAGATCGTCCGTCCCGGAGGAAGAGGAAGAGTCTTAATACGCTAGGGTTAGATTCATTATAACATTAAAAGGGGATTGGGTAAAGGGTAAAGGGTAGACAACCAATAATAATAAGTGCCTTGCGAAAGGGAACTTCGGGCCGTAATGCACCGTCTTGGTTCCTAGTGCCCTTGAGAGCCCTTCACGGGTTATACGGGGGCAGTCCTGGGCTAACGTAAACCATAGGAGTAATTAATCAAAAGAGCAACTAGTATAACTAGGATTGCACACACTCACTCCCGGTAGTTAGGAAAGTAGAATTATAGGATTACTTGCCATCAGACAGTAGCTCTGAGGTAGATGCACGGACAGTACTGTCCGGGGGGCCGCGGGCTCGAGGGTTGGGAGTACGGAAAAGGTGGTGGGTCATCGGTACTAGGCGATCGATCACACCGACAGCGGTACGATGACTCGGAGAAAAGTCTGGAGGGTACATCCAGCAGCAGTACGCGGATACTCTAGGTTGTGTTCTTCTAGGGGCGTACAGAAGGGCTAGGCCTGGTAGTGTGGTTACCCGCCTAGGAGTGGGGCCCGACCCACCTACTCCCTTTAGCCACTAGGTTCCTGGGGTGGGGGTGAAGCTAGCCTCCCGAACAGGGGGAACTAAAGGTCTGTGCGCATATAGAGTCGTGTGCGTGGGTTGCACTTGCATGAATCATGGCATAGCATGTTTGCATATAACCGTCACCCCAACGTATAAATCGGTATGGGACTTTTTATACGATGGGAGCCTTGCAGAAGATCCTTAACTTATAATTTGTATGGGCATTCATACAAGTTAAGGTTACTTACATACTTACTTACTGTTCTCTAGTTGTCTTTTTATATAAATTGCTTCTTATAATTGTTCTACTATTACAACATTTATACTGCTCCCGATATATAACTTGCTAGTTAGGTCCACTGACACTTGCTTGTCTTTTCTCCACTTTTGTAGCTTCCCTTTCCTCCTCTCCGCCCGGTGCTTAGGAGCCGTGGTGGTGGGAGGGGTAGGGGATGATAGGGCTTAGTCTTTATGACTAATGGTTTTCGAACCAAACATTACAGGAGCTCGGATGGGAGACAGGGACCAGCACCAGCGGAGTACGGTGCGCATGGAGGTGGGACAGTCTAGCACCGGTGCACTGCGACCAGCTCCGTGAGTGATTAGCATTTTCTTAGCTTCCGCGATGAGAGACTTGTGTAGTGAGGACTCTGATGTACTGGCTCAAGCCCATTTATCTATTTTCCTATTATTGTATTGATGGACTGGATATGATTCTCTTTTATATACATGTTTTCTGTGGACTTGTTTACACTTTTGTATAAATGCTTCTCTCGTTTTGTGATCGAAAAGGCGGCAGAATTGGCGATTTGTAGTGGTTGCCTTCCCGAGATGTCGGTGCCACCGCAAAGCGGCAATTCTGGGCTAAGACCCCCGGTGGTTGAAAAAAAAAAAAAAAGGGGGGGTCTTACAAGTGGTATCAGAGGGACCTCGATCGAAAGAGAAGTAGTCCACAGAAACCTTGGGCCACCCCCGTGCGAGCTTAGTTGCGGACAAACTAGCAGCGGAAGCAGTGGTGTGCCATAAGGGAAATCACAGTGAAAGTCCATTATAACTCTTCTTAAATTCCATTCATTCGCTCTTAACAAATGGAATTTTTGCTTGTAGCCTGCGACGAACCCTACATCGCAGCAGGGACACCTCAGGCCCCGGATGTGGTCCTGACTCCGCAGCACCCGTTCCGTTCCAGCAGACAGAGATGGGGCAAACATTGACGGCCATCTTGGAGGCCTTCAGAGCTCAGCAAGCCCCGGCCCCACAGCCGAACCCCGGGCCAATTGGATGACTGTCTTCCGGGGACTATCCCCTCCATCCTACCAGGGGACGGAGTCCGCAAGTACATACGGAGGAGTGGTTGGACACCATTTACGAGATGCTGGCAGGGATTCGATGCCCACGGAGGAGGCAGTTGCCTTGGGTAGTCTCTGCTTAGAGTCACACGGAAAGAGATGGTGGAAATCTCAGCTGGACACCACCTTTGCAGGGGTGGATTGTGCTGATATTACCTGGGAGGAGTTCAGAGCAGCGCTCTTGGGACACTTTGTACCTCAGTCGGCGAGAGATGACCTGGAGGATAGGTTCCTGCGGTTGAGGCAGGGGAGCAGGACTGTGGTGGAGTACTATCAGGAGTTCACACACCTGGCCCGTTATGCGGATGCTTACCAGTTAGACGATGCTGGCTATGCCCGGAGGTTTTATAAGGGGCTGCAGGATGATATGAGGCAGCCCTCTTTTCGTTTCAGAGGGGAGTCTGGCCAGGATTCTGGAGATGGCTAAGAGAGAGAGGCGGATCAGCTTACAGTGAGGAGCGGAAGAGAGACCGGCTGATGATACAGTGATTGGAGGACGTAGAGACCGCCCTCGAGGCAGTTATTGGAGAGAGAAGGAATGGGGATCAGCCCCGTCAGGAGTGGGCCAGGAGCAGAGGACTCGGGGATATTGGCTCCCCAGCCTATACAGATGCGGAAATGCCAAGGACGGCAGGGCAGCCACCGGTATGCTATCAGTGCAACCAGCCGGGGCATATCAAGCGGAACTGCCCTGTGGGGCGAGCACCCCCACCAGCACATCAGGGCGCTCCACCCCCAGACAGTTTGGCGGACGAGGATAGGACGAGGACGAGGATTTCAGGATCGAGGCCGTAGGCAAGAGAGAGAGAGCAGGTGTACGCTCTAGACCTGACACAGCCTCGGAAACCCGGAGCAGGTTATCACAGGTATGGCAGCACTTTTAATTTTCTTCATACAAACTACTATTTCAGACGTAACCTGCTTAGAAATTTAAGAGAAGATGAACTGCAACAAAATACTAAGACACTTAATCACCCCAGGCATAGTTTTCATTAGCGGCAAGCCCGCTCACACCTCTTTGACACCGGTGCGTCGCAATCATTCGTGTCAGAGGATTTCGTGAAAGGACTGCAGGAGTGGAGCTGAGGAGCACCGGGAAGATGCTGAGGGTGTGCGCCTACCCGATGGATCGGAGATATTGACCTCTACTCATTGTGATATGGAAGCAAGGATCGGCGGAAAGGCGTTTGAGGCACCCGCGACGGTTTTGAGGATGCCAGAATTACGATCTGATTCTGGGCATGACCTGGCTGTACTGGAAACCATGCCAGATCGATTGCATGGCAAAGAGGATCACCGTGAGGCACGGCGACTCCTTCATTGTTATCGAAGGTATTACATCAGCACCCGTACCTTACTTTCTTCTATACAGGCCGTTAAGGCCCACCTGCAGGGGGAAGAGGTTTATCAGATCCTCTTTGAGGCGGTCGTAGCCAAGGACTCCATTGCAGATATTTCAGTGGTGCGGGACTTCGCCGACGTGTTTCCGGAGAAGCTACCAGGGTTACCCCCGCACCGAGAGAGGGACTTTCAGATTCAGCTTATACCAGGGGCTAAGCCGGTATCCAGAGCTCCCTATCGAATGGCCCCAAAGGAGTTGGTGGAATTCCGGAGTCAGCTTCAGGAGTTAGTGGAGGCCGGGTTCGTTCGGCCTAGCTCTTCACCATGGGGAGCTCCGGTGCTGTTCGTTAAGAAGAAAGACGGGACCCTCCGACTGTGCATAGATTACCGAGCTCTGAACAGGTTGACGGTCCGGAACACTTATCCCTTACCACGGATAGATGAGCTTTTTGACCAGCTGGAGGGAGCCCATTGGTTCTCAAAGCTGGATCTGAGATCAGGATACTACCAGCTTCGCATTCGGGAGGAGGACATCCCGAAGACGGCGTTCAGCAGCAGATACGGCTTGTACGAGTTTACCGTGATGCCGTTCGGGCTCACGAATGCACCCTCCGCATTCATGACTTTGATGAATCGGGTGTTCGAGGAATACCTGGATGTCTTCGTCATTGTATTCATCGACGACATCCTCATCTATTCAAGGACGGAGGAGGAGCACGCGAGACATCTAGCCTTGACCTTGGAGAAGCTGCGGGAGCACGAGATGTATGCCAAGTACAGCAAGTGCCAGTTCTGGCTAAAGGAGGTGGCATTTCTGGGTCACGTCATCAGTGGAGCAGGTCTGGCAGTGGATCCGGCAAAGATCCAGGCAGTACGGGATTGGCCACCACTAAAGTCGGCCACGGATGTTCGGAGTTTCTTGGGGCTTGCCGGTTACTACCGGAAGTTCGTAAAGGGGTTCTCTCAGATTGCCCTTCCTCTTACGTCTCTGACGAAGAAGGAGTCCCCTTTTACTTGGACGCCGCGGTGCGAATCTGCCTTCCAGGAGCTGAAGGATCGTCTCACCTCGGCCCCCATCCTTGCTCTCCCATCAGGGAGGGAGGGATTTCAGGTATATGCAGATGCTTCCTATCAGGGGATGGGCGCCGTCCTTATGCAGAGTGGGCATGTAATCGCCTATGCCTCCCGTCAGTTGAAGCAGCACGAGCAGAACTACCCCGTGCACGATTTGGAGATGGGGGCAGTCATTTTTGCCCTTAAGATCTGGCGGCACTATCTCTACGGGGTACATTGTGATATCTTCTCCGACCACAAGAATCTGAAGTACGTCGACACCCAGAAGGAGTTAAACATCAGGCAGAGACGCTGGGTGGAGTTTCTTTCGGACTACCAGTATACCATGCACTACCATCCGGGGAAGGCGAACGTGGTTGCGGATGCTCTGAGCCGGAGAGCGAATACGACTGGAGTAGGCCCGCAGCTGATGGCCTTGGAGTTGATTAGATCATTCGAGGAGATGCAGATTTCGCTAGTATCTAAGGATGACCCGGAGCTGTACATGGAGTACTTGGGGTCGATGGCTACTACAGATGACATCCGAGACCGCATCAGAGATGGGCAGAAGCTGGACGAGAGAGCTGAGCCGATATTCCGGGCCTTGGAGGAAGGCACGACAGGAGATTACACTTTGAGGGATGGGCTTCTGTGTTTCCGGGGCAGAGTCTACATACCAGCAGGAGGACGGATCCGGGAGGACATTTTGGAGGAAGCTCACTGCAGTCGGTATTCGGTACACCCGGGGATCACCAAGATGGTAAAGGATTTAAAGAGGACGATGTACTGGCCGGGTATGAAGAAAGATATTACATATTTTGTGACACATTGTGAGGCCTGCCAGCTCGTGAAGGCGGAATGTAGGAACCCGGCAGGATTGCTGCAGCCGCTTCCAGTGCCGGAGTGGAAGTTTGAGGACATAGCCATGGACTTTATACATGGGCTACCTAGATCCCGTGCGGGGAACGACTCGATCTGGGTGATAGTGGACAGGCTGACAAAGGTGGCCAGATTCATCCCAGTGGCGAAGGACACACCGGTCAGTGTTTTAGTACGGAGGTTCATCGAGCAGTTTGTGCGTTATCATGGGGTGCCCAAGACTATCGTTTCGGATCGGGATGGGCGGTTCACATCCAGGGAATGGAGGTCAGTCCAGGCCCATCTGGGTTCTCGGTTGACATTCAGCACAGCTTTCCACCCTCAGACCGACGGACAGACAGAGCGCACAAACCGTACACTGGAGGACCTGTTACGACTGTGTATTTTGGACCGTGGCGAGCCTTGGGAGAGATTGCTGCCACTAGTCGAGTTTTCGTACAACAACGCTCATCAGTCCAGCATAGGCATGGCTCCATACGAAGCGTTGTACGGAAGGAGATGCAGAACCCCACTATCATGGGTTCAGGATGAGGATCCGCAGGCACTGGGCTCGGAGTTTGTGGGAGATACAGATGCTCAGATTAGGTTGATCCGAGACAGGATGTTGGAAGCCCAGAGTAGACAGGCAAAATACTACGATGCGAGGCATCGTCAAGTGGAGTTCCAGGTGGGGGACCGAGTTTTCTTGAAGATACGGCCGATGCACGGAGTCTCGCGGGTTCGCGGGCGGAGGAAGCTCAGTCCAAGATATATGGGGCCCTACAGGATCCTGGAGCGGATCGGCCCCTTAGCCTATAGACTGGAACTACCGCCGGAGTTAGCGGGATTGCATGACGTCTTCCACGTCTCCTCACTTCGGAGGGCTCTGCTACGCCCTGAGCAGCTGATTCCCTCGGCAGATGGCCCGGTGGCCTCGGATCGGTCAGTCAACGTGGAGCCTATCAGGATTGACGATACGGCAGTGCGGGTCTTGCGGAGAAAGAAGGTCCCGTTAGTCAAGGTTCTGTGGAACAATCATGGGCAGGAGGAGCATACATGGGAGCCACAGGACTTGATGCGGCAAAAATATCCGGAACTTTTTTGTCAGGTATACCTCAAAACCCCTCTGGACAATCAATTACCTTCCTGTTTTAAACCAATGGAATTGAAATTTCAAGAATAGGGGCTAATCTTTTGTTTATTGGGGCGTATATACCTAGTTAGGTGGGCGAATTAAACCTTAGATTCGAAATCGCACAAGCAAACGTAACGTAGGGAGGTAATCATTCGGTTCTCATGGGATGTTACAAGTTTATTTTCCGATTTGAGTCCCGTAGGCTTAACCTTGATTTCGGGGACGAAATCTTTGTTTTGTTTATTGGGATTTGTAACATCCCATTTCCGGCTAGACCCCTAGGAGTCGGTTGGTTGTGGTAGAACCCTAGGGAGCCCAAAACTTGAAATAAATCGACTAAGGAATCGGCTCACGGGTTGGTCACGCCCGTGACCCGCCATGTCACGCCCGTGACAAGGGCGTGACACCTCGACGATCGTCGATCCCAACTCGACGATCGTCGAACCAAATTCGGCCACACGGGTCTGTCACGCCCGTGACCCTCCAGGTCACGCCCGTGACAAAGGCGTGACACGCTCGACGATCGTCGAACCCCACTTCGACGATCGTCGACCCAAAATTGACCACGCGCCATGTCACGCCCGTGACTTGCATTGTCACGCCCGTGACATTGGGCGTGACCGCGCTCGACGATCGTCGATTTCTGTTCGACGATCGTCGACCCAGAACTAGTCATCAGGCATGTCACGCCCGTGACCCGCATTGTCACGCCCGTGACATTGGGCGTGACCACGCTCGACGATCGACGATTTCAGCTCGGCGATCGTCGACCAGAATTAGTCACCAGGCCTGTCACGCCCGTGACCCAAGTGTCACGCCCGTGACCACCCTTCGACGATCGTCGATCTCAGTTCGACGATCGTCGAACCCAGAACTGCTAACCGGGCCTGTCACGCCCGTGACCTATGTGTCACGCCCGTGACCAAGGCCGAAACGTCAGCCAGACTGGAAGTTTCGGTAACCGACGCCTTAATAAATTCTGGCTGTGGGAATGAAAAATCAAGAGTATTTATGGGTCGTTCCCTACTTTAATTATGTTAATAATTAAGGAAAAGTGGGTCCAATAGGAAACTGCCACCTGGCAAGCACCTCTTCATTTCCAACTTTCCAACTGCCATTCGGCATAACCGAAACGTCATAAGAATATGATTAATGGCCGCCAACGTTTCATCTCCAACGTTTCACCCTTTCCCCTCCCCATTTCCTCATCTATAAAAGATTCCTGAGTGCAAGAGGAAAAGGTTACACTCCCTCAACTGTTCAGACTTCCTCCTTGCTGTTGAAGAATTTCCGGCGACGCCACCACCGCGCAAATGGCTTCCCGACGCTCTGCACGCCTTCAACCCGCGAACAAGGTCCTCCCCTCCCTCTTCTTCTGCGGATAGATCTTAGGAATCGTTAGGAGAGATATCGGGCTCAAAAGAGCCAGATCGGGTGAGCGTAATGGTGGTTTTCCGAAAATATCATGGTGGCGGGTTCGCCGGAAACCGCCTCTCCGGCGGCCGTGCCGCCGCCCGACGTTAGCCCTCGCCTCAACGGAGGTGGTGGTGGTGGTGGCCGGCCAGGGAGATGGCTGGGTGGCCGGGAAATAGCTTGGAAAGGCTACAGGAAAATTAGGTTTTCAGTCTCTGGTTCGGGCTGTAGAAGAAGATGAACAGTGCCTTTAATTAGATTTTATTTGTAAAATCAATTTCTGAATGAGATTTCTGTCATGTTAAATAATTTGGGAAAAATACTTAGAGGCTCCTACAGGAAAAGTGGTCAACATAGAAACTGTAGCCCTTGAAGTCTAGTTTTATTCAAAATTAATTTTATTCAATTTGGATTCCTGGTTAGACCACAGCACCCTTTTTGGTGAGGTCTATCCAGAGGGCTGCCTTGACCTTAGAAAAATTCCCCACTCCAATCCAGTCGTCCAAACGACTTGAAATTTGGGATGTGGTCTAATCTTACATATATCTAGGTGCTATCCAAAATGAGAATTTTTGGAGAATATTTTTCTATAGTTTTTAGAAAAATTCAATAATCCTAGCCGAATTTAATTAGGTGGTTAAATAATTTCCAAACCCTCCCAAATTTTGGTGAGTGGTCCCTGGGTTCACCATAAGGTTCTGTATAATTTTTCATCTCATTTGGAGATGGTTTGGTTTAGAATTGATCAACCCTAAGTTTTGCCCTAATAAGGGGTCTTAGGTTAAAAGTGCACTTTTGAAGTTTGAGTGGTGAGATCACCTCAACAGAGGCTGAGATTTTTACCACTGGCTAGTAATGTTCTCTAGCACCCCCTCATGGAGTTTGAGGTGGATCGGGGTAAGTTTACCCTAAGGACCAAGGCCAAACCCAAAGGATGGATCTTGGTGGTTTGTGAAGGTCATGTGGTCAAATGACCTTGGATTGACCCGAGGTCGGGTTATGAGAACCATAGGGCTAATATAGTTCTCTGGATGAAATTTTAGTGGATTTGGAGATCGTTGGGATATCTAAAAAACCTAACCCTAGTTTAGGGCGCAAAACTTATAGAGATAGGAAATGACACCAAACCACATTGAAAAGTGATGAGAATTGGGTAGAGTGGATTATAGGGGTAGTACAAGCTCTGGATATTTTTCTATGAATTTTATGCTCACTATTTTGGGTACTTCTTTAATGAATTGGTAGTTGCATGATTTGCTTAGAAAATTTATTAGAGTGTACAAACTTCCTGGAAAATTGATGAAATATAGGCAGAGAACCTTTATTATGATTTTAAAACTCTGTGAATTTTTATGGGATTTTTAGAAGCTTAATTCTAGGGCTTGCTTCATTAAGTATTATTTATCATGGATATTGGATTAAATTTATTTTGGTGCTTAGCAAGCTGATAAAATTATGATTCTTTACACAATGACCTTTTCTGTATCATACTATTAAGCAGTAATGTTTTCATAATTTTATGAAGAGTAATTTCAGTACTTCCTTCTTTACATGAGAATAATGGGATTTTAATGGATAAATTGATTAGAGGCTAAATATCTTTTGTAAAATCCTGCAAATTAGTATTTGATGATACCTTACTGTTATTTAGTGATCACAATTTTTGGGTGGCCATAACTTAAGAATATCATATAGTTCATGTTAAAAAATACCCATGGCCAATCTTTGAGAAAAATAAAATAAATATCAGATTAATTAGGAAAATTATAAATTCCTGGATTTAAGCTAATTAAGTCATGATAGTCCTCCAGTAAATATTATAGGAGATTTGGAAGATAATTTGGAGTACCTCCCCTTGTGTACCACATATAGCTTAGGATGGTCTGCATTTAGTAAAACCACGGAATTCTGATAATCGATGGTTGGTAGGGCAAATTTAGAATGAGTTCATTAATAGAAGTCAGGATAAGTAGAATGTGGGACTGGTTAGGATAAGAGAGTACGGGAACGACGAAAGATCGTCCGTCCGGGAGGAAGAGGAAGAGTCTTAATACGCTAGGGTTAGATTCATTATAACATTAAAAGGGGATTGGGTAAAGGGTAGACAACCAATAATAATAAGTGCCTTGCGAAAGGGAACTTCGGGCCGTAATGCACCGTCTTGGTTCCTAGTGCCCCTTGAGAGCCCTTCACGGGGTATACCGGGGGCAGTCCTGGGCTAACGTAAACCATAGGAGTAATTAATCAAAAGAGCAACTAGTATAACTAGGATTGCACACACTCACTCCCCGGTAGTTAGGAAAGTAGAATTATAGGATTACTTGCCATCAGACAGTAGCTCTGAAGGTAGATGCACGGACAGTACTGTCCGGGGGGCCGCGGGCTCGAGGGTTGGAGTACGGAAAAAGGTGGTGGGTCATCGGTACTAGGCGATCGATCACACCGACAGCGGTACGATGACTCGGAGAAAAGTCTGGAGGGTACATCCAGCAGCAGTACGCGGATACTCTAGGTTGTGTTCTTCTAGGGGCGTACGGAAGGGCTAGGCCTGGTAGTGTGGTTACCCGCCTAGGAGTGGGGGGCCCGACCCACTGTCTCCGTTTGCCACTACGGAGGTTCCTGGGGTGAAGCTAGCCTCCCGAACAGGGGGAACTAAAGGTCTGTGCGCATAGAGTCGTGTGCGTGGGTTGCACTTGCATGAATCATGGCATAGCATGTTTGCATATAACCGTCACCCCAACGTATAAATCGGTATGAGACTTTTTATACGATGGGAGCCTTGCAGAAGATCCCTTAACTTATAAGTTTGTATGGGCATTCATACAAGTTAAGGTTACTTACATACTTACTTACTGTTCTCTAGTTGTCTTTTTATATAAATTGCTTCTTATTAATTGTTCTACCTATTACAACATTTATACTGCTCCCCGATATAACTTGCTAGTTAGGTCCACTAACACTTGCTTGTCTATTCTCCACTTTTGTAGCTTCCCTTTCCTCCTCTCCGCCCGGTGCTTAGGAGCCGTGGTGGGAGGGGTAGGGGATGATAGGGCTTAGTCTTTATGACTAATGGTTTTCGAACCAAACATTACAGGAGCTCCGGATGGGAGACAGGGACCAGCACTAGCGGAGTACGGTGCGCATGGAGGTGGGACAGTCTAGCACCGGTGCACCTGCGACCAGCTCCGTGAGTGATTAGCATTTTCTTAGCTTCCGCGATGAGAGACTTGTAGTGAGGACTCTGATGTACTGGGCTCAAGCCCATTTATCTATTTTCCTATTATTGTATTGATGGACTGGATATGATTCTCTTTTATATACATGTTTTCTGTGGACTTGTTTACACTTTTGTATAAATGCTTCTCTCGTTTGTGATCGAAAAGGGCCAGCAGAATTGGCGATTTGTAGTGGTTGCCTTCCCGAGATGTCGGTGCCACCGCAAAGCGGCAATTCTGGGCTAAGACCCCCGGTGGTTGAAAAAGAAAAAAAAAAGGGGGTCTTACATGTACCAGGTTTTACTACTGCAATATTCTGAAAGTTTTTTGCTGGTTTTTAACCCTCTTTTTAGTTCTCAGAGGATGTTGTTTTCAGCGTGAGGCCCCCGAAGAAGAACTGGAAAAATATTGCCTACTTATCTGATGGAGAGAAGGTAAGTATTTTATATTACACTGTTGCTATTCTCAGTTTATTTTGGTCCATCTATTGAAGATTTTGTTTCATGAAATACTTATATAAATTCTTGTGAATTTCACAGGAATGGACCTTGAATCACTTGCTGGAGTTGTTTTTATTGCTGATTCTGAGGTGGACAAGTCAATGGTATGTATTGGTGCAATCCTAGTTTAAATTTCTAGATGTTTTGCATGCATGATATTTTGATCTTCTTTAAACTGGTATATGCAGCATCTTAAATGATAGTGATGGGGGATCATAGTTTACGGCATGGGGCAATTGCAACAACACCAAAAGTAGCAATTTTAGATGGAAAAAACACCAGATGCTTCAAAACACCAGATACCCCGCATTCTCCACACCTCCATCTAAATTAGCTGGAAAACAACACGGGTCTCCCTCTCCCCACCTTATGAAATCTTCAAGCTACGTGTGCCATCTTCGGTACTAGATTTCTATCATTGGTTTATCCTTTCATTATAATATTATTAGATTTTTTATAAAGAGAGTTGACGTAAAAATTAGTTTTGTATAACCAATGATATTTTGGTTCTACAGGATCACTGTGTTATTTTAGAATCTCAAGATTTACACCTCCATACAGGAGCACTTCATCACTCGAATATTGTTTACAGTTAAAAAATAGTTTTGTATAACCAATGATATTTTATAATGTTAGATGGCTAAACAATGCGTTCACCATTGATACCTTCGGATTACAGCACAGTTACATTGATGCAGTTTGCTGCAGTGCAAGTTTGCTGCAGTGCAAGTTCGCATTGCATTTTGCTGCAGTGCAAACTGCACTGCAGTGCAGTTTGCTGTAGTGCAGCAAACATGCTACAGTGCAGTTTATTGCTGAGTCCAGCAAACTACACTGCAGTCCAGTTTAGTGCAAACTACACTGCAATGCATTTTGCTACAGTGCAAAGTGCAAACTGCACTGTAGTGTAGTTGCTGCAGTCCAGCAAACTTGCTACAGAACTGTAGTGCAGTACAGCTAACTTGCTGCAGTACAGTCTGCTGCAGTCCATCAAACTTACTACAGTGCATACACTGCAGTCCAGCAAACTTGCTGTAAAATTGTAGTGCAATGCAGTTTGCTACAGTCCAGCAAACTACACTGCAGTCCAGTTTAGTGTAAACTGCACTGCACTGCAGTTTGCTGTAGTGCAAAGTGCAAACAGCACTGCAGTGCAGTTTTCTGCAATGCAAACTGCTCTACAGTGCAGTTTGCTGCAGTGCAAACGTAGAGCAAACGCAGTGCACTACAGTGCAGTACAAATGCAGTCTGCTGCACTGCAGTTTGCTATAGTTTTCATTGCAGTGCAATTTGGTATAGTGCAAACTACAGTGCTGTCTTGATTGTTGATACGCGCCTTAGATGGTTGCTGTAGCGGGGGTCGGTGATGGTTGCTGGTGTTGTTGGGGGAGGAGAGTTTGTTAATGCACTGAAGATTGCTAGAGTTTTGTTCCGCAGGTTGGATGAATTCATGAAAGGACTCAACATTATATCCTTAAAATTGAAAGAAATGTACCAGGTTTTACTACTGTAATATTCCGAAAGTTTTTGCTGATTTTTTAACCCTCTTTTTAGTTCTCAGAGGGTGTTATTTTTAGCGTGAGGCCCCCGAAGAAGAGCTGTAAAAATATTGCCAACTTATCTGGTGGAGAGAAGGTAAGTATTTTATATTACACTGTTGCTATTCTCAGTTTATTTTTGTCCGTCTATTGAAGATTTTGTTTCATAAAATACTTATATTAATTCTTTTGAATTTCACAGGAATGGACCTTGAAGCACTTGCTGGAGTTGTTTTTATTGATGATTCTGAGGTGGACAAGTCCATGGTATATATGGGTGCAATCCTAGTTTAAATTTCTAGATGTTTTGCTTGCATGTTATTTTGATGTTCTTTAAACTTGTATATGCAGCATCTTAAATGATAGTGATGGGGATCATAGTTTACGACAAGGAGCATATATGCTGACTCTTATCGGAACTCATCCAAGTGTTCATGCGCAAGAGGAGTTATGACCATCGTATGGATGATCCAAAGCTGTTGTAGATTCAGAGCCCAAGAATGAGACACCAAATTAAGAAGGCACCGAAGAAGAAATTAAAGAGGCAAGAGAGACGAGCTCATGAAGACAAAAGAGATTAATCTTCAAGAGCATATTGTTTTTTATACTTTTTTCATATAATGAGTGTAATAAAGATAAATGTTCCATGTATAGATTTGTATTGAGGGGTTTAGACTATATATCTCTCACTTTCTTTTTACTATTAATAAAAAATTTGTTTGATTGAGATTCTCTTACAAAATAGATATTATCTCTACTATTGTCTTTTATCTTAATTGTATGTATTTGGATTCAATTTAATAGCAAATAAATAAATTTATTTAAAATATGTTTTATGAATAATTATAAAATATTAGCGACCAAATATTTTGTTATTAAATGTGACATTTAGTGACTAAAAATTTGGTCTCTATTGCATTAAATAATTAGTGACCGAATTAATTTGGTCACAAATTATATTTTATGGCAAACAAGTTGGTCATTACTGCATTAAACAATTAGTGACTAAATAGATTTGGTCACAAAAAAGTATCTTTTAGTGACAAGAAATTTAGTTACTAAAAGACAATTAGCAACGAAGATTTCTTTCGTCATAAAAATAATTTTAGTGACGAAAATTAATTTTATCAAAAAAAATATTTAGTGGCAAGCCTTTTGCAACCACCTTGTGACAGATTAAATTTGGTCACTAAATGTCTTTAGTGACCAACCCGCAATATTTAGTGACCAAATTTTTCGTCACTAAAAGCTTGTTTTCTTATAGTGGGGAGATGCACACTAAGCTGTGTTATAGCAATGAGGGGGCCTTTATATAGGTTGGAGGAGAGGGATTTTCCTCCCCTTAGATAAAGTGGGATTAATCCCTCCTTAGGGAGGGATTAATCCTCACCCTCTAGCTGTCCAGCTGTCTGGACAGCTGGAGGCTCAAAGGATTTCCCCCATGTGGGGAAAAAGATTTACCCTCATTTAGAGGGTCTTTCAAAATGGAGGAAGAGAGGGAGGGGTGTGGGATTGAGTTCATGGGCCTCCACTTGCCTCCATGACTAGGCATGCTGGTTGGGGGCCCAAAGTGGGTGAGGGGGTAAGGCCCTAATTAATTAATGATGAAAGGGGTGCACACCTCTTTAGGAAAAAAATCCAAAAATTAGACTTTTACGAGGGTTTGACCAAAGTCAACCCTAGGGTGGGTTTCCTATGCTGGTCAAAGTCAAAGTTGGTCTAAGGCATCGGGAGTTAGGTAAAAGTTGGGGTGTTGCGTCATAATTTGTGCGTATACGCTTCTCAGTGCACGAACATGCTTGATTTGACCTTGAGTTGACCATTCATCGTCAAAATTGCCCGGGGCGATTTCCGTTAACTTTGTATTGATTGTACGAGTCCAACACCACTGACTGGGGTTGAATCAAAGTCCGTTTAACAAAAGTCCAAAATCTGTGCGTCGTGGTGCGCTAAAATGGTCAAAGTATCTATATTCGTCGTTAGGCCTTGAATTGTGACACGAGTTCCGATGCGCTCATTTTGATAATAAGAGGCCACAGGAACTGACAGAACCCAAATCGGAGCTCTCTAGCCCATTTCCCACCAAGTGTTATCTTCTACCAGTTCATGGGTAGGATTCAGGTCACATTTATTGGGCCTACTAGGGCTCTGGTGGCCCGTTAAAAGTCGGTATGTCACAACTATAACCTACAAAAATACCTTCAAAATATTTTTCACTAAACTTCGTGCGGTAATACTTCCCATTATTAAGTACGGAGCATTTACTTCCAAAGATTCTAAAATAGGACACGACCAATTTTCTACCCTTCAATAGCTCATAGGGGGTCTTTTGATAGCTTTTGTTGATAAGTGCTGTGTTTTGCACGTGACAAGCTATGTTGACTGCTTCAACCCAGAAGTACTCCGGAAGTGAAGTGTCGTTCAACATAGTTGTACATGCTTCAATTAGGGTTCTATTCCTTCTCTCAGCAACTCCATTTTGTTGTGGAGTACGTTGTGAGGAAAACTCATGAAAGATACCTTGACTTCCACAAAATTTTGTCATGGCACCTGACTCAAATTCTGTTCCGTGGTCACTTCTGATTTTGACCACTGAGCAGTTCAATTCGTTCTAAATTTGCCGAACAAAATTTGTGAATGTGTCGAAGGTGTCTGACTTGTGTTTCAGAAAGAACACCCAAGTATAATGCGAGTAGTCATCAACAATTACTAACGTATAGACCTTACCTCCTAAACTGTGAATATGCATAGGACTGAATAAGTCCATATGAAGTAAGTATAAACTTCTTGAAGAATCTTTTTCAGTGATTCCCTTGAAGGTAGCCCTTGTCTGCTTACCCATTTGGCATGAGTGACACAGACTCTCTTTAAGGCACTTAATGATGGGGGCATCTCGCACTAAGTTGTGAGAAAATAGCATATTTATTGTTTTGAAATTAATATGTGCTAATCACTTGTGTCATTGGTCACACAAAGACGCACTATCTTTTTCAAGAAAATAGACTGATGTTGAACTGTCTAAGCAAAAAAAATTTAAACAAAAAATATTTCTGCTCCGAGTACCTGTTAAGACCATCTCCAAATTTGTAGACGACTTTATCAAACACTTATCCTTGCAGAACTCAACGATGTAGCCTTTATCACATAGCTAACTTATGCTTATAAGATTATAATGTAATCCTTCAACATAAGCCACGTCTGTGAAAGAGACTACTCCGTTGGAGATCATACCATAGCCTTTTGTAGTTCCCCGTCCTGACCCTCCAAAGATGACTTTTGGTCCAACTTTGACTGGGGTGAAATCAAGCAACAGGCTTCTTATCCCGGTCATGTGCCGAGAGCATCCACTATCCAAATACTAGATTGGATTTTTGTTGGCCTTTAGACATACCTGCAATGACAAATCACTTTACCTTAGGAACCCAAATATATTTGGGTCCTTGGTTCCTGGTCAACTTAACACCACTAGGAACATTAACTCTATGAGTGGTCAGCCTCGCATGGTTAACTTGTGGAGTTACAAAATTAGCAGGGTTAAACCAGCAATCTACGCCAAAATGACCAATTTTGTCGCAGTCCTGACAGTCAAACATGTTGTACCTTCTCTTGTACTCATGCTTTACCTTTTGAATGTGAGGTCTAGCAGGGGCAACATACTTGGAGGTGTAAGCCTCCTGATTACATCATACACATGGCTTCTCTATCTCCTTTGCCTTTGGTATAAAATTTTTGGCTTTTGGTGCCCTATTTTGGTTATGTCCATGAATATAAGGACCATAACTCTCGAGTTCAATCTCTTCATAAGGTGCTTTGAAAACACTGGCACCATAGTCTCGGGGATGGGTCCATCCCTGGTATCTCTTCTTGGGCTCTACATAGGCAGACCTAGCAAGATGATCGTAGGACGACTCAATGTGAAACTTGTTTGTAGGAAAGATTACATCCCTGAACGAGGGTTGACCTAGAGGTGCCTTCCCCTTTTCTTTAGCACTGGCTTTCTTGGCAGCCTTACCTTTTACAACTTCGTGGCCAAGACCACTACCCTTCTTCGGAGCTGAGAACTCATCAATGAGAGGGAGAACAGTCTTTGTTTGGAGAAACTCTCAACAATTTTTCTCTCTACTAAGAGCTTTTCTTCTAGCTTTTCAAAATATTTCTCTTTTAGATTTAATATTTCAGCCAATCTTTTCAATTCCTCTTGCAAGGAGTGAACTTCACTTTTAATAGGAGTCAATTCTACAATTTCCTTCCTTAGGCTTGATTCCACTACCTTGAGAGAGGCAATCTCTTTTGCCTTCTTTTTGACTAGTTTGTGGCATTTGTCAAAAGCTTTCAAAAGGTTATCATGCTGAACCATTAACTCAGACTTGCCCTCTTCAAAAGAATTGTCTTCATGACCATTAGTGGACGTTTCCGATTTCGAGAGTATTGTGTGCGAGTTTACCTTTTCGCAATACTCTGAGTCATCACCTTCCTCGTCTGATTGAGCCATAAGCCCGAAGTAGGCTTCCTCATTCTCTGAGCTCGACTCACTTGAGTCACTACCGCTGAGAGCCTTGGACTTCTTAACGACGAAGCTCTTCTCTTCTTTTCTCTTGCCCTTGAAGGATCTTTTCTCCTCTTTCTTGGAGCCCTCTTTCTTCTTGTATGAGCATTCAACAATCATGTGACCTGTCTTTTTACAACAATAACACACAATGTCAGAGGAAGAATGTTTGTTCTGTTTATATTTGTACCTGTTGAAAGTCCACCTAGTGCCAACTAGCTTCACCTATGGGGGGGGAATAGGTGTCTTGCAGCGTATTTGCGGAATTAAAATTGTACCTGCACAAGAAAACAAAACAACACAGCACAGACAGGACACAAGCAATTTATAGTGGTTCCCCGATTTGGGTATGTCCACTTTCCCCCTTCGACCTATCTCCCAACCAGGGACGACTCGGTCACTTCACCAACAGGATTGAAATCCAATCCTTGCACTAACAGAAGGAACCCTTCCACACGTAGGAGTCACCACTCCCACAACACGGGTTGCACTCAACCCTTACAACTAGAGAATAATCGGTCCTTTACAAAGAATTGAAAATAGCTTGTAAGAAATACAAACAACTTGAAGATCTAGGTGTCCCTTTTCGTTAGACTACTTGTTCTGGTAGGAAACGAAAAGTCCACAACCCTTGATCTTTCTTGGAGAAAATCTCCCCGAGACCGGCGGCGGCAAAGGGAGGCAGCAGGGCTCTCGGTGTTGGCGGCGGCAACTGAAAACAGCAGCGATGCACTGGAGATTCAATCTTCTTAGCGAAGTCGGCAAGGTCTTCCAACGATCACACTAGGATCGATCGTCTCGATCGATTCGGACGGGGATGGATTTCCCTATCTCAAATCAAGAGACAAAAGATCTCTGGTTAGACGCGTGAGACGCTGTGCAAGACTTGGCTTCTGTCACCGGGGATCTGGAGGAGATCGAGATCAGCTACGGTGACCACTGCACGAGCGGCGGCGACGGAGGCGGAGCTGGTTCGCGATTTTAGGGTTAGTCGGCGGCTCGGCTTTCGTATCCTGTATCCGTTAACCACTATACACAAATACCTGTGTATTTATACAATAGGTCATGGAGATGACCGTTGTGGGCCCCACCAAAGCAAAGACCAAAGTCTGGTTCAAATAGCTGCAGGTAACATGGACCGGTCCAGGAATTCGGAAAAATCGCCCAAGGCAAAATCGACGAGAATCGTAGGTGATTCTCGACGAATCGGCGAGAATCACTTACGATTCTCGCCGAATTCTACTTGGCGAATTCTGGCTGCACAGGTTATAGAGGCTGGGGAGAATCGGCGGGAATCACATTTTTTTCTCGCCGAATCGTCGAGAATACAAAGTCATTCTCGACGAATCGGCGAGAATCACTTAGTGATTCTCGACGATTCTGCCTTAGAGAATTTTCTGACTGCGTCGAGACAGCCGGCCCAACCCGGCGAGAATCATCTAGTGATTCTCGACGACTCGTCGAGAATCACTAGTGATTCTCGACGAATCGGCGAGAATCACTTAGTGATTCTCGACGATTTACACTTAGACGATTCTCGTCTTTCAACCCGTGAGCTGGTCTTTGGCCCATCCTTGCTCCTTGTCTGCTCATGATCTTTCATGACCCTGTGCTTGGAAATAAGTACACTCCAATAGAGAGAGTACACGTAAGCCAACACACTGATCTGCTCAACGAGGGATTACGTTGCACAGACCCGTGTATATTGACCTACTGCACCCTGACATTGGTGTGTACTTAGCAATGAATAGCTGCAAGCACAACTAGAAGAAATTCATCAAATACATAGTGAATTCACCTTAGCTTGTTCAGGGGCTTCTTCAAATCAGGTACATTGTGGATACAATACCCAACACCTGTCCTCTCGATTATAGCTTTTTCTGGAACGATCTCCATCACAATGAGATTTTCTGAAGTCAGATGAGGATGACTGATTCTTCATCTGTCTCCACTTACTAAGTAGTTTCTTGAATTGCTTAGATATGAGAGAAAACTCTCCATCCAATAGCCAGATGTGCTTGGCTCGGAGTCGTCTGGGGTGTTAGGAGTAGGGGTGCAAGTTGAGTTGAGCCGGCTCAAAAGCTCGATGAGCCGGCTCAAAAAAGATCTCCTCGAGCTCGAGCTCATCTAGTTTTGTTTATGTGCTCACGAGCTTTTTATTTATATATATTAAAAAAATAAAGAAAATAAAGCTCATGAGCTAAAAAGCTCGCGAGCAGCTCGAGCTTGATAAGTTAGCATTGAGCTCGAGCTCGAGCTGGGATAAATGAGCTCGTCGAGCTCGAGCTCGAAATGAAAAGCTCGAGCTTGGAAATTTTTCCAAGCTCGACTCGAGCTTGACTCGTTTGCAGCCTTAGTCAGGAGCACGAGTCCTTATTGGTGAAATAGCTTTGGACTTTCTTGAACCTTCGGCTTTTAGGGCACCGACTTCTCTTTGCTAGAAGTCTGGCTGCTTTGCTCTTCCTTCTTTCTGGTGTTCATTTGTAGTTCGTAAGAGAGCAATTTTCTAAAGAGATTCTGAGGGTCAATTCCGGAAACTTTCCAAATTCTCTAATGGCTATGACTTTGGTGTGTCAATCCTTTGTCAGGGATCTCAGAAATTTATCATTGAGCTCGTCATTGGTGAACGTACGACCACAGTTCCTGAGGCCGTTAACAATCTTATAGAATTTCTTGAAGCTATCAGCAATACTCTCACTTAATCCTTGCTTGAATGCTTCGTATTCTTGATTTAGCAACGATCTGTTGTCATCTCTAACATCTTATGTCCCTTCCATCAACACAACTAGGCAGTCCCACATTTCTTTGGCAAATTTGTAGTGGAATAGATTCTGAAGCATTGAGTCATCCATTGCACTTGCGATTATGTTCTTTGCCTTCTTATCAAGAGAGACTAAGGTAATTTCATCCTTAGTCAAGTATATCATCTTCTTGGGGATCATGACTGCAAGATTCAGAGATGATGGTTGAGTCAGTATGTGAGGTCCTTCTTCCACAATCTGAAATTTTTTGGGATCAGCAGCTTCCATGAAGAACCTTACTCGTTCTTTCCACATGAGAAAAAGTTCCTTTATGCACACTGGTAGCTTCATAGAAGACATATCTTTACTTCTGTCCATGGTTACTAGATTGAATATCTTAATGCTAGAATAGGGATCTTATTCAAGGTGTTAATCTTTTATCGAACAAAATCTCACTCTGATACCAATTGAAAGTATTTAGCATCTACCTAAATCACCTAGAACGGGTTGAATAAGTGATGTTTGTTTCTTTTCGCAGAATAAAAATTACTTTAAAAATCAAGCACACAAACACCGAGATTTATAGTGGTCCCCCGAGTTGGGTAGGTCCACTTTCCCGCCTCGCCTATCTACCACGAAGGGCTAGATTCGGCTACTTAACCAAACTCAGATTTCTTCAAATTTTACATCTCGGAGCTGCAAATCCTACAACTCGGAGAAGACGCTCCTACCACTCGATCCACAACCAGATCTACGACTCAATCCACAAAAGGATCTACAACTCGATCAACAAACTAGATCTACAACTCGGAGAAAATCTCCTATAAAATTAAATGAATATTACAAAATATTATAATCACTTAGACAAGAAATAAGATCTTCAATCCGTCGTTCTTCGAGAATAGTAGATCTTGGAAACACTTGGAGAACACGGAATATGTAGACTTGGAAGATCTTGAATCTTGACTTTAATCTTCAAATGATTTGATCTAGAGGAGTATAGATCTGCAGAGAGAGAACAATCCAGTCATGTATGTCGAAGAAGATGAATCACACTGAACGTCAGTCACCGATCGAAGAAATCACGAAATTACTGTGCGTCAGCGACGGAAGGGCGTAAATACGATTTTGGAAATTTTTCTAGGTTTGAAAATGAGATCAATAGCACGATTAGATGTAAAGAAAATATCTCCTAGGTATTTATAGAGATATCCCTTCCAATGGTTATAAGAGAATTTCCAAAAATGAAACCTAGAATGTACTGTGCATGGCCGACCGAAAACCCGAACCTGAGATTTGAAAGTTTCATAAAAATGACATAAGTCAAATTCGTCGAGTATCGCCAAGTATCATTAGTATACTCGTCGAATGGTCTATGATATATGACGAATAAGGCTTAGCCAAACCAGTCTAGGCCAACCATACACTCAACGCCAAAGCGGAAAATCATACTCGATGAATTCGTCGAGTATCAGCTGGTATACTCGACGAATTCGTCGAGTATAGGCTGAATGACTAAACGCTCTCGAATCCATGTCAAGGAATATTCGACGAATGACACTTCGAAAAATCTAGAGAAGTAGCGTCGAATGGACTCGATGAATTCGGTGTGTATTATCTAGTATATTCGATGAATCTGGCGAGTATCGTTAGATACATTCGACGAATTTGATGAGCATACACGATGATACTCGACGAATTTTACTTGGCGGATTTTCTAATTCTTAGAGAATTTGCCCTAAGTATAAATGGTGAATTTGGCGATTGTTGGAAGGTATATACGATGAATTCGACGAATATGAATGAGCATACTCGACGAATTCGACGAGTATTCCTAGCCATACTCGACGAATTTTACTTAGGCAAATTCCTGTCCTTCTGAATTAAATCCTTGTTCCTTCCTTGATCCTTCTCCTGTACTTGAGATAGAAGTACACCTTAATAGAGAGATTACATGCGAGTCAACACATTGACCTACACAATGAGGGATTACATTGTATAGTCTTGTGTTTACTGACCCACTGTAACCTGATATTGGTGTGTACTTAGCAATGAAAACCTGCAAGTACATAACTCAAAATGCAACATCAAATACAATCATAATTCATCTTAGTTAAACTGGATCTTTCTTCAAATTCGGATTATTGTGGATACAATACCTAATAATAGAGAGATAACTAATAAAAATAAAATTGATCATCTTAAGACTTAAGTATTTTTATTTTAGTTTGAGAATTAAAACTTTTCCTAAATATCCACACACTTTAAAATCCGAAGGTTTGATTTTCTAGACTTAAATAATTTGATTTCTAGCTTTGACTTTAATTTTTTTAAAAAATAGACTTTTAAAAAAAAAATTAATAAGTAAGTGAAAAAATATTTTTTTTGAAGTAATCTTTGATTGCTACAAAATACTTATTTCCACCTCTATCAGGTTGATAATTTGAATCACAATAATTAAAATAAATTAATAACAATCTATATATGTTTTATTTATGATCTTAAAATAATTTCTTGCAAATTAGAGTGGACACAAAATTCATATCTAATTTTAGACAATATATTTATCTTAAATAATAAATCTAATTTTATCATTTTTTATTGATTCAAAATTTACATGTCACAATCTAATATGTCACATATTGCTAGGTATCAAGGTAGTAGAATCAACTTTATTTACTGTAAAATTCACCATATTTAATTTCAATAAATTATTCAAGATATATTAATTCCTAATATAAATAAGAATGATATTTAATATTAATATTTATAATATAAATGTTTTAAAGAATATAAATGTTTCTCTTATATTAATATCATTTATTATATAAAAGTTTACATTTATAATATACATCTTTATTTTATAAAGATTCATATTATATATAATTATTAATATGCATATATGATGAATATATGATAATATTATCATTAATAAATTTTAGTTGTCAAACATATTAATTTATTTATTATAAATAAATATATATATATATATATAATAGTCATGGGCATAAAGCCCGATTGGGCCGGTCCGGTACCGGGCCCAACGGGCCCGGGGTTTTCTCAACCGGGCCGAGCCCAGGCTTTTTTGAAACCGGGCTTGGACCGGGCTCGGGCCCCTGCCTCGGGAAGGGGCCTGATCCGACCCTTCAGGCCGAGTTTTAAACCAAAAAAAATATTTACTAAAAAAATTTTATATTCTAAAAAAAATTAATACACTAAAAAAAATTCGCTCGCATGGACAAAAAAATTCAATTTCATTAATATTAAAAAATATTTACATTTTACAATTTACATTAATTGAAAAAAATTAAAAAATTTAAATTTATTAATTTTAGATAAAAACTACAATATTAATTAATTTAACAAACCAGAAAAATACAGTTTTAACTTTGAACACAGCTACTAGATGTGTGTTTGCTCTTCAATCATCTTGTAAATTCATCGCGCTCATCTCGTCTTCGATCTCCTCTGAGCTATCCTCTAATGTTGCAATGTGTTGCTTCCTCTTCAGAGCATCCAAGTAGTCATTGTAGCAGATGCACATTTCAAAAGATTCTTCGTTGAGTCGGCTCCTCCGCTCGTTCAAAACCCTGCCACTAAGAGAAAAAGCGGGCTCCGGAGCTATCGTACTAGCTTGGATTCTTAGTAAATCACGGGCCATATAGGACAAAATAGGATACGTATTAACTTTACCTTTCCATCATTTTAATAGATCGAAGTTTTCAATTTCTTCCGTGCTCATAAAATCACGGAATTGTGTTTTAGTGTACAATCCTAATTCATTTAAACTACTTGATGTGCGCGCCTTTTTCCTGGCTGCTAATTCTAAAATTTTGTTTTTAAAAGTATCCTTTGTTTTTTGTTGCGATATTTCTTCCCGAGGCCGGGAGCCGTATAAGTTATCATAATAATTGTAACACTCGGTAAAAAGAGAATTAAATTTTATAATACTAGCGTCGTCACAATCATCAAAATTTAAATTTAAATTTAAGTTTGTATTTATTTCTTCTATCAAATTTTCTACGCCATTTACGTTGAATAACGGATTTAAAGCGGCGACGCACGAAAACATTGCAGACATTTCTCTATAATATTTTAAAAAAATTTCTTCCATTATTTATATTAATGGAAGTCATCCATCATGTTGCCTATAATAATTAAATTTTTGGGCGATGTTTACAAAATTTTCTATAACTAGTGAGCTAGTGGGATAGTACACGTCAGATAAAAAAACCGTCGTCCTATAAAAACATTTTAATAAATCCATGTAATGCCCTAATATGTCCCAATCGGCATCGGTTAAATCATGACTATTTACCATATTATAATATTCCATAAGGAGTGATTTTTGTTGAAATGCTCTTTTTAGCATTTTATATGTTGAGTTCCATCTAATAGACATATCAAATTGTGGTTTCAAATATTTTTTACCCTGTGCGTTTACAAATTTTTTAAAATCCTGTGATCGTTTTCAATATACGGTTTCATAGCGGCTAAACTATCTTGTACTACTAAATTTAAAACGTGACAAACACAGCGAGTGTGAAAAAACGAACCGTTTAGCATTAATTTTAAATCGTGTTTTAACCAATCAATAACAACATTATTGTTAGAGGCGTTATCAAAAGAAATACTCATTATTTTATCTTTTAATTTAAATTCACGCACACATTTCATAATTACATTATATATAGCTTTACCAGTGTGCGGATATTTGAAACTTTCAAAACAAATTACGCGCTTATTTAACTCCCATGAGACGGGATCGATCCAATGACATGTGATACATATGTACGATAATCCTACTTTTATGCTACTGCCTAAGAGAAGCTCTACTTACCTGTTGATATTTGGGCTGAAGGGCTACATGTATGTACTCCGTCGCATCCTCGTTGTCGTAATGACTGAATGACAACCCACGTTTAATGACATGTTTTATCTGCAGGTCCCGTTGGTGAAGTTGATCATATGTCCAAATTTATCCCGCTCCTGAAATTTTGGTCTGACTGGACTCGGGAGCTTGTTTCGACACGCAAGACTTAAAGTGTCTTGATAGTGTCGAGTTGCCGGTAAGGGTCAGCAACTTCGAGCATAATTTGCATCGCGTCTTCAATTCGGCGCCAACTTGAAGCTTATCGAAGTGCTCCCAAACTGTCGCCTTACGATTGTGCTCCACCACTACAGGCATATTCTGAGTAGACGACCCAGGCGTTGAGGAGGACGACGCCATGCTGTCGTTGAGGAAATGGGAGCTTTGGAGAGTGAGAGATTGAGTGAGTTGGAGAGAGAAATAGAGAGAGAGTGGGAGAGAGTGTGAGTGGGAGAGAGAGTGAGGGGTGCTCGAGTTGGGGATTGGGGAATGAGAGAGAGAGAGAGTGAGAGAGAGTGAAAGAGAGGGGGGGGGGGGTTTATAAAACAAATTTAATTTTTTATTATTATTATATAATATTACTAATAATGAGCCTACGGCCTAGGCTGGCCAGCCTAGGCCTTAGGCTCTGTACAGCAGTACAAACAGTTGTTGTACTGCTGTACAGCAGTACAAACAGTTGTTGTACTGCTGTACAGCAGTACAAACAGTTGTTGTACTGCTGTACAGCAGTACAAACAGTTGTTGTACTGCTGTACAGCAGTACAAACAGTTGTTGTACTGCTGTACAGCAGTACAAACAGTTGTTGTACTGCTGTACAGCAGCGGTCAGCGGGGCAGCAGGCCGCTGCAACGTTGCTAATGGCTCTTATTAGAGCCGTTAGTAGCTAACGACTCTAATAAGAGCCGTTAACTGATATAGTTTTCGATCGGGCTTTGCCGGACCCTAGCACGGGCCCGGGCCCGGGCCAGCCTGAAAATTAGGTTTTGCCCGGCCTGTCCCGGGCCGGGTATCGGGCCGGGCAGTTGCTCTAAACCCAAGCCTTGTATGGGCCCTGAGCCCGGCCTCGGCCCGGGCCGGACTTTTACCGAGTCGGGCTTGGGCCGGCCCACTGGGCCCAGCCCTTTTGTACTTGACTATCGTCAACATATATATATATATATATATATATATATATATATATATATATATATATATATATATATATATATATATATATATATATATATATATATATATATATATATATATATATATATATATATATATACGCAGGCCGCGTTTTTGGCTAAAAAACGCGGGACCCAGAAAAACGAAAAAAAGGCCTCCTAAACAGCATTTTTAGAAAAAGTGGTCAACATGAAAGTTGTAGATCTCGTCTATTTTCAAAAGGCGCGAGGGGGGTTCCGCCCGGTAAATATTACGATTTATATTTTTTGCGCGGACCCCCGCTCGCGCCTTTTGAAAATAGACCCCCTAAACAGCATTTTTAGAAAAAGTGGTCAACATGAAAGTTGTAGATCTCGACGAGATCTACAACTTTCATGTTGACCACTTTTTCTAAAAATGCTGTTTAGGAGGCCTTTTTTTCGTTTTTCTGGGTCCCGCGTTTTTTAGCCAAAAACGCAGCCTGCGTTTTTCCAGTTTTTCCTATATATATATATATATATATATATATATATATATATATATATATATATATATATATATATATATATATATATTATATGTTGACGATAGTCAATAGAATTATATACTCAAATAATAATTATTTCACTTAAAAGAAAACATTATATTTTAAATATCGTATCATTATAACATTAATAATTATATATAATACTGCTATTAACTATTACTCATCAATAAATATAAAATTATTACATTAATATAAATAGAATCTTTATTACAAAATTGTCATGCACTAATAAACATACTTAATAACTATTTAAATATTTATTTATTTATTATTCTTAGACTTCTCAAGGAATACTCAATGACAAGTTCTCATTGATACTAGACGGTTTGTGAGATGACAACCCAATATGATCCTTTTGCAAGAGATTAAGATGTGAAAATCAATTTCTTTAGATTGTTAGAAATTTTACTTTTATAATAAAAATAATTTACAATTTCCCTTTAGAAATAAAGAATATAATATATTAATTGTATTTTTTCAAAATGAAAACAAGTATTTACAAATACATGAAATATAGTACAATAAAAGTTTAGTAAGAAATCTAGTCTGGGTAAGATGTGTGATCATTGCCCTAAAAAAGTTGCACCATCCTGACAAAATTTTCAACTGATGCTCACTTCTTCAGGGTATAACACCCGACATGATCGCAAAATTCCGATATGTACGAACACCGAAGAAACACATAATACCTGAATTCTCCCTGGAAGAAGCAAATGTAGAATTGCAAGAAAATAATATCATAGATATATTACCTTAAGGCGAAAAAGATGATAGAGAGATTGCATATACGTGTCTCATATTTCAAGAGCTATTTATAATTGCTAAGAGATCAATCTCAACATTTATTATAGCATTTAAAATCTTTAATTATAACAATTAATATAAATATTTAATTTTATGTTACTAATACTTTTATAGTATATATATTTATATTTATTTAATATTTAAAATATAAACATTAATATTATAAACTTATATAAATGTTAAATCATTTCTAAATAAATATATAAATATATATACATATATGTAAACGTTAACTCTCTCTCTCTCTCTCTCTCTCTATATAAGTGACAAGCACAGGCCTTCGGCCCTGGGGGCATTCGGCGGGGGTGCGACATTCGCCGGGGTGCGACATTCGCCTGGATGCGACATTCGCAGGTGGTTCGATATTTGTCATAGGGATGACATTTGTCGTGGGCGGCGACAATTGTCGTGGGAGCGACATTTGTGGTGGGCGGCGACATTTGTCGTTGACACGGGGCTCCGCCCCTATGGCCATGCGTGAAAGTACTCGGCCGGCGACGGAGGGCTTCGCCCGCCCCCGATGGGTCGGTGCGGGTTGCGCCCGCATCAAGGCGGGTTGCACCCGCATCAAGGCGGGTTGCACCCGCATCAAGGCAGGTTGTACCCGCATCAAAGCAGACTGCGCCCACAACATATACATATGAGTACTCAAAATGACCGTAAAAAATATACATAAATATTACAATTTTATTTTGTAAAACAATATACGTTTGACCTAAAAATATTAATTTTGACTTTAATAAAGCTGATTGTTTAATGTCATTTCCTCAAAAATACCACTGATATATCTAATGACAAGCTTTTTTGAATAGACCGCTGACATGCCTAATGACAACCTATCATAATAGAGGTAGGAGCTCTACTAAAAATCTTTTTGATTTTAAATGAATTTTCATCATTACTTCTAATTTTTTGATGGTGTAATGTTGCGATCCGCCGGCTGAGTAGTTAAGAACTTAGAAGAAGGCCAGGGGAGGGCGGCCGGAGTTGGGAGAGAAGAAGCATTGGGGAAGAACAGAGGAGAAAACTTTTATTAAAATCATCCTTAATCTATTACAACCATTGATGGATATTTATAATGAGTCCCCACCCATTCTTAATTTGACCGTTGCTTTTGTACCGTTACATTGTAAGTGATTACAATAATCTAAATTATTTACTCTAATAATACAATTACAAAACAATTGAAATCTGGCCGTTGATTGGATCCTGCGTTGTTGATGTATTCAATATTGCTGCTGGTCAATGATGTAAACATCGGCCTATATCTGACTGTTAGATTGGGCTCCGGTGTGATTAAATCCCAACCGCTGGATGGATGCTGCACTACTGAGACCGTCGGATTCCCTAACCCCAACATTGCTTTCTCCTTTAAAAACGCTGTCCTCAGCGTTTGCTCTGCATTCGTTTTTTTTTGTTTCCCTTCTTCCCGATCTCTGAGAAGGAAATGTAGACGGGGGAAGCTGAAAATTTCCGGCGAACACTGTTTATTATCCAGATGATGTCGTTGGCGGCAAGAAATGGACAGATACTAAAACTTCTGATGGTTGTAACTCGGTGTTCTTTGGGATCTTCCGATCTACTTGGTAATCCCTTCTGCTTGCTCCGTATATAGTATTCCTGCTTGCTGCCATTTTTTGTGAGATCTCTGATGGATGTCGTTGAGATTCCCAGATCGACGGTTAGATCTGGCGTTTTCCCCGTTTTTCTCGTTTCTTCTTTGTGTTCCACTGCATATCTGTTAGATCAAAGAGTAGATCTAGAGAATGCTGTGTTTTGTCTTCATTTTTTTCCGTTTCCTGGAGGTTCTGGGTTGATGAAGGTTCCGTGGCAAGCTCTGAAATGGCCGCTTCCTGGTGTTTTTTTAAAACTCTTTTAGTTCTCCTTTTGCGCTTACCCCATGCTGATGTTGGTGGGTTTGAGGTGAGTTTTGCGACATCGTCTTGTATTTCGGTCATTGGCATGTCATGTACATCTGCAACATCTTCCCAAGTACTGTCTTCCGGGGGTAACCCCTGCCATTGAATAAGAACTTGGGGAATTTCCTTGCCGTGTCGTAGGATTCGGCGGGAGCTGATGATGGCTAATGGTAGATGTATAGGTCTGTTTGTTGCGATCTTGTCTGGTAGTTCAAGTGTTTGTACTTTTGGGTCTCCGTTGTATGGTTTTAGCTGTGAAACATGAAAAACTGGGTGGATACGAGAATCTGGAGGTAGGAGAAGGCGATATGCTGTTTCTCCAATGACCTCCGTTACTTGAAAAGGCCCATAATATTTAAGGCTAAGCTTCCTGCTGGATGGCCTGGTCATGGAAAGCTGTTTGTAGGGATGTAGTTTCAATAAGACCCAGTCTCCTTTGCTTAACTTGAGTTCCTTCCTTTTTTTGTCTTCCTGGTCTTTCATTCTCTGCTGGGATTTAACCAGGTTGGTCTTAAGGGAGTGCATGATTTCCTCTCTGGAGCTCAACGTGTCCTCCACTGCTTCATTGTGAGATGTACCTGCGCAAAAATTTAACCAACCAGGGGGTGGTCGACCAAACATGGCCTCAAAGGGAGTCATGTTGGTCGACGAGTTAAATGTGGTATTGTAATGATATTCGGCAAAATTTAGAAATTCAGACCATTTTGTAGGGTTTTCATGTGTGAATATTCTTAAATATTGTTCAACACAGCGGTTAACCCGCTCGGTCAACCCATCAGTCTGTGGGTGATAAGCTGAACTATATTTAAGATGGGTACCTTGCAATCGAAATAATTCTACCCAGAAATCACTTAAAAAAATGCTGTCCCTATCCGAAATTATAGATTCTGGGATTCCATGTATTTTTCCAATGTGATTCCAGAAGGTGAGAGCCACCTTGGGTCCTGTTCGGGGGGGTTTAAGTGGCGCAAAGTGTGCGGCTTTAGATAATCTATCCACTACTACTAATATCATCGTATAGCCATTAGATTTGGGTAAACAAGTTATGAAATCCATGGTTAAGTCAGACCAAATTTTTTTGGGAGGAGGCAATGGTTGCAAAAGTCCAAAAGGCTGGTGATTAATGGCCTTGGATTTTTGACATGTGTCACATTCCCTAATGAATTTGGTCACTTCTGCTTTCATTTCTGGCCAGTAAAATTGATTCTGAATCTTGTGTAGAGTGCCTTTTATGCCTGAATGTCCCCCTACCAGTGTTGAATGAGCTTCTGTAATAATTTTGTTTCGTATTGGAGACTGCTTGGGAATGTAAATTTTATTTCTGTAGGTTATAAGTTGGCCTTGTTGCTTCCATGCAGGGTAAGCTAGAGGCTCCTGCTGAATTTTTTGACTAAAGTCATCTATAGTATAATCCTGTTCTAATCCCTCTAATAGAGGGGAAATTGGGACAGAAATCATGTTGAGGGTTGGGTATTCTGAGATTTCTGGAAATCGTGAAAGAGCGTCTGCTGCTTGATTGTGTGTTCCAGCTTTATATTTTATGTCGAAATCATATCCTAAAAGTTTCGTTAGATAGTATTGTTGATCGGGTGTTTGAATTGTTTGTGTTAATAAATGATGTAGGCTCTGATGGTCTGTCATGATTGTGAATTTATGCCCGATCAAATACTGTCTCCACTTAGTAACTGCTGCTGTTACAGCATAAAGTTCACGGATATAGGTTGATTTTCGTTGCATTAAAGGGGAGAGTTTCTTACTAAAGTAGGCTATAGTTTTTTTTCCTTGCAATAGGATTGCTCCTATACCGATTCCTGATGCGTCAGTCTCTATTTGGAAGGGTTCCTGAAAATCAGGTAGAGATAGAATTGGATATGACAACAGGTTTTGTTTTAGTTTGTGAAAGGCTTCTCTTGTTGAATTATTCCAGTGAAATGACTGTTTTTTAAGTAGGTCGGTTAATGGATTTGCGATCCTAGCATAATCTTTGATAAATTTTCTATAATAGCCCGTGACTCCTAGGAAGGCCCTTACTCCTTTTTGGTTGGTCGGTTCTGGAAATTTTTCAATGGCTTCAATATTTGATTTGTTTGGGAAGTATTTCCCTTCCGTAATCGTATGCCCCAAGAACTCGATCTTATTGGTAAAAAAATGACATTTTGAAATCTTGATGAATAGTTGATTGTTTTTAAGAATTCCTAATGCTTTTTTTAAATGTTCACGGTGTTCCTGTTGTGTTGGACTAAATATTAGAATATCGTCAAAAAAAATGACTATAAACTTTCTTAAGTATGGTTGAAAGATGGTATTCATTAATGCTTGAAATGTTGAGGGAGCATTAGTTAAGCCGAATGGCATGACAATAAACTCGTAATGTCCTTGATGTGTACGGAATGCAGTCTTATGAACATCTCTTTCCGCCACTCTAATTTGATGGTATCCTGAACGTAAGTCTATTTTTGAGAAAAAACGTGCGTTATACAATTCATCCAATAGTTCTTCAATTGTAGGGATTGGAAACCTATCTTTGATAGTTATTTTATTAAGTGCGCGGTAGTCTACGCAAAATCTCCAGGTTCCATCCTTTTTTTTAACTAATAACACGGGAGAACTGAAAGCTGAGGTACTAAGCCTAATTTGCCCGTTCTCAATCATTTCTTTTACGATTCGTTCAATTTCATTTTTTTGGTGATACGGGTATCTAAAAGGTCGTAAATTTGGTGCGGTTTCTCCTGGTAATAATTCTATCTTATGATCAATAGTCCTTTGGGGTGGTAATGTCTTTGGTTCCTCAAACAATTCTGAATTCTGTATTAAAATTTCCCCAATTGTGTCAGGCAATGTTTTGCAAAGCTCCATTAAAGTTGTTTCTTGTTTCATGGGATTTGGTGTTTCTTTAGCTAATATCAGACAGAGGGAGGAGGGTTTCATTGCCACCATCCGCATTAATTGCGATGATGAAACTAGTCCGGCATGCGTACTACCTTTGTGACCCAGTAATTTGATTGGTCCACTTGGCCCTGCATAGGTGAGGGTCAGATTATTATAATCTGTGGTTACAGGACCTAAGGTTCTTAGCCATTGTTGTCCCAGAATTAAGTCTGCCCCTTCAATTTCCAGTACATATAGATGGACTTTATAACTAATAGTTTGAATGAGCAATTGGATGTTATGGCATTTACCTCTGCATTGCTCTGGAGACCCATTCCCCATGAATACTGAGAATTCATTTATTTTGTGTATTGGTATCTTAAGAAAGGTTGCCATCCTATTAGAAATAAAATTATGTGTGCTCCCACCATCTATAAACACTTCTATAGGTTGCCTGTTTATGTAACCCGTGGCCCTAATTCCATGGTCAGGTATAACTCCTGATAAAGCTTGTAAGAACACTGACATGGTGGGATCCTCGTCTTCTATTTTGTCTTGCGACATTGTCTCATCTATGTGTTCTGCTTCCTCAGTACCCTCTAAATACAGTAGAGCTCCTTTTCCCTTGCAACGGTGGCCTGCGTGATATCGCTCGTCGCAGTTATAACACAGTCCTTTCTCCCTTTTTGCCTGCAATTCGGCTGGGGTTAATCTTTTAATTGGGGGGTATTTTGGGTTGAAATTTTGTTGCGTATTCTGCGGGTAATTCGGGTTTCGGTTGGGTTCAAATTTCTGTCCTGAGTAAGTTCGGGGTTGATATGTTTTAAATTTGTATTCCGGGTGTAATTTGTCCTCATACATTCTAGCAATTGCGTAGGCATCGTGGATCTCTGTGGGCTCATGCATTAAAACCGAACTTTTAATTTCTGGTTTCAGCCCAGATACAAACATATCTGTGACAAAATCGGGTGCGAGACCTGACACTCTTGAAATGAGTTCCTCAAAGTCCCTCTTAAATGCTAAAACAGTAGTTTCTTGTTGGAGTTTTGTTAACAATCCTGCAGGTCTTACGTATTTTGAGGGGCCAAATCTTTTTTTAATTGCATCAATAAAAAGAGTGAATGATAGTGCTGGGTGATCCCTTAAAGTTGCCTGGTACCATTTTGAGGCTGGTTTTTCTAAATGCATGGATGCAATTAACAAATAGTCTTGGGTTCTAATATTATTGTATTCAAAATAATTTCGTAATTCATAAAGCCAATCGGTGGGATCTCCCTCCGAAAATTTAGGACAAGAAAAAATGGCAGGGCGTTCAGAAACAACCTGAATTCCAGTCGTAATTGGCGCGGGTCCGAGAATTCCATTGGATGATTGGGCTGGCTGGGCTTCGGGTGATTGCCCCACGTTTCGAATGGCTTCCTCTTCAATTTGCTGTTGTTGGCTGAACGAATTCCCCCTGCCGATGATCTTTTGCAAATTCTGGAATTGATTCATCATGTCTTGCCGAAGAGTCGTGATCTGGTCCGCAAGATCCGTTGTGCGATCACGGTTCTCTAGGATTTGTCGGGCCAACAGATTTTCTTTGGTCTGCAATTCAGTGGTGAATTGCTGCTGAACCTGAATGACATGTTGACTCATTTCTTGATGGAGTTCGTTGATTTTGTTGGCACGAACTTCTTGCTCGATCTGTAATGCATTCTTGACCTCAGCGATGGAACGTAATCCATCACCCATAATGATCCGACGAATCGCAGCAATCTCAACGAGAGCACCAAAATGTTGCGATCCGCCGGCTGAGTAGTTAAGAACTTAGAAGAAGGCCAGGGGAGGGCGGCCGGAGTTGGGAGAGAAGAAGCATTGGGGAAGAACAGAGGAGAAAACTTTTATTAAAATCATCCTTAATCTATTACAACCATTGATGGATATTTATAATGAGTCCCCACCCATTCTTAATTTGACCGTTGCTTTTGTACCGTTACATTGTAAGTGATTACAATAATCTAAATTATTTACTCTAATAATACAATTACAAAACAATTGAAATCTGGCCGTTGATTGGATCCTGCGTTGTTGATGTATTCAATATTGCTGCTGGTCAATGATGTAAACATCGGCCTATATCTGACTGTTAGATTGGGCTCCGGTGTGATTAAATCCCAACCGCTGGATGGATGCTGCACTACTGAGACCGTCGGATTCCCTAACCCCAACATGTAATTACTTGAATGAACATTGTATTTTATTTTTTTGAAATATATTATAATATATGTCAAGTCATTAAAATATAAAAATGGGGGCATATTTGGTATTTTTAATGTTTCACCAAATACAACTTTTCCCTTATAATAGTGAAAGCTATAATACTTTAAAGTAGTCGTGTTCATAAAGCCCCCCGGGCCTCCCGGGCCCGGGCTTTCCCAAACCGGGCCTGAGCTCGGGCCCAGATTACAGCCGAGCCGGGCCGGGCCACGCTTCTGGCTTCGAGAGGGGGCCTGCTAAGGCCTCCAGGGCCGGGCCGGGACGGGCACAGGCTTAGCCCGGGCCCTATTTTTTTTTAAATAATTTTTTTTTAAAATGAAATACGTGCCTTTTTAAACTGCGACTTATAGGTGCATTTTCAGGAGAAGTGTTCAACATGAAAGTTGTAGAACTCGACGCTATCTACAACTTTTATGTTGAACACTTTTTAATTTGAAGCCGTTTAGGCCCCCGATTTGGCACCCGAAAAAACTCATGCGGAATGTTCCGCGTGATTTTTTCGGGAGCCTGAACGGATTCAAATCAAAAAATGTTCAAAAAGGCGCGTAGGAGCCGGGCCCGGGCCTAGAAACCGGGCTTTGCCCGGCCTGGCCCGGGCCGGGTACCGGACCAGACAAATGCTCATATATGGGGTCTTGTTAGGCCCCATGGCACGGCCTGGGCCCGGGTCGGGCCTAGCCCGGGCCCGGGCCTAGCCGGGCTTTTACCGGGCCGGTCCCGATTTTTATGCACACCCCTATTTAAAGATAAAGATAATAATATATATCTTTTAAACATAAAAATATATATAACATTTTAAATGTTAAAAATACTATATAATAATACTATTATTATTATATTAACGTTATATATAATATATATAAACGTTAATATATAACATATTAATAATGTTAATACTTATATATAACAGTATAAAATAATGATATAGATTTATGTTCTTAATTCTTATATCATAAAACATAGAAGTAATAAATAATTTTAATTAATAAATATATTAGACAATACGTATTTTATCGTATGCGTGTGACTAGGATGTTCATATGATTATTTTAGCTTTTCTCCATTAAATGAATAAAAAATTTCAACAATTTGTTAATCTAGTATTTTGTTTTGGCAGCATATTAATAGTTTGGATGGTGATAGGATACCTGCAGTGCAAATTTAATAACTACCTTTGCAAATTTAATCCCTTCACCTTTCTAGTTAATGAGAGCCCTTGAATTAAGATCACATTTATCCATCATGGCTTCTAAAGAGGACAGAACCTAGCATCACACCCTTTTAATCAAATAAATTGTCAAAAAAAAACCTTTATTAACTCTCTTAAAAATTTCAGCAGGCATGCTATGATCACACTTTTATTCCAAAAATATCTTATACAAATTTACATAAATATTTTCCAAGAAATTGACCTAAGCATCACAAGCTCTCCTAAATGTTCTCCCTCATCATAGATATCCCTCCATTACCTATGTGACTACAGGGGAGCTCAAATTATGCTAATTGCTTCAATAATATAATGCAATATCCAACACAAAATACAATAATCAGAAAATTAAAAAAGAAATGGTCATGAAATGCTCTTTTTAAATCTAAACATGATGGGAACTGGATTAAAATCATATGTCGATAAAGCCAATTTTCTATATTAAGGAACTTTCAAAACCTGTAAATTATCACCGTTATATTTATAATCATTATTTTATAGCACCACCGCTCAAATCATATATCTTGTCACATGCATATAATAATTATAATAAAAAATATGATATTAATGATGATTCAATATTAGTTTCCTCGCAACATTAGTAGTGTTGAAACCTAAAATCGGTCTCTTGTGGATTCGGGGTTCCAAGAGAGGTGTGATCTCACACTTACTTCCCTCGAGTTAGTACACCCGACCAAAGACTTAGAAAACTTGGAACAGAACCGAGGTCTCAGTGAGGAGGTCCCACCGCACGCCCGAAAGATTTAAGAGCACTTCCTCTCCCAAGCCATTGCTGAGCTTGGGCACCTAGGAGGATACTCAAGGCTCGTTAAGACAAGCCTGAGGAAAAAGAACTTAAAAGAATTTGTCCCCTCCAAAGGTGCCCCCAGGTCTATTTATAGACTTCCAAACATGATCTGCCAACATCGTAACTCCACTATCACATTTCCCTATACGCAGCCCAATTGGGTCTGCGAACAGCGTAACTCCGCTTTCGAAAAAGGTTATTCGCTGGCTCCCAGGGGCATCCAGGTAATTTCACCCATGGACCCCACCAGGCGAGTGGCCCGTGAAAACACCATTCACCTGAAATGGCGGAAGCTGGATGAGCCAAGCTTTCACCTCCTAGCCACATCAAAGGGCGAGTGCAAGCTTAGCCCACCACTCGCCCGATGCAGCGAAAACCCTCCTACCTACGCACTAAGGCGCGAGCCTTAGGCGAAAGCTTATTGATGTTTGGGCGAACGCGGGTCTGCATACTCCACTCGCTATTCCGACTAGCTGGAACCTGAGAGTCCTCTTGTTATGCCTTAGGCTCGTTGGAGGGTCCCACTCAGCGAATTCATGATTGTACATCATCCTCGCTCTTTGCGAGTTAGTCCCACGCGGAAAGAAAAGTCAAACCTCTAGTATTCGGTGAGTGCTTGCTGACTTAGAGAGAATCTTTGGCGGGTCCATCCACCATGCTATATATATCCCAGGACATGGCTCCAAGAAGGTCTTGCTATTCCTCTACTGCTCACCTCCTGGGCTCCCGTTGCTTCTACAAAGTTTGCAAAACTGGTCCCAAAATCGCTCTCGCAAGAGTTGATGGATCGCCTGGCTGCCGCGCAAGAGAAGAGGTCTACCCAGTCTTCTCGATACGCCCCTTGGCTCAAGTCTAAAAGGCTCGCGGACTCGCCCTACCGTCCGAAAAAAGCTAAAGTGATACTCCAAAACCTCGCAGCGGATGAGTCCGCCTCGCCAACTTCAACCCCTCATCGTGAGAACCCTTGTTGAGTACATTGGTCACAAGGTACTTGATTTGGATAAGTTCTTTCAGCTCAATGATATACACATAATTATATTTGATGGATGTTAAGTTCATGTGTGCAGACAAATAAAGCTAAGTACAATAGTGTCGAGACACTCAGGACTAGTGTCAACACACACTGAACAAGTTATGTCGAGACAAAAAGAAACTGTGTCGATACTAAGGACAAGTGTCGACACACTCTATACAAGCAGTGTTGAGACTGAAGACAGCTGTGTCGACACTCAGGACTAGTGTCGACACACATCACAAGCTGAGTCATGACTGGAAGCATGCTGTGTCGACACTCAGGACTAGTGTCGACACATTCTAAAGAATTTATGTCGAGACAAGTTGAAGGGTTGTGTCGACACATTCAGAAGTATGTCGACACCACTATAAGAGCAGTCTCAACACCCAGGACTTGTGTCGACACATTCAACAGTCAAGTTTCAACACTTCAAGTAGATTTGTTTCCTAAGTACAGAAATCAAGACTGAGGTACTAACAACTGTTAGATGTCAGTTATTAACCAGATCAACCGGTTACTCCTAACAGAGACTATTTAAAGGGATCAACTCTTCAGAAAAAGTAATAAGAACAATTTGGTGAAGACAGATCTTAAAAGCATCAGTTATAATTAAGAAGGTGGAGAGAAGACAGATCAAGAATCATCTTCAACATTCTCCAGCCTAGATCTACCCTAATTTTAACTTCAAGAAGTTTTGAAAAGCTAAGAAGGGTTGGATCAGATCTATCTTGACAAGATCAAAGGAAGAAAACACATCATGATCAGATCAAGAAGCTGTCACTAATTTCTCTCTTGCTGGGTGACATTTTCTGAATCTATTTCTTTTACCTTCATTAATTGTGTAAGATCTACTTGTAGATCTGAGTGTAGGAGAATTATTCTCTTTAAGTTGTAAGTCAGTGTTATAAAGGCTGAGGTAGGGTTGAGATTCCCTGAGGTAGGAGAAGTAGGCATTTCTCTGAGTTGTAGGGCAGGATTTGCCTGAGGAGTAGGAGTGTGGATTCATTCTGAGGTAGAGTTCTTGGGAAGAACTTGAGGTGTATGATCTTGGTGATCTGAGTGGTAAGACTTGTATAGTTTGAGTTATAGGAGGCAGCTGGGCTCCGAGCTGTAAGATCTGAGGATCTAAGTAAAAGAAGGAGAAAGAGTTTGACCGAATCTAGTTCATTGCTAGATAGGCAAAGGGGGAAAGTGGATGTACCCATAAATTGGGGAACCAATATAAATCTGTGTGCATTGTGTTGTGATTGCTGATTGTTGTGCTGTGATAATTTTTAAATTGCTGTTAAGATTATCTGGTTTATATGACTGTGTTAATGAACATAAAGAAAGTATAACTCTAAATTTTTAAAGCGGTAGCCATAGTTTAAATTGGACCTATTCACAACCCTCTAGGTCATTCTAAATCCTATAGCAAACATTTACAATTGGTATCAAAGGGAGATTGACTGGAAAAAGGCATAATAGCCTAGTGAAAATCCAAAGGATTGCAGAGAAAGATCCATCATTGCTCAGAGGGAAAATAATTCTATTAAGCTCCTTGTCTGCTCCAAAGAAAAATTTGGAATAAGGAAGGAGAGAGTCAGATTATTCATGGAGGCAGCAGATCCAAGAATATACATCACAGGGATAGAAGGACCTTTCATTCCCATGAAAGTGTCAGTTCTTGATGCAAACATCAAGAAACCCAAGACTTACATAGAGATGGATAAGGATGAAATCATTCTGGCCTCTATGGACAAAAGGACACAGAATATTATAGTCAGTACAATAGATGACTCCACTTTTCATAATCTGATTCATTGCAAGACAGCCAAAGAAATGTGGCAGTCTCTGATTGTCTACTTGGAAGGAACTGATGAGGTCAGAGATGATAGGAAATCTCTGCTAAACCAATAGTATGAAGACTTCAGACAGGATAAGAAAGAATCAGTGGCTTAATGTTTTGAAAAGTTCTTCAGAATTGTAAATAACCTGAGGACTTATGGCAGAAGTTTTACTAACTATGAACTTAATGACAAGATCTTGAGGTCCCTTAACAAGGAATGGGACATCAAGATCTATGCCATAAGAGAAATGGGGAACTTATCAAACATAGACCCCCAGGCCCTATTTGGCAAGCTGTTGTCACATAAGTTACAACTCAATCTCAGGAAGTTTGAAGAAGATTCAGCTAGAGAACACAACAGAGAAAAGACCTTGGCCCTAAGGCTGAGTATCCAGAAAAGACAGAGAGAAGTCAACACTCCCAGAAAGACTGGAAACAACTTCTGAGTGTTCATAATCTTCCTCATCAGGAGGATACCTGACTGAGGAGGAACTGCCTCTCTTCCCTAGACAGTTCAAGAAGTTGTTGAGAAGAAGAAGGTAGGGCAGCTGGAAGGGTCTAGCTGGAGACTCTTCTCTCAATAAGACCAATCATCTAGAGAAACCCAGGAAGAAAAAATTTGGGGACAGGTATGAGTCTTCATAGAATAAATATATTAAGTCTAATATAGTTTGTTATTATTGCAACAGAAAAGGGCATGTCATAGCTGATTTCTGATAGTTTAACTTTCAAGGCAGCCTAAACACCTAGAGGGGGGGGGGGGGGGGTGAATAGGTTCTGCTTTTCTTATAAAAACTTCTAGGCAGAATTCAATTCAATAGCTAACACAATTGGCACAGCAATCACAGAAAATAAAACATCACAGATTGCACAATGTTTTATAGTGGTTCCCCAAGGTCTGGGTACATCCACTTTCCCCCTTCACCTATCTAGCAGTATGCTAGATTCGGCCAAACTTCCACTTATCTCAGATCAACAGATCCTACAACTCAGAACCCAACTGGTTCCTACAACTCAGGCACAACTGCCCTACCTCAGCCTTGCCCCAAGGCCTACAACTCAGAGAATATCCTTCTCCTACACTCAGGCAAACAGCCCTACCACTCAGAGTTCAACACTCCTACACTCAGCCTTTATAACATAGGCTTACAACTCAGATCTGTGTAAACAGATCCTATAGAAATATAGAAAAGATTATTAAACTGTCTTGCCAAGGTTGAGAGAGAAAGGCCAAGACAATTCTTGATCAGCTGATGCAATCAACTGAATCTGAGCCTTCTTCAATGCTTCTTGAAAATGAACTTAGCTGAGTTGATTCCAAACAGCTTCTTGAGAATCCACTGGTGGTTTCTTTCTTCTTCTTCTAATTCTGGCTTGACCTCTCTCTATCCAGCACTTTGAAAGATTCTTCTGAATTCTGATTAGAACTCTTCTTAGATCTATCCTTAGATAGTCTTCTTAGATCTCCCGGAGAAGATCTTCTTAAGTGACTAGCACTTTCTTGAAATGAATTGGATTGTGATCCTTCTCTTCCTTTTTGATTCAAAGTTATTCAAAAGGACTATCTGTTGTGGTTGTTGTTCTCCTTCTGAATCTGTCTATTTATAGACATTCTTCATGGTAACCGGCTGATCCGGTTTCTAACCGTTTTCTGACAAGTCTGACAGCTTCAGTTAACCGGTGGTAACCCACAGCTGTCAAGTCTTCAAACAAGTCCTGTGCCTTAGTCTTGAATCACAAGTTGTTGAAACAGTCTGTCAGAAAGTGTCGAGACCATCTGTCTATCTGTGTCGACACAATTGTCTTTGGTGTCGACACAGTCTTCAGTGATGTCGACTAAGTTGCCTTTGAGTCGACACAGCTTCTTCTGAAAATAACATGGTCTTGACTCTTCAGTGTGTCGACACAAGTCCTGTGTGTCGACACAGTTGTTGTAGAATCATAACTTAGTAAGTGTCGACTTAGCCTTCAGGTGTCGACACATTCATTTCTTAAATCTGCTTTAATGTGTCGACTTAATCACAATGTGTCGACACATTCTGCTGGTGTCGACAAACATGAGGTCGACTATTTTCTTCTGTGTCGACACATTCATTTCTTAAATCTGCTTTAATGTGTCGACTTAATCACAATGTGTCGACACATTCTGCTGGTGTCGACAAACATGAGGTCGACTATTTTCTTCTGTGTCGACACATTCAGCTGATGTCGACAATCTTGAGATCGACTATACTCTTCTGTGTCGACACATTCTCCCAATGTTGAGGTCGACGCTTTTCTTCTGTGTCGACACAAATTCCCAGAGTTGTGTCGACTCTTTTCTTCTGTGTCGACACAAATTCCCAGTGATGTGTCGACTTACTTCTTCTGTGTCGACACATTCTCCCAGTGTAGTTGTAGACTAACTGCTATGTGTCGACACTGCTTCCCAGTGTTGTGTCGACTATTTTCTTCTATGTGTCGACACTGCTTCCTCTGTGTCGACACTTGGACTTAGAATTTTTCTGCATACTTTGTCAATTCTTCACCTGCACATGTCAACTTAAAACAACATCAAATACACCTTGATGTATATCATTGAGCTAGGTTGGGCTTCTTCAAATCAGGTACACATTTTCTAATGTACCCAACAATCTCCCCCTATTTGGAGAAGTCATAACTCCTATAGCCAATGATATACACCATTTATAAACAGTACTAAATGATGATTAATGACATAACAGGAATACTTTAATATAAACAAAACATAAAAACAATTCATCACAGAATACACATTATAATATGCCAAACTGCATTTTGTTTATAACTGGGTAATGTTTGATTACAATGTTTTACATTTAATGATTACATCACAACATTACAAAACACTATAAAAAAAAAACTTAAAACATAATCAGGATTGATCAGGCTCTCTAATTATAATCCCTTTGCCAGATTGAATTGTAGCTGTCACAGGAGCTTCTGATTCTTCAGCTATCTTCTTTCCTTTAAGATCAGCTTTCTTCTGAGCTTCTTCCTTGATCCTTTGCCTTTCAAAATAATGAAAAGGCTTAGGGAAGTATTTGCTTGGCTCCTTAGCATCAGATGGCAGTCTTCCCAGCTTGGCTTTCCTTCTGAATTGTACTATTGCTTCTTGTCTTGCCTCATACTTCTGCCATTCTATTTCATTGTACCACTTGCCTCTCTCATGAACTTTATCTTGTACAGCTTTCCATGCAGTGAGTATTATGTTCCTTGAAGTAGGACTCCACTGCTCATAATCTGGCTTCAGTACAGCATGCTCTCTGAATTTCTTCTTTGCTAATAGAGCATCTTGCTGTTCTTTTAGAGTAGCCTCAGGCTTATCAACCTTTCCAAAGACAATATTAGTAACCTCCTTTGGAGGACTATACATTCCTTGAACCTTCTGATCAATCATGTCAAAATCTGGAGGGGGGTAAATGACTTGGGCAACCTCAGGTTGATTGCCTTCAAGTAGATTTGATTATATTCCTGATTCAGCTACCATAGCATCATCACACAATGGGGGATATCCCAAAGTGGCTCGGATACTATTGGTCACCCATTTGGAGTGCTCTGAGCCTGCATGAATTAGCATCCTCCCCCCCTTTATGGCTTCTCTAGATACATGATCTCTTAGATCTTCCTTTTGAAATCGGATTTGGCCATCCAAATAATTTACACCGTCTTTAAAAAATGGTTTTAACTTGTTAAGCTTTTCAGATATTTCTTTTTGAGAGGTTGTGATGGCAGTCTTAACAGATGCAATGGCAGCTTGAAAATTCTTATCAAATTCTTCCCTTTCTTTGGCTCTATCTGCAGGCAGACCTGGACCAATCTTCTTTACTTCCTCAATGATCTCATTATGAGATTCAGTTAAATTATCATTCATTCTTAGCTGGTTTTCCAAAACATAGCTTTGCTTCAAAGCAATGTCATCCACCTTTGTAGTAATAGCCTCCTATTGTTTAGCTAGATAAACCACAGGCCGGCCATACATGAATATGAAAAAGCTAATAACTAAGCCTTCGAGGGTTGGCGCTGCAACTTGGGCTTTAGCCCGCTATTTGCCGCTTGGCTCCGCAGCAGCACCTGTAGAAAGCAATCCACCCAAGAGATGGCAATACAAAAGGGCAACGGTCAGCAAAGCTGACCAAATTGTAACGACCCCGTCCCGTTTCTCGGGACGGCGGTGCTCCTTCCCTGCATATAAAACTACCATAGCAATTCTATAAAGTATTCTATTCGCCACAAGTATCCTACAACTCAGAACCCAACTGGTTCCTACAACTCAGGCACAACTGCCCTACCTCAGCCTTGCCCCAAGGCCTACAACTCAGAGAATATCCTTCTCCTACACTCAGGCAAACAGCCCTACCACTCAGAGTTCAACACTCCTACACTCAGCCTTTATAACATAGGCTTACAACTCAGATCTGTGTAAACAGATCCTACAGAAATATAGAAAAGATTATTAAACTGTCTTGCCAAGGTTGAGAGAGAAAGGCCAAGACAATTCTTGATCAGCTGATGCAATCAACTGAATCTGAGCCTTCTTCAATGCTTCTTGAAAATGAACTTAGCTGAGTTGATTCCAAACAGCTTCTTGAGAATCCACTGGTGGTTTCTTTCTTCTTCTTCTAATTCTGGCTTGACCTCTCTCTATCCAGCACTTTGAAAGATTCTTCTGAATTCTGATTAGAACTCTTCTTAGATCTATCCTTAGATAGTCTTCTTAGATCTCCCGGAGAAGATCTTCTTAAGTGACTAGCACTTTCTTGAAATGAATTGGATTGTGATCCTTCTCTTCCTTTTTGATTCAAAGTTATTCAAAAGGACTATCTGTTGTGGTTGTTGTTCTCCTTCTGAATCTGTCTATTTATAGACATTCTTCATGGTAACCGGCTGATCCGGTTTCTAACCGTTTTCTGACAAGTCTGACAGCTTCAGTTAACCGGTGGTAACCCACAGCTGTCAAGTCTTCAAACAAGTCCTGTGCCTTAGTCTTGAATCACAAGTTGTTGAAACAGTCTGTCAGAAAGTGTCGAGACCATCTGTCTATCTGTGTCGACACAATTGTCTTTGGTGTCGACACAGTCTTCAGTGATGTCGACTAAGTTGCCTTTGAGTCGACACAGCTTCTTCTGAAAATAACATGGTCTTGACTCTTCAGTGTGTCGACACAAGTCCTGTGTGTCGACACAGTTGTTGTAGAATCATAACTTAGTAAGTGTCGACTTAGCCTTCAGGTGTCGACACATTCATTTCTTAAATCTGCTTTAATGTGTCGACTTAATCACAATGTGTCGACACATTCTGCTGGTGTCGACAAACATGAGGTCGACTATTTTCTTCTGTGTCGACACATCCATTTCTTAAATCTGCTTTAATGTGTCGACTTAATCACAATGTGTCGACACATTCTGCTGGTGTCGACAAACATGAGGTCGACTATTTTCTTCTGTGTCGACACATTCAGCTGATGTCGACAATCTTGAGATCGACTATACTCTTCTGTGTCGACACATTCTCCCAATGTTGAGGTCGACGCTTTTCTTCTGTGTCGACACAAATTCCCAGAGTTGTGTCGACTCTTTTCTTCTGTGTCGACACAAATTCCCAGTGATGTGTCGACTTACTTCTTCTGTGTCGACACATTCTCCCAGTGTAGTTGTAGACTAACTGCTATGTGTCGACACTGCTTCCCAGTGTTGTGTCGACTATTTTCTTCTATGTGTCGACACTGCTTCCTCTGTGTCGACACTTGGACTTAGAATTTTTCTGCATACTTTGTCAATTCTTCACCTGCACATGTCAACTTAAAACAACATCAAATACACCTTGATGTATATCATTGAGCTAGGTTGGGCTTCTTCAAATCAGGTACACATTTTCTAATGTACCCAACAATCTCCCCCTATTTGGAGAAGTCATAACTCCTATAGCCAATGATATACACCATTTATAAACAGTACTAAATGATGATTAATGACATAACAGGAATACTTTAATATAAACAAAACATAAAAACAATTCATCACAGAATACACATTATAATATGCCAAACTGCATTTTGTTTATAACTGAGTAATGTTTGATTACAATGTTTTACATTTAATGATTACATCACAACATTACAAAACACTATAAAAAAAAAACTTAAAACATAATCAGGATTGATCAGGCTCTCTAATTATAATCCCTTTGCCAGATTGAATTGTAGCTGTCACAGGAGCTTCTGATTCTTCAGCTATCTTCTTTCCTTTAAGATCAGCTTTCTTCTGAGCTTCTTCCTTGATCCTTTGCCTTTCAAAATAATGAAAAGGCTTAGGGAAGTATTTGCTTGGCTCCTTAGCATCAGATGGCAGTCTTCCCAGCTTGGCTTTCCTTCTGAATTGTACTATTGCTTCTTGTCTTGCCTCATACTTCTGCCATTCTATTTCATTGTACCACTTGCCTCTCTCATGAACTTTATCTTGTACAGCTTTCCATGCAGTGAGTATTATGTTCCTTGAAGTAGGACTCCACTGCTCATAATCTGGCTTCAGTACAGCATGCTCTCTGAATTTCTTCTTTGCTAATAGAGCATCTTGCTGTTCTTTTAGAGTAGCCTCAGGCTTATCAACCTTTCCAAAGACAATATTAGTAACCTCCTTTGGAGGACTATACATTCCTTGAACCTTCTGATCAATCATGTCAAAATCTGGAGGGGGGTAAATGACTTGGGCAACCTCAGGTTGATTGCCTTCAAGTAGATTTGATTATATTCCTGATTCAGCTACCATAGCATCATCACACAATGGGGGATATCCCAAAGTGGCTCGGATACTATTGGTCACCCATTTGGAGTGCTCTGAGCCTGCATGAATTAGCATCCTCTCCCCCTTTATGGCTTCTCTAGATACATGATCTCTTAGATCTTCCTTTTGAAATCGGATTTGGCCATCCAAATAATTTACACCGTCTTTAAAAAATGGTTTTAACTTGTTAAGCTTTTCAGATATTTCTTTTTGAGAGGTTGTGATGGCAGTCTTAACAGATGCAATGGCAGCTTGAAAATTCTTATCAAATTCTTCCCTTTCTTTGGCTCTATCTGCAGGCAGACCTGGACCAATCTTCTTTACTTCCTCAATGATCTCATTATGAGATTCAGTTAAATTATCATTCATTCTTAGCTGGTTTTCCAAAACATAGCTTTGCTTCAAAGCAATGTCATCCACCTTTGTAGTAATAGCCTCCTATTGTTTAGCTAGATAAACCACAGCATTGCCACCCTTGTGGAAGCAATCTGTCATTTCCTTTTTATGCATGTTTACCTGAAGGTTACGAATATGGACAACCATTCAATTTTACTTGTGGCGAATAGAATACTTTATAGAATTGCTATGGTAGTTTTATATGCAGGGAAGGAGCACCGCCGTCCCGAGAAACGGGACGGGGTCGTTACAATTTGGTCAGCTTTGCTGACCGTTGCCCTTTTGTATTGCCATCTCTTGGGTGGATTGCTTTCTACAGGTGCTGCTGCGGAGCCAAGCGGCAAATAGCGGGCTAAAGCCCAAGTTGCAGCGCCAACCCTCGAAGGCTTAGTTATTAGCTTTTTCATATTCATGTATGGCCGGCCTGCACGCCGATGTATGAAAGACGCTATCTTGTTAAGCGAACACTTTTGTAAGGCCTTAAGGCCGTGAACTCTTTTGTGTATTTTCTTGTTCGTCATTCCTTTGTGGTATTTTATTACTAGTGGACATTCATGCCTTTATGGGTTCTTTGTTTAACTTTAAAATGCTTCCGTTAGAATGCGTTGTGTAGGACGTTGTTAAATTGGTTGGAATGGTTGTCCATATTCGTAACCTTCCGGTCTGTCCGTAGATCTATCATAAATTTGTTGTTAAAAGGCCTCCTTTGTTCATCCAATTTTACTTGTAGATCTATCATAAATTTGTTGTAATCAAAGGCTGGAGATACTTGTAGAGGTGTGGTCGGTAAAGCCTGCTTATAATGCTTGCTTCTTCTCTTAAATACAACAAGTTTTCTTTTCTTTGCCACCCTGGCTTCTTCAGTTTCTGTTTCAGATGAAGTATCTACATGAATTCTTTCTTGAGGATGATGAATTGTATCAGTTCCAGGGACCTGTTGCTCAGCTTCAACATCCACCGGCTCACCCTCAACCTGTGGCTCAACTTCAGCTATCTGATCAATGTCCATACCTATGGACTTCTCAATATCTGGTCCACCTCCTACTTTATCAGCAGTAGTATCAATATCTGGGAACAACTCCTCCATAGTAAATTCCAGTTGAGCTGTAATTTCTGCAGCAGTTAAATCTTGAGACAAGTTTAACTGTGCTTCCTCTTGTACTTGCACTTCAGTATTTGTAATATCTGGAGTAGGAATGGACACTAGCTCCCCCTGAACCTGTGCAGGAATAAGAATATGAGCAATGTCTTTTATAGTAAAATACATTAGCTCCCCCTATACCTGAGCAGGAGTAGATACCTTTGGAGCAGGAGTGGAAACTGGCTCCCCCTGCATCTGTGCAGGTGTTGACACTTCCTGGACTATAGATGAGGCAAGCTGTTCTTCAACCTGTGTCCTTAGTGGGTCTTCTTGTAATTGTTCAGGTTCTTGATTTTGTGTAGGGGATTTCACAGGGGTGTCTGGCCTGCTCTCTTCAGGCACATCCTTGGACAGCACCCTATCCCACCTTGAGAACAATCTCATATCCATTCTTCTCATATGATTAATCTTACTCCCTTGCAGTTGCTGCATCACTTCAGGAATCACTCCAGTGAAGTACAGGCTCATGATCCTAGCCATGTTAGGCTTCTTGATTCCTTCTTTGATCTTGTCAAAGATCACTCCTAACCAATCAGTAGGAATAGTAAAAACTATCCTGGTCATCAGGCTGAACATATAGGCAAAAATCCTATCATGTCCACCTGTCTTGCAGAGAATTACTTTCCCAACTACTTCTGACAAGAACTTCCCTTGTTGATTCATACCCTTCCTGTTGAAGGCAGCTCCAATCTTCAATCCTTGGTCCAGTCCACACCATTGAAGGGCTTCCCTTGTCTTAGATATAGGAACTTCCTCTTCATTCTCAACTACTTGCAATTGAAAGATCTTTCTTATACTTCTTTGATTAATCTTCACCTTAGTCCCTTGAACAGTGGACTTAATCTTGAGGCCAGTAGAGTGGACTGATGCAGAGATAAAGAACTCGTGCACCTCCTTCTTCCAGATTTTAGTAGGTTCTGAGATGAGAAACTCTAACCCTGACGCAGAGAGGAGGGTGATAACTCCTTGAACATCTGGCGGCGCCTCTGCAAAGGCCTGGCGCACCAACTCATACCCTTCATTTATGTTGTCTTCAATCCTTGGCGCCATTGGTTCGTCGAGAAAGCTTGAGAGAAGAGAGAAAGATAGACTTTCGACACAGGGTTTTAGTCTCGAAAACCTTGGAAGCGTGTCGACAGAATGAGTTTTTGACCTATTTATAGGCCCAGTTGAAAGAAGTTCAAAAGGCGCCAAAAACAGTCAAAATGTGTCGACACAGACGGAATGTGTCGACACAAACTTCTATTGTCTCGACATTACTTCAGCCTATTATGTGTCGACACCAATTTGTGGTTATGTCGACACCTTGGATAAACAGAAATTCTGTGTCGACTCTAAGGATAAGTGTCGACACATATTCTGTAAGTGTCGACACCATTTTCCTGGTTGAGTCGACATTACATTTCTGGTTAAGTCGACAATATAACTCTCAAGTGTCGACACATATTCTCTGTGTCGACACAATATTTCTGACTTGTCGACATAATTTCTCTGAGTCGACACATTACTACTGAATGTGTCGACACATTCTTACTTAGCCAATTTCTGTAACTTCAATGTGTCCTTTTTAACACTTGATTATGTTGTTGTTATTACCTCTACTTATTTATTTACCACTTCAATTGCATTGTTAATGATTTTGTTAATACATTAATCAATGGTTAACATACCTAATTCAATTTTGAATTTATTGAATTTGGTTTCATCTAAAGGCTTAGTAAATACATCTGCTATTTGATAATCTGTTTTTACAAATTTCAATGAGATGTCTCCTCTTTCTACATGTTCTCTAAGAAAATGGTATTTGATTTCTATATGCTTAGTTCTACTATGAGAAACTGGATTATTAGCAATAGAAATAGCACTCTTTGAATCACATAAAAGAGGTGTTCTACTTACCTGTATACCATAATCCTTAAGCTGATGCTGCATCCACAATAGCTGTGCACAACAGCTTCCAGCAGCAACATACTCTGACTCAGCTGTGGAAATTGCCACACTGGTCTGCTTCTTACTACTCCAAGATATTAGTCTTCCTCCCAGGAATTGACAAGTACCTGTAGTACTCTTTCTATCCTCTCTACATCCTGCAAAATCTGCATCTGAATAGCCTGTTAGTAGAAAATCTCTATTCCTAGGGTACCAAAGACCTAGAGTAGGAGTGCCCTTTAGATATCTCAGAATCCTTTTGACTGCAGTATAATGAGATTCTTTAGGGCAGGCCTGGTACCTAGCACAGACACAAGTTGCATATATAATGTCAGGTCTACTAGCAGTGAGATATAGTAGAGACCCAACTATTCCTCTATACAATGATTCATCAACAGGTTTACCTGTCTCATCTTTGCATATAGGCATACTAGTTCCCATAAGAGTTCTCATGGTGGAGGATGACTCCATACCATACTTCTTAATTAATTCTTTGGTGAACTTAGACTGGGATATGGACAATCCATCATCAGTCTGTCTTACTTGGAGTCCCAAGAAGAACTTAAGTTCTCCCATACTGCTCATCTCAAACTTCCCTTGCATAAGTTTGGCAAACTTTTTACAAAGGTTGTTTTCAGTAGATCCAAAGATTATGTCATCAACATAGATCTGGACTAAGATGATCTTTCCTTTGGATTCCCTAAGAAATAGAGTTTTGTCTATCTTTCCTCTTGAGAATTTATTCTCAATGAGGAAGGTAGATAGGGTTTCATACCAAGCCCTTGGAGCTTGTTTTAACCCATACAAAGCTTTCCTAAGCTTATACACATAATCAGGTTTAAGAGAATCTATAAAACCTGATGGCTGCTCTACATATACTTCTTCTTTAAGATCACCATTCAGAAATACTGACTTCACATCCATCTGGTATACTTTGAAGTCTTGGTAGGCTGCATAGGCAAGGAACATTCTGATTGCCTCCAGCCTTGCTACTGGAGCAAAGGTTTGATCAAAGTCAATTCCTTCTTCCTGCCTGTATCCTTTTGCAACTAACCTTGCTTTATTCTTCACTATTATCCCACTCTCATCTAGCTTGTTCCTATAGATCCACTTAGTGCCAATTATATTGTGGCCTCTTGGTTTAGGAACAAGCTTCCAGACTTTGCATCTTCTGAATTGATTCAGCTCCTCTTGCATAGCATCAATCCAGTGCTGGTCTTGGATAGCTTCTTCAAACTTCTTAGGTTCTATCTGGGACAAGAAACTTGAATGCAAAACTGTGCTTTGATTTCTGCTTCTAGTTTGCACTCCTAGTCTTGGATCACCAATTATCTGATCAGTTGGATGATCTCTCAGATATCTTATAGCTGGAGGAAGATTCCCTTCAGGTTGAGCATCTCCAGCTTCTTCATTTTGCTGAGCCTCCTGGTTTTCATCAGCTTCCATTATCTCTTGTACTCCCCCTGGACAGCAGCCTTCATTTTCCAATGCTCCATCTTCCTTTGAAGCTTCAGCAATGGAGAGCTTGTCCATCTTCTTGCTTATACCTGTTGAGTCATTTGATCTACAAGACAACTCACTATTGATTAATCTTGTTTCATCAAATACAACATGCACAGATTCTTCAACAACTTGAGTAGTTAAGTTAAAGACTCTATAGGCCTTACTATTTGTGCTGTACCCAACAAATATCCCATCCTGGGATTTGGCAGCAAACTTAGTCAAATATGACTTGCCATTGTTAAGTATATAGCAATTGCAACCAAAGATCCTGAAATAGGATAGATTTGGTTTTCTGCCTTTCACAATCTCATAGAGAGTCTTTCTGTGGCTTTTGGTGATAGAAGCCCTATTGATGACATGACAAGCAGTGTTAACTGCCTCAGCCCAAAAATATTCTGGGAGAGAGGTGTCACTCAATAGAGTTCTACCAGCTTCAATTAATGTTCTATTCTTTCTTTCAGCAATTCCATTTTGCTGAGGTGTTCTTGGTGAGGAGAACTCTTGGAAAATCCCAAAGTCTTTACACAAATTTGTTATGCTTTCAGAATGAAACTCAGTACCATGATCACTTCTGATTTTGACCACTGTACTGTTTAGTTCATTCTGAATTTGCTTTACAAAATTAAGTAGTACACTTGGGGTTTCAGATTTTTGTTTTAGAAAGAACACCCATGTAAATCTAGAATAGTCATCTACAACCACAAAAGTGTAGACCTTCCTACCTAGACTATGAACTGACATAGGACCAAAAAGATCCATATGCAAGAGGTATAAGCACCTCACAGAATCCTTGTTTTCAAGGCTTTGAAATGAGGATTTTGTCTGCTTGCCCTTTTGACAAGCTGAGCATACCCCTTCCTTTATACACTTAACTTGAGGCACATTCCTCACTAGTTCTTTACTAATGAGTTGGCCAATTGTCTTGTAGTTTAGATGAGCCAATCTCTTATGCCACTTAACACAATGGGAAGCATTGTCATCAGCTACAAGACAAATGGGGGAAGCCTTATTTTCACATTCAAAATTAAGGCAATATACATTTCTCTTCCTATACCCAGTCAAAATGATCTCTTGATCACTTGACCTTTTGATATGACATCCATCCTTACCAAATGAAATGTCATATCCTAGATCACTCAGCTGGCTTATGCTTATTAGATTATGTTTCAAACCTTTTACATAGGCCACTTGGGTGATAGTAATTAGGTTAGAAGAAATGTTACCAAACCCTTTGATGACTCCTTTTTCAGATCCACCAAAGATCACTTTATGTCCATCTTTGACAGATGAATACTCCTTCAGCAGCCCCTTTGTTCCAGTCATGTGCCTGGAACAACCACTATCCAAGTACCATATAGGGGCATGGTTACTTGGATTCACCTGCAATACATAATTACTTACCCTTAGAACCCAAGTAAGTCTTGGGTCCTTGGTTCAGGTTAGCATTAATATAGTTATCATAACCTCTTCTAACAGGTAGACTCTTATTCTTTATAACACTTGTGTTATACCAGTAGTCCAATGCAAAATGGCCCCTCTTGCCACAGCACCAACATTCAAACTTATTGTATCTAGATCTAGATACATCCTTGTCAGTAGAATTTCTGTTCATTGCTGGTGCTGTTGCAACTTCACGTACTGATTTCTTAAAACCATTGGGTTTATGACCATAGGTAGGCCTGCTTGCCTTAACACCCTTGTTCTTCAGAATATTTGTCTTAATATGACCTTGAATGTCTTCATGATCATATATGTTAGAAGGCACTTTCTCCTTACTAAACCTTATGGGGACTGAAAGGTTTAGTGGCTGAATAGAGACTTTGCCTTTCCTCTTGAATCTGCCAGCCCTGGAGTTACCTTTAAATCCTAATCCAGCCTTACCCTTCTGAGTGACAAATTCATCTATCAAGGGTAAGACAGATTTTGGCTTAAAGTAACTAGCCACTAAATCCCTTTCAATTCTAAGTCTGGCCTCCAGACTCTTTACTTGATCATTAGTATAATTAATTGTGCCCATCTGAATAATAGTTATATTCTTCAGCTTGGCAATTTCATTTAATTTTTGATCAAGGACTTTTTCTAACTCAGTTGTTGCTACCCTCAGTTCAGCAATTTCCTGAGCCTGTGTTTTAACCAGGTTCTTGCTTTTCTTAAGGGCCTGCAACAAGTCCCCGTACTTGTCTATCAATTGATAGACATCTCCTTCAGATCCAGATGCATCTTCATCACTTGATGCAGATGTAGCTGATTCTTCATTTGTACTACAAACAGATGTACAGGAAGGACAATTTACCTCATTAGGACCAGACTGATTCTGGCATATGTCCTCTTCTGATCTTGTCATCAAACCCATGCATTGATGTTCATTGATGGAGTCTAGCAACTGCATAAACTCCTCTTCCTCAGATGCAGCATATAGTCCAATATATGCTTCAGCTTCAGATCCTGATTCTGAAGTTGACTGGTCTGACAGACTTTTATCTTTCTTTGCTACAAAGGATTTCTCCTTCTTGCCTTTCTGATAAGTCTTCTTCTTTTCTGAAGATTCCTTCCTTTTGTCAGGACAATCAGCCACTACATGTCCAGGCCTATTGCAACAATAGCAGGCAATCTTTGAAGTAGTGGCTTTGCTGGGCTTTGATCTGCTTTTCTCTTTCCTTGATGACCTTCTCTTCTGATAATAGTCATCAACTTGCTGTGATGTGGAAGGCCTAGACTTCCATTGCTTCTTTTTCAAGAACCTTTGGAATTGCCTTGTGAATGCAGCAAAGTCTGCATCTGAATCACAGCTTTCTGAACCCTTATTTGAATTTTCAGAACTATCTTCTTCAGCTTCTTTAGGAGGAGATGGTGATTTCCTCCTACTCTTTCTAGTGGCTTCAGCATTAAATGCCACAGTCTTTTCTCTATGCACTCCTCTTGAGTTTCTTTCCTCCTCCTTCCTAACCATAAGTTGCATTTCATAGGATAGCAACTTTCCAAACAGGGTTGGAGGAGATATCTCTGCCAATTTGGCCACTTCTCTTATGGCACAGATCTTTGTATCCCAGTCCTTTGATAAGGATCTTAAGAATTTGTCATTCAGTTCATAGGTACTGAAGACTCTTTTCCATAGGAGATTAGCTCATTCACAATTCTATAGAATTTCTTATAGCACTCAGTTATGCTATCAGATTTTCCTTGTCTAAAGCTTTCATACTCCTGATTTAGCATAGACTTTCTGTCCAGCCTTACTTCTTCAGATCCCTCCATGTAGACAATCAATGTGTCCCACATCTCCTTGGAGGTCTTGCAGTGAATCAGATTTTGAAATGTTGAATCATCTATGGCACTAACAATGATGTTCTGTGCCCTTTTGTCTATGGTTGCCAAGATGATTTCATCCTTGGTCATTTCTGAATAAGTCTTTGGTATTTGGATATTTGCATCAAGAACAGATATCTTCATTGGAATGAAGGGCCCTTCCTGTACTGTGATGTAAATCCTTGGGTCAGATGCTTCCATAAACAATCTGACTCTCTCTTTCCAGATCCCAAAGATTTCCTTCTTGCATATGGGAAATTTCATAGACCCTAGCTCCTTATGATTCTCTCCAGAACCCATCTTCTTGAATCTTGAATCTGCCTTTCAGATCTACCTCAGACTGTTAAGTCCTTTTTGAGGAACCTCCCTCTGATACCACTTGATAGTTTAACTTTCAAGTCAACCTAAACACCTAGAGGGGGGGGGGGGGGTGAATAGGTTCTGCTTTTCTTATAAAAACTTCTAGGCAGAATTCAATTCAATAGCTAACACAATTGGCACAGCAATCACAGAAAATAAAACATCACAGATTGCACAATGTTTTATAGTGGTTCCCCAAGGTCTGGGTACATCCACTTTCCCCCTTCACCTATCTAGCAGTATGCTAGATTCGGCCAAACTTCCACTTATCTCAGATCAACAGATCCTACAACTCAGAACCCAACTGGTTCCTACAACTCAGGCACAACTGCCCTACCTCAGCCTTGCCCCAAGGCCTACAACTCAGAGAATATCCTTCTCCTACACTCAGGCAAACAACCCTACCACTCAGAGTTCAACACTCCTACACCCAGCCTTTATAACATAGGCTTACAACTCAGATCTGTGTAAACAGATCCTACAGAAATATAGAAAAGATTATTAAACTGTCTTGCCAAGGTTGAGAGAGAAAGGCCAAGACAATTCTTGATCAGCTGATGCAATCAACTGAATCTGAGCCTTCTTCAATGCTTCTTGAAAATGAACTTAGCTGAGTTGATTCCAAACAGCTTCTTGAGAATCCACTGGTGGTTTCTTTCTTCTTCTTCTAATTCTGGCTTGACCTCTCTCTATCCAGCACTTTGAAAGATTCTTCTGAATTCTGATTAGAACTCTTCTTAGATCTATCCTTAGATAGTCTTCTTAGATCTCCCGGAGAAGATCTTCTTAAGTGACTAGCACTTTCTTGAAATGAATTGGATTGTGATCCTTCTCTTCCTTTTTGATTCAAAGTTATTCAAAAGGACTATCTGTTGTGGTTGTTGTTCTCCTTCTGAATCTGTCTATTTATAGACATTCTTCATGGTAACCGGCTGATCCGGTTTCTAACCGTTTTCTGACAAGTCTGACAGCTTCAATTAACTGGTGGTAACCCACAGCTGTCAAGTCTTCAAACAAGTCCTGTGCCTTAGTCTTGAATCACAAGTTGTTGAAACAGTCTGTCAGAAAGTGTCGAGACCATCTGTCTATCTGTGTCGACACAATTGTCTTTGGTGTCGACACAGTCTTCAGTGATGTCGACTAAGTTGCCTTTGAGTCGACACAGCTTCTTCTGAAAATAACTTGGTCTTGACTCTTTAGTGTGTCGACACAAGTCCTGTGTGTCGACACAGTTGTTGTAGAATCATAACTTAGTAAGTGTCGACTTAGCCTTCAGGTGTCGACACATTCATTTCTTAAATCTGCTTTAATGTGTCGACTTAATCACAATGTGTCGACACATTCTGCTGGTGTCGACAAACATGAGGTCGACTATTTTCTTCTGTGTCGACACATTCATTTCTTAAATCTGCTTTAATGTGTCGACTTAATCACAATGTGTCGACACATTCTGCTGGTGTCGACAAACATGAGGTCGACTATTTTCTTCTGTGTCGACACATTCAGCTGATGTCGACAATCTTGAGATCGACTATACTCTTCTGTGTCGACACATTCTCCCAATGTTGAGGTCGACGCTTTTCTTCTGTGTCGACACAAATTCCCAGAGTTGTGTCGACTCTTTTCTTCTGTGTCGACACAAATTCCCAGTGATGTGTCGACTTACTTCTTCTGTGTCGACACATTCTCCCAGTGTAGTTGTAGACTAACTGCTATGTGTCGACACTGCTTCCCAGTGTTGTGTCGACTATTTTCTTCTATGTGTCGACACTGCTTCCTCTGTGTCGACACTTGGACTTAGAATTTTTCTGCATACTTTGTCAATTCTTCACCTGCACATGTCAACTTAAAACAACATCAAATACACCTTGATGTATATCATTGAGCTAGGTTGGGCTTCTTCAAATCAGGTACACATTTTCCAATGTACCCAACAATTTCCCAGCAAAAAGAAAGGAGAAATAGTCAGAGAACTTGAAAGATTGACAACACAAGAAGGATGACAAAAGCCTCTTGGCAAAAAGACAGTTGACACTGTCTGACAGTGAGTCTGATTCATAAGAATCAGAAGAGGAGGAGGCTTTCATAGGCATGATGACTATTGAGGAGACCCAACCTGGAGAAGAAGATCGGGATTGTTCAGATCCTGCCAAGGTAAAATCAATCTCTCATAGTTTAGCCTCAGATTCTTTTTCTGCATCAGAAAATGAATCATGTTCACACTCCTCTAATTACAAAGAACATGATTCCGACATTGAAGCTGTTTTTAACTCCCTTATCAATAGATATGGGAAGTTACTAAAGGCCTTGATTGCAAGCAAACAGCTTGCTAAGGATTAGGCCAAAGAATTAGAATTCTTGAAAGGAGTATCTTTTCAGTTGGAAAGTGCCAACATAAAGTTGGACCTACAAAAACTGAAACTTATAGAACTAACTAACAAGATAGATAGCCAAGCAGAGGTAATAGTAGAACATGTCAAGACTGTTAAGGACCTGGAAGCAAAGCTTACCCAGGAAAGATAGCTCCTGACTCAATTCTCAAAACCTAAGTCAGTGTTACCTATCATAGATGTTGGTACCCTAGATGTGATTTGGCTTATGTAATCCCTTTCCAGCCCCTCTTGATCCATATAAAGATATATGATCATGTTTAGACCTTGCTTAGTCTCCCTAGGGCAGTATATAACTGACCTAGAGTTTAGGCTAGTAGTTTTAGAATGTGTTTTGGTTGAGACTTTTTCCGTTCGACTATCGTTGAACGAGGCCTCGCGATCGTCGATCATTGATCGACGATAGCAGGGCTATTGAATCGTTGAAGTCAAGACAATTATCGTCGACCGTTGGTCGACGATCTCAGAGCTAGCTTACTACGCTCTGAAGGTTGGTCGACGATCTGTCATCAACAGATCGACGATCGTGTTCTAGCTTCACGATTTCTGTCTTGACAGATCTTTGCCTTAATCGTCGACATCATTGTTGGTCGACGATATCTGTCTCGACAGATCTCTGCCTTAGTCGTCGACATCATGAGATGTTCGACGATTTCTGTGTCATCAGACTTTTTGCTTTAGTCGACGATATCTGTTTGCTGGTCGACGATCTGTTTGCTGGTCGACGATCTATTAGCTGGTCGACGATCTATTTTCTGGTCGACGATTTCTGGTCGACGATTTCCGGTCCGACAGATTCCTGCTATTGGTCGACGATTTGTTAACAGGTCGACGATCTTCGAACCCCCGTTCGACGATTTCTGTCTGATTTTATCTATTTATATTTATGCTATTCCTTGGTTTATTTCCAAGTGTGTTAGCTTGTGGTTAGAAAGATTCTCTAAAGTTATTTGTTGCTAAAATTATGGTTTAAATTCAAAATGAATTATTTACAAATTCTGTCAAACATAAATCACGGGATTCAGTATTCAGTATAAAGCATTTTGTCCTATTATACAAATTGCGTTGACTTTATCTTTCCAGCCTGTTTTCTAGCCGTTGGTACTATGTACTATTTCCAAGAAAGGTACGTCTTTATGCTGAGATTTCTTTCCCGCTTATTTTATTCCTTATTGGGACTGACAGAAAGTTAATAGGCCATTCTATTCCTATTGCTATATTCTATTTTGAGATAATCTGTTGCAGGGCTCGAGAATTCAAATCAATAGAGCCGTTCCAAAGGAAAACGTGAAGACATATTTAAAAGAGATTTCTGCTCTAAGAAAAGTAACAGTAACAGACACAGAGAAAAATTATTCATCCGCTCAAGCATCATCAGAGCACTTCTTCAACATCTCTTTACAAGAAGAAGAAAAGTTTTCCTGAAGCAAAAAGCCCAGAGCAATCATCTTCCATTCTCAAGTCTCCTGAGCAATCTGCTTAGAGTTTTTCAAAGACTTCAGAAAAGGCTCAAGATCTGCTTCAAGTGTTCCAGAATCTTAAGACTTGATAAAAATCAGTCTTCAGATTTCTGAGGATTTAGTTTCAGTTTATCTGAAACTCCTTCATCCTGAAGCAAAGGCTTTCCCTGGACTTCCACTGAGCCAGGGGGAGACTTTGATTCTTTAGAGAATCCACAAATCTTCTCTAATCTGTATTTAAAATAGAGAAGATAATCTAACCCTCTCAACCCCTTTGTAAAAAGAGTTTGTTCACATCTCTTCAAAAGTGAACGCTGGTGACAGGGCACCTTATCAACAACCTGTGGTTGAGCATCCTTATCAAAAGCTCAAAGGGTCTGTTTGATCTACCTGAATCAGATCATTGGTGGCAGGGCACCTTAGCAAAAACCTGTAGTGGATTCCTACCAGGGTGGTAGAAGAGTGGACGTACCTATTTAAAGGGAACCACTATATATCCTGTGTCCATCTGGTTATCTTGTTTATTCATTTTATTCTGTGGCTGTGATAGAACTACCTAGGATTGCTAGGTGCTGTGATAGGCTTGTAGTTAACTGAAATTTCAGTCAACTTCTTCACTTGTGCACTTCACTGTGTTAGGCTCTTAGGGTTCAAGTATCAGATTTTCTATTCCGCAAATAAACTCCAAGGGAGCTAACTAAGTGTTCATAAAATTTTGAATACTCTATTCACCCCCCCTCTAGAGTAGTTTACAACTTATCCCCTCACTTTCAATTGGTATCAGAGGGAGGTTAGCTGTTCATACAGGCTAACACCTGAGTTAAAAGATCCTGTGATAAGTTGTTTCCTGATACCGTTCATAAACACTTTCACACATGGCCCAGTCTAAGGATTATTCAAGCACCAGACCTCCTGTATGCAACTTGTCCAAGTTTGGCATATGGAAGGCCAGGATAAGACTATACATGAATTCTATTGATGAAGATATTTTTTCTTCTATTTTGACAGGACCACCTGCTAGGCCTGCTGCTGCTTCCACTTCTGCTGACCTCAGTGCTGTGCCACCACCTGACTACAATGAAACTTACAAGAAGGCAAAAGCAGCTGATGCTAAAGCAATGAATATCCTAGCTCAGACAATGTCTGATGAGATATTCCAGAAGCTGGCTGAATGTACCTCAGCCAAAGCTATGTGGGATTCCCTCAACCACATAGTTGCTGGCTCAGCTGATGAGAGGAAGGACAGGAGATCTAATCTCACCTCTCAGTATGAAAACTTCAAGAAGGATGATGCTGAAGACATTGACACCATGTACACAAGACTCAGTTCAATAATAAGTGAACTGAGGTCCTTAGACAAGGAGATAACCTTGTCAGAAGTCAATGACAAGATCCTGATGTGCCTTCCCATCTCTTGGGACTCAAGGATATGGCCCATCAAGGATGGAAGAAACACTGTGGAACTCTCCACAGAAGCTCTGTTGGGAAAGCTCAGGTCATATGAGCAAACCTTAAAGAGTAGGGCTGCTGTAACTGAAGTGAAGACTCCTACTCCAATAAAGAAAGAGCATTCTCTAGCTCTTAAGGCTGCTGAGACTTCTGAAGGAAGTCAATCAAATGAGGAGTTACTGGCACTCATTGCCAAGAGATTCTTCAACATGGGAAGAAGAGACCTCAGAAAGAAGTTCTCCAAGCATGAGGACAAGCCAAGGTATGACAAAACTCCATCTAAAGAAATCATTTGTTATGTATGCAGCAAGCCTGGACACATTGCCCCAGATTGTCCAGAGAAGAAGTATAAGGAGAAGAAACATGGGAAAGAATACAGGAAGCACCACTCCAAGTCCTCATCACACAAATACAAGAAGAAGGACAAGGGATTTGTGGCTGCTACCTGGAGTGAAACAGAAGAGGATACCTGCTCCTCTAGCTCCAGTGATTCAGAAGAAGAAGAAGAGAAGAAAGCCAAAGAGGTCTGCCTCATGGCCATTGATGCCTGCAGCTCTCTGTCAGCTGCAGAGAATTCTGAAGAAGAAGGAGACAATGAAGAAGATTCCTTTATGGAGGACCAGGTAATCGACTCATTTGATTTCTCATCTCCTGAGTTCAAAATAAAATTTAAAACTCTATGTTTAGATTTACTATTATCTGAAAAAGAAATTAAGTCACTTAGATTAAAAATAATGGAACTAGACATGGAAGGTGTTGAAATAATCAGATTAGAAAAGGAATTAGAGAGCTCAAAAGAAGAAGTAACATTCCTAAAGTTAGAACTAGCTAAATCTAAGAGGTTAGAAGAACAATTAAATGGCAGAAGCCTTAAATTATCTGAAATAACCTGTATAGCAAACACTAGGGTTGGTAATGATAAACTAGGCTTAGGTGCTACACCTAGTGAACCCATCCTCCTCACAAAGGAGAGATTTAGCACTCCAGTAAAATTTGTTTCTGAATCAGGAATAAAGAATACTGAGGAAATTGAAAAATGCAAGAAAATTCAGAATAAGATTAAGAAAGAGAATAGGAAGAAAAAATTTCTAGCTTTACAAAAATCGTCGAACATTAATCGACGATCGTCAAACCAATCGTCGAACGACTATCGACGATCGCTGAACACCTTCACCAAGTATGATATCTTTGGTGCAGGAGATCGACGATCTCATTTTGAGTCGTCGACCAGTGATCGACGATCGTTGAATCCAGAATATAGCTATACTGGAAATGATCGACGATATGGCTTGCGATCGTCGAACATCGATCGACGATCTGGACTTAAGCTGGAAAATCATTTTCAAACTTCCAGAACTTCAAATCCTAATCACCACCCCAGGTTGTTTAATCCTTCAACTGAATGGATTATCCCACCTAGGAGATCACACCCTTTAGGATATAAATCAAAGCCTGCAAAATCTTTTATATCTAGTTTTTCTTTTGTGAAGAATACTGGACCCAAGGTAACCTGGGTCCACAATGTATAACTGTTCTTTCTGCAGGTGAAGACCTATCCAGTCATACATGACAAATGGTATCTGGATAGTGGATGCTCAAAACATATGACAGGAAAGAAGAAGAACCTGTCAGGTTTCAAAGCCAAGCTGGGACCAAAAGTTGTATTTGGGGATTCCAGCTGTGGACAGACTGAAGGGTATGGCAGCTTCACCATAGGAGCTGTAACCTTCAAGAAGGTAGCTTATGTCTCAGGACTAAAGCACAACCTAATCTCTGTAAGTCAAATGTGTGATGCTGGATACAAGGTATGGTTTACTGACACTGCCTGCAATATTTCTTTAAATAATACTGTGGTATTAGTAGGCATTAGAATTGGAAATGTTTATGTTGTAAATTTTAATTCCTCCAAATCTGAAATATGCTTATTTAATGAAGTAACCAGTAATAATACCCTTTGGCATAAGAGACTTAGTCATGTAAATCTGAAAAACATTTCTAGGTTAGCTAAATACAATCTTGTAAGAGGATTACCTTCTTGCCCCTACAAGAAGGAAGGCCTTTGCAAAGCTTGTCAACTAGGAAAGCAAACAAGAAATAGCTTTAAATCAGTTAATAAAAGTGATTCTCCCAGGATTCTGTACCTGCTACATTTGGATTTATTTGGTCCTATTGCTGTACAGAGTCTTGGAGGAAAGTCTTACACTTTAGTAATTGTAGATGACTTCTCTAGGTTCACTTGGGTATTCTTCTTGAGAACTAAGGCTGATAACTTCAAGGTTCTTACAGATTTTCTAAAGTGTATACAGAGTGAGTATTCTACTCAGATTGCCTTGATCAGAAGTGATCATGGTACTGAGTTTGAGTCTCTTCTTATGCAAGAATTCTGTGAGAAGGAAGGTATCAAACATAGCTTCTCTGCTCCTAGAACTCCTCAACAAAATGGGGTAGTTGAAAGGAAAAACAGAACCCTAATTGAAGCTGCAAGTACATTGTTGGCAGATGCTAACATGCCTCTGTCCTTTTGGGCTGAAGCAGTTAGCACAGCTAACTATGTATTGAACAGAAGTCTGATACATAAACTTAAGGGTAAGACTCCCTATGAATTACTTAAGCAAGTGAAACCTAAAATAGATTATTTTAGAGTGTTTGGCTGTGTTGCTTTTGTTCATAACAATAACAAAGAATACCATAGAAAATTTGAGGCAAAAGCTTCAATGGGAGTCTTTCTAGGATACTCTCAAGTAAGCAAAGCCTATAGGGTCCTTAATAAATCCTCTCTTAAGATAGAAGAGTCTGCACATGTCTCTTTTGATGAGACAGTCATGTACTATAAGGAGAAGGATTCTTCTTCTAATAGTACAGTGCAAGTCCTAGGAGTAAGTAAGGATTTGGAAGGTTTGAGACTCACACAGGAGAATCATCCCCAACAAACTCCTCAGGTTGCTTCCTCAGATTCTGAATCTGATGTAGATCTGCTTGAAGCTAAAGCACCTGCTCCAACAGTTGATCAAACTCCACATGAGGAATTAAATCTTGAAACTGTTGAGGATCAGATCATTGTTGAACCTACTGATCTTGTCACACTTAGAGATCACCCTGTATCTCAAGTGATTGGAGACATTTCAGCAGGAGTCCAGACAAGACATCAACTCAACAAAAATATGATGTTTGCTTGTTTCCTTTCTCAGGTTGAGCCCCTAACCATTAAAGATGCTGAGCTTGATCCCCACTGGATTATAGCAATGCAAGAGGAGCTTAACCAGTTTGAAAGATGTAAAGTTTGGACCTTGGTTCCAAGACCAAGAGGCCAACGGATCATAGGCACCAAGTGGGTGTTTAGAAACAAGCTTGATGCCCAAGGCATAGTAGTTAGAAATAAGGCTAGGCTAGTAGCTCAAGGCTATAGACAGGAGGAAGGCATAGATTATGATCAGACTTTTGCCCCTGTAGCTAGACTAGAAGCCATTAGGATTTTCCTAGCCTATGCTGCCTATAAAAGATTTAAGGTCTTCCAAATGGATGTGAAGAGTGCCTTCCTCAATGGAGATTTAAAGGAAGAAGTGTTTGTTGAACAACCACCAGGGTTTGTTTCATCAACCTTACCCACTCATGTGTTCAAACTCCAAAAGGCTCTCTATGGACTTAAGCAAGCTCCTAGAGCTTGGTATGAGACCTTAGCAAATTTTCTTCTAGAACACAAGTTTGTGAGAGGTGTAGTAGATAGAACCCTATTCATTAGACATCATAAGGACTCACAACTGTTAGTTCAAATCTATGTAGATGACATTATATTTGGCTCTACTGATCCCAAACTATGCAAGAGGTTCTCTGAACTAATGCACTCTAAGTTTGAGATGAGCAGCATGGGTGAGTTATCCTATTTCCTTGGTCTCCAAGTGAAACAGAGTGTTGATGGCATTTTCATTTCACAATCAAAATATGCCAGAGAGCTGGTTAAAAGATTTGGAATGTCTGATGCTTCATCAATGAGCACACCTATGGCCTCAAATGCAGTTATTGATTCTGATGTCAATGGCAAGTCTGTTGATCAAAAGAATTATAGAGTCATTGTTGGTTCCCTGCTGTATTTGACTGCAAGTAGGCCTGACATAATGTTTGCTACATGCCTATGTGCTAGGTTTCAGGTCAACCCAAAGGAATCTCACTTAACTCTCCTCAAGAGGATCTTGAGATACCTTAAGGGATGTCCTAACTTAGGACTGTGGTACCCAGCTGAGTCAGGATTTGAATTAATTGGATATTCAGATGCTGATTATGCTGGTTGTAGAGTTGACAGGAAAAGCACCTCAGGGACTTGTCAGTTCCTGGGAGAGAGACTTGTCTCTTGGTTTTGCAAGAAACAGGCATCTGTGTCTACTTCAACTGCTGAGGCTGAATATATAGCAGCAGCTAGTTGTTGTTCACAGATCCTGTGGATTCAAAATCAGCTAGTGGATTATGGGTACACACACTCAAACACAAAAATTCTGTGTGACAGTACCAGTGCAATATCAATTGCTCAAAATCCTGTGCACCATTCCAGGACCAAGCACATTGAAATTAGACATCATTTTCTAAGAGATAATGTGGAAAAGAACAAGATAGTAATGGAATTTATATCCACAGACCTGCAAAGAGGAGATATTTTCACTAAGCCCCTTGATGAACAAAAGCATTTGTTCTTCCTGAACCAGCTTGGTATGATTAATGGTTCAGAGTAGTGAAAATTAAGATAGTTTTGTTTTCTGTCTAAAATCGTCGAACGACTGCTCGACGATCTTCGACCAGGTCAGAACTATCGTCGACCAACCGTCGACGACAGCTCGTTCTGTAGTAAGGCAGAAATCGTCGACCAACTGGTCAACGATCTCTCCTTAGGCATCTATCGTCGACCAGTGGTCGACGACAGATTTTCTGTGTTGTATGGTGAATCGTCGACCATCATATTTTGATCGACGATCGTAGTAATTGCTTATAGTCGGTCGATGTTTACCGATTTAGTCAAACATTGACTATCGTCGGTCTGTGTTCGACGACCGATTTTATTCCGGGATCGACGATCGCAGATTTGTTTCTAATAGTCGATTTAGGTCTGAAGATCGTCGTCCTTCCGCCCCCGTCTTTTCATATTCCTTCTCCTGGCTTAGAATTCGCTCTCGAACTCTAATCCCGCGCGATTCTCTTCTCCCCTGTTTTGCTTCTCGATTCGCCATCTTCTCTCAAACTCTATGGCGATTCCTTCTGCTGTTCTCCTCGGAATGAAGTTCGACACGGGCTTCTGTGTCGACTTCGATTCCTTCTGCCGATGCGATCAACCAATCCAAGATATTCTGCAGCTATGTGAAGACCAAGGCCTCAAGAAATTCATGTCATCCACACCTAAGATTAATATACCCGAGATTCGTGAATGGGTATACACCTCGTCCTCCAGCGACGAAGCGATGTCAGGAAAGATAAATGGCGAGGAGGTCACTCTGACTCCTGAAGTATTGACTGAGCTGTTTGGACTGCAAACAGGAACTGAGGAATATGAGCAAAGCTCAGAGGAATATGGCCGCATGCTCACTGTGATGGGCCATGCCGAAGGGATTCCGGCTAAGCTGCTGAAGATAAACTTGTCTCCAGAATACAAGTTTCTGGCAGACCTGGTAGGCAAGATCATTTTGGGAAAACATTCGGCGCATGACAATATCAACAGGCAACAGTTTGCCCTTATGTCGGCTTTGGTGAATAAGACGCAGTTAGCCTGGGGGAAAGTTCTATTTGACCTAATCAGGAGAAAGAACAACAAGAAAGAGGTAAATCTTGCCAGGGTACTGGGTGTGTTTCTATATGTGAAAGCACCCCTGCTGCTCGTTTCTGCACCCTCCGCAGTAAATGCTAGCAAGAGGTTGGACCCCTCGCTTTTCAAGAAATCTCAGAGGATTATCAAGAAGACAGCCAGGGTTGATCCTAACCCTTCTTCAGACACAAGGGCTGATTCGGCTGCTCTCCCGCTTACTGGGGAAGGCTCAGCAACCCCTGCATCCTCTTCTCCTGCATTACTCTCTACAACACCCGCAGTGCCACCACAACATGCATCATTCATTCCACCTGCATCTCCACACCAGTCACCAACACCACAACATCTGGCAGCTTCAGCCAGTGTTGACATGGTGACTGCGACCATCCTCACAAACCTTTCTCAACATGAATCCCACACTCATGTTGATGATCACCCATCTCCACATGATTCCTTTGATCATGTGGCAGATCATCCTGCCTCCATTCCATCCACCTCTACATCATCAGCATTTCAGATATCCCCTGAAATGCTTGCAAACCTTGTACAGCTCATCACTCCCTCCATCCAAAGCATGATTGAGGCTGCCAATGCCCCTCTCATTGCCTCCATCAACTCTCTCACTGATGCCATCAAATCCATCTCATCTTCTGCTGAGCCCCCTTCTGTAAGATGCATGACTCCAGTCCCCACTGAAGTCATGTAGGGGGAGATGTCTGTCGAAGTGGTCTCAGGTGATGCCCTGACCCTTCAGGACAATTCCTCTCTTCCCCTTCAAGAACCTGTAGATGTCCCTCAAGAAACTTCAGAGAAAGAACCAGAAGGTAAACTTTAAAACTCTTCCTCCAAAGGATATAATCAGGACTTCAATTTGACATTTGTGACTAACAAAGACATTCACTCCCTAGTGAATCTAGCTTCTGAGGAAGAAGTTCCTGAAAAGGAAAATGAAGAAGTCCCCATGGACGTTTGTGAGAGTGTTGCTGCTCAACCTGATGGTATAGTTCTATTTAAGATTCTAATTAATTCAAACTCCATCTTTGAGTTAATTTCTTATCCCTTTCTTTTCATCTCAGCTGCTGATGATCTTACATCAGTATTGCAAGTTGATGCTGCCAAGTCCATTGAGTCTGATAAAGACTTGGAATCATTTCTTTCCTCAGACTGTGAGTTCTCACTCACATCCCCTCCTTTTGTTCCTCCTCCTCAAGAGAAAATGGTCCCTTATAGACCTGAGTACCTTGATGACCCCTTGGTCAAGGATACCCTTTTCTTTTCCTGTATGGCACTCCTCTTGTGCCTTGCAGAGGTGTCTATCCCCGATGTCACTAATCATCTAGAAGGAATTATAACCTCCTTCCTAGATGCAAAGTGGTATCCTGTGTAGATCTTCAGGTAATCCTATCTATTACCTGTTGTTTGTTCACCTTGGGGGGAATATCTTATTCCCACTTGGTTGTTAACCTATCTCTCTTTGCATACAGGCACAACCATAAATGCTGCTGCTGCTGAAATCATCAACATCCCTGCTGATGCTGCTGCTGAAGTAATTGAAGATGTGCAAGATAGAGCAGACAATGCTCCCAAGATGACTGAATTGGACTCAAGTTCAGGTACTCTAAACATTGACCAATTTATAGACTTTGTGGCTGAAGGTATTGCCTCTGAGTACATTGAAGGGATGGCTAAATATCATCTGGATTCCCTAGCCATCTCTCTAGAGAAAGCATCTGCCCCTGCAGATATTGTCATCTTTTCTCCTCCTATCCTTACCTATCCTATATCCACTCCTTCTATTGCAGAACTGGTCCCCAAGACAGTTCCTGAGTTGTACCCAGAATCAGAGCTATGGAAAAGTGCTCCAAATGTTGATCTGGATGCTCTTCTTAGGCAAGATGCCATTGAAGAAGCTAAAGAGAAAGAAGAAAAAGAAAAGAAAGACAAAGCTGAACTTACTGCCAAAGATCCATCTGAACTAAACTTTGATGATTATGTTGGGAAAGACTCATCTCATTCTGATGATGATGATGACTCTGATGATTCTGACTCCTCTAAGAAAAGAAAAAGAGCTGCTTCCAAGAAAAGAAAAGCCCCTGCTCCTTCTACTGCAAATCCTAACAAGGATGTTCCCTATTACATTCTGAAGGGAATAGATCCTAAGAGCAAGGAATTCCAACCCTGGATGAGATTGTCAAAGAATCAGACTAAAGAAAATAAGAGAAGAAAGAGATATGACTCTCCAGTTCAAAAATTCCCCCCCAGAGGTCCTCCTCCACCTCCTGGTGCTGGAGCCTCTGGAAGTATCTCTTCTGCTCCAATTGGTAAATCAGCCAGTTCCAACCCCTCTCAATCTTATCAGAGAAGAAGTAGATAAGGCCAGGGAAGCCAAAGTGGTTCAGGACAAGGAAATAAAAGAAATGACAATGCTCCCGTAGAACAAATAAAGGAGATGACTTATCAACAACCTACATTCTCTCCTCCTCCTTCTCCTAAGAAGTTAGTCCCAGAAAGGAAACCTTCTCCTCCCAGGAAAGGTCCCTCCTCCTCTTTAAAGAAACCTGCTGCAGCTGATTCAAAAGGAAAAAGAGTAGTCTTTTCAGAAAATTCCCTCAAAAAGTTCATTGAGCTTGCACCTCCTAGATCTCTCTATGCTCAAACTGATCCTAAGAAGACTGTGCAGATTCCTCTCGATTCAAGCAAACTTGCTACAGCTCTTCAAAGGAATATGGAGATTGCAGCTCATACAGATTCTGATAGACCTCCCTCTCCATCAGACAAAACTGAAGCTGAAAGGATTGCCTCTATGGCAAGATTCAAAGAGTCTATTGCACTTAGCATGATGGAGAGAGCCAAATCTCAAGGACTGGATCCTACAGCTTACTCAACAATGTCAGAATTCAGAGAAAGGGAACTGAGCAGAATTCAAGTCAATCCAGAAGCCTTTGACGCTGAGGAATACATGAGACTACATCCTGCTGCAGTTCTACCGAGTTATGCTGAAAAGAAAATCATAGGAGAACATGATCTAATGCTATCTAAAAGACAAGCAGCAAACCCTAACAGAGAAATTATTTTCAAACCAGCTGCAATGCCCAAAAACTCATCTGATGCTAAACATGCTGATAAATCTGCTTGATACATTCCATTTTTGCTGATTTATGCTTGTTATATTTTCTGTATATTGCCTGTGTTTTATCATTCTGGTTAATCTTTAGAAGTGTTGTTGTTTGCTTTAGCTTTTAAATTGGATTGGATAACATAACCCAAATAGGGGGAGATTGTTGGTACCCTAGATGTGATTTGGCTTATGTAATCCCTTTCCAGCCCCTCTTGATCCATATAAAGATATATGATCATGTTTAGACCTTGCTTAGTCTCCCTAGGGCAGTATATAACTGACCTAGAGTTTAGGCTAGTAGTTTTAGAATGTGTTTTGGTTGAGACTTTTTCCGTTCGACTATCGTTGAACGAGGCCTCGCGATCGTCGATCATTGATCGACGATAGCAGGGCTATTGAATCGTTGAAGTCAAGACAATTATCGTCGACCGTTGGTCGACGATCTCAGAGCTAGCTTACTACGCTCTGAAGGTTGGTCGACGATCTGTCATCAACAGATCGACGATCGTGTTCTAGCTTCACGATTTCTGTCTTGACAGATCTTTGCCTTAATCGTCGACATCATTGTTGGTCGACGATATCTGTCTCGACAGATCTCTGCCTTAGTCGTCGACATCATGAGATGTTCGACGATTTCTGTGTCATCAGACTTTTTGCTTTAGTCGACGATATCTGTTTGCTGGTCGACGATCTGTTTGCTGGTCGACGATCTATTAGCTGGTCGACGATCTATTTTCTGGTCGACGATTTCTGGTCGACGATTTCCGGTCCGACAGATTCCTGCTATTGGTCGACGATTTGTTAACAGGTCGACGATCTTCGAACCCCCGTTCGACGATTTCTGTCTGATTTTATCTATTTATATTTATGCTATTCCTTGGTTTATTTCCAAGTGTGTTAGCTTGTGGTTAGAAAGATTCTCTAAAGTTATTTGTTGCTAAAATTATGGTTTAAATTCAAAATGAATTATTTACAAATTCTGTCAAACATAAATCACGGGATTCAGTATTCAGTATAAAGCATTTTGTCCTATTATACAAATTGCGTTGACTTTATCTTTCCAGCCTATTTTCTAGCCGTTGGTACTATGTACTATTTCCAAGAAAGGTACGTCTTTATGCTGAGATTTCTTTCCCGCTTATTTTATTCCTTATTGGGACTGACAGAAAGTTAATAGGCCATTCTATTCCTATTGCTATATTCTATTTTGAGATAATCTGTTGCAGGGCTCGAGAATTCAAATCAATAGAGCCGTTCCAAAGGAAAACGTGAAGACATATTTAAAAGAGATTTCTGCTCTAAGAAAAGTAACAGTAACAGACACAGAGAAAAATTATTCATCCGCTCAAGCATCATCAGAGCACTTCTTCAACATCTCTTTACAAGAAGAAGAAAAGTTTTCCTGAAGCAAAAAGCCCAGAGCAATCATCTTCCATTCTCAAGTCTCCTGAGCAATCTGCTTAGAGTTTTTCAAAGACTTCAGAAAAGGCTCAAGATCTGCTTCAAGTGTTCCAGAATCTTAAGACTTGATAAAAATCAGTCTTCAGATTTCTGAGGATTTAGTTTCAGTTTATCTGAAACTCCTTCATCCTGAAGCAAAGGCTTTCCCTGGACTTCCACTGAGCCAGGGGGAGACTTTGATTCTTTAGAGAATCCACAAATCTTCTCTAATCTGTATTTAAAATAGAGAAGATAATCTAACCCTCTCAACCCCTTTGTAAAAAGAGTTTGTTCACATCTCTTCAAAAGTGAACGCTGGTGACAGGGCACCTTATCAACAACCTGTGGTTGAGCATCCTTATCAAAAGCTCAAAGGGTCTGTTTGATCTACCTGAATCAGATCATTGGTGGCAGGGCACCTTAGCAAAAACCAGTAGTGGATTCCTACCAGGGTGGTAGAAGAGTGGATGTACCTATTTAAAGGGAACCACTATATATCCTGTGTCCATCTGGTTATCTTGTTTATTCATTTTATTCTGTGGCTGTGATAGAACTACCTAGGATTGCTAGGTGCTGTGATAGGCTTGTAGTTAACTGAAATTTCAGTCAACTTCTTCACTTGTGCACTTCACTGTGTTAGGCTCTTAGGGTTCAAGTATCAGATTTTCTATTCCGCAAATAAACTCCAAGGGAGCTGACTAAGTGTTCATAAAATTTTGAATACTCTATTCACCCCCCCCTCTAGAGTAGTTTACAACTTATCCCCTCACTTTCAATAGATACCTTTTCTGCACCATTTAGAAGTTGTGTAGGATATGGTAAGAACAAAAAGTTTAAAAAGAAGTCTGTACCCAAGGGTAAAGCTCCAAGTGGTCTAGTTAGGCAACCAGTCAAGTATCTGCCTTCTAACAAATGCTTGAGATCATGTGTTCCTAGACACATGAGGTCTGAGTGCTCTACCAGTAAGGTCAATAAAGAGCCTTGCTAGAAGGATCAGACATCTAAAGGTAATATAGGCCAAAAACCACCATAAAAGGTGATCAATCCAAGAAGCCAAGGAATTCTTAGAGCTGGTCCTAGTGTATCTCACCTAAATCTGAAAGGTAAGAGTGTGAATTTTGCACCACTACCTTGGAAATTGGATGACAATTCTGTGTTTCATAAAAAAACAACTTCAAATGTGCAACCAAAGAAAAGATACAACCGATTTGAGTGTTGGTGAAGTGGGAAGGTTGGGCATTTTGCCCTAGATTGTTGGTATAATCCAACAACACCTTTATATAAGATTCAACCAGCTTTATTTAGAAAGCCTGTTGTGTCTCACACAACAAAGCCTAACAGGAACCAAGACCCCAAAATTGTTTGGGTGCGTAAGGTGAACTAAATCTGTGTTTGCAGGTGGAGCCAAGTACCAAAGGTAGGCCAATATGGTACTTAGATAGTGGATGTTCCAGACATATGACTGGATCAAGGATTTTACTAAGAGATTACACTCCAGTTAGGAATGGACCAAAAGTCATCTTTGGAGGGTCAGAGAAAGGGCTCACCAAGGGATATGGTAACATTTCTAATGACCTAGTTACCATCACTAAAGTGGCTTATGTGGAAGGATTGAACCACAATCTGATAAGCATAAGTCAGCTTTGTGATATAGTGTATTAAATTGTTTTCCACAATGACAAGTGTTTGATAAGGAATTCAAGTGATCAAGAGATCATCTTGTCAGACACTAGGAGTGGGAACATTTGTTTTTTAAACTTCTTAAGTATAAATGAAAAATCACCTGTATGCTTTGTAGTTAGTGAGAAAGACTCTTTGTGTGTACAATGAAACAAGAGGCTGGCTCACTTAAACAACAAAGCTATGAGTAAGCTATTCTCTATGGACTTAGTTAGAAATAGTCCACAACTCAAATGCTCCAAAGAAGGCTTATGTCCTGCATATCAGAAATGCAAACAGACAAAAGTTTTCTTTAAGAGCATTCAGTCCAAAGACACTGAGAGGTGTTTGTACTTACTTCAAATGAATCTAGTTGGTCCTATGCAAGTTCTTAGTTTGGGTAGGAAGTCCTATACCTATGTGATTGTGGATGATCACTCAAGGTTTGCTTGAGTATTCTTCTTAAGGAGAAAGTTTGAAACACTGGACATCCTTGCTGATTTTGTCAAACAAATTTAGAATGAGATGAGATGTTCTGTAGACAAACTTAGAAGTGACCATGGTACAGAATTTCAATCTGAAAAGATGACAAATTTCTGTAAGGAACTAGGAATCTTTCAGGAGTTCTCCTCTCTAAGAACACCACAATAAAATGGAGTTGTTGAGAGGAAAAAAAAGAACTCTTATTGAGGCAGCTAGAACAATGCTGAGTGATACATATCTCCCAGAATATTTCTGGGCTGAGGCTGTAAACACAACATGCTATGTTCATAATAGAGCATTGATCAATAAGAATCACAACAAGACTCCCTATGAACTAATGAAAGGCAGAAATCCAAATCTGTCCTACTTCAAAATCTTTGGTAGTAAGTGCTATATTTTGGACAATGGGAAAACTTATCTAACCAAGTTCTCAGAGAAATCCTATGAAGGAATCTTTGTAGGGTATAGTCTTCATAGCAAAGCATACAGGATCTACCACTTGAAACATCAAATTGTAGAAGAATCTATTAATGTAGTTTTTGATGAATCATCTATTTTATTTAATGAGATTTCTAACAACTCTGGTCTAGGTGTTGTAGACTCTAAAATGGAAAAGCTAAAAATAAGTGACTCACCTGATCTAGAGTTACACATTAGAGATAATATAGAAATTCCTATAGAAGATACTGCAACTGCCCATGGGGAGGAAGAGAATCATCCTAATTTTCCCTACAGTACTAGGTAATGATAGGCACCTGCTAGTAGTAGTTAGACACCTTAGAGATCATCCTATTGATCAAATAATAGGTGATGCAAGATTAGGAGTAAATACTAGGAGTAGACATCATAATAAGGTTCTATATTCTATTTTTCTCTCTCAGGTAGAATCTAAAAGGTTTGAAGAAGCCAATTCAGACCCCAACTAGATTATGGCTATGCAAGAAGAGCTCAATTAATTTGAGAGATGCAAAGTCTGGAGTCTAGTTCCTAAACCTAGTGATCACAATATCATAGGCACTAAGTGGATTTACATAAATAAATTATATGAGTATGGGGTTATAGTCAAGAACAAAGCTAGATTAGTGGCTAAAGGATATAGATAAGAGGAAGGGTTAGACTTTGATAAAACCTTTACACCAATAGCTAGGCTAAAAGCCATAAGGTTATTTTAGCTCATGCAGCATTCAAAGGATACAAGGTCTACCAGATGGATGTAAAGTCAACATTCCTCAATGGTACACTGAAGGAGGAAGTCTATGTAGAGCAGCCACCGGGTTTTGTTAACCCTAAACACAACACCTTTATTTTCAGATTGCACAAGGCTATGTATGGGTTAAAACAGGCACCTAGAGCCTGGTATGAGACCCTGTCTACCTTTATTATATAGAACAAGTTCTCTAGAGGAAAGATAGACAAGACACTATTTTTTAGGGACATCAAAGGATCAAGCATCCTTGTCCAGATTTATGTAGATGACATAATCTTTGGGTCTACTAATGAGAAGTTATGTAGTAAATTTGCAAGGCTTATGCAAGGCAAGTTTTAAATGAGCAGCATGGGTGAGCTAAAGTTCTTCTTGGGATTCCAAGTTAGACAATCAGAGGATGGAATATCCATCTCTCAATCTAAGTTCACTAAGGAATTGATTAAGAGATATGGTATGAAGAATTCTTCTACCATGAGAACTCCAATGGGTTCTTCTGTATCACTACACAAGGATGAATCTGGGAAATCAGTTGATGAAACCTTGTATAGAAGCATCATTGGATCACTCTTGTATTTGACTGCTAGTAGGCCAGATATTATGTTCTCAACATGTGTCTGTGCTAGGTATCAAGCATGCCCCAAATAGTCTCATTATACTGTTGTAAAGAGAATACTGAGATATCTTAAGGGCACACCCAATCTTTGGCTTTGGTATCCTAGGGATAGTGATTTTGAACTCACAGGGTACACAGATGCAGATTTTGTAGGGTGTAAAGAAGATAGAAAAGGTACTTCTACAACTTGCCAGTTTCTAGGTAAAATTCTTATAAGTTAGAGTAGCAAGAAGCAAACAAGTGTTGCAATCTCTACAGTAGAATCTGAGTACATATCTGCTGGGAGCTGCTATGCTAAGTTGCTGTGGATTTAACATCAACTACTGTACTACAGTGTACAACTAAGAAAGTCTATTATTTTTTGTGATTCTACTAGTGCAATTTCTATTGCTAATAATCCTATTTCACACAGTAGAACTAAGCATATAGAAATTAGATATCACTTTCTCAAAGAGAATGTTGAAAAAGAATATATAAGCTTACAGTATACTCCAACAGAAAGACAAGTTGCTGACATTTTTACAAAACCCCTAGATGAAAGCAAGTTCAATTACTTTAAAGTTGAACTAGGCATGTTGAATATTGAATAAATATTTACAATTAGTAGCAACAAAAGTTTGTACAACTCTTAAAAAGATGACTAACCAAGTCTACAAATCTTAATAACCAATAAAAACTTGATCTAAGTCAAGAAATTATATTCAGAACACAAAGTTTATCTAAGTCAAAGAATTGTGTCGAGACACCATAGTGTGTGTCGAAACTATAGGTTGTATTGTATCGAGACACCAGAATGTGTGTCGACACTATAAGTAGTCGTGTGTCGAGACATTTGACAGTGTATCGACACTGATTAACAAAAGTGTGTCGAGACATTATAATTTAGTGTCGAGACATAAGGTTGTCGAGACCTTGAGGTCTGAGTCGAGAGACATGAACCTTGTGTCAACTTAAGTTGACACATCTCGATAGAATAGGTTTTCCATGTCGACACTAGATATTTCCCAATAGTTAGAAAATGACTAAATGTAACGTGCCTTTTCACCTTCAAAAGACAGTTACTATAAATAGGAGGTATAATTATTTGTTGACTTCACTTACCAAAAATCTCGAGAGACTGATTGCTGTGTGTCGAGACATAGAAATCCATAGTCGACTCCTCTCAAACTCAAGCTCTTTCAACAAGGATGGCACCCAAGATGGACGATAACATCAATGAGGGATACGAACTTGTGTGTAATGCCTTCGTATCTGCTCCAGAAGATATAAAAAATGTGATTAACCTTGTCAATGAGGCAGGTCTTGCGTATCTACTTTCAGAACCAACCAACATATGGAAGAGAGAGGTATCTGAATTCTACTCTAATGCCTCACTAAACCCTAAGTCAGGCAAGATTAAATCTAGTGTTAATGGAGAAAGAGTAAAGTTCACAATCAAAAGACTGGATAAAGTATTTCAGATTCCAAGAACTACTGAGGAATATGAACTGGATTCAAGCAAGACTGTCGAGGCCTTAGAATGGTATGGACTAGCTCCAACCACTAGATTTGGCAATTCCTTAAACAGGAAGGGAATAAATTCCCAAGGAAAATTTCTATCTGAAATAGTTGAATAGGTGCTCCTCTGCAAGACTGGAGCACATGACAGGATTTCCAAATTTATGTTTAGCCTGATGACAAAAATTATCTTCAGAATCACAACTGACTTGAATAGGGTGGTCTTTGGTAAAATTGAAGAAGGGATTCAGAAGCCCAATATGGGCAGAATAATTAGTTTGTATCTGGTAAAGGTTATTCCAGATAGTATCAATCAGAAAAATGATTCTAAGATAAATCATATCAGGAGAATGGACCTGAGAATTCTATCTAAATGGGACAAAGTCTTGTCTAAAGAGACACCATAACCTAAAAGGACAAAGGATGTAATAGGCAAGAAATCTATGGTAGAGGAAGTTGTATCCTCTAGTGATTCTGAAGAAGAGGTGAACTTAAGTTCTGATAAGGATGCTAAAGAAGAACAAGGCAGATCTCCAAGGTACTCACCTGGAACTAGTGTACAGGTGTAGGGGAAGAACATTCCAAAAAGAGAACAAATTGAGGGGGAGAACCTCTGTGAATTGTCAATGGATACACCTACTACTATTATAATAGATGTTGTATAGGAACTAGAAAAATCAAAAGATCCTGAACATGAAATGTCTGAAAAATAGATGGAGGAAGAGTATCCAAAAGATACTGAAGAAGAAATTCTTTTGTTTAAGGTATCTATCATCCAGGGGGAGATAACTGAAAATTCCTAGATTGAGGTGCCTGATGCTGAAATTCAGCATAGAGATGTTCCTTTGGAATATCTTAATACAAATATTGAAGGTACAGAACAACAAAACTTTGTTGAGATGGTCAGCTCATCAAATTCTAAGGAAGAGGAAGCTTCACAACTTAAGAAAAGAAAACTATCTGTGTTAAGAAAAGGATGTAAGAGTTACAAGAAGTATCTTAAATCTGGACCACCATCAGCTCCTATAATGGATTCTAGCTCCCTGCTAGTTCAACTACAAATCATGCTTGATAAACAAAGGCAAGACCTAGAAAAGTATGTGGATGAAAGCAACAAGGAGTTGCAATTTTAGCTGGCACAAGACATCAAGTCAATAAGATTTTGTTGGGTACATTGGAAAATGTGTACCTGATTTGAAGAAGCCCAACTTAGCTCAATGATATACATCAAGGTGTATTTGATGTTGTTTTGAGTTGACATGTGCAGGTGAAGAAGTATTAAAGAATACAGAAAAATATTCTAAGTCCACATGTCGACACCTGAAGAAATTGTGTCGACACTTCAGAATATTTGCGTCGACACTTCAGAATATCAGTGTCGACACAGTGAAAAATAGTCGACACCCAGAGAAAGTTTGTCGACTAGTGAAAGATAGTCGACCAGAGAAAAATAGTCGACTAGTGGAAGATAGTCGACTAGTGAAAGATAGTCGACCAGAGAAAGAGTGTCGACTCACAAAAGAAGATAGTCGACCTCAACTGTGTCGACACTGGGTGGATGTGTCGATACCAGAAGATTGAGTCGACACATATTGGCAGAAGTCGACTATGCTTGTGTCGACACCAGAAGACTGAGTCGACACATTTTGGCAGAGTTGAAGATTGCTGTGTCGACACATGAAGGCTGGGTCGACACATACTGAGTTCTGAATCTACAACAACTGTGTCGACACACAGGACTTGTGTCAACACACTGCAGAGTCTAGACCAAGTTATTTTCTGAAGAAGCTGTGTCGACTTAAAGGTAACTTAGTCGACATCATCAAAGACTGTGTCGACACCAAAGTCACTTGTGTCAACACAGATAGACAGATTGGTCTCGACACTTTCTAACAGACTGTCTCGACATTTTGCTGTCCAAGGCTAAGGTACAGGAACTGTTTGAAGACTTGACAGCTGTGGGTTGCCACCGTTTAACTGAAGCTGTCAGACCTGTCAGAAAACAGTTAGAAACCGGATCAGCCGGTTACCATGAAGAAAGTCTATAAATAGACACATTCAGAAGGAAATTAACTAAGAAACATAACTGAAGAAGATCTAAGAAGAAGAAACAGAAGGATTACAATCCTGTTGTAGCTTCAATTCAAGAAAGTGCTAAGCTCTAAAGAAGATCTTCATCAGTAGATCTAAGAAGAAGAAGAAGTCTGAAGTTTCATAAAAGGTGTTGGATAGAGAGGGATCCAGTCATCTTGAAGAAGAAGAAGGAAGCCATCAGTGGTTTCTCAAGAAACTGTTTGGAAATCAACTCAGCTAAGTTCAGATTCAAGAAGCTTTGAAGAAAGCTCAGATTCAGTTGATTTCATCAGCTGATCAAGAAGTGTCTTGTCCTCTTCTCTCTTAATAAAGGCAAGATATTAAAATATCTTTTCTAAATTTCTGTAGGATCTGTTTACACAGATCTGAGTTGTAAGCCTGTGTTATAAAGGCTGAGTGTAGGAGAGGTGATCTCTGAGTGGTAGGGCTATTTGCCTGAGTGTAGGAGAAGGTTATTCTCTGAGTGGTAGGCCTTGAGGCAAGGCTGAGGTAGGGCTGTTGAGCCTGAGTTGTAGGAACCTATCCAGGTTCTGAGCTGTAGGATCTGAGGATCTGAGAATAGTGGAAGTTTGGCCGAATCTAGCATATTGCTAGATAGGTGAAGGGGGAAAGTGGATGTACCCAGACCTTGGGGAACCACTATAAAACATTGTGCAATCTGTGATGCTTAGTTGTCTGTGAATGCTGTGCTAGATGTTTAAATTTGTAATTGAATTCTGCCTAGAATTATAAACAAGAAATTAGAACCTATTCACCCCCCTCTAGGTGTTTAGGTTGTCTTGAAAGTAAAACTATCAAGTGGTATCAGAGGGAGGTTCCTCAAAAAGGACTTAACAGTCTGAGGTAGATCTGAAAGGTAGAATCAAGATTTAAAAAGATGGGTTCTGGTGAGAATCATAAGGAGCTAGGGTCTATGAAATTACCCATATGCAAGAAAGAAATTTTTGGAATTTGGAAAGAATGAGTCAGACTGTTTATGGAGGCATCTGACCCAAGGATTTACATCACAGTACAGGAAGGCCCCTTCATTCCAATGAAGATATCAGTTCTTGATGCAAATATCCAAACTCCAAAGAGTTATTCAGAAATGACCAAGGATGAAATCATCTTGGCAACCATGGATAAAAGAGCTCAGAACATTATTGTTAGTGCCATAGATGATTCAACATTTCAGAATCTGATTCACTGCAAGACCTCCAAAGAGATGTGGGACACATTGATTGTCTACATGGAGGGATCTGAAGAAGTAAGGCAGGACAGGAAATCTATGCTCAATCAGGAGTATGAAAGTTTTAGACAAGGAAAATCTGATAGTATAACTGAGTGCTACACGAAATTCTATAGAATTGTGAATGAGCTTATGACCTATGGAAGAGTCTTCAGTACTTATGAACTGAATGACAAATTCTTGAGATCCTTAACAAAGGATTGGGACACAAAGATCTGTGCCATAAGAGAAGTGGCTAAATTGGCAGAGATATCTCCTCCCACCTTGTTTGGAAAGTTGCTATCCTATGAAATGCAACTTATGGTGAGGAAGGAGGAGGAAAAGAATTCAAGAGGAGAGCATAGAGAAAAGACTGTGGCATTCAATGCAGAAGCCACTAGAAAGAATAGGAGGAAATCACCATCTCCTCCTAAGGAATTTGCAGAAGATAGTTCTGAAAATTCAGATAAGGGTTCAGAAAGCTTTGATTCAGATGCAGACTTTGCTGCAATCACAAGGCAATTCCAGAGGTTCTTGAAAAAGAAGCAATGGAAGTCTAGGCATTCCACATCACAGCAAGATGATGACTATTATCAGAAGAAAAGGTCATCAAGGAAAGAGAAGAGTAGATCAAAGCCCAGCAAAGCCTCTACTTCAAAGATTGTCTGCTATTGTTGCAATAGGACTGGACATGTAGTGGCTGACTGTCCTGATAAGAGAAAGGAGTCTTCAGACAAGAAGAAGACTCATCAGAAAGGCAAGAAGGAGAAATCCTTTGTTGCAAAGAAAGATAAGAGTCTAACAGACCAGTCAACTTCAGAGTTAGAATCTGAAGCTGAAGCATATATTGGACTATATGCTGCATCTGAAGAAGAGGAGTTTCTGCAATTGCTAGACTCCATCAATGAACAAAAGAATCATCAGTGTATGGGGCTGATGTCAGGATCAGAAGAGGACATATGCCAGAATCAGTCTGGTCCTAATAAGGTACAATGTCCTTTTATTACATCTGATTGTTGTACCAGTGAAGAATCAGCTACATCTGCATCAAGTGATGTAGATGCATCTGAATCTGAAGGAGATGTCTATCAATTGATAGACAAGTATGGGGAATTGTTGCAGGCCCTTAAGAAAAGCAAGAACTTGGTTAAATCTCAGGCTCAGGAAATTGCTGAACTAAGGGTTGCTACAACTGAGTTAGAGAAAGTTATTGATCAAAAATTAAATTAAATTGCCAAGCTGAAGAATATAACTATTATTCAGATGGACACAATTAATTATACTAATGATCAAGTGAAGAGTCTGGAGGCCAGACTTAGAATTGAAAGGCATTTAGTGGCTAGTTACTCTAAGCCAAAATCTGTCTTACCCTTGATAGATGAATTTGTCACTCAAAAGGGTAAGGCTGGATTAGGATTCAAAGGTAACTTCAGGGCTGGCAGATTCAAGAGAAAAGGCAAAGCTCCTGCTCAGCCACTAAACCTTTCAGTCCCCATAAAGTTTAGTAAGGTGAAAGTGCCTTCTAATAAATATGATCATGAAGATATTCAAGGTCATATTAAGACTAATGTTCTGAAGAACAAGGGTGTAAATGCAAGCAGGCCTACCTATGGTCATAAACCCAATGGTTTTAAGAAATCAGTAGGTGAAGTTGCTGCAGCATCAGCAATGAACAGAAATTCTTCTGACAAGGATGTATCTAGATCTAGATACAATAAGTTTGAATGTTGGTGCTGTGGCAAGAGAGGCCATTTTGCACTAGACTGCTGGTATAACCCAAGTGTTATAAAGAACAATAGTCTACCTGTTAGAAGAGATTATGGTAGCTTTATTAATGCTAACCTGAACCAAGGACCCAAGACTTACTTGGGTTCTAAGGGTAAGTAATTCTGTGTTGCAGGTGAATTTAAGTTACCATGCCCCTATATGGTACTTGGATAGTGGTTGTTCCAGGCACATGACTGGAACAAAGGGGCTGCTGAAGGAGTATTCATCTGTCAAAGATGGACCTAAAGTGATCTTTGGTGGATCTGAAAAAGGAGTCATCAAAGGGTTTGGTAACATTTCTTCTAACCTAATTACTATCACTCAAGTGGCTTATGTAAAAGGTTTGAAACATAATCTAATAAGCATAAGCCAGCTAAGTGATTTAGGATATGACATTTCATTTTTTAAAGATGGATGTCATATCAAGAGGTCAAGTGATCAAAAGATCATACTGACAGGGTATAGGAAGAGAAATGTATATTGTCTTAATTTTGAATGTGAGAATAAGGCTTCTCCCATCTGTCTTGTAGCTGATGACAATGCTTCTCATTGTGTTAAGTGGCACAAGAGATTGGCTCATCTAAACTACAAGACAATTGGCCTACTCTTTAGTAAAGAGTTAGTGAGGAATGGACCTCAAGTTAAGTGTATAAAGGAAGGGATATGCTCAGCTTGTCAAAAGGGCAAGCAGACAAAATCCTCCTTTCAAAGCCTTGAAATCAAGGATTCTGTGAGGTGCTTATACCTCTTGCATATGGATCTTTTTGGTCCTATGCCAGTTCATAGTCTAGGTAGGAAAGTCTACACTTTTGTGGTTGTAGATGACTATTCAAGATTTACATGGGTGTTCTTTCTGAGACAAAAATCTGAAACCCCAAGTGTATTACTTAATTTTGTAAAGTAAATTCAGAATGAACTAAATAGTACAGTGGTCAAAATCAGAAGTGACCATGGTACTGAGTTTTAATCTGAAAGCATAACAAAATTGTGTAAAGACTTTGGGATTTTCCAAGAGTTCTCCTCACCTAGAACACCTCAGCAAAATGGAATTGCTGAAAGAAAGAATAGAACATTAATTGAAGCTGGTAGAACTCTATTGAGTGACACCTCTCTCCCAGAATATTTTTGGGCTGAGGCAGTTAACACTGCTTGTCATGTAATCAATAGGGCTACTATCACCAAAAGCCACAAAATGACTCCCTATGAGATTGTGAAAGGCAGAAAACCAAATCTATCCTACTTTAGGATCTTTGGTTGCAAGTGTTATATACTTAACAATGGCAAGTCATATTTGACTAAGTTTGCTGCCAAATCCCAGGATGGGATATTTGTTGGGTACAGCACAAATAGTAAGGCCTATAGAGTCTTCAACTTGACTACTCAAGTTGTTGAAGAATCTGTGCATGTTGTGTTTGATGAAACAAGATTAATCAACTGTGAGTTGTCTTGTAGATCAAATGACTCAACAGGTATAAGCAAAAGTATGGACAAGCTCTCCATTACTGAAGTATCAAAGGAAGATGGGGCATTGGAAAATGAAGGCTTCTGTCCATGGGGAGAACAAGACACTATAGAAGCTGAAGAAAACCAAGAGATTCAGCTAAATGAAGGAGCTGGAGATGTTCAACCAGAAGGGAATCTTCCTCCAGCTACAAAAAATTTAAGATATCATCCAGCTGATCAGATAATAGGTGATCCAAGACAGGGGGTGCAAACTAGAAGCAGAAATCAAAACACAGTTCTACATTCAAGTTTCCTATCATAAATGGAGCCTAAGAAGTTTGAAGAAGCTATCCAAGACTAGCACTGGATTGATGCTATGCAAGAGGAGCTGAATCAATTCAGAAGGTGCAATGTCTGGGAGCTTGTTCCTAAACCAAGAGGCCACAATATAATTTGCACAAAATGGATCTATAGGAACAAGCTAGATGAAAGTGGAATAATAGTAAAGAATAAAGCAAGATTGGTTGCAAAAGGATACAGGCAGGAAGAAGGGATTGACTTTGATCAAACCTTTGCTCCAGTAGCAAGGCTGGAGGCAATCAGAATATTCCTTGCCTATGCAGCCTATCAAGACTTCAAAGTATACCAGATGGATGTGAAGTCAGTATTTCTGAATGGTGATCTTAAAGAAGAAGTATATGTAGAGCAGCCATCAGGTTTTGTAGATCCTCTTAAACCTGATTTTGTTTATAAGCTTAGGAAAGCTCTGTATGGGTTAAAGCAAGCCCCAAGGGCTTGGTATGAAACCCTGTCTACTTTCCTTATTGAGAATAAATTCTCAAGAGGAAAAATTGACAAAACTCTATTCCTTAGGGAATCCAAAGGCAAGATCATCTTAGTTCAGATCTATGTTGATGACATAATCTTTGGATCTACTGAAAACAACCTTTGTAAAAAGTTTGGCAAACTTATGCAAGGGAAGTTTGAGATGAGCAGTATGGGGGAACTGAAATTCTTCTTGGGACTCCAAGTAAGACAGACTGATGATGGCTTATCCATATCCCAGTCTAAGTTCACCAAAGAATTGATTAAGAAATATGGTATGGAGTCATCCTCCACCATGAGAACTCCTATGGGAACAAGTATGCCTATATGCAAAGATGATGCAGGTAAACCTGTTGATGAGACTTTGTATAGAGGAATAGTTGGCTCACTACTATATCTCACTGCTAGTAGACCAGATATTATGTATGCTACATGTGTCTGTGCTAGGTGCCAAGCCTGCCCTAAAGAATCTCATTATACTGCAGTCAAAAGGATTCTGAGATATCTTAAGGGCACACCTAATCTAGGTCTTTGGTACCCTAGGAATAGAGATTTTCAACTAACAGGCTATTCAGATGCAGATTTTGCAGGATGTAGAGAGGATAGGAAGAGTACTACAGGTACTTGTCAATTCCTGGGAGGAAGTCTAATATCATGGAGTAGTAAGAAGCAGACCAGTGTGGCAATTTCCACAGCTGAGTCTGAGTATGTTGCTGCTGGAAGCTGCTGTGCACAGCTATTATGGATGCAGCATCAGCTTAAGGATTATGGTATTCAAGTAAGTAGAACACCTCTTTTATGTGATTCTAAGAGTGCAATTTCTATTGCTAATAATCCTGTTTCTCATAGTAGAACTAAGCATATAGAAATAAAATACCATTTTCTTAGAGAACATGTAGAAAAAGAAGACATTTCATTGGAATTTGTGAAAACAGATTATCAAATAGCAGATGTGTTTACTAAGCCCCTGGATGAGACCAAATTCAATAAATTCAAAATTGAATTAGGTATGTTAACCATTGATTAGTGTAATCAAAAAATCATCAACAATGAAGTTGAAGTGGTAACAAGACATTCAAGTGATATAAAGACACATTGAAGTAGTATCAAGTACTTTGTAGTACTTATAAGTTGTGTTGAACAAACAGAAATTGGCTAAGTAAGTTGGTGTCGACACATTCAGTAATAATGTGTCGACTCAGGGTAGTAATGTCGACAAGTCAGAGATGTTGTGTCGACACAGAAAATATGTGTCGACACTTAAGAATCTTATTGTCGACTTATCCAGGAATGTAGTGTCGACTTCACCAGGATAGTGGTGTCGACACTTACAGATTTTGTGTCGACACTTATACTAAGAGTCGACACAGAATTTCTGAAGCTCTACTATATATCTCTGGTGTCGACATAACCGCAAATTGGTGTCGACACATGATAGACGGACTTGAAGTCGAGATAATAGAAGCTTGTGTCGACACATTCCATCTGTGTCGACACTTATAGTCTGTTATTGGCGACTTTTGATCTTCTTTAAACATAAGGTATAAATAGGTCAAAAACTCATTCTATCGACACGCTTACAAGGTTTTCGAAACCCTGTGTCGACATTCTCTCTCTCTCTCTCTCTTTCTCTCATCTTTCAAGCTTTCTCGACTGATCAATGGCGCCAAAGATTGAAGAAATTGTGAATGAAGGATATGAGCTGGTGCGCCAGGCCTTTGGTGCTGCTCCTCCAGATGTTCTCAGGGTTATCTCTCTCCTCTCCGACTCAGGTTTAGCATTTCCGGTCTCCGAACCATCAAAGATATGGAAGAAGGAGGTGCATGAGTTCTTTACTTCTGCATCTGTAGTCTCTGAAAGTCAAGAGATAAAATCCACAGTTCATGGGTCACCAGTGGAGATTACACCAAGTAAGTTAAGAACAATTCTGCAATTACCTATAATTGAGAATGAAGAGGATGTCCCTGCTTCTAAATCAAGGGAGGCTCTTCAATGGTGTGGATTGGATTCCACCATGAAAATTGGAACTGCTTTCAATAGGAAAGGCATGAATCAACAGGGCAAGTTTCTGTCAGAAGTGGTTGGAAAAGTTATTCTGTGCAAGCCAGGTGGACATGATAGGATTTCTGCCTATATGTTCAGCCTAATGACCAGGATTGTGTTTAAAATTCCAACGGATTGGTCATCTGTAATCTTTGAAAAGATTAAGGAAGGAATCAAGAAGCCAAATCTGGCTAGGATAATGAGTATATACCTAAGTAAGGAGATTCCTGATGTTATGCAACAACAACCTGGAACAAAAATTAATCACATGAGAAGGATGGACATGAGATTGTTCTCCAGATGGGATAGGGTGCTGACCAAAGAGATGCCTGAAGTGGAAAGGCAGGATTCACCTGAGAACTCCCCAGGTCATGCTACCAGTACTGAGCACCAACAAGAAGAGCAAGTAAGACAAGAGGTTGAAGATCAGCCTGCTTCTACACAAGTTCAGGATGCCACAATACCTGCAAATCAAGAAGAAGTAAGAATACCAGCTCAGCAAGTTTATTCACCTACACAAACTGTATCTGCTCATGACCAGGTACAGGTGCAGGGGAGCTGGTGTATTTTCCTACAAAAGAGATTTCTAATTTTTCTATTTCTGTACAGGTCCAGGGGGAGCAAGTGCAAGAAGATGCTCAAATTGATCTATCTCCAAATTTGAATACTGCAGATGATACAGCCCAGAAGGAATATACTCTGGAGGAGTTATTCCCAAATGATGAAATAATTACTGATAGCCTGGAAGTGGAGCAAGAAATTGAGGGGGAGCCAGTGCATGTTGAGACTGTACAACATGGCACTGAAGCAGCTGTTTCTCCTCCTCCCAAAGAAAGAGTTCAAATTGATAGTACTTCTGATTCTGAGAATGAAGAAGCCAGGGGTGGCTAAGAAGAGAAAACTTATGGTCTTCCAGAGAAGGAGCAAGAGCTATAAGCAGGCTCTACAGTCTACAACACATCACACTCATTCTGACTTTGATTATAACAAGTTTTTGGTCGATTTACAAGTGAAATTGGATGAACACAGAGTGGCCATTGAAAAATATGTTGATGAGAACAACAAGTCCCTGCAGTTTGACTTAGCTCAAGATATAAAATCTATTAGGTTTGAGGTCAATATGCATAAAAAGGAGATGACAGATTGCTTCCATAAGGGAGGTAATGCTGTGGTGTATTTGGCAAAACAACAGCAGACTATCATCCCTAAGGTGGATGATATTGCTTTAAAGCAAAGCTATGTCTTGGAAAATTAGTTAAGAATGAATGACAATTTAACTGAATCTCATCATGAGATCATTGAGGAATTGAAAAAGATTGTTCCAGGCCTGTCTGCAGCTAGAGCAACAGAAATGGAAGAATTTGATAAGAACTTTCAAGCTGCTATTGATTCTGTTAAAACTGTTATCACTACCTCTCAAAAGAAAATATCTGACAAGCTTCTAAAGTTAAAACCATTTTTTAAAGAGGGTGTGAATTATCTGGATGGCCAAATTAGATTTCAGAAGGAAGATCTAAGAGATCATGTTACTAGAGAAGCCATAAAGGGGGAGAGGATGTTAGTTCATGCAGGCTCAGAGCACACCAAATGGGTGACCAATAGTATTCGAGCCACATTGGGATATCCACCATTGTGTGATGATGCTATGGTGGCTGAGTCAGGAATACAAACAAGTCTACTTGAAGGCAATCAACCTGAGGTTACCCAAGTCATTTACCCTCCTCCAGATTATGATATGATTGATCAGCAAGTTCAAGGAATGTATAGTCCTCCAAAGGAGGTTACTAATGTTGTTATTGGGAAGGTTGATAAGCCTGAGGATACTTTGAAAGACCAGCAAGATGCTCTACTTTCTAAGAAAAGATTTAGAGAGCAGGCTGAACTTAAGCCAGACTTTGAGCAGTGGAGTCCTACTTCCAGAAATATAATACTCACTGCATGGAAGGCTGTCAAAGACCAAGTGCAGGAAAGAGGCAAGTGGTACAATGAGATGGAATGGCAGAAGTATGAAGCCAGGCAAGAGGCCATAGTACAGTTTAGAAGAAAAGCCAAGCTGGGTAGGCTGCCTCCAGATGCTCAGGAGCCAAGCAAGTACTTCCCAAAGCCCTTTCATTATTTTGAAAGGCAAAGGCTCAAGGAAGAAGCAAAGAAGAAGGCTGATCTAAAAGGCAAGAAGCCAGCTGAAGATTCTGAAGCTCCTGTGAAGGCTCAAGTTCTATCTGGCAAAGGGATTGTCATTAAAGAGCCTGATCAGTCTTAATTTTTAAGTCTTTCAAAGTATTTTGTAATGTTTTGATTAAATCATTAAATGTAAATCTCTGTATTCAAACATTATCAAGTTATAAACAAAATATTGGTTGGTATCATATAATGTTCATTCTGTGATGGATTGTTTTTATTTTGTTTATATTAAGTATTCCTGTTATGTCATATATCATCAGTTTATACTTTTTATAAATGGTGTATATCATTGGCTATAGGGTTATGACTTCTCCAAATAGGGGGAGATTGTTGGGTACATTAGAAAATGTGTACCTGATTTGAAGAAGCCCAACTTAGCTCAATGATATACATCAAGGTGTATTTGATGTTGTTTTGAGTTGACATGTGCAGGTGAAGAAGTATTAAAGAATGCAGAAAAATATTCTAAGTCCACATGTCGACACCTGAAGAAATTGTGTCGACACTTCAGAATATTTGTGTCGACACTTCATAATATCAGTGTCGACACAGTGAAAGATAGTCGACACCCAGAGAAAGTTTGTCGACTAGTGAAAGATAGTCGACCAGAGAAAAATAGTCGACTAGTGGAAGATAGTCGACTAGTGAAAGATAGTCGACCAGAGAAAGAGTGTCGACTCACAAAAGAAGATAGTCGACCTCAACTGTGTCGACACTGGGTGGATGTGTCGACACCAGAAGATTGAGTCGACACATATTGGCAGAAGTCGACTATGCTTGTGTCGACACCAGAAGACTGAGTCGACACATTTTGGCAGAGTTGAAGATTGCTGTGTCGACACCTGAAGGCTGGGTCGACACATACTGAGTTCTGAATCTACAACAACTGTGTCGACACACAGGACTTGTGTCGACACACTGTAGAGTCTAGACCAAGTTATTTTCTGAAGAAGCTGTGTCGACTTAAAGGCAACTTAGTCGACATCATCAAAGACTGTGTCGACACCAAAGTCACTTGTGTCGACACAGATAGACAGATTGGTCTCGACACTTTCTAACAGACTGTCTCGACATTTTGCTGTCCAAGACTAAGGTACAAAAACTGTTTGAAGACTTGACAGCTGTGGGTTGCCACCGTTTAACTGAAGCTGTCAGACCTGTCAGAAAACAGTTAGAAACCGGATCAGCCGGTTACCATGAAGAAAGTCTATAAATAGACACATTCAGAAGGAAATTAACTAAGAAACATAACTGAAGAAGATCTAAGAAGAAGAAACAGAAGGATTACAATCCTGTTGTAGCTTCAATTCAAGAAAGTGCTAAGCTCTAAAGAAGATCTTCATCAGTAGATCTAAGAAGAAGAAGAAGTCTGAAGTTTCAGAAAAGGTGTTGGATAGAGAGGGATCCAGTCATCTTGAAGAAGAAGAAGGAAGCCATCAGTGGTTTCTCAAGAAGCTGTTTGGAAATCAACTCAGCTAAGTTCAGATTCAAGAAGCTTTGAAGAAAGCTCAGATTCAGTTGATTTCATCAGCTGATCAAGAAGTGTCTTGTCCACTTCTCTCTCAACAAAGGCAAGACATTAAAATATCTTTTCTAAATTTCTGTAGGATCTGTTTACACAGATCTGAGTTGTAAGCCTGTGTTATAAAGGCTGAGTGTAGGAGAGGTGATCTCTGAGTGGTAGGGCTATTTGCCTGAGTGTAGGAGAAGGTTATTCTCTGAGTGGTAGGCCTTGAGGCAAGGCTGAGGTAGGGCTGTTGAGCCTGAGTTGTAGGAACCTATCTAGGTTCTGAGCTGTAGGATCTGAGGATCTGAGAATAGTGGAAGTTTGGCCGAATCTAGCATATTGCTAGATAGGTGAAGGGGGAAAGTGGATGTACCCAGACCTTGGGGAACCACTATAAAACATTGTGCAATCTGTGATGCTTAGTTGTCTGTGAATGCTGTGCTAGATGTTTAAATTTGTAATTGAATTCTGCCTAGAATTATAAACAAGAAATTAGAACCTATTCACCCCCCCTCTAGGTGTTTAGGTTGTCTTGAAAGTAAAACTATCAGATTTGAAGTAAACTTATTAAAGAAAGATATGACTGAGTTCATTGAGAAAGGAGCACATGTTGTTATCTACCTAGCCAAGCAACAACAGGAAGCCAAACAACTAGAGGCTGATATGACAATCAAGCTAGGCTATGTCCTTGAGAATCAGAATAGAATGCATGAAAATATGATAGTTGTGCATGATACAATATTGGGAGAAATAAAGAATCAAACCACTGTTTTGGAAACAAAACTTAATTCCACTGCCACAGATATAGACACCAAACTGAAAAATCATTAAGAATTTCTGCTTAAGGACACCAAGGCTTCTGATAAGAGTTTGGACAAAAATTTACTAAGAGTTAAGAACACAGTAACATCAGAAATTAATTATCTAGATGGTCAAGTGTGATTTCACAAAAATGATTTAAGGGATCATATTGAAAGAGAAGTCATAAAGGGGGAGAGGGTAATGATTAAGGCCAGTTCTAAACATGCTACCTGGATATCAAACAATATTAGAGTCACTTTAGGCTTTCCTCCCCTATGGTATGATGGAGATCAAACTACTGAGTCTAGTTGTCAACCACCTCAACTTGAAGCACCTCATGCTACTGGAATCTATGATCATGAGCATACCATGTATAATCATCCTGCAGCATAAGCTACTTTTGAGTCTATCCAAGCAACGGTCAACATATGCACAGTACTCCTCAAGGTTTAGATCAGAATATAATCTGTGAGAAAGTGGACAAGTCTTTTACTGCTCCGGAGATAGAGGCCCAGCTATCAAAGAAAAGGTTAGAGAATAAGCTGAAACTAGACCAGATTTTGAGCAATGGAGTCCAACCTCCATATCAATAATTCTTCCTTCATGGAAGGCTGTAAATTCTAATGTCATAAATAGGGACAAATGGTACAATGAACAGGAATAGGACAAACATCTTAAGCAGCAACAAGTTATCCAGAAGTTCAGATATGATCTGAAGAAAGGAAAGCTTCCTGCTAAGTCAATTGAGCCCAACAAATATTTCCAAAAGTCATACCATTATTTTGAAAGATAAAGGTTGAAAGAAGAAGAAATTGCAAAAGCTAAAGCTAAGAATGACAAAGGAAAGGAGGTTGCTGATGACAAGGTGCCTGAGGTGAAAGCAAAGATACAATCTGGAAAAGGCATTGTTATCAAAGAACCAGAGCTGCCTTAGAATGTTCTTTGTTTTAAATTTCATATGAAAAACTTGATCTGTAACTATCGTGTAACCAAAGCTTGTAGCAGTAAACCTTGTGATAAACAATTAATGAAAATCTTGGCTTACTCAATATTTCATGTGTTGTTAATTAGGATTGCAATTGTTTGCCTTATCTTCTGATCAACATTATTATTTTTTATATGTGTTTTTATCTGTGGTATTTCACATAAAGTATTGCATTGTATTCTTAATGTATTTATCATTATATTTTGGTATCATGTTGTATATCATTGAATTGGGGTTATGACTTCTCCAAATAGGGGGAGATTGTTGAGTACATTGGTCATAATGTACTTGATTTGAAGAAGTCTTTTCAGCTCAATGATATACACATAGTTATATTTGATGGATGTTAAGTTCATGTGTGTAGGAAAATAAAGCTAAGTATAATAGTGTCGAGACACTCAGGACTAGTGTCAACACACACTGAACAAGTTGTATCGAGACAAAGAGAAGTTGTGTTGATACTAATGACAAGTGTCGACACACTTTATACAAGTAATGTCGAGACTGAAGACAACTATGTCGACACTCAGTACTAGTGTCGACACACTTCACTAGTTGAGTCACGATTGGAAGCAAGTTGTGTCGACACTCAGGACTAGTGTCGACACATTCTACATAAGTTGTGTCGAGACAAGTTTAAGGGCTGTGTCGACACACTCAGAAGTTTATCGACACCACTACAAGAGCAGTGTCGACACCCAGGACTTGTGTCGACACATTCAACAGTCAAATTTCAACACTTCATGCATATTTGTTTCTTAAGTACAGAAATCAAGACAGAGGTACTTACAACTGTCAAAACTATTAGATGCCAGTTATTAACCGGATCAGCCGTTTACTCCTAACAGAGTCTATTTAAAGGGATCAACTCTTCAGAAAAAGTAACAAGAATAATTTGGTGAAGACAGATCTTAGAAGCATTAACTATAATTTAGAAGGTGGAGAAAAGCCAGATCAAGAATCATCTTCAACATTCTCCGGCCTAGGTCTACCCTAATTTCAACTTCAAGAAGCTTTGAAAAGCTAAGAAGGGTTGGATCAGATTTATCTTGATAAGATCAAAGGAAGCAAACACATCATGATTTGATCAAAAAGCTGTCACTCATTTCTCTCTTGCTGGGTGTCATTTTCTGAATCTATTCCATTTACCTTCATTAATTGTGTAAGATCTACTTATAGATCTGAGTGTAGGAGAATCATTCTCTTTAAGTTGTAAGCATGTGTTATAAAGGTTGAGGTAGGGCTGAGATTGCCTGAGGTAGGAGAAGTAGGTATTTCTCTGAGTTGTAGGGCAGGATTTGCCTGAGGAGTAGGAATATGGATTCATTCTGAGGTAGAGTTCTTGGGAAGAACTTGAGGTATATGATCTTGGTGATCTAAGTGGTAAGACTTGTATAGTCTGAGTTGTAGGAGCCAGCTAGGCTCTGAGCTGTAAGATCTGAGGATCTGAGTAAAAGAAGGAGAAGGAGTTTGGCCGAATCTAGTTCATTGCTAGATATGCGAAGGGGGAAAGTGGATGTACCCATAAATTGGGGAACCACTATAAATCTGTATGCAATGTGCTATGATTGCTGTGCTGTGATAGTTTTTAAATTGATGTTAAGATTATCTTGTTTATCTGACTGTGTTAATCTACATAAAGAAAGTATAACTCTGAATTTTTAAAGGGGTATCCATAGTTTAAATTGGACCTATTCACCCCCTCTAGGTCATTCTCAATCCTAAAGCAAACATTTATAACCCTGCTGACCCGGAAAGGGTATTTTATTACACCTTGTTACTGAATCTAGGAGTACGCCCACCTGATCATCTAGATCACTCGCAGGAAATGCTAGTGATAGGAAACAATATGGGGGTCAACCCGGCGAATGCCAAGATTCTCCCACCCTATGATGGATAAATACTGCTGATCTAGGAGGTCGCACCTCTGGTCACCCCTGCTGGAAACCCGCTCGCACCTGGTGAGCTGTTCATTACCTTCTCACGCATTTTCATTTATTTATACCTTCCTTCTCACAGTGCCTCTCGTAGTTCCCCCTTCGAGACCACGGGCCTGACCAGTCCACTACCCAAAACTCCTGCCGCTGAGACCCTTCCTGACCTCATGACAGGTATAAGGCTCTCGACCGAAAAGGCCAACAACCCTCCTCTATCTTCCGAGATCCATCTCTCAGGAAAGGCGTCACCTCGTCCAAGATTCGATAAGTCGTGCCAGTCTGTCTTAGAAAGACCCTTTGAGGGGAGACCTAGATCTTCTCGCCCGCACCCGGGCGAAGTTTCCATCCTTATGCCATGTGAGTAAAAGCACTCTCCTTCTTACATATAATTGGTCTCAAAAGGCTAATCAATTCCTTGCAAGGCTATCAGGAAGTTCCAGCGACTGATCTTGACGCCGACGAGGAGGAGTTCTCGCCCCCTTCTCCCCACGAGCTTGTGAATTTCCTTGGTTACCCTGGGGATGTTGAGACAATGAAGGAGCTGATGGTGGAGGTCCTAGGGAAACTCATCTGGATGCAGCGGGAAGTCGTCAACCAGGCGAATTAGCATCAAACAGCTACAGGGCACTGTCTGGGCATTCTTGAGAGGGAATACTCGCATCTTATTGACGAGATGGAGCGTCACGGAGGCAGATGCGAGGAGACTTCTCCTGGGAGACACATCACACGAGAAAGGGACTAGATGCACCTGGTTAATCAAGAGCTGACTGCCATGAGTGTATACTACTATCCGTGAGTGATACCGAGGTCAGGGATGCTAGGCTGGGGTCGCTAACAGTGGATCAAATACTGAGCCTACTGACACTCGTGCCCCTTAGACCCTTTTTCTTCTTTTATCTTGTCCCACTACATCATTATTACTACTATTATTTTTGTTTATTATGCAACAATGAACTCTGGGCTTGCTTTCGTTTTGCGAGTGGCTAATTTACTCTAAGCAATGCTTCCACCCTGCGTAATATTTTACGTCCTGTCGAATGCTGCCTTATCGCGCAAAGTTTATCTTTTACTATTTACCTTGCTTTTCCCGCCCCTACCTAGGGCTTTCTCTGGCGGCATCTGCCAATAACTGGCGAGTGGGGCGAAGGTGGGGCCGACCAAACTTATGAGGCGCCAGGGTGGCGTGATTGCTATCTACACCACCCACGCCTGGGAAACCCTAAATTTTCAATTTTTTATAAATAGGCCACCCCCATTTACCGCATTTACTATTTCTTTACACTATGGTCATCTCCCTCTCTGTACTCATTCGCACTTCCGTCATCATCTGCGCTCGCGCAACTTCTTCCTTGAACCTTTTGCTCACACAATGTCGGGAGATATCGATGGTCGGACCAAGTATGCCCGGGCCTTTACTGTACATGAGTTCCATCCCTACAAGCTGATTGAGGAGGAGTACTTATTGGCGATAGCCAACTTCATGCTGCCCGGATTCGTCAGGAGCCACCCAGCAGCTCCGAGAGGATCAACTATCTACTAGAAGGGGAACTTGCCATTCCACTGGAGCATTTCGAGGTGGGTCTCCGTCTCCCCCTGTGGCGGAAGTGCGTTAGGCGCTCCGATATTTCGGGTTTGTTCTCGCACAACTCAATCCAAACTCCGTCTCTATACAGGTGGATTTTGCCTGCTACATGCAAAAGGAGAGGATTGAGTTCAATCTCTCATTCTTCCGCAAGGTCTTCAATTTCCAAGCCAAAAGTGGGATCGTATTTTTCTCTGGCCAGATGGTTAAGACTAGTGGTCTCGCTAACAAGAACCACAACTGGCTCCAAAAATTCATCTTCGTGGCAGGGGATTTCAACAACGTCCCTCTTTCTCCCCAACAATATGACGAGGCTACTTACAAGCCTTCCTCGCTAGGGCGTCATGAGACCACCCTGCACGCTTTCTTGGGTTCAAAGAATTTCGATGTCAAGTTTCTACGGCGGGACCTCGACTCTCTCCTTCCCGTTTTCGCCGATTAAGGTATCTCTTATTCTCTCTATTGCCAAATCCCGCCTTAAAACCATAGGCTTTGTGTTAATTCTGCACTCGCACAGGTGAGCGAGATGTCCCCGAGCACTAACCCTATGAAGACGTCGGGACTCTTGCCCCCAGAGTGGCTCTCACAAAATCCATGGCCGCGACCTGCAGGAAAGAGCCAAACACCTCATCTCAGTTGAGTGCCCTGAAGTGAAAGTGTGACGCACCTCCTGCATGATCTTCCAAGAAATCAAAGTCATCGGCGCTTTCCAAGGGTAAGAAGGCCATCGTCGAAGCTACTCCTGAAAACACTCCGGTCATGGTGGATGCATTGGGAAACACCGCTAGCACGTCTGCTAAGATCTTTGCTGCGGCGAAGAAGGTTCCTACGGGACCCGTGCCGAGAGGGCACCGGAACCTTGGACTTGGCAAGAAGTACCTGGATGAAGTGGGCCTACCCTTACTCTAGTGGGACAAGAATGCTAATCGTGCCTCAATCTCCACACTCCTCTCGTCCTAGGTGGAGCAAGACACCACTAGCAACGAGTCCTTTTCCTTCGCCTTCATGCTCTACGAGCGAGAAGATGCCAACATATTCGATGAAGGGTCCACCCGGATGCTTGCGCATGAGATCGCGCGAGTCCAACTATGTGATCTTTAGCTTGTGCACATCGCGTAGTAGCCTCCATATCGAGCGTGACCTTAATGATATTAAGAAGTCATGGGAGCCCGTGTCTGCCGAGATCATATCTTTGAAGCTCCAGCTGGAGGCCTCAGAGGAACTCCTCACCAGCCATCTAGTTCTAGGGGTGAGTATGATTTCACTTGGGTCTCCACGTGTCTGTCTTTCTCCCTTGCTAACATTTGCTTATACTTTTCTCGAAGGATTCTGCAAATGCCAACCTACTGTGTGTTAGAGTTGCCAGCTCGAGGGTGAGGTCACGGGGCTGAGGGCCGAGAATAAGTGCCTGATGGACACCATTATTTCGCCACCTTCCAGCGAGAAAGGAAAGCTGTACCAGTATACAAATTATGAAATTGAAGTTATGATACAGGTGAATGCCCAGGCGGAAGAGAAACATGCGATCGAGGTACTGCGAGAGGCTGGGCTTCTGAACGAAAGTAGCAAGAAACTCATGACGCACAACATTCTTCCATGGCTATTCACTCTTATTGATGTATCATAAGATGAAGTTACCCTTCCGCGTGAGGACGATGCTTCCCGTGAGGACCAAGTGTCTTCCAACGAGGAGTCTGATGACTCCTCCTGAGGATCTCCCTATTGCTTTTTTACTGTAATTCTTAACAGGGGCGAGACCCCTCTTTTTGTACACAAAAAGTTACTTTACTTAATTAATGAGAATTCTTCTTTATTTGTGATTCTTCGCTCTTCATGATTTTTTATTTCTCGCCTCTCGTCACTCGCAAAAGGCTTATACATTCGCTCGTCGCCGAACCTTAGTTACTAGGCCACGAACGAAGCGTTCTCGCCTAATTAAGGGCATTGGGCAAAGTCATGACTCAATCATTGTAATGCCCCCGATTTTTCTGCGATTATTTAAATTCTCGTTTGGCGTTACGTCGACGCATTTTCTTGGCTTACACCATCTGTGGAGTGTGGTCTTAACTCCTTAGAACTGGGTGCCCTATTTTGTAGCCTGTTGGCAAGATCTCCCTAGCAAGCCGAGTCGTTTTGGGTGACCCGGTGTGGCCTCTCGGGGGATGCTTGTGTTTTGTCTTCGGGAGGGTATAACTTGAGTTCTGTTCGTCGAAAGTTAGTTTCGACTTCTCCTTTGTGTTCGTAGCGTGGATATTTAGCTACGGTGCGAATTTTGTCGAATTCCGAGATAGTTTGGTTTTTGCGTCGCTTTGGGTGTGCCATTAGTAAAGACTTGAAGAAATTCTCTTTTTTGTACTTAAGGAGCAGGCGGTTGGGTTCGGTTTTGCTGAATCGATGCTTTAAAGCTTATATAAAAGCCTTATTAAGAAGTGGCAGGCCCACTTCTCCTCTCTTCTTCTCCCCAAGACCGAAACCGCTGCTCCTGTTCGCGGAAAATAGAGGAAACTGCCGGACCTGCTTCTCCTTCGGACGATGATTCCGGGAGTGTTTGTGGACGGATTTCGATTCCGAAAGCGGCGTTGTCTTGATCTCGCTCAGATCTTCGTTTTGACGGTATGAGGTTTGTTTTTCGTGGAGTATTAGGAGGCTTGGATTTTCGGTTTCTTATGGTTTTCCGCCATTAAAGTGCGAGTTTGCTTGTTAGGTGTTGCTCCTTCTAGTGCGGAACGAAGAGGAGGGAAAGCCGACCAAGCTTCGCCGTAAATCGAGGCAAGTGGTATTCTTGCCCTTGCCATTGTTGTTCTTTTGAATTTTGAAATGTTTCCCGGTTAGCCCTAGGGTAGAAACCAAGCATATTCTCTTTTATCTTGCTAAATTTAGGGCTTAGATTCTCCTATGAGCCCCCCTCCTTGTGCTGTTTGCTGAACCTGCTAGTTGTGTTCACCATTTAGACTCCAAATTTGTAGTTCTAGTTGGGTGCTTTTGCGGGTGGGGCCAAGAGAGAGAGTGAGGGAGGAATTTGTGGTAGGACTTTGGTTAGAACCAGTCTTGGTAGACTCTCGGGTTTTGGTGTTGAGTGTGGTGAACACACTCAAAGCCAAAAGCCGCCCGGACTTGGCGTTGAGTGTGGTGGACACACTCAAGCCATAGTTTGGTCTGTTCCTTGCGGCTGAGTGGTGGGGTGATTGAGTGAGAATTTTTGTCTAAGTCAAAATCGACGGGAATCACCAAGTGATTCCCGCCAATTTCGACGTGTAATGTCAGCGATTCCCACCGATCGGCGAGAATCATCCTTGATTCCCACCGATTTGGCGAGAATCATCCTTGATTCCCGCCGATTCGGCGAGAATCATTCTGGATTCCCGCCGATCGGCGAGAATCATCCTGGATTCTCGCCGATTCGGCGAGAATCATCCTGCATTCCCGCCGATTCGGCGAGAATCAGTCGGCATTCCCCCCGACCTCCTCTTATTGGCGATGGTTTAGGATCTTCCTGCGGGAATGAACTTTGGCGTAGAGTGAGTTGACCTCACTCAACACCAAAGCTTCTTTGGCGTTTAGGGAGGTGGACTCACTCAACGCCACCATTGGGTTTTTTGGTTTTGCTAAAGGCGTTGAGGGAGTGGACCTTACTCAACGCCATAGCTGTTTTGGCATTGAGTGAGGTTAGCTCACTCAACGCCACTGCCTCTTTTGCTGAAGGCATTGAGGCAGTGGACCTCACTCAATGCCATGGCTGTTTTGGCGTTGAGTGAGGATAGCTCACTCAACGCCAGTGCTGCTCTTGTGGAGGGCGTTGGGTGAGTGATTCTCACTCAACGCCATGGATGTTCTGGCACTGAGTGAGGCTAAATCAATCAACGCTAAGGTCTGGTTAGGCGCTGAGTGGGTTCCACTCAACGCCAAGCCGTGTTGAGTAACTTCAACATTGTTTCTCTTTCCTCGATTTTCATTCCCGAGTGAATTCCTTGATTTTATTTTGAGTTTCCTTGTCGGCCATGTTTTTTTTCTTTCCTAAAGGCCGAATCGTGGGTCGTGGTTAGTAGTGGTGGTTTGAAGCTCTTCATGGGGGAGGTGTTGTGTAATTTAGCCAAGGCCACAATTATTCTTCTATCTTGCTCCAGGTACAGGCTGGGCAAGGGGGTGGAAGGTCCCTTGTGCTTTCACATGTAGACCCTTGAGCTTGTTGGCTTGGAAATGGTGGTTGGGGGACTGAGTTTGCCTCCAACCCGGATCCATGTTGTTTGTTTTTGCTACTACCATCTCCCACAGCTTAGGGTGTTAGAAGTTTCTCCCTTGGTTGATTGCAGCACTTTGGGCTATTAGTATCCTTGTAGACCCTGCAGGATGTAGTTTCTGGGCAGGGTTGGTGCTGATACCTCACACGTAGTGCATTCCTTGTTGTCTTGCCTTGGGCAGTTTTGACTTTTTCTGCTGTGTGTTTTCCTCTTTTATTTATTCCCTGGTTGACACTTCCATGCAGTTTTTCCTTATTTTGCCTGCTGAGGTATTCTTTCTTCTTTTGAATGCCTCAGGTTCTGAGCAGTAGCCAGTTTGGTGGCTAGGTTGCGGTGGTGTTGCTGGTGGTTTCTTGGACTTTGGAGATCCTGTTGCTTTGTTAGTGAGGTAGTTTTTCTGTACTTTTCTTACAGACATACGTATTTGCCTTTGGGTTCGTGTCAGGTTGTTGGCTCCCACTGGTAGTTTTTACCTTTGTACTAGATATATTACTTTTGCTGCTACCATTTTCTAGAGAGAGTCTACTTGCTCTGGGGAGGATTTATGCTAGGTTGCTAGTTATTTTAAAACTACAATTATTATTATTATAAGATTATTGCATGATCAGCATGTTTTATAAAGGTAAATCACTATTTTCCAAACAATGTATAAAGATCGTTTCCTTATATATAATATAAATTAAATGTAGAGTCTTGCATGACATAAGTGGTCCTCTTAGGGCTCTTATGCACTTCTTAGGATGTCAAACCTGAATAAAATATTTTTCCGCAGCGCTTAAGTATAGTTTTTAAATGTGGACTAGGTGATCCACCGAGCTGAGGGATACGACCTCTAAAGTATAACTGATTTTCTAATCATTACACTCATAAATTTCTTTCATAAAGTGTAGTAGATGGTTTTTCCTGAGCGTCAGCAGTTATCCCCTGCTTGACGTGGCATCATGACGCGCGTTTTCTCATACTCTGATAATACTTTTATTCGGAGAAAATGCGGGTTGTGACAGTTGGTATCAGAGGGAGGTTGCTTGACAAGTTAGTCGGGCAACCTTCCTTTGATTGCTTTAGTAGTTCAGCATCATGTCATTCACACACCAATATATCATCAGTATGTCTTGGCAAAAGCATGAACACTACACTCATAGCATAATAGAAAGTATACGGGGCATATTATGTAGTATGGGATGCATAATATGTGTTTGTATATGGATCCACCATAGGGGCAACATGTGAGGGTTATGTAGTATGGGATGCATAACCTCACCACATGGCTGCAACTAGCACGTTTTCTTTTCTTCGTTGCATGCGAATTTTATGTAGTATGGGATGCATAATATTTTCATGCGTACGCCGCTCATAACATGCATTAGGGCCTTTTTAGAATGCATAGCACAAACATGCATAACATAACATTGCATAAGCACAACGTGCCAATCTAAAGACTGGCAGGATGATATATATACACGCATAAGTTTTTGAGTCAAAAATAATATAAAGTCATGCATTCCCGATCTAGGCACAAGAATTATTATGGTGGTTGTTAACCATCCTAGGTTAGGGCATAACATCAATTTTTTTGTAAAAAAAAAAAACTCCCAGAGCAAGTTTAGCAGCTTTAAGTTCATATCTATATATGTATTGTCTGTACTTGTAGTTGGGTCCAGCCGTTGTACTAATATCTAACTAGTGTAGCTTGACTTTAGGATGACGAGACATCCTTCGACTAGATCGACTCCCCTGTCTGAGGGTGAGTCATCTGGAGCTCAGAATAATGCGGTAATCGAAAGCTTGCGGCAGAGTAGCGATTCCTTGACCAGGCAGTTGGTGGAGGTGCGAGCCCAGATCCAGTCTTTGGTGGTAGTTGTGGCAGGTCAGACTCAGGGAGTGCAAGGCCCTGCAGGGGGGATTACTGTTCCTCCCCCTCCTGCACCCTTAAGACCTCCAGTGGTGGTGCCAGTGGAGATGGCCTTCATCTCGCAGTTTCAGAGGCTGAGCCCTCCCACTTATGAGGGGAAGGAAGATTTCATGGTGATAGACGACTGGCTGATCTCCATGGAGGAGATGTTCACAAACTCAGGGATTGTAAACGATCAGAGGGTGATGTTAGCCGCCTATCAGCTTAAAGGTTTGGCTAAGAATTGGTGGCTGAGAGAGAAGGAGAGCTTGGAAGCTGGATGCTCTTGGGAGGTGTTCAAGGAGATGCTGTTGAGGAAGTTCTTACCCTCGGTCGAGCGTGACCGCCTCATGAATAACTTCCTCCATCTGAAGCAAAGGAAACTCATGGTGGGTGAGTATGAGATAGAGTTCAGCAAGCTGAGCCGTTTTGCCCCTGGATTGGTCAGCATTGAGGCTGATCGAGTTAAGTGATTTCTCGGTGGTTTGAGGAGTGAGGTGCAGCAGTTGACCAGTGCTTATGGATCAGAGACTTATGTAGGATGTTGGTACCCTAGATGTGATTTGGCTTATGTAATCCCTTTCCAGCCCCTCTTGATCCATATAAAGATATATGATCATGTTTAGACTCTGTTTAGTCTCCCTAGGGCAGTTTATAAACTGACCTAGAGCTTAGGTTAGAAGTTCTAGATGTTTTTGTGGTTAAGGCTTTTCCGTTCGACCATCGTCGAATGAGGCCTCGCGATCGTCGATCATTGGTCGACGATAGCAGGGCTATTGAATCGTTGAAGTCAAGACAATTATCGTCGACCGTTGGTCGACGATCTCAGAGCAAGCTTACTACGCTCTGAAGGTTGGTCGACGATCTGTCATCAGCAGATCGACGATCGTGTTCTTGCTTCACGATTTCTGTCTCGACAGATATTTGCCTTTGCTGGTCGACGATCTATTAGCTGGTCGACGATTTCTGGTCGACGATTTCTGTTCCGACAGATTCCTGCTATTAGTCGACGATCTGTTAGCTAGGTCGACGATCATCGAACTCCTGTTCGACGATTTCTGTCTGCTTTTATCTGTTCGTATTTATTTTATTCCTTGGTTTATTTCCAAGTGTGTTAGCTTGTGGTTAGAAAGATTTTCTGAAGTTATTGTTGCTAAATTTATGGCTTAAATTCAAATGAATTACTTACCAAATATGTCAAGCATAAATTACGGGATTCAGTATTCTTGATAAAGCATTTTGTCCTATTATACAAATTGCGTTGACTTTATCTTTCCAGCTTGTTTTCTAGCCGTTGGTACTATGTACTATTTCCAAGAATGGTACGTCTTTATGCTGAGATATTTTTCCCGCTTATTTTATTCCTTATTGGGACTGACAGAAAGTTAATAGGCCATTCTATTCCTATTGCTATATTCTATTTTTGAGATAATCTGTTGCAGGGCTCGAGAATTCAAATCAATAGAGCCGTTCCAAAGAAAAAAAACGAGAAGACTTATTTAAGAGAGATTCTTCTCTCAGCAAAAGAGAAGTTACAGACACAGAGAAATATTATTCATTCGCTCAAGCATCATCAGAGCAGCTCTTCACCATATCTCGACAAGAAGAAGAAAAGTTTTCCTGAAGCAAAAGCCCAGAGCAATCATCTTTCATTCTCAAAGTCTCCTGAGCATCTGCTTAGAGTCTTAAAGACTTCAGAAAGAGCTCCAGTTCTGCTTCAAGTGCTCCAGAATCTTAAGACCTGATAAAAATCAGTCTTCAGATCTCTGAGGATTTAGTTTCAGTATATCTGAAACTCCTTCATCCTGAAGCAAAGGCTTCCCCTGGACTTTCACTGAGCCAGGGGGAGACTTTGATTCTTTAGAGAATCCACAAATCTTCTCTAATCTGTACTTACAACAGAGAAGATATTCTAACCCTCTCAACCCCATTGTAAAAGAGTTTTCACACCTCTTCAAAAGTGAACTTTGGTGATAGGGCACCTTATCAACAACCTGTGGTTGAGCATCCTTATCAAAAGCTCAAAGGGTCTGTTTGATCTACCTGAATCAGATCATTGGTGGCAGGGCATCTTAGCAAAAACCTGTAGTGGATTCCTACCAGGGTGGTAGAAGAGTGGATGTACCTATTTAAAGGGAACCACTATATATCCTGTGTCCATCTGGTTATCTTGCTTATTCATCTTATTCTGTGGCTGTGATAGAACTACCTAGGATTGCTAGTTGCTGTGTTAGGCTCTTAGGGTTCAAGTATCAGATTACTTATTCCGCAAATAAACTCCAAGGGAGCTGATTAGTTGTTCATAAAATTTGAATACTCTATTCACCCCCCTCTAGAGTAGTTTACAACTTATCCCCTCACTTTCAATTGGTATCAGAGGGAGGTTGGCTGTTCATACAGGCTAACACCTGAGTTAAAAGATCCAGTGATAAGTTGTTTTCTGATACCATTCACAAACACTTTTACACATGGCCCAGTCTAAGGATTATTCAAGCACCAGACCTCCTGTATGCAACTTGTCCAAGTTTGGCATATGGAAGGCCAGGATAAGACTATACATGAATTCTATTGATGAAGATATCTTTTCTTCTTTTTTGACAGGACCACCTGCTAGGCCTGCTGCTGCTTCCACTTCTGCTGATCTCAGTGCTGTGCCACCACCTGACTACAATGAAACTTACAAGAAGGCAAAAGCAGCTGATGCTAAAGCAATGAATATCCTAGCTCAGACAATGTCTGATGAGATATTCCAGAAGCTGGCTGAATGCACCTCAGCCAAAGCTATGTGGGATTCCCTCAACCACATAGTTGCTGGCTCAGCTGATGAGAGGAAGGACAGGAGATCCAATCTCACCTCTCAGTATGAAAATTTCAAGAAGGATGATGCTGAAGACATTGACACAATGTACACAAGACTCAGTTCAATAATAAGTGAACTGAGGTCTTTGGACAAGGAGATAACCTTGTCAGAAGTAAATGACAAGATCCTGATGTGCCTTCCCATCTCTTGGGACTCAAGGATATGGCCCATCAAGGATGGAAGAAACACTGTGGAACTCTCCACAGAAGCTCTGTTGGGAAAGCTCAAGTCATATGAGCAAACTCTAAAGAGCAGAGCTGCTGCATTTGAAGTAAAAACTCCTACACCTACAAAGAAAGAGCACTCTCTAGCTCTTAAGGCGGCTGAGACTTCTGAAGGAAGTCAATCAAATGAGGAGTTACTGGCACTCATTGCCAAGAGGTTCTTCAACATGGGAAGAAGAGACCTCAGAAAGAAGTTCTCCAAGCATGAGGACAAACCAAGGTATGACAAGACTCCATCTAAAGAAATCATTTGTTATGTTTGCAGCAAGCCTGGACACATTGCTCCAGATTGTCCAGAGAAGAAACACAAGGAGAAGAAACATGAGAAAGAGTACAGGAAGCACCACTCCAAGTCCTCATCACACAAATACAAGAAGAAGGACAAGGGATTTGTGGCTGCTACCTGGAGTGAAACAGAAGAGGATACCTGCTCCTCTAGCTCCAGTGATTCAGAAGAAGAAGAAGAGAAGAAAGCCAAAGAGGTCTGCCTCATGGCTATTGATGCCTGCAGCTCTCTGTCAGCTGCAGAGAATTCTGAAGAAGAAGGAGACAATGAAGAAGATTCCTTTATGGAGGACCAGGTAATCGACTCATTTGATTTCTCATCTCCTGAGTTCAAACTAAAATTTAAAACTCTATGTTTAGACTTACTATTATCTGAAAAAGAAATTAAGTCACTTAGATTAAAAATAATGGAACTAGACATGGAAGGTACTGAAATAATCAGATTAGAAAAGGAATTAGAAAGCTCAAAAGAAGAAGTAACATTCCTAAAATTAGAACTAGCTAAATCTAAGAGGTTAGAAGAACAATTAAATGGCAGAAGCCTTAAATTATCTGAAATAACCTGTATAGCAAACACTAGGGTTGGTAATGATAAACTAGGCTTAGGTGCTACACCTAGTGAACCCATCCTCCTCACAAAGGAGAGATTTAGCACTCCAGTAAAATTTGTTTCTGAATCAGGAATAAAGAATACTGAGGAAATTGAAAAATGCAAGAAAATTCAGAATAAGATTAAGAAAGAGAATAGGAAGAAAAAATTTCTAGCTTTACAAAAATCGTCGAACATTAATCGACGATCGTCAAACCAATCGTCGAACGTCTATCGACGATCGCTGAACACCTTCACCAAGTATGATATCTTTGGTGCAGGAGATCGACGATCTCATCTTGAGTCGTCGACCAGTGATCGACGATCGTTGAATCCAGAATATAGCTCTACTACAAATGATCGACGATATGGCTTGCGATCGTCGACCGTGGATCGACGATCTGGACTTAAGCTGGAAAATAAATTTCAAACTTCCAGATGTGCAAATCCCAATCACTACCCTAGGATGTTTAATCCTTCAACTGAATGGATTATCCCACCTAGGAGATCACACCCTTTAGGATATAAATCTAAGCCTGCAAGATCTTTTATATCTAGTTTTTCTTTTGTGAAGAAAACTGGACCCAAGGTAACCTGGGTCCACAATGTATAACTGTTCTGTCTGCAGGTAAAGACCTATCCAGTCATACATGACAAATGGTATCTGGATAGTGGATGCTCAAAGCATATGACAGGAAAGAAGAAGAATCTGTCAGGGTTCAAAGCCAAGCTGGGACCAAGAGTTGTATTTGGGGATTCCAGCTGTGGACAGACTGAAGGGTATGGCAGCTTCACCATAGGAGCTGTAACATTCAAGAAGGTTGCGTATGTCTCCGGACTAAAGCACAACCTAATCTCTGTAAGTCAAATGTGTGATGCTGGGTACAAGGTATGGTTTACTGACACTGCTTGTAATATTGCTTTAAATAATACTGTTGTGTTAGTAGGTATTAGAATTGGAAATGTTTATGTTGTAGACTTTAACTCATCCAAATCTGAAATATGCTTATTTAATGAAGTAACCAGTAATAATACCCTTTGGCATAAGAGACTTAGTCATGTAAATTTGAAAAACATTTCTAAGTTGGCTAAATACAATCTTGTACGAGGTCTACCTTCTTGCCCCTACAAGAAGCAAGGCCTTTGCAAAGCTTGTCAATTAGGTAAGCAAACAAGAAATAGCTTTAAATCAGTTAATAAAAGTGATTCTCCCAGGATTCTGTACTTGCTACATTTGGATTTATTTGGTCCTATTGCTGTACAGAGTCTTGGAGGAAAGTCTTACACTCTAGTAATTGTAGATGACTTCTCTAGGTTCACTTGGGTATTCTTCTTGAGAACTAAGGCTGATAACTTCAAGGTTCTTACAGATTTTCTAAAGTGTATACAGAGTGAGTATTCTACTCAGATTGCCTTGATCAGAAGTGATCATGGTACTGAGTTTGAGTCTCTTCTTATGCAAGAATTCTATGAGAAGGAAGGTATCAAACATAGCTTCTCTGCTCCTAGAACTCCTCAACAAAATGGGGTAGTTGAAAGGAAAAACAGAACCCTAATTGAAGCTGCAAGTACATTGTTGGCAGATGCTAACATGTCTCTGTCCTTTTGGGCTGAAGCAGTTAGCACAGCTAACTATGTATTGAACAGAAGTCTGATACATAAACTTAAGGGTAAGACTCCCTATGAATTACTTAAGCAAGTGAAACCTAAAATAGACTATTTTAGAGTATTTGGCTGTGTTGCTTTTGTTCATAACAATAACAAAGAATACCATAGAAAATTTGAGGCAAAAGCTTCAATGGGAGTTTTTCTAGGATACTCTCAAGTAAGCAAAGCCTATAGGGTCCTTAATAAATCCTCTCTTAAGATAGAAGAGTCTGCACATGTCTCTTTTGATGAGACAGTCATGTATTATAAGGAGAAGGACTCTTCCTCTAATAGTACAGTGCAAGTCCTAGGAGTAAGTAAGGATTTGGAAGGTCTGAGACTCACACAGGAGAATCATCCCCAACAAACTCCTCAGGTTGCTCCCTCAGATTCTGAATCTGATGTAGAACTTCTTGAAGTTAAAGCACCTGCTCCAACAGTTGATCAAATTCCACATGAGGAATTAAATCTTGAAACTGTTGAAGATCAGATCATTGTTGAACCTACTGATCTTGTCACACTTAGAGATCACCCTGTATCTCAAGTGATTGGAGACATTTCAGCAGGAGTCCAGACAAGACAGCAACTCAACAAAGATGTGATGTTTGCTTGTTTCCTTTCTCAGGTTGAGCCTCTAACCATTAAAGATGCTGAGCTTGATCCACACTGGATTATAGCCATGCAAGAGGAACTTAACCTGTTTGAAAGATGTAAAGTTTGGACCTTGGTTCCAAGACCAAGAGGCCAACGGATCATAGGCACCAAGTGGGTGTTTAGAAACAAGCTTGATGCCCAAGGCATAATAGTTAGGAATAAGGCTAGGCTAGTAGCTCAAGGCTATAGACAGGAGGAAGGCATAGATTATGATCAGACGTTTGCCCCTGTAGCTAGACTAGAAGCCATTAGGATTTTCCTAGCCTATGCTGCCTATAAAAGATTTAAGGTCTTCCAAATGGATGTGAAGAGTGCCTTCCTCAATGGAGATTTAAAGGAAGAAGTGTTTGTTGAACAACCACCAGGGTTTGTTTCATCAACCTTACCCACTCATGTGTTCAAACTCCAAAAGGCTCTATATGGACTTAAGCAAGCTCCTAGAGCTTGGTATGAGACCTTAGCAAATTTCCTTCTAGAACACAAGTTTGTGAGAGGTGTAGTAGATAGAACCCTGTTCATTAGACATCATAAGGACTCACAACTGTTAGTTCAAATCTATGTAGATGACATTATATTTGGCTCTACTGATCCCAAACTATGCAAGAGGTTCTCTGAACTAATGCACTCTAAGTTTGAGATGAGCAGCATGGGTGAGTTATCCTATTTCCTTGGTCTCCAAGTGAAACAGAGTGTTGATGGCATTTTCATTTCTCAATCAAAATATGCCAGAGAGCTGGTTAAAAGATTTGGAATGTCTGATGCTTCATCAATGAGCACACCTATGGCCTCAAATGCAGTTATTGATTCTGATGTTAATGGCAAGCCTGTTGATCAAAAGAACTTTAGAGCCATTGTTGGTTCCCTGCTGTATTTGACTGCAAGTAGGCCTGACATAATATTTGCTACATGCCTATGTGCTAGGTTTCAGGTCAACCCAAAGGAATCTCACTTAACTCTTCTCAAGAGGATCTTGAGATACCTTAAGGGATGCCCTAACTTAGGACTGTGGTACCCAGCTGAGTCAGGATTTGAATTAATTGGATATTCAGATGCTGATTATGCTGGTTGTAGAGTTGACAGGAAAAGCACCTCAGGGACCTGTCAGTTCCTGGGAGAGAGACTTGTCTCTTGGTTTTGTAAGAAACAGGCATCTGTGTCTACTTCAACTGCTGAGGCTGAATATATTGCAGCAGCTAGTTGTTGTTCACAGATTCTGTGGATTCAAAATCAGCTAGTGGATTATGGGTATACACACTCAAAAACAAAAATTCTGTGTGACAGTACCAGTGCAATATCAATTGCTCAAAATCCTGTGCACCATTCCAGGACCAAGCACATTGAGATTAGACATCACTTTCTGAGAGATAATGTGGAAAAGAACAAGATAGCAATGGAATTTATATCCACAGACCTGCAGAGAGGAGATATTTTCACTAAGCCCCTTGATGAACAAAAGCATTTGTTCTTCCTGAACCAGCTTGGCATGATTAATGGTTCAGAGTAGTGAAAATTTGGTTAGTTTTGTTTTCTGTCTAAAATCGTCGAACGACTGCTCGACGATCTTCGACCAGGTCAGAACTATCGTCGACCAACCGTCGACGACAGCTCGCTCTGTAGTAAGGCAGAAATCGTCGACCAACTGGTCAACGATCTCTCCTTAGGTATCTATCGTCGACCAATGGTCGACGACAGATTTTCTGTGCTGGGTGGAGAATCATCGACCAACATTTATTGATCGACGATCGTGGTGATTGCTTGTAGTCGGTCGATATTTAACGATTAGTCAAACATTGACTATCGTCGATCTTTATTCGACGACCGATTTTATTCCCGGATCGACGATCGCAGATTTGTTTCTAATAGTCGATTTAGGTCTGGAGATCGTCGTCCTTCCGCTCCGTCTTTTCATATTCCATCTTCTGGCTTAGAATTCGCTCTCGAACTCTAATCCCGCGCGATTCTCTTCTCCCCTGCTTTGCTTCTCGATTCGCCATTTTCTCTCAAATCCTATGGCGATTCCTTCTGCTGTTCTCTTTGGGATAAAGTTCGACACTGGCTTCTGTGTCGACTTCGATTCTTTCAGCCGATGCGATCAACCTATCCAAGCCATTCTGAAGCTATGTGAAGATCAAGGACTAAAGAAATTTATGTCATTCTCACCAAAGATTAATATACCAGAGATTCGAGAATGGGTGTATACCTCGTCCTCCAGCGACGAAGCGATGTCTGGAAAGATAAATGGAGAGGAGGTCATTCTGACTCCTGAAGTTTTGACTGAGCTGTTTGGACTGCCAACCGGAACTGAGGACTATGAGCAAACTGCAGAAGAATATGGCCGCATGCTATCTGTGATGGGCCATGCTGAGGGTATTCCAGCTAAGTTGCTAAAGATAAACCTGTCTCCAGAGTACAAGTTTCTGGCAGACCTGGTGGGCAAGGTTGTTTTGGGAAAACACTCGGCTCACGACAACATCAACAGGCAACAGTTTGCCTTAATGTCAGCTTTGGTGAATAAGGCACAGATTGCCTGGGGAAAAGTTCTGTTTGAACTAATAAGGAAAAAGAACAATCAGAAAGAAGTAAACCTTGCCAGGGTGTTGGGTGTGTTTCTATATGTGAAAGCACCCCTGCTGCTTGTTTCTGCACCCTCCGCAGTCAACGCTAGCAAGAGGTTGGACCCCTCTCTATTCAAGAAATCCCAGAGGATTATCAAGAAGTCAGCCAGGGTTGATCCTAACCCTCCTTCAGACACAAGGGCTGATTCGGCCGCTCTCCCGCTTACTGGGGAAGGCTCAGTAATCCCTCCATCCTCCCTCTCTATCCCTGCATCCTCTTCTCCTGCATTACTTTCCTCTACAACACCTGCAGTGCCACCACAACATGCATCCTTCATTCCACCTGCATCTCCACACCAGTCACCAACACCACAACATCTGGCAGTTTCAGCCAGTGTTGACATGGTGACTGCTACCATCCTCACGCACCTCTCTCAACATGAATCCCACACTCATGTTGATGTTCACCCATCTCCACATGATTCCTTTGATCATGTGGTAGATCATACTGCTTCCATTCCATCCACCTCCACATCATCAGCATTTCAGATAACTCCTGAATTGCTTGCACATATTGTCGAGCTCATTACTCCCTCCATCCAAAAAATGATTGAGGCTGCCAATGCCCCTCTCATTGCATCCATCAATGCCCTTACTCAAGCCATCAAATCATCTCATCCCTCTGCTGAGCCCTCTTCAGTAAGATGCATGACTCCAGTCCCCACTGAAGTCATGCAGGGGGAGATGTCTGTTGAAGTGGTCTCAGGTGATGCCCTGACCCTTCAGGACAATTCTTCTCTTCCCCTTCAAGAAACTGTAGAAGAACCTCAAGAGATTCCAGAGAAAGAACTAGAAGGTAAACCTTAAAACTCTTCCTCCAAAGGTTATAATTAGGACTTCAATTTGATATTTGTATCTAACAAAGACATTCACTCCCTAGTGAATCTAGCTTCTGAGGAAGAAGTTCCCGAAAAAGAAAATGAGGAAGTCCCCATGGACACCTGTGAGAATGATGCTGCTCAACCTGATGGTATAGTTTTATTTAAGTTTCTAATTAATTCAAACTCCAACTTTGAGTTAATTTCTTATTCCTTCCTTTCCATCACAGCTGCTGATGATCTCACATCAGTATTGCAAGTTGATGCTGCTAAATCCATTGATTCTGATAAAGATTTAGAATCCTATCTTAACCTAGACTGTGAGTTCTCACTCACATCTACTCCTCTTGTTCCCTCTTTTCAAGAGAAAATGGTCCCTTATAGACCTGAGTACCTTGATGACCCCTTGGTCAAGGATACTCTTTTCTTTTCCTCCATGGCACTCCTCTTGTGCCTTGCAGAGGTGTCTATCTCTGATGTCACTGAACATCTAGAAGGAATTATAACCTCCTTCCTAGATGCAAAGTGGTATCCTGTGTAGATCTTCAGGTAATCCTATCTATTACCTGTTGTTTGTTCACCTTGGGGGGAATATTTTATTCCCACTTGGTTGTTAACCTATCTTTCTTTGCATGCAGGCACAACCATAAATGCTGCTGCTGCTGAAGACATCAACATCCCTGCTGATGCTGCTGCTGAAGAAGTTGAAGATGTGCAAGTTAGTGCATACAATGCTCCCAAGATGACTGAAATGGACTCAAGCTCAGGTACTCTAAACATTGATCAATATATAGCCTTTGTAGCTGAAAATATTGCCTCTGAGTACATTGAAGAGATGGCTAATTATCATCTGGATTCCCTAGCCATCTCTCTAGAGAAAGCATCTGCCCCTGCAGATATTGTCATCTTTTCTCCACCTATCCTTACCTATCCTCTATCCATTCCTTCTATTGTAGAACTGGTCCCCAAGACAGTTCCTGAGTTGTATCCAGAATCAGAACTCTGGAAGAGGTCTCCAAATGTGGATCTTGATGCCCTCCTTAGGCAAGATGCCATTGAGGAAGCTAAAGAGAAAGAAGAAAGAGAAAAGAAAGACAAAGCTAAACCTGCTGCCAAGGATCCTTATGAACAAGACTTTGATGATTATGCTGGCAGAACCTCATCCCACTCCTCTGATGATGATGATCCTGAAAATTCTGATAGCTCCCAAAAGAAGAAAAAGGCTGTAGTCCAGAAAAGAAAGGCATCTGCTCCTCCTGCTGCTAATCCAGACAAGGATGTTCCCTATTTTATTCTGAAGGGAATTGATCCCAAGAGCAAAGAATTTCAGTCTTGGATGAGACTTTCAAAGAATCAGACAAGAGAGAATAAGAGAAGAAAAAGATATGACACTCCTGTTCAAAAATTCCCCCCCAGAGGTCCTCCTCCACCTCCTGGTGCTGGAGCCTCTGGAAGTCTCTCTTCTGCCCCCTCTGCAAGATCAGACAGTTCTAACACTTCTCAGACCTACCAAAGAAGGAGTAACCAAAGCCAGGGAGGCCAAGATGTATCAGGACAGGGAAGAAAAAGAAATGACAACGCTCTCGTGGAACAAATAAAGGAGATGACTTTTCAGCAACCTACCTTCTCTCCTCCTCCCTCTCCTAAAAAGAAAATTCCAGAATGGAAACCTTCTCCTCCCAGGAAAGGTCCATCCTCTTCTTCAAGAAAACCTGCTGCTGCTGAGACAATTGAATCAAAAGGAAAAAGAGTGGTCCTTTCAGAGAAATCCCATAAGAAGTTCATTGAACTTGCTCCTCCAAAATCTCTATATGCTGAAACAGATCCTAAGAAGGCTGCACAGATTTCTCTTGATTCAAGCAAAATAGCCACAGCTCTTCAAAGAAACATGGAGATTGCAGCTCAAGCTGATATTGACAGACCACCCTCTCCATCAGATATAACTGAAACTGAAAGGATCGCCTCTATGGCAAGATTTAAGGAATCTATTGCTCTAAGCATGATGGAGAGAGCCAAAGCTCAAGGACTAGACCCTACAGCATATACAACTATGTCTGAATTCAGAGAAAAGGAACTCAGCAAATTTCAAGTCAATCCAGAAGCTTTTAATACTGAAGAATACATGAAGCTACATCCTGCTGCAGTTCTACCAAGCTATGCTGAAAAGAAAATCATTGGTGAACATGACCTAATGCTATCTAAAAGACAAGCAGCAAATCCTAACAGAGAGATTATTTTCAAACCAGCTGTAATCCCTAAGAAATCATCTGATGCTAAAACCTCTGATAAATCTGCTTGATACTTTATAGTTCTGCTGATTTTTTTTTGTTTTTATTTTTTTTGGATTGCCTGTGATTTATATGTTTGGTTAATTTCTGCTTCGGCTATGGGGTGCTTTAGTTTTTAGATTGGATTGGATAACATAACCCAAATAGGGGGAGATTGTTGGTACCCTAGATGTGATTTGGCTTATGTAATCCCTTTCCAGCCCCTCTTGATCCATATAAAGATATATGATCATGTTTAGACTCTGTTTAGTCTCCCTAGGGCAGTTTATAAACTGACCTAGAGCTTAGGTTAGAAGTTCTAGATGTTTTTGTGGTTAAGGCTTTTCCGTTCGACCATCGTCGAACGAGGCCTCGCGATCGTCGATCATTGGTCGACGATAGCAGGGCTATTGAATCGTTGAAGTCAAGACAATTATCGTCGACCGTTGGTCGACGATCTCAGAGCAAGCTTACTACGCTCTGAAGGTTGGTCGACGATCTGTCATCAGCAGATCGACGATCGTGTTCTTGCTTCACGATTTCTGTCTCGACAGATATTTGCCTTTGCTGGTCGACGATCTATTAGCTGGTCGACGATTTCTGGTCGACGATTTCTGTTCCGACAGATTCCTGCTATTAGTCGACGATCTGTTAGCTAGGTCGACGATCATCGAACTCCTGTTCGACGATTTCTGTCTGCTTTTATCTGTTCGTATTTATTTTATTCCTTGGTTTATTTCCAAGTGTGTTAGCTTGTGGTTAGAAAGATTTTCTGAAGTTATTGTTGCTAAATTTATGGCTTAAATTCAAATGAATTACTTACCAAATATGTCAAGCATAAATTACGGGATTCAGTATTCTTGATAAAGCATTTTGTCCTATTATACAAATTGCGTTGACTTTATCTTTCCAGCTTGTTTTCTAGCCGTTGGTACTATGTACTATTTCCAAGAATGGTACGTCTTTATGCTGAGATATTTTTCCCGCTTATTTTATTCCTTATTGGGACTGACAGAAAGTTAATAGGCCATTCTATTCCTATTGCTATATTCTATTTTTGAGATAATCTGTTGCAGGGCTCGAGAATTCAAATCAATAGAGCCGTTCCAAAGAAAAAAAACGTGAAGACTTATTTAAGAGAGATTCTTCTCTCAGCAAAAGAGAAGTTACAGACACATAGAAATATTATTCATTCGCTCAAGCATCATCAGAGCAGCTCTTCACCATATCTCGACAAGAAGAAGAAAAGTTTTCCTGAAGCAAAAGCCCAGAGCAATCATCTTTCATTCTCAAAGTCTCCTGAGCATCTGCTTAGAGTCTTAAAGACTTCAGAAAGAGCTCCAGTTCTGCTTCAAGTGCTCCAGAATCTTAAGACCTGATAAAAATCAGTCTTCAGATCTCTGAGGATTTAGTTTCAGTATATCTGAAACTCCTTCATCCTGAAGCAAAGGCTTCCCCTGGACTTTCACTGAGCCAGGGGGAGACTTTGATTCTTTAGAGAATCCACAAATCTTCTCTAATCTGTACTTACAACAGAGAAGATATTCTAACCCTCTCAACCCCATTGTAAAAGAGTTTTCACACCTCTTCAAAAGTGAACTTTGGTGACAGGGCACCTTATCAACAACCTGTGGTTGAGCATCCTTATCAAAAGCTCAAAGGGTCTGTTTGATCTACCTGAATCAGATCATTGGTGGCAGGGCACCTTAGCAAAAACCTGTAGTGGATTCCTACCAGGGTGGTAGAAGAGTGGATGTACCTATTTAAAGGGAACCACTATATATCCTGTGTCCATCTGGTTATCTTGCTTATTCATCTTATTCTGTGGCTGTGATAGAACTACCTAGGATTGCTAGTTGCTGTGTTAGGCTCTTAGGGTTCAAGTATCAGATTACTTATTCCGCAAATAAACTCCAAGGGAGCTGATTAGTTGTTCATAAAATTTGAATACTCTATTCACCCCCCCCCCTCTAGAGTAGTTTACAACTTATCCCCTCACTTTCATAGGAGTAGTGGAGGCTGCTCGAAAGGTGGAGGCTATTGAGACTGCGAAGAGCAGAGGATAGCAAAGTAGGAAGGATAAGAGGAAGTCTATGGAGGAAAAGAAACCCCAGGTACCCGGTATGATTCCTGGAAAGAAGAGCAAAGTGGTGTGCAGTTTCTGTGGCCGGTTAGGACACCCTGTCGAGAGATGTTTCAAGAGGGCAGCAACTCAGAGGAAGGAGCAGGTTCATGCGATTCAGGGTGCTCCTAGGAGAGATGTCTACTGTTCTGTTTGCAAGCGACCCGGGCATGATGCTGCCCAGTGCTGGTCCAAGGATAAGGTCTGTTTTCAGTGTGGGCAGAAGGGACACATCAAGTCTAGGTGTCCTCAGGTCCAGCCTGCTCTTCATGCAGTTCCTCTTCAGGCATTACCTCCACCTCAGCGTGTGGACAAGGGAAAGGGAAAGCTGAACGTGATCTCTTCCGAGGAGGCTGAAGCTTCGACTCAGGTCATCTCAGGTTAGTTGTCTTTCCAACCTGAATATTTTGGTCTTGTCTTGCTAGAATGTTTGTAGTATTGTTGTGGTAGCTCCTTAGCTATATATGTTCTTGTAGGGAAGTTTAAGGTGAAGAACCGTTGGGCGCGTGTTCTGTTTGACTCTGGTGCTACCCACTCGTTCGTGGCTAGAGCCTTTATAGAGCGACATCGGTTGACTTTAGATCGAGTTCGGGATACCTTTCGTGTCAAGTTCTCCTCTGGTGAATCTGTGATGTCAGATTTGGGCATGTTAGATTGCCCTGTTTTGTTAGGGGACTTCCTTGCGAAGGCAGACCTGAAGATGATTGATCTACAGGACTTCGATGTTATTTTGGGCATGGACTGGCTGTCTAGGTATGATGCAGTCATTCAGTGCAAAGGGAAGCACTTGGACTTCGTCAGGGACGACGGTCAGCTCAGAAGCGTGTATGCAGATTTGAGCCAGGATTCCCCTGTAATTCCTGCGGTATGTGCTCAGAAGTTTTTTCTTTCGGATAGTTTTGCTTGTTTGGTCTCGGTAGTTGGGACCGCTGTTAGTGTACCGCGCTTAGAGGAGATTCCAGTTGTTCGTGATTTCGCCGATGTTTTTCCTGATGAGCTTCCTGGTCTTCCTCCCGAGTGGGATGTTGAGTTTGTGATCGATTTGGAGCCGGGTACACGTCCTATTGCTAATGCGTCGTACCGGATGGCCCCTCGAGAGCTAAAGGAGTTGTGAGTCCAGTTAGATGAGTTGTTGGCGAAAGGGTTTATCAGGCAGAGTTCGTCGCCTTGGGGTGCTCCTGTTCTATTTGTGAAGAAGAAAGATGGGTCAATGCGGCTTTGCATCGACTATAGGGAGTTGAACAAAGTCACAATTAAGAACAGGTACCCTCTACCGAGGATCGATGATTTATTTGACCAGTTGCGCGGTAGCACGGTCTTCTCCAAGATTGACCTTCGTTCAGGCTATCATCAGCTTAGGATCCGTGAGGCAGATATTCCACGGACTGCGTTTAGATCGAGTCATGAACATTTTGAGTTCTTAGTGATGTCGTTTGGATTGACCAACACTCCATCAGCGTTCATGGATATGATGAACCGGGTGTTCATGGATTTCCTAGATAAGTTCGTGGTGGTCTTCATCGATGACGTGTTGGTTTATTCTCGCAGTGCTGAGGAGCATGAGCAACATCTGCGCTTGGTTCTATCGGAGTTAAGGAACCATAAGTTATTCGCCAAGTTAAGCAAGTACGAATTTTTGTTGCCTCAAGTCTTGTTTCTGGGCCACGTGGTGAATAAGAATGGGATCTCGGTTGACCCGGAAAAGATCGCAGCAGTGATGGATTGGAGTAGGCCGTGCACGCCCAAGGAGATCAGGAGCTTTCTAGGATTGGCCGGCTACTACAGGAGGTTTGTGGAGGGTTTCTCTACCCTAGCTGCACCTTTGACTAAGCTGAATCAGAAGAACGTGGCTTTTGTTTGGAGCGAGATGTGCGAAGAAGCCTTCCTGGAGTTAAAGAGGAGATTGTGCACTGCTCCCGTTCTGACCCTGCCTGCTGAAGGTATGGATTATGATGTATACGTTGATGCTTCACATATAGGTCTGGGATGCGTATTAATGCAGGTTGGTAAGGTGATTGCCCATGGGTCAAGGCAACTGAAGAATCATGAGAAGAATTATCCTACGCATGACCTCGAGTTCGCAGCGGTTATTTATGCATTAAAACTGTGGAGACACCTACTTTATGGGGCTCAGTGCAAGATCTTCACCTACCATAAGAGCCTGAAGTACGTGTTCACGCAGAATGAGTTAAATCTACGCCAGCGTCGGTGGCTAGAGTATGTGGCCGATTATGATTTAGAGATCCAGTATCATCCAGGCAAGGCCAATGTGGTGGCCGACGCCCTGAGCCGTAAGACGGGAAAGATCTTTAATCTCACCGCCGATCGTTTAGCCGAGGAGTTCCTCCTTATGGATATATCAGTGGGTTGCTATGGCCTGCAGAGTAGTTTGTCAGTGGCAGAGACGTCTTGGATTTCTTTGACCAGACTTCACCAGAATGACGACCCGGATCTTCTACACTTATACTCCAGGACTGAGAGAGGAGAGTTGCCGGACTATTCCATCGATGATGCGGGAACTTTGAAGTACCGCAGCAGATTTTGCATCCCCGCGGTTGGGGACATTCGGGGTATGGTTTGCAGAGAGGCTCATGGATCCAGCGTTGCCTACCATCCAGGATCTACAAAGATGTATCGTGACTTAAAGCAAATTGCCTGGTGGTATGGCATGAAAGGAGATATAGCCCGATTTGTTGCGGAGTGCCACACTTGCAAGCAGGTGAAGGCCGATCATGGAAGGCCTGGTGGCAAGTTGACTCCATTAGAGATCCCGACTTGGAAGTGGGAAAGTATATCTATGGATTTCATCACGGGTTTACCGCGATCCCCGAGGGGATTTGATTCCGTTTGGGTCATAGTGGATAGACTGAAGAAGTGTGCTCACTTCGTGCCATCTAAGATTGATTACCCGATGAACAAGATAACAAAGTTGTACTTGAATGAGGTCATCAGATTGAACAGGGTGCCTGTTAGCATCATTTCTGATCGAGACTCTCGGTTTACTTCTCGCTTTTTGCAGAGTCTGCAGGAGGGTTTGGGTACAGATCTGAGGTACTCTACTGCTTACCACCCACATACCAATGGGCAGATGGAGCGGGTGAACCAGATAGTTGAGGATATGATCAGATGCTACATTCTAGACCACGGTGGAGCGTGGGATGAGCGATTGTGACTTATGGAGTTTGCATACAATAATAGTTATCAAGAAAGTTTGCAAATGGCTCCGTTTGAAGCTTTGTATGGGAGGCGCTGCAGAACCCCCCTGTTTTGGGCTGAGACAGGTGAGAGACCCTTTTTAGGTCCGGATGCGCTCGAGGAGATGGAAGTCGCAGTGAAGCTTATTCGAGAAAAGCTTCGTATAGCTCAGGATAGATATGAAAAGAATGCCAATCGGCGTATGTCTGACTTGGAGTTTTCTGTAGGGGACCTTGTGTTCCATAAGGTTTCCCCGATGGTTGGTGTTAAGAGGTTCGGTAAGAACCAGAAATTGTACCCGAGGTATGTGGGCCCGTTTAATATTGTTGAACGGATTGGCGTGTCAACTTATAGGTTGGAATTTCAAGCAAACTTCCCAGGTGTTCATAATGTATTTTATGTAAGCCAATTACAGAAGTGTGTGCGCAGTAGTGGGCAAGTCTTGGACGTTGTGTCCGAGTTGGAGCCCAACCTCTCTTTTGTTGAAGTGCCGGTCCGTATTTTGGATACTCAGGAACGGGTGCTGCGAAAGAAGTCTATTCTGATGGTGAAGGATCTTTGGAGGAATCAGGATTTGGAGAGCGCGACTTGGGAGTTAGAGTCGGCTATGAGGGAGGCTTACCCTCAGCTGTTTCCCTGATTAGTTTGGTTTGTCTTTCTTCTTGTGATGTTTGGATTATTACTTTTCCTTCTTTAGTAGGAGTGCTGTGCGTAAAGTTTCGGGACAAAACTTTCTTTTAGGGAGAGTGACTGTAACGCCCCCGATTTTTCTACGATTATTTAAATTCTCTTTTGGCGTTACGTCGACGCATTTTCTTGGCTTGTGCCATCTGTGGAGTGTGGTCTTAACTCCTTAGAACTGGGTGCCTTATTTTGTAGCCTGTTGGCAAGATCTCCCTAGCAAGCCGAGTCGTTTTGGGTGACCCGGTGTGGCCTCTCGGGGGATGCTTGTGTTTTGGCTTCGATAGGGTATAACTCGAGTTCTGTTCGTCAAAAGTTAGTTTCGACTTCGCCGTTGTGTTCGTAGTGTGGATATTTAGCTACGGTGGGAATTTTGTCGAATTTCGAGATAGTTTGGTTTTAGCGTCGCTTTGGGTGTGCCATTAGTAAAGAATAGAAGAAATTTTTTTTTTTTTTTATTTAAGGAGCAGGCAGTTGGGTTCGGTTTTACTGAACCGATGCTTTAAAGCTTGTATAAAAGCCTTATTAAGAAGTGGCGGGCCCACTTCTCCTCTCTTCTTCTCCCCAAGACCGAAACCGCTGCTCCTGTTCGCGGAAAACAGAGGAAACCACCGGACCTGCTTCTCCTTCGGACGGCGATTCCGGGAGTTTTCGTGGACGGATTTCGATTCCGAAAGCGGCATTGTCTTGCTCTCGCTCAGATCTTCATTTCGACGGTAAGAGGTTTGTTTTTCGTGGAGTATTAGGAGGCTTGGATTTTCGGTTTCTTGTGGTTTTCCGCCATTAAAGTGCGGGTTTGCTTGTTAGGTGCTGCTCCTTCTAGTGCGGAACGAAGAGGAGGGAAAGCCGACCAAGCTTTGCCGGAAATAGAGGCAAGTGGTATTATTGTCCTTGCCATTGTTTTTCTTTTGAATTTTGAAATGTTTCCCGGTTAGCCCTAAGGTAGAAACCAAGCATATTCTCTTTTATCTTGCTAAATTTAGGGCTTAGATTCTCCTATGAGCCCCCCTCCTTGTGCTATTTGCTCAACCTGCTAGTTGTGTTCACCATTTAGACTCCAAATTTATAGTTCTAGTTGGGTGCTTTTGCGGGTGGGGCCGAGAGAGAGAGAGAGTGAGGGAGGAAGTTGTGGTAGGACTCTGGTTAGAACCAATCTTGGTAGACTCTCGGGTTTTGGTGTTGAGTGTGGTGCACACACTCAAAGCCAAAAGCCACCCGGACTTGGCGTTGAGTGTGGTGGACACACTCAAAGCCATAGTTTGGTCTGTTCCTTGCGGCTGAGTGGTGGGGTGATTGAGTGAGAATTTTCGTCTAAGTCAAAATCGACGGGAATCACCAAGTGATTCCCGCCGATTTCGACGTGTAACGTCAGCGATTCCCACCGATCGGCGAGAATCATCCTTGATTCCCGCCGATTCGGCGAGAATCATCCTTGATTCCCGCCGATTCGGCGAGAATCATTCTGGATTCCCGCCGATCGGCGAGAATCATCCTGGATTCCCGCCGATTCGGCGGGAATCATCCTGCATTCCCGCCGATTCGACGAGAATCAGTTGGCATTCCTGCCGACCTCCTCTTGTTAGCGATGGTTTAGGATCTTCCTGCGGGAATGAACTTTGGCGTAGAGTGAGTTGACCTCACTCAATGCCAAAGCTGCTTTGGCATTGAGGGAGGTGGACTCACTCAATGCCACCGTTGGGTTTTGTTGTTTTGCTAAAGGCGTTGAGGGAGTGGACCTCACTCAACGCCATAGCTATTTTTGCGTTGAGTGAGGTTAGCTCACTCAATGTCACTGCCTCTTTTGCTGAAGGCGTTGAGGGAGTGGACCTCACTCAACGCCATGGCTGTTTTGGCGTTGAGTGAGGATAGCTCACTCAATGCCAGTGCTGCTCTTGCGGAGGGCATTGGGTGAGTGATTCTCACTCAACGCCATGGCTGTTCTAGCGCTGAGTGAGGCTAAATCACTCAACGCCAAGGTCTGGTTAGGCGCTGAGTGGGTTCCACTCAACGCCAAGCCGTGTTGAGTAACTTCAACACTGTTTCTCTTTCCTCGATTTTCGTTCCCGTGTGAATTCCTTGATTTTATTTTGAGTTTCCTTGTCGACCATGTTTTTTTTCTTTCCTAAAGGCCGAATCGTGGGTCGTGGTTAGTAGTGGTGGTTTGAAGCTCTTCATGGGGGAGGTGTTGTGTAATTTAGCCAAGGCCACCCTTATTCTTCTATCTTGCTCCAGGTACGGGCTGGGCAAGGGGGTGGAAGGTCCCTTGTGCTTTCACATGTAGACCCTTGAGCTTGTTGGCTTGGAAATGGTGGTTGGGGGACTGAGTTTGCCTCCAACCCGGATCCATGTTGTTTGTTTTTGCTACTACCATCTCCCACAGCTTAGGGTGTTAGAAGTTTCTCCCTTGGTAGATTGCAGCACTTTATGCTCTTAATAGCCTAGTAGACCCTGCAAGATGTAGTTTCTAGGCAGGGTTGGTGCTGATACCTCGCACGTAGTGCATTCCTTGTTGTCTTTCCTTGGGCAGTTGTGACTTTTTCTGCTGTGTGTTTTCCTCTTTTATTTATTCCCTGGTTGACACTTCCATGCAGTTTTTCCTTGTTTTGCCTGCTGAGGTATTATTTCTTCTTTTGAATGCCTCAGGTTCTGAGCAGTAGCCAGTTTGGTGGCTAGGTTGTGGTGGTGTTGCTGGTGGTCTCTTGGACTTTGGAGATCCTGTTGCTTTATTAGTGAGGTAGTTTTTCTGTACTTTTCTTACAGACATACGTATTTGCCTGTGGGTTCGTGTCAGGTTGTTGGCGCCCACTGGTAGTTTTTACCTTTGTACTAGATATATTACTTTTGCTGCTACCATTTTCTGGGGATAGTCTACTTGCTCTGGGGAGGATTTATGCTAGGTTGCTAGTTATTTTAAAACTACAATTATTATTATTATAAGATTATTGCATGATCAACATGTTTTATAAAGGTAAATCACTATTTTCCAAACAACGTATAATGATCGTTTCCTTATATATAATATAAATTAAATGTAGAGTCTTGCATGACATAAGTGGTCCTCTTAGGGCTCTTATGCACTTCTTAGGATGTCAAACCTGAATAAAATATTTTTCCGCAGCGCTTAAGTATAGTTTTAAAATGTGGACTAGGTGATCCACCGAGCCGAGGGATACGGCCTCAAAAGTATAACTGATTTTCTAATCATTAAACTCATAATTTCTTTCATAAAGTGTAGTAGATGGTTTTGCCTGAGCGTCAGCAGGTATCCCCTGCTTGACGTGGCATCATGACGCGCGTTTTCTCATACTCTGATAATACTTTTATTCGAAAAAAATGCGGGTTGTGACAATCATGTGCACTCACACCCATCTAAGCTTTTGATGATGACCCCGATGATCTCACTAGACGTGCGGCCTCACCGAAGACACACCTGATGGGCATGATTTCGATCCTTTTTAGATAGACCATACACTTCCGAGTGAATCAGCCGAACAAATGCCCTCTTCGCCAGGTCAGCACTCGCATATCTTGGCGCAGTATACCCCCTTCTGTATAGGAGTTTCATTCCTCATACTACCTTTCCTCTCACCTCATCACCTCAAATCACTTACCTTCTTTTCTCCGAGAACCTTCCTAACCTGCCAGCTAACGAGAGCCTGACAACGGGATCTCCTCGAGGTCTATTTTCAACTTATTTCACAATATCCACTGAGGGCCTTCCTGACCTGCTAGCTAATGGGAGTCTGATGGCGGGATCAGCTCGGGATCTATTTTCAACTTGTTCCACAATATCCACTGAGGTCCTTCCTTACCTGCCAGCTAATGGGAGCCTGATAGCGGGATCTGCTCGAGATTTATTTTCAACTTATTTCATAATATCCACTAAGGGCCTTCCTAACCTACCAGCTAATGGCAGCCTGACATCCGGATCAGCTTGGGATCTATTATCCACTTGTTTCACAATATCCACTGAGGGCTTTCTTGACCTGACAGCTAATGGGAGCCTGACAGTGGGATTAGCTCGGGATCTATTTTCAGCTTGTTTCATAATATCCATCGAGGGCCTTCTTGACCTGCTAGCTAATGGGAGCCTGACAACAAGATCAGCTCGGGATCTATTTTCAACTTGTTTCACAATATCCACTGAAGGCCTTCCTGACCTGTTAGCTAATGGGAGCCTAACAGAGGGATCAACTTGGGATCTATTTTCAACTTGTTTTACAATATCAACTGATGGCTTTTCTGACTTGCCAGCTAATGGGAGCCTTACAGCGGGATCCGATCGAGATCTATTTTCACTATCCTTTCAGGCCATAAGGGAGGGACACGCCGAGAAGGAAAAGAGTTAGAAAAATAAACATGTTTCTTATTCATACTCAGGGATAAAAGCATTTCAAGTCATCACCATTCTAGGTGTGACTGATGGTTACCCCCTCTACATTTTGGAGGCGATAACCCCCTGATTTGTGGGCTTCCTTGAAAACATAAGGATCCTCATAATTGGGATTGAGCTTTCCAACTGACGCTGACCTCCGGACCATATCTACCTTTTTCAAGATAAGATGTCCCTTTAAAAATTGCTTGATGCGTATATGTTTGTCGAAATTCCTAGACATTCGATGTTTGACCTCCTCTTTTCCGATGGAGGCCAAGTCATGAAGCTCTTCCACCAGGTCCAGTGAGAGCTTCATCTCGCCTTCATTCTCGATTCTCTAGTCTTCATCTCCTTCTCTAGCGATTACCTGACCTCGAACTCCATGGGAAGCACAACTTCGTAGCCATGTGAAAGCTTGAATGGAGTTTCCCTTGTGGCAGTGTTGGGCATGGTTCTCAGGGACCAAAGGACTGACAGAAGCTGCTCCACCCAACTTCCCTTCAAGTTCTCAACCTTCCTTTTCAACAGGTTCACGATGATCTTATTTGCTGCTTCCACCTGGCTGTTACTCCTGGGTTGATTGACCGATGCAAACCTATGATCAATCTCGAGATGGCCGCAAAAGCTGATAAACTTATCACTAGCAAATTGCGGCCTATTGTCGGTGACTATAGCTTGAGGCAACCCATGTCGACAGATGATTGCTCTTAATACAAAGCTACGGATTACCTGAGAGGTCACCTTGGCCAGAGCCTTGACTTCCAGCCACTTTGAGAAATAATCGATCATGACCAGAAGGAATCTCCTTTGCCCACTGGCAATAGGAAAAGGCCCCACCAAGTCCATTTCCCAAATTACAAATGGCCATGGTGACATGATACTTTTGAGTCTCTGGGCAAGCAGGAGCTTCAAAGCTCTCTTTCCGCAAGTCCATTACCCAAATTACAAATGGCCCTTGGACCGAACTTGGCAAGCCAATCTGCTTAAAAACTCTCTTTCTACGGTACATGATAGATGGAGAATGTCCGGAACCCCCCAATAAGGCTCCATACCTTAACCAAGTATCGCTGTAGGGTGGGCTCCCTTACCTCGAACTCTCCCTTGACCTACGAGGCAACTACCATTGAATCCATTAACACCTCCACATCCTGCAACCCCAAATCCTTAGCGAGTCACATCTTCGTGATGACCGACTCATATTCCACCTGGTTATTTGTGACAGGGAAGTGTATCACTATGGCATGCTCAATCTTTATCCCCTGGGCGCTTTCCAAGACCACCCTTGCTCCCAAAGAATGTCTTCCTGAAGCCTTAAAAGTATCTAGCGTCTACCTAACTCACCTAGAGGGGGGGGGGGAATAAGTGATGTTTGTGTCTTTTCGCAGATTAAAAAATTACTTAAAAATAAACAAACACACAAAAACAGAGATCTATAGTGGTTCCCCGTAATGGGTACGTCTACTGTCCCGCCTCGCCTATCTACCATGAAGGATTAGATTTTGCTACTTCACCTTTCTCAGATTATCAACAATCTTACAACTCGGAGCAACGCTCCTACACCTTGGAGAACAAACTCTCCTACACCTCGATCCACAACCGGATCTACAACTCGATCCACACACGGATCTACAAACTCAATCTGCAAACAGATCTACAAACTCGATCCTCAAACAGATATACTAACTCGATCCTCAAACAGATCTACTAACTCGGAGATAAATCTCCTATAATATTTAAAACAATATTACGACAAAAAACACAATTGCATGACTTCTATCCGACGTTCTTTGAAAGGGTTGAACTAAAAACTCACAGAATTCAGAAACTTTAAATCATTTGGATCTTGAATCTTGAACCTTCGATCTTCAAATAACTAGGACTGGAGTAGATTAGATCTTGAGAGAAGACACGATCCAGTCAAATATGTCGTCAAAGAATAAGATCGTTTGAAGTCAGCGGCCGATCGGAAGAAAATCACGAATGATAACGTGCGTGCAGTCGATGGGTTCTGATTATAGAAGCTTTTTAAAATCAAATAGCAATTAGGTTAAGATTAGTACTTTCGAAATCACCCTATCCTTTTTATAGTGAGATTCGAAATAACAGCTATAAAAGATATCCAAAAATGAACCCTAGAAATTACTGTGCATGGCGGACGGTTTCAAACCAGAGAAATTTCGGAAAAATCGGCCTAAGTCAAATTCGGCAGAATTCATCGAATATCAATTATGATACTCACCGAATTTATGAGTGATATTCATCGAATTTGCCTTAGCTAGAAATCCAGAGTGGTTGACATATGACTCGGCACATTCGGCGAGTATCGCTTGGGATACTCATCGAATTGGGTGAGTATAGCTAATTCGACAAGTATCGCTAGTGATACTCGGCGAATTCGGCGAGTATCACCAGTGATACTCGACGAATTTTCCTTGGTCGAATACTAGATTTCCAGAGAATTTACCCAAAGTATATACGATGAATTTGATAGGTATGAGGAAGCATACACGACGAATTCGTCGAGTATCAAGGGGATACTCGACGAATTCGACGTTTATGACTAATCATACTCGCCGAATTTTACTTAGGTGAAATTCCTCTTCTCTGAGTCCTGGTCTTTGGCCTTCCTTGATCCTTCTCCTGTACTTGGGATAGAAGTACACCCCAATAGAGAGATTACACATGAGTAGACACATTAGCCTACACAATGAAGGATTACATTGTATAGTCCTGTGTTTACTGACCCATTGTAACCTGATATTGGTGTGTACTTAGCAAAGTAAACATGCAAGTACATAACTAAAATACATCATCAAATACAAACTCAATTCATCTTAGCTTGACTGGGCCCTTCTTCAAATCAGGGTTATTGTGGATACAATACCTAACAATCTCCACCTATTTGAAGAAGCCAAAATCCTACAAGCTAAGGTGAATTGCACGTTCCAATTAAAATTAAATTAAGACTTGAAAAGAAAAAAAAATAACACGCATTCCAAGACAATTAGGTAAATTATATATATATATATATATCAAAAATGTTTTAGTTTTGGGAGGGCACCCCACAACACTCAACAATTGGAATATATATAAGAAATCAGATTTGCCTGTTCTTTCTCTTCAAAAGCTGCCTCTCAAAGTATTCTCTGGTCTTCAGATAATATTTTGGAGGAGGAAGAGGCATAGGATCAGCATTCTTGTTCTTCCTGAAATGAATCCTCCTCCTGATACAGGCTTCCTTGTATCTATTCCATTCGTCTTGACTGTAGTGGAACTGATGCTTTTCTACTCCCAGCTCGACCAAGGAAAAGGTATCCAATATGATTCCTTTGGATGTTAGGCTTCATACCTCTTCCAATTCTATATAGGGCTGCTCCCTGGCTGGCTCTGGTCTAACCTATTCTGGCCTGACGTGCCTTCCCCATATCTTTTTCTCTTGTGAACTGGGGGAGCAACGTCTTCCACCCTCTGAGCTTCTGGAAAGATAGCAGCAACAACAACAGCAAAATCTAGGTCTAAATCCTGTGTTCCTGACCAGTACTGCGAGAAATCCTGGGGAGGATAAGCCTTGTCAGTCGCTGGTACAGGCTCAAAAGGGACTTGAATACCTGCCAGCTGATTATATAGCCACTCAGTATTGTCATATATATAGTCATTTGAGCCTTGAAGTGTTGTTCCATCGAAGTTCCCAACAAATTCAGTTTAACATCCACCTTAGTTGTACGGGCATCCTCCACCTTTTTCGATTCGACGGTGATGGCATTAGCATAATGTAGCATACTTGTATCGAAGTGAGCCAATGATCGGTTGTGAGCATCAATCATGGATAGAGCGTTGTGATCAACATTTTTCACAACATGAAGATTTTTCTTTAGAGCAGTCATAGTCAAGGTAATTGCTGTGCCACCTTCTTGGCCCCACTCATCAAGTCTCTTTTCCAGCTTATCAATCTAACTTTTTACCTCTACAAGTCCATTCAACATATATTTCTCAGAATCTTTAACTCTTTTCACAACCTTCTGCAACGAAGCCTCGAAATTAGCTTGTTGTTTTGCCAACATTACTTCAACTGCTTGCAGAATGGGGTCAGTTGAACTGGAAGATGGAATATTAGCAGCCTCGGGCACTGGAACATCTGCTGGGATCTCAAAATCACTGGAGGACTCATCGATCGGAGAAAATGAGCTTTATCAGCAAGACCAGAATCAACAGTAGTCTGGACAGGAGAATGCTCCTCAACATCTCTTTCCTCATCAGAAAGATCAATTATACCTTCGGGCACAGTTGTCCTCTTGCCAAGTCTATTCTCAAGGTTGAGGATGAACCGGTCAGCCTCAGTGGAGACAGAGATCTGTGACTGAGTTTCCTCCCCCTCAAAAACTGCAATGAGAGTCATCTTTGGGAGAGGAATGAGTAGGTTGTCCATAGACATTGGCTCACCATCAACAACAACACTTGCACTCTCAGTCTCAGCAACATCAGTAGCAGCCACTTTGTCCTAATCAACAATATTCTCTTTAGCAACAATCTCTATCTCATACTCAACAACTGTGAGATCATCATCAACACCATCCTCAATATCAAATTCCTCAGCATCCTCCTCATGCTCAGAAGGAGCTGGATCCTCTTCCTCTTGAGTCACTTCTACATACTTAACTGGCAGAACCTCTGTCGTAGCAGCAGTACCAATAGTAGCAACCTCTGCTAGGAGATCAACTGGCTTTGAGTCAGAAAGCACTGTATCTGGGGCCACTGAATCTGGAACCATAGGAACTGAATCCAATAGAGCAACTATCTCCCCCTCAATTTCTGCACTCATGCTAGTAGGAATCTCACTTGGGGGTTGAGTAGGAATCCTATTATAAGGAACTTATTCTTCCTCCTCCACTTGCAATATTGGGGCTCCCCCTTGATTCACTATCCTCTTATCCCACCTAGAGTAGATTATGGAGTCTATCTTCTTGAGATGATGGATAGGAACTTCTTTGGTCATATCAAACTTATCTCTATCTAATTGATTCAGGTATAGGCTGAAAATCCTCCAAAAGTTGGGAGTAAAGAGGCTGTCCTTGATCTTGTCAAATAGCAGTGCACCCCAATTTACCTTCTTCTTGAAGATGATACCAACTAGAACTTTGAACATCTCTGAAGATAGGTAATCATGAGAGCCCATCTTATAGATCAGTACCTTGCCGATGATGTCTGTGAGAAGCTTGCCTTCCTCATTCATCCCTTTGTGCTTGATGGCCTTTGTGCCAATGGGCAGTCCACAGAAATAGAGAGCTCTGGATAAATCAGCCTCATCAAGGTAATCGGCTTGATCACAGACTGGCAACCGCAAGTGCCTAGACAGAAGAGAGGCTTTCACTTTCACTTTGAATTTCTGAATATTGCTCTTAATGATCTTGTCTTCATGTCTGAGCTTGGTGTTCTGGAAGAACACAAGAACTTCCTTATCCAGAACTTTGCATGGGTTTTCTAGGACAAAAGACAGTACTGCAGTTTCCAGCATAAGAATGATATTTTTGAACTCATCAGAGGCATGAGCAAACCCGGTGTGGACAAGTTCTCCTTCTCATAGCAAGACACTCGTGCTTCTAAGAGGCATTGAAAATCAAGAAAACTTGAATATGGACTTGATGAAATAGTTCTCTGTTAACTGAGCTCAATGAAATTGAAACTACTTCACTGCACTGCACTGAACTCTCACTGCCCTGCAATTCTGTTGGCAACAGCTATTTGATCTAAGCTAGGTCACTGCACTGGAATTGGCAAGTTGCACACGTAAGAATCGGCGAATCGGAGAGACAGTGAAGTGGGGATTAGCGAATCGGCGACTGGTTAATTCGGGCAGTTCGTCGGAATTTGGACTTGGCGACTGGATGACACTGGAGGTTTGTGGAAGAAGACGATGATGCTGAATTACGAGCTGAAATACAAGGCTGAGATACGGGAGCCGAAGAGTTGGGAAAGGAAAATTCACCGAATCGGCAAATTTTCGACTAAATCCCGTGCGGCTGCCCCCACTATATATATATATATAATTTTTAAATTATTATAGAAGGCGCGTACCTCAATATTTGTCGCCGATTCTTCAGATCCAATATGGAAATTTGAAATTTTGCCCTCAGATAAATTCGGCGAGTTATAACCAATATTCACTGAATTTGTCTTGTACAAAATTTATTTCTTGTTGAAGTAGATCCCGAGACAATTTCTGCTAGTTTGATCGTCTTCATGAGTCCTTGTTCAGCATACCTAGCCCCGTTTTGAAAAATGAGAACTTGGTCTCGTCCAGTGGCTTCGTAAAAATATCTGCAACCTGCTTGCCCGTCGGGACATTGTTGAGGGCTATGTGATCTAAGCTAGGTCACTGCACTGGAATTGGCAAGTTGCACCTCGATGTGCTTGGTCTGGCTATGGGAAACTGTATTGTTTTCGATTGTAATTGCGCTGGAGGAGTCGTAATACATTGGAATCTCTTTGAACTTCAAATTATAATCTTCGAGTTGATTCCTTATCCAAAGAAGCTGAGCGCAACAACTACCTGCAGAGATATACTCTGACTCGACAGTAGAAGTTGTCACACAATTCTGCTTCTTACTGCTCCATGAAATAAGCCATCTTCTGAGGAATTGGCACGTCCCAAAAGTGCTTTTTCTATCGTCCCTGCTTCCTGTAAAATCAGTAACTGAAAGCCAATTATCTCGACATCATTACTTCTTAGGTACCATAAGCCAATATTAGGTGTGCCCTTAAGGTATCTTAGGATCCGCTTCACAGCGACGTAATGAGATTCCTTAGAGTTCACCTGAAATCTAGCGCAGACACATGTTGAGAACATTATATCTGGTCTACTAACAGTGAGGTAGAGCAAGGATCCAATTATGCTTCTGTACTTGGTTTCATCAAAAGGTTTCCCTTTCTCATCTTTGTCTAGAGATATAGTTGAACTAATTGGATTCCTCGTAGAAGTTGCGTTATCCATTCCGAATTTCTTAAGGAGCTTCTTGGTGAACTTCGTCTGAGAGGTGAAAATTCTATCTTTAGATTGGTTCACCTGAAGTCCTAAGAAATACTTTAGCTCTCCCATACTGCTCATTTCAAACTTCCCTTGCATAAGTTTGGAAAACTTATTACAAATGTTGTCTTCTGTAGAGCCAAATATGATGTCGTAGACATAGATTTGCACTAGCAGAATCTTGCCGTTAATTTTCCTAAGAAATAATGTCTTGTCTATCTTTTCTCTTGTGAACTTGTTCTCCTAAAGAAAGCTAGACAACGTCTCATACCAAGCTCGGGGAGCTTGTTTTAAGCCGTATAGCGCTTTATTCAAAAAGTAAATGAAATCAAGGAATTGAGAATTGACAAAACCTGGGGTTTGCACTACGTATACTTCCTCTTTCAGATTCCTATTGAGGAATGCTGACTTCACGTCCATTTGATAGATGGTGAAGCCTTTGAGGGCAGCATATGCAAGAAATAACCTGATTGCCTCAAGCCTGGCCACTAGAGCAAAGGTCTGGTCGAATTCTATCCCCTCTTCTTGTCTATATACTTATACTACAAGTCTTGCTTTGTTCTTGATGATTACTCCATTTTCATCCAGCTTGTTTCTGAATATCCACTTGGTGTCGATCATGTTCTATCCCTTTGGACTGGGTACAATCTCCCAGACTTTGCATCGTTCAAACTGATTGAGCTCCTCTTGCATTTCCAATATCCAAGAGGCATCTTTGTTTGCTTCCTCGAACTTCTTCGGCTCAACCTAAGACAGAAAACTGAGATGCATAATCTCATTAGCTGTACCTCTTCTGATTCTAACACCGTCGCTGTAACGTCCCAATTCGCGCTAGGCCCCTCGCACGTGTTCTGAGTCAAGAGACTCAACTCGGGCTCGGGGTGCACCGACGCGAGGTGTCAGGTGCATAGAATAAGTGTAGGGTTGGGTTCAAGGTTACCCCAACCAGTAGTCGAGATGAGGGAACTCGGCTAAGTAAAAGTCGTCGAGAATGGAGGTTGATGCTCGTCGAGAATGGAGGACTGATTCTCGCCGATTCGACGGGTATCGGTGGTCGATACCCGCCGGACACAGAGATGCAAGTAGACTAAGGGAAATTCGGCGAGAATGCTCGGCGATTCCCACCGATCGTCGAGTATCGCTGAGAAATACTCAACGCAATCAACGCAGGATGTCCAGTAAAAAGGCTAAGGGAAAATCGTCGGGAATCATTGTTGATTCCCGACGAATTCGTCGAGAATGACCTGACGGTTCTCACCGATCGTCGAGAATGACCTGACGATTCTCGCCGATCGGCGAGAATGGCGACTGATTTCCACCGAATTTTACTTGGGCGTTTTCTTCGCCCAGGCAGATTCGCCGGCTTATATAGGCAGACTGAACCGTACTTCGGGATTCGTGCTGAATGATCCTTGGACCGGTCACTTCAAATGAAACCTAATTTGGGCGGTCCAATTAGAGAGTGACACGTGGCTGAAGGGATTTAGCCTAATATGTATATAAAAGGGAGTAAACCAAACCCTAGCCGATCGTTCTTGCCGAGCCGTCACCGTGCAAACTGACGGGAGCGGAAGAGGAGATATCGCGGGTCGCCGGAGCCGGATTCTAGAGGAAAAGCTCCGCCGTTTCCGTGGAAGAACACTGCTAACGAAGCCAAGGATGCCGCCACGGAGAATAACGCGATCCATGGCCGGCAACGGAGGAAACGCCAGAAATGACGTGAGTTTCCTCCCCTCTCCCTTGGTGCTAGATCTATAGTTATTCTTAGGCGAGACATCGACTCAAACGAGTCTTGATGTGTGAGATGAAGCTTTCTAGGAAGGCCATGCTAGAGCTTGTGCTTTAAAGCTTAGTCATCTTCAACCTCCCCTCGCTTCAAAGTGATGATAGGGGTGGTCTCGTGAAGAGGAAATGGCCTCAAGAGGGAGAATAAGGGTGGAGGAACTTCTGGTTGCGATTTGGGGAAAATAGCTTAAGAAGGAAGATGAACGGATGCCGTTCACTTCGCTTCAAGATGCGTGCAGAATCTGTATTCTGCGCGCAGCGACCTTCTTGGATATTTTTAAGCAAGAAGGGGGCGGATCTGGGCTTTCGACTAAACACGAAAGCTGTAGCCCTTGCAATTACCTTTCCAACGAGTGGTTGCACGTTTCCATGCGATACCTGTAGCCACAGGAAAGTCCGTTTGAATCTGCTGCGGTTGGAAGTTAATGTCCAGGAATTCTGTATCCTGTACGCAGCAGACTTCGAGTTGCATTTCTGGTATGATGTGACCAGATCTGGGCTTTTGACTAAACACAAAAGTTGTAGCCCCTGAAATTACCTTTCCAACGAGTGGTGGCACGTTTTCGGGCGATACCTGTAGCCACAGGAATCCTCAGTCAAAGTTGCTGACCAGATTACATACAATTCTAGGTGATTATAATATGAACTTGGATTCGATGGAATAGACGTTGCAATTCATCTCGAGGTTGGGTGGATTCCTTTGTGTTAATCACCGAGGTAATGTGAAGATTGATGTTTGAGGATTTGAATCCCTATGCCGAGATGTGAATCAAGCCTAAGAGAATGAAAGGCTTTGTTATATTTGTTAGATCACCATTATGCACATTATCTATAATATGTTGAATTCATTTGGAAGGATTTGTAATTGGTTAAAACTATGGCCAGGATGTGTAATGGATTGATGGAAGGGAATGGATAGTCCAATGCTTAGAGGGTCGTTTCCCCACGGGTAACATTGTGAAAGTTAACAAGTGCGGTGTTGACCGTCACTAATGGGAATGAGGTTAAGTTGGATAAAATCGGACGGTTGGGCTTGGTCCTCGGTGTTCACGTCCCGAGGCTCCTTCCGTATTTGATGGATGGTTGGGCTTGGTCCTCGTGCTTTCTCCGAGGCTCCTTCCATGCCACGGAATTGTGGAATTGCATGTGGTGTAAGTCGACACGCGGTGTCGTAATCCCGGGTTAAGGATAGTGTGGCAGGTCTACGGGCTCGCCAATCGTCACACCGATGGGAGTTGACAGTTAGACCTTGGGCGGTTGGGCTTGGTCCTCGGTGTTCACGTCCCGAGGCTCCTTCCGTGCCAGGTGAACGGTTGGGCTTGGTCCTCGTGCTCATTTCCGAGGCTCCTTCCGTGTCATACCATAGGCCAGTCAGGGGCTAGGATCTTGGTGCTTATTTACCCGAGAGAACCCGCTGAGCCGTAGTACGCATGTGAGTTCCGCTTTTGTGTCCTAGCGTGGAGGCATACGGAGGCATAGGCCAGGTAGTGTGGAGACAAGCCTAGTAGTGGAGATGCCCGCACCACTGTCACCGTTTGGCCACGACGGTTGATGCCTGAGAGGTTAGCTACCTGCTCGAATAGTGAGAACTATAAGTCTGTGTCGACATAGCGATTGCATGCGCTTGAGCATGGGTGTGTCATTGCATTGCATACATAGCATCTCACTTCATTATATACACAAGACCCTCATCGTATAAGTTTGCATGGGCACTCCTATACGATGAGTTACTTTCTGCTGAACGACCCTCAACTTATATGCTTGTATGGACATCCATATAAGTTGAGTTACTTACTGTTCTAGTTATATACTCTCTTGCTGTTGTAGTTCGTAGATTTGAAATAAGAGCTTGTTTATTATACACTGCTAATGTTGCTGCTTATAATATGTATACTCACTTCACCTGTTGTACTACTGTTATTTATATATTGTACCTGTTCCTTTCTCCGCCCGGTGCCGAGGAGTCGCCGAGCGAGCGGATGTTAAACCACTTAGTCTTTTTGACTAACGGTTGCTACGTCTTCCTTTTTAGGAGGAAACCCCGCAGGCGGAGCAGCAGGCTATGCAGACGGACAGCCAGGCCAGGGTGATAGGGCCTGAAGGGACGGTACCGTCGCTACCGTCGGTTATCGATGTGAGTGAGAGAGAGATTTTGTTGTAGCCCTTCGCGGCAATTCTGTTTACGTACTCTGATATTAGAAGCTTGTTGTAGCTTCTTTATTTATGATATTACAAGCAGTCGTGCACGGGGAACCCCGTGCGGGCAACATTCGTCGTGGGTGCGACATTTGTCGAGGGTGCGACATTTGTCGAGGGTGCGACATTTATCGAGGGGGCGACATTTGTCGTGGGGGCGACATTCGTCGTGGGTGCGACATTCGTTTGGGAGATGACATTGGTCGTGCGAGCGACATTAGTCGTGGGCGGCAAAATTGGTCGGGGGAAGCGACATTGGTCGTGGGGGCGACATTGGTCGTGGGAGGCAATATTGGTCGAGGGCGACTACATTGGTCAGGGGAGGCGACATTGGTCAGGGGAGGCGACATTGGTCGGGGGCGGCGACATTGGTCGGGGGCGGCGACATTGGTCCGAGGCGGCGACATTGGTCGGTGGCGGCGACATTGGTCGGTGGCGGCGACATTGGTCGGGGGCGGCGACATTGGTCGGGGGCGGCGACATTGGTCGGGGGCGGCGACATTAGTCGGGGGCAACGACATTAGTCGGGGGCGGCGACATTAGTCGGGGGGCATTAGTCGAAGGCGAACAACATTGGTTATTAGAAGCAGGTAATTATCTTTAATTTTTGAACCTGCATATCCTGAAGAAATAAAACCAAAGAAAAATGAAAATTTGAAAATGCATATCATGAAGCACTTTTGAGAAATGGAAGACTGAAAATGAAAGCTTAAAGTAGACGTAGATATGGCGGAAGAGCAAAACAACTCTACAAAGAACAACGCACCTGAGATTACCATAAAGAACAATGCACCTGAGTAATCTTAAAACATTATAGTTCTTGAATATTACAAATGTTACATTGATACATACAATCTATGTAATTTGGCTCGATGCATGTAATTTTGTGAATATTTCCTTGAACACCACATTTCTAGTGTACAATCCTTCGTGCTCATCTAATGTACCATTTTTAACCATCACCTTAGTGCTATTTGCAGAAACTCCTCTTGACAATGCCACATATAGTTGTCCATGGCTAAAAACATCATTTGGTAAATATACTCCAACATTTGAAATTGTTTGGCCCTATGATTTGTTGATGGTCAGAGCAAAGCTCAATCGTATTGGGAATTGCTTTCGGGTGAGCTCGAAGGGCATCTTAACATCCTCCGCGCTCTTCAAGGGAATTCGTGGTAGAAATACTCTGTGCCTTTTAAACTCCCCACTCAATACTTCAGCTTCAATAACATTTCTTGAAAAGTTTACACATATAAGCCTTGTTCCGTTGCACAACCCAATTTTTGGATCAATATTTCTAAGAAGCATTATCGGTGAACCTTTCTTGAGATTGAGCTCGTGAGGTGGTAGATTTCCCGAATTTATTGAATTTAAGAATTCTGGCAAATATAAATTATGAGTGTCATCCACTACTGAGTCAAAAGAATAGTAAGTTTTACATTCTCCTGGAAATATTTCAAGACATTTTTCATTTATTTTGTTGACATCTTCATTCAAAGGCGTTATTATTGCTCTGCTTTCCATGTAATTGACATCTATTGGGGAACCAAGCTCATGGAATATTGCATCAATCAATATATTTACAGAGCGTTCATCTACCCAAGGTATAACCATGGAGGTTGGAATCCGAATCATATCATTTAGAACAGCTGGTTCATCACCGTTACCCACGCGCAGTAAGAGCTCTGAGAAATGTGGATCGTCGTGAGCTCTCATGTTCATTGTTAAGCTAAGAATGCGAACATTCGTCCACAAATACGATTCAACAATGCTTGCGCTAATAATTTGAGATTTTGTTCCATTTACGACGACTGGTGTTAGCTGACGGAAATCACCACCAAAGATCATAACCTTACCGCCAAAGGGCTCATTGACGTCAAGGACATCCTTTAAAGATCGATCCACGGCTTCAAATGCCTTTTTATGAATCATTGGGGCCTCATCCCAAATAATTGCCCCGGCTTGTTGTATCAATTCACGCAAATCAGACTGCTTATTAAATCTGCATGTCGACATTATTTCATATCTGATAGGTATTTTGAACTTCGAGTGTGCAGTCCTCCCACCCGGGAGTAGGTTTGTTGCGATCCCCGATGAAGCTGTGGCTAGTATAATGAACCCTTCCTTTCTGAAAGTTGCCAGCAATGCTCGATAAAGGTACGTTTTTCCCGTACCTCCTGGGCCATCCAAGAACAACATTGCATTTTGTCATTTTCGTATAGATGCACTGATGATGTTGAATGCAGACAGCTGTTTTGGATTAAATGAGTTTACTGAATTATTGTCATCATCAGATATTAAGAACGAACGTTCATGTTCTATTAGGCTAGAGAAGAGGTGCAAACCATCAAAACCTTCACTTATGGCCGGCAAACCAAAATCTTTTATTGTTTTCTTATGTTGTTGTAGAATGTCATCTAAATCATGAAGTAACTTATCTTTTTTATAAGTGCTATTTGAAGTGATGCTTGAAGTATAATCTTCCGTCATACTCTCAAAATTCTCATCCCATAGATCTTGTACAGAGGTCGGTTCACAGTATAACAAAATTGTTGCAAAAAGCCTTCTCAACGAAATTGACATTCTAAAACATCTTGCTTCAGCAAGGCAATCTCGAATGCTATTGTCCTCTTCAAGAAGTCCGTGTTGCTCTGCCGCCTGTTTAAAGGTTGTACATTGAACACCGCCGATAAACTTTAGATCATCAAACGATTTTGGACCCTTAACATGATTAAGTAGCAGTCGTAAGTAAAACCTTTCGCCTTCCATTGGGTTGACTGCATATATTCTACCAATAACCTTTTGATTTGATACTCTCGGTATCCATTTGCGCTGGGCAGTTAAATATCTGTAATATTTTGGAAAATCTTTATATAAGTATTTCTCACACTCTTGGTCGTCATTATACAAACGAAAAAATTCAGTTAGCATTGATTTGGAGTTCCTCTCATTTGCCAATACACTTGAAATCGTGTCCTCACTACCGAAGTGAACCTGATGTTGATTTGGTAAATGAATTTGCAATCTCGAAATAGAAGGATACATCCTCATCATCTAAAACTTAAATATTTTCCACAATGCCTCTGGTGCACAAACCCATCGACCGTCAACGTACTTGCTCACCTCATCATAATTAGGGGCAGGACGGACTTCAAACGACACACAATCATGTCCCTTGTATACATACTTGTACAAATACTTAATACTCTTAATACTACTACATATCTCCACATTGATGTGACAATCATACCTTAAGAGTAACCACGGGTTGTATGGAACGACCCATCTATTATCCACCATAACGCCACGACCAATTGTAATAGTTCTACTATTGTCATTTCGACGTCGATAAACAGGATATGAGTCATTCCCTTGAACAGTATACTCTGCGAAATGCTTAGGATACCCCTTGCTGCACACAAAATTCTTCATGCATTGTGCATTCGGTTTGAAGTGACCACATGGTCCATGTATCATATGTTTTAGAACTGCATCATATAAAGGGCGATCCGCCTCTTGATTGGGTATCTCAGCGCTAACCAAAGAATCGCACTCATCTGGAGTATTTAATTTATCTTCCGCATCAAAAATAACCAACATATGTACGTGTGGTAGACCTCTCTTTTGAAACTCAATAATGTGAACGTGCGCAACCACCTTTCCAAGGATACCTTTATTGAAGATCTCATCCTTTAAGTTTCCATATTTAGCTCGAAAGATTCTCGTAAGTAGATCTGGACGATCATGCGGAAGTTGTCCTGGATAAAGTTCATTTTTAATTTCATTCCAGTTAGGATTGCACGTCATTGTTAAAAATATATCTGGTTTGTCGTAATGTTGCACGACTGACATTGCATCTTGATATCTCTGATACATATCCCGAGGGCTGCCAATGAATGAAGACGGAAGGACGGTTCGTCGCCCAATGTTTCCTAAGCAAACAGAATTATGATCGAAGAAATGAAAGACGTTAATCAGCAACTGCACATATTAAAACAGTTTGAGAAATACGAATAAGCAAGTACATATACCTGCATCATTTTCACCAACATTTAAGCAATCTTGTAATCCTTGATAAAGCTCCGCACGAATTTTATTTTGATTCAGGCTAATCCATCTGAGTTTTTGAGTCTCAATCTTGATGTAATTATCCACAACGTATTGTTGAAGCAGTCGTCCTCCGCGAAGAAGTATTGATGAATTATTCGTGCGTACCTGTATTAGGCCACAAACTATACGAAATTAGGAAATTAAAAATATGTTACATGAAGCTCTTAATCAACAGTCGTGAAATGTATAACCTGGAGCAAGCATGCGTAGTAGTCACAACAACTAACACGTAATCCCTGATCCGTCTGTAAAGCTAAATCCCAACCAAAAGTACCGTGCGAGAGCAGGAGTGGGTATTGTAGTGGATCATAAAAACCTGCGTATTCCCTGACTGTAGTCAAATGCTCGCTTGTAGAATGGACTTTGATGTCCCTATCGGTAGACTCAGCAAAATCTTCAGCTCCCACCAAGACTGCAGCTGCTTGAGATGCGGTAGGAAGGATATATTGTCGGTCGGTAGACGGTCGTTCACGAATAAGTAGTTGACACGACTGTAGCTGCGCGTGCTGAGCAATTTGTCTAAAGGTTCTGACATATGGGTTGTGTGTATCAAGGATATCTTTGATCTCATTCAATATTTCAATATCGAGTCCATTATTTTCCGCCAAACGATGTGATGTCTCATGTTTGGTGTCGTAGATGAACATTTGTAAAAATCGTGGTCTGTCCCCCAGAGTAGGAAGAAGAGATCCAATTTTGTGATATATAGCCCCATGTGCTCTGAAAGTGTACAAACCCTGGTTGAAAGCTGGAAGTGTTTCATCAAGTGTAACGCCCATGGATATGAAAGAGAATACGTGGTTGTATGCACGTATATTTTGCCTGAAATGACGCCCTCTTGTTGTCTGATCAGTGTAAAGAGCCAACAACTGTGGGGAGACGGGAATGGCAGGTAAAATTACTTTGCCAAGTTTACAGCATAAATTTTTTGTTTCTTTGTGGAATAATCGAGCTGCATAGTGAGGACAAATCGTTGGTTGTGGGAGCTAGAAGACGCGGACGTTGTTGGAGGAACGATAATTTCTTGCAATGTTACGGCATCCTGTCTACGAAGTGGGCGCAGAAATGTCATCTTCAATTTCATTAGGTTGATTTGGAGGTTCTGGATGTGTTGGTTAAACTTCCACGGACGATGGTAAAGTCATCGCTGAGCGTGATTGTACTCTCCTTGCATTCAGTGCACTCCGTTGTTCTGCAGTCAATGACCGTCTCCAATTACTAACACGTACTCGGGTTGACTCTCGAGTTTGCTCAGCAGTTGCCGCCGAAGTTGAAGGAGGCCCTCTTTTACGTTGGACTGGCCCACCCTGGTTTGGCAATGACGACGACGCCTCAGCATGATTTTGGTTGGTCATCTCCATGTGTCTGCGATGTGATGTAATTAACTGATGAATTATCTGTTTTCTTCCAGACACATACTCGGGTTGAAGGAGGCCCTCTTTTATGTTGGACTAAACACGAAAGCTGTAGCCCTTGAAATTACCTTTCCAACGAGTGGTTGCACGTTTCCATGTGATACCTGTAGCCACGGGAAAGTCCGTTTGAATCTGCTGCGGTTGGAAGTTAATGTCCAGGAATTCTGTATCCTGTACGCAGTAGACTTCGAGTTGCATTTCTGGTATGATGTGACCAGATCTGGGCTTTTGACTAAACACGAAAGTTGTAGCCCTTGAAATTACCTTTCCAACGAGTGGTGGCACGTTTTCGGGCGATACCTGTAGCCACGGGAATCCTCAGTCAAAGTTGCTGACCAGATTACATACAATTCTAGGTGATTATAATATGAACTTGGATTTGATGGAATAGACGTTGCAATTCATCTCGAGGTTGGGTGGATTCCTTTGTGTTAATCACCGAGGTAATGTGAAGATTGATGTTTGAGGATTTGAATCCCTATGCCGAGATGTGAATCAAGCCTAAGAGAATGAAAGGCTTTGTTATATTTGTTAGATCACCATTATGCACATTATCTATAATATGTTGAATTCATTTGGAAGGATTTGTAATTGGTTAAAACTATGGCCAGGATGTGTAATGGATTGATGGAAGGGAATGGATAGTCCAATGCTTAGAGGGTCGTTTCCCCACGGGTAATATTGTGAAAGTTAACAAGTGCGGTGTTGACCGTCACTAATGGGAATGAGGTTAAGTTGGATAAAATCAGACGGTTGGGCTTGGTCCTCGGTGTTCACGTCCCGAGGCTCCTTCCGTATTTGATGGATGGTTGGGCTTGGTCCTCGTGCTTTCTCCGAGGCTCCTTCCATGCCACGGAATTGTGGAATTGCATGTGGTGTGAGTCAACACGCGGTGTCGTAATCCTGGGTTAAGGATAGTGTGGCAGGTCTACGGGCTCGCCAATCGTCACACCGATGGGAGTTGACAGTTAGACCTTGGGCGGTTGGGCTTGGTCCTTGGTGTTCACGTCCCGAGGCTCCTTCCGTACCAGGTGAACGGTTGGGCTTGGTCCTCGTGCTCATTTCCGAGGCTCCTTCCATGTCAAACTATAGGCCAGTCAGGGGCTAGGATCTTGGTGCTTATTTACCCGAGAGAACCCGCTGAGCCATAGTACGCATGTGAGTTCCGCTGTTGTGTCTGATGAGTTGTAAATATACCTATATTTTCGTATTTTATTTAAGTCAATTTTGTTTGTTTTTTGTCATTTTTTATCTGTTTTATCCAATAAATTGCTTATTTTTGTAAATATTATTTCTAACTTAGCTTTATTTTTATTGCAGAAAATTTCCAGAAAAATTCCAAAAAAGTCAAAAAGTTGACTGACACGCCCGTGTCACATGACCGACACGCCCGTGTCATGCCCTCGACGATCGCCGACCACAGGTGCCAGCTCGACGATCGGCGGTCATCAAACCCAGCTCGACACGCCCTTCAACATGCCCGTGTCAAGGTGTGACACGGGCGTGACCTTGCCACCTAGCCCGACGTGACGCGCACGACTTTGCGGCCGGACCGCGCCCAGATCGACCTCCCCGACACGCCCCAGTCACGCCCGTGACTGACACATGTCACGCCCATGACCTAGGGCGTGACCGCCACGATTTCTGCAGAAGTCAACTTTCCAGTCAAGTCACCCGATCAGCTCATGAATAGTGTCGACACGCCCCCCTGTCACGCCCTAGTCACGGGCGTGACCAACCCGAAAATTTGTCTATAAATAAGAGCTTCCAGGAAGCTTATTTTGTCCACTTTTTTTGACCACTTTGCTTAGGGGAGGTGCTGCCCATTTGGATTCCATACTTATGTAAGGAGAATTTCTCCCCCCTCTCTCTCTTAGTTTGTATTAGGGTTTTTACTTTAATAAAATTTGAATTTTTCTCCCATCATTAGTATGAAAAATCCATTTGAATGTGCCTACTTAAGCAATTTTTCGTTCATATTTTGTGTTTCTTTTATGTTTTCATTTTTATAGCTTTGATAACTTAGTTAGATTTAGGATTTATCGGCATTTCTAGCCGTTGTGCCGTCCGTTTAGTTTTCATTTTCTGCATTTTTTAGCTTTAGCTTTTTCTTCTTTATCATTTTCATTCATATAAGTTTTATAAATACTCCCCTAAAAGTGTTCGTTTTTATTTTCTTTAACTTAGGCTCTTAGGAATGCAAAACTTCTCGTTCCTTTTTAGTTTTATTCTCACTTTTTTGGAGGTTTTATAAAAACTTATGAATAAAAATGTAGTCGTTATAATTTTTCGCTCACTTCATTTTAGCTTTTTATTCGTAAAACTTTTAGTCTCTTTAATTTTTATTTCATCTTTTTATGCATTTCTACCGCATTCTAGCAGTAGAAATGCAGTTGTATTAATTTTTCGAGTACTTTCATTTTGCGTTTATTTGCAAAACATTTTCGCTCGGTTAATTTTTATTTTCACTTTTTATGTATTTCTACCGCATTCTAGCGGTAGAAATAAGGTCGTTTTAATTTTCTGAGCTCTTTGCTTTTCTCATTTTTGCAAGTGTGTGTGCGTGTATGAGTTAGGTTTTACTGCTTTATTTCAACTCCTGTAGAGTGCGTGTGTGCGTATGCATTTATTTCCGCCTACTCGTTAAGAGTTAAATGGCGCTCTGCTTTCATTTCCCGCCCACTCGTTTGAGTGAGACTTGTCTTTTTACTGCTTTCATTTTCTTCCTACTCACTTGAGTAAGAAAACTTTGTGTGGGTGCGTGTGTTTTCATTTCTGTAGAGTGCGTGTGTGTGTTTTACTTTCAAGTAGAGTGCGTGCGTGTATGAGATAAATTTACTCCCGCCCACTCATTTGAGCCGAGACTTGCAATTTTATCGCTTTCTCAATTATATAGAGTGCGTGCGTGTAGGAGATAATTTTACCGCTTTATTTATCGCTTTCTTCAATTAAGAAGAGTGTGCGTGTGTGCATTTATTTCCGCCTACTCATTTGAGTAGGGCTTGCTTTATTTAATTTTCTTTATGGTTTTGAAGTGTGCGTGAGTGCCTGCATCAATTAGCCTTCAATTTATCTAATTGTCCTATTTTTCGTGTTTTCTCTTATAATTGTTCAGTGCTTAATTTAACACTCACGCTTCACCTAAAAACATAAAGCCGTCCCCATACCGATGAGTGGCTAATCTCTTTTAGCCTTCGACATCGAAGAGCATTGGGACATAAAAAATGATTTGAAATAATTAAAAAACTTTATTTTTATTTTAATTTAAGGACTTAAGGTTTACCCTGGGTTAACGACGCATAGGACCACATAATCGATTTGTGGGCTCTATTTCCGTTATCCATACGCGACGCCGAGAGGCTGCACGTATGGACCGATCCCCCTTGGTTAAAGAGAACTGCGTACGCCCCCTCGAAAGAGGAGAAGCGTAGTTCTGCCGGATTGGGTTCCCCACCCAATAGCGGGGTTCTTAGCGTAAAGCGGGCATTAAGAGGAATCCTTCGTCGGTCTAACGATCGGTCGAATAGTCTTAATGTTTAGGTGAGCAATATTCCTAGAGATAAGTGCGCTCATATTTTTGGAACCCCCACGACCAAGTGCCTTTTATTAATTTAAAAACAAAGTTTAATAATTGTTGAGAATTATTTTAGTCTTAATCTGATTCGATGCCGAGCGTTAACCCGTCATCGAACTAACTTAGTAAAATTCAGCTCTCTTTCTTTCCGTTTTAATTAAACAAAAAAATCCCACCTTACTGTTAGTAAGATAATAGTATTCCTGGAAGAGTAGATATAATCAACGCGTCCTCGAGAATAATACGACCTCGGTATTTTTCCGAATACCGAGTACTACTTGCGATAGGTGCACTTGCCTCCTCTCGTTAGAAAACTCGATCTTCTAACCGGCCCGCGGAATCTGACCATTTCGAACCAACCACAGTAGGTCTCTGTTCCGCGGCCATCAAGTTTTTGGCGCCGTTGCCGGGGAACACGGTTGTTATATTGAATCCGGGACTCTATTAATTTTACTTTATTTTCAAATAAAAAATTTTTATACAAAAAAAATCCTTCCCCCTTTCGTTTTTTTAGGGTGCATGACCCGTGGACAACCTTCGAGTTCTGAAAATCTTGAATTCGACCCCGAGATCGACCGCTCTCTTGCGCGTATCCGATCTCTCCGTCGAATTCCCTTTTTAGACCCCGCAGAATCTATCGGAGAACCCTCTTCTTCTTCTATGGCCGACCCGAATAATGCCCAACCGGCCGAGCGTACTATGTCTTACTACGCTCGGCCCAACTTGGATGATACGGGGTCGAGTATTGTTCGGCCCGCTGTGGCCAACAATAATTTTGAAATTAAGTCAAGTGTGATTCAATTGATCCAAAATGTCGTGCAGTTCGACGGACTGCCGGATGAGGACCCCAATAATCACTTGTCTAATTTTCTTGAAATTTGCGATACTTTTAAAATTAATGGCGTCACTGATGACGCCATTCGTTTGCGCCTTTTTCCCTTCTCTCTTAAGTCCAAGGCTAAGGCGTGGTTACTCTCCCTCCCGCGGGGATCCATCACGTCCTGGGCGGAGTTGGCTGAGAAATTCCTTACGAAGTATTTTCCGCCCGCGAAAACTGCAAGACTGCGGGCGGACATATCTTCGTTCGTCCAAAACGACTCCGAGTCTCTTTACGAGACTTGGGAACGCTTTAAGGAGTTCCTCCGCCGGTGCCCGCACCACGCTCTGCCAACGTGGTTGCAGGTACAAATTTTTTATAATGGACTGAATAGTCAGACGCGTCAAATGATTGACGCGGCTGCCGGGGGCACTCTGAACAATAAGACCCGCGAGGCCGCCCAGGCCCTTTTCGAGGAAATGGCGGTGAACGCCTACCAGTGGAATGTCCCGCGGGCGCGCCCTAAGCAGGCAGGCATTTTTGAAGTGGATGCCACTGCTCAGCTAGCCCTCCAAGTGGAAAGGCTAACTATGCAGGTGGTGGAGATGTCTGTTGCCTCCTCCACTCCGCCTTGTTTTCTCCCCCCTCTAACGTCTGCATAGTTGACGAATTCGTGGACTACATGGGAAATCCGGTGCGTCCCTCATTTCAAAACAACCCTTATAGTAGCCACTATAATCCGGGTTGGAGGAACCATCCGAATTTCTTCTGGAGCAACCCGAACAACGCGCAGCGTCCCCCTCCCCCTCCTTTTGCGCCAACGTTTCCTCCTCCCCCTCCTATGAAGCCATCCCCGGTGGAGGAAAATTTTAATCGTTATGTCGCGTCCAACGAGTCCAATATCCGGAACATCACCGGATCGCTAAAAAATTTAGAACTCCAGGTTGGACAGCTGGCGTGACTTATGTCGGAACGCGCCCTGGGGGCACTGCCAGGGAACACGGAGCCCAATCCAAGGGAAACCGCCAACCCTATAACCCTCCGTAGCGGTAAGGAGGTGGTCGATCCAAAACGGATCGATCCTCAGGTACATATTTCACCTCCGACCCCTCTTCCCTCTTCTTCGATTACGCAACCCTTACCGATTTTTAACGACAAAACTATTTTAAACAAGGCATTGCCCTACCCGCATAAGTTAGATAATGAGTGAGTAAACGCGCAATATGAAAAATTTATTTTATTACTTAAACAAATTCATATTAATGTTCCTTTTTGCGAGGCTATCTCGCAAATGCCTAAATATGCGAAATTTTTAAAAGAACTACTTTCTAATAAACGCAAACTCGAGGATATTTCGCATATATCTCTCAACGCTGTCTGCTCGGCGGCTCTTACTAGTAAATTGCCCTCAAAACAAAACGACCCGGGACGGTTCTCCATCCTGTGCCTTTTTGGCGATGTATTAGTAAAATACGCCTTGGCAGACTTAGGCGCGAACATTAATTTGATGCCGTTCTCGCTCTTCCTGCGTTTAGGTTTGGGTACTCCTGCTCTTACCAATATGCGCATCCAACTAGCGGATCGCTCGGTTAGGTTCCCCATCGGGGTTGTTGAGGATGTCCTTGTCCGAGTAGACAAGTTCACCTTCCCGGTGGACTTCGTCATCTTGGACATCGAGGAAAACGCCAACGTACCAATAATACTTGGTCGCCCTTTCCTCGTGACCTCACGTGCGTTAATTGATGTAAGTAATGGTCAGCTTCTCCTTCGGGTAGGAGACGACCAAGTTACTTTTTCTATTAACTCCTCTATGGAAGACTCGTCGCCGAGCGACGATTTCTGCTACTCTTTAGATTCTTTTTATGGAGATTGTTCTTCTCCGGTTTTCGAGCCCGAGTTTTTAAACGAAAATATTTTTTCGCTCGAAAATTTTTATTGCGATGAGGACACGTCTACGAACATGCCTTTTGAACCAATTGGTTCAAAAGACATTAGCACTAAAACCTCACTAGAAGAACCGCCCATCCTGGAACTCAAACCATTACCCGAATCCCTAAAATACGCCTTTTTGGGGAAAAATGATACACTCCCGGTAATCATTTCTTCGTATTTAAGCGATTCAGAGACCTCCGATTTATTGGAGGTTTTGCTTAAACATCGCCACGCAATTGCGTGGCAAATTTCTGACCTAAAGGGGATTAACCCTTCTTTTTGCACTCACAAAATTTTCTTAAACGATAATTGCCGCAAAACCATTCAGCCGCAGCGGCGTCTTAACCCAAACATGAAAGACGTCGTGAAAGCTGAGATAATTAAATTATTAGATGCGGGGATTATTTATCCCATTTCTGATAGTGCATGGGTTAGTCCCATTCATGTCGTGCCCAAGAAGGGCGGTCTAACCGTAGTGGCGAATAAGCACAACGAGCTCGTCCCAACTCGTACTGTTATGGGTTGGCGTGTGGTCATCGATTACCGCAAACTTAATGATGCCACCCGCAAAGACCATTTTCCACTACCGTTCCTTGACCAAATTCTTGAGCGTCTTTCCGGTCATCCTTTTTATTGTTTTCTCGACGGTTTATCGGGGTTTTTCCAAATCCCCATTTCCCCCGAAGACCAAGAGAAAACAACTTTTACTTGCCCCTTTGGCACCTTCGCCTATCGAAGAATGCCATTTGGCCTCTGCAATGCGCCGGCTATATTCCAAAGATGTATGCTAGCAATTTTTGGTGAGCTAGTAGAAGATATTATGGAAATATTTATGGATGACTTTTCTGTATTCGGATGCTCATTCCCGGATTGTCTTCGTAATCTTGATCGTGTCCTCCAGCGATGCGAGGACACGAATCTTGTTTTAAATTGGGAAAAGTGTAACTTTATGGTTCGAGGAGGTTTGGTCCTCGGCCATAAGATTTCGATTATGGGGATAGAGGTCGATAAGGCCAAAGTTGAAATCATAGAAAAGCTTCCTCAGCCGACAAACATAAAATCCATTAGGAGTTTCTTAGGCCACGCGGGCTTTTATAGGCGCTTCATTCAAGATTTTTCAAAAATAACAAAGCCGCTTACTCACCTCTTGGAAAAGGAATCACCTTTTGTCTTTAGTAGCGATTGCGAGTCTGCTTTTAATTTTATAAAACAAAAACTTATCAATTCTCCAATTCTAGTGGCCCCTAATTGGTCCCTTCCGTTCGAAATCATGTGCGACGCTAGTGATATTGCCTTAGGCGCCGTTCTTGGCCAACGCGTAGAAAAACATTTTCATCCTATTTATTACGCTAGCAAGACGCTCACTTCCGCACAAGTGAATTACACGACGACGGAAAAGGAACTCTTAGCCGTCGTTTTCGCTTTCGATAAGTTTCGCTCGTATCTTACGCTATCTAAAGTTATCGTTTTTACCGATCACTCCGCCCTTAAATATCTACTAGCCAAAACCGACGCGAAGCCCCGCCTTCTTCGATGGATTCTCCTCCTACAAGAGTTTGACTTGGAGATCCGAGATAAGAAGGGCGCGGAGAATCTAGCGGCTGACCACCTCTCCCGTTTAGAAAATCCGGGTGCGGAAGCGCTCGTCGAATCTGAAATAAATGACAGATTCCCCGAGGAACGCCTTCTCGCCATTCGTTCGTCTTCGTCATCTTCGCCTTGGTTCGCAGATTTTGCAAACTACTTAGTCGCGCGGGTACTTCCAAAAGATTTTTCAAGTCATCAAAAGAAGAAATTCTTTTCCGACTTGAAAAATTTCTTTTGGGATGACCCATTTCTTTTTCGTATCTGCGCGGACCAAGCGGTTCGAAGATGCGTCGCGGGAGTGGAGTGCACGCAAATATTGAGGCACTGCCACGAGGGTCCAGCCGGGGGGCACTATCAAGCCAACCGGTCCGCTAAGAAGGCGCTAGAGGCGGGCTACTTTTGGCCCACTCTCTTCAAAGACGCGCATAATTTTGTGCGCGCATGCGATAGCTGTCAGCGGTCGGGTAACATCTCACGTCGAGACGAGATGCCCCAAAATATGTTTTTAGAATGCGAAGTCTTCGATTTATGGGGCATAGATTTTGTTGGCCCCCTACCTCCTTCTTATAAAAATATGTATATTTTAGTAGCGGTCGACTACGTATCACGGTGGGCAGAAGCGCAAGCTCTCCCCACCAACAAAGCGCGAGTCGACGTTACATTTCTAAAAAAATTATTTTCTCGCTTCGGCACGCCTCGCGCTATTGTTAGTGCTAGGGGAACGCATTTCTGTAACGCTCTAATGGCTAAGACGTTAGCTAAATACGGAGTCACGCACAAGCTTGCCACCCCCTACCACCCGCAAACAAGTGGCCAAGTTGAGGTAGTAAATCGAGAGATAAAACGCATATTAGAAAAAACCGTTTCACTTAATAGGAAAGATTGGTCCGCTAAGCTCGACGACGCGTTATGGGCGTATTGTACGGCGTACAAAACCGCTACTGGTTGTACCCCGTTTCGATTAGTCTATGGCAAAGCGTGCCATTTACCCGTAGAACTGGAGCACCGCGCACTTTGGGCATTAAAACTCTTAAACCTCGACTCTAACTTAGCCGCTCAGAATAGAAAACTGCAACTAAACGAGCTCGATGAATGGCGTGCGAATGCTTACGAGAGCAATAAGTTCTATAAGGAGCGTTCTAAGTTTTATCACGATCGAAAAATTAAAACCACCAAAACTTTTTCTCCGGCCGATCCAGTCCTTCTTTACAATTCTCGTCTTAAACTTTTTCCTGGCAAACTCAAATCCCGTTAGTCCGGTCCCTTCTTAGTTGAAGAAGTTTTTCCATATGGGACCGTACTCGTCTCCCACCCGGAAAAAGGCTCGTTTAAAGTAAACGGTCATCGATTAAAGACTTACATAGCGGGCGACCCTGTGATCGAGTATAGCGAAACCATATCCCTCCTCGACTTATAAACCCGCCACTATAGTCAAGCTACGCGACTATAAACAAAGCACTCCTGGGAGGCACCCCACGTCTTTTTTTTTTACGTCTTTATTTATTATGTTTTCTATTTTTCTAATAAATGCAGGGTTTCAAATGGGCTTCCCCGAGCGCGGATCAGGGACGTTTTCTGCCCCCCTCTTTTTCTTTTTTTTGTACATATACCTGCTGTCTTGTTCCTCATGCTTAGCATACAACATTGGGGACAATGTTGGATCTAAGTATGGGGGTGTTTTCGTATTTTCGTACTTTCTTTTTACTTACAAAAAACAAAAACAAAAAAACAAACAAAACAAAAAAAAATTTAAAAAAACAAAACAACAAAAAATATATATATAACACAAAAAATCAAAAAATTTTCAATTAAAATTTTTTTTTGAAGTTTCATTTTTGAAACTTTGACTTATTTTTAACTCGGTCCGCGAGATCCGGCTCATCGAGCCATCCACATAACGAGTCATCTCGCGGCTACCTAGTTTATATTTTTGTAAATATTCTTGTAAATATTTTTGTAAATAATTTTTGTAAATAATTTTTGTAAATATTCTTTCTCTTTCCCCTCTCCCTTTTTCCCTCTCATCCTTGTACATATTTTTTTTTCCCAAATTTTTGTAAATAGAATGAAAATTTCATTAAAAATACAAAAAAATTCACAAAATTTAAAAATACAAAAAAATTCACAAAACTTAAAAATCAAAAAAATTTTATTTTCGCATTTTTTCTTTCTTTTTAGTATGTATATATTAAAGATATAAATACAAAAATACAAAAAAAAAGCATAACTTCAAAAAACAACAAAAAAATTTCATCTCGCGGCTACCTAGTTTATATTTTTGTAAATATTCTTTTAAATATTTTTGTAAATAATTTTTGTAAATACTTTTTGTAAATATTCTTTCTCTTTCCCTTCTCCCTTTTTCCCTCTCATCCTTGTAAATATTTTTTCTTTTTCCCAATTTTTTGTAAGCAGAATGAAAATTTCATTAAAAATACAAAAAAATTCACAAAATTTTAAAATACAAAAAAATTCACAAAACTTAAAAATCCAAAAAATTTTATTTTCGCATTTTTTCTTTCTTTTTAGTATGTATATATTAAAGATATAAATACAAAAATACAAAAAAAAGAGCATAACTTCAAACAACAAAAAAAAAAATTTTTTTTATGTAAGTTTTGAAACAAATAAATCAAACATTTCATTCTTAAGTTTCTTGTTATCCAAAACTTTCGTTTTGAGTTTATTTATATGCGAATTTGATCAATTCTTTGTTCACTATTCGTTTGTTAATTATAGATTGAAAAATCTAAATAGCCGGGGTCAAGTTTTAAAGAATTTATTATACTTTGTTAAAAATAGGGGACTCGCTTTAGGCACTACTTCTAATTTTTCATAGATAGGAACATGTGTACCATGTTAGAAAATAACGACTATAGAATTCAATTATGCTTGCTTTTAGCTTTCTGAAAAATTGGAACGTACAATTTATAAAGGTTGTTCTCAATTATTTTTCAATTAAAAATTTAGTTCTCTTTTCTCCCCTTACTTATCATAACCTACTTGGTATGATAAAAATATTTCCCCAAAAAGAAAAAGAAAAAGATCTTATGTCAATGGGAATAAGATTTCATTCCGTAAACATAGGCACCCAATAAATTAAAAGATTATACGTTACGGAGTAAGATGATAAAATTCATTACTCTAACACATATACATTGGGTTATTTATGAAGAAGAAAAAAATTTATGTTAAGGAAAATAAGATTTCGTTTTCCTTTAACATCCAAATCAAAAAAAATGGAGGTTCGAGAAAAATAACCTCGCCTCAAAATCCAAGCATCTTCATAAACCAACATCAACCCCCCTTAGCCAATTTCATGACTCTAGAATTAATTCAAAAATCTTTTTGAGAGCATAATTCGTAAATTGCATTATTTCCGATAACACTCCTATAAGCTAAAGTTCGTATAACTTCAAACTATTTTCTGTTAATCTAACCAATGCAATTATTGCTTTCTATTTGATTACATCAAGAAGTCTTTTGGCCAAAACTTTTGCCCTGTTTAAACCATCTAAATAATTTTAGGACTTAACTCTTATACCCCGTATATTTTTATTTGATCTCTCTTATAATTAATTTAGCGGTAGCAGAACTTAGGGTTTTTTATTATTCCTTATAAGTTCACCTCAAACTTTTGCTCTGGAATAGCAAAAGCTTAAGTATGGGGGTGTTTGATGAGTTGTAAATATACCTATATTTTCGTATTTTATTTAAGTCAATTTTGTTTGTTTTTTGTCTTTTTTTTATCTGTTTTATCCAATAAATTGCTTATTTTTGTAAATATTATTTCTAACTTAGCTTTATTTTTATTGCAGAAAATTTCCAGAAAAATTCCAAAAAAGTCAAAAAGTTGACTGACACGCCCGTGTCACATGACCGACACGCCCGTGTCATGCCCTCGACGATCGCCGACCACAAGTGCCAGCTCGACGATCGGCGGTCATCAAACCCAGCTCGACACGCCCTTCAACACGCCCGTGTCAAGGTGTGACACGGGCGTGACCTTGCCACCTAGCCCGACGTGACGCGCGCGACTTTGCGGCCGGACCGCGCCCAGATCGACCTCCCCGACATGCCCCAGTCACGCCCGTGACTGATACATGTCACGCCCGTGACCTAGGGCGTGACCGCCACGATTTCTGCCGAAGTCAACTTTCCAGTCAAGTCACCCGATCAGCTCATGAATAGTGTCGACACGCCCCCCTGTCACGCCCTAGTCACGGGCGTGACCAACCCGAAAATTTGTCTATAAATAAGAGCTTCCAGGAAGCTTATTTTGTCCACTTTTTTGACCACTTTGCTTAGGGGAGGTGCTGCCCATTTGGATTCCATACTTATGTAAGGAGAATTTCTCCCCCCTCTCTCTCTCTTAGTTTGTATTAGGGTTTTTACTTAAATAAAATTTGAATTTTTCTCTCATCATTAGTATGAAAAATCCATTTGAATGCGCTTACTTAAGCAATTTTTCATTCATATTTTGTGTTTCTTTTATGTTTTCATTTTTATAGCTTTGATAACTTAGTTAGATTTAGGATTTATCGGCATTTCTAGCCGTTGTGCCGTCCGTTTAGTTTTCATTTTCTGCACTTTTTAGCTTTAGCTTTTTCTTCTTTATCATTTTCATTCATATAGGTTTTATAAAAACTCCCCTAAAAGTGTTCGTTTTTATTTTCTTTAACTTAGGCTCTTAGGAATGCAAAACTTCTCGTTCCTTTTTAGTTTTATTCTCACTTTTTTGGAGGTTTTATAAAAACTTATGAATAAAAATGTAGTCGTTATAATTTTTCGCTCACTTCATTTTAGCTTTTTATTCGTAAAACTTTTAGTCCCTTTTATTTTTATTTCATCTTTTTATGCATTTCTACCGCATTCTAGCGGTAGAAATGCAGTTGTATTAATTTTTCGAGTACTTTCATTTTGCGTTTATTTGCAAAACATTTTCGCTCGGTTAATTTTTATTTTCACTTTTTATGCATTTCTACCGCATTCTAGCGGTAGAAATACAGTCGTTTTAATTTTCTGAGCTCTTTGTTTTTCTCATTTTTGCAAGTGTGTGTGCGTGTATGAGTTAGGTTTTACTGCTTTATTTCAACTCTTGTAGAGTGCGTGTGTGCGTATGCATTTATTTCCGCCTACTCGTTAAGAGTTAAATGGCGCTCTGCTTTCATTTCCCGCCCACTCGTTTGAGTGGGACTTGTCTTTTTACTGCTTTCATTTTCTTCCTACTCACTTGAGTAGGAAAACTTTGTGTGGGTGCGTGTGTTTTCATTTCGGTAGAGTGCGTGTGTGTGTTTTACTTTCAAGTAGAGTGCGTGCGTGTATGAGATAAATTTACTCCCGCCCTCTCATTTGAGCCGGGACTTGCAATTTTATCGCTTTCTCAATTATGTAGAGTGCGTGCGTGTAGGAGATAATTTTACCGCTTTATTTATCGCTTTCTTCAATTAAGAAGAGTGTGTGCGTGTGTGCATTTATTTCCACCTACTCATTTGAGTAGGGCTTGCTTTATTTAATTTTCTTTATGGTTTTGAAGTGTGCGTGAGTGCCTGCATCAATAGCCTTCAATTTATCTAATTTAAGGACTTAAGGTTTACCCTGGGTTAACGACGCATAGGACCACATAATCGATTTGTGGGCTCTATTTCCGTTATCCATACGCGACGCCGAGAGGCTGCACGTATGGACCGATCCCCCTTGGGTAAAGAGAACTGCGTACGCCCCCTCGAAAGAGGAGAAGCGTAGTTCTGCCGGATTAGGTTCCCCACCCAATAGCGGGGTTCTTAGCGTAAAGCGGGCATTAAGAGGAATCCTTCGTCGGTCTAACGATCGGTCAAATAGTCTTAATGTTTAGGTGAGCAATATTCCTAGAGATAAGTGTGCTCATATTTTTGGAACCCCCACGGCCAAGTGCCTTTTATTAATTTAAAAACAAAGTTTAATAATTGTTGAGAATTATTTTAGTCTTAATCTGATTCGATGCCGAGCGTTAACCCGTCATCGAACTAACTTAGTAAAATTCAGCTCTCTTTCTTTCCGTTTTAATTAAACAAAAAAATCCCACCTTACTGTTAGTAAGATAATAGTGTTCCTGAAAGAGTAGATATAATCAACGCGTCCCCGAAAATAATATGACCTCGGTATTTTTCCGAATACCGAGTACTACTTGCGATAGGTGCACTTGCCCCCTCTCGTTAGAAAACTCGATCTTCTAACCGGCCCGCGGAATCTGACCATTTCGAACCAACCACAATAGGTCTCTGTTCCGCGGCCTTTAGTGTCCTAGCGTGGAGGCGTACAGAGGCCTAGGCCAGGCAGTGTGGAGACCAGCCTAGTAGTGGAGATGCCCGCTCCACTGTCACCGTTTGGCCACGACGGTTGATGCCTGAGAGGTTAGCTACCTGCTCGAATAGTGGGAACTATAAGTCTGTGTCGACATAGCGATTGCATGTGCTTGAGCATGGGTGTGTCATTGCATTGCATACATAGCATCACACTTCATTATATACACAAGACCCTCATCGTATAAGTTTGTATGGGCACTCCTATACGATGAGTTACTTTCTGCTGAACGACCCTCAACTTATATGCTTGTATGGGCATCCATATAAGTTGAGTTTCTTACTGTTCTAGTTATATACTCTCTTGCTGCTGTAGTTCGTAGATTTGAAATAAGAGCTTGTTTATTATACACTGCTAATGTTGCTGCTTATAATATGTATACTCACTTTACCTGTTGTACTACTGTTATTTATATATTGTACCTGTTCCTTTCTCCGCCCGATGCCGAGGAGTCGCCGGGGGAGCGGATGTGAAACCACTTAGTCTTTTTGACTAACGGTTGCTACGTCTTCCTTTTTAGGAGGAAACCCCGCAGGTGGAGCAGCAGGCTATACAGACGGACAGCCAGGCCAGGGTGACAGGGCCTGAAGGGACGGTACCGTCGCTACCATCGGTTACCGATGTGAGTGAGAGAGAGATTTTGTTGTAGCCCTTCGGGGCAATTCTGTTTACGTACTCTGATATTAGAAGCTTGTTGTAGCTTCTTTATTTATGATATTATGGACATATGCTTGGTGTGGATTTGACTTTCATATTATTATGGTTGGGTTGGCACTTATCTATTGATATTGTTGGTAGCCGACAGAATAAGCGTCTTGTGGTACAGGCTAGCCTGAGTGCTAGTGTTACCGCAAGGCGGCTGTTCTGGGCATAAGACCCCTCTCGTGCCGTGTCTTGTGTTTCGGGAGGGGGGTCTTACAAATGGTATCAGCTTGCTACGATCCTCCAAGGCGAAAGTCACTTAACAATGGTACCAACCCCGTTTGATTGGTCAGTTTGGGGACAAGCTGACTTAGCGGAAGCAGTGGTGTGCCCATATGTAATTCACACTAAGTTGTCCATCTTTAACCTTAGATTAGCCTTCCTAACCCTAAGTTTGTACCTTATGTGTAGATCCCAGCACTTGTTGAGCCAATAAGGGGCACCCCCGCCCCGTCCGTACCTACACAATTCCAACAATCAGAGCTGGGGCAGACGCTCATAGCTATTTTGGACGCCTTTAGGTCCCAATCTCAGCAGACACCTGTACAACAACAGGGTCCGGGATCTAGTTGGTTAAGCGTTTTCCTAGCTCTCTCCCCTCCCGCTTATGTTGGGACAGAGTCGTCAGTGCGTACGGAAGAGTGGCTCGACACTATACAAGAGTTGTTGGCAGGAATAAGATGTCCAAACAACATGGCGGTGACCCTTGTGGTGACACTCTTAGAGCTGCACGCCAAAAGGTGGTGGAAGTCACTCATGGGCTCCACTTTTCGTGGAAGAGTGTACACGGACATTAGTTGGAGTGAATTCTCTGAAGCCTTCTTAGAGCATTTCATCCCCTCGGCCGCTCGGGATGGCCTGTAAGAGAGATTTTTGCAACTTAAGCAAGGGTCCATGTCGGTGACGGAGTACCAACGGGAGTTTCAGCACCTGGCTAGATTCGCTGACTCCTATGAGCTGGATGATAGAGGGTACGCCAAAAGATTCTACAAAGGCTTGCGAGACCCCCTAAGGCAAGCCCTTTTGTTTATAGCGGACTCTAGTCTGGCGGAGATTATTGATATGGCGAAGAGATTGGAAGCGGACCACTTGGGAAGTGGTAAGAGGCCAGTAGAGGGCGTGATGGAAGCCGGCCCAGCAACAGAAGGAGGTTTGACAATAAAAGAGGAAGAGGATATCGGAGGGGTGGCGGGCGTTTTCCCCAGAACTTTGGAGAGGAGCTCCCGGTTCCACAACTGCCAGCATTACCTCCACCTCCACGGTTTCAGCAACACGGCGGAAGGCAGGAACGGGTGTGCTTCGAATGCAACCAACCGGGCCACATTCGACGCTACTGCCCACAACTGTTTGGTGATGCGCCTCTTGCCTTCCCTCCAGCAGCCCCTCGGGGGCGGGGATATGTGCGTGGTCGAGGACGAGGACCACGAGGAAGAAACCCTGGACCCGCTCGAGATCAGATGTATGCCCTGGACATGACACAAGAGCGGAACCCTCAAGAGATGATTACAGGTACGATTCGAATTGGTCATTTTGCTTTCATTAATATCCTCTAGTTGCTTGAGATATACTAGACATCTAGCTTGAGTATTATTAATGACACTTAGGCACCGTGATGGTCTGCGGGAAACCGGCTCATACGTTATTTGATACGGGTGCCTCACATTCATTCGTGTCTGAAGACTTCATCAAAGATATACACGGAGTGCAATATTTCACTGGTATTGCTCGAAGAGTACGCCTCCCAGAAGGATCTGAGATGACGGCAACCGCAAAGTGTGAGTTAGAGATAACCATTGGGGGAAAGACCTTTGATACCCCTACTACAATTTTGAGAATACCAGAGTTCGACCTCATCCTGGGTATGGCGTGGCTAGATTGGCACCATGCGAGAATCGACTGTGCGGAGAAGCGTATCTATTTGAGACATGGGGATACTGATGTAGTCTTCCAAGGTATAAATTTCGCACCACGAATCTTGTTATCCTCAATCCAGACCTTGAAAGCTCATATGAGAGGGGATGAAGTCTACATGATACGATTCGAACAAAAGGAGATGAAGTTAGATGTGAAGGATGTACGGGTAGCACGGGATTTCCCTGAGGTATTTCCCGAGAAACTGCCAGGGTTACCCCCGCATAGAGAAGTGGATTTTCAAATTAAGCTTGTACCAGGAGCTAAGCCTGTCTCCAGGAACCCTTATCGGATGGCCCCAAAAGAACTTGCGGAGTTTAGAGTGCAATTGCAGGAGTTGGTAGAATCAGGGTTTGTTCGCCCCAGCTCGTCGCCTTGGGGAGCCCCTGTTCTATTCGTCAAGAAGAAGGATGGAACCCTGCGTTTATGTATAGACTATCGTGAACTTAACCGACTGACAGTACGGAACACTTACCCGTTACCTCGGATCGATGAGTTGTTCGACCAACTGGTGGGAGCGCATTGGTTCTCCAAGTTAGACTTGCGCTCGGGGTATTACCAATTGAGAATACAGGAGGATGATATACAGAAAACGGCTTTCAGCTCAAGGTACGGCTTATATGAGTTCACAGTGATGCCGTTTGGACTCACAAACGCCCCATCGGCTTTCATGAGCTTGATGAATAAAGTGTTTGAGGCCTATTTAGATGTCTTCGTCATTGTGTTCATTGACGACATCCTAGTCTACTCGAAGACGGAGGAAGAGCATGCCGGACATTTGGCCTTAGTTCTAGAGAAGCTAAAGGAGCACGCCCTGTTCGCCAAGTTTAACAAGTGTGAATTCTGGCTTAAGGAGGTTGCTTTCTTGGGCCATGTAATCAGTGGGGTAGGACTAGCTGTGGATCCAGCCAAGGTGCGCGCTATGAAGGAGTGGTCACCTTTGAAGTCAGCGGCCGATGTGAGGAGTTTTCTTGGACTTGTCGGATACTACCACAAGTTCGTAAAAGGATTCTCCAAGATTGCCCTCCCGCTTACTTCCTTGACAAAGAAAGGAGTGCTATTTGAGTGGACACCCCAGTATGAAGCGGCATTCCAGGAATTGAAGGATAAACTTACCTCCGCCCCCATCCTTGTCCTTCCGTCTGGGAAGGAAGGATTTCAAGTTTATACGGATGCGTCTTATCAGGGGTTGGGAGCGGTGTTGATGCAGCACGGGCACGTAATTGCTTATGCTTCAAGATAATTGAAGAAGCATGAAATCAATTACCCGGTGCATGATTTGGAGCTAGGAGCGGTGGTGTTCGCCTTGAAGGTATGGAGGTATTATCTATACGGCGTCCACTGCGAAATCTTCTCGGATCATAAAAATTTGAAGTACATCCATACCCAGAAGGAATTGAACTTAAGACAACGGCGGTGGTTAGAGTTTCTATGCGACTATGAGTTCACCTTGAACTACCACCCCGGAAAAGCAAACTCGGTAGCTGATGCGTTGAGTAGGAAAGTACCCGGCTCGAGCCCAGAATCTCGATTGATGAGCATGGATTTGGCGCGGATGATCGAGGAGATGGACATCACCTTAATATTTAAGGCTTCTTCGGAATATACGGAGTACCTGTCCAGCATGAGTATAGTTTGTGATATCCGGGACCGGATCCGAATGGAGCAAGGATTAGATGCGGCTTTGGCCCCGGTAATAAAGTTAATTGAAGACGGGACTACCGATGAATACACACTAAAGGACGGCCTCGTTTACTTTCGTGGCCTACTCTACATTCCCAAAGGTGGCAGAATCCGGGAGGATATTATGAGAGAAGCACATTGCTCTCAATATTCCGTGCACCCAGGAATTTCAAAGATGTACGCCGGCTTACGAAAGACGATGTGTTGGCCAGGGATGAAGAAATATGTCCGGTGCTTTGTCACGCATTGTGAAGCCTGCCAAAGAGTGAAGGCGGAATGTAGGAGCCCTGGTGGCCTGCTGCAGTCGTTGCCAATCCCCGAATGGAAGTTCGAGGATATATCCATGGACGTCGTACATGGGCTACCTCGCTCCCGCTCAGGGAATGATTCAGTATGGGTGATTGTTGATCGCCTGATGAAGGTTGCCCGGTTCATACCTATGAAGAAGGAGGCTCACGTGGATGTCTTGATATGCTTGTTTGTGGAACAATTTGTACGGTATCACGGCGTACCTAAGACGATAGTTTCGGATCGTGATGGTCATTTCACCTCCAAGGAATGGAAGGCGGTACAAACGTATTTGGGCTCACGTCTTACCTTCAGTACCGCATTTCATCCTCAGACGGACGGACAGTCTGAGCGGACCATCCGAACATTGGAAGATCTGTTGAGGTTGTGTATGATAGATAGGGGAGAGCCGTGGGAAAGACTCTTGCCCTTGGTGGAATTCTCCTATAACAATAGCCATCAAGCTAGTATTGGCATGGCGCCCCATGAAGCCCTATATGGAAGGAGGTGTAGGACCCCCTTGTCTTGGGTGCAAGATGAAGACCCGAAGACTTTGGGAATTGAGTGCATAGATGACACTGATGCGGTGGTTAGGCTAATAAGGGATTGCATGTTGGAGGCTCAAAGCCGGCAGACGAAGTATTACAACGCAAGGCACCGTATGGTGGAATTTCAAGTGGGTGATAAGGTGTTTCTAAAAATTCGGCCGATGCATGGAGTGTCACGAGTGCGAGGAGTGAAGAAGCTCAGTCCACGGTATGTTGGGCCCTATGTCATATTGGAAAGGGTTGGCCCTTTGGCCTACCGGCTGGAGCTACCGCCCGAGCTAGAGAATCTCCACGATGTGTTCCATGTGTCGTCACTTCGGAAGGCACTGTTGCGGCCCGAACAATACATCCCCACAACTGATGGCACTGTGGCGTCTGACAGATCTGTGCGACTGGAACCGGTGCGGATCGTTGATAATGAGATAAGAACCTTGCGCCGCAAAAGTGTCCCCTTGGTAAAAGTGCTATGGTCTAATCATGGGAAGGAGGAATTCACATGAGAGCCAATGGATTTGATGCAAAGACGCTACCCAGAGTTGTTTGCTTCAGGTAACTTTATTTAAAAACATATTTTGTTTTCTGTATGCTCTACTCCCCACGACCTCAGCCTGATTTCGGGGACGAAATCTTTTTATTTTGTTTATAGGATTTGTAACGTCCCAATTCGTGCTAGGCCCCTCGCACGTGTTCTGAGTCAAGAGACTCAACTAGGGCTCGGGGTGCACCGACGCGAGGTGTCAGGTGCATAGAATAAGTGTAGGGTTGGGTTCAAGGTTACCCCAACCAGTAGCCGAGATGAGGGAACTCGGCTAAGTAAAAGTCGTCGAGAATGGAGGTTGATGCTCGTCGATCGTCGAGAATGGAGGACTGATTCTCGCCGATTCGACGGGTATCGGAGGTCGATACCCGCCGGACATAGAGATGCAAGTAGACTAAGGGAAATTCGGCAAGAATGCTCGGCGATTCCCACCGATCGTCGAGTATCGCTGAGAAATACTCAACGCAATCAACGCAGGATGTCCAGTAAAAAGGCTAAGGGAAAATCGTCGGGAATCATTGTTGATTCCCGATGAATTCGTCGAGAATGACCTGACGGTTCTCACCGATCGTCGAGAATGACCTGACGATTCTCGCCGATCGGCGAGAATGGCGACTGATTTCCGCCGAATTTTACTTGGGCATTTTCTTCGCCCAGGCAGATTCGCCGGCTTGTATAGGCAGACTGAACCGGACTTCGGGATTCGTGCTGAATGATCCTTGGACCGGTCACTTCAAATGAAACCTAATTTGGGCGGTCCAATTAGAGAGTGACACGTGGCGGAAGGGATTTAGCCTAATATGTAATATAAAAGGGAGTAAACCAAACCCTAGCCGATCGTTCTTGCCGAGCCGTCACCGTGCAAACCGACGGGAGTGGAAGAGGAGATATCGCGGGTCGCCGGAGCCGGATTCTGGAGGAAAAGCTCCGCCGTTTCCGTGGAAGAACACTGCTAACGAAGCCAAGGATGCCGCCACGGAGAATAACGCGATCCATGGCCGGCAACGGAGGAAACGCCGGAAATGACGTGAGTTTCCTCCCCTCTCCCTTGGTGCTAGATCTATAGTTATTCTTAGGCGAGACATCGACTCAAACGAGTCTTGATGTGTGAGATGAAGCTTTCTAGGAAGGCCATGCTAGAGCTTGTGCTCAAAAGCTTAGTCGTCTTCAACCTCCCCTCGCTTCAAAGTGATGATAGGGGTGGTCTCGTGAAGAGTAAATGGCCTCAAGAGGGAGAATAAGGGTGGAGGAACTTCTGGTTGCGATTTGGGGAAAATCGCTTAAGGAGGAAGATGAACGGATGCCGTTCACTTCGCTTCAAGATGCGTGCAGAATCTGTATTCTGCGCGCAACGACCTTCTTGGCTATTTTTATGCAAGAAGGGGGCGGATCTGGGCTTTTGACTAAACACAAAAGCTGTAGCCCTTGAAATTACCTTTCCAACGAGTGGTTGCACGTTTCCATGCGATACCTGTAGCCACAGGAAAGTCCATTTGAATCTGCTGCGGTTGGAAGTTAATGTCCAGGAATTCTGTATCCTGTACGCAGCAGACTTCGAGTTGCATTTCTGGTATGATGTGACCAGATCTGGGCTTTCGACTAAACACGAAAGTTGTAGCCCTTGAAATTAACTTTCCAACGAGTGGTGGCACGTTTTCGGGCGATACCTGTAGCCACAGGAATCCTCAGTCAAAGTTGCTGACCAGATTACATACAATTCTAGGTGATTATAATATGAACTTGGATTCGATGGAATAGACGTTGCAATTCATCTCGAGGTTGGGTGGATTCCTTTGTGTTAATCACCGAGGTAATGTGAAGATTGATGTCTGAGGATTTGAATCCCTATGCCGAGATGTGAATCAAGCCTAAGAGAATGAAAGGCTTTGTTATATTTGTTAGATCACCATTATGCACATTATCTATAATATGTTGAATTCATTTGGAAGGATTTGTAATTGGTTAAAACTATGGCCAGGATGTCTAATGGATTGATGGAAGGGAATGGATAGTCCAATGCTTAGAGGGTCGTTTCCCCACGGGTAACATTGTGAAAGTTAACAAGTGCGGTGTTGACCGTCACTAATGGGAATGAGGTTAAGTTGGATAAAATCGGACGGTTGGGCTTGGTCCTCGGTGTTCACGTCCCGAGGCTCCTTCCGTATTTGATGGATGGTTGGGCTTGGTCCTCGTGCTTTCTCCGAGGCTCCTTCCATGCCACGGAATTGTGGAATTTTATGTGGTGTGAGTCGACACGCGGTGTCGTAATCCCGGGTTAAGGATAGTGTGGCAGGTCTACGGGCTCGCCAATCGTTACACCGATGGGAGTTGACAGTTAGACCTTGGGCGGTTGGGCTTGGTCCTCGGTGTTCACGTCCCGAGGCTCCTTCCGTACCAGGTGAACGGTTGGGCTTGGTCCTCGTGCTCATTTCCGAGGCTCCTTCCGTGTCATACCATAGGCCAGTCAGGGGCTAGGATCTTGGTGCTTATTTACCCGAGAGAACCCGTTGAGCCGTAGTACGCATGTGAGTTCCGCTATTGTGTCCTAGCGTGGAGGCGTACGGAGGCCAAGTCTAGGTAGTGTGGAGACCAGCCTAGTAGTGGAGATGCCCGCTCCACTGTCACCGTTTGGCCAAGACGGTTGATGCCTGAGAGGTTAGCTACCTGCTCGAATAGTGGGAACTATAAGTCTGTGTCGACATAGCGATTGCATGTGCTTGAGCATGGGTGTGTCATTGCATTGCATACATAGCATCGCACTTCATTATATATACAAGACCCTCATCGTATAAGTTTGTATGGGCACTCATATACGATGAGTTACTTTCTGCTGAACGACCCTCAACTTATATGCTTGTATGGGCATCCATATAAGTTGAGTTACTTACTGTTCTAGTTATATACTCTCTTGCTGCTGTAGTTCGTAGATTTGAAATAAGAGCTTGTTTATTATACACTGCTAATGTTGCTGCTTATAATATGTATACTCACTTCACCTGTTGTACTACTGTTATTTATATATTGTACCTGTTCCTTTCTCCGCCCGGTGCCGAGGAGTCGCCGGGGGAGCGGATGTGAAACCACTTAGTCTTTTTGACTAACGGTTGCTACGTCTTCCTTTTTAGGAGGAAACCCCGCAGGTGGAGCAGCAGGCTATGCAGACGGACAACCAGGCTAGGATGACAGGGCCTGAAGGGATGGTACCGTCGCTACCGTCGGTTACCGATGTGAGTGAGAGAGAGATTTTGTTGTAGCCCTTCGAGGCAATTCTGTTTACGTACTCTGATATTAGAAGCTTGTTGTAGCTTCTTTATTTATGATATTATGGACATATGCTTGGTGTGGATTTGACTTTCATATTATTATGGTTGGGTTGGCACTTATCTGTTGATATTGTTGGTAGCCGGCAGAATAGGCGTCTTGTGGTACAGGCTAGCCTGAGTGCTAGTGTTACCGCAAGGCGGCTGTTCTGGGTATAAGACCCCTCTCGTGCCGTGTCTTGTGTTCCGGGAGGGGGGTCTTACAGTCACTAGGCGCTCCAATGATCTGATTAGCTGGGCGATCTCTTAGGTGTCTGAACCCTAGATTCCTTGCTCTTCCTTGAGTAGGCCCCACAACATCTGGTGCAACCTCTGTAGGTTGGAGCAATACATCCTCTAGCAGTTCTTCATCCACCAAGCCTAGATCGATGATCTTGACTGAGCTTGAGGCTTTTTCCTTGACAGCTTCATCCAAGTTAAGTTCCTCGAACCTGGTACCTGCATCTGCACCAATAACACTAGACAAGCTACTATGGAGCATGCTAGTTTCACCAAATACAACGTTTATTGACTTTTCTACCACCAGATTTTTCTTGTTAAAAATCCTATATGCCTTACTATGGCTACTATAGACAACAAAAATATCTTCAAAACACTTTTCACTAAACTTTCTTTGCTAATACTTCCCATTATTAAGTACGAAGCATTTACTTCCAAAGATTCTAAAGTAGGACACAGTTGGTTTTCTGTCCTTCAATAGCTCATAGGGGGTCTTACGATAGCTTTTGTTGATGAGTGCTCTATTTTGCATGTGATAAGCCGTGCTGAGTGCTTCAACCCAGAAGTACTCCAAGAGTGAAGCGTCTTTCAACATAGTTGTGTATGCTTCAATTAGGGTTCTGTTCCTTCTCTCAGCAACTCCATTTTGCTGTGGAGTGCGTGAGGAGGAAAAGTCATGAAAGATACATTGATTTCCAAAGAATTCTGTCATAGCACCAGACTCAAATTCTGTTCTCTGATGACTTCTGATTTTGACCACTGAACAGTTCAATTCGTTCTTAATTTGCCGAACAAATTTTGTGAAAGCATCAAAGGTGTCTGACTTGTGTTTTAGAAAGAACACCCAAGTAAAATGCGATTAGTCATCAACAATTACTAACGTATAGGCCTTACATCCTAAACTGTGAATAGGCATAGGACCCAATAAGTCCATATGAAGCAAGTATAAGCTTCGAGAAGAATCTTTTTTAGCTATACCCTTGAAGGTAGCCCGTGTCTGCTTACCGATTTGATAGGAAATCAGTTTTGACAAAGGCAGGAATTGAGCTCGACAAACTTCAAGCTGCGTTCGACAAACGTCAAACTCAGGTCGACGAAACTCAGAGTTCTATCTCTGAGTTGAGCTCGACGATCTCCGAGCTCTAGACGACGATCGCTGATCTCAAGACAGAATCTCAGCTCGATGCAAAGATTATTCAGGTCGACGATCTCTGAACTGAGGTCGACGAATAGCTGACTGAGGTCGATGAAATCTGTGCAGTCTTACAGATAGAGATTTTAACAGCTGGCAGATTTAATTAAGGCATTTAATATCTCTCAGATTTAATGCATATAGTCGTTCAACATCAGCAGTTAATGTGATTAATTCCCAGGCATCTTTTTCTCTCTCGGGAATTCCTCAGCCATTTCAAGATAGAATTAATTCAAATGTTTGAATATGGCTCGAGGGAACATATCCAGATTGAAGGTTTTGCAGACATACAAGAAGTGACTGACAACAAGACTAAGCAGTAGTCAGAATAGAGATTCTGAAGAACACAACACAGCTTTCTACCATGCAGTATTCTTCATCATCTGCTGCAGGCTTTCAAGAGACAAAAATCAATATCATTCTATAAAGTTTGCTGGAGATCAACATCAAGCTGAATACCTACTCACCCTGAAGCAAAGCCCATTCTTCCTGAACCTTCAACTTCTCATGGGGAGCTTTGATAACATAAGAATCCACATAGTCTTCTCAAGTTATATTGAGAAAAGAGAAGACTTCCATCAACTTTTCTTTCCACCCCTATATGTCTAGGGTTTTAACTCCCTTCAAAAGTTAGTCTGGTTGACAAGTCTCCTTCCAAAATACTTGAAGTTGGTTTTTGGTCACCTGATCAAAAGCTTTAAGGGTTTCCCGATCTACCTGAATCAGATCTTGTGGTGGCAGTCACCTGATCAAAAAACTACTAGTGGATTCCTACCAGGGTGGTAGAAGAGTGGATATACCTAGTTTTGTGGAACCACTATAATCCTTGTGTCGTCTATGTGCTTGCTTTTTCTTTCTTTATCTTTGTGCTGCGACTTTTTATATATTAACTCTAGACTAGAATAAAGTTAAGATCTATCCCCCTTTCTTTCAATTGGTATCAGAGGGTCATTCTTTGGTTGTACAGGCTAACACCTGAACCAAAACGATCTGATAGATCTTATATTTCTTAAGAGTTTTTCATGGCACAAAATGAAGAATGTTCAAGCACTGGACCTCTTAAGTGCAATCTTGATAAGCTTGCACTATAGATGGCTGGATTAGGCTGTTTATGAATTCTATTGATGAAGCCATTTACAACTCTATTTTGTCAGGTCCCACTACTCTATCTGCAGACTCAGAAGCCCAAAAATTGCTAAAGATGACTGATGCAAGAGCAATGGACATCCTTGCTCAATAAATGTCTTATGACATTTTTGAAGGAGTTGTAGAATGTATTTTAGCAAAAGAAATCTGGGACTCTCTCACAGCAATGGATGCCTGATTAGCTAAAAATAGAAAATATGATGCTGATACTTGGAGTGACTGAAGCTTCATCCAGTACAACTGAGGATGAAGAAGAAACAAGAGCAAGAGAGTTTTGCCTGATGGCAACAAATGCATCCTGCAGCAGATCTGATGATGAATCAGATTTTGAAGAATCAGAATGTGAATCAGAAGAGGATCAGGTTATCTCTTCTTTTGATTTTTCCTCAAAACATTTTAAAGAAGATTTTAAAATTTTATGCAATAATTTAATTCAATTTGAGAAGGAAATAAAACTTTTCAGAGAGAAAGTGTATAATCTATCTTCAGAAAACAAAAATGTTAAAGAAGATTTAAAAAATGTTTCTGAAAAATTAGCTTCTTTAGAAACAATTAAAGACAAAGAAAAGATAATAGATTTAGATAATATAACTGAATTTTTACCAAAAAATAATTAAATAATTTCAGAAAATTTGTGTTCAACATAATTCGTCGAACGGAGCTCGATGAAAACAACACTCTTCGTCGAACTCAGGAAGACGAACTCTGAACAGAGATTTTGATTTTAACTTGTCTGGAAATTATGATTGACGAAAGAAATTTGCTTCGTTGAACCGAGATCGACGATCGTGGAACATAGAAAATAGATATTATCATTCTGTGAACCGAGATCGACGAAATCGATTCCCTTCATCGAACTCAGGTCGACGAAATTATTTTTTGTCGAACTCAGAATTTCAAAACAGAAATTTTTATCCTTTTGAAAATTATAATCAAACTCAAAACTTTATCAATCCTTTTACCCAATGGCTCATCCCTCTAGGAAATTTCACCCTCTAGGTTTTAAAGATCAACATGTATGTTCTTTTATATAAAATTATTATGAAAAAGAACCAGGACCCAAGATAATCTAGATTCAGAACTCCTAATCCCTTATTTCAGGAAAATACCCTTCAGTACAGGGGTAGTTGTATATGGGGAGACTGCTTTAAAGGATACAGCAACAACAGTTTCATTTAGTCAGAAATCTGGGGGATGATAGCAAGGAAATTGTTTAATACAGCAGGATCAACATATCTAGAAAAAAGCTTAGTTAAAGATAAGCAAAGAACAACTACAGAGCCTATCAGAAGTTTTACTCTTATTTTTAGTTCAAAACTTTGTTGTTGTTTATTTTATGTTTCAAAGCACCCATTTTAAATTTGCTTTGTATTCCTTTTATATAAATAGCATCTTCACCCAAATAGGGGGAGATGTTGGAATCCTAGTTTGGATTTGGGCAAGGAATACTATTAGGATGCTTTTAGATTGACCCAAAATGTATAGTCAGGTTCATAGGATTATTTCTAGGTCCGCGTCAAAAGAACTCTAGAGAAATCATGCAGGAATCAGTTTTGACAAAGACAGGAATTGAGCTCGACAAACTTCAAGCTGCGTTCGATGAAACTCAGAGTTCTATCTCTGAGTTGAGCTCGACGATCTCCGAGCTCCGGTCGACGATCTCTGATCTCAAGACAGAATCTCAGCTCGACGCAAAAATTATTCAGGTCGAAGATCTCTGAGCTGAGGTCGACGAATAGCAGACTGAGGTCGACGAAATCTGTGCAGTCTTACAGACAAAGATTTTAACAACTGGCAGATTTAATTAAGGCATTTAATATCTCTCAGATTTAATGCATATAGTCGTTCAACAACAGCAGTTAATGTGATTAATTCCCAAGCATCTTTTTCTCTCTCGGAAATGCCTCAGCCGTTTCAAGATAGAATTAATTCAAATGTTTGAATATGGCTCGGGGGAATATATCCAAATTGAACGTTTTGCAGACATACAAGAAGTGACTGACAACAAGACTAAGCAGTAGTCAGAATAGATATTCTGAAGAACACAACAAAACTTTCTATCATACAATGTTCTTCATCATCTGCTCCAGGCTTTCAAGAGACAAAAATCAATATCAGTCTAGAAAGTTTGTTGGAGATCAACATCAAGCTAAAGACCTACTCACCCTAAAGCAAAGCTCATTCTTACTGAACCTTCAACTTATCAGGGGGAGCTTTGACAACACAAGAATCCACATAGTCTTCTCAAGTTGTATTGAGAAAAGAGAAGACTTCCATCAACTTTTATTTCCACCCCTCTGTACAGGGTTTTAACTCCCTTCAAAAGTTAGTCTGGTTGATAAGTCTCCTTCCAAAAGACTTAAAGTTGGTTTTTGGGTACCTGATCAAAAGCCTAAAGGGTTTCCTGATCTACCTGAATCAGATCTTGTGGTGGCAGTCACCTGATCAAAAAACTGCTAGTGGATTCCAACCAGGGTGGTAGAAGAGTGGATATACCCAGTTTTGGGGAACCACTATAATCCTTGTGTCGTCTGTGTGCTTACTTTTTCTTTCTTTATCTTTGTGCTGTGACTTTTTATATATTAACTCTAGATTAGAATAAAGTTAAGATCTATCCCCCTTTCTTTCAAGTGACATAGACTCTCTTTAAGGCGCTTAATGTTGGGGGCATCACGCACTAAGTTGTGAGAAAATATCATATTTATAGTTTTGAAATTAATATGTGCTAATCTATTGTGTCATTGGTCACAGAGAGATGCACTACTTTTGGTCATAAAACACAACGGGGTAGAGTTGTCTAAACAAAGAAAATTTAAACAGAAAATATTTCTGCTCCGAGTGCCTGTTAAGACCGTCTCCAAATTTGCAAACAGCTTTATCAAACACTTATCCTTGAAGAACTCAACGATGTAGCCTTTATCACATAGTTGACTTATGCTTATAAGATTATGGTGTAATCCTTCAACATAAGCTATGTCTATGAAAGAGACTATGCCATTGGAAATCATACCATTACCTTTTGTTGTTCTCATGTCTGACCATCGAAAGATCACTTTTGGTCCATCTTCGACTTGGGTATACTCAAGTAAAAGGCTTCTTGTCCCAGTCATGTGCCGAGAGCATCCATTGTCTAAATACCAGGTCAGATTTTTGGTGGCCTTTGGACATACCTACAAAAACGAATCATTTAACTTGGGAAACCAAACGTATTTGGGTCCTTGGTGCCTGGTCAGCTGAACACCACTAGGAACATTAACCTTGTGAGTGGTTTGTATCGCATAGCTAACTTGTGGGGTTACAAAATAGGTAGGGTTGTACCAACAATCTGCGCCAAAGTGACCAATCTTGCATCAACACCAACAGTCGAACCTATTGTGCCTTCTTTTGTACTCCTGTTTTACCTTTTGGAGCTGATGTACAGCAGGGGCAACATTCTTTGAGGTGGAGGCCTCTTGGTTGTAGCATACAAAAGAGCTCCCCATATTTTTAGCCTTAGGCACAATGGATTTGGCTTTTGGTGACTTCTTATTGTTATGTCTATGTACATACATTTTTTCATAAGGTGCTTTGAACACACTGGCACCAAAGTTACGGGGACGGGTCCATCCCTGGTATCTATTCTTGGGTTCTACATAAGTAGGCCTAGCATGATGACCTTAGGATGACTCAAGGTCAAAGTTATTCGTTGGGAAGATTACCTTCCTAAACGAGGGTTAAACCATCGGTGCCTTCCCCTTTTCCTCGGCGCTAGCCTTCCTGGCAGCCTTACCCTTTCCACTGATGTGGCCAAGACCACTACCCCTCTTCTGAGCTGAAAACTCATCAATGAGAGGGAGAACAGTCTTCGGCTTGGAGTAACTCTCAACGAGTTTACTCTCCACCGCGAGCTTTTCTTCCAGCTCGTCAAGATATTTTTCCTTTAGACTTAATGTCTCAGCGGAGCCCTTGAGTTCCTCTTTCAAGGAGTGGACTTCAACTTTGAGAGGAAGTAATTGTGTAATTTCTTCCTTCAGATGAGATTCCACTGCATTGAGGGAGGAAATCTCTTTTAGCTGCTTTCTGACTACCTTACGATATTTATCGAAAGCCTTTAACAGGTGCTCATGCTGAGCCATCAATTATGATTCGTCCTCATAAGAAGAATAGCCTTCATGACCATTGGTGGATGTTTCAGACTCAAAGAGTATTGTGTGCGAGTTTACCTAACCGTGGTACTCGGAGTCCCCAACTTTCTGTCTGATTGTGCCATAAGCCCGAAGTAGGCTTCCTTATTTTCTGAGCTCGACTCACTCGAGTCACTATTGCTGAGAGTCTTTGACTTCTTGGCAACGAAGCTCTTTTCTTCTTTCCTTTTGCCTTTGAAGGATTTCTTCTCCTCTTTCTTGGATCCTTCTTTCTTCTTATATGGGCACTCAGCAATCATGTGACCTAGTTTGTTACAGCAGTAGTACACTATGTCAGAGGAAGAATATTTATTCGATTTTGATTTATATATGTCCTCCTTATGGTAGCTTTTCTTGGATCGATCACCATCACAATGTGATCTCCTGTAGTCGGAGAAGGACGACTGATTCTTCATCTGTCTCCTCTTGCTGAGAAGCTTCTTGAACTGCTTGGAGATAAGAGAAAGTTCTCCATCCGATAGCTCGGAACCTGACGTGCTTGGTTCATAGTCTTCTGGAGTATCAGGATCACGTGTCCTTACAGGTGACATAGCTTTAGACTGTCTTGACCCTTCAGCCTTCAGAGCCACTGACTTTTCTCTACTAGAAGTTCTGTTGCTTTGCTCCTTCTTCTTCTTGATATTCATCTGGAGTTCGTAGGAGAGCAATTTGCCAAACCGGTTCTGAGGGAAAATTTCTGGCAACTTCCCGAATTCCCTAATGACAACAACTTTGGTGTCCCAGTCCTTAGTCAGGGATCTTAGAAATTTTTCGTTGAGCTCATTATGAGTAAATGTATGACTATAGTTCCTGAGGCCGTTGACGATCTTGAAAAATTTCTCGAAGCTGTCAGCAATAGAGTCACTTGATCCTTGCTTAAACGCTTCGTACTCTTGATTCAGTAAAGATCTTCGATCGTCTCGAACTTCCTCAGTCCCTTCCATCAAAACAACTAAGCAATCCCACATCTCCTTGGCAGACTTGAAGTGGAATAAATTTTGGAACATTGAATCGTCCACTGCACTTGCTATGATGTTCTTTGCTTTCTTATCCAAGGAGACCAAATTGATTTCTGTTGGGATTTGTCTCCACAATACCTCAGATTTGTAGGAGGTCAGACCTTGAACTAAGATGAATTAAGGTGTATTTGATATTGTGTTCAAGTTGTATGTGTGCAGGTTTTTATTGCCAAGTGTAGACCAATGTCAGTCTATAATGGGTTACCAAACACAGGACCATACAATGTAATCCCTCATTGTGTGATCCAAAGTGTTGGCCCATGTATAGACTCTTTATTGGGATACACTTCCTACATGCACTTGGATTGGTGGACTGAAGTATTGAAGTTTATAGTTTTTCAGAAGAATTTTTCTAAGTCCACATACTCGAGTAGCCTCCTTCATATACTCGAGTAAGTGACTTAGTACTCGAGTTAATCCTTAGACATACTCGAGAAGACTCTATATACTCGTGTAGATAAGCTTACTCGAGTAAGATAGTTAGTCACTCGAGTAGGTCACTTTTTATACTCGAGTAGATCCTTCTGTCCTTAGATCCGAAATATTCTCTAAGTCCACATACTCGAGTACCTCATTTGTACACTCGAGTAAGTGAGTCTGTACTCGAGTAAGTTTGATTACATACTCGAGTAGACTGTAATGTACTCGAGTAGGTGATAGCTTGTACTCGAGTAGTTAGTTAGTTACTCGAGTAAGTGTTCTGTTGATACTCGAGTAGATCTGCACGTTTCATCTCAGAAAGTCTCTAAGTCTACCTACTCGAGTAGTTCCCTATATACTCGAGTAAGTGACTCTGTACTCGAGTAGTAGTTTTTCATACTCGAGTAGCTTAGTGATTACCCAAGTAATCTTCCCCAGATACTCGAGTAGTTCACTTTCCCCTCACTCGAGTATCTCCAACTCTTCTACTCGAGTAGTTCTTCCTATTTTATCTGAGAAATTTTCTCTAAGGGTTTTTTTCTCGAGTATATACTCTCATACTCGAGTAGTTCTAAATCACTCGAGTGTTGATCTCTGAATCACTCGAGTAGCTTCTCTTTTTATACTCGAGTATGCTCCTCCTATCCACTCGAGTATATAACATCTTATACTCGAGTATGTCTCTTCTCTGTCTCGAGTATATCTGTTCAAATATTCCTGAAATTCTCCAAGTACAATTTCTCTGTGTATTTCGAATTAATCATTATTGATTGGTCCACGTGTCATCTCTAATTAAATTTCTGACCGTTGGAGTCCACCTATAAATAGGTCCTTTCAGATTTGACTAATAACAAGTCTTTTAGAGATTATTATTTTAAGAAAGAGAAAAGTTCCCGTGAACCCTAGTTTCTCACGCCGCCGCCATTGTCGTTCACGGAAGAAGGTCTGGATCGACGATCTCCGATCGCTGCTTTCAACTTTGTTTCTCCAGTGATCCAGACAAAAGATAATCACTCGATCTCGCCGAGCCTCAAAGATTTCTAATTTATTTTCTCGGTCGAGGTGATTCCGTTTTTCAGATCTGTGGATCTCTCTCAAGTCATCTTCAACATATTCTGATCAAGCCAAAGTTCTCAAGGAAGAAGACTATCAAAGATCTAGATCTGGGAAATATATTGTTTGTATTTTCTTTTCAACCAAATTTCTTTGTAGGAGTTTTTCTCCGAGTTTTGTAGGAAGGCTTTATCTTCCGAGTGTAGATTCGATTTGGATCGAGTTTGTAGGAACGTGGTTCCGAGGTGTAGGATTGTTTTCAATCCGAGATAGTGGAGTAGCCAAGTCTAGTGGTTTGCTAGATCGGTGAGGAAAGTGGACGTACCCAAGATTGGGGAACCACTATAAATCTCTTGTCGTCTGTGTGATTGCTTGATCTTTGTTGTGTTAATTTTTATTCTGCATTTGACACGCACTTCACCTATTCACCCCCCTCTATGTGATTTAGGTAGACAACTTAGTTTTCTCAATTGGTATCAGAGGGAGGTTGATCGTTAAAAGGTTAACACCTTGATCTAATCCTTACCAAGTTGTCTCAAGAGAAATTTCAAGCATGAGTAAGACCAAGGATTTTGCTAAGCTCCCTATCTGCACCAAGAACAATTTTCCTATGTGGAAGGAAAGAGTCAAACTCTTTATGGAAGCAATAGATCCCCGGATCTTCATGATTGTTGAAGAAGGTCCCCACATTCCTATGACCACCTCCACCATAGATTCATCTAAGCAAGTTCCAAAGAAATTGATGGATCTCGATAAGGACGAGATTGCACTTGTCTCGTTGGACAAGAAAGCTAAAAATATTATCGCAAGTGCAGTCGATGACTCAATGCTGCAGAATCTGATTCATTGCCAATCTGCCAAGGAGATGTGGCAATCCCTAGTGACTCTAATGGAAGGTACAGAAGAAGTGAGGGATGATCGAAGGTCCCTACTGAACCAGAAATATGAAGCCTTCAGGCAGGGTCATAAGGAAGCCATAGCTGACACTTTTGAGAAGTTCTTCAAGATAGTAAATGGCCTCAGAGTTTATGGACGTGTCTTCACCAATGGGGAACTCAATGACAAATTCTTAAGATCCCTAACCAAGGAATGAGACAATAAGGTATGTGCCATTTGGGAGTTTGGAAGGTTAGCTGAGACAGACCCGCAGAATCTGTTCGGAAAGCTTATGTCTTACGAGCTGCAAATCAACTCAAGAAAAGCTGAAGAAGAGATAAGCAGGTCTGCATCCAAGGAGAAGTCTATCGCTCTAAAGGCAGATAGCTCAAGGAAGACAAAGGCTAGCTCTCCTGCCCCAGTTCCTGAAGCTGATGAAGAAGAATCATCTGATCCAAGCTCATCTGGCTCAGAACTATCTGAAGGAGAGTTCTCATTGCTCTCCCGGCAATTCAAGAAATTCTTAAATAAGAAGAAGCAATGGAGAGGCAAAATGCCTCATTCAGAAGATCACGACGTGACGGTGATCAGCGAAAAAAAGGCTAAAGTAGCCATGATAGGTACAAATCTAAACAGAACAAACAGATTTCGACTGACATCGTTTGTTATTGTTGCAACAAGCCAGGTCACGTCATCGCGGACTGCCCTCACAAGAAGAAAGAGGGCGGCAGAAGAGAGGAAAAGAAATCCTCATACCACAGGAAGAGGACAGAGAAGAGTCTAGTAGCCAAGAAGAGCAAAACTCTCAGCGACTCCGACTCATCTGAGCCGAGTGAAGAAGAGGAAGCCTATTTTGGGCTCATGGCTCACTCAGATGATGAACAAGTCCCCCAGTTCACTGGGGAGGTAAAATCTCACACTCATCTCTCTGATTCTGATGATGATAATGAGCAAGAGGGCTATTCCTCTGAAGATTAATCTGAACTCATGGCCCAGTATAAAGAGTTGCTCATGACCTACGAAAAATGTCGTAGAGTAGTGAAAACTCAAGCCAAAGAGATAAAATCTCTACAGGCTAGTGATAGCAGCTTGAGAGAAGAAGTCGCTAAGACTAACTCTCTTCAAGAGAACTTAAATAGTGCTATGGATGAATACAATCAAGCTCTCAAGCACCTCAACCTTAAAGAGGAAATCATCAAAGAATTGGAACAACGACTTGAGGCTGAGAAGAAACTTGTTGAGAGTTTCTCAAAGCCTAAGACAGTTCTTCCACTCGTTGCTGAATTCTCGGCTAAGGCCAAGGGTGCTGGTTTAGGCCACATTGGTTCTTCTAGTAAATCCTCTAGGAGAAACAAGGCCAAGAGAAAGAATAAGGCCGCCCAGAAGGCTCTAGCTGAAGAAAAAGGGAAAGCTCCCTTGGAACCTGTTCTGTTCAAGAAAGTCATCTTTCCTACGAACGAACTCGACTATGAGTCGACCTATGGACACTTTTCTAGGCCGATCCCTGAGAAGCCTAAGTCAAGATACCAAGGTTGGACTCGTCCTCGTAACTTTGGCGAGAGTGTCTTCAAAGCGCCTTATGAAGAGATTCAACTTCAAAGCTATGGACCTTATGCTCATGGTCATAACATCAAGAAGATACCCAAGGTAAAACCTATTGTGGAAAAGCCTATGAAGGAGAAGACTTCATGCAGCTGTCTTCATCATGAAGCCTCCTCCTCCAAAAGTAAGGTTCCTGCTAAACCATCATTTCAGAAAATCATGCAGGAATACACTAGGCAAAGATACAACAGGTTCGACTGTTGGTGTTGTGGCAGAATTGGTCACTTTGCCATCGATTGTTGGTTCAATCCTAGTAATGCTGCAACCCCTCAAGTTAGCAACGTGAGAATGACCACTTATGAGGCTAATACTCGTAGGGGGATTTTTCTAACTCGAGACCAAGGACCCACACCTGTTTGGGTTCCTAAGGCTAAGTGATTGTAATTGCAGGTATGTCCAAAGGCCACCAAAATGCCAATCTGGTATTTGGACAGCGGATGTTCTCGGCATATGACCGGGACAAGAAGCCTACTCCAGAATTTCACCTCAGTCTGCAACGGACCAAAGGTAATCTTTGGAGGTTCAGATCGAGGGATAACTCAAGGCTATGGTATGATTTCTAACGGTAGCGTTTCCTTTTCGGATGTAGCCTATGTTGAAGGATTGGAACACAATCTCATCAGCATAAGCCAACTATGCGATAAAGGATACGTAGTTGAATTTCATGCTGACAAGTGTTTGATAAAATCGGTTAATAACATGGAAACTATTTTATCAGGCACTCGAAGCAGAAATATTTTCTGTTTAAATTTCATTTGTATTGACACTTCTACACCAGTATGTCATTTAGCAAAAAGTAGTGCATCTCTTGCTGACCAATGGCACAAGAGACTAGCACATATTAATTTCAAAACTATTAATATATTATTCTCTCAAAACTTAGTACGTGATGCCCCCAATGTCAAGTGCATTACGGACAGTCCTTGTCATGCCTGTATCAAAGGCAAGCAAACAAAGAGTTCATTTAAAAGCATAATAGGCAAGGATTCCAATAGAAGCTTACAGCTTCTCCATATGGACTTGTTTGGTCCACTGCAAGTTAGAAGTTTGGGAGGTAAGGAATATACGTTGGTTATTGTGGATGATTACTCGTGCTTTGTATGGGTGTTCTTTCTGAAACACAAGTCAGATACCTTCAGTATTTTCACTAATTTTGTTAGGCAAATCCAGAATGAATACAACTGTTCCGTAGTTAAAATCAGAAGTGATAATGGAACGGAATTCAAGTCTGGAGCCATGACAGAATTCTGCGAAAGTCAAGGTATCTTTCATGAGTTTTCCTCTCCTCGCACTCCACAGCAAAATGGAGTAGCTGAGAGAAGGAACAGAACACTCATAGAGGCTTGCCGGACCATGTTGAGTGATGCCTCACTTCCAGAGTACTTCTGGGGTGAAGCCGTCAACACCGCTTGTCACGTACAAAATCGAGCTCTCATCAACAAGAACCATGATAAGACTCCTTACGAACTTTTGAAAGGCAGGAAACCAACCATTTCGTATTTTAGAATCTTTGGCTGCAAGTGCTTCGTACTTAACAACGGTAAGTATCACACTACCAAGTTTAGCGAGAAAAGCTTTGAAGGTATTTTTGTAGGTTATAGTAGCCATAGTAAGGCCTATAGAGTATTCAATAGAAAAACTCTGGTAGTAGAAGAGTCGATACATCTTGTATTTGATGAGACGAGTCTGCTGCACATCAACTCGTCTAGTGTGCCTATTGTAGATGCAGGTACAAAATTGAAGGAACTTAGCTTGGATGAAACTACTAAAGATAAAGACGAAACGTTCATCAAGATCACCTCTACAACCCCTATTGGAGAGGTAGATGATCAAGATGAAGAACACATCCCAGCTGAAGATGCAACTCCAGTGGCTGAAGAGATCCCAGATGCAAGGACTTTAGAGTTCAAACACTTGAAGGATCATCCCGTTGATCAAATCATAGGAGATCCTCGGGATGGCGTCAGAACTCGTCGAGGTACAACTAACGAGAATTTACACTTAAGTTTTCTTTCACAGGTTGAACCAAAGAAATTTGAGGAAGCCAACTCCGACGCATCCTGGATCCTAGCCATGGAAGAAGAACTGAATCAGTTCAAACGATGCAAAGTTTGGACACTTGTTCCCAGACCCAAGGGTAAGAACTTTATTGGGACAAAATGGGTCTACCGGAACAAGATGGACGATGATGGAACCATTATAAAGAATAAAGCCAGACTTGTCGCAAAGGGATATCGTCAAGAAGAAGTAATTGACTTCGACCAAACTTATGCTCCAGTGGCAAGACTGGAAGCGATCAGGTTATTTCTTGCCTACGCTGCACTTAAGGGATTTACCGTCTATCAGATGGACGTTAAGTCCGCCTTCCTAAATGGTGATATAAAGGAAGAAGTGTATGTAGAGCAACCACCAGGTTTCGTTGATTCAACTTATCCTAATTATGTTTACTTATTACAAAAAGCTTTATATGGTCTTAAACAAGCTCCTCGAGCTTGGTATGAGACGCTGTCCACCTTTCTTCTTGAGAACAAGTTCACAAGAGGAAAGATAGACAAGACATTATTTCTTAGGGAAATAAAAGGCAAGATTTTGCTAGTGCAAATCTATATCGATGACATTATTTTTGGCTCTACAGATAACAACCTTTGCAAGAAGTTTTCTAAAATTATGCAAGGGAAGTTTGAAATGAGCAGTATGGGAGAGCTGAAGTATTTCTTAGGGCTTCAGGTGAAATAATCTGAGGATGGAATTTTCATCTCACAGACCAAGTTCACCAAAGAGCTACTCAAGAAATTCGGAATGGAGAATGCAACCTCTATGAGGACTCCAATGGCCTCAGCTATGTCTCTAGACAAAGATGAGAAAGGGAAACCTTTTGATGAAACCAAGTACAGAAGCATAATTGGGTCCTTGCTCTACCTTACCGCAAGTAGACCAGACCTAATGTTCTCAACATGTGTATGTGCTAGATTTCAGGTGAACTCTAAGGAATCTCATTACATTGCTGCAAAGCGAATCTTGAGATACCTCAAAGGTACACCAAATCTTGGCTTATGGTACCCAAGAAGTAATGATAGTGAACTAATTGGATTTTCAGATGCAGATTTTGCAGGAAGCAAAGACGATAGGAAGAGTACTTCCGGGACTTGCCAATTCCTCAGAAGGAGACTTATTTCCTGGAGCAGTAAGCAACAGAACTGTGTTGCCATCTCAACGGCTGAATTAGAGTACATCTCTGCAGGCAGCTGTTGTGCACAGCTTCTCTGGATCAAAAATCAGTTTGAAGACTACAACATGAAGTTCCAGAACATTCCTTTATTTTGCGACTCATCCAGCGCTATAGCAATCGCCAACAACCCAGTCTCCCACAGCCGGACCAAGCACATAGAGCTTCGTTATCATTTCATCCGGGAGCATGTGGAAAATGGAGACATAGATCTACAATATGTCTCCACAGACAGGCAAGTTGCAGATATATTCACCAAGCCGCTGGACGAGTCCAAGTTCTCATTCTTCAAAACGGAACTTGGGCTGCTCAACAAAGAAGACTAGTGATGGCCTCACAAATCAAGAAGATATCAGTTGTGTTGGCTGCTCAGAGTAACAAATTTCAGTGGCAATATACATCTTCCAAGGAAAATTGTCTTTCAAGTAAAATATACTCGAGTATATCCAGACAGATACTCGAGTAGACGGAAATTACTCAGGTAAAAGGACTTACATACTCGGGTACTTGACAATATACTCGTGTACAAACTTGGCCTACTCGAGTATGCTCTATCTAATACTCGTGTATGATGTTACCTACTCGAGTATGCTCTATCTAATACTCGTGTATGATGTTCCCTACTCGAGTATACGGGATTCATATCAAGGATTTCTAATTTTTCTATTCGCACCGAGGTATTTGCCGCTTCATTCAGGTATGAATTTATTTTTTTTCTTTAACCTAACTAGAATCATATATATATATAGAAAAATCGGAAAAATCCCTTTCCACTTCTCATTCTCTCGAGTAGCCGTCGACTCTTCATCTTCCGGAAAACCGCAGAGCATCGTCGTCTTCGCCTCTCCCGTCCTCCAGAATCGCAGATGGCCCCCTCTTCCAAAATCGGCATAGGCTCAGAACTTGCCCTCGCGGGCATAGCCGATCTTTCAGATGATTTTCGAAATCTACTGATTTTACTCGAGACCGACGGACTATCGTTCGTTCTCCAGACGCCGTGCCAAGTTATTTTCCCAGCTGTTGAAGAGTTCTATCAAAATCTGAAGGTGAAACGAAATGGAAAGCTCCTGAAATCCAAGGTCAGAGGGATAAAAATCCGACTGGACAAAGACTCACTAGCTGCTCTGTTAAAACTACCAGTAGTAGAGGATGATGACGAAATGACTGCTGAAGACTCAGTAAGAACCAGTTTATTCTGTGGAGGTAACCCTCAAGCCCATTCCTTTAGCAGAGCTGATTTCAACTTAGAAGGAAAATTTCTAGTGGATGTAATTGCTAAGATACTGCTATGCAAAACTTATTCCATTCGAGACATTTCTATGGAAATGTTTGATATAATGCAAGCCATTATCTGCCGCAAACGATTCCAGTTTGGACTGTTGATCCTAGATAAAATCAGAGAAAGCATTAAGCATCCTAATTTTGCAAGAATTATTTCCCTCCTTCTTCATGAAATCAATCCTTCAGTTTTTAACTTATCCAAAGGGACTCCACTGCATCACATGAAAAAAGTTTCTATATCCTCCATCCAGCGATATGAAATTAAACTTCTGAACTCTGCCCAAGCATCCAAAGCTGCTGTCCCTTCACTAGATTCCCAAGAAACCAGTGTACCTGATGATAGGATTCCATCTCCTCCTCCACATCAAACTGCTGCTACCTCTGGTGCAATAGTTGAGGGGGATCCTGCCTCATCTCATTCTCAGTACCCAGCTTCATCAGAACCCTCACAGCAAGCAGAAGTCAGGGACTCTCTCCCCCCAGTTTCTCCTCCTCCAGCAGATCCCTACTCAGAGATTCCAGATCCAGCAACCCTACTGTCTACTGCAGAAGATATCAACAGGTTGATTGATGAGCTCAGCTCAGATGCTCCCTTGTTTCACAATGAATCAGTTGTACTGACTCTAGAGGCTCAGATTCCTGTTCAGTCTCCTGCTCAGTCCTCTGCTGCAGAGGAAAGCCAGCCTGAAAATATTCTTTTGTCTGATGATGAGGAAGTATCTCCAGAACCAGTGGAGGCTCCTCTGAAGACTTTGGACTTTTCAATTCCCTCCTTCATTAATACAGAAGAATCTGCTCAGATAGAATCTTTCAAGAGAGCTGCAAGCTTAGTGGAAATTACTGAAATCCCTCCATGGGTTGCTCCTGCTCCTTCAGTCCCTGCCCCAACTTCAACTGCTTCTACTTCTTCAGATCTGGTAAGCAAGATTGAACAGTTACTCAGTGAACAAAGAAAGTACTTTGATGACTCTCTAGCCTCAGTAAATAACAAAGTCTCTACTCTTGAAAAGGAGATGAGTAGAGGCTTTGCTGAAATTCAAGCCAATACTGATGAGCTAAAGAGATTGTTTCAATTGGGTGGAAAAGCTATGGATCACACTATTACAAGTATAGGTGAACTAAGGAATCAAGCTGAAACTGTTGCACATAATCAGATAATATTGGACAAGAATGCTGAAGCAAATGTGATGAAAGTGTGTGAAGAAGTTGGCACCTTCAGAGATGAAGCAATTGCCAAGCTAGCTGTAGATATCAGCAAGGGGGAGAAAGTTGTCAAAGAACAAGTTGAAAAAGTAGTTGAAAAACTGTCTGAACAAGCTCAAACAACTGTGGATGATCTAGTCAAGAATATAAAGGCAGATATTCTATCTCAACTCCAATCTGTCAAATTCTACATTTATAATACAGCTGTATGGGTAAATAATCAGAACTTCCCAAATTCTCAACTCAACCCTACCATCATTCCCAAGTTCTTGGACCCTCTTGAAGAACATCCTCCAGCAGATGCTCCAGCTCAGGCAAACATTCCAGGAGATGTGCCAGTCTTTTCACCCAAACCTGCTGGTGATGTGACTGAGCCTCCTCTCTTTTATACTGATGTTTGGCAAGATGAACTTCCTCCTAGTTCTCAAGGTGTCCCAAAGAAGAAAAGGAAATATGGTGACGGCTCTTCTGCCAGCTGTTCTGCACCTAGAAAAGAGCCTGCCCCAGCTTCTGAAGGTAGATCAGAAATTGTTCATTCTGAAGTTTGGAGTCCAACCTCCAAATCTCTGATCCTTGATACCCTGAAGCTAGTAACAGATCTTGGTGAGCACAGAGATCAGTATTACAGTTATTCAGAATGGAAAGCTTATGAAGCATCTCAGATCAAGATCAGACTTCATGACAGGAATTGGGGATACAACAACCCAGCTGCTCCTCCTAGGCCCAGAACATATTTTCCTAAACCTTTCAGTTACCTAGAGAGGCAAGAGCTGAAGAGAGAAAGAATGCACAAAGGATCCCCCTCTTGAGTCAATGAGAATGTGGAAATGGACTGTTTAATCTGTTAAAAACATTTCTATATACATATATTTTTGATTCTGATTATGGCTATCTTATTATTTATCATGCTTCAGTTTATTTTTTTTGAAATATATGTGTTGTTCTTTTTACTCTAAGTAATTCACCTTAATGTAGAGGGTGCTGACATCTACAAATAGGGGGAGATTGTTGGGATTTGTCTCCACAATACCTCAGATTTGTAGGAGGTCAGACCTTGAACTAAGATGAATTAAGGTGTATTTGATATTGTGTTCAAGTTGTATGTGTGCAGGTTTTTATTGCCAAGTATAGACCAATATCAGTCTATAATGGGTCACCAAACACAGGACCATACAATGTAATCCCTCATTGTGTGATCCAAAGTGTTGGCCCATGTATAGCCTCTTTATTGGGATACACTTCCTACATGCACTTGGATTGGTGGACTGAAGTATTGAAGTTTATAGTTTTTCAGAAGAATTTTTCTAAGTCCACATACTCGAGTAGCCTCCTTCATATACTCGAGTAAGTGACTTAGTACTCGAGTTAATCCTTAGACATACTCGAGAAGACTCTGTATACTCGTATAGATAAGCTTACTCGAGTAAGATAGTTAGTCACTTGAGTAGGTCACTTTTTATACTCGAGTAGATCCTTCTGTCCTTAGATCCGAAATATTCTCTAAGTCCACATACTCGAGTACCTCGTTTGTACACTCGAGTAAGTGAGTCTGTACTCGAGTAAGTTTGATTACATACTCGAGTAGACTGTAATGTACTCGAGTAGGTGATAGCTTGTACTCGAGTAGTTGGTTAGTTACTCGAGTAAGTGTTCTGTTGATACTCGAGTAGATCTGCACGTTTCATCTCAGAAAGTCTCTAAGTCTACCTACTCGAGTAGTTCCCTATATACTCGAGTAAGTGACTCTGTACTCGAGTAGTAGTTTTTCATACTCGAGTAGCTTAGTGATTACCCGAGTAATCTTCCCCAGATACTCGAGTAGTTCACTTTCCCCTCACTCGAGTATCTCCAACTCTTCTACTCGAGTAGTTCTTCCTATTTTATCTGAGAAATTTTCTCTAAGTGTTTTTTTCTCGAGTATATACTCTCATACTCGAGTAGTTCTAAATCACTCGAGTGTTGATCTCTGAATCACTCGAGTAGCTTCTCTTTTTATACTCGAGTATGCTCCTCCAATCCACTCGAGTATATAACATCTTATACTCGAGTATGTCTCTTCTCTGTCTCGAGTATATCTGTTCAAATATTCCTGAAATTCTCCAAGTACAATTTCTCTGTGTATTTCGAATTAATCATTACTGATTGGTCCACGTGTCATCTCTAATTAAATTTCTGACCGTTGGAGTCCACCTATAAATAGGTCCTTTCAGATTTGACTAATAACAAGTCTTACAGAGATTATTATTTTAAGAAAGAGAAAAGTTCCCGTGAACCCTAGTTTCTCACGCCGCCGCCATTGTCGTTCACGGAAGAAGGTCTGGATCGACGATCTCCGATCGCTGCTTTCAACTTTGTTTCTCCAGCGATCCAGACAAAAGATAATCACTCGATCTCGCCGAGCCTCAAAGATTTCTGATTTATTTTCTCGATCGAGGTGATTCCGTTTTTCAGATCTGTGGATCTCTCTCAAGTCATCTTCAACATATTCTGATCAAGCCAAAGTTCTCAAGGAAGAAGACTATCAAAGATCCAGATCTGGGAAATATATTGTTTGTATTTTCTTTTCAACCAAATTTCTTTGTAGGAGTTTTTCTCCGAGTTTTGTAGGAAGGCTTTATCTTCCGAGTGTAGATCCGATTTGGATCGAGTTTGTAGGAACGTGGTTCCGAGGTGTAGGATTGTTTTCAATCCGAGATAGTGGAGTATCCGAGTCTAGTGGTTTGCTAGATCGGTGAGGAAAGTGGACGTACCCAAGATTGGGGAACCACTATAAATCTCTTGTCGTCTGTGTGATTGCTTGATCTTTGCTGTGTTAATTTTTATTCTGCATTTGACACGCACTTCACCTATTCACCCCCCTCTAGGTGATTTATGTAGACAACTTAGTTTTCTCAATTTCATCCTTCGTTAAATCCATGATTTTCTTAGGGATCATAATCAACAGATTCAGAGCTGAAGCTTGAGTAGGAATATGTGGTCCTTCTTCCACGATCTGAAAAATTCTTGGATCAACATCTTCCATGAAGAACCTGACTCTTTCTTTCCACATGAGAAAATTTTCTTTAGTGCAAATAAGCAGCTTCATGGAAGACATGTCCTTGCTTTTGTCCATGGTGAATATGCGAAATCTCGGAACACTAGATCAGGGATCTTGTTCAAGGTGTTAGCCTTATCGAACAAAATGCCCCTCTGATACCAATTGAAAGTATTTAGCGTCTACCTAACTCACCTAGAGGGGGGTGAATAGGTGATGTTTGTGTCTTTTCGCAGATAAAAAAATTACTCAAAAATAAACAAGCACACAAACACAGAGATCTATAGTGGTTCCCCGTATTGGGTACGTTCGTTGTCCCGCCTCGCCTATCTACCACGAAGGGTTAGATTCAGCTACTTCACCTTTCTCAGATTATCAACAATCTTATCACTCGGAGCAACGCTCCTATACCTCAGATAACAAACTCTCCTACACCTCGATCTATAACCGGATCTACAACTCGATCCACACACGGATCTACAAACTCAATCCACAAACGGATCTACAAACTCGATCCTCAAACGGATCTACTAATTCAATACTCAAACAGATCTACTAACTCGGAGATAAATATCCTACAATATTTAAAACAATATTACAACAATAAACATGATTGCAAGTCTTCAATCTGACGTTCTTTGAAAGGGTTGAACTAGAAACTCGGAGAATTCAGAAACTTGAAATCTTTTGGGTCTTGAATCTTGAACCTTCGATCTTCAAATAACTTGGACTAGAGTAGATTATATCTTGAGAGAAGACACGGTCCATTCGAAGAAGTTGTCGAAGAAGAAGATCGTTCGAAGTCGGTGACCGATCGGAAGAAAATCACGAACGATGGCGTGCGTGCGGCCGACAGGTTCTGATTATAGAAGCTTTTTAAAATCTAATAGCAATTAGGTTGAGATTAGTATTTTCGAAATCACCCTATCCTTTTTATAGAGAGATTCGATATAATGGCTATAAAAGATTTCCAAAAACGAATCCTAGAAATTACTGTGCATGGCCGACGGTTTTGAACAAGAGAAATTTCGGAAAAATCGATCGAAGTCAAATTCGGCGGAATTCGTCAAATATCGATTATGATACTCACCGAATTTATGAGTGATATTCATCGAATTTTCCTTAGCCAAAAATCAAGAGTGGTCGACATATGGCTCGACACATTCGGTGAGTATCACTTGTATACTCGTTGAATTCGGCAAGTATCGCCAGTGATACTCGGCGAATTCAGCGAGTATCGGCAGTGATACTCGGCGAATTTTCCTTGGTCGAATACTAGATTTATGGAGAATTTACCCTAAGTATATACGACAAAATCGACGGGTATCGGGAAGCATACACGATGAATTCGGCAAGTATCAAGGGGATACTCGACGAATTCGACGTGTATGACTAACCATACTCGTCAAATTTTACTTTGGTAAAATTTCTCTTCTCTGAGTCCTGGTCTTTGGCCTTCCTTGATCCTTCTCCTGTACTTTGGATAGAAGTACACCCCAATAGAGAGATTATACGTGAGTCAACACATTGGCCTACACAATGAAGTATTACATTATATATACCTGTGTTTACTGACCCACTGTAACCTGACATTGGTGTGTACTTAGCAAAATAAAACTGCAAGTACATAACTAGAATACAGCATCAAATACAAACTCAATTCATCTTAGCTTAACTAGGCCCTTCTTCAAATTAGGGTTATTGTGGATACAATACCCAATAAGCCCCATCCAATAGTAGCTTCCAGGCAATTATGTGGTTTGGTCCTGGCTCTTCTGAATCCACTACACAGTCTACCAAGAAGTCTGTCATTGCTTGAGATTTAACCGACAGGCGTTGGATGAAGGAGATGTCAAACTCGCTCAACTCCACCGACCATTTCGCTAACCTTCCTGAATGTTCCACCCCTTCGAAAATGTTACGCAGTGGATGGCCTGTCACTACCCGTACCGAGTGAGCTTGAAAGTAAGGTCGGAGTTTTCAAGCCCAGAGGACTAAAGTAAAGGCAAGCTTCTCTAGGATTGGATACCTGAGCTCTTCCTTCCTCAAAAATTGCCTCGCGTAGTAAATTGACAGGTATTTCTTACCCTCCTCTCGGACCAACACAGAGCTTACATTCTTCGCCCCCACTCCGAGGTATAAGGTTAGATCTTCTCCTTATTTGGGTCCCCGGAGAAGAATAGCCTTGGTGAGCTGATCCTTTAGAGACTGGAAAGCCTCCCCACATTCCTTACACCATTCAAACTTCGGATTCCCCCACTATACCCTGAAGAAGGGTGGGCACTTATCTCATGTCCTGAAAAGAAACCTGCTTAGTCCTGCAAGCTTCCCAGTCCAGCGCTGAACCTCCTTGGCACTCCTAAGCAATTCCAGCTCTATTATTGCTTCCACTTTGTTCGGATTTGACTCCACCCTAGCTAGAGTCAGAAGGTGCCAAAGGAACTTCCCTCAGCTTGCTCTGAAAATGCACTTCTAGGGATTCAACCTAATTTAAACACTCGCAAGATGGAAAAAGTTTCCTCCAGGTCTTGAAGGTGAGAGCTCACATCCTTACTCTTCACCAATAAATCATATACATATACCTCCAAGTTTCTCCCCCTCTATACCCGGAAGACTCTATCCATCATCCTTTGATAGGTTTTCCCTGCATTCTTCAACCCAAATGGCATCATCTTATAACTATAGCATCGATTGCTCATGATGAAGGACACATCATTTACATCTGGAGGGTGCATCTTGATTTGGTGATAATCTGAAAAAGCATCCAAAAAACTCATTACACGAAAACCGACGACTAAGTTAACCGACGCGTCGATTCAAGGCAAGGGATAACAATCCTTGGGGCATGCTTTATTCAACAAAGAAAATTTTATACAAATTATCCATTTCCTATCCCCCTTTTCACTAATATAATATTTGAGACCCAGCCCGGAAACTGGATCTCTGACACGAAACCAGCCTTGAGAAGTTTTTCCACTCCCCCTTTGATAGACACTTCGAGCTTTTCGGCCACATTCCTCTTCTTTTGGTGAATAGAGCAAACCTTTGGGTTAAGATTAACCCGGTGGCAAGGCACATTCACATTGATGTTGGGCATATCCACCGCGCTCTAAGCGAAGAAATCCACATACTTTTGGATGCAAGCCAACATCCTTTCTTGATACTTCTAGCCCAAGCCTCCGCTGACCCGCACCTTCTTTTCCTTACCCGCTTGGGTGAGAACCTCCATCTCCACCACTCCTTCTACCGGCTCCAGTCATAAGTGCTCCTCCCAATCTTTAGTTTCCCTCTCAAATTGGGCTAGGGTCTCCTCTTCTACTGCTTCCTCCACCATCATCTCCTCTCCTCCCTTCTACTCTCCTTCCGCGCTTTCCTCCTGAGTGGGGACCTGCTCCCAACTTAACTCCACCGTCACCTCCTCCATCCCTTCGGCCTCACCCGATAATCCAAAGAGTGGTCCATCCGAGGCTAGCACCCTCTTTGAATCCACATTTATGCAATCAAATGCCTTCTTAAAGATGACGTCGACCGAGCTCCCGTTGTCTACCAAGATCTGGGAGACGGTGAAGTTCTTAATTACTGTCTGAATCACCAGCGCATCACATAATGGATCCTCATGATCCTATATATCACTTGAGGTGAAGGTAATCCTCTCCATGGGAGGAGGGGTCTGGGACGTCGAAGCGACGCTTCGATAGAATAAGTTTTGGAGGCTCCCCCTACGGGTGGCCTCGATTCCCCACCCTCGTGGATCACTAAAATTCTCTCATAGCCTCCTATGTCGGCCCTCTCTTCACATCTGTAATCATCTACCCCCGCGACCACTTCCTTAATCCGCACTGGCGGCGGCTGCTTTCCCAGTCCTCTTACCCTTCTCAGCTCTAGAAACTCCGTGCAGGTGGCCGTTGCGTGACCTTGTACTTGATGGAAGTCATAGTATGACTACTGCACCTCCCACCTCTCCTTCCCCCATGACCGTTCCTTCTCCTCTCAGCCCTTCCCCGAGCTATTTCCATGGCTTGATGTTGTGGGGAAAGGGGTGTCCTTAGACACTGCCTCCAACCTGGAAATTAATTTAGTTCTCTATTTAACTACTTTTGCAAAGATTCTTATGATTAGTTCTTATTGGGTGCCAATTGCCTTCCAAATATTTGGTTTTAGTAATGTTGATTAAGACTTTTATGATTAGTACTTTTTTCTACTTATATGGTTCTTGCCCCTTTATATGGATCCTTTATCGGTTTTGTTGGTTGAGAATGTTGTAGATTTTTGGTATTTGATGGATAGTGGTGCATATATATTTTGGTTTGAGGACCATTTTTAACCTTGATGCGGTCCACATAAAGCACTAGCTGCACCCCCAACATGTGGAGTGTGGGTAACAAAGCACCCTCACCACTAGCGCGTAACTACTCGATAGTGGAAGCCGTCCAAGGAATAATCACCCCAGCATAGCCGCCTGAATTTATTTAGGAAGGCGTCCCGCTTGACAGTTGCTGCACGGGGGTCACTCAGCGCAGTGAAGGTCGAGCATAGGAAATAACCCGTGTGACAAGTCCTACATAGGACTCATCTCGCGCAGGATTTCCTGAGTGGGCCCGCATCCGGTTTCCTGTACGGGAATCATCCCATGCATGAAATTCATACACTAGATTTTCTCGCAAAGGTCATCCTATGCGGTATGATTCCCGCGTGGAATTACTAGTCAGTGGGGATTTTCCCCATTGGCTGGTAGGGGCGCTGACCAAGTCAGCGCCTCTTTAAGTGCTGATTTGGTCATCGCCCATGACAACACTCCCTATTTAGGAGTGTTGTGCACTCCCAATAGGGAGACGTGGGGGATAACCGTCTTCCCTCCCCTGATGTGAGTGGTGTGACGGTTTCCGCGGGGATGCCAACCATGTAACGACTGTGCATCCCCCCTCTCTTCTACGGATGCTGCCACATATCATCTCTCTTATATGGCTATAGTCGTCATTTCCCTTCTCTTCCACTGATGTCGTCTTCGTCTCCCTTCTCTTCCACAGATGCTGCCGTCGTCGCCCCTCTTTGTGGGAATATGCATCCCATGTCTCTTGGTTTGAAAATAACAAATACCTTGATGTATTTGATCTAGTAGTATGTGTGTTGTGCAGGTCATATAGGTACAAGCAAAGAATAAATGAGGAGGGTGTGCGCATTTAAGAATCAGCAAAAAGATGAGCATTAATAGTTGAATAGTAAAATAGCCATAACTTTCAAACCAGAAAGAGTTATGGGATGTGCCACAACATTCCAGAATGAGGACACATATATCTACAAGTTGATAATGGTTTGATACCGCCAGCTATAGCGATAACACCAACGGTAGCACAAATTCTGGTAGTAGTTATTTCAACGTGACAAAAAGGGAAGGAGCCAGATTTAGCAAGTACTAACACAATCGATAGTGCGATACCGCCTGGCGGTGGTGTTCTGGAAGGTATAATTTTGGATAAATTAGAGACCAAAAATGATTGTTTCCAAAGTTTAAAATTCATATAAAATGGTGAGAAAAAGTTTCCTAAAATGGCGATGGAAAGTTACCTAATATGCTAATCTCAAAAAGAAGAAGATTACTGCCTGAAGAAGATATCGCCAGGCAATAAGGCTTTTGCTGGCGGTAGCAACGGAGGCCAATTTAAAGAGTGATACATCTCCTTTTATGATTATCGATTCCTCCTCCACCAAAGCCACAACTATGATAGGCTCGTCTCTATACCATAAAGAGAAATCCCTTGGGCAAACACGAAGATCTAAGGGAGTTTTTGAAAGGGAAGTGCTACCACGCTTATTCAACACAAAGGACGAACACACTAAGAATGTCAACGTCAAAATCGTCTTTGCCTTCACCTTCAGAAATCCTTAGGGAGTTTTTCTCATTCTTATTTAATATATTGTAATATTTTTATTTTATCTTTAGTGGAGAAATCGTGCGAGGAGAACATCGGATTTCGAGAAGGATTTTGTGAGAAATTCACCGCAGGGAGTGGCAACTAGGTCTTATAAGATTTAGGGAGAAAAATCGTCTGGTGCAGACGCTAGTTTCCTAGGACGATTCTGTGAATTTACCAATTGTGTTGTCTACTAGATCATGGGTAGGTCTATGGGGCGGTTCAAGGGCTTATCTGGGTGTGATTGGCAAGAACCAACTGGTTCTTAGGGATAAGGGTCGGTAGAGAAAAGGAAAAATAGATTTTCATATTTTGCCTTGATTTCTAGCATCATAGAAATCAAACATTGTGTAATCAATTTATTGTGAAATAAAATCATGTTTTACATTATTCTATTATCTTGGTTTTATTTTTTATTCTAAAATGTTCTAAATAATATTTCTCCATCAAAGCATCAATGCAAAATATATTGCAAATTATTTTTAAAATAAATGCACAGATTTCACTTTCTGTTACTAGTGCTAGGCGGTAGTGCTATTGCTGGCGGTAGTGAAGGAACATTGAAATCCGACCTTCTTTAAAAGTAATCTTTAATATTATATTTTCTGAGATATTAAAAAATATTTTCAGATAAAATATTCTGAAACTTGTTTAAATAACTATGATATTTTAAATAAGATTTAAATTTCCAAAAAGCCATTATTCACCCCTTCTAAGGGTGCCTAAAGATCCAATAAGTAATATCAATGTCAGGTTATTTCAAAACGGCATCACAACTGGGAATAAAAGTGCTTCATGATCTCGCTTCCACTAGAGGGGATGAAATCTGATTAAATAAAAAATATTTCGAACCATCTTTATTTATGGGTGAAAATTATAAAGGGTGAAACATATTAATGAAAATTTTTCGTAAATATTTAAACATAAAAGTTTGGAATATTACTATTAAGAAGCCCCCAAATATATTAAATAAAAATTAAATTGTTTTAAAGGCTAAATTAATGAATAGTTTATTTTGTGTGCTTGATCAAGAAATTTTCAAACTTATTTATACTTTAAATACTTCTTTTGATATTTGGAAATTTCTTGAGATTTATTATAGTCTGCCCTCCATAGATGATGAATAGGAGCAATTTTCTATGGATCTAAGAGAAGAAATTAATGAGGACTTATGCTTGGAGGAAGATCAGCCTAAAAAAGAGGAATGTGATATAGCACGATCATGCTCGAATGGGGACACAACAAATACATCATGCATAGAAGAAGATGTCAAATGAACTTAATATTCAAATCTTGCCACATCTGAGAATATTATAAGAAAAAATTCTCTCTTTACCGTACCTTCAATTTCTACATTATGTATGATAAATATTGCTAAATGTAAAATCAAGAAATTTAAAAATATTAACTCAAAATATGTTTAGAAAATAACATTTTAAAAGCAAATGCTAATGTAAAAGCTACTCTTGTTATGTCTAGTTCTCCCATATGTTCCTTATATAAAACTTCTAAATTTTTTATTGATTGTAATAAAATAAAATAAAAATTCAAGGGTTTTTGAAAAAGAGCTACATATTTCAAAAGAGCACTGTGAAAAGTTAATTAATGAAAATGTTGATTTGTCTCATAAACTAAAATCATTAAAATTATTTGTGCAGAAAATTTTAAATAATCAGAATTCTTTTATGTCTAGTTTATTTTCAAAAATATGTAAAGCTTTTACTATTATTTTAAAACATATAAACATACACCTTGTGAATATTTAATCACAAGAGTATGATGAATCCTAAACCCCATTTTGCCTCTCCCAATTTAAATTTAAATGTTCACAAATTTTATATAAGTAATAATTTTGAAAATCATTATAAAAATTTGAAATATAAGAATATTAAACATCCAAAGTTTGAATGGAGGCCAAAAACTAAAAACTACACACTAACTCCACTTAAAAAGGCCCATTCATCGCATTCTACCAAAAAATAACACGTAATATTTGTGTGCCCAAGGGAACCGTTACACTCGATCCTCTTTGGATACCTAAATCTCTTATTCATTTGGTATCATTAATTTGCATGAAGTAGAAATGGATCAAAACGAACTATATATTTCTCCACTTCATGATTTGCTTAAATTCCTTTTTTTAATCTTTCTTAAGCAAACATGTCATGGTCACTTTATATATTTTTTGCTATATGAATTTCACACATTAAGCTTAATAATTAACAAAACAAATTGGTTGAATTTGAAATAAAAAGTTATGTCTTTGCAAATGGCCAAAACTAACATATTTTAAAAATTCTATCATTTTAAATTCATTGCCTACATGTGTCTAATATTATCACTATAATTTGAATAACATTTAAAAATGGATTTAAATAGGCTATATGGGGTCTTAGGCTAAAATATTATAATGTGCAACTTTTAGATTATTTCTCTAATCTCTTTGCTGCATATGATAGCCCCTATAATGATAAATTATAGTCAAGAAAAATCAAAATCAGAAAAAATGCAAAAATCATACATTTTATTCAAAAAATAGCATCTCTGTTGCTACTGCCCGACGGTAGGTTCTAATGTTGGTGGTAGCTCTATTTTCTTAAAAATTCCAATTTTCTCAAAATAAACAAATTTCTAAAAATTTTTGTTATAAGTATGAATTGTTTATATTTTCAGAAACCTTTACATATGTGTTGGTTAAATCCTCTATAAACTAAAACAAAAATTATAATTTTAAAATCATCATATATAAAAAGCCATATGTAATAAATTGGTAATTAGGATTAAAAACTTATTATGCCTATGATCATTTACCTATGTCATGTGTCTCACCATAGTGGGGGCGTAGGATCATTTACCCATGTCATGCTAGTGAATTCAGAGTCCTTACTCAATAAAATAAAAATTGATATGGAAAACTTCACCAAGCACTACTTACCCTCCTGATAAGTCTTAATGAGTATTATGAGTTTGAGCACCTTGGAAAAAGGATTGTAAAGTGTCTTGTAGCAAACAAAATATTTACCACTTCTCTTAGTACACCGGATCACAAAAATAAAAAATAATAATAAAAAAAGAATAAATGTGATCCCCCAAGCACTACTCTGCTCCCTGATAAGTCTTAATAAGCATTGCGTGTGTTGAGCACCTTAGTAGTTGTACTCCTTACTCATGTATGTTGAAAAATAGTGAGAGTAGTATTATTTTTGTATTTTAAAGTTATGTTATTCAATATATATGTGTGTTTTGATTAATCCACTTATATACTTTATTAATACACTATTTATACACATCATTAGTTCTCATAAAATTTCTACTCATGAGAATTGGATCCTAATACATACCTATACTATTCTAAGAAATTTTAAGTAAATACACTAGATAACAAAGCATGCCCGCTTCAATATTTATTTTTACTTGAAATGTAAATTAGCTTACATTGTTATTCTTATCTCTCTTTGATATTTTGAAATCATGCTTGCAAAATTTCAATGAAATAACATCTCTTGGAGCTAAATTAATTTGAAAACATTTTCTTATTAGGATTAAAACTCTTTATCCATTAATGATTATATTTTACAAAAAGATGTTTATGTTAAGAATGCTTATCATATTCTTATTCTTATTACATGGGCATAATCATAATTATCTATTTTCCTAACAAATGATATCATAATCATCTGTTTTCTTAACAAGTGGTAAAATTTGATTAACCAAGTGGTATTTTGTTTCTCTATTATATTCAATCATGCATACTACATAACCCATAGTTCGTCGAGATCAGAAGCGACCGATGATGGCCTAGATGATCTCGCCTACCTAGGGCTATTGCAAAAGAAGTCACCTCTTAGGGGTGAATGCAGCCCCCTAGGGGCGAGTTCCAGACTCCCTAGGCGAGTGCAGCCCCCTAGGGGCGAGTTCCAAGCTCCCTGGGCGAGTGCAGAGCCCCAGGGGTGATTTTTTGGCTCCCTGGTCAAGTGGTGCCACCCAAGGGCGAGTTATATGATCCCTAAGTGAGTGCAGCCCCCTAGGGGTGAGTTCCAAGCTCGTAGGGCGAGTGCAGCCCCTTAGGGGAGAGATCTAGGTTCGGGGCGAGTGGCGAGTCCCAGCTTCATCGGGCACTCGCCAATCCCAGGATACCTCTTTAGGTCTGCTAATATCCCTTCCAAGAAGAGGAGTTACGTTGTTGGCAGACCATTTTGGGTTGTATTTAGTAAAACCAAGAGGCGGGATTCTGCTATTTGCAGACCAAACTTAGAAAACTATAAATAGACCCCCATGGCCACCTTGGTGAGGGGACGACTTCTTCTTGCTCCCCCCAAGGCTGACTCTGGTTGGCAAGTGCTCTCAAGGCCCACCAAGGTGCCTAGCTTAGTATTGGTTAGGTAAGGAAAACTCTCTTTGATCTATCGGGTGTGTGGAGGACCTCCTCGCTGAGGATCAAGGTCTGTCTCTTAGTTCCAAGAAGCTGGTCAGGTGCTCTCGCTTGAGAGAAGTAGGTGCATGCTAACCCCCTTGGATCCGAACTCCACAAGAAGCAATTTTTTGTTTCAACACATACATTTTGTCAAACAAGTGGTAGAGTGGTTTCTATGAACTTGGATATTGCATCATATCTTCTTCTCTAGATAGATCTCATTGTTTCTCATTGCAAGAACTCTCATTTACCCTCTTTTGATACTATCAAAAAGGGGGAGAACATGTTGCATAAATTTCATAATTTAGGAGGAGCACATTATAAAATCGATAGGAAGCATCTATGTAGGGGGAGTTTTCATTAAAGGTACATATGTTACTTTGCTCGATCATGAAAACTCTTCACTAATTGTACCCAACAAAAACTCATAACTCTTACTAATCCCTACCCACTTTTGCTAATAATAAAAGGGGGACAATAAATTGAGAAATTTAGTGGAATAGATATTATATTTAGGGGGTGTAAATTAAACACTTTTGTAGGGGAGAAATAAAAGAGTACGCAGTATAATACCACACTACAAACCGGTTATTCATATATATCATTATTTTCACTTATGTATAAACACAAGTATGCTTAAATTTACTAATTTCTCATACAAGTATTTGTTATTATCAAAAGTGGGAGATAGTGGGAACATGCATTCCACGTCTCTTGGTTTGAGAATAACAAATACAAGCTTACAAAGGTTTTGATATCGCTTGTGGTAGCGATACAACCGGCAGTAGCAAAAATTCTTGTGGTTGTAATTTCAACGTGACAGAAAAGGAAGGAGCCAAATTTAGCAAGTACTAACACCAGCTGTAGTACATTATCGCCTGGTGGTAGTGTTTTGGAAGGTCCATTTTTGGAAAAATTAATAACCAAAAATGTTTATTTCCAAAGTTCAAAAGTTTCCTAAAATGACGGGAAAAGCTTCCTAAAATATCGTTGCAAAGTTACCTAATATGTTAATTTCCAAAAGAAGAAGATTGCTTCCTAAAGAAGCTATCGCCAGACGATAAAGCTACCGTTGGCAAAGCAACCAAGAACTATTTAAAGAGTGGCATCTCTCCTTCTGTGATGATCGATTCCTCCTCCACCAAAACCACAACTCTGAGAGGCTCGTCTCCAAACCATCAAGAGAAATCTCTTGGGCAAACATGAAGATCTAAAAGAGTTTTTGAAGGCAAATTGATAGCATGCTTATTCAATCCGAAGGATGAACGCACCAAGAATGCCAACACCAACATCGCTTCACCATCAAAAATCCTTGGGGAGATTTTCTCTTTCTTATTTATTATCTTATAATCATTTTATTTTATCTTGAGTGGAGAAATAGTTAGAGGAGAACTCCGGATCTGAGAAGGATTTCGTTGGAAATTCGCCACAGGTAGGGACGACTAGGTATTGCGAGATTTGGGGCAAAAAATTGTCTGATGCATACATCGGTTTCCTGGGAGGATTCTGTGAATTCACTGCATGTGTTGGGAACTAGATCACAGGTAGGTCTAGGGGAGGTTTGTGGCCTTATCTGGGAGAGATAGGCTAGAACCAATAGGTCGTTTCAGTATAGAAAAGAAAAAAAAAAGATTATCATATTTTGCCTCGATTTCTAGCATTATAGAAATCAAACATTATGTAATCAATTTATTGCGAAATAAAATCTTGTTTTACATTATTCTATTATCTTAGTTTTATTTTGTATTTTAAAATGTTCTAAATAATATTTCTTTATCAAAGCATCAACGCAAAATATATTACAAATTACTTTTAAAAATAAACACAGATTTCACATTCTGTTACTCCAGACAGTAGTGCTATCGCTGGCGGTAGTGAAGGAACATTGAAATCCGACCTTCTTTAAAAGTAATCTTCAATATAATATTTTCTGAGATATTAAAATATATTTTCTAATAAAATATTCCATAATTTCTTTAAATAACTCTAATATTTTTAATAAGATATAATTTTTTTGAAAAGCTCTTATTCACCCCCCTCTAAGGGGGCCTAAAGATCCAACACTCTCTTCCACCAACCCCGCTGTCGTCACTCTCTTCCACCGATGCCACCGCTGTCTCCCTTCTCTTCCACTACAGCCACCGTTGTCACCCTTTTTCTTCCATCGACGATGCCATTGTGGCCCTTCTCTTCCACCGCCGTCGTCGCCGTTTCCCTTCTCTTCCACCACCGACGCTGCCACCTTCATTCTCTTCCATCGACACTTATGTTGTCGCCTCTCTCTTCATTGGACGTAGCCACCATCGCCCCCGAACACCATGAATGTCTCCATCATCGCCAGCCGTACCCACCGCTCACTTGCCTCCGTCGTCATCGACCTTCATCGTTGTCTGTCTCTGCCATCATGTCGGCCTCCTCCTGGACATTTGGCCGGCCTTCTCCACCGTTCAACCTCCAACGTTGGCTGGATTCTATCATCGACCGGCCCTCACCAGCCGGATTCTTGGCCATCACCGATCCTTCTCCATCTTATCACTCCCATGCAATCTCCATCATTCAATTTATACATAAATACCCATAACCTCCATGCAATCCTGTTCATCCATCTTGTGTAACCACCCCCGTAACTTCCCGCAGTGGGGGGGGGGGGGGGAGAGGGGTTGCATTTAGCAATTTTTAATCATCTTAAAATTATTATTAATATGCGCTCCATGATCTATATTAATTCGGTCTACAAACTTTAAATTGGATGGTTATGGTTTGCAGATAGTCGCGTAACCACCATAACCACAATAACCACCCCTGGGCCTATAAATAGAGCCCCATACTCTCCTACATTTCAACCTTTTTCCCCCAAGAATTCCTCCTAAGGATTTTCTCTCCCCCTCATTCCTCCTATGGATTTTTTCTCTCCTCTCCCAACCCTATAGATTTTCTCTCTCCTCTCCCACGAATTTTCTCTCTCCTTGCCCATTTCTCCTATAATTTTTCATTCTCTCCTCCTCCAATATATGGACGTTCCTCCTTGCGTGTGCTACCCCCTTACACAAGTCTCTCCTCCTAAGTGTGCATGTTCCTCCATGTATACGTTCCCCCTTGCACGTGCTTCCCCTTGCACACATCTCTCCTCCTAAGTGTGCATGTCCCTCCTTGCGCACGTTCCCCCTTGCACACGCTCCCCCTTACACACGTTTCTCCTCCTATGTGTGCACATCCCTCTATACACACATTCGTCCTTGCACGCGTTCCCCCTTTGCGTGTGTCTTTCCTCCAAGGCGCACACATCCTTCCATGCACACGTTCCTCCTTGCGCATGTTCCTCCTTGCGCACGTCGCTAGTGTGTCATCGCACACTCTACTCTCAAGACCATTCTAAGTGCACCGTTGGGTTCTCCGCTATCAAGCCCGCTCCAAGTGTTCCATAGTGTGCATGACTCTTAGGATTTCCATAAGCGCTCAACGCTCTCAACTAAGTAGCAAGCTTACCAGTAATCGGAGACCAGTACACCCTCTTTCTCTCTCTTTAAAAATTGTAATGAGCTGTAGTACGTTACCCTATCTTCCCTCAAAAGCTATGTAACACGACAATGAATAGTGGAAGTTTGAATGGCACCGTTCCAGTCAAGTGATTTTTTTACCCAATTGAGGGGGGTTTTCACGTCAAAATTGCCTTGTGCACTTCTATTTATTCTGTAAATGTGTGTACACTCGACCGCTCCGTGGGCTAAGGAGGCCTTGTTTAGTCTGGTCTACCAAGTGGGTTGAGTTGGCCGCAATAGTTTGACTCCGTTTATGTGAAAGGAGTTCCCCAAAGTTCATAGAGGACTTAGAAGACAGTACCCTCTACACAATGGTACTCATGACTAGTGACCATGGTAGGAAGATCCACTTGCACTACCAAAAGATCAATCCCTAGGGGGCACGACAACTAAGTTCTCCCAAACTCGCTCATCAACGCGCCTCTCGTATGAGAGGCCATGAAAGCACCTGATACGACAATGAAAGGATGCATGCGCTAGATTGAAGAACATCATATAGAGATCCTCACGTTCCCGAGGAGCGGAGGAGCGCCACAAGATCATAATCCTGCCCTCTGGTAAGGTAGTCTGCCTATACTAGCTCGATATCACACACCAGCCGTTCACCTGCCCATCATGGAAGTTCTTCCCAATACTACCAGATCAGCCAGTCCAATCTACCCGTTCGTGGAATTAGAAGCTCAACATCACAACACTCACCAAGAAACATCAATCATTAGGCATGTATAAGATTAAAGGTTCACACATGAAGAAGTTCTCGGCTTAATTGACGAAAAGCGCGAATGAGGCAAGCAAGGTACCTCATCGACCATCCGCCTTGAACGATAATCCTATGGGTAGATAATGACCTCGAGGAAGGATGAATAAGTGTCTTTTTAAAATAATTTTTCAATTCTTAGTCACTTAATTGTTCTATAGAAATAATGTTCAGCAGTTAATTTATTTGAGAGATTAACTTTACAATAACTCAGCACAATTGAACCACTGAACTTAGCACTTGCAAATTTCAGATCACAATACAAGCAAAAGCAGATCACAGTACACAACACACACAAAATTTATAGTGGTTCTCCTATCTAGGGTACATCCACTTTCCCCCTTCTTCCTCACTAGCAATGTGCTAGATAAGGTTATAACTCCTCCTATTCAACTTAGATCCAAAGATCTTACAGTCTCAATTTCTGTTAAGAAACCTATAATAAGAACCACTGGTCCTACCTCAGAGATTCACCCAATCTCCTACCTTAGGTCCCTCAAGAACCCCACCTCAGCCTTTATAAATAAGGCTTACAACTTAGTGATCCACTCAAATCACCTACCTCAGGTCCCTCAATAACCCTACCTCAACCTTTATAAAATAGGCTTACAACTCAGAGATTAGATCTCCCACCAACTCAGATCTCAAGGAGATCTTACAAAATTAAGAGGTAAAATGGAAAAAGTAATCTTCAAAAAAAAGGAATTCTATAATCTGACTTATCTGATAACACAGATTCTTTAATTCAGTAGTAATGGATTTCTTCTTGATAAACTAACTAGATGAAAAGATACTTCTCTAGATCTACAATCTTCTTGATGTTGATAGGCTTGATTTCCTCGAAGAAATTGTAGATCAGATCCACCTTAATCTTCAGATCAACTTTATAAAAGGATCTGGAGATTTTCTTGAAGACCTTCGTCTTCTTCCTCCTTCTCAGGATTGTTGCCTTGCCCTGGCTTGGAAGAAATTAGAATGAGAATTTCTATTTACTTAATTGAATCCTTTTCTGTGTAGACAACCCCTCTATTTATAGCCTTCGTGGATGGTTGGTTTCTGAATGATGACATCAGCATTTGACATCATACTTCAAATTCTCCCTTAAACCATTTCTGTTGAAATATCAGATTACTGTAGCTGATGTGACAGTTCTGACTTGTCCTACCACTTTTGTGTTGACTCTGCACATATTTAGAAACATTAATGTTGAGATGTCCAAAGTGTCTCGATACTTGTGTCGAGAAATCATAGCAGTCTCGACACAATTTTACTTAGAAGAATTTTCATCTGAACTTGAAAGTGTCGAGACAGTTGACTTGTCTCAACACAACTGTCATCTGTGTCGACATCTTTAATTCTACTTTATGTCAAGACAGTTTAATTGTCTCGACACAACTGTCTGTCTGGTGTCGACACTTCTATGCTTTAATCCTTCATTGGGTCATGATAGTTGCTTTGTCTCGACACTATTTTACTTAGTATAATTTTTAGTCTTCTTTGTATCGAGAAAGTTGTATTATCTCGACACTACTGTCTTAAGCTTTAAAGTGTCGAGTTAGCTGACTTGTCTTGACATTACTGACTTAGTCTTCAAGGTGTCGAGACAACTTACTTGCCTTGACACAGCTGTCTTGAATCTTCAATGTGTTGAGTTAGCTGACTTGTCTCGAGACTGCTGACTTAGTCTCGGCACAAATTCCTTAGTCTTCAAAGTGTCGAGTAAACAGACTTGTCTCGACACTGCCCTGACAAAGGTGTCGACATAGTTGAAATGTGTCGACATTTTTGTATTTAGCCTTTTTCTTCACTTTTAGTCAGCTTCTTAGAGTTCACCTATCAATGTGACTTGGACCACCTGTCAAATCATTATGACATACACAACCTGCAAGCATGAACTGAAATATACATCAAATACATATTTTGTGTATATCATTGAATTGAAAGGGCTTCTTCAAATCAAGTACATTGTGTCTAATGTACCCAACACGCCCTATCCATCTTAGCTCACCATTCACGCCTAAGGTCATAGCACATTCCCCCTACACCTTTAAGCTCCCAAAGATCGAGATATACGATGGAACGGATGATCCGTCGGATCATGTCAAGCACTTCAGAATCAAGATGCGACTTTATAACGCTCTAGATCCACTCATGTGTCAAACGTTCTCGATAACTCTTAAAGGACAAGCTTGCACCTGGTACCTTTCTCTGAAAGAGGGAGAAATCAAGAATTTCACAGAACTAGCACAACAATTTACTGACCAATTCATCGCCAGTCGTCAGATTGTTAAAGATCTCTCCCACTTGTTCGGGATCCGATAAAGCGAAGGGGAATTCTTAAATATTTCTTTTGAAGCTTCACCTTAGAGGCACGACAAATCTCTAGGATAAACCCAGAGCTCCTGTGAGTGTTTTTAGGAGAACTCCATCCCGGAAGCTTTTACTCAATATTAATGAAAGAAATAGTGCCAACTTACCCTAATCTAGTACGACAGGTCGAAGCACAGATCACCGCTGAAGAATCAATCGAGACATACTAATGACAATTCGATGGAGCCCCAAAAAGGAGGGAGCAAGAAGCCTTACCAAATATTGCAAAGAACGGTAAGTGTCATGGAAACCCGTGACCAAGATATCATCAGAACTACACACTTCTCAATACCTATAGAATAAACATACTCCACACAATCCAAGATAAGGAGATGCTCTAAAGGCCTAGGCCACTTGCAAAAAATGCAGGAGACCAGTCAAAGCATTATGAGTTCCACAGCAAACAAGCACACAACACAAAAAATTACTCCAAGCTGAAGGAGGAGATCAAATGAGTCGTCAGACAAGAGCTGTTGGAAAATTTCTTACAAGGCCAAACACTGAATTGACCAGTAGGCGGTCGACCTTGTACTCGCTAGGATGAACCGGGGGCAATACCTAAGGCAAACAACTCAGGCGAAAGCTCCTTATCCATCAGCAAGGTCGTGACCGTGTCACTGCATTACTTTATCAACTTTATTTCTGTCTCATGTAAATTACCGTGTGAACAGACTCGTAATTATGACACTAATGATTTTAAAAGTTTGTGTATTTCAGGCAGATAAAAGGCAAACATCATTTGTGTCATCAAGACTACAATAAATCTTGCCCATAAAAAGGACACTTACTTACATTAACAACACCTGCTCTCATATAGCGTGCTCATTAACAACACCTGACTTCGGGCAGCGCGCTCACAACACACCCTCGTACAACGTGCTCATTAACAGTACCTACCTTCGGGCAGCGCGCTCACAACACCTTCCCTCGTGTAGCATGTTTATTAACAGCACCTTTCTTTGGGCAGTGCGCTCATAGGACCTGCCCTTGTGCGTCTCACTTATTAACAGTATCTGCCTTCAGGCAGTGTGCTCACAACACCTTCCCTGGAGTATTGCGCTCATTAATAACACCTGCCTTCGAGCAGTGCGCTCACAGTACCTGCCCTCATGTAGTTCACTCATTAACAACACCTTCCTTCGGGCAATGCACTAACAGCACCTGCCCTCGTGTAACGCGCTTTTTAACAACACCTGCTTTCGGGGATCGCGCTCACAACACCTGCCCTTATGCAATGCTCTCATTAACAACACCTACCTTCCAGTAGTGTGATCACAACACCTGCCCTCATACAACGTGCTCATTAATAGCACCTGCCTTTGGGCAGCACGCTCACATCACCTCCCCTCGTGCAACATGCTTATTAACAACACATGCCTTTGGGTTGTGCACTCACATTACCTAATCTCATACAGTGTGCTCATTAACAGTACCTGTCTTCGGATAGCATGCGCATGGAACCGGCCCGCATGCAATATGCTTTTAACGCCTGCCACCTGGCAGTGTGCTTCGACCCTGTGACCTCTTGCTGCTTACCCAAAAGTACTCACTCTCTGTTCCAAAAGAAGATTACAACACCGTCCGGGTCTCGCCCTCAATTATAAACATCCTATAAGAAACCCAAAGAAGTTCACAAAGCAACTGTGCCAGCACCAAACTCGATCAACATCAAAATCGGGCTCAACACCAGGGAAATCTACCAACAAAAATGTGATACAGAGCATCATCCAAAGTGTCACCAATAATGAACAAAGCCACTACAAAGTGTTGGAATACTTACAAAGGTACCTTATACAAACACAACAACACAACACAAACGTGCAAGGGTTCAACAATGATGAAATAACTACTTGCCGATAACATAAACAACCAGGATCAAGACCTGAAACTACAATATCAGACAGATTATCTAAAAATAAAGCCCGGTTACATTGCAACAACGCAACCACAACATTATACAAAACATCTACACCTCCAACCTTACAGGTATTCAGCTCAGTTTCTTACAAAAGCAAGCACGCTCTAAGGAGAGCTAAGTGCATTGCGCATATTACACACTACACACAGTGTGCCTTGCACACACACCGTGCACATTTTGCCTTGTGCACACATCGTGCACATTGTGCCTCACATCGCGCCCCGCACACACTTCACCCATTACACACATTACACATTGTGCGCGTTACGCATTGCACACATCGCGCCTTGTACACACACCACACACATTGTGTCTCACACACGCATAACACAAGTAACGTACGTTGCACCGTGCGCACATAAAGTCCTAATATATATCTCATGCACACCACTCTTGACACACAGTATGCCCCTTACATGTTCCACTCTCCACATCTATCGTACATTTTGTTTTGCATGCACACTGCCACAAGAGAGCACTTCGCTCAGGTGAATAGTCCACATTACGCACACCTGCAATTCCAATCAACTCCACTATTATCACCACAGATGGTCATACATACAGATCATCACAAAGTCCCCATTCTCCTTTCGATTCAGCTCATGAATTCGAGGACTTCGGGGCAAATGATGCAGCCCACACAAAGCGCTAGCTCTACCCCCAACATGTGGGGTGCGGGTATCCAAGCAGCCTACACACAAGCGCATAACTGCTCGATAGTGGAATTTTTTCGAGGCATAATCTCCCCAGCGCAGTCGCCCGAACTGCTCCAGGAAGGCCTTCGCATGATAGTTGCCGAATGGGAGTCACCCCATGCGGCAAAGGTCGCACATAGTAAATACCCCATGTGACAAGTCCCGTATGAGACTCATCCTACACAGAATTTCCTGCGCGGGACCGCGCCATATTTCCTACGTAGTAATCATCCAGCGCTAGAAATTTCTGTGCGGGATTTTCCCGCAAAGGCCATCCCGTGTAGGATGATTCCCGCCTAGGATTACCAACCAGTGGAGATTTTCCCCATTGGCTTGTAGGGGCATTGACTTGCACTGACTTGGTCACCGCCCTGGATAGTACTCCTTATTGGGGAGTGTCGTCCACGTCCAAAATGAACAGCGCAGAGTTTGGGTAGGAGGCAGGAAGACGTGGGGGATAACCATTTCCACTCACCTAATAGGAGTGATGCGACGGTTTCCAGGAGGACGCAGTAATACGACGGTCGCACGCCCCCGTCTCTCCACGGAGCCCCCCCCGTTGTACCTCTCTTCCACGGACTCCTCCACCATTGCCCTTCTCTTCCATCACCGATGCCGCCCTTTTCTTCCACAAATGCCACCATCATCTCCCCTCTCTTCCACTGATGCTGCCGACGTCTCCCTTCTCTTCCACCATTGCCTCTGCCATCTCCCTTCTCTTCCACCGACGATGTCGCAGCCGCCCTTCTCTTTAACTACCGCCGCCACCATCTCCCTTGTCTTCCACCACTGCTGCCACCCTTCTCTTCCACCGACGCCGCTACCATCACCCCTCTCTTCTACAGGCATCGCCATCGTTGCCTCCCAATACTGCAAACATCGCTATCGTTGTTAGCCACACCCACCGCAAGCCAGCCTCTATTATTGTCGGCCTCCTCCTCGCCGTCTGGCTAGCCTCCTCCACCGTCCGGCCTCTGTAGTTGGTCGGATTCTATTTCTGGCCGGCCCCCACCAGCCTGATTCTTGGTCATCGCCAATCCTCCGCCGTCTGATCACTCCCGCGCAATCTTCATCATTTGATCTACACATAACTACCCACAATTTCCTTGCAATCTCGTCCATCCATTTCGTGTAACCACCCACATAACTTCCCATAGTGGGGGTGCATTTAGCCAAAAATAATGGTCGGTGTGTAGTTAGTAATCATCTTAAAATTATTATAAATATGTGAGCCCTGATATATATTAATTCGGTCAGCAAATACTAGATTGGGTGGTTATGTTTTGCGAATAGCCACATAACCACCATAACCACCCATGTGGCATATAAATAGAGCTCCAGACTCTCCATCATTTCAACCTTTTCTCCCCCCGGAATTCCTCATATGAATTTTCTCTCCCCTCTCCTATTTCTCAAACGGATTTTCTCTCTCCTCTCCCACCCCTATGGATTTTCTCTCTTATCTCACACTACTCCTACAAGTTTTCGTTCTCCTAACCCATTTATCATACGATTTCTCATTCTCTCCTCCTCCAACAAGCACACTTTCCACCTTGTGATCTCTACCCCTCGTGCGCATCTCTCCACCTAAGTGCACACGTCCCTCCGTGCGCACGTTCCCCCTTGCGCGTGCTCCCACATACGCGTGTATCTCCTCCTAAGTGTACACGTTCCTCTGTGTGCACGTTCCCCCTTGCACATGTGCCCCCTTGCGTGTGTCTCTACCCCTAAATGTGAACATACCTCATTGCGCATATTCCTCCTTGCATGTGTTCCCCCTTTGTGCGTGTCTTTCCTCTAAGGTGCATATGTCCTTCCGAGTGCACGTTCCACTTTGCGCGTGTTCCCCCTTGCATGCGTCCCGAGTTTGCCGTCACGCACTCTGCTCTTAAGACTGTTCTAAGTGTGTCGTCGGGCGCTCCGCTCTCAAGCCAGCTCCTGGTGTGCCACAGTGCACACCGCTCTTAGGATTGCCATAAACGCTCAATGCTCTCAATTCAAGAGCAAGAATATCAGTCGCCTATAAGACCGACGCTCCAGACTCTTCCAATCATAATAGGAGACAAGCCACAGAGGATAAGGCACACTGAAAGCGCCATTCACACTTCCAAGCATCCGGTATCAAGACAAACCAAGCAAGCTACTCCCTCCTCCAAGCAGTATTCAAAGACTCCAAAACATCTAGAGTGTGAAGCCCCCTATTACAGCAGGAAAAAGAATTAGCTTTTGAGAGGTGGTCTGTCACCCTCCGAGCCCAGTACACACTCTTTCTCTCTCTTTAATAATTGTAATGAGGCGTATTATGTTACACCCGCTTCCCTCAAAAGCCCTACAACATGAAAACAAATAGTGGAAGTTTAACTGGCACCATTCTGATCACATGGTTTTTTACCTAATTGATGGGTTTTTCCACATAAAAATTGCCTTGTGTACTTTTGTTTATTTTGTGACTATGTGCACGCTCGACCACTCCTCAGGCTAAGGTGGCCTAGTTTAGTCCGGTCTAGCAGGAGGGTTGATTTGGCCGCAACATACCTATTATGTTTTTTTGGACGATGATTATTGGTGGATTACAAAGTGTTTGATGCCTCCATTTGGCATGGTGGAATTTGTGCTGACCGTTGGGCACTGCATTTGTTGAGGCGGCTCTCTGGCACTTATTTTCATTGCTAAATCTAATGAGATTATGTAGCATTTTGTTGGCTTTTGTAGATTCTCACCTTTGAGCATCTTTGACTAGGGAGGCATTGATGTTTCTAGACATGCTTGTTGATGGGCCTTTTATGTAGAGCTGTTCACAAATAGTATAGTTCGTAAATAAATTGAGATTCGATTCGTGTAGATTAGATTAAAATTCATATTAAAATTCGATTCTGGATTTGGATTTGAATAGATTTTGAATCTGAATCAAAATAATTTTAATCCTATTCGAAGGATTCAAAAATAGTTCGTGAATACCGGAATATATACAACAACAACAACGCTCAATCCTTTATCTCACTCTAGTGTGGTCAGCTACATGGATCCTTTATCGCCATTGTGCCCTGTATTTTGTCATAATCTCATTAATGCCAAAGTACATCATGTGTTTCCTTACAGTTTCATTCCAAATCTTTATTAGTCTACCCCTCCCTTGTTTAGCATGCCTAGTGACTAGACTCTCGCAATGCCTAATAGGTGCCTCTAATGGTCTCCTTTATACGTGTCCAAACCATCTTAGATGTTCTTCTCACATCTTCTCTGCAATTGGTGTTACTCCTATCTTATCCCTGGTACTTTCATTCCTAATTTTATCCAATCTCATGTGTCCACCATCCACCTAAGCATTCTCATCTCCGCAACTCCCATTTTTGCTCATGTACACAATTCACTTCCCAACACTCAGAACCATAGAGCATCGCTGGTCTAATTGCAGTACAACAAAACTTTCCCTAACATTTTAGTGGAAATTTACGATCACATAAGATCCCTGACGCACCTCTCCACTTCAACCAACCCGCTTGGATTATATGTGTCACATCTTTATCAATACCTCCGTCTTTTTGAACTATCGCTCTAAGATATTTAAAACACTCACTACGTGAAATATCTTGATCACCCAACTTAATAACGAAGTCATCCGTCCTTCTTGTACTACAAAATTTAAGCTCCATATACTCTGTTTTGCCCCGCTCAACCTAAAACCCTTCTTTTCTAAAGTATCTCATCAAGATTCAAGTTTTGCATTTACACCCTCGCACATCTCATCATCCAAAACGATATCATCCGCAAACAATAAACACCAAGGTATTGCTTGTTGGATATGTCTGGTGAGCTCATCTAAGATAAGGGTAAAGAGATATGGGCTTAAAGCTGAATCTTGATATAAGCCAACAATGATAGAGAATTCCTTTGTTAATCCTCTAGAAGTCCTCACCCTTGTCACTTAATTTGTATACATATCTTTGATTGTGTTAATATATGATATATTTATACCTTTCTTTTCTAAGACTCTCCATAAGATCTCTCTTGGAGCTCTATCATAAGCCTTCTCAAGATCAATAAACAACATATACAAATCTTGTTTTCTTTCTCGATAGTTGTCAATGAGTCTCCTAAAGAGATGTATAACTTCCATGGCCAATGTACAACCTCGGACCCGCGGGAGCAGAAGGCTCAAGGGGAAGAGAGGACTAGGGGAGAGGGACCCAGGGAGCGGGCCACTCGCAAGGCGAGAGGGACACATAGAGCGGGCCACTCGCAAGGCGAGAGGGACCCAGGGAGCGGGCCACTCACAAGGCGAGAGAGGAGTCGGCGAGACGGGTTACTCGTGTGGCCGAATGAGGCAGAAGGGGGAGGATCTCTCGCCTGCGAGATGTCATTCTCGCCTAGCGCCGGTTCGACGGTTGGTCGAGCGCCGGTCCAGTTAGAATGCGGTTTTTTTCCTTTTTATCCCCAGGTGATTTTACTCTTTTTCCCTTGGTGGTCTGCATATAACCCTTCAGAACAGCGGAGTTTGGCTGTTGGCAGACCCTACCCAGGGTATTTTCGTAATTTAAGGTCGGTTCAGTTTGGTTATTGGCAGGTCAAACTCAGAGGCCTATAAATAGACCGACATGGTGCCTGGAAGAAGGTTGTTGACCCCTTCTTCTTCTTCTTCTTCTTCTACTAAGGCTCCTAGTTTAGCACTGGCTAGGGAGGGGAAGAATTTCGAGTTCTTCCGGGTAAGAGGTGGGACCTCCGAGCTGAAGCCCTCGATCTGTTTCTAGTATTCAAGACTCTCGTCCAGGAAGAAATTCGGGAAGAGTAAGTGTGAGTTGCAACTCTAGATCCGAACTCTAGGTGAAGTCAGGTCTCTGACTTTAACATTTTTGGTGTGGTGAGCGTGGATCGCAGCCTACATAGAAGAATCTTTAACCACTTCATGGCAGGAGATCTTGGAGAAGGAGACGAGGTCGGGTCCCAGAACCCGGGAGGATATGTAGGGAGAGAAGAATTTATGGCGTCCATCAGAGGCATCATGAACAAGCTACAAGATATCTCGCAGTGAGGCGATTGCTCGACCCCCCTACCGTAGGCATCTGGTCTCGCGCCTCAGGACGGGCTCGTCTCGGCAAGGGTTGGAGAGGCTGCGCCAGGGGGCGACCCGGCAAGGAGAAGGTGGTAAAGGGAGGTGGGCGAGATATAGCGGGTAGGGAGCTATTCCCTAGCCCGACGAGTGTCATCTCGCCAGGAGATATCGTCGTGCGAGTGGGGGCGGCGAGACCCATGGCGATAGGATCACCTTTCTGCGAGTTGATCCTTTCGACTCCAGTCCCGGAGGGTTTTAGGGAGCCCGATATGACTGGTTCCATCAACTCCTGACAGGATCGATATACAGTTTCAAGGACTTGAGTAGGAGCTTCAAGTTGCGCTTCTTGACCTCGAAGAAAAGGAAGAGGAACCCAGAGTCGATTTTTATAATCCAACATAAGGTAGATGAGTCCTTGGCCCAGTACGTGGACTGCCTCTAGGAAGAAATCTTGGACATTCAGGAGGTACCAAGATTTGCTCTTCAGATGGCCTTCACCGTTGGGCTAAGTGAGGGTTTCTTTAAGATGAGTTTAACCTGGAAGACATCGTTGTCATTTGAGGGATTGATGGAGAAAGTCGTGAAAGAGATAGCGATGGAGGCAGTAAATGCGGCGTTTGCTAGAAAGTTGGCAAGACTGATGGAGGTTGATTCAAGAGAATTGGGAGGAGCAAGGCAACAAGAAGGAAGGAGGAGGGAAGTGCCGAGGGATCCGACATACCAGGAGCTGGGATGGAGGCAGCAAAGAGGTCCGGTTCAAGGGCCGGGAAGAGGTTTTCCCAAGAGGGAAGGAACTACCAAGGAGGACAAGGAAGATTAACCAGTTGGGGTGGGGATATGGTCCTAGACCACTCCCACCCCCGCCTCAGCAAGCTATGGCCATTGGACAAGGGAGATGAAGAGGAAGAGAGCGGGGGAGAGCAGGAGCTAGAGAAGGAAGGAGGAGGAACCACCAAGAGGGGAGACGGGAGGGGGAGGTAGCTTTGTCGTATTGTGACTTCCATGAGGAGGAGGGTCACGCGACGGCTACCTACCCAGAGTTTTTAGAGATGAAGAGGGTTAGAGGAGAAAGGGAGCACAACTACTAGTACGGGTAGTGGAGATGGCCGGGACCGGGGAGGAGGACCGGTGTGTGGACCGAGCTGATGTGGGAGACCGAGGAGCGATCAGAGTGATCCACGGGGGAGTAGGGATTGAGGCTATCCATAAGGCGATCCTTCATACCATGTATCATCGGAGCGGTTGCCTCGATGTCACAAGCCCCTCCCCCAGATGAGAAAATCACATTCTCTCGGAAGGACTTTCCAGACCACGAGGACCCGTTTTGCGATGCGCTGGTGATCCGGACCACCATCGAAAATTTTACTGTGTCACGGATTCTAGTTGATAATGGGAGTTCGGTGAATGTAATCTTCAAGTAGGCATTCAATGATATGAGGGTGGAGGCCCGGAGGGTGTTTGCAGTAGATGGGTCATTGTTCGGGTTTTCGGGAGAAAGGAAGGAAGTTGAGGGGAGAGTGGGATTTCAGGTAACTCTGGGAGGGTTGTCTAGGAACTGCCACTTCATGATAGTGGATTCTCCCAGCAGTTACAACGCTATTTTTGGGCACCCTTTGATCAGTGCCTTCAGGTGCATCCTGTCATCTTTTCATCAATGCCTGAAGCTCAACGCTGGAGGAACCCAAATCAGAGTACGAGGAGATCCAAAAGCAGCTATAGAGTGCTACGTGACGGCGGTGAACACCATCTCTTGGCAAGGTGACGCCGATGAACTGGAGAAGAGGATGGAGTAATGGGAGAAGGAGAGAGAGACGGAGGTAGAGGAGAAGGAGTAAGAAATAGGAGTGGAGAGAGGCATTGCGGTGGAGCCAGAAATGGAAGGAGATAAGGACGGAGAGATGGAGGTAGAGGAGAAGGAGGAGGAAGTAGGAGTGGAGAGAGGAATTACGGTGGAGACAGAAATAGCAGGAGAAAAGGAGGGAGAGAGGGAGTAAGAAGGGGTAAGAGGAAAGGAAGGAGGGACGAAAGGGAAAACAAGGGAAGGGAAGTGGGGGAGCCATCTAGGATGGAAGCTCAGCTGGAAGAGTATGGAGGTTCGTTGTTAGGAGGGGTCCCAACTAATGAAGAGGTGGAGAGATTTCTGATAGAGGTGGCTGTGGCCGTTGCAGAGCATGAAGCCTTAGAGTGGGAGGCTAGGGACTAGGAGGAGATGCTGAGGGAACAGGAGGGAGATGAGGAGCCCTCAATGCTCAAGGCGGTGGTCGAGGTGCTGGAGATGGAAATTCTCACCAAGGAAGGGAGGAAAGAGAAGATAAAAATCAGTGGGGAGCTCAGCCCCGGGGACCAGGAGGAGATCAGGAAGTACATGCAGTGGAACATCGACATCTTCGCTTGGAGAGCAGCTGACATGCCAAGGGTTGACGTGGATGTGGCATGCTATCGTCTCAATCTTAACCCCAAAGGCTCGTCCAATACAATAGAATAAGAGAGCCATCACTTCCAAGATGGTCGGGCCGATCAGGTAAGAGGTGGAGAAGCTGTTCAAGACGGGATTCATATCCGCTAGCAAGTACCTGGGGTGGGTGAGTAATATTATAATGGTAAAAAAGGGGGAGGGAAAATGGAGAATGTGTGTAGACTTTTCTCTTTTGAATAAAGCGTGCCCTAAGTATTGTTATCCTCTGCCTCAAATCGACGCGCTGGTTGATTCAGCCGTCAGTTTTTCACTAATCAGTTTTCTAGATGCCTTTTCAGGGTGCCATCAGATACGCATGCACCCCCCAGATTTCAAGGATGTTACCTTTGTCACAGAAGATGGGTGCTTCAGCTACAACATGATTCCCTTCGGATTGAAGAACGCGGGGGCAACTTATCAAAGAATGATGGACCGAATCTTCTAGGAGCAGAAGGGGTGAAATCTCAAGGTTTATGTGGATAACCTGATGATCAAGAGCCGAGATCTCGTGTCCCATGTCTTGGATCTGGAAGAAACTTTTGAGACCATAAGAAAATACAAGATAAGGTGAAACCCTCTAAAATGTGTCTTCGGGGCCAATAGAGGAAAGTTCCTAGGACATCTCCTCACCCCCTCAGGAGTGGAGCCCAATCCAGATAAAGTGAAGGCAATCTTGGAATTGGAATCTCTGAGGAGCGCTAAAGAAGTTTAATGTCTCGCCAGCAAGCTGGCCGAGTTGAGCAGGTTCCTCTCCCGGGCTGGAGATAAGTGTCTGCCCTTCTTCCGAGCACTGAGAGGAGGCAAGAAGTTTGAATGGACCTCCGAGTGCGAAGAGGCCTTCCGAGCCCTGAAGCAACAACTCACCAAAACGCCGCTACTCTAAGGGCCAAGAGAAGGGGAGGGTTTGTTCTTATACCTGGGAGTGGGAACAGAAGCAGTAAGTTCTTTCCTTGTCCGAGAAGAAGGAAAAAAGCAATTCCCAATCTACTACGTAAGCAGGGTCCTAAAGAATGTAGAGCTCAGATACCCCATCCTGGAAAAGTTGGCTTTTGCACTCAGCATCTCAGCCAGAAAGCTCAGGTCATACTTTCAGGCTCACTCAATCCAGGTGGTGATAGATCATCCTCTTCGTCACATCCTGGAAGGGGTGGAGCACTCTGGGAGGTTGGACAAGTGGACGATAGAACTCAGTGAGTTCGATCTCACTTTTACTCCTCGGGTAGCTATCAAGGCACAATCGGTTATGGATTTCTTGGCAGACTATGTGGTCGAGGTCGGAGAAGCCGAGGCACCTCTTCTAGCTGCCTGGGAGATTCTAGTAGATGGAGCCTCTGGAAAAAGTTATTTTGGAGGAGGGATGGTCTTAGTAAGTCCCGAGGGAACCAGAATTTAGCAAGCCCTGAAGATCAACTTCACCATCACTAACAACCAGGCAGAGTACGAGACGATCATCGCAGGGCTCAAGCTAGCTCGAGAGTTGGGCATACAAGACATTAAAGTCTCCACTTACTCTATGGTGGTAGTATGACAAATCAATGGAGAGTTTGAAGCAAGGGAGCCTACCCTCCAATTATTTCTAATGAAGGTGAAAGGTGTCATCGGGCAGTTCCGCAGCTTTTCCTTTTAGCACGTCCCAAGAGAAGAAAGTTCTCAGGATGACCTGCTCGCCAAGCATGACCCTTGAGCTGGAGGAACCATGATGGAGCTCTTCAGGCCCTCCATAGAAGAGGGAGAATTGATTGAAGTGGACTAGCAAGGGTCTTGGATGGACCGCTTCATCACCTTTTTGACCTCGGGTCATCTTCCCGAGAGGGACCTCGATAAGAAACGGATCAGGTATAAATCACCGTACTACCTGCTGAAGGATGGGACGTTATAATGAAAGACGTTATCGGGTCCGTTGGATCGATGTGTATCTAAGAGGGATACCTCGAGACTCCTATAAGAAATCCATTCAGGAGAATGTGGGAGCCACTCAGGAAGTCGGACCTTGGAAGGAAGGGTGTTGGGGCAAGGCTACTTCTGGCCTACTCTTAGGAAGAATGCTGAAAAATTTGCAAAGAGATGTAGAAAGTGCCAGGAGTTCTCCCCCCTTCAACTCCTCCCTGCCCAAATATTACGCACAATCACGGCTCCCTAGCCCTTTGCAATATGGGGGCTAGATTTGGTGGGCCCGTTCCCCCAAGACAGTGGCCAGAGGAAGTTCTTGCTAGTCATGGTGGATTACTTTTCAAAGTGGCTAGAGGTAAAGGCGGTTGCTAAGGTGACATTACAGGTGGTCAGAAGTTTTGTATGTGGAGATATCATTTGCCGACATGGGCTCCAGTTGGCCATAGTCACGGATAATGGACCATAGTTCGCTAGAAAAGAATTCGTAGACTCTTATGTCCAGGTGGGAATAGACCTCCGTTTCGCCTCAGTTCATCATCCTCGAAGCTATGGGCAGGTGGAAGCAGCGAACAAGGTTATCGTGAATCTTTTGAAAAAGAAGGCGAAGAACTTAAAGGGAAGTTGGTTAGAACAGCTCCCTTCCGTTCTCTGGGCTTGAGAACTATGCCAAATACAGCCACAGGAGAGACTCCCTTCAAGCTCTCCTACGGCTCGGAGGCCGTTATACCTATAAAGTTTGAGGTTGAATCTCCCAGGGTGGCTGCCGCAAAGAAAGGAGATGAAAGATGGCGAGCAGAGAACGAGGAAGAGTAGAAAATCTCTCTTGACCTTGTAGAGGAGATCAGGGAATTGGCATCAATCCGGCAGGAAGAAGTCAAGCGCCAAATGGACAAATATTTCGACAAACATATCAGGATTAGACAGTTCCAGAAGGGTGACTTGGTCCTCAAGAAAGTGGATGCAGCGGGCAGAGGAGCCTCAGTGGGAAAGCTTAAACCCAACTAGGAGGGACCCTTTGTAGTGAGGGAGGTACTGAAGTCAGGAGGGTACCACCTCTAGGATGTGGACGGGGTACCCCTCGATCGCGCCCGAAGTGGCGACGACCTGAAGAGATTCTACCATTGACATTTTATCTTTTCCAATACTTATAAATTTGTTACGATTTTCTAATATAATGAAATTCCAAGTGTTTCCTTCCATAAAATGAGATTGCGGCGGATGAATGGCAAGGCCCCGAGAAGGCCCACTGACTAGGCTCTCATCAAGCTGGCAAGACTGTAGGCTCACTCAGTGAAAGGATGAATGACAAGGCCCCGAGAAGACCCACTGACCAAGATTTCATCAAGCTGGCAGGACTGTAGGCTCACTCGGTTGAAGGATGAATTACAATGCCCCGAGAAGACCTGCTGACCAGGCTCTCATCAAGCTGGCAGGACTGTAGGATCACTCGGTAGCAGGATGAATGGCAAGGCCCCGAGAATACCCGTTGACCAGGATCTCATCAAGCTGGCAGGACTGTAGGCTCACTCGGTGGCAGGATTAATGGCAAGGCCCCGAGAAGACCCGCTGACCAGGATCTCATCAAGCTGGCAGGACTATAGGCTCACTCGGTGGCAGGATGAATGGAAAGGCCCCGAGAAGACCCGCTGACCAGGCTCTCATCAAGCTGGCAGGACTGTAGGCTCACTCGATGGCAGGATGAATGGCAAGGCCTTGAGAAGACCCACTGACCAGGATCTCATCAAGCTGTCAAAACTGTAGACTCACTCGGTGGATGAATGAAGAGCAAGGCCCCAAGAAGACCTGTTGACCAGGCTCTAATCAAGCTAGCAGGGTTGGGGCAAGCTCGGTGGTGATGTAAGCGCTGAGATCTCTTAAAGAAACATCCATACTAGTCAGCAAATGTGGAAAGTTCACAGAGTAGAGAAAGGTGGGAGGAAAGAGTTGGAGTAGTGCAAGTGAAGAGGCATTCCCAGCGGGTGCTCCAGGTGAAGTTCTCGCCCATGGCGAGTGGGCACTCATGAGGGAGGGAAGGCCATGCCTAATAAGGGAGTGGATTGGTCCATGGAGGCAACTCGCACTGGGGGAGCCTTGAGGTGAGATGCGAGGGGGAAGTTAGTTGGTCTTGCGCACAAAAGTGGCGGGGGTAGTCTAATGACTCGCACTTTGAACAAAGCCAACTCCCAAGCGAGGCGACGAGACGAGGAGTAGCCCCATCTCGCAAGCGTAAGCAAATTAGCGGGGCGTCTCGTAGTAAATGAAAGCAAAGTGAAATAAAAAGAAAGGAAAAGCGAGAGGACAGGGCAAAAAGTTTATACATTATCATATAATTGTGCATTACAAAAAAGGAGAGGGGTGCACTCTTATGAAAGAATATGCTTCAAAGTCTGTTCACAAAAAAGACTAAGTAAACATTATAGAGAAATAAAAGGAGGAGAGAAGGACAGGGCAAAAAGTTTCTTCACTCTTCCTCGCTGGAAGACGAGTCCTCTCCCTCCTTGCTGTAGAGTTCTGGCACGAGATCGCGAGTGGCGATAGTTTCAGAGTCTTCTTTGACGACCCACAGCTCCTTCATCATTTTCAGAACGAGCTCGGACATCTTAATGTTGGCCTCTTGACAGAGCTCTTCGACCTCTTCATAGGAATAATGAGGAGGAGGAGCTTGGAGGAGTGCTGGGCGAGAGGATGACAGAGCACCGTCCCAAAGGTGGACGTTCTAGGCCTTCAAATCTTTGATCTCCTCATCCAAGCTATATGCAAGCGCATTCACTCCGCCGTCTCGACATCCTATGGGACACTTATCAATTAGCAAGGACCACACGCGAGAGAAACTGACTGAGGATAAGATTAAGGCTTACCACACAACCCTGGCCCTTTGTGAGAAGGGTTTCAGCAATAGCCAGCCTCCTTTTGAGATCCCCTGACTTCTCGCACTCCGCTGCCAGGCCCGCCTCAGAGTCCTTCCATTTCCTATTATTATAAACCAGACAGCGTGAGAGGCGGTGCGAAAGCTCTAGGGCTCGCAGATGGGCGTGAGAGGTCTTCAGTACAAGGCCTTGCGAGGATTCCTTTTCAATGGAATCTGACTCTGGACCTCCATAAAGGCCGTAGCCCAAGGAGAAGGCGTGGCTAGTGGGTTGGTCCTACTCCTTCCATGAAGGAAGGAGGGTGGAGATCGATACCCGGTTCACTTCCTTCACCCACAGAAAAATTGGGTCGCTAACGACATCTTGTACCACGGGGCCAATGTTGAAATTTTGATGAAATCTTGTACCAGGGGGCTGGGTGACTTGAGGAAGCGGCTTCGCGAGATGGAGATATGGTTGGTTGAATCGAAGTGCTGGCAGGCTGGTCGAGTAGTGCCGTCTCGCGGGTAGGCGAGACGGCCTGTCGAGGAGGCGATCGAGGAGATTGAGATTCTCCTACGGAGATGGGGCTCAAGGATCCCGACATCTCCTTTTTCTCTTTCTGGGCCTTCTCTTTTTTCCCCTTAGGGAACGTTGCAACTTTCTTAATCCTTTTCTTGGGGCTGGACCGAGAGGGAGCGGCGTCATCTGCGGGTCTCATCTTGAGGGCCGGAGCCAGGGATTCTTTCGCCGCCTCATCCGCCATGCTGGCGAGGGCGAGACCCTTGGGCGGCTTCACGCTGCTCTTGTAAGGAGGGTAGACTGGGACATTCCTCTCCCCTAAACAAACAACTTGTTGGGAATTGTCTCCACAATACCTCAGATTTGTAGGAAGTCAGACCTTGAACTAAGATGAATTAAGGTGTATTTGATATTGTGTTTGAGTTGTATGTGTGCAGGTTCTTATTGCCAAGTGTAGACCAATGTCAGTCTATAATGGGCTACCAAACACAGGACCATACAATGTAATTCCTCATTGTGTGATTCAAGGTGTTGGCTCATATATAGCCTCTCAATTGGGACACACTTCATCAACATGCACTTGGACTATGGAGTTTTGAAGTCTATCTCAGAAGAAATTTTCTAAGTCCACATACTCGAGTACTTCTTTAGTAAACTCGAGTAAGTGAGTCTGTACTCGAGTAGGTTGAACTACTTACTTGAGTGGATTCTCTATATACTCAAGTATGAAATTTTATACTCGAGTACTTCTTTAGTAAACTCGAGTAAGTGATACCTTATACTCGAGTAGATGATTAGTTAACTCGAGTAGATCTGGACTTCTTATCCTAGAAAGTTTCCAAGTCCACATACTCGAGTAGTGCTCTGATATACTTGAGTAAGTGACTCTGTACTCGAGTAGACTGATTTTCATACTCGAGTAGGTTAGCGATAACTCGAGTAGTTTTTCTAAGATACTCGAGTATGGGGAAGATAGACTACTCGAGTATCTTAGAAAAACTACTTGAGTTATCGTAATGGCAGCCAGTTATGCCATTACCGCATAGCACCGCAGCGCGGGGGCGATTCCGGACCGCAGCCCCAACAATCCCCCATGGAAACGACCCTGGGGTTTCGAACCCGCGACCCCCTCTGATACCACTTGAGAGGACTTAGCGCAACCACTCGCACTAAAATCCCGGACTGATGGAGGACGGCGCAACTAATCTTTATATCAAAGGTCCTCGGGCGGATCCACGGGGCAGCCAGTTAAGCCATTACTGCATAGCACCGCAGCGCGGGGGCGATTCCGGACCGCAGCCCCAACACAACTTGACGGTTAGAAGGCAAGATGGACTAACAGACGCGACACCAAAAAGTACGAGCGTACCTTTGTCAGGGAGAACATGAAGGAACGAGTCCATGCCCTGTCTCAGGAAATGGACTTCAAAGTTCTTTCCAACAAAGAAGTCGTAGAGGAGCTTATCCGTGCCGCCAACCTGGGGGGACACGTAGAACATCTCGGCAGGCGATACGGGCGTGAGCGGGACGCCCCCCAGATTCCCGTGGATGAATACAAAGCGGGTAAGCCAGTGATGATTTTTGTTAGGCGTCTCGCATACCTTAAGGCCTTGCTCGGTGAAGTAGGAGACGCCATCGTGGTTGGCGTGGTAGATGAACAGCTTGCGGAAGACCGTCAAGCTAAATTCGATGCACTCTCAGCGCATGTAGCTGGCAAAAGCAACTAAAACCGAGATGGCGTTTGGATTTAGTTGCGTGGGGACTGCTCCAAAATACTTCAAGACCTGTTTAACCTCCGGCCAGAGGGGAAGTCTCAGCCCCGCCTCAAAGTGCGAGATGGGGAAGGCGTGCTCGCTGGGGTAAAAGGTGTTGATCATCTCGCCGATCTTTAGGGGCCGCGATTCAAATCCATCCACCAAGAACTCGCGGGCGAAGAGGTTGTAATCCTCTTCAGAGATCCTGTCGGGGGGGAAGTCGTGGTCAGTGAATCTTCTCCCAAATCGGTTGCTCCCCTCACCCTCTTCAGCCTTCTTCTTTCCCATTATCAGCGAGATGGTCAAAGAAAGAAGCAAAAAGAAGAGATGGCGAGAGCAAGAAGCGAGATGGAGGAAGCAAGAGAGCAAGATCTAGGACGCGGCAGGGGTAAGAGCGCGGGTGTCATTCCGGTCTAGGGATGGGGATATTTATAGTGGATATGGTAAGTGGAGAAATGGGTGGGAAAAGCATTGGGGAAGTTGGAGAGTCGGTCGGCGTTTCACATTCTCTCTCATGGCCTCGAATCGCGTGGCCCAGCGTGGGCTTTCCCAGCAAGACAGAGCAAAAAATAAGAACAAAATATAGCATAAAGAAAAAGAAAAAAGAAATCAATTGAGCTTAGCCATATGGAAATTATTCAGCAGTGAAATTAACAGGATAAGCAATGATTATTAACTATTCCATTCCGCACGAGACGGGCATCGCATTCGCAGGGCCTAAATTATAAGTGAGATGGCAGAATAATACATATTACAGAATTATGAATAAAATTGAAGGAGCAGGACTATTAAACAGGCGAGATGAGGCGGAAGGTTTTCAGTTCTTGTGCCATTTCAAATGCCCTCCAGACCCCGCACATGGGGGTCGGCTAGGGATGTGAAAGGCACAAACAATGTCGATACCACAACGCGTGAGACGAAGTTGTTGGTCGACCGTATTTATAAGAGGGTTGGTCTCGTCTATCTCGATTCCAACGTCAATCTCGGAGGTCAGGCGAGCGCATTAGATCTCCAGCCAGTCGATTCGCCTGTCGGTAAATTGTTTGTATTGTTCCATCTCGCGGATAATGCGTATGCATTTCCGAAATATCCCCGCAGTCCTACGCTTCATCACCACCGGATCCATGGGGTCGCCTAGATAATCTTTTATTTCTTCTAGGTGAGGAGGAGGCGAGACGACGAGCTGTCTAGATAAGTCTTCTGCAGCCGAGTCGATTGGGGTGCATGCGCATGAAGGAGCCAAAGGGCAGAATGAGAGGGGTTCTCTCAAGGAGTTTTGGAAGTGGTGAGCGGCACAGAGGAGCGAGAGGGAAGGTCTATTTCACTTACCTGGATTGCGAGAGGTCCCGACGACCTGGGAAGGATCATCATTCTTCATACTCGGAGGGGTAGATGGCTGAGGCGAGTCAGAGTCTTGGTGGTGGATGACGGTATTATCCAACGACTTTATTGGTTGGTGAGGAGGTGCATGATCTCCCTTGTGAAGCATGAAGTGAGTAAATAAGATGAGTAAAGAAAAAATAGGGGAAAAAGAAAAAAGTCACCTCTCTCTCTATGAGATGCGGGAGGAGGGGTATGGATTTCCAAAGAAGCGGGATTTAGCTCCTCGACCGAGAATGGGGGCCAACGGTCTTTACTTTCTTCAGGAGAGATGAAGACCCTAAGGGAGTAGGGGTACGAACCAAAGCCGGGGCCAGAGCGGCCATGTTGGCCGTGTTTTATTTGCGCACCATCGCAAGACGTTCGCGGAAACTTTGGCTATGAGACATGACTGCGATGGGGCGGGATAAGGAAGAGGTGAGAGAGGGTGGAACTCTCTATACGGGATATGTATCATATATTTATAGGCTCTAGTAGAGGGCCCCGCAAAAGATTCCCTCATAAATGAACTTTAATGATGCGAGGCTCGGTTGGACTTTCTTTCCGAGAATGAGGTAACCTCGAAAAGAGCAGGGATTATGTACAACCTCGGACCCGTGGGAGTAGAAGGCTCAAGGAGAAGAGAGGACTAGGCGAGAGGGACCCAGGGAGTTGGTCACTCGCAAGGCGAGAGGGACCCAGAGAGCGGGCCACTCGCAAGGCGAGAGGGACCTAGGGAGCGGGCCACTCGCAAGGCGAGAGAGGAGTCGACAAGACGGGTTACTCGCGAGGCCGGATGAGGCAGAAGGGGGAGGAGCTCTTGCTCGCGAGACGTTGTTCTTGCCTAGTGCCAGTTTGATGGTTGGTCGAGCGTCGGTCCAGTTGGAAGACGGTTTTTACCTTTTTATCCCCAGGTGATTTTACTCTTTTGCTCTTGGTGGTCTGTATATAACCCTTCAGAACAGCGGAGTTTGGCTATTGGCAGACCCTACCCAGGGTATTTTGGTAATTTTAGGTCGGTTCAGTTTGGTTATTGGTATGTCAAACTCAGAGGCCTATAAATATACCGACAAGGTGCCTGGAAGAAGGTTGTTGACCCCTTCTTCTTCTACTACTAAGGCACCTAGCTCAACACTTGCTAGGGAGTGGAAGAATTTCTAGTTCTTCCGGATAAGAGGTGGGACCTCCGAGCTGAAGCCCTCGGTCTGTTTCTAGTCTTCAAGACTCTCGTCCAGGAAGGAATTCGGGAAGAGTAAGTGTGAGCTGCAACTCTAGATCCGAACTCTAGGTGAAGTCAGGCCTCTAGCTTCAACAGCCAACCTTCCTAGCATGAAACCAAATTGATTCTCCGAGATGTTAGTCTCTCGTCTTAATCTTCCTTCTATTACTCGTTCCCATAGTTTCATAGTATGTCTCATCAATTTAATTCCTCTGTAATTAACACAATTGTGTACATCCCCTCTATTCTTATATAAAGGTATAAAGATACTTTCTCTCCATTGGTCTGACATCATCTTTAACTGTAGTATCTTATTGAAAAAATATGTAAGCCGCAAAATTCCTTCATTTCCTAGATATTTCCAAACTTCGATGGGTATATCGTCTGGCTCAACCGTCTTTTCAATTTTGATCATATTTAGAGCATCTTTTACCTCTGATACTTAAATTTTAGGATAAAACATTTTGTTCTTATATTTTTATGATTTACTTAACACTTACAAGTTCAATTCATTGTCTTTTGTTCCATTATAGAGTTGATAAAATTATATTTTTCATCGCTATTTAATATCTAGATCAATCGTCAAAATTGTATTTGTTTCAACTTTTATGCATTTATTTGACTTAAATCTCTTGTCTTTCTTTCTCTAGCTCAAGAAATTTTATATATGTCATGCTCTCCATCTTTATTATCTAGTTGTTTATATAATTCTTCATAAGTTTGACTTCTTGCTTTACTTACTATCTGTTTAGCTTCTTTTTTGGAGACTTTATACCTGCCTAAGTTTTCGTCATTCCTACAAATGTAGAGTGATTTATAGCAAGCCCTCTTTACCGGAATATATATCTAAATAAAATTAATACAGGTAAATAAATATTAAATATAATTATATTTGAATATTATTGTTAGGAATGAGATCTATCTTTATAAGTATGGGTGTGCACATTACCACACCCCCATGATCTCCACCCAAAAGTTGTGGGATCATGGGTTTGACCGCACATGCGACTACCGCGTCTGATGTAATGTCCCATTTTGTGCTAGACCCCTCGCGCTCGTTTTGAGTCAAGAAAGCTGACTAAAGCTCAGGGTGCATTGGTAACAGGCATCGAGTGATACTCGACAAAAAGGGCAAATATGACTTAGAATAAATCTTGACTCGATAAAGCATCGAGTGCGTTGAGTGGTCTCAACGTCACTCCATGAATTCTGACTTAGAATAATATGGACTTGATAAAGCGTTGAGTGTGTTGAGTGGTCTCAATGCCACTCCACGAATTCTGACTTAGAATAATTCTGGACTCGACAAAGCGTCGAGTGCGTTGAGTGGTCTCAACGCCACTCGACGAATTCTGACTTAGAATAAATCTGGACTCGATTTGGACCCAGTCTTTTTAACATGACTTATTTAAAGTAATAATAGGCTGTCCGGCAGTCCAATGTTAGGGGGACACGTGACAAAGGAGGTCTAACCCTAATTCGTCTTATAAAAGGAGATTTACGGGAAAACCCTAGCCTTCACTTCTTCCCCTTGCCGAGCTGTTATCTGTGTCGAAACTGTCGGAAGTGAAGAAGTTGTCGGAGTCCATTTCTTGTAAGAAGAGCCGATCTACCTTTTCGGGAAGATGCCGAGAAGGATAACAAGAGCTATGTCCGGAAATGAGGTGAGCTTCCTACCCCCTCCCTTGGTGCTAGATCCCTAGTTATTATTTCTAGGAGAGATGTCCACTCAAAGGAGTTTGACTTGTGAGAGATGAAGATCTCCTAGGAAGAGACCATGCTAGGACCTTGTCCTAGAGATAAATAGTCTTCAACCTCTCCTCTCTTCGATGTGAAGTTGATGGACTTGGTTTCATGAAGAAGAATGGTCTATTGAGGGTTAATATGGGGGGAGGAAAGTCTGAATATAGTCTTGAACAAATAACTAAAGGAAGAAGATGAACCGATGTCATTCATCTTGCTTTAAGATACGTGTAAAAATCTATTTTCTGTGCACAACAAACTTCAAGGCCATTTTTGAGTGTGATACGGCCAGATCTGGGTTTTTGACTAAACACGAAAGTCGTATTCCTTGGAAAGACCTTTCCAACAGATTGTTACACATTTTCATACGAGTCTTGTAGACTCGGGAAATTCCAGTCGAGGTTGATGCACAGTATCACTTAAGTGCACATTATTTTCAGGTTAGTGTATAATCAGATTTGGACTCAGTAGAAGGTTGTAACAGAAAGATGTTGAGGTTTTGGTGAACTTAGTTTATTTGTGATTGTGATAAACAAATGTTTGATATGATTCGGTTGTTAGATCCTTAAGTAAACAAATGGTTTGGTGAAACATGTTTGTACAAACGGTTTGAAGGACTTTAATAAAAAAATGGTTTGGGAAAATTTTGGTGAACAAAAGACTTGATACGATTTGGGTGTACAAATGAAATTCTTATGAAATCCAGTAAGGATGTGATTATAATCAGGAGAATGAAACAAGTTTTGGAAGAGGGTGTGATGCCTGATAATTGCATATGTAACCCATAACTATATTATCATGTTTGATGGATATGTGAAGTATTGTTATATTGTTGTGATTATCATATGGAGTTATACTTGTTGTGAATGCTTGATCATGTGGAAATGAATTGGATAAGGTTAATGTATGGCCATGTGATATGATGATTAATGGAAAGTGTATAGTAGTCACTGCTTAGAGTTGTGTCTCCCTACGGGTAGCAGTATGGGATTGGTATGCTGTATAAGGTGGCTTGCCACCTATGTAAATGATGAACACTTATGTGGAAGGGTTGGAGGTGCGTGTGTGTTTGTCGTACTGGAATGATGTGTTGATAAGGGACTCATTGTGGAGCCCTTGCGTGCTATTGAGCATGGGTTGTGAATAATAAAAAGGGACTAAGTGCGGAGCCCTTAAATATTAAATTGCATGTGGTGTGAGTTGACACGCCGTAACACCCAAAAAAACTGGAAAACAGAACTTAAAAGTGGTTATCATCGGACAATAGTGGGTATTGATTGCGACAGTGATAGCACTCAACAAAGCATTTAGTTGACTCGACACACTCGACGCTCTCAACGCACTTGACGCTCTCAACACACTCGACGAAGCGTTGAGTGAGCTATCAGAGTGGAGATAGTGGGTATCGCCAGACGATACTGCCACGTATGGTTGGACACGTGTCGGATGGTCGGTCGGTGGCCGAAGAGCGGTGGTTGACTGGGGTCAAAGCAGCTACCGACGATATGTCCCAGGCAATAGCAGATATCGCTAGGAGATAACGTTAATTTTGACTTATCAACTGAAATTGTGGCCTTTGATTTCTATTGATGAGAGGATCGTGTGGTTTGGTTTATTCTCGAGGTTGCTTAACCAGAGAAGGGGAGGAGAGAAGATTCATTTCTCTTCTCTCACTATCTCTCATCCTTCTCATCAAGTTCTTGGAAGAAAGGAAGAAGAAGGCTGAGGCTGAGCTTAGCAAGGCTTGGTGAAGGTGATCCAGGAGTCGAAATCGAGAACGAAGGCAAGATCCATGAAGAGGAAAGCGTGGCACTCCATTCCAGCCAGATAGAAAGCTTGCTAATGGCTCTGAAATGAATTCCGAGGGTAACAATCTTCCTTTTTGGACAAGTGAAGTCCTCCTTTTGCATATGCATGGAATCCCCCACCAAAAGGTAAAGAATCGAGGGAATTCTAATGGGTTGATACATGATATCCCCAGGTGGTTTTGCATATAGAATCTGAAAATTGCAGTACAGAATAGGCATGATGTGTTAATCCCATCCGGATAGGTTGGTCTTGATTGGTGATATTTTATTTTGCGTGCCAGAGAAGACTCTGAGTATAAACGAATAGTTTACGGGGTTTATGGGTTGTACCTGTGAAATGAGAGTTGTAGAAAGTACTGCAGGTGTGCTTGTTAAAGTAGCGAACAAACGACTAAAAACAAGCCGGAACTTTGAATAATTGAAAGTTTTATTATCCAAAAAGATAACTATTACAAAGGTATGACCTCCCTTTTATAGAATGGAGGAGAGAAGAGAGATTACAAATAAGCAATGTGGGAATAATAATTACAAGAACCTGAAACTATACAAGCCGCACAAGCCGCGCGGTTAGACTAACAGCACGGCCACAATAAAGAGGAAGACAGCCGGCCAAGATCCCCAAGCTGCCAGACCACCCAGACCGCCAGACAAACCGCCAGACCGCCCGGTCTCCAACCCGGCTACCAAACTGCTGGGACAAGCCGCCAGACCGCCAGACCGCCCGGTCTCAGCCGACAGACCGCTCGGTCTCAACACTCCCCCTCAAGCTGGAGCATAGATATCAATCATGCCCAGCTTGTCGCAAATATGAAACAAAGAAGCGGACACCGGCTTGGTGAAGACATCTGCCAACTCATTGTCAGAAGTGACGAACGGAGTACAAATCTGTTTCTTAAAAATCTCTTCTCGAATAAAGTGGCAGTCGACCTCTATGTGTTTTGTTCTCTCATGAAAGACCAGATTTTTGGAAATGTATATCGCAGCCTTGTTGTCGCAGAACATAGGAAGAGGATAGTTATAGACCTCCCCTAGGTCAAGCATGAGATCCTGTAACCATTTTAACTCACATGTGGTTGATGTCATACTACGATATTCCGCTTCTGCACTAGACCTAGAGACCACAGACTGTTTCTTGCTCTTCCAGCTCACAAGATTTCCTCCAACAAATGTGTAAAAACCCGATGTTGACTTGCGGTCTCCTTTATCATCAACTTAGCTTGAATCTGAGTACACTTCAACCCTCAAATGACCATTCTTCTGAAAATGCAGTTCTTCCCCTGGATCTGCTTTAACATACTCCAATATCCTCAGGGCAGACTGTAGATGACACTCCCTAGGAGCTTGTATGAATTGGATAACCTTGCCTACAACATAGGAGATATCGGGTCTGGTCACTGTGAGATAAATGAGTTTGCCCACTAGACGCCGGTACCTCGAAGAATCAAATAGAGGAGGCGAGTCATCTGTCCAAGTTTTGTCTTCCCCAATAGCCATGTGACATCTAGCAGGTTTAGCACCAGTCAACCCTGCCTCTTTTAGTAAATCAAGAACATACTTCCGTTGGGAGAGAACTAAAGAGTTGGGTTTTAGAGAAATCTCAATCCCCAGAAAGTATTTGGGAGAGCCCATATCCTTAGTGACCAGGTGTTGCCGGAGGTGTTTCTTCGTCAAGGAAACCCCAGCCTGGTCATCACCAGTCAGAAGTATATCATCCACATATACAGCAAGAACCACCATACCAGAGGAGGTTTTACGAATGAATAAGGAGTGATCGGCTGAACTTCGTGCAAAACCAATGGCTGCAACAATGCTGCTGAACTTGTCAAACCAAGCCCGAGGGCTTTGCTTTAGGCCATAGATGGCCTTATTCTGATGACATACTCGTGTCTCCCCCTGAGCAACATACCCAGGAGGTTGCTCCATGTAAACCGCTTCCTGAAGGTCACCATAGAGAAAGGCATTCTTGACATCCAGCTGAGAAATGGGCAAATCCCTGTTGACAGCCACAAAGAGAAGAACCCGAATGGTGCTGAGACGAGCAACTAGAGAGAATGTGTCAAAGTAATCAACCCCATAAGTCTGAGTGAAGCCTTTGGCGACTAAGCGGGCCTTGTATCGATCCACACTACCGTCCGGAGGGAATTTCACAACGAATACCCATCGATAACCAACTACATCAGTGCCCAAAGGGGGTGGAAAAAGAGTCCAGGTACCCCGCTCAGTTAGGGTCTCCATTTCCTCATCCATGACAATCTTCCAATGAGGAATAACAAGGGCCTCCTGGTAGGAGCGGGGTGTTGCAGTGGAAGAGATAGCCAGTGCAAAGGCCCTGCGAGAATGGGTAAGACCATCATATGAAACAACAACAGCAAGGGGGTGTATGGTACACGTCCGCACCCCTTTGCGAAGAGCTATAGGAAGATCCAAGTCTGTAGGTCCCTCGGCATCCGGAGCATCCCTAGTAGAGAGAGCTGGACCGGGAGTAGAGAGCGACGACGGTGGAGATGAGGGAGATGGTGGCGGAGAAGAGGGAGAGAGAGGTGGAGATGGTGTAGGGGTGAAGATCATAGTAGGAGACGAGGGAACGAAGGGAATAACAGGAGAATCAGAAGTTGGGGAAGAGGAGAGGAGTCATCTGAGAAGTATGAGGTATTCTCGAAGAAGGTGACGTCAGCAGAGACGAACTGCATACGAAGAACGAGATCAAAGGAACAATAGCCTTTCTGAGTGGTGGAGTATCCCAGAAAGACACATTTGGTGGATCAATGGGAGAGCTTATCACGGGTGGCAGATGGAGCATGCACAAAGGCAGTGCACCCAAAGATTTGGAGAGGGAGAGGAAAAGGGTCCTTGCTCGGATACAGAATGGAGAATGGGGTTTTTCCATGGAGAACCGTGGAGTGAATGCGATTGATAAGGTAGCAGGCAAGGAGAACAACATAGCTCCAATAGGAGCGAGGAACATGCATTTGGGTCATCAAGGAGCGAGCGACATCGAGGAGGTGACGGTTTTTGCGTTCTGCCACACCATTTTGTTGTGAAGTGTAGACACAACTAGTTTGATGAATAATCTCATTTTGCATGTAGAAGGCAGAAAAGTCATGATTGAGATATTCTTGGGCATTATCAGATCGAAAAACTTTAATAGAAACATTAAACTGAGTTTTGATCATGAGATAGAAGGACGTCCATATAGAGAATAATTCAGAGCGATCTTTTAACAGATACACCCACGTACAGCGAGAGAAATCATCAATAAACATGACAAAATATGAACTACCCCGACCAACAGTAAGGGTAGGAGATGGACCCGAAGCATCGGAGTGGATGAGATCAAATGGATGGGTAGATCCACGAACGTGCTTTGGAGGGAAGGAGGAGAGGTGATGCTTGCCAAGCTGACATGCCTCACAATTGAGGGGAGGACTTTGTGGAGGAAGGTGGGGCATAAGTTAACGAAGAAGACGTGGAGGAGCATGACCAAGTCGGAGATGCCATTGCAGAAGATCTGTGGAGGTGGAGGAGAATGTGGACAAAGCGGAAACGTTATCAAGGAAGTATAGGCCGCCACTCTCAGACCCAGTAGCAATCGTCTGTTAGGAGTCCGGATCCTGAAATGAACAAGAAGTAGAAGTAAATGTGACGGAACACTGTAATTGCCTGCATAGAGAGGTAACAGATAATAAGTTGCAAGGGAACTTGGGCACGCAGAGAGTATTCGCCAAGTGAAGAGACGGAGTGACATGAACCATTCCCGCCCATTAACCGATGATGAAGAGCCGTCAGCGAGAATAACCGGGGGTAACCGATCATGTGTTTCTAGGAGAGAAAAACACTGGAGATTGCCAGTCATATGATTGGTAGCACCGGTGTCGATCATCCATTTTCCTTGAGTGACAACGTGGGCACTACCAGAAGACGTGACCACCGAGACGAACTGCTTTGAGGAGGATGTGAAAGCCATGAAGGGAGAAAAACTGTAGCGATCACGGTGACATCACACCATGTAACATCCCATGTTACTTCTAGACCCCTTAACTTAGATTGGGTTAGGCATGGGGTGGGTTTTAGGGAAATTAGCTAGTTTTGACCCTACGTAGTGGGCTGTAGCCATGTGGGGCCCACTATAGGACCAAGTCAAACTAGGTAAAACTAGCCTAAATAAGGACCCTAGCCACACCATGACCCCACCACATTGCCCTAACCCTAAAAACAATCTAAGTGGACCCTAGGGCATGTCACTAGGTAAACATTTTGACCCTAGTTGACCCAAGTCAACCTTGGGCCTAAAGTGGTCAAACCCACACTCATAGGCCCAATTAGCCTAAGTAGGGCACCCCCTTGACCCAACCCAAGTTGGGTGGTATCATTAGGCTCATGACCAACAAGTGGGGTCAGCCCACTCACCATGTTGACCAAGTCAACCAAAAAAGTCAACAAAGTCAACAAATGGACCTAAAAGAGGAAAAAAAGATGGCTAGGCCACTTCCCTTGGGCCAAGCCCACCAAATATGGTCCATTAACAGCCCAAGGCATGAATGACAAGCCCTACCCCTCTGGTTGTGGAGAGAGAATGCATGCAAGGGGGTATTTTGGAGATTTTACCCAAGGGAAGAGAGAGAAGGAGGAGAGAAGAGAAAGGAGACCACTTGGCCTGGTTTCTCCTGCCCAAAGGCCTGCTGGCTGATCCCAGGGGATCATTCCAAAAGAATTGCAGCTGGGGGTGGCCAAGTGGAGGCTATGGTGAAGCATCCAAAGTGAGCCCGAGCTCACCTTGGAATTATCTCCATGTATAAGTCTTCCCAGCCCCAGCTAACCCCACCATCAGCTTTAGAAGGTCGAGAGGAGTGGAATTTGAGTGCTGGATCAGGGCTTTTGCTGGAGAATCCAGGAAACGGGAAGGAGCTCGCCGGCGCACCACCGCCATGCCAAACCGCTGCCAAGCTCGCCGCCGGGCCTCCATTCAGGTCCGTTTCGCCGCCCCTCTCTCTGTACTAGCTTCTTAGATCCATTAGGCGAGATATCGGGCTCAATTGAGCCCAATGCCATGAGAGGAAAGTGCGTATTTACCGAGCTTTTCTTCTTGCTCGGGTTCGCTGGAGGAGCAAACTCTGGCGGCCTCACCGCCGGGAAACGCTAGCCCCCACCTCAGTGAAGGTGGTTGCGACATCCGCCGGCGGCGGTGGTGGCTCAGCTGGCCGGAAAACGGCAGACAAGTCGGCCCAGCGCAAATAAATCCCGGCCGTTGGCTGGAGGTAGGAGATGAACAGATGCCGTCGGTTTATGCTTTAAGATTCGTGCTAAACTATATAATGTTATATTAGAAATGTTATGAAATGTGTATTTCTGTCACAAAAATACAGTCACATTACATGTGATTTTTAGTGTACTTAGAGACCTCTCCCTAAGATTAATCTTGAATGAAAAATGTATCCCTGTGTGTTAACTTTAAAATGCCACCCTAAACTTGGGTTTTGGTCCAATGGTTTGGTCTGTAGGGCATTTTTACTAGGACTGGTCCTAGGCTATGGCAGAAATTAAAAGTGAAGCCCAGGTCAAAACAGAAGTCTAAATAGGCTGGAATTTTGGGTATGTGATTTATTTGGGCATATTTAGCCCCTGCCAAAGTTTGGGAATTTTTGGAGACAAAATTCATATAGTTTGTGTCATAATATCAAAAATTAAATTAATGGTATAATTGAAGTGTTAAGCCTCCAAATGGCCCCAAATTTTAATGGAACGTCCTTGGGGACATCATCAGTGCATGATAGAAATTTCAGCACAATTGGGTCACTGCATGTTGGGTTAACCCACTTGCATGTGTAGGCTAGATTTAGCCTTGGGGTGCAAATAGAAAAATTTGCTATGTTGTGTATTCACCCTCTTTGAGGCTTCTAAAAATCTTGAAATTGAAGCCAGAGGATCATTAGTGCAAATTTAACCCCTCAATTTATTTATGGGATTTTTGGAATCAAAAATCCCATTATTTGGAATTTTGAAAATATAGCCCTTATTTGAAAATAAATTGAGAAAATAGGTTTTGATCATGCAAAAATCCTCAAACTTTGCCAAGTTAAAAATAAGGTCATATTTGACTTATTAAAATTTGATCTTTCGGTTTGAGAACTTCTGGAGTAAAATACCTTGTAATGACCATTTTACCATTATTACATTTATTCATGAATTGATGGAAATACAAATCATAAAAATTTGGAAATATTCCTAGTGATGTATAATTGTATTAATAGTCTTGAATAAATATCTCAGAGTTTATGGATTTACTGATAATTTTAAAATTAACATAATGGCATTTTGGTAAATCATTAAGAATTGGAATTGTTAGGCCCTTACACTATAGAGGTTGATGAAACTCTGCCATTATTCTTAAATTAATGTCTTATATGCTCTGTAATTTTCCTAGAATTTTGGTAATTGAATTTCTTATACTTCCTTTGTAAAAAGATAATTATGATGATTTTGTATTAATTAAGGAATAAATAGAAATACTTAAAGTAAAATTATAAATCTTGGAATACAGTGATATTTCACTATGTTATAGGTCAGAATAATTTATCACAACATTAGGATTATGATATGATATACTTCATGTGTTAAATGACTTAAAGAATTATTTGAAGAAATTAATTTAATGATATAAATTGTTGGGAAAATTATGAAAATCATCATGGTCATCATATAGGTCCATACCACCCTGGGATAAATAATTTGAGACATATGGGCTAAGGAATTAGAAGTTGGATTCTGGGGTGGAGTTAGGTCATGGGTTGCGCATAGTAAAGGTAGGTTATACCTTAGGGCCACCGGGGGATAGATCGACAATTGAGCTAGGGAACATGATTGAAAATATAACCCTGGTGGTTAGTGTCGTCTTAGTGATGAGAGTAAAAGTGCAAGCCTTTGGGCAACCACTATAGCGGAGGCCGGCAGAAGACCGTCGCCCTCCCGATAACAACTTAAGTCATTAGTGTAGACTAAGAGTAACAATGAGAGTTGAGTGTGGATTATGGGTAGACATCAACTAAAATTAATTATCCTTGCAAAAGGGAACTTTGGATTTTAATTCCATCTTGGTTCCTAGTGCCCCCGAGACCCCTTCATTAGGCATACCCTGGGCAGTCCTGGGATTAACCCTAATTCACTAAGTATAATAACCGGTAGGCAAGAGTAGCCTAATAGGCTAGGTAAACTGTACTTGTTCTCACTCGTGCCGGGTTGGAGGGACTTGGAGTCTATTGACTACTTGCTCACCCGTGCAAAGTTGGAGGGAATTGATGAGTTATATATTCACTCATGCCGGGTTGGAGGGACTTGGAGTCTGTTGACTACTTGCTCACCCGTGTAGAGTTGGAAGGAAGTGCTTGGTTTACTTGCTCACCCAGGCAGGGTTGGAGGAATCAGGACAGGTTGGTCCTACGAGCTGGAGGCTCGAGATAAAATACTTGCATGTGCATAAATGGTGGTGGGTCATGCGGTACTGGGCAAATCGTCACACCGATGGCAGTACGGTGACTCGGGTGAGGTGTACGGGTGGAGGGCCAGTATGTTGTTTAATACTACAGTCAGGCAGACAATCCCCGAAGACATGCACCCGACCTAAAAGACTAGCAGGTAGCTAGCAATAGTACGTAGAGACTCTATAGTGCACTTGTCGGTGTACAGAGGCGTACAGGAGAGGTCTTGGCCTGGTAGTGTGTATACCCGCCTAGAAAGCGGAAGCGCCCGTTTCGCTACTGCCGTAGCCACAACGGCGGTAACTGAGAGTGATGCTAGCTCTCGAAAAGTGGGAACTAAAGGTCTGTGATCACGGAGTCATCGTGTGTGAGTTGCACTTGCCTGCTGCATAATTTGCATTATAACATTCATTCTTGTTAGAGCATACGCTTCATAGATCCTTATCATATAAATTAGTATGGGTTCTTTTATATGATAAGTTAGAATTCCTGGAAACCTTAACTTATAAATATGTATGGGCATTTTTATAAGTTATGGTACGTCCGTGATGATAGATAGCTTTACATTTCAGCTAAATTTATTTCCTGCTCTTACTTTCAGTTCTTTTTTTTTACTAGTACTGCTTTTACTTACCTGTACTACATACTTAAAACTGCTAGAGTAGGATAACAATACCTATTACAACTGCTAGTTAACTCTTGTCACCTGCTTCCACTTTTGTTACCCCTTGTTGTCCTCCGCTTCGTCCTCCCGCTCGGTGCCTAGGAGTTGCGGTGCGAGGTGTGGAGGAAACGACTTAGTCTTTTTGTCTAATGGTCGATGACCATATCATTTTAGGAGCACGAGGAGATGGACCAGCACGTCGAGGAGCCAGGACTTAAGGAGCAGATGCTGATACCACCTACTACCACTACTGGAGCACATGTTCAGGTGAGATGAGTTGAGATGTTAGATTGCACTGTTGTTAGATTGAGAGAGTGAGTGATTTGATATTGATGTACTGGGCATAAGCCCTTATTCACTTTCATTTTCGTACTCATTTTGGACTATATTCATGTACTTTTCATTTGATATATATATATGATTAGTACTGTGGCTGTGGACTGTGATATTTACTTTGTTTTATACTTCTATTTCTCATATTGGCCAACGGGTTTATGATCGTACTAGCCGGCAGGATCAGCGACTTGCAGTGTCGATTAATCCGTGTGTTAGTGTCACTGTAAGGCGGCGGTTCTGGGCATAAGATCCGGGTTAGCCCCGGAGAGGGGAAATCGGATCTTACAAACTTTTATCACTTGAACAAACGATCATGTGAGAAAGAAGTCCACAACACTGGAACACCCCACTCGAGCATTAGTTTGCGGACAAACTATGCAGCAGAAGCAATGGTGTGCCCATGTGCAAAAAGTCACATAAAACAGTCCATTAAACAATGAGTTAGGCCAATTTTGACGTTTACCTTACCTTTATGCAGCCTCCATAGGATGCGGTTCCTCCCCCTCCGGCTGTCATTCCCTTCATGCAGACAGAGATGGGACAAACTCTGATGGCTATCCTGGATGCCTTCAGAGCCCAGCAAGCCCCGACACAGCTGCCAAACCCCGGTTCGAACTGGTTGAATGCCTTTAAGAGTCTGTCTTCGCCAGTGTACCGCGGGACAGAAGATGCGGTGAAGACGGAGGAGTGGTTGGAGACCATTCAGGAGTTATTAGCTGGCATCAGCTGCCCCGTCAAACAGGCTGTCCCTCTTGCCACCTCAGTACTGGTGGCTCATGCAAAGAGGTGGTGGAAGTCTGTGCGAGACTCTACATACGCTGATACGGAGCTGATGGATATTACTTGGGAGGAATTCAGTGATGAGTTCTTGGAGCACTACGTATCCTCCATAGACCGAGATGCCTTGGAAGCTAGATTTATGAACCTCCAATAGGGAAGCCGATCCGTGATCGAGTATCAGAGAGAGTTCTCCCACTTGGCTAGGTTCGCGGGATTCCATGACTTGGATGACCGGAAGTATGCAAAGAGGTTCTACCATGGGCTCTGGGACACCTTGAGGCAGCCCTTGTTGTTCATATCGTATGACACCACTGCACAGATCATTGAGATGGCAAAGAAGCTGGAGGATGACCAGCTGATGGTACAAGGCAGAGGGAAGAGACCGCTAGAGGGGTCGTCACCCGGAGATGGTAGGAGGGCATCCCAGAGGGGCAAGGTTATCGGTTATAGGAGGGGTGGGGCACGTCGACGTCCAAACTACAGGCAGGAGCAGGGGCCTCATCCACAATTGGCTCCCCCACCTCTACAGACTCACGGGCCGATGAGACAGGAGGATCGTGGCCAGAGACAACTCACGTGCTTTGGATGCGTCCAGCCTGGACACATCAGGATGCAGTGCCCCCATCAGATCCACACACTCCCTCCTCCTCCACCTCCAGTGGCCCCTCCTGCACACCAGGGTCGAGGTCGAGGATGAGGTCGAGGCCGAGGCCGAGGACACTACGGCCGAGGCCGAGACCGGGAGCAGGTGTATGCGCTGGACCTCACGGAGCAGAGGAACCCCGAGTAAGTGATTACAGGTACTTTAATTATTGCAAGATTTAGAAATTTCAACTTTAATAAGTACCATGAGAACCTTAGAAATAATCTTTATCTTTGAACTCAAACAAAACCCAGGCATAGTTATGATCAGCGGCAAGCCCGCTCATACCCTCTTCGACATGGGTGCTTCACACTCCTTTGTGTCGGACACCTTTATTGAAGGACAAGAGGGCGTGGAAAGGTTCCCTGGCATAAAGAGGAGGGTACGTCTTCCTGATTGCTCGGAGCTACGGACTACGGTTAGCTGCAACATGGAGGATGAGATCGGAGGCAAGGCGTTCGAATCTCCGGCAGCGGTCTTAAAGTTACCAGACTTCGACTTGATTTTGGTCATGACCTGGCTCCATTGGAACCATGCCCAGATCGACTGCCCTGCGAAGAAGATTACACTCAGACATGGAGATTCTTATGTCACCATCGAAGGTATCCGTCCCATCCCCCATCTATCTTTATCTTCTGTACAGGCTGTCAAGGCCTATGAGCAGGGGGAGGAGGTGTACCTCATATGCTTCGAGATTGCGATAGTCGAGAGTTCCACAGACGATATCCCGGTGGTCCGGGATTTCTCCGACGAATTCCCGGAGAAATTGCCCGGGCTACCACCGGCTCGAGATCTGGACTTCAGAATTCATCTAGTGCCGGGAGCGAGACCAGTGTCCTGGGCACCTTATAGGATGGCTCCCAGGGAGCTGGCAGAGTTCAGTACGCAGCTTCAGGAGTTAGTGGATTCAGGATTTATGTGGCCGAGTTCGTCGTCGTGGGGAGCACCGGTTTTATTTGTGAAGAAGAAGAATGGATCCCTCCGACTGTGTATAGATTACAGGGAATTGAACAGGTTGACGGTTCAGAACACCTACCCATTGCCCAGGATAGATGAGTTGTTTGATCAGCTTCAGGGAGCCTTCTGGTTCTCTAAGCTAGATTTACGATCCGGCTATTATCAGTTGCGCATCCAGGAGGAAGATATACCGAAGATAGCATTCAGCTCACGTTATGGATTATACACATTCACGGCCATGCCATTTGGGCTCACAAATGCCACCTCATCATTTATGACGCTCATGAACCGTATGTTCGAACTTTATTTGGATTGCTTTGTCATAGTATTCATCGACGACATCCTGATTTACTCCCGGACTCAGGAGGAGCATACCGAGCACTTGGCACAGGTTTTACAGAGACTGAGGGAGTTTCAGATGTATGCCAAGTTCTCGAAGTGCATGTTTTGGATGCAGGATGTCGGTTTCCTGGGGCATATTATTAGCGGGGCTGGATTAGCAGTAGATCCAGCCAAAGTAGAGGCAGTGCGGGATTGGCCACGGGCAAAGATAGCATCAGACATCTGCAGTTTCTTAGGTTTAGCAGGTTATTATCGTAAGTTCATGGAGGGGTTCTCGAGGATAGCCCTCCCCCTCATGTCCTTGACGAAGAAGGATGCGGTGTTTGATTGGACAGAGCAGTGTGAAGCGGCTTTTCAGGAGCTGAAGGACCGACTCACTTCATCCCCCATCCTTGCACTCCCATCTGGGAGTGAAGGATTCCAGATTTATACAGATGCCTCCTATCAGGGGATGGGTGTTGTCTTGATGCAGCATGGACACGTTATCGCTTATGCTTCGCGACAGTTGAAGAAGCATGAGCATAACTATCCAGTACATGACCTCGAGTTCGGGGCTGTGGTATTCGCCCTCAAGACATGGAGACACTACTTATATGGGATCCATTGGGATATCTATTCAGATCACAAGAATCTCAAGTACATTGACACATAGAAGGATCTAAACCTGCGCCAGAGGAGATGGCTTGAGTTCCTATGTGATTATGACTATGAGATGTATTATCACCTGGGGAAGGCGAACACTGTTGCGGATGCCTTGAGCAGGAGAGACGGCACTTCTGGACCGGAGCCTCGGGTGATGTATATAGAGGTGTTTCGTATGATGGAGGATATGCACATTACCATGGTTTCGGAGGCCGAGCCAGTGGTGTACAGAGAGTACTTAAGCTCTTTGGTCGGCGATGACGATATCCGGAAGCGCATAGTTACACATCAGAGATTGGATGCTGATTTAGAACCTATTTTCGGCGCCCTGGAAGGGGGCAAGTATGAGTACTACACGCTGTAGGACAATCTTCTTCGATTTCGTGGTCGAGTATACATTCCAGCAGGAGATGGTATCCGGGATGACATCCTCAGAGAGGCACACTGCTCCAGATACTCAGTGCACCCCGACATCACCAAGATGTGGGCTGACTTGCGACGGACCATGTAATGGCCAGGGATGAAGAGGGAGATCATCTATTTTGTGACACACTGCGAGACCTGCTAGCGAGTGAAGGCCGAGTGCAAGAGCCCGGGTGGTCTATTACAGCCACTGCCAGTCCCAGAGTGGAAGTTCGAGGACATTAGCATGGATTTTGTTCACGGATTGCCTCGCTCCCACTCTGGGCACGATTCCATCTGGGTTATTGTAGCGAGGTTCATTCCGATTAGAAAGGATGCCCTAGTTGCTGTGTTGGTGAGAGTATTTGTGGAGCAGTTCATCAGATACCATGGCGTCCCCAAGTCTATTGTTTCGGACCGAGACGGTCGCTTCACCTCCAGGGAATGGAGGGCAGTGCATGCTTACTTGGGTTCCAGACTCACCTTTAGCACTGCCTTCCATCCGCAGACCGATGGTCAGATGGAGCAGACGATCCGGACTATGGAGGACCTACTCAGGCTATGTATATTGGATACAGGGAACCCTTGGGAGAGACTACTGTCACTGATTGAGTTCTCGTACAACAACAGCCACCAAGCTAGCACCGGGATGGCTCCTTATGAGGCACTCTATGGGAGGAAGTGTAGGAAACCGCTATCTTTGGTTCAGGATATGGATACTCGAGCTCTCGGATCAGATTTTGTGGAAGATACGGATGCCCAGATTCGTTTGATCAGGGATCGGCTATTGGAGGCACAGAGCAGGCAGGCAAAGTACTATGATGCTCGGCACCGGAAGGTGGAGTTCCAGGTTGGGGATAGGGTTTTCCTGAAGATACGTCCAGTACATGGTGTCTCTCGGGTGCGGAGGCACAAGAAGCTTAGTCCGCGATACATGGGGCCTTACTTGATCCTGGAGCGGATCGGCCCCTTGGCTTACCGACTGCAGCTGCCACCGGAGTTGAGTACCTTACATGACGTCTTCCATGTCTATTCCTTGCGAAGAGCTCTCCTTCGGCCGGAGCAGTACATTACTACTACAACCGGACCGGTAGAGCCTTATAGATAAGTTAGATTGGAGCCGATCCAGATTGACGATACGGCCGTCCGAGTGTTGCGGAAGAAGAAGGTCCCTCTCGTGAAGGTGTTGTGGTCCAACCATGGACAGGAGGAGCACACCTGGGAGCCGAGGGATCAGATGCTGGAGCAACACCCGGAGCTATTTGTATTAGGTACTTTTAATTTATGTTTTAAAGATGCTTAAAATTCTTGCAAGTAGAACCCCGTAGACCCGAACTTAAATTTCGGGGACGAAATTATTATTTTTGTTTATAGGATTTGTAACATCCCATGTTACTTCTAGACCCCTTAACTTAGATTGGGTTAGGCATGGGGTGGGTTTTAGGGAAATTAGCTAGTTTTGACCCTAGGTAGTGGGTTGTAGCCATGTGGGGCCCACTATAGGACCAAGTCAAACTAGGTCAAACTAGCCTAAATAAGGACCCTAGCCACACCATGACCCCACCACATTGCCCTAACCCTAAAAACAATCTAAGTGGACCCTAGGGCATGTCACTAGGTCAACATTTTGAACTAGTTGACCCAAGTCAACCTTGGGCCTAAAGTGGTCAAACCCACACTCATAGGCCCAATTAGCCTAAGTAGGGCACCCCCTTGACCCAACCCAAGTTGGGTGGTACCATTAGGCTCATGACCAATAAGTGGGGTCAGCCCACTCACCATGTTGACCAAGTCAACCCAAAAAGTCAACAAAGTCAACAAATGGACCTAAAAGAGGAAAAAAAGATGGCTAGGCCACTTCCCTTGGGCCAAGCCCACCAAATATGGTCCATTAACAGCACAAGGCATGAATGAACAGCCCTACCCCTCTGGTTGTGGAGAGAGAATGCATGCAAGGGGGTATTTTGGAGATTTTACCCAAGGGAAGAGAGAGAAGGAGGAGAGAAGAGAAAGGAGACCACTTGGCTTGGTTTCTCCTACCCAAAGGCCTGCTGGCTGATCCCAGGGGATCATTCCAAAAGAATTGCAGCTGGGGGTGGCCAAGTAGAGGATATGGTGAAGCATCCAAAGTGAGCCCGAGCTCATCTTGGAATTATCTCCATGTATAAACCTTCCAAGCCCCAGCTAACCCCACCATCAGCTTTAGAAGGTCGAGAGGAGTGGAATTCGAGTGCTGGATCAGGGCTTTTGCTTGAGAATCAAGGAAACGAGAAGTAGCTCGCCGGCGCACCACCGCCATGCCAAACCGCCGCCAAGCTTGCCGCCGGGCCTCCATTCAGGTCCGTTTCGCCGCCCCTCTCTCTGTACTAGCTTCTTAGATCCATTAGGCGTGATATCGGGCTCAATTGAGCCCAATTCCATGAGAGGAAAGTGTGTATTTACCGATATTTTCTTCTTGCTCGGGTTCGCCGGAGGAGCCAACTCCGGCGGCCTCACCGCCGGGAAACGCTAGCCCCCACCTCAGTGAAGGTGGTGGCGACATCGCCGGCGGCGGTGGTGGCTCAGCTGGCCGGAAAATGGCAGACAAGTCGGCCCAGTGCAAATAAATCCCGGCCGTTGGCTGGAGGTAGGAGATGAACAGATGCCGTCGGTTTATGCTTTAAGATTCGTGCTAAACTATATAATGTTATATTATAAATGTTATGAAATGTGTATTTCTGTCACAAAAATACAGTCACATTACATGTGATTTTTAGTGTACTTAGAGACATCTCATTGTAACGCCCCAAAATGTTGTAGGAGCGATGGGGATCGCTTTTGGCCAAGACAGTTTTTGTGGAGCAGGTGACACGGGTCCTGACACGGCCGTGTCGGAGGCCGTGTCGGCCGTGACGAGCTCGGTCGTCGAGATGGCCGTGTGGTCGACCATGTTAAGGTCGATGATAGTCTTGTATGGAACACGGCCAGGCACACGGCCGTATCCCAGGCCGTGTAGCATCGGGTAGTTTCGAAACTTTCTGAGGTATGGCACACGGGGCATGACACAGGTCTGTACACGGCCGTGTCCCAGGTGACACGGGCGTGTCAGAGGCCGTGTACTTCTCTGACTGAAAATGTTGAAAATGGGTGCCGTGACACGGGTCACGACACGGCCGTGTGGAGCGAGACACGGCCGTGTCGAAGGCCGTGTCAGGAGTCGTGTGCTGGTTTTCGAATCGATCGAGACGGCGAATGGGTAACACGGCCAGGCACACGGCCGTGTTGCAACCCGTGTTCGGCCCAGTTTTTCTAATTTAGGTTCTGATCGTGGCCGTTCGTTCTTTTCCTTGGAAGATCCAACGGTGGGGGGCCTCCCTGGGCGGTTTAAGGCCGGGAATAGGGTTCCAAACCCTCATTCCCCATTTTCTTTTATCTCTCTAAGTTCTAGAGAGAAGGGAGAGCAAGGAGGCCAAGTTCCGGCCGCCGGCGAAGCTTCGGAGGTCCGTTTCGCGAGCGGAGTTCAGATCCGCGAAGGTGGGAGCGTTGCGGTGGTGTTCAACCGAGCAAATCTTCTCCATGGCTAGGAAGAGGGGACGGAAGATAACGACACTTCTCCTCTCGGTTTTTAGGATTTAGGATGCATGAATAGCATCCCCTTCCTTTCGTATTTTGAGCGCCGAATCTCTCAAATGAGAGGGATTCGTGTAGCGGTTCAAGAGGAACCTCCGGGTTGAGTATGTTCATCCCGCCATGCTTGCATTAGAGATCCGCTCCGTTAGAGGATTAGGCATTGTGGGTGAAGCCGTGGTCGCGACCGATAGTCTGACCCGGTGATGTTGCATAGCGAGCTTCGGTAGAAAATTCGTTGCGGCAATACGCCGTTGTATGTATGCATTTCCCCCCTTGTATTTGAGTGCGTACTCGTAGTCGGAACCGGACGAGGTTAGCTCCGCTTTGTGCGGTAGATGGTTTCCTTGGAGCACGGGAAAGACACGGTGCGATTGGTAATTGGGGTGGGGAAACCTTGTTTTGTGCTGTGCAAAGGTGCGACTAGGTCTCCGTGGTCGGCTGGCTATCCCGTGACGCGCAAGTCATATGGAGAGAGTATCCCGGCGAGACTAGCCCTTGTGTGAGACTGACGAGAATGCCGAGCGGAGGGCAAGCCCGGGCAATGTGGCCATGAGCGGGTGGGGTCCAGCAAGGCTTCTTAGAATCGGTCAGTGTGAGACGGAACCCTGACGTGCGACGTCAGATTATGCGGGCAAGCCCGGGGTTTAAGACCCATGTGCGGGTGGGGCCATTGCAAGGTTTTGTGTGACGGCCTGTGTGCCGTTGGGGACACGGTGTTTCCCTTTTGTTTGCGGCTTTAAGCCAATGGGGAAACGGAAGTACCCAATGTTTGATGTTGTGCTAGATGCATACGAGCTAGGGTGCCTTGGGTGAAACTCGGGTTGCATTCATGTTGCATAGTAGGCCCCTTTTTCTTTGTACAAAACATAGAGAACATGTATGCTGTATGAGACATCCAAGCCTGTTTACTGCTTTAATATATATGCTCTTTTGGTATACGAAGTGTTAACTTGCAGGTGGAGTGGTACCCCGGGGTCCGTTAGGGACGGCCGGGAGGAGATGTGTTTGTTACACAGTAGAGGTCAGCCTTTGCTGACCCACATTACTTCAAATCCTTACAGGGCAAGGATCGCAGGCAGGAGCTAGCGCGCCGGGCGAAAAGCCCTAAGCCTCATGAAGTGTTGCTGTGCTTGGCTAGTTTCTTTTCCTTGTTTTGCTGATGTTGTTTGATCATGTCCGGCTTGCATGCCGAGGTAGCCTTGGAGTGCTTGGCACTTTTATATTTTTGGACTTATATTTTGTAAGGCATTAAGGCCATTTCGATACTCTATTGTTAGTGGATAACTTCTGTCTTTTAGTTTTATGTTTCCACTGTGTTTGTCTGGAGTTTTGAGTTTGGGTAGTTTCATATCATCTTTTAATACTAAAGCTGTGGTGTCCGTATGTTGTGGGGCCCCGGCTGGACCCATATTATATGGTCTTTACAGGGGAGGTGTTACAATTTGGTATCAGAGGGAGGTTGCGTTCCAGTGAGAAGTTTCGCGGTTGAAAGTATAAGTCGAGTCGCGTATAAGAACTTATCCACATAGGAGTATCGCAGGACCATGAGTGTCCTGGTGTTCGAGTCTTGCGATTAGAGACGTATTTGTGTTTTCTTGCTTGTGTTTAGAGTGCAAGCAACGAGGCTGGGACCTCGAGGCCAAGAGAAGAGCTCTCGGCAAGTAGTGCGACTGCGCAAGGTCCGCTAGGGATGGGGGTCACACCGGCCGACTTCTGCCGTATGCTTGCCGAAGCGATGGTGGCGTCCCAAGCTGCAGCGACAGCACAGGTAGCAGCTCCCATTGCTCAGGTAGCAACTCCTGCTACCCCGGTCACGGCAGCGACCGTGCAGGTTGAGGAGGCCAGGCGGGCGGAGCCGCAGGCCGAGAGAGTGGTTGTCGGGCATGGGGACCGGCAAATGAAGTACTTTTTGAGTTTCCACCCTCCAACCTTCAAGGGAATCGGCACGCCCACAGATGCAGAGGATTGGTGGGCTAGGATTCAGGAGCTTCTGAGGGCGGTAGAGGCGCTAGATAAGAAAAAGGCAGAGTTCGCAGCCTTTATGTTGGAGGGAGATGCCAAGTTATGGTGGGTGAGCCACAGGGGTCGGCAGTTCCCAGGACGCACACCGTCCATCGAGGAATTTGGGAATGCCTTTCTGAAGAAGTACATTCCCGCATCAACAAGGTTAGCACTCCAGAGGCAATTTCTACATCTTGTGCAGCGAGACAAGACAGTGGATGAGTATGTTCAGGAATTTACTCGATTGGGTCGTTATGCGGGGACGACCATGGCGGACGATGAAGAGAGGGACAATCTCTTCTACCATGGATTGAGGGAAAATCTAAGACAACCCCTCATATCGATGAAGCGTGAAGGCTTCCACGAATTGGTGGAGGCGGCCCGAATTTTGGAGAGCGATATGGAGCGATCCCAGCGCCGAAAGAGTTTCACACCCAAGCAGGGGGAAGAGAAGAAGTCGGCTCAGTCCCATGGAAAGGCGGAAGGGAGCCGATGGAAGAAGAAGCCTCCCCCGTTTAAGTTGGGCGAGAAAAGTAATTGGACGTCCGGAGGGTCACGCTCTAAGGGACCGCAGACGTGTTACAGTTGTGGCAAGCCAGGCCACATAGCAAGATTTTGTACCCAAGGGGGAGCTGAGCAAGAGCCAAGGCAGGAGCAGACTGTGCGCTCCGGCCCCAGTGCCGCAGAGAAAGGGAAGATGGCGGAGTCGAGTGCTTCCCGGTTTCAACCAGTGCAGCCAAGGGCTTACAACCTTGGGCAGCAGGAAGCAATCCGTCAAACCGATGTGGTGACAGGTACGAGAATTCAACCTGCACCTTAGATTTCTTCCTTTCAAGCGTTTTTATGTTTGTTGTATGTGTGTAGGCTTTGTAGTGGTATCAGGGTACCCCGCTAGGGTACTTTTCGATACGGGAGCGTCGCACTCCTTCCTTGCGGAAAGTTTCATCCGGAGGATTGGAGTTGAGTCCTTCTCAACGGACTCAGAGTTGAAGGTGCGCATGCCCAATGGGTCGTCTATGACTACCAGGGCTAGAGGCCGGATTTGTTGGAGTCTTGAGGGAGTCGACTTCGTGTTGGTAGCGGCGATCTTGCCATTGTCCGAGTTCAATGTGATCTTGGGGATGGACTGGCTAGCGGAGCAGCGTGCCAGTATCGATTGCTTGTCCAAGGTGGTAACCCTGAGGGGCGTGGGGCAAGCGGAAGTCAAGTTTGAAGGCCTGCATGGAGTGGCTTGCTCCCTAGTTTCGGCACTTCAGCTAGTGCGAGGTGTTAACCGGGGAGGTGTAGCTCTAGTAGCGTTGTTGGAGGTTAGCCTTTCCAGGCTGTCTCTTGGGGAAGTGCCCATGGTGGCGGAGTTTGGAGATGTTTTTCCCGAGGAGCTACCGGGAGCACCTCCTCGGCGGGAGATTGATTTCTCCATCGAGTTAGTGCCCGAGGCTAGACCGGTGTCACGTCCACCATTTAGGATGGCACCAAAGGAGTTGGCCGAGCTCAAGGTTCAGTTGCAGGAGCTTTTGGAGCAAGGGTATATCAGGCCCAACTCTTCACCGTGGAGTGCGCCGGTGTTATTTGTAAAGAAGAAGGACGGTAGCATGCGTCTGTGCATAGACTACCGAGAGTTGAACAAATTGACGGTTAAGAACAAGTATCCGATTCCTCGGATAGACGACCTTTTTGACCAGTTGGTGGGGTCGGTGGTGTACTCCAAGTTGGACCTGAAGTCCGGGTATTATCAGTTGTGGATTCGTGACGAAGACATACCCAAGACAGCGTTTGGTACGAGATATGGTCATTTTGAGTTCTCGGTGATGCCGTTCGGGTTGACGAACGCGCCGTCCGTGTTCATGGACTTGATGAACCGAGTGTTTCGCGAATACTTGGACAGGTTTGTCATCATTTTTATTGATGACATTTTGGTGTATTCCAAGTGGGAAGCGGAGCACGAGGTGCACTTGAGGACAGTGTTGCAAGTATTGAGAGAGAACCAGCTCTATGCGAAGTTCTCCAAGTGCGAGCTTTGGTTGGAGAAGGTGGCGTTTTTAGGCCATGTGATTAGTGGGGATGGGGTGGCGGTAGATCCAACGAAAGTGGAAGCCATTAAAGATTGGCCAGTTTTGAAGACTGTGGCGGAAGTCCGGAGCTTTCTTGGACTAGCCGGGTACTACCGAAGGTTTGTGGAAAACTTTTCGCGGATAGCTCTACCCCTCACTTCGCTAACTCGCAAGGATCAGAAGTTCGTGTGGACTCAAGAGTGCAGTCAGGCGTTTGAAACCTTGAAGGAGAGGCTGATGATGGCACCGATCCTAAGTCTACCAAAGGGGACCGAAGGATTTCAGATTTTCAGCGACGCATCCGGATGCGGTTTAGGGTGCGTATTGGTGCAGCATGGCAGTGTGATAGCTTTTGGGTCGAGGCAGCTGAAGCCTCATGAGAGAAATTACCCCGTCCATGATCTGGAATTGGCGGCGGTAATTTTTGCTTTGAAGATGTGGAGGCACTACGTTTACGGTGCGAAGGTGGAGATCTTCACGGACCACAAGAGTCTAAAGTATCTCCTGGATCAGAAGGACCTAAATATGCGGCAGCGCAGGTGGGTCGAGTTCCTTGGGGACTACGAGGTGGCGATTCAGTACACGCCAGGAAAAGCCAATGTGGTGGCGGATGCTTTGAGTAGGAAATACTTGGGGCAAGGAAGTTGGATTGAAGCTCACGATGAGCGGTTAAGGCAGGACTGGGAGTCCCTTGGTTTGGAATGTGTGGCAAGAGGCGAGTCTAGCGTGGCTCGGCTAAACTGGATTGAGATGCAGAATGACTTATGCGATCGTATTCGGGAAGCGACCCGTGTGGATGAGGAGTTCCAACCCTTCGTGGAGGAAGCTCTTAAGGGCGAGGGTAGCACCTGGGAGATGGTTGATGGGGTTCTGAGGAAGGGCGGAAGGATTTGTGTACCGCAGTTCGGCAAGCTCCGCGAGGAGTTGATGTATGAGGCCCACTTCACTAAGTACTCCGTTCACCCGGGTAGTACAAAGATGTACTTGGACTTGAAGAAGTCCTATTGGTGGCCTGGGATGAAGCGGGACGTAGCTTTGTGTGTGAGTCGGTGCCAAACTTGTGCCTTGGTGAAGGCCGAGTGTCAGAAGCTGGGCGGGTTCTTGAAGCCTCTTCCAATCCCCGAATGGAAATTTGATGACATCTCCATGGATTTTGTGCATGGGTTGCCTAGATCGCAGCAGGGTAATGATGCCATTTGGGTGATTGTAGACCGCTTGACCAAAGTGGCACATTTCATCCCAAACCGGAAGGAGGATGTTGTGGAAAAGTTGGTGGAGTTGTACGTCCGCAATATTGTACGAATCCATGGGATTCCGAAGAGTATAGTCAGCGACCGGGATGGACGTTTCACGTCTAAGGATTGGCGGTTGGTGCAGAAGAGCTTGGGCACAAAACTCAAGTTCAGTACGGCTTTTCATCCTCAAACCGATGGGCAAACTGAGAGAACGAACCGTACTTTGGAAGATATGCTAAGGATGTGCACTCTCGACTTCGGCAAGAAGTGGGAGGATCACCTCTTCATGGTGGAGTTTGCGTATAACAATAGCTACCAAGCTAGTATCAAGATGGCGCCATATGAAGCTCTTTATGGGAGGCGGTGTCGAACACCGATGTCTTGGACAGAGGCGGGAGACACAAAGCTTTTGGGGAAAGAAGTGGTAGCCGATGCTAGTGAGCTAGTGCGGACCATCCAAGAGCGCATGAAGGAAGCTCAAGATCGGCAGTCGAAGTATTTCAATGCTCGCCACAGACATGTGGAATTCGCGGTGGGCGACTGGGTGTATCTTAAGATCAAGCCGTTCAAAGGCATTTCACGAATTCGCCGACTCAAGAAGCTGAGTCCGAGATTTTTGGGACCATTCAAGGTCATCGAGCGAGTGGGAGAGGCAGCGTACCGGTTGGCGTTGTCCACGGAGCTAAGTGGATTGCATGACGTTTTTCACGTCTCCGTCTTGAGCAAAGCCTTGTTAGAGGCCAGCGTGGTGATTGAACCGGCGGAGGTGCCGGTAGAGGAAGACTTGAGGATGCAAGTACGTCCTGTCGGGATAGAAGATTCGGAGGTTCGGCAACTGCGGAACAAGGAGGTCCGACTCGTAAAGGTCCGATGGGACAATTGTGGCTGCGAGGAGCTCTCATGGGAGTGAGAGCAGGCCATGCTGGAGGAGTACCCCGAGCTTTTCTCCTCAGGTATCATTTAGAATTTGTGTTCTTTCCATGTTTTAAATTTCGGGACGAAATTCTTTTAAGGGGGGGGGGGGGAATTGTAACGCCCCAAAATGTTGTAGGAGCGACGGGGATCGCTTTTGGCCAAGACAGTTTTTGTGGAGCAGGTGACACGGGTCCCGACACGGCCGTGTCGGAGGCCGTGTCGGCCGTGACGAGCTCGGCCGTCGAGATGGCCGTGTGGTCGACCATGTTAAGGTCGACGATAGTCGAGTATGGAACACGGCCAGGCACACGGCCGTGTCCCAGGCCGTGTAGCATCGGGTAGTTTCGAAACTTTCTGAGGTATGGCACACGGGGCATGACACGGGTCTGTACACGGCCGTGTCCCAGGTGACACGGGCGTGTCAGGGGCCGTGTCAGAGGCCGTGTACTTCTCTGACTGAAAATGTTGAAAATGGGTGCCGTGACACGGGTCACGACACGGCCGTGTGGAGCGAGACACGGCCGTGTCGAAGGCCATGTCGAAGGCCGTGTCAGGAGCCGTGTGCTGGTTTTCAAATCGATCGAGACCGTGAATGGGTAACACGGCCAGGCACACGGCGGTGTTGCAACCCGTGTTCGGCCCAGTTTTTCTAATTTAGGTTCCGATCGTGGCCGTTCGTTCTTTTCCTTGGAAGATCCAACGGTGGGGGGCCTCCCTGGGCGGTTTAAGGCCGGGAATAGGGTTCCAAACCCTCATTCCCCATTTTCTTTTATCTCTCTAAGTTCTAGAGAGAAGGGAGAGCAAGGAGGCCAAGTTCCGGCCGCCGGCGAAGCTTCGGAGGTCCGTTTCGCGAGCGGAGTTCAGATCCGCGAAGGTGGGAGCGTTGCGGTGGTGTTCAACCGAGCAAATCTTCTCCATGGCTAGGAAGAGGGGACGGAAGGTAACGACACTTCTCCTCTCGGTTTTTAGGATTTAGGATGCATGAATAGCATGCCCTTCCTTTCGTATTTTGAGCGCCGAATCTCTTAAATGAGAGGGATTCGTGTAGCGGTTCAAGAGGAACCTCCGGGTTGAGTATGTTCATCCCGGCATGCTTGCATTAGAGATCCGCTCCATTAGCGGATTAGGCATTGTGGGTGAAGCCGTGGTCGCGACTGATAGTCCGACCCGGTGATGTTGCATAGCGAGCTTCGGTAGAAAATCCGTTGCGGCAATACGCCGTTGTATGTATGCGTTTCCCCCCCTTGTATTTGAGTGCGTACTCGTAGTCGGAACCGGACAAGGTTAGCTCCGCTTTGTGCGGTAGATGGTTTCCTTGGAGCACGGGAAAGACACGGTGCGAGTGGTAATTGTGGTGGGGAAACCTTGTTTTGTGCTGTGCAAAGGTGCGGCTAGGTCTCCGTGGTCGGCTGGCTATCCCGTGACGCGCAAGTCATGTGGAGAAAGTGTCCCGGCGAGACTAGCCCTTGTGTGAGACTGACGAGAATGCCGAGCGGAGGGCAAGCCCGGGCAATGTGGCCATGAGCGGGTGGGGTCCAGCAAGGCTTCTTAGAATCGGTCAGTGTGAGACGGAACCCTGACGTGCGACGTCAGATTATGCGGGCAAGCCCGGGGTTTAAGACCCATGTGCGGGTGGGGCCATTGCAAGGTTTCGTGTGACGGCCTGTGTGCTATTGGGGACACGGTGTTTCCCTTTTGTTTGCGGCTTTAAGCCAATGGGGAAACGGAAGTACCCAATGTTTGATGTTGTGCTAGATGCATACGAGCTAGAGTGCCTTGGGTGAAACCCGGGTTGCATTCATGTTGCATAGTAGGCCCCTTTTTCTTTGTACAAAACATAGAGAACATGTATGCTGTATGAGACATCCAAGCCTGTTTACCGCTTTAATATATATGCTCTTTTGGTATACGAAGTGTTAACTTGCAGGTGGAGTGGTACCCCGGGGTCCGTTAGGGACGGCCGGGAGGAGATGTGTTTGTTACACAGTAGAGGTCAGCCTTTGTTGACCCACGTTACTTCAAATCCTTACAGGGCAAGGATCGCAGGCAGGAGCTAGCGCGCCGGCCGAAAATCCCTAAGCCTCATGAAGTGTTGCTGTGCTTGGCTAGTTTCTTTTCCTTGTTTTGCTGATGTTGTTTGATCATGTCCGGCTTGCATGCCGAGGTAGCCTAGGAGTGCTTGGCACTTTTATATTTTTGGACTTATATTGTGTAAGGCCTTAAGGCCATTTCGATACTCTATTGTTAGTGGATAACTTCTGTCTTTTAGTTTTATGTTTCCGCTGTGTTTGTCTGGAGTTTTGAGTTTGGGTAGTTTAATATCATCTTTTAATACTAAAGCTGTGGTGTCCTTATGTTGTGGGGCCCCGGCCGGACCCATATTATATGGTCTTTACAGGGGAGGTGTTACACTCATTAAGCTGAATCTTCAATGAAAAATGTAGCCATGTGTGTTACCTTTAAAATTCCACCCTAAACTTGGGTTTTGGTCTAGTGGTCTGGCCTGTTGGGCATTTTTACTAGAACTGGTCCTAGGCTAGGGCAGAAATTAAAAGTGAAGCCCAGGTCAAAACAAAATTCCAAATAGGCTGGAATTTCAGGTATGTGATTTATTTGGGCATATTTAGGCCCTGCCAAAGTTTGGGAATTTTTGGAGACAAAATTCCTATAGTTTTGGTCATAATATCAAAAATTAAATTAATGGTATAATTGAAGTGTTAAGCCTCCAAATGGCCCCAAATTTTGGTGGTAGGTCCTTGGAGACATCATCAGTGCATGATAGAAATTTCATCACAATTGGGTCACTGCATGTTGGGTTAACCAACTTGCATGTGTAGGCTAGATTTAGCCTTGGGGTGCAAATAGCAAAATTTGCTATGTTGTGTATTCACCCTCTTTGAGGCTTCTAAAAATCTTGAAATTGAAGCCAGAGGATCATTAGGGCAAATTTGACCCCTCAATTTATTTATGGGATTTTTGGAATAAAAAATCCCATTATTTGGAATTTTGAAAATATAGTCCTTATTTGAAAATAAATTGAGAAAATAGGTTTTGATCATGCAAAAATCCTCAAACTTTTCCAAGTTAAAAACAAGGTCATATTTGACTTATGAAAATTTGATCTTTCTGTTTGAGAACTTCTGGAGTAAAATACCTTGTAATGACCATTTTACCCTTATTACATTTATTCATGAATTGATGGAAATACAAATCATAAAAATTTGGAAATATTCCTAGTGATGTATAATTGTATTAATAGTCTTGCATAAATATCTCAAAATTTATGGATTTACTGATAATTTTAAAATTAATATAATGGCATTTTGGTAAATATTTAAGAATGGGAATTGTTAGGCCCTTACACTATAGAGGTTTATGAAACTCTGCCATTATTATTAAATTAATTTCTTATATTCTCTGTAATTTTCCTAGAATTTTGGTAATTTAATTTCTTATACTTCCTTTGTAAAATGATAATTATGATGATTTTGTATTAATTAAGGAATAAATAGAAATACTTAAAGGAAAATTATAAATCTTGTAATACAGTGATATTTCACTATGTTATAGGTCAGAATAATTTATCACAATATTAGGATTATGATATGATATACTTCATGTGTTAAATGACTTGAAGAATTATTTGAAGAAATTAATTTAATGGTATAAATAATTGGAAAAATTATGAAAATCATCATGGTCATCATATAGGTCCATACCACCCTGGGATAAATAATTTGAGACATATGAGCTAAGGAATTAGAAGTTGGATTCCGGGGTGGAGTTAGGTCATGGGCTGCGCATAGTAAAGGTAGGTTATACCTTAGGGCCACCGTGGGATAGATCGACAATTGAGCTAGGGAACATGATTGGAAATATAACCCTGGTGGTTAGTGTCGTCTTAGTGACGAGAGTAAAAGTGCAAGTCTTTGGGTAACCACTAGAGCGGAGGCCGGCAGAAGACCGTCACCCTCCCGATAATAACTTAAGTCATTAGTGTAGACTAAGAGTAACAATGAGAGTTGAGTGTGGATTATGGGTAGACATCAACTAAAAGTAATTATCCTTGTGAAATGGAACTTTGGATTTTAATTCCATCTGTGTTCCTAGTGCCCCCGAGACCCCTTCATTGGGCATACCCTGGGCAGTCCTGGGATTAACCCTAATTCACTAAGTATAATAACCGGTAGGCAAGAGTAGCCTAATAGGCTAGGTAAACTGTACTTGTTCTCACTCGTGCCGGGTTGGAGGGACTTGGATTCTATTGATTACTTGCTCACCTGTGCAAAGTTGGAGGGAATTGATGAGTTATATATTCATTCATGCCGGGTTGGTGGGACTTGGAGTCTGTTGACTACTTGCTCACCCGTGTAGAGTTGGAAGGAAGTGCTTCGTTTACTTGCTCACCCAGGAAGGGTTGGAGGAATCAGGACAGGTTGGTCCTACGAGCTGGAGGCTCGAGATGAAATACTTGCATGTGCATAAATGGTGGTGGGTCATGCGGTACTAGGCCAATCGTCACACTGATGGCAGTACGATGACTCGGGTGAGGTGTACGGGTGGAAGGGCCAGTATGTTGTTTAATACCGCAGTCAGGCAGACAATCCCCGAAGACGTGCACCCGACCTAAAAGACTAGCAGGTAGCTAGCAATAGTACGTAGAGACTCTAGAGTGCACTTGTCGGTGTACAGAGGCGTACAGGAGAGGTCTTCGCATGGTAGTGTGTATACCCGCCTAGAAAGCGGAAGCGCCCGTTCCGCTGCTGCTGTAGCCACAACGGCGGAACCTGAGAGTGATGCTAGCTCTCAAAAAGTGGGAACTAAAGGTCTGTGATCACGGAATCGTTGTGTGTGAGTTGCACTTGCCTACTGCATAATTTGCATCATAACATTCATTCATGTTAGAGCATACGCTTCATAGATCCTTATCATATAAATTAGTATGGGCTCTTTTATATGATAAGTTACAATTTCTGAAAACCTTAACTTATATTTTTGTATGGATATTTTTATAAGTTAAGGTACGTCCGTGATGATAGATAGCTTTACATTTCAGCTAACTTTATTTCCTGCTCTTACTTTCAGTTCTTTTCTTTTACTAGTACTGGTTTAACTTACCTGTACTACATTCTTAGAACTGCTAGAGTAGGATAACAATACCTATTACAACTTCTAGTTAACTCTTGTCACCTGCTTCCACTTTTGCTACCCCTTGTTGTCCTCCGCTTTGTCCTCCCGCTCGGTGCCTAGGAGTTGCGGGGTGAGGTGCGGAGGAAACGACTTAGTCTTTTTGACTAATGGTCGGTGACCATATCATTTTAGGAGCACGAGGAGATGGACCAGCACGTCGAGGAGCCAGGACTTGAGGAGCAGATGCCGATACCACCTACTACCACTACTGGAGCACATGTTCAGGTGAGATGAGTTGAGATGTTAGATTCTGCTGCTGTTAGATCGAGAGAGAGAGAGAGAGAGTGATTTGATATTGATGTACTGGGCATAAGCCCTTATTCACTTTCATTTTCGTACTCATTTTGGACTATATTCATGTACTTTTCATTTGATATATATATATATATATATATGATTAGTACTATTGCTGTGGACTGTGATATTTACTCTATTTTATACTTCTATTTCTCATATTTGCCGACAGGTTTATGATCGTACTAGCCGGCAGAATCGGCGACTTGCGGTGTCGACTAATCCGTGTGTTAGTGTCACCGTAAGGCGGCGGTTCTGGGCATAAGATCCGGGTTAGCCCCGGAGAGGGGGAAACTGATCTTACACACCAGCGGCAAGAAGGGTCACGACCAAGGTGCAGAGCAAGGCAAAGGGAAAGAAGAGAGAAGAACAAGCCGCGCGACTAAAAATGGAGGTCGGGGAGACTAATCAAGCAGAAGCAATTAAAGGAGGGACCGCACAGAGGAGGACAGGCCGCTGCGACTTAGAAGATGGTCGCGATGACAAGGGGCAAGAGCAACGAGAGAGGAAGCTGAGCAAAGGAAGAAGGGAAGAGAGGCCGCCAAAACAAGGAAGAAACTGCCCGAACAGAGAGAAATCGCAGCGGTTAAGAGAAAGAGATTTGCAGTGGTCATGATGATAGACACCAGTAACCAGAAAAGCCATGACCAAGCCGCAGAACAAAGCAGAGGGAAAGAAGTCGAGCGGATAGAGAACAACCCGCATGAACAAAAGAAAGAGACACCACGCGAACAGAGAAAAGTCCGCTGGGAGGAAAACAGGGCAAACAAGTCGCGACAACAGGCCGAGGCGACAAGAAAAGAGGAGCAGCTAGAACGGAGGGCGCGGCGACTAAGCACAGGTCGCGGTGAGAAGAAAGGAGAACTAAGAGGTCGCGTACACAAAGGGCAACAACAAGGAGAGCAAGAAGTCGCGCGAATAGGGCGCAAGCAGGCAGAAGAAACAAGTCGCGAGGACAAGTCGTGAGAAGAAGAGGAAAACCGTGCGGACAGGTCACGCGGTCAGAGAGGGCGCATAGAATCAGGAGGAGAAAATCGAGTCCTCTGATACTATGTTAAAGTAGCGAACAAACGACTAAAAATAAGCCGGAACTTTGAATAATTGAAAGTTTTATTATCCAAAAAGATAACTATTACAAAGGTATGACCTCCCTTTTATAGAATGGAGGAGAGAAGAGAGATTACCAATAAGCAATATGGGACTAATAATTACAAGAACCTGAAACTATACAAGCCGCACAAGCCGCGCGGTTAGACTAACCGCACGGCCACAACAAAGAGGAAGACAGCCGGCCAATATCCCCAAGCCACCAGACCTACCAGACTGCCAGACAAATAGCCAGATCGCCTGGTCTCCAACCCGGCTACCAAACTGCTGGGACAAGCCGCCAGACCGCCAGACCTCCAGACCGCCCGGTCTAAGCCGATAGACCGCTCGGTCTCAACAGTGCTCCAGGAAAATACCCAGAAAATACCATAGTTTGCATAACTTTTGGATATCGCTGGGCGACAATAAGTATCGCTGGAGATAGCTCATTGTGAGCTTTGATTGCTGTGAAAGACCAGTTTTCTGGCACTGCAGGATGCTGCAGGGTTTTATCTGGAAAGATGTCCACTTGTGGTTGAATCTAGAGATAGAAGAAAGTTTTGTCGCTAATGCCAGACGATAGTCACTATTACTGGAGATAGCTTACAAATAGTTTTTTGTTGTTGCGAAGCTTGTGTCCGTGAGATAAGGTGTGTAGCATGAGAAGCTGTGAGCCTAGAGAGCCCAACTATTGGCCATGAGTGCCATGATTAAGCACTGTAGGCTCAGGTCCTGGGGATATGTGAGTGGAAAGTGATGTTGAGAGCATGTTGTGCTTAATAATAAGACCAATGAGCCAAACGGGAAAAGGGGAGGCTGATCCGCGTATGGTCATGGGGCTTGATTGCTTTGGCTTTCGTAAATGACATGGCAATTTGAGCAATGAGAAGTGTGCTAAACCGTACTCACGTTATGTCAGTCCTGGCTAGATCGCCTAAAGTTATTGGCTTTTGTCGTTGGCATAATGAGAGTCTTAGGCCCTGTGCTAGAAAGACTGAAATGCTCAAAGTTGATCGTCAAGTCTTGGACCTCTGAATGGTGGTGGGACCTTGGTAATCCAGTACATCGAGAATGTTTCCTGAGTGCACGGAACGTTTGGCCTCTGAAGCACTCGTTTGTGATATATTGAATGGTGCTTGAGTGCGCCTTCTTGTGATATATCTATGTGTTAATGTTATGCCTGTAGGGAAGGAATACCTCTACCTCGGGAATGGGATTGGATCGTTATAATTTGGTCAGCTGAAAGCTGACCGTTGTCTTGTTTTCCACCATCTGGTTGAATGTCCCTGTGTAGGTGCTAGAGAGCCGAGCGGGAAATAGCGGGTTGCTTCCCTTGTTGCTGTGCTAGCCCTCGAAGTCCAAGCGAAGAGTTTTAGTGTTTTCATGTGTGACCGGCTTGCGTGTCGATGTATGAAAATACTTGTGAAAGAGGAAACCATTGTTAGGCCTTAAGGCTGTTTTGACTTTTGCGTATTTTCATAAACATTTCTATATGATTTTTATTAGTGTACATTTGTATTACTTGAGTTCAAAATTTAACCCCTGAAGCTTCCGCTAAAATGCTCTGAGTTAGGATTCATTTAGTCTTTGATTTTAACTTGTAACTTTGATGTCTGTCTGTGGGATATGGTGTGGGGCCCTGTCCTGACCCTCTGTTATATTTCATGTGACCGATAGATGTGTTACACACACGGTGTCATAATCCTGGGTTAAGGATATGGTGGCAGGTCTACGGGCTTGCCAGTCATCATACCGACGAGAGTTGATAGATAGACTTGGACGGTTGGGCCTTGTTCCTCGGTGCTTACTTTCTGAGGCACCCTCCATACTAGTGGACGGTTTTGCTGTGTTCTTTGGTGACACACTACGAAGACCCTCTCTGTGCCACGATATAGGCAATTTTGGGATGTGTTTTATGTGCACTTCTACCCAAGACCCCTCTGATCCATAGTACGCATGGGCTCCGCTGTTTTGTTCTAATCATTGAGGCATACAGAGGCCTAGGCTTGGTAGTGTTGATGCCCACTTAGTAGTGGAGATTCCCGCTCTACTATCATCAATATGTTTATTTAACTCTGACTGGTCAGGAATTGAAACTACTGGCAGTGTATTCATAATATTTGTATCAGCTTGTATCTGTACAATATCATCTTGTTCCATGTCTTGAAAAAGACTATCATCTAAATTAGGCATTGGGGATTCATCCCATGCATAAGTTGGAGGGGAACAAACTGGCTTTGTAATGTCTATTATATTATCAGTTACTACAGTCTCAAGGACTTGATTATTACTGGTAGAAAAATCATGAAGACTGTTCCTTAGCTGTTTTAAAACTGAAAGATCAAATGGGGCAGTATAATATATTATAGCTTTAGAAAGTTCATGCTCAAAAAATTGGAAAACCATTATTCTTGAGAATCAATCTAGTACTCGAGAAGTATTTCTCGGGAGTCAGCTGGGTTCTTGAGTACTAATCTGTAGTACTCGAGTAGTAAATGTCTTCTCGAGAAAAGAAGTCTAGAGAAGAATTTTCTTGAATTATTGAAGTATAACCTGATCCTTGAACTTTGCTGTGAGACCTATTTCTTCAGTCTTCTTTGTTGAGCAAGCCAAGTTCTTTTTTGAAGAACGAGAACTTGGCCTCGTCCAGTGGCTTCGTGAAAATGTCTGCAACCTGCTTATCAGTTGGAACATACTGGAGATTTATGTCTCCATGCTCCACATATTCCCTGATAAAGTGGTACCTCAACTCTGTGTGCTTTGTCCTGCTGTGAGAGACTGTGTCATTGGCAATTGCAATTGCACTAGAGGAGTCACAAAACATTGGAATGTTCTTGAACTTCATGTTGTAGTCTTCAAATTGGGTCTTTTTTGGAACACCCTATTACTAATTTGGGTCAGGATCACTATGTCTATAGGATTATTGCTTGGACCTTGTTGTATAGAGTAAAGGTCAACTAGTTAGGTCTAAGGCTTAAAACTTAGGTTTGAAGCTTTCCCCAAGACCTCCTAGTTCAGATGAGAAGCCAAGAAGAAGAATTCAACTTGTCATCGAGCTCAGATCGACGAAGCGTCGAACTCAGTTCGACGATCTCTGAGCTCAAGTCGACTAAGCGTCGAACTCAGTTCGACGATCTCTGAGCTCAGATTGATGATTTATGTCTTAGACTAATTCTAATATATCTGAGCTCAGTTCGACGATAGTTGAGCTCAGATCGACGATTATCTTTTGAGATCAACGATTTCTGGAATTTTGTCTGTTTGCTAAGGATTTCAAATATCTTCAACTCAGAGCATTTATTGCAGAAGATTTCTACCCGTTATAATAAATCTAGAGCAAGTTTCAAGAAAACAAAGGAGGAATGTTTTTAATTTCTTTCCTCCAGAGACAGTTAACATTTAAGGAAAGCCTTTATGACTCTGCTAATGGCTATCATCAAGATTTGACGACTAGTTTTCTTATTATCTTTTAGAGAGAACAAGAATACACACAATAACATACACAGAGACACAGAGAAAGAAAAAAGAAGATCAATAACTCAGAAAATAGAACAAGTTTTCTTTCTGATTCCTGCTGATTAAAAGTCTTCATCATTCACACTCCAAACAACAAATATTTCAGTTCTTGCTGAAATCATCTTTTGATGGAGCATTCTTTTCATTGAAGACCTATCACCTTTGCAAAGCTTCCAGCTCCTGAACTCTTGCTAATCTCAGGGGGAGCTTTGACAACATCTCATCCACTTGTGATTCTCTTTGACTATTAACAGAGAAGACAACTTCACCATTTTTCTTTTTACTTTCCTGTAAAAGGGTTTTTAAACTCCCTTAAAAGTTTTGCTTTGGTTCCTGAGACCTGATCAAAACTCAGTGGTGGCAATACACCTGATCAAAAAATCTGGTTTGGTTTTTGAGCACCTGATCAAAAGCTCATTGGTGCCCAGGACACCTGATCAACTCATCCTGCAGTGGATTCCCACCAAGGGTGGTAGAAGAGTGGATATAACCAGGTTTTGGGGAACCACTATAATTCCTTGTGTCTTCTGGTTGCTTGCTATTTCATTTATTGTGTGCTGTGGATTTGCTCTTTTGTTTTCTTTATTTTAATTTCTGTCAAGCACTCTACACTAACTAAATTAAATTTTCCACTGCTAGAATAATTTTCATATTTGTAAAATTATTTTAAAACACTCTATTCACCCCCCCCCCCTCTAGAGTGAAGGATTGATCTTACACTCACTTTCAATTGGTATCAGAAGAAGGTTGGTTGTTCAGCCAGTTTGGTTATTCATACTAGCTAACACCTGAACCAAAAGATCTCTCTTAAGATCCATCCTTAATAGAGAGTTATTTTTATTATATTTATTTTAATATAAATTCATGGCATAGAACAAAGATTATGCTAGCACCAGACCTCCAGTGTGCAATCTCTCTAAGTTTGCACTTTGGAAGGCAAGGATTAGATTATACATGAAGTCTATTGATGAAGATATCTTTAATTCTGTTTTGACAGATTGCCCAATGCCTCCTGCAAGCATAAGTACAAATATTGTTCCACCTCCTTTAGGAACAGATGCTGATATAAAGAAATGGAAGGTTGTTGATGCTAAAGCTATGAATATTCTAGCTCAGACAATGTCTGATGACATCTTCCAGTAGGTAGCTGAATGCAACTCAGCTAAAGAGATTTGGGACAAACTATCTGAGATTGTATCAGGATCAGCTGATGAGAGAAAAGACAGAAGATCCCATCTTATCACCCAATATGAAAATTTTAAGAAAGCAGAAAATGAGTCAGTAGCTGACATGTACAGCAAACAAAGTCTGATTGTCAGTGAACTCAAGACCTTGGACAAGGAGATCTCTCTCACAGAGATAAATGACAAGATCATAATGTGCTTCCCCAGCACTTGGGATTCAAGGATCTGGCCCATCAAGGATGCCAGAAGTCTGAATGAGATCACTACAGAAGCTCTATTAGGCAAGCTCAAATCCTATGAGCAGCTCATCAAGAACAGAGAAGAAGAGCAGAAGACAACTTCTCCAGTAGTCAGGAAGGAGAAGTCAATTGCTTTCAAGGCAATAGAAGAATAGTCTTAAGACAAAGTCAAAGGCAATAAAGAACAGATGAGCCTCCTAGCCAAGAGGTTCTACAAAATGGCCAGGAAGAATTTCAGAAAAAGGTCATCTAGAGGCCAAGAAAAGCCAAGGTATGATAAATCAAATAATAAAGAGATAATTTGTTATGGTTGCAGGAAACCAGGCCACATACTGCCTGATTGTCCAGAAAGTCAAAACAAAGACAAGAAGGACAAGAGAGAAAAGAGAAAAGATAAAGACTCCAGAAGAAATCACTATGACAGATCCTCTTCCAGCAAGAACAAGCACACAAGGAAGGGATTTGTTGCTGAAACATGGAGTGCAACAGAAGAAGAATCTGATGCATCATCAAGCTCAAGTGATGATGAAGATGATGCACATGAAAAAGAATTCTGCATGATGGCAATCAATGAATCTCAGAACAACACTGATTCAGAACATGAATCTGAATCTGAACCAAAGCTAGAAGAATATCAGGTAATTGATTCATTTGATTTTAATTCTGAGGACTTCAAGTCTGAATTTAAAGCACTGTGTTTAGATCTACTCAATTCTGAGAAAGAAATTATCTCTCTCAGAAATCAGTTATCTGAATACAGTACCTTAAGTTCAGATAATCTCAAACTGTCATACGAGTAAGAATGTTGTAGAGAGTAGATAGCCTCACTGAAAAGTGAACTATCTGAGTCCAAGAAGTTTGAAGAAACCCTCAATGGGAGAAATATCAAACTGATGGACATCACAAGAACAGTGAACTCAAGACTCAATAGTACACTGGGCTTGGGTGTTTCATCAAGCCAAGCTATTGTGTTAACAACTCCCATTAAATTTATCTCTGATAAAGGAAAAGGAGTTGTGGAGGTAGCTAGAAAAAATTCTGATCTACCCAAAAAGAACAAAGTTCAACATATATCGTCGAACAGAGCTCGACGATCTTCGAACAGAGCTCGACGATCTTCGAACAGAGCTCATCATTTTCATGCTGAATCGTCGAACTCAGGTCGACGATCTCTGATCTCTGAACACAGGCAAGATCAATCGCTGAACGGAGCTCGACGATCTGACTCAAGATCGTCGAACTCAGATCAACAATTGTCGTACGTAGCTCAGAGATATGACCAGTTCTCAAGAGGTATGTCAAAAATTAATTCTAGATATCCTACATCTCAAGGGTTCAACCCTTATACTGAATGGATAATTTCTCCTAGGAGATATCATCCTGAAGGATATAAGAGTCAACCAGAGATTTCTTTCATTTCTTATTTCAAAGGTTATCAAGCTAGACCCAAGGTAAACTGGGTCAAAAACAAATGAACTGTTATTTGTGCAGGTGAAGACCTATCCAACCATGGACCAGCATTGGTATCTAGATAGTGGGTGCTCCAAGCACATGACTGGAAGCAAGGATAACCTAATATCCTTCAAGGCTAAACATGGACCCAAAGTCATGTTTGGAGATTCAAACTTTGGACAGACCAAAGGATTTAGTGCAGTCCAAATAGGATCAGTAACATTGAAGGAGGTAGCATATGTGGAAGGACTGAAGCACAATCTTATCAGTATCAGTCAGCTATGTGATGAAGGTTACAAAATCACATTCAACAAATCTTCATGCCTCATCAAATCAGAAGACAACACAATTGTGTTGATAGGTAACAGAAGAGGTAACATCTATCTAGTAGATTTTCATTCAACCAAGGTAGATATCTGTTTATTTAATTCTCTTAGCAAACCTAATGAATTATGGCATAAGAGATTAGGACATATCAACCTTAGAACCATTGCCAGGATATCTAAGTATAACCTTGTTAGAGGACTACCTTTTGGCCCCTACAAGAAGGAAGGACTCTGCAGGTCTTGTCAATTAGGCAACAAACTAAAAACAGCTCTAAGTCACTTAATAAGAGTGATTCACCTAGGATTTTGTACTTATTACATATGGATCTGTTTGGACCCATTACTGTACAAAGCCAAGGAGGGAAATCTTATACTTTAGTAGTTGTAGATGACTTCTCTAGATTCACATGGGTGTTCTTTCTGAGGAAGAAGTCTGATAACTTCAAATGTTTGATAGAGTTTCTCAAATGTATACAGATTGAGTTCAATACTCACATAGCCCTGATCAGAAGTGATCATGAGATAGAGTTTGATTCTCTTATTATGCAAGAGTTCTATTAGAAGGAAGGGATCATGCACACTTTCTCAGCTCCTTGAACTCCTCAACAGAATGGGGTAGCTGAAATGAAGAATAGAACCCTTATTGAATCTGCCACAACATTGTTGACAGATGCTCACCTCCTTCTATCCTTTTGGGCAGAGGCTGTGAATATTTCAAACTATGTGTTGAATAGGAGTTTGATACATAAGCTAAAGGGCAAGACTCCCTATGAATTACTCAAAGGGAAGAAACCTAAAGTTGATTATCTTAGGATTTTTGGTTGTATTTGCTACATTCATAACAACAACAAGAAATACTTAGCAAAATTTGAAGCCAAAGCTGATGAAGGAGTGTTTCTGGGATACTCCATGATCAGTAAGGCCTATAGGGTTTATAATAAATAATCTCATAAAATTGAAGAATCAGTGCATGCCTCTTTTGATGAAACTAATATGTCTTACAAGGAGAAGAGAACTTCTACCATAGACCCTTTGCAGTTACATTCTCTATCAGAGAATTTGGATAAGCTAAATATCATTGAAAAAGATCCATCACCTTCATCCACTCAACAAGAAGCTGAAAGCAGAAAAAATGAAGATGACAGTCAAATCTTAGCAAGCCATTGTGACAATTCAAATGAAGAGCCAGTTGTTGTTCCACAAGAGGAAATAACAACACAGGTTGGTGAATAATCAACACCCATTGTTGATTTAGTAACATCAAGAGATCATCCAATCTCCCAAGTAATTGGAGACATCTCAGCTGGTGTGCAAACCAGAAACCAATTCAATCAAAATCTGATGCACACTTGCTTTCTTTCTCAAATTGAGCCTCAATCCATACAAGATGCAGAACAAGATCCAAACTGGATCATTGCAATGCAAGAGGAATTAAATCAATTTGAAAGAAACAAAGTTTGGGAGCTAGTGCCAAAGCCAAAGAATCATCCCATTGTTGGAACAAAATGGGTATTCAGAAACAAGTTAGATGATACAGGAGTTATAGTAAGAAACAAGGCAAGGCTGGTTGATCAAGGATATTCTCAAGAAGAAGGCATAGACTATGACCAAACCTTTGCACCAGTTGCAAGGTTAGAATCCATAAGAATCTTCCTAGCATATGTAGCTCACAAAAAGTTCAAAGTATATCAAATGGATGTCAAAAGTGCTTTCCTCAATGGTGATATCAAGGAAGAAGTTTATGTAAAACAGCATCCAGGTTTTATCTCTCTAACTCACCCTGATTTTGTTTATAAATTACGTAAAGCATTATATCGTCTCAAACAAGCTCCTAGAGCATGGTATGAGACCCTATCTTGCTTTCTCTTGGAAAATGATTTTAAAAGGGGTAGAGTAGACCAAACTCTTTTTATTAGATCCCATAAGTCCAATATCCTATTAGTACAAATCAATATAGATGATATTATTTTTGGTTCTACTGATTCAAATTTGTGCAAAAGGTTCTCCAACCTAATGCATTTCAAAATTGAAATGAGTAGCATGGGTGAGCTATCCTTCTTTCTAGGATTGCAAGTCAAACAACATGTTGATGGCATCTTTATTTCTCAAACCAAGTATGCAAAAGAATTGGTTAAGAAGTTTGGTATGTCTGATGCATCATCTATGAAAATACCCATGTCTACTAATGCTATATTAGATGTTGATGAACATGGGAAACCAGTTGATCAAACCACATATAGAGCAATGATTGGCTTCTTATTGTATCTTATAGCTAGTAGACTTGATATAATATTTGCTACATGCATATATGCTAGATTCCAAGTCAGCCCTAGAGAGTCACACCTCATATTAGTTAAGAGGATTCTTAGGTATGTGAAAAGTTGTCCAAATCTAGGTCTTTGGTATCCAGCTGATTCAGGATTTGATTTAACTGGATTTTCTAATGTTGATTATGCTGGATGTAGAGTAGACAGGAAAAGCACCAGTGGAACTTGTCAGTTTCTTGGTGACAGACTTGTCTCCTGGTTTTGCAAGAAATAAACATCTGTATCAACATCAACTGCTGAAGCTGAATATATGGCAGCAGGTAGTTATTGCTCACAGATATTGTGGATTCAAAATCAGCTCCTAGACTATGGCTACAATTTAGAGAAATCCAAAATATTTTGTGATAACACTAGTGCTATTTCAATAGCTCAAAATCTAGTCCTCCATAGTAGGACAAAACATATAGAGATTAGGCATTATTTCTTAAGGGATAATGTAGAGAAGAATAAAATTGAATTTGAATACATCCCAACTGATTTACAAAGGGGAGATATTTTCACCAAACCCTTGGATGAAAAGAAACACACTTTATTCCTTAATCAGTTAGGAATGTTAGATGGAGGAAGTCTTAATTAAGTTCCAAGATCTTTAAACCTAAAAAGAGACAAAGACTAGGCTAAAATTTTGAATTTCCTAGTGTCTATAGGTTTTCTCTGTCTCTGAACTGCGCTCGATGAATTTCCTGAAGATCGTCGAATGGAGCTCGTCGTTTCCAGATAGTACTCAACTAACTTTCATTATCTGTTGAACAGAGATCGACGATGTTAGGAATCGTCGAACGGAGCTCGGTCTTTCCATATAGTGCTAAACTATACTTCTCTGTCAGCAAACTCAATTATCGTCGAACGAAGATCGACGATATTAAATATCGTCGAACGGAGATCGACGATGTTGAGACCTTTCAGTTTCCCCTAGAGCCATAGATCGTCGAACTGAGTTCAACGATCTATCCTTTTCTGCGTCGAACCCTAATATAAAATCATTTTTCAGGCGTCGTTCTCCTTTGCTCTTTCATACCTTCTTCAAGAACTTTCTTTCCCTCCAAACTTTTCTACACTTGATCGTGTTTGTTTTTTCAGGAACCATGTCGGTCTCAGTCACCGTAGTAGCCGCAATGAAGTTCGACACTGGTTTCGACATTGACATGGAATCTTTTGAAGAAACTGATCAGATGTTCAAGGATATTCTGGAACTTTTTAAGGAGCAACAACTTGTGAACATCATGACTACCAGAATCAAGTTAGCAGCAGATGAGATTAAAGAATGCGTATATACTGCCCACAATCTAGATCAAAACACAGTCATTGGAACCATCTCAGGGACACAGGTATCCCTAACCCCAGCCATTCTTACAGAAATTTTTGGATTAAGTACTGGACATGATAGCATAGAACTATCAGGGGTAGAATTTACTGAAATGTTAGATAAAATGGGTAATAATTCTGAGAACCCTAATAAGTTGTTGAATAAAAATCTATCTATGGAGTATAGATTTCTATCAGATGTTGTAGGCAAAGTAATTTTGGCCAAATATTAAGCCCATGATACAATATCTAGACATCAATTCTGTCTAATGGCTGTAATTATAGATAAGAAACACCAGGATTGGGAGCCATTTTCTTTGATTTGATTAAGAAAAAGGTAAATAAGAACTTTGTGAATTTTGGAAGGATCTTGGGCCTATTCCTGCAGAATAGGTGCCCTTAGTTTTTGGTGTCAAATGGTATGCATATCAATGCATCAAAGAGGCTTTCTTCAGCTCTTTTTGGCAAGTGGGAGAGACAAATTATCAAACCCAGCAGGGTTCCTGCAGCAAAAGCTTTTGAGGTACAAGGACTGAATCAATCACTCCTCTTCAGACCACTGCCCAGCAGAAGTGTTGCCATCCCCTTCCATATCCTCTCCTCCTTATCCACATCCAGTTACATCTTCCATACCTTCTCCTCCCTCTTAATCTCGCATAGCTTCTTCACCTCCTCCAGCCACCGATCAAGAAGTTTTCCATCCTCTACACTACTTCTCATCCATTGACTTAGAATCATCCTCCCATCTTCCATCATTCAACCTTTTAGATGATTCCTTCATGGATGATTCCCCTTCTTCACCTCAAGACATTCCATCCACCTCATCATCCTTTAAACAAATCCTTCATGACATCATCTCTCAACCATCCTTTTCCCCTACCACCTCCTCATTTCTACCAATAGTCACTATCCCAGCTCCATCTATTACATCTATCCCCATCTCTCAATCATCCATACCACTTCACTATGAATCAATTCCATCCATCTCTGCAGCCCCTCCCTCTACCTCTACTCAAGTTAATCTTGAGCAAGTAGATCTTCTTCCTCTGACAGATAGATTGTATGAGTTGTTGGCACCCAAGCTAACTCTCTTACTGAATTCAACCTTGGCTCCCTTAGTCAAGACCTTGAATGAATTATCTGTTAGAATATCTTCTTCCTTCTCCCTTCAGGCCACCCCTTCTTCTAGGGGCCTAGATTCAGTTATTACTTAAACTAGGCAGGGGGAGATGCCTTATGAAGAAGTGCTGCCTTCAGAGGATTTTGCTTCAGAAATACAGATATCAGAAGTTCCAGTTTCAGAAAGTCCAGCTTTAGATCAAGTTTTAGTTCCAGCTTCAGCTCTAGCTCCAACCATCAGTCCTGCAGTAGATATACATTATTTATTATCATTATTTGATTCACTTTATAGCTGTTGTCCTCCAGCACCTCTCCCAGCTGAAGATTTGACTAGGTCTATTGTTCCCCTCTCCTGCTGTGATCCAACCCTGATAGAGATGTATATAAATTCTGTTAAATCTGTGGAAAGTATTTTTGTGGTTCTTGTTGCTGCTGCTGCTGATGTTACTTTTTCAGAGGCTATTATAGAGCCAGTTGAGCTAGTTTGTTCAGCTCCTGAGCCTATTATTTGAGATGCTATTGTTCCTGTTGTTTCAATTGCTGATGTTGTTATTCCTGCTCCTCCTGCTCTAGATCCTATTATCTCTAAAGAAATATTAAAGGAAATAGATGTTTTATATGATAAGCCTCAGAGTTCTGATGATAATGATGAATTCAGAACTGTCTCTGATGATTCCTCTGTAACTATTGCAAAGAAAAGGAAAGCTAGAAGTAAAGCCATGAAAAGAGTTTAATTGTCCAAGACTACTTCTGATCATGACATTCCATATTATATTCTGCACAACTGTCCTATAACTGAGCACTGGATGCAATTCTCTAAGAACTAGTTGAAGGCCATGAGGAAGAAGATGAAATATGACCAAGGAACTTCTCATTATAATCCTCCTCCTCCTCCTCCTTCTCCAGGTACAGGATCTGGTGGAAACTTAGCTCATCAATCCTTACATGCTTCATCTCAAAGATCCTCTCAGTTTCAAGCAAGATCTCAATCCAGAGGATATCAGTAAAGAGGCAATCAGTCAAGAGGAAGTCAGTACAGAGGCAATCAAAAAGATTATCAAGTTTATTCCAGAGGACAGTCCAGACAACAACCTTATCAAAGGAAAGGACAAAGCCCAAGTGATTCCACTTCTGGTCCTTTTCCTTATAAGCTCAAAGAAGGTTTTCATACAATAGCCCCTCCCACTGACACCATCAATAAGTATGAGCCACCAGTTCCTTTTGTAGACCCAGAGAATAACCCAGTCTCCTGGACAGCCAGACTAAAAGAAATGGCTGCTCTAGATCAAATCAAGAAAGCAAGAAAAAAAGGTTAAGATACTTCCAATATCTCAACTCTATCAGATCAAAGAAGACAAGAACTTGAAAGATACATCTCCAAGAAATTCTTTAATACTGAGGAGTACATGCAGCTACATCCTGAAGCTCTAGTTCCTAGAAGCAGAAGCCAGAAGACTCTTGGTGCTGATGATGACTTCAGATCAAAGAAAGATTCAGAAAATCCAAATAGAGAAATCATTTTCAAGAAAAGAACGGATGATAAGCATTAATCTGGGTGTAAGCTGAAAACTCTTTTATATCTCTGTTGAGCTATCTTGCTGTGATATAATTATATATCTGTGGTTCTGCAATGCTTTTTGTATTTCTATTTTTGTTGTTTTTATTTCCTATATCTCATGTAAATAGTAATCCTAACCTAAATAGGGGGAGTTTGGTTGAACACCCTATTACTAATTTGGGTCAGGATCACTATGTCTATAGGATTGTTGCTTTAACCTTGTTATATAGAGTAAAGGTCAACTAGTTAGGTCTAAGGCTTAGGACTTAGGTTTTAAGCTTTCCCCAAGACCTCCTAGTTCAGATGAGAAGCCAAGAAGAAGAATTCAACTTGTCGTTGAGCTCAGATCGACGAAGCGTCAAACTCAATTCGATTATCTCTGAGCTCAATTCGACGAAGCGTCGAACTCAGTTCGACGATCTCTGAGCTCAGATCGACGATTTCTGTCTTAGACTTATTCCAATATCTCTGAGCTCAGTTCGACGATAGTTGATCTGTGATCGACGATTATCTTTTGAGATCGACGATTTCTGGAATTTTGTCTGTTTGCTAAGGATTTAAAATATCTTCAACTAAGAGCATTTATTGCAAAATAATTATAGTCGTTATAATAAATCTGGAGCAAGTTTCAAGGAAACAAAGGAGAAATGTTTTTAGTTTCTTTCCTCCAGAGACAGTTGACATTTAAGGAAAGCCTTTATGACTCTGCTAACGGCTATCATCAAGATTTCACGACTGGTTTTCTTATTATCTTTTAGAGAGAACAAGAATACACACAACAACATACACAGGGGCACAGAGAAAGAAAAAAGAAGATCAACAACTCAGAAAACAGAACAAGTTTTCTTTCTGATTCCTGCTGATTAAAAGTCTTCATCATTCACACTCCAGACAACAAACATTTCAGTTCTTGCTGAAATCATCTTTTGTTGGAGCATTCTTTTCATTGAAGACCTATCACCCTTACAAAGCTTCCAGCTCCTGAACTCTTACTAATCTCAGGGGGAGCTTTGACAACATCTCATCCACTTGTGCTTCTCTTTGACTGTTGACATAGAAGACAACTTCACCATTTTTCTTTTTTCCTTTCCTGTAAAAGGGTTTTTAAACTCCCTTCAAAAGTTTTGTTTTGGTTCCTGAGACCTGATCAAAACTCAGTGGTGGCAAGACACTTGATCAAAAAATCTAGTTTGGTTTTTGAGCACCTGATCAAAAGCTCATTGGTGCCCAGGACACCTGATCAACTCATCCTGCAGTGGATTCCTACCAAGGGTGGTAGAATAGTTGATGTACCTAGGTTTTGGGGAACCACTATAGTTCCTTGTGTCTTCTGGTTGCTTACTATTTCATTTGCTGTGTGTTGTGGATTTGCTCTTTTGTTTGCTTTATTTTAATTTCTGTCAAGCACTATACAATAACTAAATTAAATCTTCCACTGCTAGAATAATTTTCATATTTGTAAAATTATTTTAAAACACTCTATTCACCCCCCTCTAGAGTGAAGGATTGATCTTACACTCACTTTCAATGTCTGCAACCTGCTTATCAGTTGGAACATACTGGAGATTGATGTCTCCATGCTCCACTTGCTCCATGATAAAGTGGTACCTCAGCTCTGTGTGCTTTGTCCTACTGTGAGAGACTATGTCATTGGCAATTGCAATTGCACCAGAGGAGTCGCAAAACATTGGAATGTTCTTGAACTTCATGTTGTAGTCTTCAAATTGGGTCTTTATCCATAACAGTTGTGCACAACAACTTCCTGCAGAGATATACTCTGACTCAGCTGTTAAAATTGCAACATAATTTTGCATCTTGCTGTTCCAGAAGATAAGCATTCTTCCTAGGAATTGACAAGTCCCGGAAGTGCTTTTCCTATCATCTTTGCTTCCTGTAAAATCTACATCTGAAAAACCTATCAGTTCGCTATCATTACTTCTTGGGTACCATAAGCCAAGATTTGGTGTACATTTAAGGTATCTCAAAATCCGCTTTGCAGTAGCATAGTGAGATTCCTTAGAGTTCACTTGAAATCTAGTACACACACATGTTGAAAACATTATGTCCGGTCTACTAGCAGTAAGATAGAGCAAAGATCCAATTATGCTTCTATACTTGGTTTCATCAAAAGGTTTCCCTTTCTCATCCTTGTCCTGATACATAACTGAACTCATTGGAGTCCTCATAGAGGTTGCGTTCTCCATTCCAAATTTCTTAATTAACACCTTGGTGAATTTTGTATGAGAGATGAAAATTCCATCTTCAGATTGTTTCACCTGAAGTCCTAAGAAATACTTCAGCTCTCCTATACTGCTCATTTCAAACTTCCCTTACATAAGTTTGGAACACTTTTTGCAAAGGTTGTCGTCAATAGACAAAATTCATGAATTATATGATATGTCCGGTGGCAGATCATATAAATCATCAATCTGTTTATTTAACTCTGACTGATTAGGAATTGAAACTACTGACAGTGTATTCATAATATCTGTATCAGCTTGTATCTGTACACTATCATCTTGTTCCATGTCTTGAAAAAGAATATCATCTAAATTAGGCATTGGGGATTCATCTCATGCATAAGTTGGAGGGGAACAAACTGGCTTTATAATGTCTATTATATTATCAGTTACTACAGTCTCAAGGACTTGATTATTACTGGTAGAAAAATCATGAAGACTGTTCCTTAGCTGTTCTAAAACCGAAAGATCAACTGGGGCAGTATAACATATTATAGCTTTAGAAAGTTCATGCTCAAAAAATTGTAAAACCATTGTGCAGAGTATCAAAATAAGATAATAAAGACAACAAGTTAACTGTTGGTAAACTGCTTCTGCTGCTGGAACTGGAACTGCAAAATTGTTTGGAGCTTCTTCAAAAAGCATCTCCCCCTGCCTATATCTAAAGAGACCTGAATCTAGGCCCCCGAAGAAGGGATAAAGGAGGAAGAAGATAGCTTAGATCATAGAGCAGAGATAGAAGCAGCAAGAGGAGATATAGCTTCATTATTCAACTTTTTGAGTGTGGGGGTAATAAATTTAAGAATGTTAGCAAAAATAGAATAAAAATCAACACACATAAACTCATTAGGATTCTGAGTAGATGTTGAAGGTTGATTGGAAGTAGAAGGGATGAAGGTAGAAGGGATGGAGCTGCTAGCACAGTTTGAGCAGAGATAGAATGTTCGTGGAATGGATGATGGAGGAATGACAGTAAGAGTGTCATCAGGAATTGTTGGAACCAATAAGGTCGATTCCTCATAAAGATCAGAACTATTGGGGCAGCTCACGCTTACTCCCTTAGGATCACACTCGAGGCGAAGAACTAGACCGGAGGCTCCAGCGAGGAGGTCCCACCTCGTACCCGGAAGAGACCAAAGCTCTTCCCCTCCCTAGCCAATGCTGAGCTAGGTGCCTTAGAAGAAGTGGAAGGAGTCAAGAAAGCTTGCTCTTCTAAGGCACCTTACCGGTCTATTTATAGGCCTCTGAACTGGGACTGCAATTAACAAATTTACACTGCCCTAAAATTACCAGAACATCCCTAGCTAGGTCTACCAACAGAAAAACTCTACTGTCCATAAGGGCTAAATGCAGACCACCCGGGGTAAAATGGTAAAACACCCCTGGGGCCCAAAAGGTGGGCCCGACCCTACCTGAACCGGCCTTGAACCACAGTGGCACCTGGCGAGAACTCCCCCATAGGGTCCTCTCGCATGGCGAGAGGGCCACCCCGGGCGAGAGCTCCACTCCTGGAGTCCTCTCGTGTGGTGAGCTGGTCACTCGCCGGGAAAGCTTCCCATCTCGGCATTCACCTATCTGAGGCCACGCTCCACTTAGGCCATCCTGCTTAATACAGTGAACCTCACTCCATGCCCTGCCTCCTGGCACCTTTCGCCTTGTGCCTCTCGCCTGGCGCCTCTTTCCTTGTACCTCTCGCCTGAGCCCTCTCGCTCGGCCCTCGTTGCCTGGGCCCTCTCGCTCGCCTGCGAGTCCGAGGTTGTACACAATCCCGCTCTTTTCGAGGTTGTTTACAAGCTTGGAAAGATAGTTCAACCGAGGCTCGTGGTAGTACGACGAATTTATTGGGGGGAATCATTTGGTGGGCCCCTTGCCTCGTCTATAAATACGGAAATCACCTCCCCGCAAGGGGCCGTTCCCTTTCCTCCATCCTCTTCCAGCATCTGCCTCTATGTCTCTCAGTAAAAGTTTTCAGGACCGCATCGCGGCCGTGCGCTAGCGGAACAAGGTGACGACGGCGGGTCTGAACAAGATCCCCGTGCGCGATTATCCTTCGGAACCTACCTCCACCTCTCTCCCAAAAAGGCAAAAGTTCCGGAGCCTCCCCTCCCGGCAGGAGAACCTTCTCGCTCCTTTCCGAGGGGGTATGTACCTCCCACTCCAGCTAGTCTCAAAGGAAAAGAGGTAGGTCTTTCAAGCTTGCTATGATCTCTTTGCACCACACATTTTTTTTCTTGCTACCTTTTCCCAGAAAATCTCGGCGCTTCCTCATCGTCCTGAGACCATTCGCATCAACATTTCGGAGCTTCCTTCCAGGCCTCTCTCTCCCCAAGCCTCCACTCCCCCCTCCACCCCCGTGACGAGGAGGGATGATCCTTCTACCACATCGGGCTCAACCCGCCGATTCGGTAAGAGGATCTACCTCTGACACCTGCTCTCTTCTTCTTGTCGTCTGCTTTTTCCTTACCGCCTTATCTCTTTGGCTCATCCATAGGTGCGAGTGGAACCCCTGTCGAGGACTCACTTGCTGCCGACTTGCCGGTCGACGATTACTCCAGGCAGCTGGCCCCCTCGCCTCCTCCTACTATAGATGAGATCGAGGACTACCTGGGCGACCCCACGGACCCCATAGAGATGAAGCGTAAGGTGGCCGAGATGCTGCGGAAGCATGCGCGCATCATTCAAGCGCTGGAAAAAGGGAAGCAAGGCACAGACCACCAGATTGACTGGCTAGAGGTAGAATGCGCTCGCCTGTCTTCGGAGATAGACGCCGACATTGAGGTGGACCAGAAGAACCCTCAGGCAATCTTGGATGATGTCGACCAACAGCTCCGTCTCGCCCGCAGTGGTGTTGAGGCTGCTCGCGCCTTCCACCTCCCCAGTCGTCCTCCCTGCGTGAGAAGCTGTGGGGGAGGACGATGGAGGTGGGATAAGAATTGACGAGAGCTCCGCCTTCTTTCCTTTCGCCTCTCGCTTCTTAGCTCTTTCGTTCGCCTTGTCTCTGTAATAAAATATTTGCTTATATAGCGCCAGCTGTGCGCTCTTCGAACTTGCCACCCGTCTTTATGCGGGATTAAATTTATCAATTTGGTGATTTGCCTGTTTAATTGATGCGACGACGTTAATACCTTCTTTTATGCTAATTTTTAACCGTTGTTACTTTTATTTTCCTCTGCATCAATCTTTTCACCGCCTTATTTGGCTGATGGCCCACTTAGGGTTCCACCGCCCGAGGCTTGGAGAGAGAAGGGTCGGCCGACGCTTGCCCTTCCTCGGCGTAGTTCTCTATCCGCTTATCCTCCTACTTATGAGGACTATAAATACCCCCGCTGCCAGGGCTGGAAGCGTGTTTCCCTAGACTTACGCCCGCGGCTCCCCCTCTTTCCCCAGCTCGTCTCGCGCTCCGGCCCCTCACCCTTCCTCTTTACTATTCTTCGTGTCCTCTCGCTGGTTCTCCACTCGCCAACTTCCCCTTTGTCTCGCGCACTCATCTGAAAAAGGAGGCCAGAGGATGGTTAGGGCCGCAACCGCTGTGGGAAGAGATTCTCTGACCACGATTTCCCTCCCGGTCGCCTCTCTGCCGATGAATACGAGGCCTTCCGAAGCGACTTCTTACTGGAGGGCTACGAGTCACGCCCTCCCAAGGTTGGCGAGAGAGTGAATACATTCTACCCGGGCAAGCTCGCCTTCCCCGTCTCGCACTTCGAGGCGGGGCTCCGGCTTCCCCTCTGGCCCGAGGTGAAGCAAGTTCTCAAGTAATTCGGCGTCATGCCTTCCCAGTTGAACCCCAACGTGATCTCGATTATCGTCGCGTTCGCGTGCTACATGCGGCGAGAGAGAATAGAATTCAGTCTCACCGTCTTCCGGAAGATGTTCGTCTACCACGCCAATCAAGACGGGGTCTCCTTTTTCACCGGCTGAATCTGAAAGTCTGCGAGACACCAAACAAGAATCATCACTGGCTAACCCGCTTTGTCTTCATCCGCGGGAACCTGGGCGGCGTCCCTCTCGCGCCCGTATCGCCCGCGGAAATCTTCTATGTTACTCAACAGGTTGGCGGCACGGACAAGCTTCTTTGCGAGTACCTTGCTGGGAAGAACTTCGAGGTCAGGTTTTTGAGACGGGGGCTCGCCTCACTGCTCCCCGTGCTCCCTAGAGAAGGTATGCTCGACCCCCTCATCTTTTTCTTGCCTTCAGTACTTTCCTCTCGCTGAGCCTTTTCCCTGACTATGTCTCGCTTCTCCCAGGAGAGAGGAACGTGTCGGTGCACCCTCCCTACAGAAGTAATATCAAGCCATCTAAAGATGTGGCTCTTGCCAATATGGCAGCCGAGGCGGCCAAAGATTCGTTGGCCCCTCCTCCCCAAAAGAGGGAGGTTGAGGACTCAGCCCCCCCTCGCCTCATCCCCTTAACGAAACTGAAGATGAAGTTGAAGAAAGTAGTCTCCTTCCATTCCGAGAAGGGCAAGGTCCCTGCGGACACAGCGGTGATGCCGGGATCCTTGAGCCCCATATCCCTGGGATCTGAATCTCCCCACTCGCCTCCCTTGACCTCTCGGCACAGGGCTGTCTCGCTTCCTGAAGACGCGGCCCCTCTCGCACCACCCGCGAGCTCTTCTCACCAACCTCCCCTGTCCCCTTCTCGCGGGGAGGCTCCTCTCCAGTATCCTGCTCCATCCGCCCACCTGAACTTCAACATGGGACCGTCTGTCCCTGACGGTTCCAATGAGCCCTCGCTCATATGGGATAAGGGGGCACATCGGATCTCCATCTCTACCCTTCTCCCCTCATGGAGAGAGCAAGCCGAGTCTTCTGCCCACGCCTTCTCCTTAGGCTTCAGCCTCTATGGGGGTCTCGCCCCTGACGCGCTCGACACGGCCACCACGCGAGATCTCATCTTCAGGACGGCCCACTCGCAGATGCGTACCCTCGAGCTCTCTCATAGACTCTCACGCCGCCTAATTTCAACACTCGAAGCTGGAAGGAGATAGACACCAAACTCACTGCCGAGCGCAAGAAGTCTGGGGATCTCACTAAGCGACTGGAGGTGGCCGAGAGCCTTCTCGCCAAGGCCAGTGGCAGAGTGGTGAGTTGATACTTAGCTGGCCTTCTCAAGCACTCTCCCGCTAGATTTAACGGTTTGTTCTTTTGCAGGATGCTGAGACGGCTGAAAGGCTGCGCTCGTGAGTGGAGGAGCTTGAGATGGAGGTGAAGGAGCTGAAAATAGAGAATGCCCAGCTCAAAGAGGCCTCCACCTCTCGCTCGTAGGTCCCTCCACCTCCTCCCGCGCATTATACGCACGACGAGGTCGAAGACTTTTGCCGGGATGCCAACATACGGACCGCCGAGCTCATCCTGAAGATGATGCGAGAGATGGGTGTAGTTAAAGATGATTGCGAGGACATCACCGCCCGGGACCTCGTGCCCGAGATTTATGGCAAGGACGAGGAATCTTCGGCGAGCGAGAAGGTCTAGGGCTCCTTGAGCATAGCGGCCTTTTTCTTTCCTTTTTGCTATGATTACAATGCCTCTCCTGATTTGGGAATGTACTGTATTAAAACACGAATATGATTCATGTGTATATATATATTTTTTTGCTCGTGCCTGAAGCTAGCCTTTTTCTTTTCTTCCTCTCTTTTTTTTCTTTTTCTCTCGCTTAGACAGCTCGCGAGATCTTCGAGATCTTTGGCGGTGAGAGGGGGTTGTCTTTCCCCTCGCTGGCTGTTACCAGCGGACCTGTCCCAGGGGGGCGAGCTGGCGAGCCTCTGCCACTCTCGCGAGCGTGGGGACACCTTCTCCTTCCTCTCGCGCTTGCTACCGGCTCCTCTCGACGCGAGTGGACCTGGGGGGTCAATTATTCCCCCCCCCCCACCCCTCTTTTGTTAGTATCCAGGGTCAGTGTTTCCCTGATTAATCAGCTTCTATGTCAAGACCGCAGTTACCTGCCTCCAGAAAACACCCAACCCAAATTACAGCCGTAAGACATTTATGCTCTCCAACTGCAGCTTCTATGCCCCTATCCAGTATTGAAATGGAAACAAGTCCTTGCTCACGAAAACTGTAGCACGGTAGAGTAAGAAGGTAAGTGGGGATGGGGAGGAGGTAACCACTCCGCAGAAGGTGCCTGATCCCCCTTTTGTTATTGTTTCCAACCACCGAGTGAGCCTACAGCCCTGCCAGCTTGATGAGAGCCTGGTCAGCGGGTCTGCTCAGGGTCTCCTCTCCTCTTTCTCCTCCAACCACCGAGTGAGCCTACAGCCCTGCCAGCTTGAGGAGAGCCTGGTCAGCGGGTCTGCTCGGGGTCTCCTCTCCTTTCTCCTCCAACCACCGAGTGAGCCTACAGCCCTGCCAGCTTGATGAGAGCCTGGTCAGCGGGTCTGCTCGGTGTCTCCTCTCCTCTTTCTCCTCCAACCGCCGAGTGAGCCTACAACCCTGCCAGCTTGATGAGAGCCTGGTCAGCGGGTCTGCTCGGGGTCTCCTCTCCTCTCTCCTCCAACCGCCGAGTGAGCCTACAGCCCTGCTAGCTTGATGAGAGCCTGGTCAGTGGGTCTGCTCGGGGTCTCCTCTCCTCTTTCTCCTCCAACCGCCGAGTGAGCCTACAACCCTGCCAGCTTGATGAGAGCCTAGTCAGTGGGTCTGCTCGGGGTCTCCTCTCCTCTTTCTCCTCCAACCACCGAGTGAGCCTACAGCCCTGCTAGCTTGATGAGAGCCTGGTCAGCGGGTCCGCTTGGGGTCTCCTCTCCTCTCTCCTCCAACCGCCGAGTGAGCCTATAGCCCTGTCAGCTTGATGAGAGCCTGGTCAGCAGGTCTGCTCGGGGTCTCCTCTCCTCTTTCTCCTCCAACTATCGAATGATCCTACAGCCCTGCCAGCTTGATGAGAGCCTGGTCAGCGGGTCTGCTCAGGGTCTCCTCTCCTCTTTCTCCTCCAACCGCCGAGTGAGCCTACAGCCCTGCCAGCTTGATGAGAGCCTGGTCAGCGGGTCTGCTCGGGGTCTCCTCTCCTCTTTCTCGTCCAACCACCGAGTGAGCCTACAGCCCTGCCAGCTTGATGAGAGCCTTGTCAGCGGGTCTGCTCGGGGTCTCCTCTCCTCTTTCTCCTCCAACCGCCGAGTGAGCCTACAGCCCTGCCAGCTTGATGAGAGCCTGGTCAGCGGGTCTGCTCGGGGTCTCCTCTCCTCTTTCTCCTCCAACCACCGAGTGAGCCTACAGCCCTGCCAGCTTGATGAGAGCCTGGTCAGCGGGTATGCTTGGGGTCTCCTTTCCACTCTCCTCCAACCTCCGAGTGAGCCTACAGCCCTGCCAGCTTTATGAGAGCCTGGTCAGCGGTTTTGCTCGGGGTCTCCTCTCCTCTTTCTCCTCCAACCGTCGAGTGAGCCTACAGCCCTGCCAGCTTGATGAGAGCCTGGTCTGCTCGGGGTCTCCTCTCCTCTTTCTACTCCAACCACCATCTTCTAAGAAGGACGCCCTGAGGTGCATTGTGCTAGGAAATCATGACACATCCAAAAAGTAAGATCATTAAAGTCATACTCAAGCATATTCAGAGGAAAATTATCATTATGGATAGAAATGCTTCAGATCATCATTGTTGCGGGTGCGATCCAGGGGTACCCCGTCCACATCCTTGAGGTGATACCCCCCTAACTTCAAAACTTCTTTTATAATGAACGGACCCTCCCAATTGGGGTTGAGCTTTCCTACTGAGGCCCCCCTGCCCGCGGCATCCACCTTCTTGAGGACCAAGTCCCCCTTTTGAAATTGCTTGATCCGGATGTGCTTATCAAAGTACCTGGACATCCGGCGCTTGACCTCCTCCTGTCGGATTGATGCTAGCTCCCGGAGCTCCTCCATGAGGTCGAGTGAAAGCCTCTGCTCCTCTCCATTATCGACCTGCCACTTTTCATCTCCCTCCCTTGCTGCTGTTACCCTGGGAGATTCAACCTCAAACTCCACAGGTATGACGGCCTCCGAGCCATGGGAGAGCTTGAAAGGCGTCTCTCCTGTGGACTTATTCAGAGTAGTTCGCAGAGCCCACAGGACGGAGGGGAGGTATTCCACCCAGATCCCCCTCAAGTTCTCCACTTTCTTCTTTAAGAGATTCACACTGATCTTATTTGCTGCTTCCACCTGTCCGTTGCTTCGAGGGTGATGAACCGAGGCAAACCGAACGTCTATGCCGAGCTGCACACAAAAGTCCACAAACTCCCTCCTCGCGAATTGTGGCCCATTGTCGGTGACTATGGCCAAAGGGAGCCCGTGCCGGCAAATAATCTCTCCCCACACAAAGTTCTTGACCACTTGCGATGTCACCTTCGCCAAAGCCTTCACCTCCAGCCATTTCGAAAAGTAATCCACCATGACCAGTAGGAACCTCCTCTGACCGCTAGCTTGAGGAAACGGCCCGACTAGGTCCAGTCCCCATATGTCGAAGGGCCATGGAGAGGTGATCGTTCGCAGCCTCTGTGCTGGGAGGAGCTGCAAGGGAGCAAACTCCTGACACTTCCTACACCTCTTAGCAAGCTCCTCCGCATCTTTCCGGAGGGTAGGCCAGAAATAGCCTTGCCTTAGTACCCTCCCTTCCAAAGTCCGACTCCCTGAGTGGCTTCCGCATTCCCCCGAATGGACCTCCTCCAATACCTTTGATGCTTCCTTCTCGGACACACACCGGGCTAGCAATCCAGACAATGTTTTTCGGTAAAGTACTCCTCCCTTCAATAGATAATAAGCTGACTTGTACCTAATCCGCTTCCTCTCGAGATCCCCCTCGGGTAGGTGTCCCGACGCCAAGAAGGCAACAAAAGGATCCATCCAAGACACCTCCTGGTCGACCTCCATTATCTCCCCTTCTTCTATGGAAGGCCTGAAGAGTTTGGTCATTGTCCCTCCGGCCTGAGGACCATACTTTGCGAGCAATTCTGCCTTAGCACTCTCTTCCCGAGGAACGTGCTGGATGGATAAGCTATGAAACTGCCCAACGATACCCTTTATCTTTACCAGGTACAAATGGAGGGTCAGTTCCCTCACCTCGAACTCTCCGTTGATGTGTCTTGACACCACCAAGGAGTCCGTGAAGACCCTGATATCCTGTATACCCAACTCCCTCGCCATCCGAAGCCCGACGTTGATTGCTTCGTACTCGGCTTGATTGTTCGTGAGGGTGAAGTGTATCTTCAAGGCTTGCTCGATCCTAGTCCCCTCGGGGCTCGTCAAGATGAACCCTCCCCCAAAAGAATTCTTACCAGAAGCTCCATCCACTAACATCTCCCAAGCTGCCCCGGGAGATACCTCCATCTCCTCGACCTCAACCGCATAATCTGCCACTACCTGTGCTTTAATAGCCTCTCTAGGGATGTAGGAGAGGTCGAATTCGCTGAGTTCGATCGACCACTTGGCCAATCTTCCCGAGTGCTCGACCCCCTTGAGGATGCGGCGAAGAGGGTGATCCGTCACAACCTGAATGTCATGAGCTTGGAAGTATGGTCTGAGCTTCCGGGCCAACACGATGAGAGCGAAGGCCAGCTTTTCTAGGATGGGATATTTCAGCTCTGCCTTTTTGAGGACCCTTCTTACATAATAAATGGGGAATTTCTTCTTTCCTTCCTCTCGGACGAGGACCGAGATAATCGCCCCCGTCCCTACCCCCAAATAGAGGAACAAACTCTCCCCTTCCCTCGGCCCTTGAAGTAGCGGCGTCTGAGTAAGCTGCTGTTTTAGAGTCGCAAAGGCCTTTTCGCATTCTAAGGTCCACTCGAACTCCCTTCCTCCCCTTAGAGTTCGAAAGAAGGAGGAGCATCTCTCTCCTGCCCTAGAGAGGAACCTGCTCAACCCTGCTAGCTTGCCAGTAAGATGCTGGACCTCCTTGACATTCTTAGGAGATCCCAGCTCTAGTATCGCTTTTACCTTGTCAGGATTGGGTTCCACCCCCGCAGGAGTAAGGAGGTGTCCCAAAAACTTCCCCCTGCTGGCCTCGAATACACATTTCAAAGGGTTAAGCCTCATCTTATACTTCCTTACAGTTTTAAACGTCTCCTGCAAGTCCAAGACATGGGACCCGAGGTCCCGACTCTTAACCATCAAGTCATCAAAATAGACCTCGAGGTTCCGCCCCTTCTGCTCTCGAAAAATCCGGTCCATCATTCTTTTATACATTGATCCCGCATTTTTTAGCCCGAAGGGCATCATGTTATAACTGAAGCACCCATCCTCCGTGATGAAGGTGACGTCCTTGACGTCCGGAGGGTGCATGCGAATCTGATGGTACCCTGAAAAAGCATCTAAAAAACTCATTAGTGAGAAGACGACGGCTGAGTCAACCAGCGCGTCGATTCGAGGCAGGGGGTAAAAATCCTTAGGGCATGCTTTATTTAAAAGAGAGAAATCAATACACATCCTCCATTTCCCCTCCCCCTTTTTTACCATTACAACATTGCTCACCCACCCTGGATACCTGTTGGCAGATATGAATCTCGCCTAGAGCAGCTTCTCCACCTCTTCTCTGATAGGTTTGGCCATCTTGGAGGCGATGGCCCTCTTTTTCTATTGTATGGGATGGACCTTGGGGTCAAGGTTGAGACGGTGGCATGCCACGTCCGTGTCGATCCCTGGCATGTCCGCTGTGCTCCAGGCGAAGACGTCGATGTTCTCTTGCACGCACCTACGGATCTCCTCCTGGTCTTTGGGAGTGAGCTCTCCGCTGATCTTTATCTTTTCCTTCCTTTCGTCCTTTGTGAGGATCTCCACCTCCAGAACTTCCACAGCCGCCCTCAACCTTGAAGGTTCTTCTTCCTCTGGCTCTCTCAGATCCTCCTCAAGATCCTTTGCCCCGTACTCTACTCCCAAGCCTTCCACGGCGGCTACCCTCTCCTGGGACCTCCCTTTCTCTCTTCCAATGTCCCCCTCTGGTGATGCCCTCTTTCTCTTCTTTCCCCCAATACTTCCTTCATTCCCCCTACGCTCCCGCTCCCCAGCCACTTGCTCTCCTGCCATTACTGGCTCCCCTGTAATGCCTCTTTCACCTCCTCCTTCACTCTCCAACTCCTCTCCTCCAGCCATCTCCACCTCTGCTACAAGACTTCCCTCAACCCTTGCTTCATCTCTCACTAGCTCCTCTCCTCCGGCCACCTGCTCTCCTGCCATTGCTGTCTCCCCCGCAATGCCTCTTTCACCTCCTCCTTCACTCTCCAACTCCTCTCCTCAAGCCATCTACACCTCTGCTACAAGACTTCCCTCAACCCTTGCTTCATCTCTCACCAACTCCTCTCCTCCGGCCACCTGCTCTCCTGCCATTGCTGGATCCCCCACAATGCCTCTTTCACCTCCTCCTTCACTCTCCAACTCCTCTCCTCCAGCCATCTTTTTCTCCAGCTCCTCTTCATCCCCCTTCCATGAGATGGTATTGACCGCCGTCACGTAGCACTCCCGAGCCGCCTTTGGATCCCCCCTTACCCTGATCTGGGTTCCTCCCGAATTAAGCTTCAAGCACTGATGGAACGAGGATGGTACACACCTAAAGGCGCTGATCAAAGGGAGCCCTAAGATCGCATTATAGCTGCTGGGGGCATCCACTATCACGAAACGACAGTTCCTGGACAGCCCCCCCAGCGTCACCTGAAGTCCTACTCCTCCCTCGACCTCCTTCCTCTCCCCCGAGAATCCAAACAATGGCCCATCCGCCACCAACACCCTTCGGGCCTCCACCCTCATCTCATTGAATGCCTTCTTGAAGATCACATTGACGGAACTCCCGTTGTCCACCAAAATTCGGGACACCGTGAAGTTCTCAATGGCGGTCCGAATTACCAGTGCGTTGCAGAAAGGGTCCTCATTATCTGGTAGGTCCCTTCTGGAAAAGGTGATTTTCTCATCCGGGGGTGGGGCTTGCGACGTCGAGGCAACGCTCCAACGATACATAGTGTGAAGACTGGCCTTACGGGTGGCCTCGATCCCCACCCCCCCATGAATCACCCCAATCCCTCCTCGATCTCCTGTGTCTGACCGATCCACACATCGATCCTCCTCCGCGGCTCCTGGCATCTCCACTATCTGCACTGGTGGCCGTTGGTCTTCTCCTCCTCTACCCCTCTTTAACTCCAAGAACTCCGGGCATGTGGCCGTCGCATGGCCCTCCTCCTCATGGAAGTCGCAATATGGCAGAACTCCTCCCCAACATCTCCCTTCTTGGGGGTTCCTCCTCCTCCCCACAATCGCTCTCCCACGCTCTTTTCCTCTTCCTCTCCCTCGGCCAATGGCCATAGCTTGCTGAGGCGGAGGTCAGAGCGGCCTTGGGCCATGCCCCCACCCTAGCGGATGAAATCTCTCTGGTCCCGGATAAAAGTTCCTTCCCCCTGCGGAGGACCCCTTCCTGGTCCTTGAACTGGGCCTCCCGGTTGCCTCCAGCCCAACTCTGGGTGCACGGGCCCCCTTGGCTCCTCCCTTCTCCTTCCCTCTTGCTGCCTTGTTCCTCCTGACTCTCTCTGCCCCCCCCCCCCCCCTCCATCAACCTTCCTAACTTCCTCGTAAATGTCGGGTTTGCCGCCTCCATGGCTATCTCCTTTGCTGCCTTCTCCATCAATCCCTCAAAGGACAATGGTGCCTTCCGGGTTAGGCTCATCTTGAAGAAGCCTTCCCTCAACCCCACGGTGAAGGCCATCTGGAGGGCGAAACCAGGCACCTCCTGGATGTCTAGGATCTCCTCCTAGAAACGATCCACGTACTGAGCCAAAGACTCGTCCGCCTTCTGCTTGATCAGGAAGATGGACTCGGGGTTCTTCTTCCTCTTCTTCGAGGTCGAGTAGCACAGCTGGAAGCTCCTACTCAGATCTTCGAAGCAATAAATAGAACCCGCCGGGAGTTGATGGAACCATTCCCTGGCCTTATCCTTCAAAGTGATGGCGAAGAGGCGGCACTTGAAGGCGTCTGTCATAGGTTTGATGGAGACCGCATCTTCAAACCATTGCAGGTGTTGGAGGGGATCATCCTTCCCCGCGTAGTAGGTTATCTCCGGCTCGCGGAACCCTTCTGGAACGAGTGCCGAGAGGACCAACTCGCAGAAGGGAGATTCTCTCGCCGGTGGTCTCTCCAGGTCTACTCGTGCGACTAGTCCCGCGGGCACGACGACACTCGCCGGGCTGGGGAAGATCTCCCTTCCTTCCACCTCTCGCCAGCTTCCTTCCACCGCAACTTCCTTTCTCGGTCGCCTCCTGGGTGCGTCCTCACCTATCCGTGCCGGCTCGACCCCCTCGCGGAGCGCGTGGTCCGGCACCTGGGGCGGGGGGGGGGGTCTCGCACTCCCCTCTCTGTGCGAGCTGCTTCAGCATGTCCATGATCCCTCCGATGGACGACATGAACTATGCCCTCCCGACGTACCCCCCTGGCTCGGGGACCCCTCGTCTTCTCCTCCTGCATCTCCCTCCATGAGGTAACCCTTCGTTCTTCCGCACAAGCTATTGTTCCACGCTCACCACACCAAAAATGTTGGAACCAATAAGGTCGATTCCTCCTAAAGCTCAGAACTATTGGGGCAGCTCACGCTTACTCCCTTAGGATCATACTCGAGGCGAAGAACTAGACCGGAGGCTCAAGCGAGGAGGTCCCACCTCGTACCCGAAAGAGACTAAAGATCTTCCCCTCCCTAGCCAATGCTGAGCTAGGTGCCTTAGAAGAAGTGGAAGGAGTCAAGAAAGCTTGCTCTTCTAAGGCACCTTACCGGTCTATTTATAGGCCTCTGAACTGGGACTGCAAACAACCAATTTACACTGCCCTGAAATTACCAGAACATCCCTGGCTAGGTCTGCCAATAGCCAAACTCCGCTGTCCATAAGGGCTAAATGCAGACCACCCGGGGTAAAAGGGCAAAACACCCCTAGGGCCCAAAAGGTGGGCCTGGCCCTACCTGAACCGGCCTTGAACCATAGTGGCACCTGGAGAGAACTCCCCCATAGGGTCCTCTCGCATGGCGAGAGGGCCACCCCGGGCGAGAGCTCCACTCCTGGAGTCCTCTCGCGTGGTGAGCTGGTCACTCGCCGGGAAAGCTTCCCGTCTCGGCATTCACCTATCTGAGGCCACGCTCCACTTAGGCCATCCCGCTTAATACAGTAAACCTCACTCCATGCCCTGCCTCCTGGCACCTCTCGCCTGGTGCCTCTCGCCTGGCGCCTCTTTTCTTATACCTCTCGCCTGAGCCCTCTCGCTCGGCTCTCGTTGCCTGGGCCCTCTTGCCTGGGCCCTCTCGCTCGCCTGCGAGTCCGAGGTTGTACAGGAATGATTTCTTAGATTGGTGAGTGTTGTGGAGATATTTGAGATTGAGTTGAATGTTATGGAGATGAATTCAATAGAGAGAAGTGAGGAGGAGAAGAGAGTAGTGGAGATGAAGGTGGTGACAGATGAATGACTGTATCTGGATGAATTAAAGTGGATGGAATATCTTCAGATGTGATAGGTGGTAGAGGTGACTGAGGAAGAGGGTCATAAACATGTGGAGTTGATGATGGAAGGTGGTCAGATATAGAAGGTAGTGGAGAATGTTGTGGAGATGGATGAGAAGAAGAAAAAAGAGGAGCAAAAACTTCTATTGGGGTTGGGTGAGAGGCTGGAGCAGCCCTTATGCCTTCAGAAGCTGTCCTGGAAGAGGTAGCCCTAGAAGTCTTAGGGATAACCCTCTCCCATCTTCCAAACAAGGCAGAAGAAAGCCTTTTGGATGCATTAATATGGGTGGTCTGTGAGACCAGGAGTTCAGGGCACTTAGCCTGTAGAAAAATTCCTAGTACCTTACCATAACAGACATCCTTCTTATTAATTTTTTTCTTAATTGAATCAAATAAAATCATTCCCTAGTTCACAGATTTTTGATTAACCAAAGCACTCATCAATATAAACTAGTGTCTGGTGACATAGTCATGTGCAAAGTGTTTTCCTAACAGAACTTTTCCAACAATGTCGGCTAAGAATTTGTATTCAATATAAAAGTTCCTTTTCAAGAGGTGGTTAGGGTTTCCCTGGTTATGACTCATTCTATTTAGCATTTCATCAAATTCACTACTAGATATTTCCATGTCATCTTCACCATTGACAAAAACAAAAATTACAGATAAGATATCAGGTGTTAAAGAAACCTAATTTCCTACGACCGATCCAATAACAGTTGTGGGGTCTTGAATCCTTGTAGTATAGACCCATTCCTTGATTCCCAAGATGGGGAGTTTGATTCTTGTAGACATAAAATTCCGCAGATGTTGTGCCTCCAACAGTTGCAATATATCCTTAAAAATCTATCTGAATGGCTAAAGGAGTCTATATCTATGTCAAAACCTGCGTCAAATTTCATTCCAGAGAGAATCGCCTGCGACACCACCATTTTCTTGCAAAATAGACAAGATCAAGCGCAAGAGATGGGAAATGGAGAAAGAACGGGATAGAGTTCGATGAAAAACTAATTATAAGTTTTCAGAAGTTGAAAAGATGAACTCTGTCTGACGAAAAACAAAACATCGAACTCTTGTTCGACGAAAATTCTCAAAGGAAATACATTTCGTCGATCTCCGATCGACGAAAGTTTTGCGAAAGAAATATATTTCATCTAGCTCCGTTGGACGAAAGATACATGAAACTAATCTGTCGATCTTCGTTCAATGAAAATTTCACAAAGATAGTTTGTCGATCTCCATTCGACGAATGTCTCATAAAAAGAACATAGTTCTTCGATCTCCATTTGACAAAAGGTGTGATATTCAGTGAGATCAAAAACAAAAAATCAAATTAAAGATTCTCCATTTATCATGCCTAGCTGATTTAGGAAGAAAAGATGTTTATTTTCATTTAAGGGTTTAGTGAAAATATCTTCCCTTTGTAAATCAGTAGAAATGAGGACAAGATTAATTTTATTTTTGTCTACATTATCTCTTAGAAAATGATGTCTTATTTCTATATACTTAGTCCTACTATGATGGACTGGATTTTGTGCAATTTATATTTCACTGGTATTATCACAAAATATTGTTGAATTATTTAAGTTGTATCCATAATCCAGTAGCTGATTTTGAATCCACAAAATCTGTGAACAGCAACTATCAGCTGCAATGTATTCAGCTTCAGCAGTTGAAGTAGACACAGAAGTTCGCTTCTTGCAAAACTATGACACAAGCTTATCACCAAGAAACCGAAAAGTTCCTAATGTGATTTTTTTGTCAATTCTGCATTCAGCATAGTCAGCATTTGAGAATCTAGTTAATTCAAATTCCGACTCTATTGGATACCAGAGTCCTATATTTGAACAACCTCTTATATATCTTAAAATCCTTTTAGCTAAAATTAGGTGAGATTCTTTTGGATTTACTTCAAACCTAGCACAAATACAGGTAGCAAATATTATTTCTGGTCTGCTAGCTATTAAGTATAATAAGGACCCAATGATAGTCCTATATATTTTCTGATCAACAGGTTTGCCCTGTTCATCATTATCAACAATAACATTAGAGGGAATGGGTGTTTTCATAGCTGAGGCATCTGACATCCCAAAATTTTTAATTAGCTCTTCAGCATATTTAGATTGGGATATAAATATACCATCAGGAGTTTGCTTCACTTGTAAACAAAGGAAGTAGGAAAGCTCACTCATGCTACTCATTTCAAACTTTGAATGCATTAGGTCAGAAAACCTTTTGCAAAGTTTAAAATCAGTAGAGCCAAATATTATATAATCTACATATATTTGAACTAGTAAAATTTCAGATTTATGATGTCTAAAGAATAATATTCTATCTACTATGCCCCTACTAGATTTATTTTCTAAAAGAAAACTAGCAAGAGTCTCATACCAAGCTCTTGGAGCTTGTTTAAGACCGTAAAGAGCTTTGTTAAGTCTAAAAACATAAGAAGAGTGAGTTGGAGAGATAAAACCTGGTGGTTGTTCAACATAAACTTCTTCCTTGAGCTCTTCATTTAGAAAGGCACTCTTCACATCCATCTAATATACTGTGAATTTCTTGAATACTGCATATGCAAGAAAGATCCCGATAGCCTCTAATCTTGCGATAGGAGCACATGTCTGGTCATAGTCTATGCCTTCCTCCTGTGAATATCCTTGAGCTACAAATCTTGCTTTATTTCTTAGTATGATTCCTTGAGAATCAAACTTATTCCTAAAGACCCACTTGGTTCTAATGACTGGATAGTCTTTGGGTCTTGGAACTAAATCCCAAACTCTGTATCTCTCAAACTGATTGAATTCCTCTTGCATTACAATGATCCAGTGGGGATCTTGTTCTGCATCTTTGATGGATTGAGGTTCAATCTGAGAGATAAAATAGCATGCATCTGATCTTGATTCAATTGATGCCTTGTTTGAACACAAGTTGATATGTCTCCAATCACTTGAGATCTAGGGTCATCCCTAAGTGTGACAAAATCAACAGGTAGAGTTGGTTCTTCAACTGTTTATGGTGCTAATTCCTCTGTTGGAATTTCATTTTCCACAGTATTTTCAGCTTAAATCTCATTATTTTCTTCATCACTATCATCTCCAGCAATCTATTGAGAGGGATGTATTGTATCCTCTTGTGTTAGGATTAATTCATACAGTTTCTCACAGAGATTTAGTACCTGAAAAGATTCTATGGTAGAGATATTTCTATCCATGTAAAACATATTAGTCTCATCAAAAGTTATATGTATAGATTCTTCTATTTTAAGTGTAGATTTATTAAAAACTCTATAATCCTTGCTGACTTGAGAATATCCAAGGAAAATTCCTTCTGTAGCTTTGGCTTCAAATTTCCTTAAATGTTTTTTGTTATTTTTATGAATGTAACACTTATAACAAAAACTTTAAAATAATTTACTTTAGGTTTCTTAGATTTAAGTAATTCATAGGGAGTATTACCCTTAAGTTTATGTATTAGACTTCTGTTAAGGACATAGTTTGTTGTGCTTACTGCCTCTGCCCAAAAGGATAGGGGCAAGTGAGCATCTGCAAGTAATATACTAGCAGATTCAATTAGGGTTCTGTTTTTCCTTTCAGCTACCCCATTTTGTTGAGGAGTTCTAGGAGCAGAAAAACAATGCCTGATACTTTCCTTCTCACAGAATTCTTATATCAGAAGAGATTAAAACATCAGTGCCATGATCACTTCTGATCAATGCAATCTGAGTAGAGTACTCAATCTTGATGCTCTTAAGAAAATCTGTAAGAACTTTAAAGTTATCTGACTTGTTTCTCAAAAAGAATACTCAAGTGAATCTAGAGAAATCATCTTCAATAACTAAGGTATATGAGTTTCCTCCCAAACTTTATACAGCAATAGGTCCAAAAAGGTCCATATGAAGCAAATACAAAATTCTAGGTGAATCACTCTTAGAAATGGATTTTAAACTATTTTGGGTTTGTTTGCCTAATTGACAAGCCCTGTATAGTCCTTCCTTCTTGTAAGAACCAGAAGGAAGCCCAATAACAAGGTTGTCCTTGGATAGTTTATCAATAGTCTTAAGGTTTATATGACCTAATCTTTTATGCCATAAATCATTTATTTTATTAATTTGATTAAACAGGCAAATTTCTGAATTAACAGAATTAAAATTAACTAAGTAAATATTACCTTGTTTAATACCAGTTAAAACAATTTTGTTTTTATCTAAAGTCATAAAACATGATGACTTATTAAAAGATAGTTGATAACCTTCATCGCATAACTAACTTATGGAGATGAGGTTATGTTTGAGACCATTCACATAAGCTACCTTCCTGAAGGTAACTACTCCAACTTTGACATTGTCATAGCCTTCTGTTTGTCCATAGTTGGAGTCTCCAAAGATTACTTTAGGTCCAAGCTTAGCTCTAAAATCTTTTAGATTTTCTTTGTATCCTGTCATATGTTTTGAGCAACCACTATCCAGATACCACTATTCCTCTATGGTAGGATAGTTATTTCCCTGCATGAAACAAATTAGATGTTTTTGACCCAGGCTACCTTGGGTCCTACTTTCTTGATATAATCAGTAGAGATAAAAGAATATTCACGTTGGTCTTTATAGCCCAGTGGATGATATCTTCTAGGAGGAATTATCCACTAAGTAAAAGGATTCTTAAAATTATGTGTTTGATTATATTGTTGAAAAGTAACAAAATTTTTGTTATGAAAATTTGGGTTCGATGAATTAGAATTATTTCGTCGAGCTTCGTTTGACGAATAGTACTGATTTCGTCGAGCTCGGTTCACAGAATGATAGTATTCATTTTCTACATTCTGCATTCGTCAATCTCTGTTCGACGAATCATATTGATTTCATCGAGCACCAACTGTTGAGTAGTTATACCCAAATTATGGGTTCATAGTTCGTCGATCGTCATTCGACGAATAATACTGATTTCGTCGATCTTGGTTTGACAAATTTTGTTGAACATAATTTTATGAAAATTTTTAGTTTGTTTAGGCTTGTTCTTTTGTGAAACCTCAGTAGCTTTTTCTAAATTTTTTAATTTCTCTTTTCCTTTTTCATAGATAAATTTAAAAGGATTGTTTAAAATATTTTTCTACACAAGATGAGGTTGACTTGATGAAGCTCCCAAGCCTAATTTACCATTTAGCCTGGCAGTGACTGGGCTTGTGATATTCATCAATTTGATGCTTCTCCCATTAAGGGATTCTTCAAACTTCTTTGCCTCAGATAATTTTTTTTCTAATAAAATTATTTATTCCTTAAGAATTTTTAAGTCTTCCTTAAGTTTAGTTTTTTTTAGAAGACAAGTTATTCATTTTAATTAGTTTGTCTCTGAGAAGTTTTATTTCCTTCTCAGATTTTATTAAGTCATTACATAATAATTTAAAATCTATTTTAAATTGATCTGAAGTAAAATCAAATGAGGAGATTACCTGATCTTCTTCAGATTCTGATTCAGACTCAGAATTGTTGCATGATGCATTGATTGCCATCAAGCAGACTTCCTTAGCCTTTGCTTCTTCTTCATCTTCACTTATGCTAGATGAAGATTTAGATTCTATATCACTCCAAGTTTCAGCCACAAATCCTCTCTCCTTCTTCTTGTGTTTACTGGAAGAAGGTTTGTTGAAGTGCTTCTTAGAGTCTTTTTCTTTCTTCTTGTCCTTCTTTTGATTATCAGGACACTCTGGAAGAATGTGTCCTGGCTTCCTGCAATCATAACACATAATTTCTTTAGTTGGTGTCCTATCATACCTTGGTTTGTCTTCATTTCTCGAAGATCTTCTCCTAAAGTCTTTCCTTACCATTTTATAGAATATCTTAGCCAAGAGACCTATAAGATCTTCATTCCCTAGAGATTTTTCTTCTTCCCCAGTAGCTTGGAAAGCAATACTTTTCTCTTTCCTTACTGGGGGTGAAGACTTCTGTTCAGCTTCTCTGGTTCTGATGAGCTGCTCATAAGATTTGAGCTTGCCCAACAGGGTCTCTTTTGTAATCTCATTTAAACTTCTGGCTTCTTTAATTGGTCAGATCCTTGAATCCCATGCGCTAGGGAAACACATGAGGATCTTATCATTGACTTCTGTCAATGTGATGTCCTTCTCTAAGGTTTTTAGCTCATTGATAATGAGACTGAGTCTTGTGTACATCTCAGCAACTGATTCAGATTCTCCCTTCTTGAAATTCTCATATTGAGAGATCAAGTGGGATCTTTTGTTCTTTCTCTCATTAGCTGATCCAGCAACCATTGTGTTGAGGGAGTTCCAGATGTCCCTTGCTGAAGAGTATTCAGCAACCTTCTAGAAATTATCATTTGACATTGTTTGAGCTAAGATGTTCATAGCTTTGGCATCAACAATCTTTACTTTCTTCTTTGCTTCTATCCATTCTAGAGGTGGGGTAACACTTGCACTTGTTATTGCCACTAGTAGAGGTGGACCTGTCAAGATAGAGTTGTAGATATCTTCATCAATAGAGTTTATATAAAGCCAAATAATTGTCTTCCATAGTGCAAAGTTATTTATATTGCACAGAGGAGGTCTAGTGCTTGAATATTCCTTATTTTGTGCCATGATAAATTTTTAGGTAAAAATAAAATCTATCAGATCTTACGGTTCAGGTGTTAGCCTATGAAACCAAAGAACCTTCCCTCTGATACCAATTGAAAGTGAGGGATAGATCTACTTTACACTAGAGGGGGGTGAATAGTGTATTTTAAAAACTTTAATTTATTTTATAGCGGATTTAAAGTAGGTGATATATATATATAAAGGAAAAACCACAGCACACAAATAAAATGAATAACAATCACAAATGACAGAAGGAAATTTATAGTGGTTACCCAATAAATCTGGGTATGTCCACTCTTCTACTACCCTAGTAGGAATCCACTATAGGTTTTTGATCAGGTGCCCTGCCACCACAAGATCTATTTTCTAAGGGAGATCTAGCAACCCTTTGAGCTTTTGACCAGGTGCCCAAAAACCAACTTAAGTATTTTGATCAGGTGACTTAGAAACCAAGAGGTCAACTTTTGAAGGGAGTTATAACCCTGTACACAGTTTAGAAAGGTAAATTAAAAGAAAATGATGATGTTGTATTCTCTTTCAACAGTCTCTGAGAAGACTAAGTGGATGATGCAAAAGGCTCCCCTTAATTTGTGTAGAGATTGTGATCAGGAGAGGGAGACTTTTCTTCAGGGTGTAGGTCTTCAAGAGCAATATTTATCTCCAGTAGCAATTCCAGACTGATGTAAAATTTGATTGTTTCTTGGAGAGTAGAAAGCTTGTTACAAAAACTGTGTGTCTGTCTATGTTAATATGTTTATCTGTTTGAATCTGTAAGTAGTAATTTTTCTGAATATATTCTCTGAGAAAATTTCAAGCATTTGAATTTTGAAAACATTCCTTGAATAGATCTGGAGATTCTCTGAGAATTTGTAACGGTTGTATTCAAATATTTAGAATAAAAACATTCCTTAACTGCTTTGCTGATTAAGTAAAATATTGACTCTTTGATCAATCCATATTTTAATGCTGCCAGGAATGGCTATATTCTTTAAGAATATTTAACATTAAATACAAGAGCATAATTGATTGAAATTAAGCTGTTAAAAATATTCTGCTTCTGAAAATAAAATTGTCTGAATACTGCAGAGAATTAGTGAACTGAACAAAACTTTCGTCGATCTGAGCTTGGAGTTTGTCAAACAGAATCTGTTATTCGTCGAACTGAGCTTGGTTATCGTCTAACTGAATCTGCAAAGCTGAGATCAGAGTTCGTCGAACGGAACTCAGCTTTTGTCGAGCTAAACCCAGATGAAGAACTCTGAGTTCGTTGAGATGAGCTCGGCGATCGTCGAATTGCGCTCAGCTTTCATTGAACTAATTTATGCATTCGTTGAACTTCTTTTCTCTGGAGTTCTTCTAAAGTAGAAATCCTGAAAAGAATAACCTATGACCATAGACTATACATGTTGGGTCAAATTAATCATCCTAACCAAGTGATAGTGATCCTAGCCCAAATCAGTAATATGGTTCCAACATTATTGTAGCCCTTTTGGCAATTTTGTACTCAGATATTATAGAAGCCTTATTGTTGCTTCTTTTTATTGATGTACTAGTTGGATTTTTATACTTATGTGGATTTTGACTTCTGTTTGTTCTTTATGTTGGGTTGACATGAGTGATATATGTTTTAGCTAGTAGGATAGACGTCTTGTAGTATCGGTCAACCTGTATGTTTGCATTACTGCAAGGCGGTTGTTCTGGGCATAAGACTCCCCTCGGTCGTGTCTTGTGTTTCGGGAGGGGGGGTCTTACAAATGGTATCAGCTTGCAAAGATCCTCAACTAAAGAAGTCATTGAACAATGGTGCCACCCTCGTTCGATTGGTCAGTTTGCGAACAAACTGACATAACGGAAGCAGTGGTGTGCCTATATGTAATTCACACTAAGTATGTCCAATTTTTATCCTACGATTAGCTAACCTAACCTTAGGTTCGTACCTTTAAACGTAGATCTCCTAAAGTTTGGATGATCGCGGGAACGTAAAATTATTTTACAAAGGCTTGCGAGATTCCCTAGGGCAAGCAGAGATAATATATATGGAAGATTCCCTTGGACAAGCACTTTTGTTTATAGTGGACTTGAGCCTGGCAGACAAAATAGATATGGCAAAGAGGCTAGAAGCAGACCACTTTGGGGGTCCATGCTAGTAATAAGAGACCCGCTGAAGGAGTAATGGAAGAAAGACCCAACTTCAGGATGACAACCACGAGGAGGAAATTAATACGTTATAAGCATTTGTCCTTAGTTTGCCTAATATATGCTAGGATTCTATCTTTGAGTCTTTATAATTGATACTTAGGCACCGTGACTATTAGTGGGAAACCAGCCTACACCATATTTGATACCAGTTCCACACATTCATTTGTCTCGGCGGACTTCATTAAAGATTTAGATGACATGCAATATTTCACTGATGTCACTCGGAGAGTACGCCTTCCAGATGGCTCCGAGATTACGTCATCCACCAAGTGCGACTTGGAAGCATACATTGAAGGAAAACCTTTTGAAACCCCTGCAACGGTGTTAAAAATCCCAGAATTTGATCTCATTCTGAGCATATCGTTGTTGGATTGGCACCACGCCAAGATAGATTGTGTGGCGAAGCAAATCACCTTGAGGCATGGAAACTCAGAGGTCATTTTCCAAGGTATCAAATTTGCACCTCGTATGTTGTTGTCTTCGATTCAGGACCTTAAGGCCCATATAGAAGGGGATGAAGTATACATGATATGTTTTGAATTAAAAGAGATGGAACCAAGTATGAAAGATGTGTGGGTATTGCGGGACTTCCCTGAGGTATTTCCTGAGAAGTTGTCAGGATTACCCCCATATAGAGAGGTAGACTTTCATATTAAATTAGTACCGGGTGCTAAGCCTGTCTCGGACCCCTTGCTGAATGGATCCAAAGGAACTCACTGAGTTTAGAGTTTAGTTGCAAGAGTTGGAAGAAACGGGGTTTGTTCGCCCCAGTTCATCACCACGGGAGCCCTTGTATTGTTTGTTAAGAAAAAGGATAGGTCACTACAGTTGTGCATTTACTACCGAGAACTCAATCGATTAGCGGTGCAGAACACCTATCCTCTACCCCGGATCGATGAGTTGTTCGATCAGTTAGTGAGAGCGCATTGGTTTTCCAAATTGGATCTATGATCAGGGTACTATTAGTTAAGAATACAAGAGGAAGATATCCTGAAGACAGTGTTTAGCTTGAGATATGGTTTATACGAGTTCACGGTGATGCCATTTGGACTCACAAATGCCCCTTCTACGTTCATGAGTTTGATGAATAGGGTGTTTGAGCCGTATTTAGATATCTTTGTCATCATCTTCATCGATGATATTTTGGGCTATTCGAAGATGGAAAAGGAGCATGTCGAGCACTTGGCCTTAGTTTTGAAGAAGATAAAAGAGCATGCCCTGTTTGTTAAGTTCAACAAATGCGAATTTTGGCTCCAAGAAGTTGCCTTCTTGGGTCATGTGATTAGTGGACCTGGGTTAGTAGTAGACACGGCTAAGGTGTGTGCCGTAAAGGAGTGGTCGCCTTTGAAGTCAGCGGTCAATATATGGAGTTTCCTTGGACTTGTTGGTTATTATCATAAGTTTGTGAAGGGATTTTCAAAGATAGCCCTTCCTCTCACTACCCTAACAAAGAAAGGTATGACATATGAGTGGACACCTCAGTGTGAAGCTGTGTTTAAGAGCTAAAGGATTGACTTACCACCGCACCCATCCTAGCTCTTCCATCAGGGAAAGAAGGATTTCAGGTTTACACGGATGCGTCCTATCAAGGGATGAGAGCAGTGTTGATGCATCAAGAGCATGTGATTGCTTACGCTTAAAGGAAGTTGAAGAAGCATGAAGTTAATTATCCGATATATGATTTGGAGTTAGGAGTAGTGGTGTTCGACTTAAAGGTTTGGAGGCACTACTTATATGGCGTCCACTGTGAGATCTTTTCGGATCACAAGAATTAGAAGTATGTTCACACTCAAAAAGAGCTGAACTTGAGGCAGCGCCGGTGGTTAGTGAAAGACTTATTTCAAGAACCTAAACACCTAGAGGGGGTGAATAGGTTCCAATTTTCTTTTATAATTCAGGCAAATTAACTAGTATAACACATCATAAAACATACAATTCTCAGAACATAAATCACAGCACAACAAACACCAGATTTATAGTGGTTCCCCAAGGTATGGGTACATCCACTTTCCCTCTTTGCCTATTCAATAGAGAACTAGATTCATCCCAACTCCCTTTCACTTTCTCAGATCCAAGATCTTACAAATCAGAACCAGATGGTTCTTACACCTCAGACTTACACAAGTCCTACCTCAGATTCTTCCCAAGAATCCTACCTCAGGCCTCAGCCCTACCTCAGCCTTTATCACTAGGCTTACAACTCAGACTTTCACAAGCCCTACACCTCAGGCACTCAGCCCTACCTCAGCCTTTATAATTATAGGTTTACAACTCATATCTAGCAAAAGATCCTACAAGTAATTGAGTATTTGAAAGATACAAAAATATCACCAGATAGATCACTCTATATGTGTGAGCTTCTTGATCAGTTCTTGAATAAACTTAATCTTCAGATCCAACCTGACTTAGCTGTTTCAAAGCTTCTTGATAGAACAAAATAAGGTTGAACTCTTCTTGATGTAGAAGTTGATCTCCTGTCAGCTCCTTTCTTGAATTCAGAATAAGATCTAAATCTTCTCTGCAGAATGTTCAGAATTCGCCTTCTTAAGGGTCTCCCCTTTTCTTGTTGTTGAATTCTTTCTCTGGATGATTCACCCTTTTATTTCTATATCAGTTGTTCTTTTTGTTGTCAAGGATCAACCCTTTATATAGGCTTTCTCATGATTACCGGCTGATCCGGTTTGTAACAACCTTCTGACAGTTATGACAAAGGTGTAAGACCTATTGATTAGGACAACTGTCGAGTCACTAGTCATGACAGTTGATTCCTCAAAGACTTTACAATTCAACATGAACCACTCAGCAAACTGCTTCAAATGTGTCGACACAAATAGACTAAGTGTCGACATAAGTCTTGGTGATGTCGACACAACACTCCATGTGTTGACATAGTCATTATTCTGCTACTCGACACATCTTCTATTTGTATATGTAGACACAAGTCCTGTGTGTCGACACAACTGCTCCTAGTCTTGACATAACTGCTGCAGACAAATGGCGTTGAGTGTATGTCTAGCTGTCGTTGAGTGTGTGTCGACACAAGTCTTGTGTGTCGACACAACTACTTCTGGTCTTCACATAACTGTTGCATACAAATGGCGTTGAGTGTATGTCTAGCTGTCGTTGAGTGTGTGTCGACACAAGTCCTGTGTGTCGACACAACTGCTTCTGGTCTTGACATAACTGATGCAGATAAATGGCATTGAATGTATGTCTAGCTATCGTTGAGATTGTGTCGACACAAGCCTTTAGACTCAGAATAGTTGTTGTTGTAAGATGGTGTTGAGTGTGTGTCTAGCTGTCGACACAAACCTTCTTCAGGTGTCGACACAATTCCTAAGTGTCGACACATGCCTTTCTTATGATGTCGACATAACTCCTGGATGTCGACATAGCTTCTGCTTTAGGTGTCGACACAATTCCTGCCTTAGGTGTCGACACAATTCTGGGTGTCGACACAACTTCTTCAAGTGTCGACACAATTCAGGGTGTCGACACAACTTCTGCTTTAGGTGTCGACACAATGCCTGGGTGTCGACACAGCTTAGCTTCTAGTGTCGACACAGCTTCTGGGTGTCGACACAACTTTGCTTCTGGTGTCGACACAACTTTGCTTCTGGTGTCGACACAACTTCTGGGTGTCGACACAATTCTTCACAAGTGTCGACACTTATACTTAGAAATATTTCTTACAAACCTTATACCTACACAATGAAACTCAAACATCCATCAAATACAAATTGATGTATATCATTGAGTAAGATGAGGCTTCTCCAAATCTGGTACATAATTTCCAGTGTACCCAACAATCTCCCCCTATTTGGAGAAGTCATAACCCTTAGTCAAAGATATTCATCTCTCATAATAAAACACATAAAAATAGATGTACATACATTTCAGTGCAAGATAACATAAAACAATGTAAACAGCTACAATCAATTGTGAAGCTGATTTTATTTATTAATCAGAAAATTCTGGGTTTATAAGTTTTTCCTTAGAACAAAAGCAAAAAGTTACATTGTTCTATACATAAGCCTATCTATCCAATGATTGACTAGGCTCCTTAATTACAATGCCTTTTCCAGATTGAATTTTTGCCTGCACAGTAGATTCTATATCATCAGCAAGTTTCTTTCCTTTGAGATCCTTTTCCTTCTGTTCTTCAGCCTTTATCCTTTGCCTTTCAAAATAATAAAAGGGCTTGGGAAAGTACCTGTTAGGCTCCAGAGCATTAGTAGTTAACTTCCCAGCTTTTGCACTCCTTCTGAACTGAAGAATGGCTTCTTGCCTAGCTTGATATTTGTTCCATTCTTGCTCAGAATACCATTTACCCCTGTCATGGGTCTTATCCGTTATAGCCTTCCAGGCAGTCAAAATGATATTCCTGGAAGTAGGGCTCTATTGTTCAAAATCTGGCTTCAACTCAGCCTATTCTCTTAACCTTTTCTTGGATAATTGTGCTTCCTCTTGAGCTTGCTTGGCAGCCTCTGACATTTCTATTTTTTCAATAATCATCTTTGATGCCTCCTGTGAAGGACTATACATTGTCTGCACTTCTTATTGAACCATGTCAAAGTCAGTAGGAGGGTAAATAACTCGTGCAACTTTAGGCTGATCTCCTTCAATATTAGCAGGTTGCACTCCAGACTCAGCAACATTGTCATCATCACATAAAGGAGGAAAGCCAAGTGTAGCTTTGATGGAATTAGAGACCAATTTTGCATGGTCAGAGCTAGCTTTGACTAACAATCTCTCCCCCTTTATGACTTCTCTAGATATATTGTAAGACCCCCCCTCCCGGAACACAACACACGGCACGAGGGGAGTCTTATGCCCGAAATAGCCGCCTTGCGGTAGCACTAACGCACGGGTTAGCCTTTACCACAAGACGCCTATTCCGCCGGCTACAATCCATATCACAACAATTATGCCAACCCAACCATAACAGAAAAGTAAAACTAAAAGCAGTTCAGTTCACAGCTAAGTTAAAGTCCAAAAGTAGCGGAAGATAACAAGCACAACAGGCTTGTACAAAAGAAACAAGAGTCTAGAAATGCTTTGCCAAACGGCTACATGAAAACACACACTACTGTCACTGACGGTGCCGATGGCACCACCACCTCAGGTCCTATCATCCGGGCCTGGCTGTCCTGCTGCATAGTCCGTTGCCGCTCTACCTGCGGGGTTTCCTCCTAAAAAGGAAGACGTAGCAACCGTTAGTCATAAGACTAAGTGGCTTCACATCCGCTCCCCCGGCGACTCCTCGGCACCGGGCGGAGAAAGGAACAAGGTACAATATGTATATATATATAAGCAAGTAAACAAACAGGTGACAGTAACTACAGTGGAGTATAAGCTACGCTACACAACTAGCAGTTTTACAAATATCAATAGTAAATGACAGTAGGTATAAGTACTCAGAATAGTAACTTAACTTATAAGAGTGCCCATACAAACTTATAAGTTAAGGATCGGCTTAACAGTAAAGGAACTCATCGTATAAGAGTGCCCATACAAACTTATACGATGAGGATCTTGTGTATGCAATGAATGACATGTTATGAATGTTATGTTATGACCGACTCATGCGCACGCACATGCAAGTTGCTATGTCGACACAGACTAGAAGTTCCCACTTTTCGAGCAGGTAGCTAACCTCTCAGGCGTCGTCCGTCGTGGCCAGACGGCGACAGTGGAGCGGGCGTCTCCACTACTAGGTGGTATCACACTACCTATCCTAGGCCCCCGTACGCCTCAACGCTAAGAACACAACAGCGGAGCTCACATGCGTACTATGGCTCAGAAGGGGTCTTGGGTAAATGTGCACCAAGAACACAGCCCAACCTGGCCTTTGATTTCGAACCGGATGGAACCTCGGAAACGCACGAGGTGCAAGCCCAACCGTTCTCATGGCACGGAGGAGATCTCGGGTTATGGACACCAAGTATCTAACCCTACCGCCCAAGGTCTACCCATTGGCTCCCATCGGTGTGACGACTGGCGAACCCGTAGACCTGCCACAATCATTATCTCAACACCGCGACACGATGAATCGTCGCACATCACATGCCCCAAAACAACTCACTCGATGCTACCCGTAGGGAGACTTCAACTCTAAGCATCGGTTGTTAATAAACCCCTTGGGCTCGGATTACGGTTACAAAATACTCCTCACATAGTGTTCATCATATTCACGCCCCTCTATTCACTGATTTCACCTCAATACTTCGCATAATTAATATGTTCAACATCAAACTATATAAATAAATTCAATACCAATCTCAACTCTTAATTACTAGCCTTCCCATCCAATCCATTTCCCTACTATTGCATAGTTATTCCTTATTGCACGACCAAATGAGTAACCATACTAAATTATAGTAACAACAACATTATAGATATATGGGAGCGAGATAACAAATGAGTAAATCACAATCATTGCAAGAGGGCTAGCATTATAATTTAACAAGTGCAATAACATAGGGTAGTCCGATACTAAAACTGGGATTCCCGGAGCTACAGGAATCCGATCACAATGCACAACCCCTCGTTGGAAAGGTATTCGCGAGGGCTACGACTTTCGTGTTGAGTCGATCACCCAGATCTGGTCGCAACATACCAGAAATTCAACTCGAATACGTACAGGAAACAGTTTCCTGTACAGGAATTTTCCCGAACGCAGCGGACTCGAACCAGCTTTCCCGTGGCTACAGGTATCGCATGGAAACGAGCAACCACTCGTTGGAAAGGTAATTTCGAGGGCTACGACTTTCGTGTTGAGTCGTTCACCCAGATTTGGCCAGAACACCTCCGAAATTGGCCACGAAGGTCGCAGCGTGCAGAAATCAGATTTCTGCACGCATCTTAAGGCGAGATGAACGGCATCCGTTCATCTTCTTCCTTGCAACGGCCTCGCATAAACTTCTCCAGAAATCACCCAGCCTTATTTCTCCTTTCAAAGCCAAACCCTCAACGAAAACCCCTCTCATCTCCTCTTTGAATGATGAGAAGGTTGAGGGAGACTAAACCTAGAAAACCTAGGTATGGCTTTAACCTAAGAACTCTCCTCCTCACATCAAGACTCTAAGGAGTCGATGTCTCTCCTAACATAACTATAGATCTAGCACTAAGGGAGAGGGGAGGAAGCTCACCTCAAGTCCAGCGGTACCACCATGGCCGGCCATGAGCCTCGCACTCCTTCGCGGCGGCATTGTTTTTCCCTTGACGGTGGCGGCGTTTTGATTCCTCCAAGGATGGCTCCGGCAAGCTCTTCCTCCTCCTCCAGCCAAGAACCCTCTCAGGAAATTTCGGGGCAGAAGAAAGGAGATGAAATGCTAGGGTTTCCCAACTTTTTCCTTTTTATACATCGCAGACACGGGTAGGCACACGGCCGTGTTCCTACCCGTGTTCAGGTGACACGGCCGTGTGGCATGCCGTGTCTAGGGCCGTGTTCCTCCCAGATCAACTTTCTGCCGGGTCAGGGTTGCGGCACACGGGTAGGGACACGGCCGTGTCCCGACCCGTGTCCTTGGCACACGGCTAGGGACACGCCCGTGTCCCAACCCGTGTCCTTGGCACACGGCTAGGGACACACCCGTGTCCCAATGCCCGTGTACCTCTCTGACTGGGAGCCTATTTTTATGAGGCACACGGGTATGGACACGGCCGTGTCCATACCCGTGTCAGCCAGAAAAGGCATTTTGCCTTGTTTTCCTCATTTCCCGTACGTCCGCACCTGTTCCCCCACATCCCCCATTGGGCTCACCACAGCCCCCTTGACTCGAATACGCAATCAAGGGGCCTAGCGCGAATTGGGACGTTACAAATCCTATAAACAAAATAAAAGATTTCGTCCCCGAAATCAGGGTAAGCCTATGGGAGTGAAACACATAAAAAGGGAACTATGCTTTCAAATAAAATTTTTACCTGGAGTAAATAATTCCGGGTAGCGCCCTTGCATCAAATCCCTTGGCTCCCATGTGCACTCTTCCTTCCCGTGATTAGACCATAGCACCTTCACCAAGGGAACACTTTTGCGGCGCAAGGTCCTTGTCTCGTTATCAACGATCCGCACCGGCTCCAGTCGCACAGACCTATCAGACGCCACGGCACCATCCGCCGTGGGGATATACTGTTCAGGTCGCAACAAAGCCTTCCGAAGCGACGATACATGGAACACGTCGTGAAGGTTCTCCAGCTCCGGTGGTAACTCCAATCGATAGGCCAGAGGGCCAATCCTTTCCACTACAACATAGGGCCCAACATACCTTGGGCTGAGCTTCTTGACCCCACGTACTCGTGACACTCCGTGCATCGGTCGAATCTTCAGGAACACCTTATCACCCACTTGAAACTCTACCATACGGTGCCTTGCGTTGTAATATTTCGCCTGTCGGCTTTGAGCCTCTAGCATTCGATTCTGGATCAACCTAACCATCGCGTCCGTGTCATCGATATACTCGTTTCCCAATGTCTTCGGATCTTCGTCTTGCACCCAGGACAAGGGTGTTCTACACCTCCTTCCATACAAAGCTTCATGAGGTGCCATTCCAATACTGGCTTGATGACTGTTATTATAAGAGAACTCCACAAGAGGTAAGAGCCTCTCCCATGGTTCTCCTTTATCTAGCACACACAACCTCAGAAGGTCCTCCAATGTTCGGATAGTTCGTTCAGATTGCCCGTCCGCTTGTGGGTGAAAGGCTGTGCTAAAGGCGAGGCGCGAGCCCAAATAAGCCTGTACAGCCCTCCATTCTCTTGAAGTAAACCGACCATCCCGGTCGGAGACGATCGTCTTTGGCACACCATGGTACCGCACAAATTGTTCCACAAAGAGACGCACTAGGACGCCCACTTGCGCCTCCTTCTTCATTGGGATAAATCGGGCTACCTTGGTCAACCGGTCAACTATCACCCACACAGAATCATTCCCCGAGCGCGAGCGAGGTAACCCGTGGACGAAGTCCATGGAGATGTCCTCAAATTTCCATTCGGGGATGGGCAACGACTGTAGCATTCCACCGGGGCTTCGGCACTCTGCCTTCACCATTTGGCAGGCCACACAATGAGTAACAAAGTACTTGACATCCCTCTTCATGCCCGGCCAACACATCGTCTTTCTCAAATCGGTGTACATCTTCGCGATCCCCGGGTGCACCGAGTACTTGGAGCAATGGGCCTCCTTTAGAATATCCTCCCGAATGTTGTCACCTTCGGGGATGTAAAGCCGGCCACGAAAATGGACGAGGCCGTCTTTTAGAGAGTATTCTTCCGTAGTCCCATCCTCCATCGACTTGAAAGCCGGGATTAAAGCCGCATCCTTCTTTTGTTCCGTACGGATCCAGTCTCGTATGCTGCAAACTATACTCATCGCGGCCAAATATTCTGTATACTCTTCCGGTTGATTCTTAAAGACCAAAGTGATTTCCATCTCCTGTAGCGTTCGGATTAACTCCATCCTCATCAAGCGGGATTCCGTGCTCGTTCCCGGTGCCTTTCGGCTCAAGGCATCAGCTACGGAATTAACCTTCCCGGGGTGGTAGTTCAAGGTGAACTCGTAGTTGCACAAGAACTCCAACCACCGCCGCTGTCTCAAGTTTAACTCCTTTTGGGTGTGAATGTACTTCAGATTTTTGTGATCCGAGTAGATCTCGCAGTGGACGCCGTATAAATAATGCCTCCACATCTTCAAGGCGAATACCACCGCTCCCAACTCTAGATCATGCACCGGGTAGCTGGCTTCATGCTTCTTCAACTGTCTTGAAGCATAAGCGATCACATGCCCATTCTGCATCAACACAGCTCCCATCCCTTGATACGACGCATCCGTGTAAACTTGAAAGCCCTCCTTCCCAGATGGAAGAGCTAGGATGGGTGCAGTCGTCAATCTGTCTTTCAACTCTTGGAATGCAGCTTCGCACTGGGGTGTCCATTCAAACGGCACACCCTTCTTGGTCAGCGTAGTAAGGGGAAGGGCGATCTTCGAGAAGCCTTTCACGAACTTGCGATAGTACCCGGCAAGTCCAAGAAAGCTTCGTATGTCGGCCGCTGACTTCAACGGCGACCACTCCTTCACGGCCCGCACCTTGGCCGGATCTACTGCTAGCCCCGCCCCACTAATCACATGGCCCAAGAACGCGACCTCTCGAAGCCAAAACTCACATTTGCTGAACTTGGCAAACAAAGTGTGCTCCTTTAGTTTCCTCAGCACTAAAGTTAGATGTTCGGCGTGTTCTGCTTCAGTCTTGGAGTAGACTAGGATATCATCAATGAACACGATGACAAAGATGTCCAAATAAGGGCTGAACACCTTGTTCATCAAGCTCATAAAGGCAGAAGGGGCGTTCGTGAGCCCAAACGGCATCACGGTGAATTCATACAAACCATATCTCGAACTGAACGCCGTCTTCTGAATGTCATCTTCTTGTATCCTCAGCTGATAATATCCCGAACGCAGATCTAACTTGGAGAACCAATACGATCCCACCAATTGATCAAATAATTCATCAATGCGCGGTAGGGGATAGGTGTTCCGCACCGTTAACCGGTTCAACTCTCGATAATCAATACATAACCGCAAGGTGCCATCCTTCTTTTTGACGAACAACACGGGCGCTCCCCAAGGCGACGAGCTTGGGCGAACGAACCCTGCTTCCACCAACTCCTGAAGCTGGACTCTAAACTCTGCAAGTTCCTTCGGAGCCATTCTGTATGGAGCTCGCGAGACGGGCTTGGCACCCGGAATTAGCTTGATTTGGAAGTCCACTTCCCTATGCGGGGGTAGTCCTGGCAGTTTCTCGGGAAATACCTCGGGAAATTCTCGCACCACCCGCACATCCTTGACTTCTAGTGCCAACTTCTTCAACTCGAAGCAAATTACATAGACCTCGTCCCCTTCCATATGAGATTTCATAACTTGGATTGAAGACAATAATTTACGGGGTGCGAATTTAATACCTTGGAAGATGACTTCCGAATCTCCATGCCTCAACATAACTTGCTTCTCCGCACAATTGATCCTGGCGTGGTGCCAGTTCAACCATCTCATGCCCAGGATGAGATCGAACTCCGGGATTCTTAACACTGTAGCCGGCGTTTCAAAGAACTTTCCTCCAATAAGGGTGTCGAAGTCGCAACTTGCTGACGACGTCATCTCAGAGCCGTCCGGAAGGCGCACCCTTTGAGTAGTGCCCGTGAAGTGTTGCACTCCCTCCAAGTCCTTCACGAAGTCCGCCGAAATGAACGAGTGAGATGCACCCGTGTCAAATAACGTATAGGCGGGCCTCCCGCTAACCATGACAGTGCCTAGGTTCCAAAAAGGTAATCACCGTTCAAAATTGCGCGTAACATTTGTATCGTAAATCTAACAAGTCATATAATATTAATAAATTTGCACGTACCGGTGATGACTTCCTGCGGATTTCTCTCCTGAGTCATATCCAATGCGAATACATGCTCCCGTGCATGTCCTTGATTTCTCCCTGGTGGTCCTCTTCCTCGGCCACGCATGTGCCCTCGCCCCCGTGGAGCTACTGGAGGGGGAGCAATAGGGGCACCACCGATCAGTCGCGGGCAAACTCGTCGGACATGCCCCGGTTGGTTGCACTCAAAACATATCATCTCACGCCGGCCCCCAGGTTGTTGATAATATTGCTGCTGCGGTGGTGGTGGTAAAGGTAGTGGTTGCGGAGTTGGGTACTCCACCCGATAGTTCCGGTTGACCCACCGACCGCCTCTGTGGTTTCCCCTTCCTCTGCCATGATCATTCCGCCTTCTATTACTAGGGCCGACTTCAATTACTCCTTCCGCAGGTCTCTTGCCACATCCCATGTGGTCCGCCTCCAGTCTCTTTGCTATGTCAATGATTTCTGCCAGGCTTCCATCGGCTATAAACAAAAGGGCCTGCCTCAGGGGGTCCCTTAACCCTTTGTAGAAGCGCTTCGCATAGCCTCTATCGTCCAACTCATAGGAATCGGCAAACCTAGCGAGGTGTTGGAACTCCCTCTGGTACTCCGTTACCGATTTCGATCCCTGCTTCAGCTGCAGAAATCTTTCTTCAAGTTCATCCCGAGCAGAAGAAGGAATGAAGTGATCCAGAAAAGCCTCGGTGAACTCGTTCCAACTGATGTCCGTGTACAACCGCCCTTGGAAGGTGGAGCCCATGAGGGACTTCCACCACCTTTTGGCGTGTAGCTCTAGCAGCGTCACTACCAATGTCACCGCCATGCTGTTCGGACATCTTATGCCAGCCATCAATTCCTGCACGGTATCAAGCCATTCCTCGGTGCGCACCGGCGATTCTGTCCCAAGATAGGCAGGAGGGGACAGGGCACGGAAGGTGCTCACCCAGTTGGAGCTTGGCGCTTGTTGCTGCACCGGAGCTTGCTGGGCTTTAAATGCATCCAATATGGCTGACAGCGTTTGTCCCAGTTCCGACTGCTGGAATTGTGAAGGGACGGAAGGGGTAGGAGTGCCCCCAACCGGCTCCACCTGCGCTGGGACCTATACGCAAGGTACAAACTAGGGTCAGGTTGGCTAAAACTAATGTCAAAGTTGGACAACTTAGTGTGAATTACATATGGGCACACCACTGCTTCCGCTAAGTCGGTTTGTCCCCAAACCGACTAATCGAACGGGAGTGGCCCATTGTTACCTGACTGCTGTAGGTGAAGATCGGCTTAGTCTGATACCATTTGTAAGACCCCCCTCCCGGAACACAACACACGGCACGAGGGGAGTCTTATGCCCGAAATAGCCGCCTTGCGGTAGCACTAACGCACGGGTTAGCCTTTACCACAAGACGCCTATTCTGCCGGCTACAATCCATATCACAACAATTATGCCAACCCAACCATAACAGAAAAGTAAAACTAAAAGCAGTTCAGTTCACAGCTAAGTTAAAGTCCAAAAGTAGCGGAAGATAACAAGCACAACAGGCTTGTACAAAAGAAACAAGAGTCTAGAAATGCTTTGCCAAACGGCTACATGAAAACACTCACTACTATCACTGACGGTGCCGATGGCACCACCACCTCAGGTCCTATCATCCGGGCCTGGCTGTCCTGCTGCATAGTCCGTTGCCGCTCTACCTGCGGGGTTTCCTCCTAAAAAGGAAGACGTAGCAACCGTTAGTCATAAGACTAAGTGGCTTCACATCCGCTCCCCCGGCGACTCCTCGGCACCGGGCGGAGAAAGGAACAAGGTACAATATGTATATATATATAAGCAAGTAAACAAACAGGTGACAGTAACTACAGTGGAGTATAAGCTACGCTACACAACTAGCAGTTTTACAAATATCAATAGTAAATGACAGTAGGTATAAGTACTCAGAATAGTAACTTAACTTATAAGAGTGCCCATACAAACTTATAAGTTAAGGATCGGCTTAACAGTAAAGGAACTCATCGTATAAGAGTGCCCATACAAACTTATACGATGAGGATCTTGTGTATGCAATGAATGACATGTTATGAATGTTATGTTATGACCGACTCATGCGCACGCACATGCAAGTTGCTATGTCGACACAGACTAGAAGTTCCCACTTTTCGAGCAGGTAGCTAACCTCTCAGGCGTCGTCCGTCGTGGCCAGACGGCGACAGTGGAGCGGGCGTCTCCACTACTAGGTGGTATCACACTACCTATCCTAGGCCCCCGTACGCCTCAACGCTAAGAACACAACAGCGGAGCTCACATGCGTACTACGGCTCAGAAGGGGTCTTGGGTAAATGTGCACCAAGAACACAGCCCAACCTGGCCTTTGATTTCGAACCGGATGGAACCTCGGAAACGCACGAGGTGCAAGCCCAACCGTTCTCATGGCACGGAGGAGATCTCGGGTTATGGACACCAAGTATCTAACCCTACCGCCCAAGGTCTACCCATTGGCTCCCATCGGTGTGACGACTGGCGAACCCGTAGACCTGCCACAATCATTATCTCAACACCGCGACACGATGAATCGTCGCACATCACATGCCCCAAAACAACTCACTCGATGCTACCCGTAGGGAGACTTCAACTCTAAGCATCGGTTGTTAATAAACCCCTTGGGCTCGGATTACGGTTACAAAATACTCCTCACATAGTGTTCATCATATTCACGCCCCTCTATTCACTGATTTCACCTCAATACTTCGCATAATTAATATGTTCAACATCAAACTATATAAATAAATTCAATACCAATCTCAACTCTTAATTACTAGCCTTCCCATCCAATCCATTTCCCTACTATTGCATAGTTATTCCTTATTGCACGACCAAATGAGTAACCATACTAAATTATAGTAACAACAACATTATAGATATATGGGAGCGAGATAACAAATGAGTAAATCACAATCATTGCAAGAGGGCTAGCATTATAATTTAACAAGTGCAATAACATAGGGTAGTCCGATACTAAAACTGGGATTCCCGGAGCTACAGGAATCCGATCACAATGCACAACCCCTCGTTGGAAAGGTATTCGCGAGGGCTACGACTTTCGTGTTGAGTCGATCACCCAGATCTGATCGCAACATACCAGAAATTCAACTCGAATACGTACAGGAAACAGTTTCCTGTACAGGAATTTTCCCGAACGCAGCGGACTCGAACCAGCTTTCCCGTGGCTACAGGTATCGCATGGAAACGAGCAACCACTCGTTGGAAAGGTAATTTCGAGGGCTACGACTTTCGTGTTGAGTCGTTCACCCAGATTTGGCCAGAACACCTCCGAAATTGGCCACGAAGGTCGCAGCGTGCAGAAATCAGATTTCTGCACGCATCTTAAGGCGAGATGAACGGCATCCGTTCATCTTCTTCCTTGCAACGGCCTCGCATAAACTTCTCCAGAAATCACCCAGCCTTATTTCTCCTTTCAAAGCCAAACCCTCAACGAAAACCCCTCTCATCTCCTCTTTGAATGATGAGAAGGTTGAGGGAGACTAAACCTAGAAAACCTAGGTATGGCTTTAACCTAAGAACTCTCCTCCTCACATCAAGACTCTAAGGAGTCGATGTCTCTCCTAACATAACTATAGATCTAGCACCAAGGGAGAGGGGAGGAAGCTCACCTCAAGTCCAGCGGTACCAGCATGGCCGGCCATGAGCCTCGCACTCCTTCGCGGCGGCATTGTTTTTCCCTTGACGGTGGCGGCGTTTTGATTCCTCCAAGGATGGCTCCGGCAAGCTCTTCCTCCTCCTCCAGCCAAGAACCCTCTCAGGAAATTTCGGGGCAGAAGAAAGGAGATGAAATGCTAGGGTTTCCCAACTTTTTCCTTTTTATACATCGCAGACACGGGTAGGCACACGGCCGTGTTCCTACCCGTGTTCAGGTGACACGGCCGTGTGGCATGCCGTGTCTAGGGCCGTGTTCCTCCCAGATCCACTTTCTGCCGGGTCAGGGTTGCGGCACACGGGTAGGGACACGGCCGTGTCCCGACCCGTGTCCTTGGCACACGGCTAGGGACACGCCCGTGTCCCAACCCGTGTCCTTGGCACACGGCTAGGGACACACCCGTGTCCCAATGCCCGTGTACCTCTCTGACTGGGAGCCTATTTTTATGAGGCACACGGGTATGGACACGGCCGTGTCCATACCCGTGTCAGCCAGAAAAGGCATTTTGCCTTGTTTTCCTCATTTCCCGTACGTCCGCACCTGTTCCCCCACATCCCCCATTGGGCTCACCACAGCCCCCTTGACTCGAATACGCAATCAAGGGGCCTAGCGCGAATTGGGACGTTACATATATGATCCCTCAGAATAGTCTATTGAAACCTTATCTGATCAGCCAGATATTTTGTACCTTCTTTGTAATAGGATTTGAACTTAATCAGGGTATCAGAAATTATCTTTTGAGAGGCTCCAATAGCTGTTTGGACAACAGCTAGATCTTCTTGTATTTGCTTTGATATTTCAGATTTCAGATCAGTGGAAATACTTCCCAGCTTTTTGAGAATTTCTTCATGGGAGTCTTTGAGATTTTCATTGGACCTAAATTGATTTTCTAAAACATATCCTTATTTGGTGGCAATGTCCTCAATCTCAATCTTTATAAGCTTTTGTTGCCAAGCCAAATATACTACATCATTGCCTCCCTTATAGAAGCAATCTGTCATCTCTTTCTTGTGCAGATTGACTTCAAATCTGTTTGATTTTATGTCCTGAGCCAGTTGAAACTGTAGTTCCTTATTTGACTCATCCACATACTTCTCTAAAGACTGCCTTTGTTCATCAAATTTTACTTGTAGTTGGACTAGTAAAGAACTGAAATCCATGCTTGGAGCAGATGGTGGAGTGACTGATTGCAAGGCTTTCTTATACCCTGAGCTCCTTTTCTTAATTGCAACTAGCTTCCTCTTCTTATCCATAGAGGCTTCCTCATCATCTGAGGGTTGTGATGAGCTTTCTATATCAACAGTTTCCTTATTAGATGAGGCATTTAGTAGCTCCTCCCCCTCAGTTCTTGGCAGGTCCTTTTCTATCTGTGATTGCTCCCCCTCAGTCCTTGCAGCAGGTAAATCAGAAAATAGCTCTTCCATAGTGAACTCTTCCTGCATCTGTATAAGAGGAACAAGATTAGTTTGGAAAACAAAAGGTTCTCCCTAGAAATCCAGATCTTTGTCCAGGGACCTCTCTAGAAAGGAGATACTTACTTGCTCATTCCGAGCTGTATCTTTTATCTGCACATCTTGTGCCTCCTTCTCAGCAATGTCCAGTGCTTCTATATTTATATCTGATACAATATCCATTACTGTATCAGATGCATACTCACTCCCTATAGTAGCAGCATAAATTCCTTCCTCTATAGCAGGTAGCTCAGAAAGTGCAGTATCTTGTGCTGTTGGTTCAGGAGTTTCTCTCCCTGGAGTAGTGACTATCTGCTGCTTTGGGAGCACACTGCTCTCTTCTTGATCTTGGGCATCTTTTTGTTGTCTGTCTTCATCTAAACTGAAGACCACTTCCTCTTCAGAATCACTAGAGGATTATGCTTGTTGAACAACTTCCTTCTTCTTCTTTTCTTTCTTGGTCTGTTTTTGTGGAGTAGAAACCTCCTTGGTTAATACTCTATCCCACCTAGACAAAATTCTGGTGTCCATTCTCCTCATATGGTTGAGTTTTGTTCCTGGAAGTTGGCTCATACATCTGGTATTACTGAAGCTAGACATAAGCATAGAATCCTTCCCAGATTTGGTTTCTTAATTCCTTCTTGTATTTTGTCAAATACTACAGAGTCCTAGACTATTTTTATAGTGAAGATGACCCTTGTCGTTAGATTGAACATGGAGACTGAAACTCTATCATGTCCACCAGTCTTATACAGAATGACCTTGTCTATGATTTCAGAAAGGAACTTCCCTAGAGAGTTCATCCCTTTCTTGGTTATGGATGATCCAACCTTGGTATTAGGGTTTAGCCCGCACCAGCTTAAGGCATCTTTTGTCATTGATGGAATGATGTCATTGTCATCCTTAACTTTAGGAAGTTGGAGTGATTTCCTAATCGTCTTCAATGTAAGTTTCACTCGGGAATCTTGTACGGTGGCTTGGATCTTCTTCCCGTCTATGTCCACGGTGGCTGATGAATAGAATTCCATGACTTCCTTCTTCCAGATCTTAGTCGATTCTGATACCAAGAATTCCAAACCATTTTCTAAAATTAGGGTAATTACACCCTGGATTTCTAGCGATGCTGACGTGAATCCACCGCAAATAAGCTCATAGCCTTCGTTCACTTTGTCTTCCTTGATTGGCGCCATTGACGAGAGGGGAAGAGAAGAGAAGTGAATGTCTAAGTCGACACAAGGTCTAGAGTCGAGAAATATGAAGGCGTAGTCGACCAGATTTTGGCTTCACCTATTTATAGTCTAGATGAAAAGGGGAGTTCAAAAGACGCGCCTTTGTAATAATACTAGGTCTCGACAATACTTAGGTTTAGTCGACACGTATATGTGTAGAAATACTTATGTTAGTGTCGACATGGACTGGTTATGTCTCGACACAGAGTGTCGACATTGATTTTTGTGTGTCGACACAAAAATCAGCTAACTTAAAGTCTCGACATAGTTGTGTCAATACCTATTCTTCTGTCGACACAGATATTGTTTCTATGTCGACACATCCATTTTCTTTGTCGACACAACATACTGAGTGTGTCGACACAAAGTCTGTTTATGTCGACACAAACTTGGTACTTAGACAAATTTCCAGATAAATTTTGTACTGAAATATTCTACTTAGGAATACTTGAGCTGACCTATTCTAGATTCAACATAGCTAATTCAATTTTAAAATAATTGAATTTAGTTTCATCCACAGGTTTTGTAAAAATATCAGCAATTTGATTATTTTTCTTTACAAATTCTAGACTAATATTTTGCTTTTCCACATGTTCTCTTATGAAATAAAACTTAATCTATATATGCTTGGTTCTACTGTGTGATACAGGATTCTTAGCAATAGAAATTGCAGTAGTTGAATCACAAAACAGTGGAATTCTACTTACCATGATGTCATAATCTTCAAGTTGGTGTTTTATCAACAATAATTGTGCACAACAACTGTCTGCAGCTACATATTCAGACTCAGCAGTTTATATAGCTACACTAGTCTGCTTCTTGCTGCACCATGACACCAGCCTTCCACCTAGGAAATGACAAGTTCCTGTATTACTTTTCCTGTCTTCTTTGCATCCTGCAAAGTCTGCATCTGAGAAACCTGTTAGTATGAAATCTCTATTCTTAGGGTACCAAAGACCTAGATTAGGTGTGCCCTTTAGATATCTCAAAATTCTCTTAATGCAGTATAATGAGATTCCTTTAGGCATGCTTGGTACCTAGCACAGACACATGTTGCATACATGATGTTAGGTCTATTAGCAGTCAAGTAGAGTAGGGAGCAAATTATCCCTCTATACAAAGACTCATCCACAAGTTTCCCTACCTCATCTTTGCCTATAGGCATACTTGTTCCCATTGGAGTTTTCATGGTGGAGGCTGAGTCCATTCCATATTTCTTAAGCAACTCCTTGGTGAACTTAGACTGAGATATGGATAATCCATTATCAGTCTGTCTGACTTGAAGTCCCAAAAAGAACTTCAGCTCACCCATACTGCTCATTTCAAACTTCCCTTGCATAAGTTTGGCAAACTTTCTACAAAGGTTGTTCTCAGTAGATCCAAAGATAATGTCATCAACATATATCTGGACTAGGATTATGTTGCCTTTGGATTCCCTAAATAATAGAGTTTTATTTATTTTTTCCCTTGAGAATTTATTCTCAATAAGAAAATCAGACAAGGTTTCATACCAAGCCCTAAGGGCTTGTTTCAAATCATATAGGGCTTTCCTAAGCCTATATACATAATCAGGATAATGAGGATCTACAAAACCTGAAGGTTGTTTAACATAGGCTTCCTCTTTTAAGTCACCATTCAGAAATGCTGACTTTACATCCATCTGATATACCTTGAACCCTTGATAGGCAGCATAGGCCAAGAATATCCTTATAGCCTCCAGCCTTGCTACTGGGGTAAAGGTTTGATCAAAGTCAATCCCTTCCTCTTACCTGTAGCCTTTTGCTACCAACCTGGCCTTGTTCTTGACAATAGTTCCATTTTCATCAAGTTTGTTTCTGTAGATCCACTTGGTTCCTATAATGTTATGATTCTTTGGTTTAGGAACTAGTTCCCAGACTTTGCATCTTCTTAATTGATTCAGTTCTTTTTGCATAACATAAATCTAGTTTTTGTCTAGCATGGCTTCTTCAAACTTCTTGGGTTCTATTTGTGACAAGAAGCTAGAATATAGAACTGTGTTCATGCTCTTACTCCTTGTTAGAACACCTTGACTTGCATCACCAATTATCTGGTGAGCAGGATGATCCTTCAGGTTTTTTCTAGCTGGAGGAAACCTGTCAACCTCAAGGCCTTCTTCATTTTCCTCCACCTGATGCTCCTCATTGTCTTTATCATCCAGTGAGTTTTGTTCTCCCCCTGGACAGCATGCATCTTTTCCATCATCCATCCTAGCAGGAGCTTCATCATTGATGGTCATCTTGTCTAGCCTGTCTGTTAGACCTGTAGAACTAACTGAATAACTAGATAATTCATTGTTAATCAATCTGGACTCATCAAAAATAACATGGACTGACTCTTCTATAACTTGGGTAGTCAAGTTATAGATCCTGTAAGCCCTACTATTATTTTTGTACCAAAAAAATATCCCTTCTAGGGATTTAACAGCAAACTTAGTTTGGTAGTGCTTACCATTAACTAGGACATAACACTTGCTAGCAAAGATTCTGAAGTAAGAAATGTTTGGTTTTCTGCCTTTCAAAATCTGATAGGGAGTTAACTTAAGTTTCTTATTTATGGATGCTCTATTGAGAACATGACAAGCAGTATTTACTAGCTCAACCCAAAAATATTCAGGGAGAGTAGTGTCATTGAGTAGAGTTCTACCTGCCTCAATAAGAGTTCTATTCTTTCTTTCATCAATTCCATTTTGCTGAGGTGTTTTAGGTGAGGAGAACTCCTTATGAATCCCAAATTCTTCACAGAATTTTGTCATACATTCAGACTGAAATTCAGTTCCATGATCACTTCTGATTTTGACCACTGAACTGTTAAATTCATTATGAATTTGTCTAACAAAAGTCTGGAAAACACTAGGGGTTTCAGATTTCTGCCTCAAGAAGAAAACTCATGTATATCTAGAATAGCCATCCACAATAACTAGTGTGCATACTTTCCTACCAAGACTATGAACTAGCATAGGACCAAACAAGTCCATATACAAGAGATATAAACATCTCAATGAATCTTTAGTATCTAGTGTAGGAAAAGAGGACTTGGTCTGTTTGCCCTTTTTGCAAGCTGAACACACTCCCTCTTTAATGCACTTGACTTGAGGACCATTCCTCACTAAACCCGTGTTAAACAGCAGTCATATAGACTTATAGTTCAGATGAGCTAACCTCTTGTGCAATTTTACACATAGTGAACTTTTCTCACCTGCAACTAGGCAAATGGGTGAGTTGTTATACTTACAATCTAGGTTAAGATAATATACATTCTCTCTCCTAGTGCCAGTCAAAATGATCTCTTAATCACTTGACCTCTTAATTTGGCACTCCCCTTTGTGGAAAGAGATGTCATAACCTAGATCACTAAGTTGACTTATGCTTATCAGGTTATGTTTTAGACCCTTCACATAAGCAACTTTAGTGATAGTAATTGAGTCACTAAAAATGTTACCAAATCCTTTGATGACTTCTTTTTCTGATCCACCAAAGATGACTTTGGGACCATTCTCTATGGGTGCATAGTCCCTCAACATTCTTCTTGTTCCAGTCATGTGTTTGGAACATCCACTATCCAAGTACCATATAGGGGTATGGTCACTTGGATTCACCTGCATCAAATAAATAATTACTTATCCTTAGAACCCAAATTATTTTTGGGTCCTAGGTTCTTGTTAGTTTGGGAAATAACATGTTTACCTACAGATTTTCTGATAGGTAAACTACTCTTAGTTTTAACACTTGTGTTAAACCAGCAATCCATAGCAAAGTGTCCTACCTTTCCATAACACCAACACTCAAATCTATTGTACCTTCTCTTAGGTACAGACTTCTCAACCTTGTTGCCAGCAGTCCTTTTAAGTGTAGGTGCTGGAGCAGCAAACCCCAAGAATTCCTTTTGAACCCGATGGGCTTGCCTATAGAGTGGCTTACTGGCATTTGCACACTTGCCAATGTGATCTCCATACTCACAGTGACCATGAGTAATTTCATGATCATACCTGTTTGAAGGTTGCATCACCTTCCTAAAGAAAATAGGGGACTTAGAGGCTAGTGGCTGAGCTGGGGCCTTACCTTTTCCATGAGAATTGGTGGCCCTAGGTCTTCTCCTAAAGCCTAGACCAGTCTTTCCTTTCTGAGGAATGAAATTGTCTATTAAGGCAAGATAGATTTGGATTAGATAATTTAGCCACTAACTCTCTTTCTTTCTGGAGTCTTGCCTCCAGATTCTTGACATGATTTTCCTTGAAAGAGATTGTGCCCATTTGAATGACAGTTATGTTCTTCAGTTTGGCAACCTCATTTAGTTTCAAATCAATCAGCTTGGCTGATTCTGATTTTGCCTGCTTAAGAGATTCAATCTCCTTTGCCTGCTCCTTGACAAGAAGCTTGCTCATCTTTAGAGCTTACAACAACCCACCATACTCATTAATAAGTTGATGTACATCCCCCTCAGAATCAGAACCATCCCCTTATCTTGAAGTTGATGCTACTAATTCTAATCCAGTAAAAAAATCAGAATCTAATGGAGAACTGTATACCTTGCTTGTACCAGGCTGATCCTGGCACTGATCATTTTCTGACTGAGCCATCAGCCCTCTACAGCAATAGTCTCCCACTCCATTTATGGAGTCCAACATTTATAGGAATTCTAGTTCCCTAGAATCCTCTTCTGTTGAGAATAGCCCAACATATGCTTCTGCATCATCTTCTTATCCTGATCCTGAAGATGAAGAGTCTGTCCAACTCTTCTACTTTTGAGAAACAAAGGATTTCTACTTCTTGCCTTTCACTTGATGCTTCTTCTTGTCCTTAGATTCAGTCCTCTTGTCTGGACAGTCAGCTATGACTTGTCCAGGCTTATTACAACAATAGCAAACAATCTTAGAATTAGTTTGTTTACTAGGTTTTGAGACATACCTGTCCTCCTTAGGAGTCTTCTTTTTCTTGTAATACTCATCCTTGGAAAAGGATGAAGATGGCATGGTTCTACACTTCTTCTTTTTCATGAACCTTTGGAACTGCCTTGTAAAGGAAGCAAAGTCCTCATCAGAGGTGTGGCTATCTGATGTGTTGTTGTCAGGAATTCCTTCTTCTGCCTCAACACTCCTTCTAGGTGGAGAAGGAGATTTTCTCCTGCCCTTTCTTGTGCCTTCAGCCTTGAAGGCAACTGACTTATCCTTGTAATAAGACCTGCTACTCTTCTCTTCCTCCTTTCTAGCAGTGAGCTACATTTCATATGATAGTAGCTTTCCAAACAGTGTGGGAGGAGGTGTATCAGCAAGCTTGGCCAACTCTCTGATGGCACAAATTTTTGTGTCTCAGTCCTTTGTCATAGACCTGAGAAACTTGTCATTTAGTTCATATGTGCTGAAGACTCTTCCTTATATCATCAGCACATTAACTATCCTGAAGAACTTTTTGTAACATTCAGCTATGCTGTCAGTCTTGGCTTCTCAAAAGCTCTCATATTTTTGATTCAGCATAGACTTCTTGTCCTCTCTGACTTCTTCTGTTCCCTCCATGTAGACAATCAGGGTGTCCCACATTTCCTTGGAGGTTTTACAATGTACCAAATTCTGAAATGTTGCATCATCTATAGCACTTACAATAATGTTATGTGCTCTTTTGTCTAGTGTTGCCAGGATGATCTCATCCTTTGTCATTTCAGAATAACTCTTTGGGGTTCTAATATTTGCATCCAGAACTGATACCTTCATTGGAATGAATGGGCCTTCTTGAACTGTGATGTATATTCTTGGATCAGATGCTTTCATGAACAACCTGACTCTTTCCTTCCATATGCCAAAGCATTCTTTCCTGTAGATAGGCAGTTTCATAGATTCAAATTCTTTTTGATTCTCACTTGAACCCATTTTTGAAATTTATTAATTGCCTAGGAGATTCACTCAGACTGTTAGGTCAAACTTTGAGGAACCTCCCTCTGATACCACTTTAAAGACTTATTTCAAGAGCCTAAACACCTATAGGGAGGTGAATAGGTTCCGATTTTCTTTTATAATTATGGCAAATTAACTAGTATAATACAGCACAGAACATACAATTTGCAGAACATAAATAATAGCACAGCAAAAACCAGATTTATAGTGGTTCCCCAAGGTATGGGTACATCCACTTTCCTCCTTCGCCTATCCAGTAGAGAATTGGATTCAGCCCAACTCCCTTTCACTTTCTCAGATCCAAGATCTTACAACTCAGAACCAGATGGTTCCTACATCTCAGACTTACACAAGTCCTACCTTAGATTCTTCCCAAGAATCCTACCTCAGGTCTCAGCCCTACCTCAGCCTTTATCACTAGGCTTACAACTCAGACTTTCACAAGTCCTACACCTCAGGCACTCAGCCCTACCTCAGCCTTTATAATTATAGGCTTACAACTCAGATCTAGCAAAAGATCCTACAAGTAATTGAGTATTTGAAAGATACAAAAATATCACGAGATAGATCACTCTATAGGTGTGAGCTTCTTGATCAGTTATTGAATAAACTGAATCTTCAGATCTAACCTGACTTAGCTGTTTCAAATCTTCTTGATAGAACAAAATAAGTTTGAACTCTTCTTGATGTAGGAGTTGATCTCCTGTCAGCTCCTTTCTTGAATTCAGAATAAGATCTGAATCTTCTCTGCAGACTATTCAGAATCTGCCTTCTTAAGGGTCTCCCCTTTTCTTGTTGTTGAATTCTTTCTCTGGATGATTCACCCTTTTATTTCTGTATCAGTTATTCTTTTTGTTGTCAAGGATCAGCCCATTATATAGGCTTTCTCATTATTACCGGCTGATCCGGTTTGTAACAACCTTCTAACAATTCTGACAAAGGTGTCATACCTATTGATTAGGACAGTTGTCGAGTCACCAGTCATGACAGTTAATTCCTCAAAGACTTTACAAGTCAGCATGAACCACTCAGCAAACTGCTTCATATGTGTCGACACAAATAGACTAAGTGTCGACACAAGTCTTGGTGATGTCGACACAACACTCCATGTGTTGACATAGTCATTCTTCTGCTACTCGACACATCTTCTATTTGTATGTATTGACACAAGTCCTGTATGTCGACACAACTGCTCCTGGTCTTGACATAACTGCTGCAGACAGATGGCGTTGAGTGTATGTCTAGCTGTCGTTGAGTGTGTGTCGACACAAGTCCTGTGTGTCGATACAACTGCTTCTGGACTTGACATAACTGTTGCAGACAAATGGCATTGAGTGTATGTCTAGCTGTCGTTGAGTGTGTGTCGACACAACGTCTTCTGGTCTTAACATAACTGCTGCAGACAAATGGCGTTGAGTGTATATCTAGCTTTCATTGAGTGTGTGTCGACACAAGTCCTGTGTGTCGACACAAGCCTTCAGACTCAGAATAGTTGTTGATGTAAGATGGCATTGAGTGTGTGTCTAGCTGTCGACACAAACCTTCTTTAGGTGTCGACACAATTCCTGAGTGTCGACACATGCCTTTCTTCTGATGTGACATAACTCCTGGATGTCGACACAGCTTCTGCTTTTGGTGTCGACACAATTCCTGCCTTATGTGTCTACACAATTTTGGGTGTCGACACAACTTCTTCTTCAGGTGTCGACACAATTCTGGGTGTCGACACAACTTCTGCTTTAGGTGTCGACACAATGCCTGGGTGTCGACACAGCTTTGCTTCTAGTGTCGACACAGCTTCTGGGTGTCAACACAACTTTGCTTCTGGTGTCGACACAACTTCTGGGTGTCGACACAATTCTTCACAAGTGTCGACACTTGTACTTAGAAAAATTTCTTGCAAACCTTACACCTGCACAATTAAACTCAAACATCCTTCAAATACAAATTGATGTATATCATCGAGTAAGATAAGGCTTCTCCAAATCTGGTACATATTTTCCAGTGTACCCAACAGTTAGAATTTTTGTGTGATATGAATTTACATTGAACTACCACCCCGGGAAAGCAAACTATGTAGCTGATGAATTGAGCAGAAAAGTACCAGGGTTGAGCCTGTGTCTCGATAGATGAGTATGGAATTGACTCGAGTGCTCGAGGAGATGAAGATCATATTGGTGTGTAAGGATCATCCCGAGATGTATACTGAATATTTAGCTTCCATGAACATAGTTTGTGACATTCGAGATCGAATTCGAGCAGAACAAGGGAAGGATGCTGCTCTAGCCCTTGTGATTAAAGTTATTGAGGATGGATCTACTAAAGAGTATACTATGAAGGATGGCCTCGTTCATTTCCGTGGCAGGCTCTACATTCTTAAGGGCGGTGAAATCCGGGAAGATATCTTGAGATAAGCACATTCCTCCAAGTATTCGGTGCATCCCGGGATTTCCAAGATGTATAGTGACTTACGAAAGACCATGTTCTGGGCAGGAATGATAAGTGCAGTTAAGTATTATATTACACATTGTGAGGCTTGCCATAAGGTGAAGGTGGAGTGCAAGAGTCCTGGAGGATGTTACAATCGTTACCCATTCCAGAGTGGAAGTTTGAGGATATCTCCATGAATTTTGTTCACGACCTTCCCCGGTCACGATTGGGGAATGACTCAGTTTGGGTAATTTTGGATTGCTTGACGAAGGTTGCCAGATTCATACCAATGAAGGAGTCACATGTTGATGTATTAGTGCATCTCTTTGTGGAACAGTTTGTACGGTACCATGGGGTTCCTAAGACGATAGTCTCCAACCGTGATGGTCTCTTTACCTTCAAAGAGTGGAAGGTAGTTCAAGAGTACTTGGTTCTTGCCTTACCTTTAGCACAACCTTTCATCCTTAGATGGATGGTCAGTCTGAGAGGACCACCAGAACAATGGAAGATATGCTGAGATTATGTGTATTGGATAGAGGGGAGCCGTGGGAAAGGCTCTTGCCGTTGGTGGAATTCTCATACAACAACAGTCATCAAGCAAGCATCGGGATGACACCCCATGAAGCACTTTATGGGAGGAGGTGTAGAACTCCATTGTCATGGGTGTAGGATGAGGATCCAAAGATCTTGGGAATCAAATATATTGATGATACCGATGCCGCTGTTAGATTGATACGGGACCGCATGCTTGAGGCTCAGAGTCGACATGCAAAGTATTATAATGTGAAGCACCGGATGGTGGAGTTTCAAGTGGGTGAAAAAGTGTTCTTGAAGATTAGGCCAATGCATGGAGTGTCACGAGTGCGTGGTAGAAAGAAGCTTAACCCGAGATATGTGAGGCCTTATGCTATATTGGAAAGGATTAGCCCTTTGGCATATCGGCTGGAGATACCACCTGAGAAAGAAAATTTTCACGACGTCTTCCATGTGTCGTCACTTCGGAAAGCACTACTACGGCCCGATCATCATGTCCCTGCCACAAATGGAACAATGGTAACTGATAGGTCTGTGCGACTAGAGCCGGTGCAGATAGTGAACATCGAGACAAGCTGTAACGCCCCGAAACTCAAAAGTGTGACGGGTGGCATTTTGAGCCAAATCTTGGATTTGGTAGAGGTGACACGGCCTGGGACACGGGCGTGTCATGCTCGGGTTCGGCGTTGGTCGCGTTATCGCCAATTTTGGAGTCAACGGTCGTCGGGGGGGTGAACACGGCCTGGGACACGGGCATGTCCCAGGGCGTGTCAGTCACTCAAAGCTTTCCACTCAATGATCGTTGAGTGATGGCGCACGGCCTGAGCCTAGGCGTGTTCGGGTCCGACACGGGCATGTGAAATTCGACACGAGTGTGTCCAATACCCGTGTCCTGCTGGGGTCATTTGTCGAGTTGTGTTATGGAAGCAACACGGCCTGGGACATGGGCGTATCCCAGGGCGTGTCTAGCACACGGCATGTGACACGGGCGTGTCATATGTCCGTGTCGTGCTCTGGTTGTTTTGGACCTGTGTCATTGGAGGAACACGTCCAGCTACACGGGCGTGTACTGGATGACATGGGTATGTCAAGCCTGACATGGGCGTGTCGAGTGCCCTTGTTCTTTTTGGGGCGCGACGGTTTCGACGGCGAATGAGTGACACGGCCTTGGACACGGGCGTGTCGCAAGTCGTGTTCGGCCCAGGAAGTTTAATTTCGGGCTGAATCGCAGCCGTTCATTTCCTTATTTTGGGATTTAATGGCCTAGGGCTCTCCATACTAGGGTTAAGGCCGGGATTGGGGGTTGAAACCTTCACTTTCACTTAGCCATTCTCTTTCTAAAACCTAGAGAGAAGGGAGAGCAAGGAGCTTGGAGTAAGAGGAAGATCCGCTCACCGGAGGAGATTCAGAGCGCCAAATCGCAAACCGAGCTCAGATCTGTGGAGACGAGATCATTGCGGTGCTTTTCATCCGCATAGTTTTCTATGGCGCCGAGGAAGAATGCTAGGGTAACAATTTTCATCTTAAGCATGTGAAGCTCTTCTTCCTTTGCATGGGAAAACCCTCTTCCGCGAGTATGCGGCAAGTTTGCGGTGTTCCTTGGGTAGATATGTAAAGTACCCTTGTTAGAGTCCAGAATCGTAGTACGGACATAGGCATGTTGTGCGAAGCCTACCCGGACAAGTTGGTCTGGATTAGTGATGTTGCATTGCATAGTAGCCGGAGAAGACTCCGTGCCATTGATTGTTTTCGGGTTTCTATGGGGTAGATTGCAGCAGGGATCCTTGGGGATTAACCCTAAGGCGCACCCGGAAAACTGGGCAAAAACGCATTTCTGCCATCTTGGTGGCCTGGGATCCAACCATGAACATAACTTGGTTATGTGCTTGTGCGATCGAATTTTGGGATCCGAGAGAAGCTTGACCCGTGCGTACGTCTTAAAGTGACTAGGCGGTGTGAGCAACGGGCAAGTGGATGTAGACCCGGGCTATCTGGTTTGGTGTTAGATACCTAAAAAAGGGACTGACCATTGGCATGGTCGTGCGAGTCTTAGTCTTCGACCGGAAAGACTAAAAATGCTCACGAGATTTCCCGTCCAAGGGATGGTGGTGAGACCATGGTTATGAACGGGTTCACCAAGTTAGTGCCCTGAGAGCACGGGGTGTGTGGTCGTGTGAGCCTGCACCTGTGATGTTGTGCTTATTCTCTATTTTACTTGTTATGCTAACAAGTGCAGGGAAGAAGCTTTGCCGCCCCGAGTTTGGGGGCAGAATCATTATAATTTGGTCAGCTTTAGCTGACCGTTATTCTTGTTTGCCACCATTACGATGATTTGTGCTTTCAGGTGCTGCGGAGCCGAGCGGCAAATAGCGGGCAAAAGCTCAAGTTGCTGAGCCGGCCCTCGAAGGCCTTGTGTGTTTACTTTATTAGTTCATGTGTGGCCGGCCTGCGAGCTAAAGTTTATAAAACATAATTTTATTCAAGTGAACTATTGTAAGGCCATAAGGCCAGTACTTTTTGGTACTTTGTATTTCATTCCTGTTTGGTTTGCTAGTGGACATTCATGCTTGTTGGCTGGGTTCTTATTGTTGCAACTTAACAAATTGCTTCCACTAGATGCTCTGTGTAGGACGTGTGTATTGGTTAATGGTTTTAACTAGTAACCCACCGGTCTGTCCGTGGTATATGGAATCGGGCCCCAGCCGGACCTACTGTTATATGCTATGTGACGGATAGGGGTGTTACAATTTGGTATCAGACTACCGGTTTCGGTCAGGCTTAAATGGATTCATGGAAGAATTCACTTTAAGGGGTGGTGAGCACATGTGTGTGTGTCATCGTTATAACATGCAAATAACCCATGAATTTCCACTTAGGAATGAAAATACACTTGTTTGAGGAACGTGCGTGTTCCTATAATTACGTTTTGCAATGTTGTTTGGTCTCTTATCGGTGTTTTGTACGATTATAGGTGACCAGGTGTGGTACTGGGCCGTCAGAACGGCTAGTTTCTGAGGCAAGCAGCGCACCAAATGATGCGCCTACAACACCTCCTTCAACTGAGACCATTCGATTGGTAGCAGAGGCTGTGTTTGCGATGATCAATGCGCAGCCTGCGAGGAAGGTGCAACAGCCTGCTCTTGTTGTGGAGTAAGTACCGCTCCAAGCAGCGGAGCCAAGGAGAGTGGAACAGGTGGTAGTGGATCCAGTGTTGCCTAGGAGAGCAAGGGAGAAGCAGCTTAAGCACGTGATGGGTTTCAATCCTCCTATGTTCTCGGGGACGGGAACCTTAACTCAAGCAGAGGATTGGCTCTCTAGAATTAAGAGAGTGTTGATAGCTATTGAGACTGAAGAGTGGCAGAAGACCACAATTGCCACGTTCTTGCTGGATGGTGACGCAAGACTATGGTGGGAGGGCTTGGAGCGACATCATTTGAGGGGTAGGCAGTTGACAGACGTCTCGATGGACGAATTTTCGAGACTTTTCTTAGCTCGCTACCTCCCCTCAGCTCAGAGGATTGCAATGGAAAATGAGTTCCAAAAGCTAGTATAAGGTGAGAGCAGCGTGGATGACTATATCCACGAGTTTACTCGATTAGGTCGGTATGCAAGCGTTACCTTTGCTGATGAGGAGCGCAAGACAAGCCGATTCAATGAAGTTCTAAGGGATTATGTGAGACGGCTACTATCGGGGCCGATTACGCAGGGTTTCCTGACCTTGGTCAACACGGCCCGGTCTTTAGAAAAAGACATGAAGAATGTTCAGGCAAAGAAGGAATCCAGTGGTAGGAATTCAGAGTTCAAGGTGCCGACTTCAAAGTCTGGTTTTCAAAAGTGGAATAAGAAGGCTCGGACGTCGAGTCCAGCCCCTTCTTCGGGTGCCTCGGGAGCAACTACCAACCGAACCCCGGGCGCTTATTTTACTTGTGGGAAGACGGGACATTTCGCCCGTGACTGTTGGAGCGGACGTCCTAAGTCAGAGAGGAAGCAGGGAGCAACCTATAAAGAAAAGGGCAAGGCGGTAGAGTCAACCGCGTCCCACTATGCTCCGACTCAACTGAGAGTCTACAATTTGGGCCAGAAGGAGTCCATCAAGCAAGTAGATGTGGTGACAGGTACGGTTTAATTTATAGTAAGTTAGCTTTAAATACTGTTACCTAGTGCTTGTTAGCTTATTACTGTTTGTATAGGCTTTGTTTTTATTCGCGATAGTCCGACAAGGGCACTATTTGATACGGGAGCTTCACACTCCTTTTTTTCCGAAGGTTTCATATCGTGCATCGGAGTCCCTTCTTCGATGGCGAAGTACAAATTGGACGTGTTGCTGCCGAATGGGTGTTATATGCGTGCAGACAAAGTTTGTGCTGTAAGGGTTCATATTGGGAGTCAGGAGTTCGACTTACTAGCGTCGTTGCTGCCGCTAGTAGAGTTCGATGTTATCTTCCGTTTGGACTGGCTTTCGGAGCAGAAGGCTTTTATTGATTGCAACCGTAAAGATGTCAAGCTGGGTGTTGGGGAGGAGACAACGTTTGCGGGATTGAAGGGGTCGAGCAAGACGCTGATGTCTGCTCTTCAGGTGGTGAAGGCAATTCGTGTTGGAGCAGAGCTGTTCTTCACGTTAGTGGAGGCTGTAAAGCCTAAGACCACTTTGGATGGTATCCCAGTGGTATGCGAGTACCCCGACGTGTTCCCGGACTATCTTACCGGAGCCCCACCGCAGCGAGAGATCGATTTCACCATCGAGATAGTGTCAGATGCCAAACCTGTGTCACTCTCTCCTTATAGGTTGGTGCCTAAGGAGATGGAGGAGCTAAAGGTTCAACTGGAGGAGTTTATGGAGCAAGGTTATGTGCGTCCAAGTTCGTCTCCTTGGAGTGCACCGATCCTCTTTGTTAAGAAGAAGGACGGAAGTTTGCGGCTGTGTATCGACTACAGAGAACTGAACAAGTTAACGGAAAGGAAAAAATACCCTATCTCACGGATTGATGATCTTTTCGATCAGTTAGTTAGGTCGTCGGTATATTATAAATTGGATCTGAAGTCTGGTTACTATCAGCTGAGGATAAGGGAGAGTGATATCCTAAAGACAGCGTTCATCACAAGGTATGGACATTTCGAGTTTACGGTCATGCCGTTTGGGCTGACTAATGCATCATCCAGATTCATGGATCTGATGAACAGAACGTTCAGGGAGTTCCTAGACCGTTTTGTGATCGTCTTTATTGACGACATATTGGTGTACTCACAGTGCGAAGAAGATCACTTCAAGCATCTGCATCTGGTTTTGGAGACGTTGAGGAGGAACGAACTATACGCAAAGTTCTCTAAGTGTGAGTTTTGGTTATCCTCAGTGGCGTTCCTTGGTCACATAGTCAGTGGAGAAGGAATTGCGGTAGATCCGGCGAAGATTGTTGTGATACGAGAGTGGCCTGTGTTGTCTTCGGTAGCGGAAGTCCGGAGTTTTCTGGGTCTTGTCGGCTATTACAAGCGCTTCATGGAGAACTTCTCGCGGATAACATTACCTCTCACGACGTTGACAAGGAAAGATCAGAAGTTTGTATGGAAGCAGAAGTGCGTGCAAGCGTTCGAAGAGCTGAAGAGTCGGTTGACCACGATGCCAGTGCTTAGTTCGATGAGTGGGACCGAAGGCTTTGAGATTTACAGTGATGCCTCGGGTAGTGGTTTGGGTTGCGTGTTGCTGCAGTATGGTAGTGTTATAGCGTATGGCTCGCGTTAGCTGAAAGTGCACGAAAGGAATTATCCGTTTTACGACTTGGAGTTGGCGGCCGTGATTTTTGTGCTAAAGTTGTGGAGGCATTATTTGTACGGCGTAAAGGTTGATATTTATACTGACCACAAGAGACTGAAATACCTGTTGGATCGGAAAGATTTGAACGTGAGGCAGCGGAGATGGATGGATTTCATGGGGGACTACACGTTCAAAATTCATTATGTACCCGGGAAAGGCAATGCAGTTGCAGATGCGTTGAGTCACAGGGCTCCCGCCCAAGCCAACTGGTTGTCGGTTCATGATGAGAGGTTAATTCGGGAGTTGGAGGCGTTAGAGATCTGTTGTGTGGACAAGCAGACTAGCGCCAAAGCGTTATTGAACTGGATGGAAGTTCAGTATGGCCTTGCTGATCGCATTCGGCAGGCTATGGAATTGGATAATAGCATGAAGGAGCTAATGGATGCAGTTTTGGATGGGTCAAATTACCATTTTTTCAATAGAAGATGGGCTACTAAGGAAGGACAATCGTTTGTGCATCCCAAATGTGGGAAATCTACGGGCGGAGTTGATGTACGAGGCTCATCATACCAAGTACTCAGTCCACCCAGGGAGCACGAAGATTTACCGGGACCTAAAGAAGTTATTCTGGTGGTCAGGACTCAAGAAGGATGTGGCACTATATGTGGCTAAGTGCCAGACTTGTGCCTTAGTGAAGGCAGAGTGCCAAAATCCAGGGGGTTTCTTGAAATCCTTGCCTATTCTGGAGTGGAAGTTCGACGACATTTCGATGGACTTTGTGCATGGCTTGCCAAGGTAGCAGAAGGGAAACGACGCCATCTGGGTGATCGTAGATCGGTTAACAAAGGTGTCGCACTTCATTCCGCATATGAAGGATGATTCAGTGGAGAAACTGGCGAAGTTATATGTGGATAATATAGTCAGACTGCACGGTGTGCCCCACAGCATCATGAGTGATCAATATGGGCATTTTACGTCCAATGATTGGAGGTTGGTGCAACAGATGCTCGGAACTAAGTTGAAGTTTAGCACAGTCTTCCATCCACAGACGAATGGGCAGACCAAGAGGGTCAATAGAACTATGGAGGACATGATCTGCATGTGCGTTCTAGACTTCGGAAAGCATTGGGAAGACCACCTATATTTATTGGAGTTTGTGTACAACAATAGCTACCAAGCGAGCATACAAATGGCGCCCTTCGAGGCCTTATATGGTAGGAAGTGTTGCACGCCGTTGTCGTGGCTAGAAACGGGTGAGTCAAGGTTATACAAAAAGCAAGAGGTGGAAAGCGCTACTTCAGTGGTACGAACCATTCAGGAGCGTTTGCTGATCGCTCAAGATAGACAAGCTAAATACTACAATGCCAAGCACCGGAACGTGGAGTTCGCAGTTGGCGATTGGATGTATCTGAAGATAAAGCTGTTCAAGGGTGTTTCACGGGTGCGACGCTTGAAGAAGCTAAGCCCGAGATACCTTGGACCGTTTGAAATTCTTGAGCGGATTGGTGAAGCGGCTTACCGTCTGATGCTATCAGTGGAGTTGAGTGGTCTACACGACATATTACACATATCAGTGTTGCGGAAGGTGGTGCAAGAGCCTTCGCAGGTGATCGCAGTTGATCAAGTACCGGTGGATGAAGGGTTGACAACTAAGGTCAATCCCGTTTGTATTAAGGACTCTGAAGTCAAGCTAATTCGTAACAAGGAGATCAGAATGGTCAAGGTTCGTTGGGACAATTGCGGTCGTAAGGAGCACTCTTGGGAATGGGAGCAGACCATGCTTGAGGAGTGCCAAGAGTTATTTCACTCAGGTCCCGCTTTTGGTTTTCTGTTATCTTTTCCTTTGGTAATTTCGTTGACGGAATTATTTTAAGAGGGAGAGAGTTGTAATGCCCCGAAACTCAAAATTGTGACGGGTGGAATTTTGAGCCAAATCTGGGATTTGATAGAGGTGACACGGCCTGGCACACGGGCGTGTCCCAGGGCGTGTCATGCTCTGGTTCGGCGTTGGTCGCGTGGTCGACGATTTTGGAGTCAACGGTCGTCGGGGGGTGAACACGGCCTGGGACACGGGCGTGTCCCAAGGCGTGTCAGTCACTCAAAGCTTTCCACTCAACGATCGTTGAGTGAGGGCGCACGGCCTGAGCCCAGGCGTGTTCAGGTCCGACACGGGCGTGTGAAATTCGACACGGGCATGTCGAATACCCGTGTCCTACTCAGGTCATTTGACGAGTTGTGCTCAGGCAGCAACACGGCCTAGGACATGGGGGTGTCCCAGGGCGTGTCTAGCACACGGCATGTGACACAGGCGTGTCACATGGCCGTGTCATGCTCTGGTTGTTTTAGACCTGTGTCGTCTTAGTAACTGGGTGATACTGGCGTGTCAAGCCTGACACGGGCGTGTCAAGTGCCCGTGTTATTTTTGGGGCGCCACGGTTTCGACGGCGAATGAGTGACACGGCCTTAGACACGGGCATGTCGCAAGCCGTGTTCGGCCCATGAAGTTTAGTTTTGGGCTGAATCATAGCCGTTCATTTCCTTATTTTGGGATCTAAATGTCCAGGGCTCTCCATGCTAGGGTTAAGGCCGGGATTGGGGGTTGAAACCTTCACTTTCACTAAGCCATTCTCTTTCTAAAACCTAGAGAGAAGGGAGAGCAAGGAGCTTGGAGGAAGAGGAAGATCCGATCGCCGGAGGAGATTCGGAGCGCCAAATTGCAAATCGAGCCCAGATTTGCGGAGGCGAGATCATCGCGGTGCTTTTCATCTGCGTAGTTTTCCATGGCGCCGAGGAAGAATGCTAGGGTAATGATTTTCTTCTTGAGCATGTGAATATCTTCTTCCTTTGCATAGGAAAACCCTCTCCCGCGAGTATGCGGCGAGTTTGCGGTGTTCCTTGGGGTAGATATGTAAAGTCCCCCTTGTAAGAGTCCAGAATCGTAGTAATAAAATAGGCATGTTGTGTGAAGCCAACCCGGACAAGTTGGTCTGGATCGGTGATGTTGCATTGCAAAGTAGCCGGAGAAGACTCTGTGCCATTGATTGTTTTCGAGTTTCTACGGGGTAGATTGTAGCAGGGATCCTTGGGGATTAACCCCAAGGCACAGTCGGAAAACTGGGCAGAAACACATTTCTGCCATCTTGGTGGCCTGGGAGCCAACCATGAACATAATTGGGTTATGTGCTTGTGCGATCGAATTTTGGGATCCGGGAGAAGCTTGGCTCGCGCGTACATCTTAAAGTGACTAGGCGGTGTGAGCAACAGGCAAGTGGATACGGACCTGGGCTATGTGGTTTGGTGTCAGATACCTGAAAAAGGGATTGGCCATTGGCATGGTCGTGCGAGTCTTAGGCTTAGACCGGAAAGAATAAAAATGCTCACGAGATTTGCCGTCCAAGGGATGGTGGTAAGACCACGGTTATGACCGGGTTCACCGAGTTAGTTCCCTGAGAGCACGGGGTGTGTGGCCGTGTGAGCCTGCACCTGTGATGTTGTAATTATTCTCTATTTTACTTGCTATGCTAACAAGTGCATGGAAGAAGCTTTGCCGCCCCGAGTTTGGGGGCGGAATCGTTATAATTTGGTCAGCTTTAGCTGACCGTTATTATTGTTTCCCACCGTTGCGGTGATTTGTGCTTGCAGGTGCTGCGGAGCCGAGCAGCAAATAGCGGGCCAAAGCCCAAGTTGCTGAGCCGGCCCTCGAAGGCCTTGTGTGTTTACTTTATTAGTTCATGTGTTGCCGGCCTGCGAGCCGAAGTTTGTAAAACACAATTTTATTCAAGTGAACTGTTGTAAGGCCATAAGGCCAGTACTTTTTGGTACTTTGTATTTCATTCTTATTTGGTTTACTAGTGGACATTCATGCTTGTTGGATGGGTTCTTATTGTTGCAACTTAACAAATTGCTTCCGTTAGATGCTCTATGTAGGATGTGTGTATTGGTTGAATGGTTTCATCTAGTAACCCACCGGTCTGTCCGTGGTATATAGCATCGGGCCCCGTCCGGACCTACTACTATATGCTATGTGACGGATATGGGTGTTACACAAGCAACTTGCGTCAGAAGAGTGTTCCTTTGGTGAAGGTCTTGTGGTCTAACCATGGGAAATAAGAATATACATGGGAGTCGGTGGACTTGATGTGGAAGCGCTACCCTGAGGTTTTTCCCCAAAATAAAATTTAAAACATATTGTATTTTCATGCTTTATCTTCCCCTAGCCTTAGCCTGATTTCGGGGACGAAATCTTTTATTTTGTTTATAGGATTTTTAACGTCCCATTTTGTGCTAGACCCTTAACGCTCATTTTGAGTCGAGAAAGCTGACTCAAGCTTGGGGTGCACTGGTAACAGGCGTCGAGTGATACTCGACAAATAGGGAGAATATGACTTAGAATAAATTTGAACTCGACAAAGCATCGAGTGCGTTGAGTGGTCTCAATGCCACTACACGGATTCTGACTTAGAATAAATCTATACTCGATAAAGCGTCGAGTGTGTTGAGTGGTCTCAACGCCACTCCACGAATTCTGACTTAGAATAATTCTTGACTCGAAAAAGCATCGAGTGCATTGAGTGGTCTCAACACCACTCGACGAATTCTGACTTAGAATAAATCTGGACTTGATAAAGCGTCGAGTGCATTGAGTTGTCTCAACGCCACTCGACGATTTCTGACTTGGAATAATTTTGGACTCAACAAATCATCGAGTGCGTTGAGTGGTCTCAACGCCACTCAATGAATTACGACTTGAAAGTATTCTGGACTTTGTAGGCATTGAGTGGACTCGATGCCACTCGACGAAGCGTCGAGTGCGTTGAGTAAACTCAACGCCATTCGATGAATTGTCATGTATACTCGATGATTTTGACATGAAAATATGCTAAACATTATAGGCGTCGAGTGGTCACGACGAATCTTGACGATTCGTCGAGTGAGTGTATGTACACACAATGATTTTAACTTAGGGTATTTTTCGGCCCAGACTTTTTTCTGATTCATATAAATGGGCTGAACCGGGTTTTCAGGAAATGCGCCAATTGACTTATTTGTACCCAGTCTTTTCAACAGGACTTATTTAAAGTAATAATAGGCAGTCTGACGGTCCAATGTTAGGGGGGACACGTGGAAAAGGAGGTCTAACCCTAATTCCTCTTATAAAAGGAGATTAACGGGAAACCCTAGCCGTTATTTCATCCCCTTGTCAAGTCGTTACCTGTGTCAAAACCGTCGGAAATGAAGAAGTTGCCGAAGTCCATTTTTTGGAAGAAGAGACGATCTACCTTTCCGGGAAGAATAATACCAACAAGGAGGAAGATGTCAGGAAGGATAACAAGATCCATGGCCGGAAACAAGGTGAGCTTTCTACCCACTCTCTTGGTACTAGATCTCTAGTGATTATTTCTAGGAGAGATTTCGACTCAAAGGGGTTTAACTTGTGAGAGATGAAGATCTCCTAGGAAGAGATCATGCTAGGACCTTGTCCTAGAGATCGATAGTCTTCAATCTCTCCTCTCTTCGATGTGAAGTTGATGGACTTGGTTTCGTGAAGAAGAATGGTCTATTGAGGGTGAATAAGGGAGGAGGAAAGTCATAATATAGTCTTGAACAAATAACTAAAGGAAGAAGATGAACCGATGTCGTTCATCTTGCTTTAAGATGCGTGCAAAAATCTATTTTTTGTGCGCAACAAACTTCAAGGCCGTTTTTGAGTGTGATACGATCAGATTTGGGTTTTTAACTAAACACAAAAGTCGTAGTCCTTTGAAAGGCCTTTCCAATGAATGGTTACACATTTTCATACGAGTCTTGTATCCTAAGGAAAGTTTAGTCGAAGTTGCTGCACAGTATCACTTAAGTGCACATTGTTTTCAAGTTAGTGTATAATTGGATCTGGACTCGGTAGAAGGTTGTAACAAGAAGATGTTGAGGTTTTGGTGAACTTAGTTTATTAGTGATCGTGATAAACAAATGGTTGATAGGATTCAGTCATTATATCCTTATGTAAACAAATGGTTTGGTGAAATATGTTTGTACAAACGGTTTGAAGGAGTTTAATAAACAAATGGTTTGGGAAAAATTTTGTGAACAAAAGACTTGATCTGATTTGGGTTTACAAATGATATTCTTGTGAAATCTGGTAAGGATGTGAATGATTATAATCAGGAGAATGAAACAGGTTTTGGAAGAGGGTGTGACGCCCAATAATTGCATATGAAACCCATAGCTATATTATCATGTTTGATGGATATGTGAAGTATCGTTATATTATTGTGGTTATCATATGGAGTTATACTTATTGTGAATGATCATGTGGAAAGGAATTGTATGGGGTTAATGCATGACCATATGATATGATGATTAATGGAACGTGTATAGTAGTCACTGCTTAGAGTTGTGTCTCCCTACGAGTAGCAGTGTGGGATTGGTATGATGTATAAGGTGGCTTGACACCTGTGTAAATGATGAACCCTTATGTGGTATGGAAATGTGGAAGGGTTGGAGGTGCGTGTGTATTTGCTGCACTAGAATGATGTGTTGATAAGGGACTCGGTATGGAGCCCTTGCGTGCTATTGAGCACGGGATGTGAATAATAAAAAGGGACTCAGTGTGGAGCCCTTAAATGTGAAATTTTATGCGGTGTGAGTTGACACGCGGTGTCATATTCCTAGGTTAAGGATAGTGTGGCAGGTCTACGGGCTCGCTAGTTGTCACACCGACAGGAGTTGACAGATATACTTGGACGGTTGGGCCTTGGTCCTCGGTGCTTACTTCCCGAGGCACCCTCCATACTAGTGGACGGTTTGGCTGTGTTCATTGGTGACACGCTCACGAAGACCCTCTCCGTGCCACGATATAGGCCAATTCATGTTGTGTTCTTAGTACACATCTACCCGAGACCCCTTTGAGTCGTAGTACGCATGGGCTCCATTGTTGTGTTCTTAGCATTGAGGCGTACGGAGGCCTAGGATTGGTAGTGTGGATGCCCACTCTACTATCACCGTCTAGCCATGACGGATGATGCCTGAGAGGTTAGCTACCTTCTCAAAAAATGGGAACTACAAGTATGTGTCGACATAACAGTGTGCATGTGTGTGCATGGGTGAGTCATCGCATTGCATTCATAACATTGCATTACATACACAAGATCCTTATCATATAAGTTTGTATGGGCACTCTTATATGATGAGTTACTTATTATTAAGTTGATCATTAACTTATATGTCTGTATAAGCATTCATATAAGTTGAGTTGCTTTCTTGTTGTAGGATCATACTTGTACACTACTGTTGATAGTATAACAACTAGTGTAGATTGATTTACTCACTTGTTGCACATATTGGATACTCTGATATTTATTAGTCTTATACCACCTACTTGTAATATTGCTTACATATATATATAGTAGCCTTTTCCTTTCTTTGCCCGGTGCCTAAGAGTCGTCGTGGGAGCGGATGTGATAGTCACTTAGTATTTATGACTAACGGTTACTACGTCTTCCTTTTTAGGAGGAAACCCCACAGATAGAGAAGAAGCAGGTTGTGTAGGAGGGCAGCCAGTCCAGGGTGACAGGGCTTGACGTGATGATACCATCACTGATGTCTGTTATGGATGTAAGTTTTTGGGAGACTTCTATTGTAGCACTTTAGGAAATTTTGTACTCTGATATTATAGAAGCCTTATTGTTGCTTCTTTTTATTGATGTACTAGTTGGACTTTTATACTTATGTGGATTTTGACTTCTGTTTGTTCTTTATGTTTGGTTGGCATGGATGATATTGGTTTTAGCCGGCAAGATAGGCATCTTATAGTATCGGTTAACCCGTATGTTGGCATTACCGCAAGGTAGCTGTTATGGGCATAAGACTCCCCTCGGTCGTGTCTTGTATTCTGGGAGGGGGTCTTACACCTGATCCCCCTGCACACTGATCCCATCACGCGTAATGAATGAACCACGGCAGATGTCGCCTCGCCGACGTCGGGCGGCCGGCCTCCTCCCCGGACATTGGCGCTCCCTCCTCTCGGCACGATAACCTCTCCCCCTGGCCACTGGCGTGCGACCGAGGGGGAATCCCCGGCAACCGCTCCCCCTCAACAGCCGGCTGCGGTCAAGCGAGTGGCTATGAAGGCTACTCCCCCTCGGCCGCCGGCCACAACCGAGAGAGAGGCAGCACGGGCCGCTCTCCCTCAGCCGCCGGCTGTGGTCGAGAGAGTGGTCGCGAGGGTTGCAACCCTTCGGCCACCAGCCACGGACGAAAGAATGGCTGCATGGGCCGCTCTCCCTCGGCTGCCAGCCGCGACCGCGAGAGCATCCGCACGGGCCGCACCGGGAGCGGCCAAGAGAGCGGTCGCGCCAGCTACGAACGAGAGAGCGGCCAGGTGGGCCGCTCTACCTCAGCTGTCAGTGCACCACCGAGGAAGCGGCCACGCTGGCCGCTTCTTCTCGGCCGTCGGCACGCAGCCGACGGAGTGACTGAGCCAGTCTCCGCTCCATGGCCGCTGTCGGCGGTCCTCCCCTCGCCAGCAAATTTGATGAAGAGTTCGTCGGCCGGCCGTGGGATTCCGCCCCCGCCGTCCGATCGTTTGGGGTCGTTCCCCGCCCTCCAATTCGCCTGTGACCACCGACTAACCTCCGGATTAGTGGGGGAATTTTACTAATAATTTAATAATTTATTTAGGATGCAAATAGAGGGATTGATTATCATAAATGCGCACCCCTAAACTATAGGAAAAATATTAATTTTTGGTGGTTATGGTGTGCGGATAGCCGCATAACCACCCCCTGGAGTCTATAAAAGGAGCATCAGGCCTCCTTATTTCTCACCTTTTTCCTCCCAGCCTTCTTCTTCCTTAGATCGAAGCTCTGCCGAATTTCTCCTACGAGCAGCACCAGAGCCACACTCAAGTCGCCCTCGAGCCACATACGAACCACGTTCAAGCCACCTAACAAAGCTCAATCACTCAGTTTCCAAGTGGCCATCACAGCCGCAAACTCAAGTGCGCCTCTTCTACGTTCAACACCAGCAAGATGCCTAGGGAAGCCCATCGTTGTAAAGTGCAATTTGTAATGAATGCCCGACATGACGGTCTGTCGTCTGTTGTGTGCTAAGTATTCTCTAACCTCAAAATTGTAATGAGAGGCGGCATGTCGCCCTCGATTCAAAAAACAAATTGTAACAGCCAGGAAAGAGTGGACTTTGACAGGCACAAATCCAGTCATATTGTTTTTTACCCAGTAGAGGGGTTTTTCCACGTTAAAACTTCATGTGTACGATCGATCTACTTCATTGATTGTGTGTGCGCTTGACCTTTCTGAGAGCTAAGGTGGTCCAAATATTCCGGCCCGACCGGGACATCGAGTTAGACCATAATAGTTTGGCACCGTCTGTGAGAATCAAGTTTCCAGCACCCTCAGAAGACAGTACCTTCAACACAACGGTACTCGTGACTAGAGACTATGACAAGAGAACCCCCCGCGTGGATATTCAAGGTCGCGTAGCCCGTCCTGCCGAAGAACCTGAAGCCCAAAATCACTGCAACTATCCTAAAGTAGTGGACCTTGATAAAAGGCTCACGCGCGAAGAAGTTCTCAACTTAATCACAGAAGAGCATGAGCGAGCCAAGCGAAGTGCCACTTCATCTAGCCGCCCCTCCATCATTGCTTGACATTTGCACCTGAGGTCCTGACACATCCAATCCCCTATGGTTTCAAGCTCCCAAAGATCGAGACGTACGATGGTACAAGTGAACCGTTAGAGCATCTGAGATATTTCGTAATCATGATGCAACTTTGTAGTGCCCCAGATCAACTGTTGTGCCAAGCTTTCCTGACGACTTTGAAAGGACAAGCTCGCACTTGGTTCCTATCTCTAAAGGAGGAAGAAATAAAGAATTTCGCAGAGCTATCACAAAAATTCACGGACAAATTCATTGCAAGCCGTCGAATAGTTAAAGATTCTTCCCACTTATCTGGGATCTGCCAAAGAGATGGTGAAACCCTCAGAGATTTTTTCCGTTGTTTCACTACAAAAGCACGATTGATCTCGGGCATCAGCCCCGAGCTCTTATGAGGATTCCTCTTAGGAGGGCTCCGCCCCAACAACTTCTATTCAACATTAATGAAAGAAACAACATCAAGTTATCATGATCTTATATGACAAGTCGAAGCCCAAATCGCCGATGATAAAGCAAGCGAGGCACATCAACGATAGTTCGATAGAGTCATAAAAAGGAGAAGGGTGCAAGGAGCTTCGTAAAACCCGGGGAAGAACAATGAATGTTGTGGCAGCCCACGTCCTCGATAGCTCCTGAAATTCACGCCCCTAAATACCTCCAGAACAAATGTGCTTTAGGCAATCCAAGGCAGTGAGGCTCTCCGTAAGTCCAAACCCCTCGCTAAAAATGCGGGGGACCAAAAAAAGTACTATGAGTTCCACCATGGACGAGGCACGACACAGAATATTGCTCAAAGCTTAAGTACGAGATCGACTATCTCATCAAACAAGGCCTACTAGCAAAAATCCTGTAGAGCTAAGCGCCTAGATTGCCAAAAGAAGATCAGCCAGTTGCTTGCTAGAATGTATTGGGGGGTAATCCTAAGGTGATCATCCCAAGAAAGGGCTACGTACCTATCAGCAAGGCTTCGCCTATTGCAATGTTTATGAAAGTCTTTAGTGTCAACTAATTCCACCTATGGGGAGGGGATAGGTGAATTGCAGTCTTTTGCGAAATTTAAATAACCTACACAATTAAACAAACACAGCACAGAAAAAAAAGCACACAAGCAATTATAGTGGTTCCCCGATTTGGGTACGTCCACTCTCCCCCTTCGACCTATCTCTCACCAAGGGATGACTCGGTCACTTCACCAAACAGAATTAAATCCAATCCTCACACTACGGAAGGCACCCTTCCAACCAAAGGAGTCACTACTCCTCCACCACGGGTTGCACCCAACCCTTACAACTAGGAATCATTATTCCTTTACAACAAAACAAAATTAGAATGTACAAGAAATACAAACTACACGTGTGTAGAACCCGCTGTCCCTATTCGTTCGTTGAAGCGTTATTGATGAAGACGAAGAGTCCATGACCGGAGCACTCTCTTGGAGAGGATCTTGCCAAGATCGGTGGCGGCAAGCGATTACGGCGGCGATGCTTTGTAAATCCAAACTTCTTGACGAAGCAAGCAAGGTCTACCAACGATCTCAAACGGATCAATCATCTCAATCGATTCAGAATGAATAACGATCCTCATTCAACAAATCGAGAGAAAATAGATCTCAAAATAGATGCGTGAGACGCTAGGCTTGCCTCGGTCCTGTCGACGGAAGGTCAAAGAGGACCTCTAAGATCTGCAGCGGCGACTATCTTGCGAGTGGCGACGGTGACGGGAGGATTTCCGCGATCGGCTAGGTCACGCTTGGCGGCTTCGATTTCTCGTGAATGATTACTGTTGAAGTTTCGAAAAGAGCATGTATATATACCCTGAGGCCAACCCTAAAGTCCTTTGTGGGACCCACAACGAGAAACCCTAGCCCCAGCCGAAACAGCGTAACCCGTCATGGTTCGGTCAAGCGAGCAGAGCAAATTTGCCTAAGGCAAATTTGGCGAGAATCATTGATGATCCCCGTCGAAGTCGGCGGGAATCACTTGTGATTCCCGTCGAATTTGCCTTGGCCGATTTCCAGTTGTAAAACTAGTCAGCCTGCGGGAATCGGTGGGAATGCAAATGTCATTCTCGACGAATCGGCGAGAATCAGTTAATGATTCCCGTCGATTCTGCCTTAACAGAATTCTTGAAGGAGGATAGTTAGCCAGATAAAATCGGCGGAAATCGGCGAGTGATTCTCGACGATTTCGGCGAGAATCACTAGTGATTCCCGCCGAATCGGCGAGAAACACTTAGTGATTCCCGTCAATTTTGCCTTAGAAGATTTTCCTCTTTCTTCCCATGAACTTGGTCTTTGACCCATCCTTTCTCCTCTTCTGCTCTTGATCTATCTCGACCCTGTACTTGAAAATAAGTACACTCCAATAGAGAGAGCACACATGAGTCAACACACTGATCTGCTCAACGAGGGATTACATTGTGCAGACCCGTGTATATTGACCCACTGCACCCTGACATTGGTGTGTACTTAGCATGGAATAGCTGCAAGCACAACTTGGCAAAAAGTCATCAAATACATTGTCAATTCAACTTAGCTTGTTCAGGGGCTTCTTCAAATCAGGTATATTGTGGATACAATACCCAACAATCTCCCCCTATTTGAAGAAGCCTAAACCCTACAAGCTAAGGTGAATAAGACAGATGGGAATGAAAAACATAAAATGAACAATCAGTTGAGAATTAAATTCATTACCATTCATTACCATTTTCCTTAGAGCATACTTAGCATTCTTAGCCTTTGGTAGCCACTTTAGTACCTTAGCACCTTAGCCTTAGCCGAGAGGGTAATCTCCCCCTTTTCAGCTTTTACAAATCTGGGAGCCCCCTTATCCTGGGGCATAATGCTCCCCCTCAGTTCCTGCATCTGTGCCCTATCTTGAGTTCCTTGTTGATGCTCCCCCTTGATCCAAGAGTCAGGAGCCCTTTAGTCTTCAGTCCTCATAGTTCAGCATGCCGAGTTCAGTTTTGAAGAGACTGAACTTGGCCTCGTCTAGGGGCTTTTTGAAGATATCTGCAATCTGCTTATTCGTGAAGATATAGCAGAGAGATATATCTTTGTTTTCCACATGCTCCCGAATGAAGTGATAGCGCACTTCAATATGCTTTGTTCTGCTATGGGACACAGGATTGTTCGCAATTGTTATAGCACTTGAGGAGTCGTAGTACATAGGGACCTCTCTGAAATGCAAGTCATAATCTTCTAGTTGATTTCTGATCCATAGAAGTTGTGCGCAACAGCTTCCTGCTGAGATGTACTCAGATTCAGCCATGGAGGTTGCGACACAATTCAGCTTCTTACTGTTCCAAGAAATAAGCCTTCTTACGAGGAATTGACATGTCCCGGAAGTGCTTTTCCTACCATCCCTGCTTCCTGCATAATCAGCATCTGAAAAGCCTATCACCTCGACATCATTGTTTCTTGGGTACCACAAGCAAAGATTTAGTGTACCTTTAAGGTATCTAAGAATTCCCTTTGCAGCGACATAATGAGATTCCTTAGTGTTAACCTGATATCTGGCACAAATGCATGTGGAAAAAATAATATCCAGTCTACTAGCAGTAAGGTAGAGCAGGGATCCAATTATGCTTCTGTATTTGGTTTCATCAAAAGGTTTCCCTTTCTCATCCTTGTCCAGAGACACAGTGGATCCCATTGGAGTCCTCATAGAGGTTGCATTCTCCATTCCGAATTTCTTAAGAAGTTCATTTGTGAACTTTGTCTGAGAGATGAAAATTCCATCCTCAGACTGTTTCACTTGAAGTCCCAAGAAATACTTTAGCTCTCACATGCTGCTCATTTCAAACTTTCCTTGCATAAATTTAGAAAACTTTTTGCAAAGATTGTTGTCCGTTGAGCCGAATATTATGTCATTGACATAGATTTGCACCAGCAAGATCTTGCCTTTGACTTCCCTAAGAAACAATGTCTTATCTATTTTTCCTCTCGAGAACTTCTTCTTAAGAAGAAAACTAGACAGAGTCTCATACCAAGCTCGAGGAGCTTGTTTTAAGCCATATAAAGCTTTATTAAGAAAATATACATGATTAGGGAATGTAGGATTAACAAAACCTGGGAGTTGCGTGACATATACTTCCTCTTTCAAATTTCCATTTAGGAACGCAGATTTCACGTCCATCTGATAGACAGTGAATCCTTTGTGAGAAGCATACGCCAGGAACAATCTGATCGCCTCGAGCCTTGTAATTGGTGCAAAGGTCTGGTCGAAGTCAATCCCCTCCTCCTATCTGTAATCTTGAGCCACCAGCCTGGCCTTGTTCTTTATGATGACACCGTGTTCATCCCGTTTATTTCTGAAGATCCACTTGGTTCCGATCACATTCTGGTTCTTTGGTCTGGGAATAAGCATCCAGACGTTGCATCATTCGAATTGATGCAGTTCATCTTGCATGGCCAATATCCATGCTGCATCTTTGTTCGCTTCGTCGAACTTCTTTGGCTCAACCTGTGACAGAAAACTAAGGTGCAAAATCTCATTAATTGTACCTCTCTGAGTTCTGACACCGTCACGAGGATCTTATATGAACTGATCTCTAGGATGATCCCTCACGTGTCAGAGCTCTAGGAGTCTGGCATCTGGAGCTCTGACAGCTTGTCGGGCTTCTCCTTATTCTGGGAGATTCTCTCCATCCTGATCGTCAACTTCTCCAGATGGCGTTGAGGTGGAAACCTTGACGTACTTGGGAGTTGCATCTTTTGTAGTCTCATCGAGACTTAGTTGTTCAAGCCTTGCACCTGCATCCTCAAGAATGCCACTGGAAGAATTGCTATGAAGCAAGCTTCCTTCATCAAAAACCACATTAATAGACTCCTCTACCACTAGGGTTTTCTTATTGAAGACCCTATATGCCCGACTATGGCTACTATAGCCCATGAAGATGCCTTTGAAGCACTTTTCTCCGAATTTAGTACGTGGGTACTTCTCATTATTGAGTACATAGCATCTGCAGCCAAAAATCCTCAAATAGGATATGGTCGGTTTCCTGCCTTTCAATAGCTCATAAGGCTTCTTACGATGATTCTTGTTGATCAACGCTTGGTTCTGCACATGACAAGCCGTGTTGACAGCCTCTGCCCAGAAGTACTCTAGAAGAGAAGCGTCATTCAACATTGTCGTACATGCTTTAATGAGCGTTCTATTTCTCCTCTCCGCAACTCCGTTTTGCTGAGGAGTATGCGGGGAGGAAAACTCATGAAAGATACCTTGTTCTTCACAAAATTCTGTCATAGCACCAGACTCGAATTCTGTTCCATGGTCACTTCTTATTTTGACCACTGAGCAGTTAAGTTCGTTCTGAATCTGCTTGACAAAACTTGTGAAGATGTCAAACGTATCTGACTTTCGTTTCAAAAAGAACACCCACGTAAACCGAGAGTGATCATCAACAATCACTAGCGTATACGATTTGCCTCCTAAGCTATGAACTTGTACTGGACCGAACAAGTCCATATGCAGAAGATAGAGACATCTGGAGGAGTCTTTGTCTGCATTGCCCTTAAAGGTAGCCCGAGTTTGTTTGCCCTTCTGGCATGCAGGACAAGGGCTATCTTTGATGCACTTAATAGTAGGGGCATCCCTTACTAAGTTCTTAGAAAACAACATACTAATTGTCTTGAAATTAATATTATCTAATCTCTTGTGTCATTGTTCACAAAGAGATGCACTGCCTTTTGCTACTAGGCACACGGGGGTAGAAGAATCTAAGCTAAGAAAATCTAAACAAAAGATATTTCTGCTCCAAATGCCAGTTAATACCGTCTCCGAAGAGGCACACGATATTATCAAGCACTTATCCTTGCAGAACTTAACGTCATATCCTTTATCACACAATTGACTTACACTGATCAGGTTATGATTTAACCCTTCAACATAGGCCACGTCGGTGATAGAGATTATACCATTGGAAATCATACCGTAACCTCTGGTGACTCCTCGATCTGATCCTCCAAAGATGACTTTGGGTCCATTTTCGACTGGAGAGTAATCACGCAGCAGGCTTCTTGTCCCAGTCATATGCCGGGAACACCCACTGTCCAAGTACCAGATAGGCATTTTGGTGGCCTTTGGACATACCTGCAAAACAGAATCAGTTTCCCTTAGGAACCCAATCGAACTTGGGTCCTAGATTCCTTGTTAGCATACTCCCCCTCGGGTGGTTAACCCTACGAGTGGTCGACCTCGCATTGCTAACATGAGGAGTCTCGTTGAATTTTGGATTAAACCAACAATCCACGGCAAAGTGACTAACTTTACCACAACACCAACAGTCAAATCTGTTGTACCTTTTCCTAGGCTCCTGCTTCACCCTTGGAACGGTGGGTCCAGCCGGGACCTTGGATCTGGAGGTGGAGGCATCATGATGACAGCAGTCACATGATTTCTTCACCTCCTGTTCCTTCAGTATAACAGGCTTGGCTTTTGGTGCCTGCTTCCTATTATGGCCGCTAGAGAAGTGGCCATAATCCTCCACATGGATTTCCTCATAAGGTGCCTTGAATACACTCTCACTGTAGTTGCGGGGGAAGGCCCAACCATCATACTGGCTCTTGGGCTTTTCAACCGAGGGCCAAAAGAAGTGGCCATAGGTTGACTCAAAGTCCTGCACATTGCAAGGAAAGCCAAGCTTTCTGAATAAAACAAGATCGAGTGGAGCCTTTCCCTTTTCTGTAGCAGAGGCCTTCTTAGCAGCCTCATTTTTCCTCTGCTTTCTGTTTCTCCTGGATGATTTACCAGGCACACCCACATGCCCTAAGCCAGCCCCCTTAGCCTGAGCAGAGAATTCATCAACCAGAGGAAGAACGGTCTTGGGCATGGATAAGCTTTTGACAATCTTCCTTTCTGCTGCAAGCTGTTCTTCCAACTTGTTGATTTCTTCCTGTTTTAGGTCAAGGAGCCTTAGAGACTCTGAGTGCTCAGAAGTCAGGCCCAGGTGTTCCTGTCGGAGAGAGATCAAGCTAGTGATCTCTTCTCTTAGAGACACACCCTCGGCCTTAAGGAATTTGACTTCCTTTTTCTGAGCCCTCAACCTCTTGCGGCATTCCTCAAAGGTATTGAGCAGAAGGTTATACTTTTCGAGGAGCTCAGCTTCACGGGAAGATGGACTATCCTCGAGATCATCATCAGTAGACTCATAGTCAGAGTCAGAGAGGGGGGTACGATCTTTTACCTTCCCAGTAAATGGGGGGCGGTCTCCTTCTGAGTCAGAGCGACCCACTAGCCCGAAGTAGGCTTCCTCATCATCACTAGAGTCTGAGGAATCAGACTCACTCAGTGTCTTTGGCTTTTTGGCAAGGTAGCTCCTCTCCTTCTTCTTATCTCTAGAGGACCTGTGCTCCTCTCCCTTCCCCTTATCTTTCTTGCTTTAGTGGCAGTCAGCAACAACGTGACCTGGCTTATTGCATCCAAAGCAAATAATGTCATTAGAGCGATGTTTGTTCTGTTTGGATTCATACCTGTCAGAAGAATAATTCTTCTTCTGATGTTTGGAGGAGGATCCGTCTCTCTTTCTTTGATTCCTCAACTTGAGGAACTTCTTGAACTCCCGAGTGATGAGGGAGAAGTCTTCTTCAGATATCTCTGAGCCGGAAGAGCATGGCTCAGAGTCTTCTTCCTCATCCTTTTTCCGAGAGCGGGACGAGGCTGCACCCTTGCCTTTCCTTGAGTGATTGGCTTTCAGGGCCATAGTCTTTTCTCTGATAGCGGCTTTATCGGCTTCCTCTTCAGCTTTTCTGGTGTTCAGCTGAAGCTCATAGGACAGAAGTTTCCCAAATAGAATCTGGGGATCAGTTTCTGTCAGCCTGCCAAATTCTCTGATGGCGCAGATCTTGGTGTCCCATTCCTTAGTAAGGGATCTAAGGAATTTTTCATTAAGTTCACCATCGGTGAACACTCTGCCATAGCCCTTCAGGGCATTGACGATCTTCAGAAAGTTCTCGAAAGTCACTCTAATTTCTTCCTTGGGACCTTGCCTGAAGGCCTCGTACTTCTGGTTCAGAAGGGATCTTTGATCATCCCTTACTTCATCAGTGCCTTCCATCAGGATGATCAGGCAGTGCCATATGTCCTTGGCAGTCCTGTAGTTGCAGAAAATCTGCATCATGGAATCATCGACGGCGCTTACCAGAATTTTTTGAGCTTTCTTGTCAAGTCCGACAAGCACCATCTCATCCTTATCCATTTCGGAAAGTTTATTGGGCACTTGCTTGGTTGGATCAATGGTGGAGGCCTTAGTGGGGATATAAGGTCCCTCCTCCACTATCATGAAGAGTCGGGGGTCGACTGCTTCCATGTAGTACCTGATCCTTTCCTTCCAGATAGGAAAGTTCAGCTTGGTGCACACTGGGATCTTCCCTGAATACTTGAGTCCTTCTATTTCAGAGATCTTCTTTCTTCTTGACACTAGAGGCAGGATCTTACTAATGGTGTTAACCTTTTTGATGAGCAAACTCTCTCTGATACCACTTGAAAGTCTTTAGTGTCAACTATTTCCACATATGGGGGGGGATAGGTGAATTGCAGTCTTTTGTGAAATTTAAATAACCTACACAATTAAACAAACACAACACAAAAATAAAAGCACACAAGCAATTATAGTGGTTCCCCGATTTGGGTATGTCCACTCTCACCCTTCGACCTATCTCCCACCAAGGGACGACTTGGTCACTTCACCAAACGGATTGAAATCCAATCCTCACACTACGGAAGGCACCCTTCCAACCGAAGGAGTCACTACTCCTCCACCACGGGTTGCACCCAACCCTTACAACTAGGAATCACTATTCCTTTACAACAAAACAAAATTAGAATGTACAAGAAATACAAACTACATGTGTGGAGAACCCGATGTCCCTCTTTGTTCGTTGAAGCGTTCTTGATGAAGACGAAGAGTCCACGACCGGAGCACTCTCTTAGAGAGGATCTTGCCAAGATTGGCGGCGGCAAGCGATTGCGGCGGCGATGCTTTGTAGATTCAAACTTCTTGACCAAGCAAGCAAGGTCTACCAACGATCTCAAACAGATCAGTCGTCTCAATCGATTCGGAATGAAGAGCGATCCTCGTTCAACAAATCGAGAAACAATATATCTCGGAAGAGATGCGTGAGACGCTAGGCTTGCCTCGGTCCTATCGACGGAAGATCAAAGAGGACCTATAAGATCTGCAGCGGCGACTATCTTGCGAGCAGCGACGGCGACGGGAGGATTTCCGTGATCGGGTAGGTCACGCTTGGCGGCTTTGATTTCTCGTGAATGATTACTGTTGAAGTTTCGAAATAAGCATGTATATATACCCTGAGGCCAACCCTAAAGTCCTTTGTGGGACCCACAACGAGAAACCCTAGCCCCAGCCGAAACAGCGTAACCCGTCATGGTTCGGTCCAGCGAGCAGAGCAAATTTGCCTAAGGCAAATTTGGCGAGAATCATTGATGATTCCCGTCGAAGTCGGCGGGAATCACTTGTGATTCCCGTCGAATTTGCCTTGGCCGATTTCCAGTTGTAAAACTAGTCAGCCTGCGGGAATCGATGGGAATGCAAACGTCATTCTCGACAAATCGGTGAGAATCAGTTAATGATTCCCGTCGATTCTGCCTTAGAAGAATTCTTGAAGTAGGACAGTCAGCCAGATAAAATCGGCGGAAATCGGCGAGTGATCGCCGAATCGGCGAGAATCACTTAGTGATTCCCGTCGATTTTGCCTTAGAAGATTTTCCTCTTCCTTCACATGAACTTGGTCTTTGACCCATCCTTGCTCCTCTTCTGCTCTTGATCTATCTCAACCCTGTACTTGAAAATAAGTACACTCCAATAGAGAGAGCACACATGAGTCAACACACTGATATGCTCAACGAGGGATTACATTGCGTAGACCCGTGTATATTGACCCACTGCACCCTGACATTGGTGTGTACTTAGCATGGAATAGCTGCAAGCACAACTTGGCAGAAAGTCATCAAATACATTGTCAATTCAACTTAGCTTGTTCAGGGGCTTCTTCAAATCAGGTACATTGTGGATACAATACCCAACAGTTTATTAATTTTACTTTAATATGAATTGTTCCTATTAATTACCACGAGACCATACTCACAACTGCGGCTCTAATAGCTTTAAAAATTTTCTTATTTCAGGCCTGTAGAAGACAAGCATCATCCGTGCAGTTAAAATGCGTACTCATTTCTCCCAAATGGAAAGGTGTGCTCCTTACAGCGACTGCCTCCGGGCAACGCGGTTGTTACAACAACTGCCTCCGGGCAGCATGCTCCTTACAGCAACTGCCTCCGAGCAGCGCGCTCGTTACAGCAACTGCCTCAGCGCAGCGCGCTCGTTACAGCAACTGCCTCCAAGCAGCGTGCTGGTTACAACTGCCCCAGGGTAGCGCACTCCTCACAGTAACTGCCTCCGGACAGCGCGGTCCTTACAACAACTACCTCCATTCAGCGCGCTGGTTACAATAACTGCCTCCGGGAAGCGCGCTCCTCACAACAACTGCCTCTAAGCAGCGTGCTCGTCACAACAACTACCTCTGGGCAGCCCGCTCCTTACAATAACTGCCTCCAAGTAGCGCGCTGGTTACATCAACTGCCTCCGGGCAGCATACTCCTTACAGCAAACTGCCTATTGGCAGCGCGCTCCTCACAGCAAACTGCTTTTGGGCGGCGTACTCCTCACAACAACTGTCTTCGGGCATCGTGCTGCTTATAACGCCCGGATCAGATACTTACGTTCTCCGTCCATGATCTCTTGGCCATGTTCAGCCCCGCAACCGAATAGGATCCTTACATTCTCTTACCCTCAGATTGAGTTAAGTCACTCGTTGACGTTATCATAAGCTTGCATTCCACCAGCTACCAGGACTCAAGACATAAAAGATAAAAGAGCAAGGACAATGTTAGTATATCAACATAGGCACAAATGCTCTAAAAAATCACCAAAGGGCGATGACAAACACACACCAGACACAACAATGCAAAAATAAATGTATCCAAACATACAAAAATAAAAGTACAAGCTGTTACTCGTTGCCACATCTACAACAAGCTCAGGACTCCCTGCCTTTGTCATTAGAAATGTCGTCAAAACTAAGGCTTGAGAGGTTGCACTTTAGACGCTTGGCTACTAGGCGGAAAGCCTTCGACACAACACATTGGAGCGTAACCTCGCGAACATCCTCTATCTGAGACTCTACCTCTCGGAACCAAACATCCTTGCAAACCACCTCGTCAAGCAGGTCATGATCACACAGAAAATACAAAGAATCTATGTACTCCTCAAGGCCAGCTGCCTTCATCACTAGTACTCATTTTTCAGAAGAAAGGCGCGCTATCTCCGCTTCAGAAGCCTCCAACTTGACTCGCAATCTAGAACTCTCCTCCTGAGCAGACTTCAAATTCTGCACAATCTTCTTCGCCATCAACTTCTCGGTTTGTAGCAATCCTCGGGCTTCCTCCGTCTCGGACTTTAGCTCTGATCTAATCCGCCGAAATCGGGAACCTTCTCAATCTAACTCCTATCTGGAGGTCGCAACTGAAGCCTCTACAACTCGAAGCCTCTCCTGAAGAGCCAAATATCAGTCTTTCATATTCACATAATGATCGTTCCACGTAAGCGCAATATGTGCCTGAGCCTTGATCTGCAAACAACAAATAAAGAGTTAAAATCAATAAAGTCAAACAAAAGGAAAATGGGTAAATTTATTACCGCATCATTCATGGCCTTCAAAGATAAAGACACTCGGGGGGGGGCAGAAGTCTCTGTATAGAGTACTTGGGGGCAGACAGAAAAAGTTCAGTTTTATACCTAAATCACCTAGATGGGGGTGAATAGGTGAGTTGTGCATCTTTTTGCGGAATAAAAATTTAGCGACTAGGCACACAGATCAATCAAGCATTCACAGACGACAAAAGATTTATAGTGGTTCCCCAACCTTAGGTACGTCCACTTTCCCTCACTGATCTAGCAAACCACTAGACTCGTCTACTCCACTATCTCAGATTGAAAAACAATTCCTATACCTCGGAACAACGTTCCTACAAACTCGATCCAAACAGATCTACACTCGGAAGGTAAAACTTCCTACAACTCGGAGAAAATTCTCCTACAAGACATAAGTTGAGAGAATTAAAAAATACAGATAATATTCTTCAAATCTTGACAAGATCTACCTGGATCTTCTTCTCGTAGTCGTTGTGGCTTTATCAGAAAAGTTGAAGAAGATGTCTCGGCAAAACTAGATCTGAAAAATTACTTTGAATTCACCAGATCGGAGAAAGATGATGAAGAACGAACAGAATATCTCGATCTGGAAATCAAACTTGATCTAAATCTTGAAGTCGAAACCCTAGACTTTGCGTGAAGGAGATCGTCGGTGGCGGCGGCGACTTTCATTTTGAGAGAGAGAGAAATAATATCCAGAGAACTTTAGAATAATCTGACGGCTTGATTGAATATGATTATTAGCATTAGGGTTGATCGGTCTTTACAGGACCTATTTATAAGATATCCCCTAACGGTCATAATTATTCTTAATGACGTACATGTGGACCAGTCACGTCACAGGATTAAAAAAAAACCCGTCAAATCTGGACTTAGAGAAATTTCCGAAAGTTTGACTGACATACTCGAGTCATCATATACTTACTCGAGTACTTGAAGTCATACTCGAGTTAGTGGAGATAGAGAGTACTCGAGTATTTTACTTAGAAAAATATCAAGAATTGAAGAGGAGATACTCGAGTAGATAAAGACATACTCGAGTGCTAAGCTGATTACACGAGTCAAAGAATTGGACTACTCGAGTATAAGAATTCAACTACTCGAGTGAATGAAGATTTACTCGAGTAAGATACTTAGAGAAATTTCTGAGAAGGGAAAACGAGATACTCGAGTACTGAAAATGAACTACTCGAGTGAATGAGATCTACTCGAGTATATGGATAAACTACTCGAGTAAAGTACTTAGAAAATTTTCGTAGATAGAGGGAAAAGAATTACTCGAGTATAGACTCTGGACTACTCGAGTAGTATATAGACTACTCGAGTGGAGAGAATTTACACGAGTCTCTGATTTCTAGTACTCGAGACAAAGGACTTAACTACTCGAGTGTAAAAACTGACTACTCGAGTATTTAACTTAGAAAAATTCTGAGAGGAGAAACTGGTGACTCGAGTATAAGAATTCAACTACTCGAGTACCATTTCACTTACTCGAGTATAAATGCATCTACTCGAGTAAATGACTTAGAGAATTTTTCTCCATTGAAAATCTTTTCTTCAATGAGGATCACCAACACTTCTACATCCAATCAGTCCAAGTGCTTGTAATATGAAGTGTATCCCAATAGAGAGGCTACACATGGGTCAACACCATGGATCACACAATGAGGGATTACATTGTATGGTCCTGTGTTTGATGACCCATTGTAGACTGACATTGGTCTACACTTTGCAATATTGTCCTGCAAGCACATAACTAAAGCAAGGCATCAAATACAACTTAATTCATCTTAGTTCAAGGGTGACTTTGTACAAATCTGAGTAATTATGGATGCAAAACCCAACAATCTCCCCTATTTGTAGAAGTCAGAACCCTCTACACTAAGGTGAATTATACCAAAATTGAATGAGCAGATATCAAAATATTAAGCATAAATTAAAGTGCAATAAACTACTGAACAAAGGAAAGATCAACAAAATTAGGATTATATAATCAGAAATGTTTTAGATTTCTTTTCTACAACAAATCAGTTCTCATTCCAAAAGAAAATGTCTTTCATTTTCTCTGATGCTGCTGAGAATGTTGTCGTTGTCTATCAAGTTTTTCTTATTGTCTTCTCTGATAGCAGAAGGGCTTTGGGTAATACTTGGGTGGTCTGGGAGGAGCATTGGGATTGTTCCTCCAATATTCCCTATCATAGATTTTTCTTTTGGTCATGGACTTATCATAAAGCTCCCATTCTATTGAACCGTAGTGCTTATTTATTCTCTCATTGAAGTCCATCACTAGCTTCAAAGTATCAAGGATAAGTGATTTTTATGTAGGGCTCCAAATTTCAGCAAACTCTTGGACCTTCCTTCTCTCTGCCTCTGGATTAGGAAAGGATCTCTTGGTAGAAGGTCCCTCTCCATACTTCCTTTTCTTGGGAATCTGAATTTCAGGTAGATCTTTAGGAATATCAGCTTCCCATACTTGGGAGTAGGAATCTGGAGGAGGGCCACCTTCACCTTTAGGACTGGGAGAGAAGGTGGGGATCTGAGCAGACATCTGGACTAGCTGAGCTTCAGCAAGAGGATTCAGATTATGAGGAATGATATTTTGGTCTGCTTGAAAGTCTGGAAAAATCTGATTATGAACCCATACAATAGTGTCATAGGTGTGAAACTTGACTGACTGAATTTGAGCTAAAACATCTTTGTTGATTTCTTTCATTCTTTCATCCCAGAGAGTCCTGACAGAAGTGTCAAATTTTGCAATTTGTTATTTCACATGGTCCTCCCCCTTTCTGAATTCTATACATAGCTGATCTATAGTCTCAGTTTTGAAAGTGCCAACCTCTTCACATACCTGCATAACATGTTCTTGAGCTTTCTTTTCCAACTCTAACTGATTGTTAGCCAAAGTTAAGGACTGATTCATCACTTCACCAACGCTAGTGATAGTGTGGTCTATGGCTTTTCTACCAATCTTAAAGATATATTTTAACTGATCTGTATTGTGCTGAATTTCTACAAATCCTCTACTCATCTCTTGTTCAAGAGTAGAAACTTTATCTTGCACTGTCTTTAGAGAGGCATCAAAGTGATTTCTCTGGTCTAGGAACATTTGCTCAATTTTGCTGAGTAATTCTGAAGAAGCGAGTGTAGATGAGGCAGAAGAAGAAGTAGAAGTAGAAGCAGTATCAGAAGCTGTTATAATTGCTGGAGGAGGAGGGGCAACCCATGGAGGGATTTCTTCAACAATGACTGAGCTGAGAGCTCTAGTAGTGATGACTAAATATTCTTCTTCCTCACCATGGAAAGTGGGAAGAGAGAAATCCAAATTTCTCATAGGAGCATCAGCAGGCTCTGGAGATAGAGGAGTTTCATCTGAGATCAGAATAGTTTCATGAACTTTCTCTGGAGTTGGAGTAGTTGGTGACTTGGGAGAAGGTGAGGATGCTGGAGAATTTTCTGTAACTGGAACTGCAGCAGGGTCTTCAACTTTGTCTTCTTAGAGTAGAGGCTTATCTGATCTAAGATCTTCAATCATCTTATTTATATCATCAGATTTTGAGAGGAGGATTTCTTGGACCTGAGTATCTGATGGAAGTTCTTCTGATGGAGATAGAGGGATGGAGGAAGCTAGAGATGGGGTATGGTTGTTGTGTTGTTGCTGTTCAGGATAAGCAGGAGGAGAGGGTGACTTATCATGAAGAGATGAAGAAGTAGGCTCCCCCTCAACTGCTGCACCAGAAGTGCCAGCAGCTTGATGTGGAGAGGGAGAGGGAGTCCTGTCATCAGAGGCTGAGGTTTCTTTTGAGGCTGGCTGATCATGGGCTCTAGCAGCTTGAACTAGATTCTTGAGCTTCAGCTCCCATCTCTGAATAGATGAAATTTATACTTTCTTCATATGATGTTGAACAGTACCTTTGGAGAAATTGAAGATTTCTGGATTTATCTCATGGAGGAGAAGGGAGATAATTCGAGCATAGCTTGGGTCCTTGATGTTTTCTTTAATCTTGTCTAGAATAAGCATACCAAATTGAAATTTCTTGCGAAAGACTATTGCTTGCATTATGTCAAACATATTATAAGAAATATCTCTGATAGAGTAGGTTTTGCAGAGGAGAATCTTCGCAATGACATCAACCAGGAATTTTCCCTCTTGATTGAAATCTGACTTTTTGAAAGAAATGGCTTCAGGACATACACCACATAATAAGCAAGTTCGGTCCGACTCTTCTGGACCTAGGTTGTCTTCTTCGTCGACGACGGGCATGCGAAGAAGAGTTGCGGCAGAGGTTTTATCCATCTTTATCTTAATACCTTTCACTTTGGACTTGATAACCTTGCCATTTCTCTTCACTTTGGAATTCTTGAAGAATTCCTCTGATACCAATTGAAAAAGTTGAGTCCGGCGATGTTGAAAAGAATTAGGAGATTGTGGAAATCATCTGAAATATCTGCAATACCGGCTGGAACAATTTCGAAACCAATTCCAATCTTAGATGGAGGAGCCATCGTCTAGAAATCAGGAGTAACTGGAGCGGGGAAGACGAGTGCTCTGCAACTATTGGCAGAAGACGAAGAGACTGCGGCTTACTCGAGAGAAGATTAATTTGCGTATAGAAGGAAATCCAGATATTCTGATTTGAAGAACGAGAACTTGGTCTCATCCAGCAGCTTCGTGAAAATATCTGCAATCTGCCTGTCTGTAGAGATATACTGTAGATCTATATCTTCATTCTCCACATGCTCTCGGATGAAGTGGTATTACAGCTCTATGTTCTTTGTCCGACTATGTGAGACTGGGTTGTTGGCTATTGTAATTGCGCTGGAAGAGTAGCAAAATAATGGAATGTTCTAAAACTTCATGTTGTCGTCTTCAAACTGATTCTTTATCCATAGCAGCTGTGCACAACAACTACCTGTAGAGATATACTCTGACTCAGCTGTTGAGATTGCAACACAGTTCTGCTTCTTACTACTCCAGGAAATAAGCCTCTTTCCAAGGAATGGCAAGTCCCGGAAGTGCTTTTCCTGTCGTCTTTGCTACCTGCAAAATCTGCATCTGAAAAACCAATTAGATCACTGTCATTACTTCTTGGGTACCATAAGCCAAGATTTGGATTTCCTTTAAGATATCTTAAAATCCGCTTTGCAGCAATGTAGTGAGATTCCTTAGAGTTCACCTGAAATCAAGCACAAACACATGTTGAAAACATTATATCAGGTCTACTAGCAGTAAGGTAGAGCAAGGATTCAATTATGCTTCTGTACTTGGTTTCATCAAAAGGTTTCCCTTTCTCATCCTTGTCCAGGGACATAGCTGAACCCATTAGAGTCCTCATAGAGGTTGCGTTCTCCATTCCGAATTTCTTAATTAGCTCTTTGGTGAATTTAGTTGCGAGATGAAAATTTCATCTTCAGATTGTTTCACCTTAAGCCCTAAGAAATACTTCAGCTCTCCCATACTGCTCATTTTAAACTTCCCTTGCATAATTTTAGAAAACTTCTTGCAGAGGTTGTCGTCAGTAGAGCCAAAAAAGATGTCGTCGACATAGATTTGCACTAGCAAAATCTTACCATTTATTTCCCTAAGAAATAATGTCTTATCTATATTTCCCCTTGTGAACTTGTTCTCAAGAAGAAAGCTAGACAGCATCTCATTCCAAGCTCGAGGAGCTTGTTTCAGACCATATAAAGCTTTTTGCAGTAAGTAAACATAATCGGGAAAGTTAGAGTCAACAAAACCTGGAGGTTGGTCCACATATACTTCTTCCTTTATGTCGCCATTAAGGAAGGCGAACTTCACGTCCATTTGATAGATGGTGAAGCCCTTGAGAGCAGCATATGCTAGGAATAACCTTATTGCCTTCAGTCTTGCCATTGGAGCATATGTTTGGTCGAAGTCGATTCCTTCTTCTTGGCGATATCCTTTGGCTACGAGTCTGGCTTTGTTCTTCATGATTGTTCCATCTTCATCCATCTTGTTCCTATAGACCCACTTCATTCCAATGACGTTCTTTCCTTTGGGTCTTGGAACAAGTGTCCAGACTTTATAGCACTTGAACTGATTCAATTCTTCTTCCATTGCAAGGATCCATGATGCATCCGAGTTTGCTTCCTCAAACTTCTTTAGTTCAACCTGAGAGAGAAAACTTAAGTATAAATTCTCATTAGTTGTACCTCTACGAGTTCTAACACCATCTCGGGGATCTCCTATGATTTGGTCCATGGGGCGATCCTTCAGATGTCTGAGCTCTAAAGATCTTGCATCTGGAACGTCTTCAATCACTGGAGTGACTTCATCAACTTGGACGATTTCTTCATCTTGATCATCTACCTCTCCAATAGGGGTTGGAGTGGTAAACTTGATGAACTATTCACCTTTATCTTCAGTCGGTTCATCCAAGCTAACTTCTTTTAACTTTGTACATGCATCTTCAATGAATACACTAGAAGAGTTCCTCTACAGCAAGCTCGTCTCATCAAATACAACATGTATTGATTCTTATACAACCAGAGTTTTTCTATTGAAAACTCTATATGTCTTACTATGGCTACTATATCTTACAAAAATACCTTCAAAACTCTTTTCGCTAAACTTGGTTATGTGATACTTACCATTGTTAAGCACGAAGCATTTACAGCCAAAAATTCTAAGATATAAGACAGTCGGTTTCCTACCTTTTAAAAGTTCGTAAGGTATCTTATCATGATTCTTGTTTATGAGTGCTCGATTTTGCATGTGGCATGCAGTGTTGACGGCTTCAGCCCAAAAATACTCAGGTAGTGAGGCATCACTCAACATAGTCCTGCAATCCTCTATGAGTGTTCTATTCCTTCTCTTAGCTACTCCATTTTGCTGTGGAGTACGAGGAGATGAAAACTCATGAAAGATACCTAGTCTTTTGCAGAATTTTGTCATGGCCCCAGACTTGAAATCTGTTCCATTGTCACTTCTGATTTTGACTACGGAACAATTGTATTCATTATGTACCTGCCTGACAAAATTTGTAAAGACATCGAAGGTATCTGACTTGTGTTTCAAAAAGAACACCCACGCATGTGTTTCAAAAAGAACACCCACGCAAAGCGCGAGTAGTCATCAACAATAACCAACGTATACTCCTTACCTCCCAAACTTCTAACTTGTAGTGGACCGAACAAGTCCATATGAAGTAGATGTAGACATCTATTGGAGTCTTTCCTATAATGCTTTAAAAATTAGCCCTTGTTTGCTTGCCTTTTACACAAGCATGACAAGGTCTGTCCTTAGCACACTTTACATTCGGGGCATCACGTACTAAGTTCAGAGAGAATAATTTATTAATAGTTTTAAAATTAATATATGTTAATCTCTTGTGTCATTGGTCACCAAGAGACGCACTATCTTTTGCTAAAAAGCACACTAGTGTAGAAGAGTCTATACAAATGAAATTTAAACAAAATATATTTCTGCTTCGAGTGTAAGATAGAATCGTTTCCATATTATCAACAGACTTTATCAAGCACTTGTCAGCATGGAATTCAACTATGTATCCTTTGTTGTATAGTTGGCTTATGCTTATGAGATTGTGTTCCAATCCCTCGACATAAGCTACATCCAAAAAGGATACAATACCGTTAGTGATCAAACCGTAGCCTTTAGTGATTCCTCGGTCTGAACCTCCAAAGATGACCTTTCGTCCGTTCAAGCCTGGAGAATAGTTCTGAAGTAGGCTGTCACAACCCGCATTTTCACCGAAAATAATAACATATCAGAGTAAGGGAAAATGCATGTCATGATGCCATGTCAGCAGGGGATAACTGCGGACGCTCAGGCAGACACCTACTTAATCATAAAGAGAAATTTTTAAAGTTAATTTTAAGGAAAAAAAGATTTGTTATGTGCAATAGATAGCCGTATCCCTCGGCTTAGTGGCTCATTTATTCCATGAATCAAAATATAATTATACGCTGCGGAAAAAATACTTATTTAGATTGACTCCAACATCCTACATGATTATAAACGTCCCCGAAGGACAACTCATGTTATGCAAGACTCTAAATTTATAATAGTAGTAAGGATAGTCTTTACGGTCGCTAAATATAACAAGTTAGAGTTTTTAAAATTATGCAGTGCATGAAGTAATAGTAATAAATTTTATTCTTAAAAATACCTAACATGCATTCCTAGCATAAATCCTCTCAGAGAGAAAGTAATCTGCATCCACATAGAGGGAAATAAGCAGCTAGCAAGTATCAAACAATAACAAACTGTGGGCGCCAACAACTGACACGAACCCACTTACAGAATAGTAAGTCTGAACCAGAAACAAAAGGAAAACAACAAACTACCTCGCTACGGCGAGGGGAAAAGCCGCAGCCAACACTGCTGCTTCAAGAACTCCAAACCCAGCTCCACTACCTGCTAACGCTCCGAACCTGAGGCATTCCAAAGACAGAGCACCTCAGCAAGAAGGTACAAATGGTGGAAGCAAAAGTAAGCAAAAGAATACAAAGGTCAAACGGGGTACCAACCTAGGACCAAGAGTACTAAAGTAAGGTACATAAATAAAACTCAAGAAATAAATCAGAGAAACGAACTTACGTGAATCATCACGTACAACAAATCATGCCGGATACCCAAAGCAAGGGGAGAGCATGATTAAATCATAAGAAAGAATGCTCCAAAACTTTATTAGCCACATGTGGTCAATTCTACCCATAAATACAGGCAGGGTGGTCACTTCTCTAGATACACCCCTCACAGATGTTAAAATCCGTCTAACCGCGGGGGAGACTTGCACACTCCACCAATCACCGCAGATGCCCAAAACCTAGTAGAATTCCACGAGTTACTAATAAAGGAAGCAACCCTTGTGGTCGGTGGATTTGCCCACTAACACCCGCAACGAAGAAACACCATGAAGTAAACCTCAGGACTTGGCACGTCGGATTCTACATGACATTTCTAGATTAAAGACATGGTTGATCAACCTTAGAAACGATTTACAATCCTATATAGACACTAACACGTCCAACAACGATAGACGAAACCATTTAATTCACCGATAAAATATTCTAAGGACGATTATACACGCCTAGTAAAGATCGAAATTATCATGACCAGATTTTATAATTTTAATTGATCTTCAAGAAAGATTAAACATAACTATAGTTTGGAGAGACAACACAAAAAGCAAGAAAATTAAGGAACAAAGGCATAACAGTTACCATCAAACCGGACAAGGAACAACGAAGGAAACCCACCACTTGCCTTGGTTGTACCGGAAAAGTCCTCTGAATCGCTCCGCGTCATAGATAGGGGCAAAAGAACACGGGAGGAGTTGAAATCTAAACAAAAATGGGCGAAAAGAGGGTTAGGGCCGAAAAACCCTAACAATAAAACTCAAAGAAGGGGGGAAAATTTATCACGATAGCGTAGCTCTCGGTGAGAGCTTTCCGGATCTACGTTCGGATGAAGATTTCGAGCACCTGAGCACCGTCGGCGGCCACCGGAAGGTTCACGAAATAATTTCTCTCTCACGCTCAAGCCTCTCTTGTTCGGGAAGAAAGGAATCGGAGAAGATGAAGTTCTATTCAACTTAAAAGTCCATATATATATATATATATATATATATATATATATATATATATATATATATATATATATACAAACGTACTTTAAAAAAATTTGTCTAAATACAAGGAAAAACGTATACTTTATGAGTGGCTACGGGAAAACCGAAAATAGAGGTCTAAAATGACTTCAAATCAAAAATTGCTCAACATAAAAGTTGTAGATTTCATCGAGACGAAGAAATTTAATGTTGAATATTTTTTCGTATGACACAGTTTTGACTCTCAAAACGATGTCCGAACACAGACGGTACAGAACTACTCGAGAGAAAACAGACTTTTCGAAATGGATGGGTTGGCTCTCGAGAAATAACTTAGTTTTAAAGAACAAAAGTAATAGTTCTCGATAAGAACATCATTTCTCGAGATGGGTAGGCTAGGCTCTCGAAAACTAACCTTAGTTCTCGAGAACAAGGCTTAGGACTTGAGAGAATCGATCAAACAGGCTACCTGCGTGCAGTCTCGGGAGAATAAAACATAGAGGCTCAAGATGGCTCCAAATCAAAGAGTGGTCAACATTAAAGTTGTAGATCTCGTCAAAACGAACAAATTTTATGTTTACCGTTTTTCCATACAGTGCCGTTTTGACCCTCCAAAATGCGCTCGAACGCAGACTATACAGGACTACTCGAGAGGGAAGGGGCTTCTCGAGAAATAGAGCAAAGTTCTCGAGAACAACTCATAGTTCTCGAGAACAAAACAGCATTTCTCGAGAGGATCATGCATTTCTCGAGAATTAGGCCATATTTCTCGAGAATAAGCAATAGTTTTCGAGAACTACAAGGGTTCTTTGGTAGAAATAAAAAATGCAGTCTTTTTACGATTAGTTTCGGGAAAATAGAAAATAGGAGTCTAGGATGACTTCAAATCAAAAAGTGGTCCACAAGAAAATTGTAGATATCGTCGAGACGAACAAATTTCATGTTTACGATTTTTTTATACGACGCCGTTTGACATGCAAAACGGCACCCGAACGCAGGCCTAAATGGATTTCTCGAGAACAGCATCGGACTTCTTGAGAACTAAGATAGACTTCTCGAGAACAAGGATAGACTTCTCGAGAACTATGATAGACTTCTCGAGAACTAGGATAGACTTCTCGAGAACTAGGACGGACTTCTCAAAAACACTAAGTAATGACTTCTCGAGAACTCGGACGGACTCCTCGAGTACAAGCTGGAAAAATCGCAAAAGTTCTGATTTGAATAATATTTTGGAGTAAATCACTGACTGTACGAATTAACAGCGTAGACAACCTTAGAATCTGACGTACCATTCTCGAGATATTAAACCACGCGCCGAGACTCCAAAAACTCTGGATTGCGACGAAACTTAAGAAGCAAGTCCAAAATTTAAAAAATGCAAAACTTTCCCCAATTACAACAAGAATTCGGCCGACTCGACCGAACGGACACGAAAATTCCTTAACAGCATTGCATCGTCAATTCGACATTAAAAGTAACGTCACGACGTCGTAAATATGACGTTTCCCATATATATAAAATCATCGAAAAAAATCGGGGGCGTTACAGTCACTCCCCCTAAAAAGAAGTTTCGTCCCGAAACTTAAAACAACTCCAAAACCACATCAAGACGATAAATCAAACATAACTGAAAACATAACGACATACTCGAATTAAGAGAAGATGCGCGGATGAGATTCTCTCATCGCTGATTCCAATTCTCACGTCGCGCTCTCGACGTCTTGATTTCTCCAAAGAATCTTGACCATGGGGATAGTCTTTCTTCGCAACACACGCTCTTGAGAATCCAGAATACGAATAGGTTCTCCCACATACGTAAGGTTGGCTGAATCTGGGACATCGAGTCAATGACTTGACGATTACTACAAACACATTTCCGCGACTGACTCACATGGAACACATCATGGACACCAGGGAAGGTCGCAGGCAAATCTAGCCTATAAGCTGACACTCTGATGCGTTCAAGAATCTGGAAAGGTCCCACGTACAGGGGGTCTAACTTGTGGTTCCTTCCAAACCTTTTAACGCCAGACATCAGAGAAACCTTCAGAAAAACCAAGTCTCCAACGGTAAACTCCAGATCAACCCTTCGTTGATTGGCATACTTCTCATAGCGCTCTTGAGCCACACGAAGCTTTTCTCGAATATGAGTCACGACACAATTCATCTCCTCAAGGGCTTCCGGACCGAGAAACGGTCTCTCACCGACTTCAGCCCAAAACAACGGAGTTCTACAACGCCTCCCATATAAGGCCTCCAATGGGGATATCTGCAGACTCTCTTGATAACTATTATTGTAAGCAAACTCCATTAGCCTCAAACGCTCATCCCACGCTCAACCGTGGTCCAAAATATAACATCTAATCATATCCCCACGATCTGATTTACTCTTTCTTTTTGCTCATTCGTCTGTGGATGGTAGGCAGTGGAATACCTCAAGTCGGTACCCAACCCCTCTTACCAGCTCTTCCAAAAGCGAGACGTAAATCTGGAGTCCCGATCTGATACACTACTAATAGGCACTCCATGTAACCTGATGACCTCTTCAAGATATAGCTCAGCTATCTTCTTCATCGAATACCCAATCTTAAACGGAACAAAGTGAGCACACTTTGTCAATCTGTCGACTATCACCCAAACAGAGTCATGCCCACGAGGAGATTTTGGTAGAACGGTGATAAAATCAATTGAAATACTCTCTCATTTCCAACTTGGAATATCAAGCGGTGTCAATTTACCACCAGACCTTCTATGATCAGCCTTGACACGCTGACACGTATCACATTCTGACGCAAACCTTGCTATATCATTCCTCATTCCTAACCACAAAACAATTTTCTTTAGATCTTTATACATTTTGGTAGAACCAGGATGGAAGGAAACACTAGAACCATGAGCTTCATTACAAATCTTAGCCCGAATATCACCAAAAGCGGGAATACAAACTCTACCCCGATATTTGGGAGTATCTAACTCATCTGAAGAGAAATCAGGTTGCTCTCCCTTCAATTCTATTACAAAGGTGTAGTAGATCAAGATCGTCTTTTTGATGAAGCCACGTGAGTGAAATCCTTGAAGGCTCTGCTACTTCCAACCTATTAGGCAGACCATCATTCCCAATAGCTGTATCCATTAAGCAAAGTTCATCCACCAGGCAATCCACAGAGAGGTTAAAGATCTTAGTTGCCTTCCTACTCAAGGCATCGGCTATAACATCAGCTTGCTTGGGTAATACACAATCTCAACATCATAGTCAGCTACGTATTCTAATCATCGACGCTGGCGCGAGCTCAATTCTTTCTAAGTGAAAATGTACTTCAACCTCTTATAATCCGTATAAATCTTATATTGCGTGCAATACAATAGGTATCTCCACAAATTCCGGGCATGCATCACTGCCGCACTTTCCAAATCGTGCCTAGGGTAATTCCTTTCATGAATCTTCAACTGTCTAGACCCATACATAATCACTTTTCCTTCTTACGTCAGCACGCAACTAAGTCCTACGTGTGATGCGTCCACATAAACACCATAGTCTATACCTTTCGTAGGCAAAGTCAACACTAGAGCAGTGCACAACACTTCTTTAATTCCTGAAAAGCTTCCTCGCACTCAACGCCCCAAATAAAAACTGCTTTCATCTGCGTCAGTTTAGTCAGTGGCGCAGACAACGTAGTGGAACCTTCCACAAACCTCCTATAAAAGCCAGCCAACCCTAGGAAGCTATCAATCACCTTGGGTGTGGCAAGCCTAGCCAAATCCATAACAGCAGCGATCTTCTCAGGGTCAATCTAAAATTCTGGCTTTATTAACCGCATGACCCCAGAAAGAAACCCGAGGCAACCAACACTCACACCAGCTCAACCTAGCAAACAACTTGAGGTCCCTCAAAGCAGGCAACACTAAAGACAATGATGGGCATGCTCCACAGCATTACAAGAATACACCCAAACATCGTCTATAAATACAATCACAAAACGGTTCCTGTAAGACCCCCCTTTTTTTTCTTTTTCAACCACCGGGGTCTTAGCCCAGAATTGCCGCTTTGCGGTGGCACCGACTCACGGGAAGGCAACCACTACAAAACGCCAATTCTGCCGGCCCTTTTCGATCACAAGAGAGAGAAGTATTTATACAAAAATGTAAACAAGTCCACAGAAACATGTAAATAAAAGTGAAATCATATCCAGTCCATCAATAGATAATAATAGGAAAATAGATAAATGGGCTCGAGCCTAGTACATCAGAGTCCTCACTACAAGTCGCTCATCGCGGAAGCTAAGAAAAATCTAATCACTCACGGAGTTGGTCGCAGGTGCACCGGTGCTAGACTGTCCCACCTCCATGCGCACCGTACTCTGCTGGTGCTGGTCCCTGGACTGCTGGTCCCTGTCTCCCATCCGGAGCTCCTGTAATGTGTGGTTCGAAAACCATTAGTCATAAAGACTAAGCCCTATCATCCCCTACCCCTCCCACCACGGCTCCTAAGCACCGGGCGGAGAGGAGGAAAGGAAAGCTACAAAAGTGGCGAATAACCAAGCAGGTGACAAGGAAGCTAATCTAGTAGTTATTTTGAAGGAAATAGGTCTAACAATCCTACGACAGTAAGTAATAAGGAGAGCAATTAATAAGTAGCAATTTGTATAAAAAGACAGCTAGAGAACAGTAAGTAAACAAGCAAGTAAATAAGTATGTAACCTTAACTTATATGAATGCCCATACAAACTTTTAAGTTAAGGGGTCTTCTACAAGGCTCCCATCGTATAAAAAGTCCCATACCGATTTATACGTTGGGGTGTCGGTTGTATGCAATAATGAGTGTAGTGATATGTTATGCCATGATTCATGCAAGTGCAACTCACGCACACGACTCTATGCGCACAGACCTTTAGTTCCCCCTGTTCGGGCAGCTAGCTTCACTCCCAGGAACCTCCGTAGTGGCAAACGGAGACAGTGGGTCGGGCCCCTCACTCCTAGGCGGGTATCCACACTACCAGGCCTAGCCCTTCCGTACGCCCCTAGAAGAACACAACCTAGAGTATCCGCGTACTACTGTTGGCTGTACCCACCAGACTTTCTTTGGCTAAGTGTCCCACACCGCCGAGTCAGCGTACCGATGTCGGTGTGAACGACAATCAGATACCGAAGACCCACCACCTTTATTCAGTACTCCAACCCTCGAGCCCTCGGCCCCCCGGACAGTCCCGTCCGTGCATCTACCTTCAGAGCTACTGTCTGAATGGCAACCAATCCTATAATTCTACTTTCCTAGCTATCGGGGAGTGTGTATGTGCAACCCTAGTTATACTAGTTGCTCTTTTAATTTATTATTCCTATGGTTTACGTTAGCCCAGGACTGCCCCCGGCATACCCCGTGAAGGGCTCTCAAGGGGCACTAGGAACCAAGACGGCGGCTTTACGGCCCGAAATTCCCTTTCGCAAGGCACTTATTATTATTAGTTGATCTCCCTTAACCCGATCCTCTTTTAGTTACTTTAGTTCTAACCCTAGAGTATTAAGACTCTTCCTCTTCTTCCCGGGATGGACGATCTTTCGTCGTTCCCGTACTCCCTTATCCTTAACCAGTCTCACACTCTACTTATCCTAACTTCCAATGATGAACTCAATCTTAGCTTGCCCTATCAACCATCAACTACCAGAATTCCGTGGCTTTACTATATGCAGACCATCCTAAGCTATATGAGGTACACAAGGGGAGGTACTCCAAATTGTCTTCCAAATCTCCTATAATATTTACTGGAGGTCTATCATAACATAATTTGTCTAAATCCAGAAACTTATAATTTTCCTAATCAATCTGATATTTATTTAAATTTTCTCAAAGGATGGGCCATGGGTCATTTTAAACATGAACTACATGATCCTCCTAAGTAATGGCTACCCAAAAATCATGATCATTAAATAACAACAAGATAACCTCAAACACAAGTTTTCAGAATTTTTCAGAAAGTATTTAGCCTCTAAATAATTTATCCAGTAAAAACACGTTAATTTTACGTAAAGAAGGAAGTACTGAAATTATTCATCGTAAAATTATAGAAAAATTACTAGTCAGTAGTATGATATAGAAAAGATCTTTGTACAAAGAATTATAATTTTACCAGCTTGCTAAGCACCACTAAAGATTTAATCAAATATTCAAGGTTAAACATATTTAATGAAGCAAGCCTTAGAATTAGACTTCCAAAAATCCCATAAAAATTCACAGAGATTTAAAATCATAATAAACGTTCTCTGCTTAAATTTCATCAATTTCCAGGAAGTGTGTATTCAATAATAAATTTTCTAAGCAAATCATTCAAGCTTCTAAATCGTTAATGAAGTATCCAAAATAATGATCTTAAAATTCATAGAAAAATATCCAGAGCTTGTACCATCCCTATAATTCACTCTACCCAATTCTCATCACTTTTTAATATGATTTAGTGTCAATTCCTATATCTACAAGTTTTGCACCCTAAACTAGGGTTAGATTATTAGGTATCCCAACAGTCTCCAAATCTACTAAGATTTCATTCAGAGAACTATATGGTCCCTATGGTCCTCTTCACCAAATTTTGGGTCAATCCAAGGTCATTTGACCCCATGACCTTCACAAACCACCAAGATCCATCCTTAGGGTTTAGCCTTGGTTCTTAGGGCAAACTTACTCCGATCCACCTCAAACTCTATGAGGGGGTGCTAGAGAATATTACTAGCCAGTGGTAAAAATCTCAGCCTCTGTTGAGGTGATCTGACCACTCAAATCTCAAAAGTGCACCTTTAACCAAAGACCCCTTATTAGGGCAAAAGTTAGGTTTGATTACTTCTAATCCAAACTATCTCCAAATGAGATTAAAAATTATACCGAACCTTATGGTGAACCCAGGGACCACTCACCACAATTTGGGAGGGTTTGGAAATTATTTATCCATCTAATTAAATTAAACTAGGATTATTGAATTTTTCTAAAAACTATAGAAAAATATTTCCCAAAAATCCTAATGTTTCGGCAGCATCTAGATATAAATAAGATTAAGCCACACCCCAAATTTCAAGTCATTTTGATGACTGGTTTGGAGTGGGGAATTTTTTAAAGTCAGGACAGCCCTATGGATAGACCTCACCAAAAAGGGTGCTGTGGTCTAACCAGGACTCCAAATTGAGTGAAATCAATTTTAAATTACACGAGACTTCAAGGGCTACATTTTCTATGTTGACCACTTTTCCCGTAGTAGCCTCTAGGTATTTTTCCCAAATTATCTAAAATGACAGATATTTCATTTAGAAATTGTTTTAAAAATAAAATCTAATTTAACGACACTGTTCATCTTCTTCTACAGCCCGAAACCAGAGCCCTGAAACTTAATTTCCTGTAGCTTTTCCAAGCTATTTTCCGGCCATCCAGCCATCTCCCTGGCCGGCCACCACCACCACCACCTCTGTTGAGGTGAGGGCTACCGGCGGGCGGCGGCACGGCCGCCGGAGAGGCGGTTTCCGGCGAACCCGCCACCATGAAATTTTCGGAAAAGCATGGAAAACGCTCACCCGATCTGGCTCTTTTGAGCCCGATATCTCTCCTAACGATTTCTAAGATCTATCCGCAGAAGAAGAGGGAGGGGAGGACCTTGTTCGCGGGCTGGAGGCGTGCAGAGCGTCGGGAAGCCATTGGCGCGGTGGTGGCGTCGCCGAAAATTCTTCAACAGCAAGGGGGAAAACTGAAACAGTTTGATGGAGAGTGTAACCTTTTCCCCTTGCTCTTAGGAGTCTTTTATAGATCAGCAAGCGGGGAGGGGAAAGGATGAAACGTTCACGGCCAGTAATATTTCCCTTAATGACGTTTCAGTTATGGCTAAGGAAGTTGAAACGCTGGAGATGAAGAGGTGTTTGTCAGGTGGCGATTTCCTATTGGACCAACATTTCCTTAATTATTTACATAATTAAAGTAGGAAACGGCCCATAAATACTCTTGGTTTTCATTCCCATAGTCAGAATTTATCATGGCGTCGGTTACCGAAATTTCCAGTCTGGCTGACGTTTCGACCTTGGTCACGGGCGTGACACATAGGTCACGGGCGTGACCGGCCCGGTTAGCCAATTCTGGGTTCGACGATCATCAAACTGAGATCGACGATCGTCGAAGGGTGGTCACGGGCGTGACACCTGGGTCACGGGCGTGACAGGCCCGTGTGGCCAATTCTGGGTCGACGACCGTCGAACTGAAATCGACGATCGTCGAGCGTGGTCACGCCCTATGTCACGGGCGTGATATTGCGGGTCACGGGCGTGACTTGCCTGGTGACTAATTCTGGGCCGACGACCGTCGAACTGAAATCGAGGATCGTCGAACGTGGTCACGCCCTATGTCACGGGCGTGACTCTGTGGGTCACGGGCATGACAGGCCATGAGGCAAATTCTGCGCCCGACGATCGTCTACCTGAGATCGACGATCGTCGAAGGAGTCACGCCCCAGGTCACGGGCGTGACACCTGGGTCACGGGCGTGACAGGGCCGGGTGGAAAATTCTGCGCCCGACGATTGTCTCCCTGAGATCGACGATCGTCGAATGAGTCACGCCCTAGGTCACGTGCGTGACGGGTCGGTCACGGGCGTGACCAACCCGTGACCCGAAATCTTGGTCGATTTATTTCAATTTTTGGGCTCCCTAGGGTTCTACCACAACCAACCGACTCCTAGGGGTCTAGCCGGAAATGGGATGTTACAAATCCCAATAAACAAAACAAAGATTTCGTCCCCGAAATCAAGGTTAAGCCTACGGGACTCTAATCGGGAAGAGAATCTTGTAACATCCCATGAGAATTAAAGAAATTACATCTCTACGTTATGTTCGCTTTGTGCTGTTTCAAATCTAAGATTAATTCGCCCACTTAACTAGGTATATACACCCCAATAAACAAAAGATTAGCCCCTATTCTTGAAGTTTCAGTCCCATTGATTTAAAACAGGAAGGCAAATTGATTGTCCAGAGGGGTTGTGAGGTATACCTGACGAAAAAGTTCCGGGTATTTTTGCCGCATCAAGTCCTGTGACTCCCATGTATGCTCCTCCTGCCCATGATTGTTCCACAGAACCTTGACTAACGGGACATTCTTTCGTCGCAAGACCCACACTGCTGTATCGTCAATCCTGATAGGCTCCAAGTTGACTGACCGATCTGAGGCCACCGGGCCATCTGCCGAGGAAATCAGCTGCTCAGGGCGTAGCAGAGCCCTCCGAAGTGAGGAGACGTGGAAGACGTCATGCAATCCCACTAACTCCGGTGGTAGCTCCAGTCTATAGGCTAAGGGGCCGATCCGCTCCAAGATCCTATAGGGCCCCATATATCTCGGACTGAGCTTCTTCCGCCCGCGCACCCGCGAAACTCCGTGCATCGGCCGTATCTTCAAGAAAACTCGGTCCCCCACCTGGAACTCTACTTGACGATGCCTCGCATCGTAGTATTTGGCCTGTCTGCTCTGGGCTTCCAACATCCTGTCCCGGATCAGTCTAATCTGAGCATCTGTGTCTCCCACAAACTCCGAGCCCAGTGCTTGCGGATCCTCATCCTGAACCCATGATAGTGGGGTTCTGCACCTCCTTCCGTACAACGCTTCGTATGGAGCCATGCCTATGCTGGACTGATGAGCGTTGTTGTATGAAAACTCGACCAGTGGCATCAATCTCTCCCAAGGCTCGCCACGGTCCAAAATACATAGTCGCAACAGATCCTCCAGTGTACGGTTGGTGCGCTCTGTCTGTCCGTCGGTCTGAGGGTGAAAAGCTGTGCTGAATGTCAACCAAGAACCCAGATGGGCCTGGACTGACCTCCATTCCCTGGATGTAAACCACCCATCCCGATCTGAAATGATAGTCTTGGGCACCCCATGATAACGCACAAACTGCTCAATGAACCTCCGTACTAATACACTGACTGGTGCGCCCTTTGCCACTGGAATGAATCTGGCCACCTTTGTTAGCCTGTCTACTATCACCCAGATCGAGTCATTCCCCGCACGGGATCGAGGTAGCCCATGTATGAAGTCCATGGCTATATCCTCAAACTTCCACTCCGGGACCGGAAGCGGCTGCAGCAAGCCTGCCGAGTTCCTACACTCCGCCTTCACGAGCTGGCAGGCCTCGCAATGCGTCACAAAATACGTAATATCTTTCTTCATACCCGGCCAGTACATCGTCCTCTTTAAATCCTTTACCATCTTGGTGATCCCCGGGTGTACCGAATACCGGCTGCAGTGAGCTTCCGTCAAAATATCCTCCCGGATCCGTCCTCCTGCTGGTATGTAGACTCTGCCCCGGAAACACAGAAGCCCATCCCTCAAAGAGTAATCTCCTGTCATGCCTTCCTCCAAGGCTCGGAATATCGGCTCAGCTCTCTCATCCAGCATCTGCCCATCTCTGATGCGGTCTCGAATATCATCAGTAGTAGCCATCGACCCCAGGTACTCCATGTACAGCTCCGGGTCATCCTCAGACACTAGCGAAATCTGCATCTCCTCGAATGATCTAATCAACTCCAAGGCCATCAGCTGCGGGCCTACTCCTGTCGTACTCGCTCTCCGGCTCAGAGCATCCGCGACCACGTTCGCCTTCCCCGGGTGGTAGTGCATGGTATACTGGTAGTCCGACAGAAACTCCACCCAGCATCTCTGTCTGATGTTTAACTCCTTCTGGGTGTCGACGTACTTCAGATTCTTGTGGTCAGAGAAGATATCACAATGTACTCCGTAGAGATAGTGTCGCCAGATCTTAAGAGCAAAAATGACTGCCCCCATCTCCAAATCGTGCACGGGGTAGTTCTGCTCGTGCTGCTTCAACTGACGGGAGGCATAGGCTATTACGTGCCCGTTCTGCATCAGGACGGCACCCATCCCCTGATAGGAAGCATCTGTATACACCTGGAATCCCTCCTTCCCTGATGGAAGAGCAAGGATGGGGGTCGAGGTGAGACAATCCTTCATCTCCTGGAAGGCAGATTCGCATCGAGGCGTCCAGATAAAAGGGGACTCCTTCTTCGTCAGAGATGTAAGAGGGAGGGCAATCTGAGAGAACCCCTCGACGAACTTTCGGTAGTAACCGGCAAGTCCCAAGACACTTCGAACATCCGTGGCCGACTTTAGTGATGGCCAATCCCGTACTGCCTGGATCTTTGCCGGATCCACTGCCAGACCTGCTCCACTAATGACATGGCCCAGAAAGGCCACCTCCTTTAGCCAGAAATGGCACTTGCTGTACTTGGCATACATCTCATGCTCACGCAGCTTTTCCAAGGTCAAGGTCAGATGTCTCGCGTGCTCCTCCTCCGTCCTTGAATAGATAAGGATGTCGTCGATGAAAACGATAACGAAGACGTCCAGATACTCTTTGAACACCCGATTCATCAGGGTCATGAATGCGGAGGGTGCATTCGTGAGCCCGAACGGCATCACTGTAAATTCGTACAAGCCATATCTGCTGCTGAAGGCCGTCTTCGGGATGTCCTCCTCCCGAATGCAAAGCTGGTAGTATCTTGACCTCAGATCCAGCTTTGAGAACCAATGGGCTCCCTCCAGCTGGTCAAATAGCTCATCTATCCTTGGTAAGGGATACGTGTTCCGGACCGTCAACCTGTTCAGAGCCCGGTAATCGATGCACAGTCGAAGGGTCCCGTCCTTCTTCTTAACGAATAACACCGGAGCTCCCCATGGTGAAGAGCTAGGCCGAACGAACCCGGCCTCCACTAACTCCTGAAGCTGGCTTCGGAATTCCACCAACTCCTTTGGGGCCATTCGATAGGGAGCTCTGGATACCGGCTTAGCCCCCGGTACGAGCTGAATCTGAAAGTCCTTCTCTCAGTGCGGGGGTAACCCTGGTAGCTTCTCTGGAAACACGTCGGCGAAATCCCGCACTACTGGAATATCTGCAATGGAGTCCTTGGCTACGACCGCCTCAAAGAGGACCTAATAAACTTCTTCCCCCTGCAGGTGGGCCTTAACGGCCTGCACAGACGATAGTAAGGTACGGGGTGCTGGTATAATACCTTCGATAACAATGAAGGATTCGTCGTACCTCACGGTGATCCTCTTCGCCACGCAATCGATCTGGGCATGGTTCTAATACAGCCAAGTCATGCCCAGAATCAGATCATAATCTGGCATCTTCAGAACCGTCGCTAGTGCCTCAAACGCCTTCCCACCGATCCTCGCTTCCATATTACAATGAGCAGAGGTCAATATCTCTGATCCATCGGGTAAGCGCACCCTCATCATCTTCCCGGTGAATGGCTCCACTCCTGCCAGTCCTTTCACGAAATCCTCCGACACGAATGATTGTGACGCACCAGTGTCGAAGAGGGTGTGAGCGGGCTTGCCGCTAACGAAGACTATGCCTGAGGTAATTAAGTGTCTTAGTATTCTTATTGTAGTTTATCTTCTCTTAATTTCTAACCAGGTTATGTTTAAAATAGTAGTTTATATGAAGAAAATTTGAAAAGTACTGTCATACCTGTGATAACCTGCTCTGGGTTCCGGGGCTGTGTCAGGTCTAGAGCATACACATGCTCCCTCTCTGGCCTGCGGCCATGATCCTGAAATCCTCGTCCTCGGTCCTGTCCTCGTCCGCCAAACTGTCGGGGAGGTGGAGCGCCCTGATGTGCTGGTGGGGGTGCTCGCCTCACAGGGCAGTTCCTCTTGATATGCCCCGGCTGGTTGCACTGAAAGCATACCGGTGGCTGCTCTGCCGTCCTTGGCATTTCCAGCATCTGTATAGGATGGGGAGCCATTACCCCCTGACTCCTCTGCTCCTGCCCAAACTCTTGACGTGGCTGATCCCCGTTCCTTCTCTCTCCAATAACCTGGCCTCGAGGACGGTCTCTACGTCCTCCAATCACTGTATCATCATCCGGTCTCTTCCGGCTCCTCACTGTAAGCTGATCTGCCTCTCTCTTCTTAGCCATCTCCAGAATCCTGGCTAGACTCCCCTCTGAGACGAAAAGGAGGGCCTGTCTCATCTCATCTTGCAGCCCCTTATAAAACCTCCGGGCATAGCCAGCATCGTCTAACTGGTAAGCGTCCGCATAACGGGCCAGGTGAGTGAACTCCTGATAGTACTCCACCACAGTCCTGTTCCCCTGCCTCAACCGCAGAAACCTATCCTCCAGGTCATCTCTCGCCGACTGAGGTACAAAATGTCCCAAGAGCGCTGCTCTGAACTCCTCCCAAGTAATATCAGCACAGTCCATCCCTGCAAAGGTGGTGTCCAGCTGAGATTTCCACCATCTCTTTCCGTGTGACTCTAAGCAAGAGACTGTCAAAGCGACTGCCTCCTCCGTGGGGCATCGAATCCCTGCCAGCATCTCGTAAATGGTGTCCAACCACTCCTCCGTACGTACTGCAGACTCCGTCCCCTAGTAGGATGGAGGGGAAAGTCCCCGGAAGACCGTCATCCAATTGGCCCCGGGGTTTGGCTGTGGGGTCGGGGCTTGCTGAGCTCTGAAGTCCTCCAGGATGGCCGCCAGTGTTTGCCCCATCTCCGTCTGCTGGAACGCAACTGGTTCTGGCGGAGTCGGGACCACATTCGGAGCCTGAGGTGTCCCCTGCTGCGATGTAGGGTTCGTCGCAGGCTACAAGTAAAAATTCCATTTGTTAGAGAGCGAATGAATGGAATTTAAGAAGAGTTAGGATGGATTTTCACATGTGATTTCCCTTATGGGCACACCACTGCTTCCGCTACTAGTTTGTCCGCAAACTAAGCTCGCACGGGGGTGGCCCAAGGTTTTTGTGGACTACTTCTCTTTCGATCGAGGTCACCTCTGATACCACTTGTAAGACCCCCTTTTTTTTCTTTTTCAACCACCGGGGTCTTAGCCCAGAATTGCCGCTTTGCGGTGGCACCGACTCACGGGAAGGCAACCACTACAAAACGCCAATTCTGCCGGCCCTTTTCGATCACAAGAGAGAGAAGTATTTATACAAAAATGTAAACAAGTCCACAGAAACATGTAAATAAAAGTGAAATCATATCCAGTCCATCAATAGATAATAATAGGAAAATAGATAAATGGGCTCGAGCCCAGTACATCAGAGTCCTCACTACAAGTCGCTCATTGCGGAAGCTAAGAAAAAACTAATCACTCACGGAGCTGGTCGCAGGTGCACCGGTGCTAGACTGTCCCACCTCCATGCGCACCGTACTCCGCTGGTGCTGGTCCCTGGACTGCTGGTCCCTGTCTCCCATCCGGAGCTCCTGTAATGTGTGGTTCGAAAACCATTAGTCATAAAGACTAAGCCCTATCATCCCCTACCCCTCCCACCACGGCTCCTAAGCACCGGGCAGAGAGGAGGAAAGGAAAGCTACAAAAGTGGCGAATAACCAAGCAGGTGACAGGGAAGCTAATCTAGTAGTTATTTTGAAGGAAATAGGTCTAACAATCCTACGGCAGTAAGTAATAAGGAGAGCAATTAATAAGTAGCAATTTGTATAAAAAGACAGCTAGAGAACAGTAAGTAAACAAGCAAGTAAATAAGTATGTAACCTTAACTTATATGAATGCTCATACAAACTTATAAGTTAAGGGGTCTTCTACAAGGCTCCCATCGTATAAAAAGTCCCATACCGATTTATACGTTGGGGTGTCGGTTGTATGCAATTATGAGTGTAGTGATATGCTATGCCATGATTCATGCAAGTGCAACTCACGCACACGACTCTATGCGCACAGACCTTTAGTTCCCCCTGTTCGGGCAGCTAGCTTCACTCCCAGGAACCTCCGTAGTGGCAAACGGAGACAGTGGGTCGGGCCCCCCACTCCTAGGCAGGTATCCACACTACCAGGCCTAGCCCTTCCGTACGCCCCTAGAAGAACACAACCTAGAGTATCCGCGTACTACTGCTGGCTGTACCCACCAGACTTTCTTTGGCTAAGTGTCCCACACCGCCGAGTCAGCGTACCGATGTCGGTGTGAACGACAATCAGATACCGAAGACCCACCACCTTTATTCAGTACTCCAACCCTCGAGCCCTCGGCCCCCCGGACAGTCCCGTCCGTGCATCTACCTTCAGAGCTACTGTCTGAATGGCAACCAATCCTATAATTTTACTTTCCTAGCTATCGGGGAGTGTGTATGTGCAACCCTAGTTATACTAGTTGCTCTTTTAATTTATTATTCCTATGGTTTACGTTAGCCCAGGACTGCCCCCGGCATACCCCGTGAAGGGCTCTCAAGGGGCACTAGGAACCAAGACGGTGGCATTACGGCCCGAAGTTCCCTTTCGCAAGGCACTTATTATTATTGGTTGATCTCCCTTAACCCGATCCTCTTTTAGTTACTTTAGTTCTAACCCTAGAGTATTAAAACACTTCCTCTTCTTCCCGGGATGGACGATCTTTCGTCGTTCCCGTACTCCCTTATCCTTAACCAGTCTCACACTCTACTTATCCTGACTTCCAATTATGAACTCAATCTTAGCTTGCCCTACCAACCATCAACTACCAGAATTCCGTGGCTTTACTATATGCAGACCATCCTAAGCTATATGAGGTACACAAGGGGAGGTACTCCAAATTGTCTTCCAAATCTCCTATAATATTTACTGGAGGTCTACCATAACATAATTTGTCTATATCCAAAACTTATAATTTTCCTAATCAATCTGATATTTATTTAAATTTTCTCAAAGGATGGGCCATGGGTAATTTTAAACATGAACTACATGATCCTCCTAAGTAATGGCTACCCAAAAATCATGATCATTAAATAACAGCAAGATAACCTCAAACACAAGTTTTCAGAATTTTTTTAGAAAGTATTTAGCCTCTAAATAATTTATCCAGTAAAAACACATTAATTCTACGTAAAGAAGGAAGTACTGAAATTATTCATCGGAAAATTATAGAAAAATTACTAGTCAGTAGTACGATATAGAAAAGATCTTTGTGCAAAGAATCATAATTTTATCAGCTTGCTAAACACCACTAAAGATTTAATCAAATATTCAAGGTTAAACATATTTAATGAAGCAAGCCTTAGAATTAGACTTTCAAAAATCCCATAAAAATTCACAAAGATTTAAAATCATAATAAACGTTCTCTGCTTAAATTTCATCAATTTCCAGGAAGTGTGTATTCCATAATAAATTTTCTAAGCAAATCATTCAAGCTTCTAAATCGTTAATGAATTATCCAAAATAATGATCTTAAAATTCATAGAAAAATATCCAGAGCTTGTACCATCCCTATAATTCACTCTACCCAATTCTCATCACTTTTTAATATGATTTAGTGTCAATTCCTATATCTACAAGTTTTGCACCCTAAACTAGGGTTAGATTATTAGGTATCCCAACAGTCTCCAAATCTACTAAGATTTCATTCAGAGAACTATATGGTCCCTATGGTCCTCTTCACCAAATTTTGGGTCAATCCAAGGTCATTTGACCCCATGACCTTCACAAACCACCAAGATCCATCCTTAGGGTTTAGCCTTGGTTCTTAGGGCAAACTTATTCCGATCCACCTCAAACTCTATGAGGGGGTGCTAGAGAATATTACTAGCCAGTGGTAAAAATCTCAGCCTCTGTTGAGGTGATATGACCACTCAAATCTCAAAAGTGCACCTTTAACCAAAGACCCCTTATTAGGGCAAAAGTTAGGTTTGATCACTTCTAATCCAAACCATCTCCAAATGAGATTAAAAATTATACCGAACCTTATGGTGAACCCAGGGACCACTCACCACAATTTGGGAGGGTTTGGAAATTATTTAACCATCTAATTAAATTAAACTAGGATTATTGAATTTTTCTAAAAACTATAGAAAAATATTTCCCAAAAATCCTAATTTTTAAGCAACATCTAGATATAAATAAGATTAAGCCACACCCCAAATTTCAAGTTATTTTGATGACTGGTTTGGAGTGGGGAATTTTTTTAAGGTCAGGACAGCTCTATGGATAGACCTCACCAAAAAGGGTTCTGTGGACTAACCAGGACTCCAAATTGAGTGAAATCAATTTTAAATTAAACTAGACTTCAAGGGCTACATTTTCTATGTTGACCACTTTTCCCGTTGTAGCCTCTAGATATTTTTCCCAAATTATCTAAAATGACAGATATTTCATTCAGAAATTGTTTTAAAAATAAAATCTAATTTAACGGCACTGTTCATCTTCTTCTACAGCCCGAAACCAGAGCCCTGAAACTTAATTTCCTGTAGCTTTTCCAAGCTATTTTCCGGCCATCCAGCCATCTCCCTGGCCGGCCACCACCACCACCACCTCTGTTGAGGTGAGGGCTACCGGCGGGCGGCGGCATGGCCGCCGGAGAGGCGGTTTCCGGCGAACCCGCCACCATGAAATTTTCGGAAAAGCATGGAAAACGCTCACCCGATCTGGCTCTTTTGAGCCCGATATCTCTCCTAACGATTTCTAAGATCTATCCGCAAAAGAAGAGGGAGGGGAGGACCTTGTTCGCGGGCTGGAGGCGTGTAGAGCGTCGAGAAGCCATTGGCGCGGTGGTGGCGTCGCCGGAAATTCTTCAACAGCAAGGGGGAAAACTGAAACAGTTTGATGGAGAGTGTAACCTTTTCCCCTTGCTCTTAGGAGTCTTTTATAGATCAGCAAGCGGGGAGGGGAAAGGATGAAACGTTCACGACCATTAATATTTCCCTTAATGACGTTTCGGTTATGGCTAAGGCAGTTGAAACGCTGGAGATGAAGAGGTGTTTGTCAGGTGGCGATTTCCTATTGGACCAACATTTCCTTAATTATTTACATAATTAAAGTAGGAAACGGCCCATAAATACTTTTGGTTTTCATTCCCATAGTCAGAATTTATCATGGCGTCGGTTACCGAAATTTCCAGTCTGGCTGACATTTCGACCTTGGTCACGGGCGTGACACATAGGTCACGGGCGTGACAGGCCCGGTTAGCCAATTTTGGGTTCGACGATCGTCGAACTGAGATCGACGATCGTCGAAGGGTGGTCACGGGCGTGACACCTGGGTCACGGGCGTGACAGGCCCGTGTGGCAAATTCTGGGTCGACAACCGTCGAACTGAAATCGACGATCGTCGAGCGTGGTCACGCCCTATGTCACGGGCGTGACATTGCGGGTCACGGGCGTAACATGCCTGGTGACTAATTCTGGGCAGACGACCGTCGAACTGAAATCGACGATCGTCGAACGTGGTCACGCCCTATGTCACGGGTGTGACTCTGTGGGTCACGGGCGTGACAGGCCATGAGGCAAATTCTGCGCCCGACGATCGTCTACCTGAGATCGACGATCGTCGAAGGAGTCACGTCCCAGGTCACGGGCGTGACACCTGGGTCACGGGCGTGACAGGGCCGGGTGGAAAATTCTGCGCCCGACGATCGTCTCCCTGAGATCGACGATCGTCGAATGAGTCACGCCCTAAGTCACGGGCATGACGGGTCGGTCACGGGCGTGACCAACCCGTGACCCGAAATCTTGGTCGATTTATTTCAATTTTTGGGCTCCCTAGGGTTCTACCACAACCAACCGACTCCTAGGGGTCTAGCCGGAAATGGGATGTTACAGTTCCGATCTAGGACGAACTCTACGCCCCTCACAGGGGGAAGACCAGGAAGATTAGCAAGGAAAACATCTGAACACTCACGCACCAGAAGGAACTCAACACAAAACACTTCATCAACCCGAACAAGGGTCAAACCATGAAGCTCTACAAAAGCCCTAGCCACGAACGGGTGGGTAGCCACAGAATCAAAAAGAACACGCGTCTAATGGTTCTTTACCTTAATCTACTAATAAAATCACATACCTAAATTATTCGAACAATAACAAAACCAGGATTGAACTAAAAACTAGCTAGAACCTAACCTGAGATCACTTGGGTTGAATACTGAGTTTCTTCTTCGGTCGTCGCGATCAGTTTACCTTTTCCTTTGTCCTGATTTGGCGGTAGCGGCAGAGCCGTAGGGGTGGGGGGCAGGCTGCGGTGGGGACTGAGCCTGGGGACACGAAGACTTCTGGTGTCCCTTCTGCCCGCACTGGAAACAAGTCCTTTCTTTCATCCAGCAATGACTCACATCATGTCCCTTCTTTGAACAGAACGTGCACACCGGATCTCCTTTGCGTGATCCTTGGATGGCGAGTGCCCGCTGCCTCTTCTGAGTGGAACTTCTCTTGAAATACCCTTCGTAAGGATGGCCGGATCGACCATAGAAGCTAAAAATTACACCGTCTTTCTTTTTCAAAGAAGGGTCGTATGCCCTAGAGCTCCCATCCTCAACATCTTTCCTCTTCTCCTTCCTCGATATCATACCATGACCCTTAGCATACCCAAAGGTCTCAACTTCAAGAGCAACTTCTACTGTCCTCGCATTAGTCTCGGACTGGTAAGTATTGGCAAATTGTTGGATGTCATTTTGGAGATCTCCAAAGAAACCTTTAACCATGCACTCCTCAGCAGCTCTCAACTCAGAAGCAAACTTATTAAATTTAATGATCTCACTCTCATACCCAATCGCTATGGGGTTTGCTCACCAGGCTGCCGTCCTAAGGTGGCAGCCAATAATGCCTGCAACTGAGCTTGCATTGCTACGATTTGACCTCCCATGGTCTTCATGCTCTGGCGTAGTTCTACAATCACAGCCTCTTCCTGCGCACCTGACGACTCACCCTCAGACTGAGGAGTCGACCTGGTCGCAACGCGCTCACGCGACATTCTAAAAAAACATAAACACCTCATTAAAACTCTAGCTAAACTTGGACTGTACCACTTAGTTCAGAACATACTTAAATGATACTTGCTTATGCTGCAACTTGCTCTGGGATTATATGATGATGATATGTCTTACTCAGGATGATATCCTATCATCTTATTTAACTTCTGTGCCTATGACATGAATGCATGTATTCTTTATTCTCATTCAAAATCATGTGTGTACATGTGTCATCATGTAAACCTTAACTTAGCACGCGTGCTTATGCGATGATATGCAATGTATGTAGTGTTATGCATTCTATAAAGGCCTTAATGCATGCATGAGTGGCGTACACATGAAATGTAATGCATCCCATTGATAGTTTAACTTTCAAGGCAGCCTAACCACCTAGAGGGGGGGGTGAATAGGTCCTGCTTCTTTTTCTAAAACTTCTAGACAGAATTCAATTTATTAACTAATACAAAAACACAGCAATCACAGAAAACAACACATCACAGATTGCACTATGTTTTATAGTGGTTCCCCAAGGTCTGGGTACATCCACTTTCCCCCTTCACCTATCTAGCTGTATGCTAGATTCGGCCAAACTTCCACTTATCTCAGATCAATAGATCTTACAACTCAGAACCCAACTGGTTCCTACAACTCAGGCACAACTGCCCTACCTCAGCCTTGCCCCAAGGCCTACAACTCAGAGAATATCCTTCTCCTACACTCAGGCAATCAGCCCTACCACTCAGAGTTCAACACTCCTACACTCAGCCTTTATAACATAGGCTTACAACTCAGATCTGTATAAACAGATCCTACAGAAATATAGAAAAGATTGTTTTTAAATTTGTCTTGCCAAATTGAGAGAGAAAAGGCAATGACAATTCTTAATCAGCTGATGCAATCAACTGTTTCTTAGCCTTCTTCAAAGCTTCTTGAAAATGTACTTAGCTGAGTTGATTCCAAACAGCTTCTTGATAATCCACTGGTGGATTCTTTCTTCTTCTTCAAATTCTGACTTGATCTCTCTCTATCAGCACTTGAATGATTCTTCAGAATTCTGGTTAGAACTCTTCTTAGATCTATCCTTAGATAGTCTTCTTAGATCTTCTTGAGAAGATCTTCTTAAGTGCCTTGCACTTTCTTGAAATGATTTGGATCGGAATCCTTCTTCAAAAGTTCTGGAGTTAAGAATTTCTTCAATGTTGAGAAGGTTATTTCCTTCTTCTGAATATGTCTATTTATAGACTTCCTTCATGGTAACCGGCTGATCCGGTTTCTAACAGTTCTCTGACAAGTCTGACAGCTTCAGTTAACCGGTGGCAACCCACAGCTGTCAAGTCTTCAACAAGTCCTGTGCCTTAGTCTTGAACCACAGTGTGTCGAGACAGTCTGTCAGAAAGTGTCGAGACCATCTGTCTATTTGTGTCGACACAATTGACTTTGGTGTCGACACTGCCTTCAGTGATGTCGACTAAGTTGCCTTTGAGTCGACACAGCTTCTTCTGCAAACAATTTGATCTTGACTCTTCAGTGTGTCGACACAAGTCCTGTGTGTCGACACAGTTGTTGTAGAATCTTAACTTCAGTAAGTGTCGACTTAGCCTTCAGGTGTCGACACAGTCTTCTTTTAACTCTGCTTCAATGTGTCGACTCAATCACAATGTGTCGACACATTCTGCTGTTGTAGACAAACTTGTGGTCGACTATATTCCTTGAGGTCGACTATGTTCTTCTGTGTCGACATTTTTTTTCAATGTTGAGGTCGACGCTTTCCTTCTGTGTCGACACTTTTTCCCAGAGTAGTGTCGACTTACTTCTTCTGTGTCGACACATTTTCCCAGTGTTGAGATCGACTATGTTATGTGTCGACACTTTTTCCCAGAGTAGTGTCGACTTACTTCTTCTGTGTCGACACATTTTCCCAGTGTTGTGTCGACAACTTTCTTCTATGTGTCGACACATTTTCCTTTGTGTCGACACTTGGACTTAGAATTTTTCTGTAAACTTTAACATTTCTTTACCTGCACATGTCAACTCAAAACTACATCAAATACAACATGATGTATATCATTGAGCTAGGTTGGGCTTCTTCAAATCAGGTACACATTTTCCAATGTACCCAACAATCTCCCCCTATTTGGAGAAGTCATAACCCTTATAGCCAATGATATACACCATTTATAAATAGTATAAAATGATGATATATGACAATACACAGGGATACTTAATTATAAACAAAATAATAAGAACATCATGGATAAAACAATCTATCACAGATTTAACAAAATTTTGTTTATTACTGGGTAATGTTTGATTACATGGTTTTTCTTTGACAGATTACATCATTACAAAACATTATGAAAGAACTAAACATTATCAGGATTGATTAGGCTCTCTAATAACAATCCCTTGGCCAGATTTAATTTTAGCTGTCACAGGAGCTTCTGATTCTTCAGCCATCTTTTTTCCTTTAAGATCAGCTTTCTTCTTAGCTTCTTCCTTGAGCCTTTGCCTTTCAAAATAGTGAAAAGGCTTTGGGAAGTATTTGCTTGGCTCCATAGCATCAGTTGGAAGTCTTCCCATCTTAGCTTTCCTTCTGAATTGTACAATGGCTTCTTGTCTTGCCTCATACTTCTGCCATTCCTGCTCATTGTACCACTTGCCCCTTTCATGAACTTGATCTTTGACAGCTTTCCATGCAGTGAGTATTATATTTCTGGAAGTAGGACTCCACTGCTCAAAATCTGGCTTCAGCTCAGCCTGCTCTCTAAATCTTTTCTTTGACAGTAGAGCATCTTGCTGATCTTGCAAATTTACCTCAGGCTTATCAACCTTTCCAAAGATAACATTTACAACTTCCTTTGAAGGACTATACATATATTGCACTTGCTGATCCAATATATCAAAATCTGGAGGGGGGTATATGACTTGGGCAACCTCAGGTTGGTCACCTTCAAGTAGTCCTGTTTGTAATCCTGACTCAGCCACCATGTTATCATCACACAATGGTGGATATCCCAATGTGGCTCTTATGCTATTGGTCACCCATTTGGCATGCTCAGAGCCTGCATGAATTAGCATCCTCTCCCCCTTTATGGCTTCTCTTGATACATGATCTCTAAGATCTTCTTTCTGAAATCTTATTTGGCCATCCAAATAATTCACTCCCTCCTTGAAAAATGGTCTTAATCTTTGAAGCTTTTCAGATATTTCCTGTTGAGAGGTTGTGATGGCAGTCTTAACAGATGCAATTGCAGCCTGAAAATTCTTATCAAACTCTGCCATTTCTTTGGCTTTATCTGCAGGCATCCCTGGAACAATCTTCTTCACCTCTTGAATGATCTCATTATGAGATTCAGTTAAATTGTCATTCATTCTTATTTGATTTTCCAGAACATAACCTTGCTTCAAAACAATATCATCCACCTTTGTAGAGATAGCCTGCTGTTGTTTAGCCAGATAAACTACAGCATTGCCACCCTTGTGGAAGCAATCTGTCATTTCAGTTTTATTCAAGTTGACTTGAAATTGGATAGATTTGATATCTTGGGCTAAGTCAAACTGCAGAGTTTTGTTTCTTTCATCAACATATTTCTCAATGGCCACCCTGTGGTCATCCAATTTCACCTGTAAATCCACCAAGAACTTGTTATAATCAACTTCAGGAGGTGGAGGTGGAGGTATTGTCTGTAAAGCCTGCCTATAAGTCTTGCTTCTTCTTTTAAATACAACCAGTTTTCTTTTCTTAGCCAACCTGGCTTCTTCAGTCTCAGATTCAGAAGTACTCTCTATGTTAACTCTATCTGCTTCAGTGCCATGTTGCTCAGTTTCAACATGTAGAGGCTCCCCCTCAATTCTTTGCTCCTCCTCTACTTCTTGTACTTTCTCAATCTCTTGAACTTTTTCCACTCCTTGTTCTAGCTCTATGTCAAGAGGCTGCTCAACATCTTGAACCTCTTCTATTCTATCAGTAGCTGTATCAACATCTGGGAATAACTCTTCCATAGTAAATTCCAGTTGAGTGGTCACTTTTGCAGCAGTTAAATCTGGAGATATGTTTAACTGTGCTACCTCTTGGACTTGCACCTCAATATTTGTAGTGGCAGGTGTAGGTGTGGACACTAGCTCCCCCTGAACCTGTGCAGTAATAAGAATAAGAGCAATGTCTTTTAAAGTTAAAATACAGTAGCTCCTCCTATACCTAAGCAGGTGTAGATACCTTTGGAGCAGAAGTGGAAACTTGCTCCCCCTGCATCTGTGCAGGTGTTGATACTTCCTGGACCACAGTTGAGTCAAGCTGTGTCCCTTCTTGTACTTGGTCAGATTCTTGATTTGGTGTAGGGGATTGCACAGGGGTGTCTGGCCTGTTCTCTTCAGGCACATCCTTTGACAGCACCCTATCCCACCTGGTGAATAGTCTCATATCCATTCTTCTCATATGGTTAATCTTGCTCCCCTGCAGCTGCTGCATCACTTCAGGAATTACTCCATTGAAGTACAGGCTCATGATCCTAGCCATGTTAGGCTTCTTGATTCCCTCTTTGATCTTGTCAAAGAGCACTCCTGACCAATCAGTAGGAATAGTAAAGACTATCCTGGTCATCAGGCTGAACATATAGGCAGAAATCCTATCATGTCCACCTGTCTTGCAGAGGATTACCTTCCCAACTATCTCAGACAAGAACTTCCCTTGCTGATTCATTCCCTTCCTATTGAAGGCAGCTCCAATCTTCAATCCTTGGTCCAGTCCACACCATTGAAGGGCTTCCCTTGTCCTGGAGATAGGAACTTCCTCTTCATTTTCAACTACTTTCAAGTGGAAGATTTTTCTTATACTTCTTTGGTTAATCTTGATCTTACTCCCTTGAACTGTAGACATAATCTTGAGGCCAGTTGAATGGACTGATGCAGAGATAAAGAACTCGTGCACCTCCTTCTTCCAGATCTTGGATGGTTCTGAGACAAGGAATTCTAACCCTGATGCAGAGAGAAGGGTGATAACTCCTTGAACATCAGGCGGCGCCTCTGCAAACGCCTGGCGCACCAACTCATACCCTTCATTAACATTGTCTTCAATCCTTGGCGCCATCGTTGTGTCGAGAAAGCTTGAGAGAAGAGAGAAAGAAAGACTGTCGACACAGGGTTTGAGTTTCGAAAACCTTGAAAGCGTGTCGACACAAAGAGCTTTTTGACCTATTTATAGCTTCTGTTGAAAGAAGTTCAAAAGGCGCCAAAGACAGTCTAAATGTGTCGACACAGACGGAATGTGTCGACACAAGCTTCTATTAACTCGACATTTCTTGAGTCTACTATGTGTCGACACCAATTTGTGGTTATGTCGACACCTTGGATATATAGTAGAAAGACAGAAATTCTGTGTCGACACTAAGACAAGTGTCGACACATATTTTGTAAGTGTCGACACCATAATTCTGGTTGAGTCGACATTACATTCCTGGTTAAGTCGACAATAAAACTCTTAAGTGTCGACACATATTCTCTGTGTCGACACAATATTTCTGACTTGTCGACATAATTTCTCTGAGTCGACACATTATTACTGAATGTGTCGACACATTCTTACTTAGCCAATTTCTGTAACTTCAATGTGTCCTTTTTAACACTTGATTATTGTTGTTACTACTTTTACTTACTTATTAACCATTTCAATAGCATTGTTAATGATTTTGTTTAATACATTAATCAATGGTTAACATACCTAATTCAATTTTGAATTTATTGAATTTGGTTTCATCTAAAGGCTTAGTAAATACATCTGCTATTTGATAATCTGTTTTTACAAATTCCAATGAGATGTCACCTTTTTCTACATGTTCTCTAAGAAAATGATATTTGATTTCTATATGCTTAGTTCTACTATGAGAAACTGGATTATTAGCAATAGAAATAGCACTCTTAGAATCACATAAAAGGGGTGTTCTACTTACCTGAATACCATAATCTTTAAGCTGATGCTGCATCCATAATAGCTGTGCACAGCAGCTTCCTGCAGCAATATACTCTGACTCAGCTGTGGAAATTGCCACACTAGTCTGTTTTTTACTACTCCAAGATATTAGTCTTCCTCCCAGGAATTGACAAGTACCTGTAGTACTCTTTCTATCCTCTCTACATCCTGCAAAATCTGCATCTGAATAGCCTGTTAGTTGAAAATCTCTATTCCTAGGGTACCAAAGACCTAGAGTAGGAGTGCCCTTTAGATATCTCAGAATCCTTTTTACTGCAGTATAATGAGATTCTTTAGGGCAGGCTTGGTACCTAGCACAGACACATGTTGCATACATAATGTCAGGTCTACTAGCAGTGAGATATAGTAGTGACCCAACTATTCCTCTATACAATGATTCATCAACAGGTTTACCTGCCTCATCTTTGCATATTGGCATACTTGTGCCCATAGGAGTTCTCATGGAGGAGGATGACTCCATACCATATTTTTTAATTAATTCCTTGGTGAACTTAGACTGGGATATGGACAATCCATCATCAGTCTGTCTTACTTGGAGTCCCAAGAAGAACTTAAGTTCTCCCATACTGCTCATCTCAAACTTCCCTTGCATAAGTTTGGCAAACTTTTTACAAAGGTTGTTTTCAGTAGATCCAAAGATTATGTCATCAACATAGATCTGGACTAAGATGATCTTTCCTTTGGATTCCCTAAGGAATAGAGTTTTGTCTATCTTTCCTCTTGAGAATTTATTCTCAATGAGGAAGGTAGACAGGGTTTCATACCAAGCCCTTGGAGCTTGTTTTAACCCATACAAAGCTTTCCTAAGCTTGTACACAGAATCAGGTTTAAGAGGATCTACAAAACCTGATGGCTGCTCTACATATACTTCTTCTTTAAGATCACCATTCAGAAATGCTGACTTTACATCCATCTGGTATACTTTGAAGTCTTGGTAGGCTGCATAGGCAAGGAACATTCTGATTGCCTCCAGCCTTGCTACTGGAGCAAAGGTTTGATCAAAGTCAATCCCTTCTTCCTGCCTGTATCCTTTTGCAACCAATCTTGCTTTATTCTTTATTATTATTCCACTTTCATCTAGCTTGTTCCTATAGATCCACTTAGTCCCAATTATGTTGTGGCCTCTTGGTTTAGGAACAAGCTCCCAGACCTTGCACCTTCTGAACTGATTCAGCTCCTCTTGCATAGCATCAATCCAGTACTGGTCTTGGATAGCTTCTTCAAACTTCTTAGGTTCCATTTGAGACAGGAAACTAGAATGCAAAACTGTGCTTTGATTTCTGCTTCTAGTTTGCACTCCTTGTCTTGGATCACCAATTATCTGATCAGTAGGATGATCTCTTAGATATCTTATAGCTGGAGGTAGATTCCCTTCAGGTTGAGCATCTCCAGCTTCTTCATTCTGCTGTTCCTCTTGGTTTTCATCAGCTTCCATTATCTCTTGTACTCCCCCTGGACAGCAGCCTTCATTTTCCAATGCTCCCTCTTCCTTTGAAGCTTCAGCAATGGAGAGCTTGTCCAACTTCTTGCTTATACCTGTTGAGTCATTTGATCTACAAGACAATTCACAATTGATTAATCTTGTTTCATCAAATACAATATGCACAGATTCTTCAACAACTTGAGTAGTTAAGTTGAAGACTCTATAGGCCTTACTATTTGTGCTGTACCCAACAAATATCCCATCCTGGGATTTGGCAGCAAACTTAGTCAAATAAGACTTGCCATTGTTAAGTATATAGCACTTGCAGCCAAAGATCCTAAAATAGGATAGATTTGGTTTTCTGCCCTTCACAATCTCATAGGGAGTCTTCCTGTGGCTTTTGGTGATAGAAGCCCTATTGATGACATGACAAGCAGTGTTAACTGCCTCAGCCCAAAAATATTCTGGGAGAGAGGTGTCACTCAATAGAGTTCTACCAGCTTCAATTAATGATCTATTCTTTCTTTCAGCAATTCCATTTTGCTGAGGTGTTCTAGGTGAGGAGAACTCTTGGAAAATCCCAAAGTCTATACACAAGTTTGTCATGCTTTCAGATTGAAACTCAGTACCATGGTCACTTCTGATTTTGACCACTGTACTGTTCAGTTCATTCTGAATTTGCTTTACAAACTTAAATAATACACTTGGGGTTTCAGATTTTTGTCTCAGAAAGAACACCCATGTAAATCTAGAATAGTCATCTACAACCACTAGTGTGTAGACCTTCCTTCCTAGACTGTGAACTGGCATAGGACCAAAAAGATCCATATGCAAGAGGTATAAGCACCTCACAGAATCCTTGTTTTCAAGGCTTTGAAATAAGGTTTTTGTCTGCTTGCCCTTTTGACAAGCTGAGCATACCCCTTCCTTTATACACTTAACTTGAGGCCCATTCCTCACTAGTTCTTTACTAAAGAGTTGGCCAATTGTCTTGTAGTTTAGATGAGCCAATCTCTTGTGCCACTTAACACAATGAGAAGCATTGTCATCAGCTACAAGACAAATGGGGGATGCCTTATTCTCACATTCAAAATTAAGGCAATACACATTTCTCTTCCTATACCCAGTCAATATGATCTCTTGATCACTTGACCTTTTGATATGACATCCATTCTTACCAAATGAAATGTCATATCCTAGATCACTCAGCTGGCTTATGCTTATTAGATTATGTTTCAAACCTTTTACATAGGCCACTTGGGTGATAGTAATTAGGTTTGAAGAGATGTTACCAAATCCTTTGATGACTCCTTTTTCAGATCCACCAAAGATCACTTTATGTCCATCTTTGACAGATGAATACTCCTTCAGCAGCCCCTTTGTTCCAGTCATGTGCCTGGAACAACCACTATCCAAGTACCATATAGGGGCATGGTAACTTGGATTCACCTGCAATACAGAATTACTTACCCTTAGAACCCAAGTAAGTCTTGGGTCCTTGGTTCAGGTTAGCCTTAATAAAGTTATCATAACCTCTTCTAACAGGTAGACTCTTATTCTTTATAACACTTGTGTTATACCAGCAGTCCAATGCAAAATGACCCCTCTTGCCACAGCACCAACATTCAAACTTATTGTATCTAGATCTAGATACATCCTTGTCAGAAGCATTTCTGTTCATTGCTGGTGCTGTTGCAACTTCTCCTGCTGGTTTCTTAAAACCATAGGGCTTATGACCATAGGTAGGCCTGCTTGCCTTAACACCCTTGTTCTTCAGAACATTTGTCTTGATATGATCCTGAATGTCTTCATGATCATATATGTTAGAAGGCAATTTCTTCTTACCAAACCTTATGGGGACTGAAAGGTTTAGTGGCTCAATAGGGGCTTTGCCTTTCTTCTTGAATCTGCTAGCCCTGGAGTTACCCTTAAATCCTAATCCAGCCTTACCCTTCTGAGTGACAAATTCATCTATCAAGGGTAAGACAGATTTTGGCTTAGAGTAACTAGCCACTAACTCCCTTTCAATTCTAAGTCTGTCCTCCAGACTCTTTACTTGATCATTAGTATAATTAATTGTGCCCATCTGAATAATAGTTATATTTTTCAGCTTGGCAATTTCAGCTAACTTTTGATCAAGGACTTTTTCTAACTCAGCTGTTGTAACCCTTAGATCAGCAATTTCCTGAGCCTGTGATTTAACCAGGTTCTTGCTTTTCTTAAGGGCCTGCAACAAGTCCCCATACTTGTCTATCAATTGATAGACATCTCCTTCAGATCCAGATGCATCTTCATCACTTGATGCAGATGTAGCTGATTCTTCACTTGTACTACAAACAAATGTACTGGAAGGACTGTTTACCTCATTAGGACCAGACTGATTCTGGCATAGGTCCTCTTCTGATCTAGTCATCAAACCCATGCATTGATGTTCATTGATGGAGTCTAGCAACTGCATAAACTCCTCTTCCTCAGATGCAGCATATAATCCAATATATGCTTCAGCTTCAGATCCTGATTCTGAAGTTGACTGGTCTGACAGACTTTTATCTTTCTTTGCTACAAAGGATTTCTCCTTCTTGCCTTTCTGATAAGTCTTCTTCTTTTCTGAAGATTCCTTCCTTTTGTCAGGACACTCAGCCACTACATGTCCAGGCCTATTGCAACAATAGCAGACAATCTTTGAAGTAGTGGCTTTGCTGGGCTTTGACCTGCTTTTCTCTTTCCTAGATGACCTTCTTTTCTGATAATAGTCATCTACTTGCTGTGATGATGAAGGCCTAGACTTCCATTGCTTCTTTTTCAAGAACCTTTGAAATTGCCTAGTGAATGCAGCAAAGTCTGCATCTGAATCACTGCTGACTGAACCCTTATCTGAATTTTCAGAACTACCTTCTTCAACTTCCTTAGGAGGAGATGGTGATTTCCTCCTATTCTTTCTGGTGGCTTCAGCATTAAAAGCCACAGTCTTTTCTCTATGCTCTCCTCTTGAGTTTCTTTCCTCCTCCTTCCTTACCATAAGTTGCATTTCATAGGATAGCAACTTTCCAAACAGAGTTGGAGGAGATATCTCTGCCAATTTTGCCACTTCTCTTATGGCACAGATCTTTGTATCCCAATCCTTTGATAAGGATCTTAAGAATTTGTCATTCAGTTCATAGGTACTGAAGACTCTTCCATAGGAAATTAGCTCATTCACAATTCTATAGAATTTCTTATAGCACTCAGTTATGCTATCAGATTTTCCTTGTCTAAAACTTTCATACTCCTGATTTAGCATAGATTTTCTGTCCAGCCTTACTTCTTCTGATCCCTCCATGTAGACAATTAATGTGTCCCACATCTCCTTGGAGGTCTTGCAGTGAATCAGATTCTGAAATGTTGAATCATCTATGGCACTGACAATTATGTTCTGTGCCCTTTTGTCCATGGTTGCCAAGATGATTTCATCCTTGGTCATTTCAGAATAAGTCTTTGGTGTTTGGATATTTGCATCAAGAACAGATATCTTCATTGGTATGAAGGGGCCTTCCTGTACTGTGATGTAAATCCTTGGGTCAGATGCTTCCATAAACAACCTGACTCTTTCTTTCCAGATCCCAAAGATTTCCTTCTTGCATATGGGTAATTTCATTGACCCTAGCTCCTTATGATTCTCTCCAGAACCCATCTTCTTGATTCTTGATTCTGCCTATCAGATCTACCTCAGACTGTTAAGTCCTTTTTGAGGAACCTCCCTCTGATACCACTTGATAGTTTAACTTTCAAGGCAGCCTAACCACCTAGAGGGGGGGGTGAATAGGTCCTGCTTCTTTTTCTAAAACTTCTAGACAGAATTCAATTTATTAACTAATACAAAAACACAGCAATCACAGAAAACAACACATCACAGATTGCACTATGTTTTATAGTGGTTCCCCAAGGTCTGGGTACATCCACTTTCCCCCTTCACCTATCTAGCTGTATGCTAGATTCGGCCAAACTTCCACTTATCTCAGATCAATAGATCTTACAACTCAGAACCCAACTGGTTCCTACAACTCAGGCACAACTGCCCTACCTCAGCCTTGCCCCAAGGCCTACAACTCAGAGAATATCCTTCTCCTACACTCAGGCAATCAGCCCTACCACTCAGAGTTCAACACTCCTACACTCAGCCTTTATAACATAGGCTTACAACTCAGATCTGTATAAACAGATCCTACAGAAATATAGAAAAGATTGTTTTTAAATTTGTCTTGCCAAATTGAGAGAGAAAAGGCAATGACAATTCTTAATCAGCTGATGCAATCAACTGTTTCTTAGCCTTCTTCAAAGCTTCTTGAAAATGTACTTAGCTGAGTTGATTCCAAACAGCTTCTTGATAATCCACTGGTGGATTCTTTCTTCTTCTTCAAATTCTGACTTGATCTCTCTCTATCAGCACTTGAATGATTCTTCAGAATTCTGGTTAGAACTCTTCTTAGATCTATCCTTAGATAGTCTTCTTAGATCTTCTTGAGAAGATCTTCTTAAGTGCCTTGCACTTTCTTGAAATGATTTGGATCGGAATCCTTCTTCAAAAGTTCTGGAGTTAAGAATTTCTTCAATGTTGAGAAGGTTATTTCCTTCTTCTGAATATGTCTATTTATAGACTTCCTTCATGGTAACCGGCTGATCCGGTTTCTAACAGTTCTCTGACAAGTCTGACAGCTTCAGTTAACCGGTGGCAACCCACAGCTGTCAAGTCTTCAACAAGTCCTGTGCCTTAGTCTTGAACCACAGTGTGTCGAGACAGTCTGTCAGAAAGTGTCGAGACCATCTGTCTATTTGTGTCGACACAATTGACTTTGGTGTCGACACTGCCTTCAGTGATGTCGACTAAGTTGCCTTTGAGTCGACACAGCTTCTTCTGCAAACAATTTGATCTTGACTCTTCAGTGTGTCGACACAAGTCCTGTGTGTCGACACAGTTGTTGTAGAATCTTAACTTCAGTAAGTGTCGACTTAGCCTTCAGGTGTCGACACAGTCTTCTTTTAACTCTGCTTCAATGTGTCGACTCAATCACAATGTGTCGACACATTCTGCTGTTGTAGACAAACTTGTGGTCGACTATATTCCTTGAGGTCGACTATGTTCTTCTGTGTCGACATTTTTTTTCAATGTTGAGGTCGACGCTTTCCTTCTGTGTCGACACTTTTTCCCAGAGTAGTGTCGACTTACTTCTTCTGTGTCGACACATTTTCCCAGTGTTGAGATCGACTATGTTATGTGTCGACACTTTTTCCCAGAGTAGTGTCGACTTACTTCTTCTGTGTCGACACATTTTCCCAGTGTTGTGTCGACAACTTTCTTCTATGTGTCGACACATTTTCCTTTGTGTCGACACTTGGACTTAGAATTTTTCTGTAAACTTTAACATTTCTTTACCTGCACATGTCAACTCAAAACTACATCAAATACAACATGATGTATATCATTGAGCTAGGTTGGGCTTCTTCAAATCAGGTACACATTTTCCAATGTACCCAACACCCATACTACATAACATCGCATGCAACGAGAAAGGAAAACGTGCTAATGGGCATTCATGTGGTGAGGTTATGCATCTCATACTACATAACCGTCACATGTTGCCACCTATGGTGGATCCATATACAAACACATATTATGCATCCCATACTACATAATATGCCCCGTATACTTCTTATCATGCTATGAGTGTAGTGACTATGCTTCGGCTAAGACATGCTGATGACACATCGGTGTGTGCATGAAATGTCACTAAACCACTAACACTAACAAGGGGAGGTTGCCCGACCAATTATCGAGCAACCTGCCTCTGATACCAACTGTCACAACCCGCATTTTCACCGCAAATAATAACATATCAGAGTAAGGGAAAATGCGCGTCATGATGCCACATCAGCAGGGGATAACTGCGGACGCTCAGGCAGACACCTACTTAATCATAAAGAGAAATTGTTTAAGTTAATTTTAAGGAAAAAAAGATTTGTTATGTGCAATAGATAGCCGTATCCCTCGGCTTAGTGGCTCATTTAGTCCATGAATCAAAATATAATTATACGTTGCGGAAAAAATATTTATTTAGATTGACTCCAACATCCTACATGAGTATAAACGTCCCTGAAGGACAACTCATGTTATGCAAGACTCTAAATTTATAATAGTAGTAAGGATAGTATTTACGGTCACTAAATATAACAAGTTAGAGTTTTTAAAATTATGCAGTGCATGAAGTAATAGTAATAGATGTTATTCTTAAAAATACCGAACATGCATTTCTAGCATAAATCCTCCCTGAGAGCAAGTAATCTGCATCCACATAGAGGGAAATAAGCAGCTAGAAAGTATCAAACAATAATAAACTGTGGGCGCCAACAACTGACACGAACCCACTTACAGAATAGTAAGTCTGAACCAGAAACAAAAGGAAAACAACAAACTACCTCGCTACGGTGAGGGGAAAAGCCAAAGCCAACACTGCTACTTCAAGAACTCCAAACCCAGCTCCACTACCTGCTAACGCTCCGAACCTGAGGCATTCCAAAGACAGAACACCTCAGCAAGAAGGTACAAATGGTGGCAGCAAAAGTAAGCAAAACAATACAAAGGTCAAACGGGGTACCAACCCAGGACCAAGAGTACTAAAGTAAGGTACATAAATAAAACCCAAGAAATAAATCAGAGAAACGAACTTACGTGAATCGTCACGTACAACAAATCATGCCGGATACCCAAAGCAAGGGGAGAGCATGATTAAATCATAAGAAAGAATGCTCCAAAACTTTATTAGCCACATGTGGTCAATTCTACCCATAAATACAGGCAGGGTGGTCACTTCTCTAGATACACCCCTCACAGATGTTAAAATCAGTCTAACCGCGGGGGAGACTTGCACACTCCACCAATCACCGCAGATGCCCAAAACCTAGTAGAATTCCACGAGTTACTAATAAAGGAAGCAACCCTTGCGGTCGATGGATTTGCCCACTAACACCCGCAACGAAGAAACACCATGAAGTAAACCTCAGGACTTGGCATGTCGGATTCTACATGACATTTCTAGATTAAAGACATGATTGATCAACCTTAGAAACGATTTACAATCCTATATAGACACTAACACGTCCAACAACGATAAACGAAACCATTTAATTCACTGATAAAATATTCTAAGGACGGTTATACACGCCTAGTAAAGATCGAAATTATCATGACCAGATTTTATAATTTTGAGTGATCTTCAAGAAAGATAAAACATAACTATAGTTTGGAGAGACAACACAAAAAGCAAGAAAATTAAGGAACAAAGGCATAACGGTAGCCATCAAACCGGACAAGGAACAACGAAGGAAAACCACCACTTGCCTTGGTTGTATCGGAAAAGTCCTCTGAATCGCTCCGCATCGTAGATCGGGGCAAAAGAACACAGGAGGAGTTGAAATCTAAACAAAAATGGCCGAAAAGGGGGTTAGGGCCGAAAAACCCTAACGAGAAAACTCAAAGAAGGGGGAAAAATTTACCATGATAGTGTAGCTCTCGGTGAGAGCTTTCCGGATCTACATTCGGATGAAGATTTCTAGCACCGGAGCACCGTCAGCGGCCACCGGAAGGTTCACGAAATAATTTCTCTCTCACACTCAAGCCTCTCTGGTTCGGGACTAAAGGAATCGGAGAAGATGAAGTTCTATTCAACTTTAAAGTCCATATATATATATATATATATCAAAAAGTGATTAACATGAAAGTTGTTCGGATCGCCGAGATCTACAACTTTTATGTTTATCACTTTTTGATTTGGAGCCTCATTGACCCCCGATTTGGGACCCTAAAATTGGAAAATTTTCGGCTTACTGTAGCATCGGAGGCTTCAAATCAAAAGATGATCAACATGAAAGTTGTTCGGATCGCCGAGATCGACAACTTTCATGTTGATCACTTTTTGATTTGGAGCCTCCTTGACCCTTGTCCGTACGCCCGTTTGATATATATATATCTATAAATATATAGATATATACACATATATACAAACGTACTTAAAAAATTTTTGTTTAAATACAAGAAAAAACGTATACTTTATGAGTGGATATGGGAAAACCAAAAATAGAGGTCTAAGATGACTCCAAATAGAGAATTGCTCAACATCAAAGTTGTAGATCTCGTCGAGACGAACAAATTTCATGTTGACCATGTTTTCGTACGACACCGTTTTGACCCTCAAAATTGTGTCCGAATACAGACGGTACAGAACTACTCGAGAGAAAACAGACTTTTTGAAATGGAGGGGTTGGCTCTCGAGAAATAACTTAGTTTTCGAGAACAAAAGTCATAGTTCTCGAGAAGAACATCATTTCTCGAGATGGGGAGGCTAGGCTCTCGAAAACTAACTTTAGTTCTCGAGAACAAGGCTTAGGACTTGAGAGAATCGATCAAACAGGCTACCTGCGTGCAGTCTCGGGAGAATCAAAAATAGAAGCCCAAGATGGCTCCAAATAAAAAAGTGGTCAACATAAAAGTTGTAGATCTCGTCGAACGAACAAATTTCATGTTGATTGTTTTTCCATACAGTGCCGTTTTGACCCTCCAAAATGCGCCCGAACGCAGACTATACAGGACTACTCGAGAGGGAAGGGGCTTCTCGAGAAATAGAGAAAAGTTCTCGAGAACAACTCATAGTTCTCGAGAACAAAACAACATTTCTCGAGAGGATCATGCATTTCTCGAGAATTAGGCCATAGTTCTCGAGAATAAGAAATAGTTTTTGAGAACTACAAGGGTTCTTTGGTAGAAATCAAAAATGCAGTCTTTTTACGAGCAATTTCGGGAAAATAGAAAATAGGAGTCTAGAATGACATCAAATCAAAAAGTAGTCAACATGAAAGTTGTAAATATCGTCGAGACGAACAAATTTTATGTTTACGATTTTTTGATACGACGCCGTTTTGACATGCAAAACGGCGCCCGAACGCAGGCCAAAACGAATTTCTCGAGAACAGCATCGGACTTCTCGAGAACTAAGATAGACTTCTTGAGAACTAGGATAAACTTCTCGAGAACTAAGATAGACTTCTCGAGAACTAGGATAGACTTCTCGAGAACTAGGGAGGACTTCGGAAAACACTAAGTCATGACTTCTCGAGAACTCGGACGGACTCCTCGAGTACAAGATGGACAAATCGCAAAAGTTCTTATTTGACTAATATTTTGGAGTAAATCACTGACTGTACGAATTAACAGCATAGACAACCTTAGAATCCGACGTACCATTCTCGAGATATTAAACCACGCGCTGAGACTCCAAAAACTCTGGATTGCGACGAAACTTAACAAGCAAGTCCAAAATTTAAAAAATGCAAAAATTTCCCCAATTACAACAAGAATTCGGCCGACTCGACCGCACGGACACGAAAATGCCTTAACAACATTTCGCCGTCAATTTGACATTAAAAGTAACGCCACAACGTCGTAAATATGACGTTTCCCATATAAATAAAATCATCGAAAAAAATCGGGGGCGTTATATAGGCTTCTAGTCCCGGTCATGTGCCGAGAGCATCCACTGTCCAAATACCAGATAGGCGTTTTAGTGGCCTTTGGACATCCCTGCAATCATAATCAGTTTGCCTTAGGAACCCAAACATGTTTGGGTCCTTGGTCTCGGGTTAGAACACTCCCCCTACGAGGATTAGCATTATGAGTGGTCATTCTCATGTTGTCAACTTGAGGAGTTGCAACATTTCTTGGATTAAACCAACAATCGATGGCAAAATGACCAATTTTGTCACAGCACCAACAGTCGAACCTGTTGTATCTTTGCCTTAGGTACTCCTGCTTGACCTTCTGGGATAGTGGTCCAGTAGGGATTGCAGTCTTGGAGGAGGAGGCTTCATGATGATGGCAATCACATGATTTCTTCTCCTTCGCAGGCTTTTCCACAATGAGTTTTACCTTTGGTGCTTTCTTAAAGTTATGACCATGATCATAAGGACCATTGTCCTGAAGAATGATTTCTTCATAAGGTGCCTTAAAGACACTCTCACCAAAATTTCTGGGGCGAGTCCATCCTTGGAAACGAGACTTTGACTCTATATAAGTAGGCCTAGTCAAGTTGCCATAGGATGAGTCAAGATCAAACTCATTAGTTGGAAATATGACTTTCTTAAAGATAGTCTGATCTTGAGGGGCCTTCCCCTTGGCTTTGGCCAGGGCCTTCTTGGCGTCCTTATTCCTTCTCTGAGCCTTATTCCTCCTAGAAGATTTATTAGGGGTTTCTACATGGCCTAGCACAGCACCCTTGGCCTGAGGTGAGAACTCAGCAACAAGAAGAAGAACTACCTTGGGCTTAGAGAAACCTTCAACAAGTTTCTTTTCGGCTTCTAGTAATTCTTCCAACCCCTTGATGATTTCATCCTTCAGATCAAGGTGCTTGATAGCCTTGTTGAACTCATCAACTGCAGTATCTAAGTCTTCTCTGAGTGAGTCCATCTTAACGACTTCCTCTCTTAGAGAGCTTTCTATGGCATTTAGAGACTTAATCTCTTTTGCCTGAGTTTTCACGACCTTTCGACATTTATCGTATGTCTTGATCAACTCCTTATACTGGGACATGAGTTCAGACTCATCGTTAGAGGAGCTATCCTCATGATCATGCTCAGAGACCTCAGATTCAGAAAGAGGAGTCTGAGAGTTTACCTTCTTAGTGAACTGGGGCACTTGTTCATCATCTGACTGAGCCATAAGCCCGAAGTAGGCTTCTTCTTCTTCACTCAACTCAAATGAGTCGGAGTCACTAAGGGTTTTGCCCTTCTTGGCTATCAGGCTCTTCTCTGTCCTCTTCTTATTGTATGAGGACTTATTTTCTTCTCTCTTTCCACCCTCCTTCTTTTTGTGGGGGCAATCAGCAATGATATGATCTGGCTTATTACAACAGTATCGAACGATGTCAGTCGAAATGTGTTTGTTCGGTTTAGAACCATACCTGTCATGGCTTCTTGAGCCTTTTCTGTGACGATCACCACCATGTAGTGATCTTCCGTAGGAGGCATCCTTGTCTTTCCATTGTTTCTTCTTGTTCAAGAATTTTTTGAACTGTCGCGAGAGTAAAGAGAACTTTCCTTCAGATAGCTTTAAGCTTGAAGTGCTTGACTTAGATGATTCCTCTATCACATTCTTCTTGTGCTGGGGCAGGAGAGGTAGCCTTTGACTTCGTGGAGGTGCCTGCCTTTAGAGTAACAGACTTCTTCTTGGATGCATACCTGCTCTTCTCTTCTTCAGCTTTCCTTGAGTTAAGTTGAAGCTCATATGACATTAGCTTTCTGAAGAGATTCTGAGGGTCTGTCTTAGCTAGCTTTCCAAACTCCCGGATAGCACACACCTTGTTATCTCATTCCTTGGTTAGGGATCTCAGGAACTTGTCATTTAGCTCCCCATTAGTGAAGACCTGGCCATATACTCTTAGGCTGTTGACTATCTTGAAAAAGTTCTCAAATGTGTCAGGAATGGTATCTTTGTGCCCTTATCAGAAGGCTTCATATTTCTGATTCAAAAGAGATCTTATGTCATCCCTTACTTCTTATGTACCTTCCATCAAGGTGACGAGGGACTGCCACATCTCCTTAGCAGACTGGCAGTGGATCAGGTTTTACAGCATTGAGTCATCGACTGCACTTGCAATTATATTTTTAGATTTCTTGTCCAAGGAGACAAGTGCAATCTCGTCTTTATCTAGATCCATCAATTTCTTGGGAACTTGCTTTGTTGGATCTATAGTGGAAGTAGTCATAGGAATGTGAGGACCTTCTTCAACAATCATGAAGATCCTGGGATCCATAGCTTCCATGAAAAATTTAATCCTTTCTTTCCACATGGGAAAGTTGTTCTTTGAGCATACTGGAAGCTTGGCAAAAATTTTAGTCTTGTTCATGCTTGGATGATCTCAAAAGACAACTAGGGAGGGATCTGATCAAGGTGTTATCCTTTTAGCGATCAACCTCCCTCTGATACCAATTGAAAAAGTTCAGTTGTCTACCTAAATCACCTAGAGGGGGATGAATAGGTGAGTTGTGCGTATTTTTGCGGAATAAAAATTTAGCGACTAGGCACACAGATCAATCAAGCATTCACAGATGACAAAAGATTTATAGTGGTTCCCCAACCTTGGGTGCATCCACTTTCCCCACCGATCTAGCAAACCACTAGACTCGGCTACTCCACTATCTCGGATTGAAAAACCAATCCTACACCTCAGAACAATGTTCCTGCAAACTCAATCCAAATGGATCTACACTCGGAAGGTAAAACTTCCTACAACTCGGAGAAAATTCTACTACAAGAAATAAGTTGAGAGAATTAAAAAATACAAACAATATTCATCAAATTTTGATAAGATCTTCCTGGATCTTCTTCTCGTAGTCGTTGCCGCTTTATCAGAAAAGTTGAAGAAGATGTCTCGGCAAAACTAGATCTGAAAATTTACTTTGACTTCACCAGATCGGAGAAAGATGATGAAGAACGAACAGAATATCTCGATCTGGAAATCAAACTTGATCTGTATCTTGAATTCGAAACCCTAGCCCTGGCGCGAAGGAGATCGTCGGCGGCGGCGACGGCTTTCGTTTTGAGAGAGAGAGAAATAAGATTCAGAGAACTTTAGAATAATCTGATGGCTTGATTGAATATGATTATTAGCATTAGGGTTGATCGGTCTTTACAGGATCTATTTATAAGATATCCCCTAACGATCATAATTATTCTTAATGACGTACACGTGGACCAGTCACGTCACAGGATTGAAAAAATCCCGTCAAATCTGGACTTAGAGAAATTTCCGAAAGTTTGACTAACATACTCGAGTCATCATATACCTACTCGAGTACTTGAAGTCATTACTCGAGTGAGTGGAGATAGAGACTACTCGAGTATTTTACTTAGAAAAATATCCAGAATTGAAGAGGAGATACTCGAGTAGATAAAGACATACTCGAGTGCTAAGCTGATTACACGAGTCAAAGAATTGGACTACTCGAGTATAAGACGGGTAACTCGAGTATAAGAATTCAACTACTCGAGTGAATGAAGATGTACTCGAGTAAGATACTTAGAGAAATTTCTGAGAAGGGAAAACGAGATACTCGAGTACTGAAAATGAACTACTCGAGTGAATGAGATCTACTCGAGTATATGGATAAACTACTCAAGTAAAGTACTTAGAAAATTTTCTGAGATAGAGGGAAAAGAATTACTCGAGTATAGACTCTAGACTACTCAAGTAGTATATAGACTACTTGAGTGGAGAGAATTTACACGAGTCTCTGATTTCTGGTACTCGAGACAAAGGACTTAACTACTCGAGTGTAAAAACTAACTACTCGAGTATTTAACTTAGATAAATTCTGAGAGGAGAAACTGGTGACTCGAGTATAAGAATTTAACTACTCGAGTACCATTTCACTTACTCGAGTATAAATGCATCTACTCGAGTAAATGACTTAGAGAATTTTTCTTCATTGAAAATCTTTTCTTCAATGAGGATCAGCAACACTTCTATGTCCAATCAGTCCAAGTGCTTGTAATATGAAGTGTATCCCAATAGAGAGGCTACACATGGGTCAACACCATGGATCACACAATGAGGGATTACATTATATGGTCCTGTGTTTGATGACCTATTGTATACTGACATTGGTCTACACTTGGCAATATCGTCCTGCAAACACATAACTAAAGCAAGGCATCAAATACAATTTAATTCATCTTAGTTCAAGGGTGACTTTGTACAAATCTGAGTAATTGTGGATGCAATACCCAACACAGACGCCTCTATCACCTCAGCATTTGAATCAACTATAATAGTCTCATCATGCAGGGCCTCCTCGATCAGGTCCTCCCCTCCACGGGGAAAAGTTGACCACCCACAGCTGCATCATAGTTACTTCTTAGAGTAAACATCCGCTTGCGAGCTAAAGACACTACACGCTCAACCATGACCGAAATGCCGCACAGGGACAGACGCTTCTCCTCAACAAACAAGGAAATGTTGAACAACCGGTTCGCCAACTCACGGGGTTCTGAAAATCCTAACCCTGGGGAAGAATCCCGCTCCTTCCCCTTTTGGCGGCGACAACGATCAAGTAATGCATTCCACAGCTCCGGTAAACCCCAAGAATTCTTGACATACTCAAATAAAGTATTTCCGTGACGGCGGCCCGTCCGAGTCTCAAAATCAAGCCAGCTCATGTTGCTATGAATTTTAACACGCTCACCACCATCAGAGCGAATATCGCACCAATCCCTAAAACAGTCCAAAGAGAGTTTCCCACCATGTTCAAAAAAAAAGATAACCAATCCCGTGAGGCGCACGACTCCCAGTGGAGTAAATTGGGAAATCGGCATGCCGCAAAATTTCAGAATCTCGATCACTTCCTCGCATAGGGGGAATCGGAAACCTGATCTCAAATTAGTCTCGCAGATTATCATCCAAGCGCGAGGAGGATTTTGAACCCTCTCTTCGACACACGGTATCTTCACTTCAAGGTCGGCAGACAAACCAAACCTTCTCCTCCAAATTGCAACCTGATCATCGGTAAAGGAGGAAAGCAGACACATCGGTCTCACAATACGCTTCGAACCCTGACATAAATAAGTAAGATCGATTTTAGGTAAAAAATCTATAAATCAAAAATTTTCCACCTCCGTCGTGCGCATAAATGCACGTCGCGCAGTAAAAACAAAACCACACAACGTGCCCAAGTACGCATGCGTAAGCAATCAAGCGCACATGCGTCCCAATGTGCGCGCACAGGGGCACAAAATTACTCAAGCGCGCGCGCCCACCTGCGCGCGACTATGTGCATGCGCGCGGGTGCGGCCAGGGGGCGCGCGCGAGCCCACGCACGACCACTAGGCGCACGCCCGCGCACCCGCGTTCAGGTGCGCCAGTTGCCTTCTCCGGGCGCATTTTTCGCCTACCCTTCTCCTCTCTAGCATATTCTAACTTTTTTACCTGAGTTTGCAGGTCACCGCTACCCTCCATCTAAAGCCCTTCACCGTTCACCATCAGCGCCACTATAAAAAATGAGCAAAGGGAAGTTCCTTGTTTTTCTTCGCCCGAGCCGATCTCTTGCAACAAGGATCTATGGGACAATTATTAGGAATGAGATCCATCTCTATAAGTATGGGTGTATACATAACCACACCCCATGATCTCCACCAAAAAGTAGTGGGATCATGGGTTTGACCGCACACACGATCACCGCGCCCGATCCCCCTACGCACCGATCCCATCACGCGTAATGAACGAACTGCCGCGGACGCCGCCTAGCGGGCTTCGGGCGGCCGGCCTCCTCCCCGGACGCCAACCGCCGCTCCTCTCGCCACACAAGTCGCTCCCCCCCGGCCGCCGGCGTGCGACCTAGGGGGCGGTCCCGCCAGCCGCTCCCCCTCGGCTGCGGGCCGCGACCGCCTGCCGCGACCGGGAGAGAATCCACGAGGGTCGCTCCCCTTCGGCCGCCTGCCGCGACCGGGATAGCGTCCGCGAGGGCCGCTCCCCTTCGGCCACCGGCCGCGGCTGAAAGAATGGCCACGCGGGCAACTCTCCTTTGGCCGCCGACCGCGGTCGAGAGAGCATCCACGCTGGCTGCTCTCTCACTCGGCCGTCGTCCGCAGCCAAACAAGCGGTCGCACCTGGCGCGGTCGAGAGAGCGGTCGCGCCGGCCGCGGCCAAGAGAGCGGCCACGCGGGTTGCTCTACCTCGGCCGCTGGCGCACGGCCGAGGAAGCGGCCGCGCCACCTGCTCCTCCTAGGCCTCATGCGCGCGACCGAGGGAGTTGCCGAGTCGGCCGCCCCTCTTCAGCTGTCGTCGGCGGTCCTCCCCTCGCCGGCGAATTTGGCGACGAGTTCGCCGCCCGCCCGTGGGATTCCTCCCCCGCCGTCTAATCGTTTGGGGTCGTTCCCCGTTGTCCGATTCACGTGTAACCACTCACTAACCGCCGGGTTAGTGGGAGAATTTTACAAAATATTTAATAATTTTTTTGGGTGCAAATAGCGGCGGGATTGATTATCATAAATGTGCACCCCTAAATCATAGGAAAAATATTAATTTCGGGTGGTTATGGTGCGCGGATAGCCGCAAAACCACCATAACCATCCTCTGGAGCCTATAAAAGGAGCCCCAGACCTCCTCCTTTCTCACTTTTTTTCCTCTCAGCCTTCTTCTTCCTCAGGTCGAAGCTCTGCCGAATTTCTCCTACGAGCAGCACCAGAGCCACATTTAAGTCGCACCCGAGCCACATACGAACCACGTTCAAGCCACCTGATGAAGCCGAATCCCTCAGTTTCCATGTGGTCGTCGCAACCGCAAACTCAAGTGCACCGCTTCCACGTTCAACACCAGCAAGACGCCCAGTGAAGCTCATCGCCGCAAAGTGCAATTTGTAACGAACGTCCGACACGACGATCTGTCGTCCGCCGTGTGCTAAGAATTCTCTCACCTCGAAATTGTAACGAGGGGCGGCTTGTCGCCCTCGATTCAATAAACAAGTTGTAACAGCCAGAAAATAGTGGACTTTGACCGGCACAGATCCGGTCACGTGGTTTTTTACCCGGTTGAGGGGTTTTTCCACGTTAAAACTTCGTGTGTGCGATCGATCTACTTCATTGACTGTGTGCGCACTCGACCGTTTCGAGAACTAAGGCGGTCCAAGTATTCCGGCCCGACCGGGACGTCGAGTTAGACCGCAACAATTATATAAAATTAAATATCATAAAATTTGAATTTGAATTTGAATCCGAATCTATGTTTCGAATCTGAATTCGATCCAAATTTGAATCCAATATTTCATAACGAATATGAATCTGCCACCGAATATTCGAATATATCTGAACCCAAATCTTTGCATTTTATGTCAAATTTGAAATCGATTGAAGATCTATTCGATTCGGTTCGTGAACACCCCAACTTCTTCGAAAGATTCTTCCCGGAGCATTTTCGACCTGTGGTTTAGTGTTGCAGATTTTCTTCGTGGAGCCTGGTACGCAGATTTGTTGGTTTGAGGATTATTTTTGATAGTTCTGGTTTAAATGTACTTTCTAACTTTTTCTAGGTTGGCCGTCGGATATGTGTTTTCCTATGATGTTGTTGGAAGAGTAGCTTGAGTGATTTAATGAGTATCGGGAAATGTAATAATTTTAACCCTCACGTGTGTTTTTTTGCTCCGGTTTGTGTTTTTTGTCTGGACGTATGTTTTTGTATGTTTTTGTCAGGGCTGGATATTTTCGGCCCGGACGTGTTTTTCGTCCGGACGAATATATTTTTGCCTGAGCGCATATTTTTTCGTCTGCACGTCTTTTTCTCCTGAGCACGTGTTTTTCTCCAGAACGCGTGTTTTTCACCCAAACACGAGATTTTTGTCTGGGTGCACTTTTTTTACCCGAGCGCACATTATTCGCCCATGCCCATATTTTTTTCGCCAGAAAGCGCGATTTTCGGACGAGCGCACGTTTTTCACCTGAGCGAGCATTTTTCACTGGGGCACGCGTTTACGCCCGTGCAAAAAAACATGTGCCCGAGCGAAAAAACATGCGCTCAGGCAAAAAACATGTGGCAGGGTAAAATAGGTCAGCCTGGGCAAAAAACGTGCGTCTGAGTGAAAAACACGCACCCGATCGAAAAACACGCACCCGATCGAAAAACACACGCCCGGGCGTAAAACACTGTCCGGGAGAAAAACATGCGCCCGTCCAAAAAATTCGTGTCTGGCTGAAAAATGCGATCTCGGGGGAAAGCAGGCGCCCAGGAAAAAGATGTGCGCTCGAGCGAAAAAACGTGCGCCCCGACGAAAAACCAGTGCTCGGGCAAAAAACCAGTGCTCGGGGCGAAAAATGAGTACCTGGGCGAAAAACACGCACACGAGAAAAAAACACGCCCAGACAAAAATGCATGCCTGGGCGAAAAAACTGTGCTTAGGCGAATAACTCGCGTCCTGAAACTTCTTATGCAGTATAATGTGTTCAACGTTAAGGAACAATTATAATTTTATAAAATTATTGTATAATTGCAATTCCAATATCAATTCTTTCATCCGAACAGTTTTTGTGCCACAATTTCAATTCTGTTGATTAAATTCAATATTATATCCGAACAACATAATTAGAATTTTGCATACAACTAAATGCTTCAAATATTGATTTGTGTAAAAAAACCAATTCTACAGAGCCCATTCCGTTCAAATGAACACATTTAAAGTGATTACGTGTCTTTGTGTAAATCATAAATCCAAAAGAGAATTCAACAAATCCAAAAATTTTTTGATTCAGGAGCCAACCGAGAAGATGCAGATATAACAACATAAGGCATACAAAAACAGCGGAAATGGCGAGGAGAACAATTAAGAGCTTCGGCAACAAAACTGACCTAGTTTTCGTTTGGCACGGCGGCGGCGGTCCTCAACGCGGCGGTTATGAACCGTCGTTCTTGAACGCTCGGCCTCACCTAAGTATCTTCATCCACTTTTATGTTCAAAATTAACTTTTTTATAGTGGTTGTAAGTTGTAACCATTATCTTGCCAAACTTGCATTTCATGAGGTTAGCTTATTTTATTCCTTTTTCGGAAATAAACTTCATGGCTATTTTTCTTTATAAATATTTGAAAATAGCAATACGTGAATAGAAATGGAACAATAACTGTACCATTATCTAAAGCAATATAATAAAAGCACAATAAATACACATGATTAATTAAGTCATTAATGTATTAGTTTTATAACTTTACAAGACACGAAGCAACTTGCTATTGAATGTTAGCAAGTCCTTTCAACATTTATTATGTGATAATGGTACAGTATGTTTACAAGGCTCTATTTGGCATGCAGTTTTTGCTGGAATGAGTTTGGACAAAAACGTGGCCTCTCAATGAAATGAAAACAAGTTTTGAACATAAAAGAAAATGAAATTACTTAGGTGAGATCGGGTGTCTAGAAACGACGGTTCATAATCATCGTATTCATGATCACTTTCACCGTGCCGACAGAGCCTAAGCGAGAGATAAATTGTTCATTTTAGCAAAATATCATGAGGAAAATAGTAGCTTGAGAAAGAGTAGTCACTTTTTGAAGGACCACAATTGAGTTTATGCTCTCCAAACAAGTAGCGACATCTTGTTGGATAGTCATTTTTTTTGTAGAGAATTTGTTTAATTTTATAATATGAGACACTATCCACGGTCTCTTAGTAGTCACTTTTTGAAGGACCACAATTGAGTTTATGCTCTCCAAACAAGTAGCGACATCTCGTTGGAGTCATTTTTTTTTGTAGAGAATTTGTTTAATTTTATAATATGAGAGACCATGCACGGGCTCTTGTGCCATCTCAACAATACGCCGTTCACAACTTTGATGCTACACGCGATGCTCCCGTCGAGAGAGAGGCCGTGTTGAAATTTGTGAAGTGAAAGTGGATGATCGGTAGTTCGTGCGGCCTAGGTGGACTGTCCGCGCGGACTGAAGCTGGAGTTCGGCGGTCTGGTGTTGGCCGGCTGAGGTCCTGGTGGCTGTTGTTTGCGGATCAGATTCCGCGGACTGCGCGGACTAGTTGAGTCGGCAGTGACTGGCTGAGCAGTGAAGGATGGTGTCCGCGGTCTGTGCGGACTGAGGCTTGGAGACCGCGCGATCCGCGTTTGGTCTGGAGTTGCGATGAGCCGCAATCTGGTGACGATTTGGCCTTGGAGCTGGCGGACTGTTTTGGTGTCCGCCGAGCTCGCGCACAATCTGGTTGCGATCTGGCTTTGGAGCTGGCGGACTGTCTTGGTGTCCGCCGAGCTCACGCGTTCTTGTTGTCTGGATTTGCTCTTCTGTGAAGTCCAGAGTTTCCGCATAGTTCGCAGTGACCGGGCAGTTTGTCTGTGGTCGTGGACATTGCAAGCTGGGTTGGTGTCCGCATAGTCCGCTGTGACCGAGCGGTTTGCCTGTGGTCGTGGATTGTGCGTGCGGACAGATGTTGTGTCCTCTCTCCATGCGGACTTGCATGGTGCTCAGCTGGTGTCCTTCTTGCAGACTTGGCGATTTGTTCGCGAGTCTGGCATGTCGGTGCGGACTCGGCGGACTGGCAATGCTAGCTGCGATTTAGGGGCAGTTAGCCTATCTCATAGGGCAGTGATCACACTCCTCACCCCGCCTATATATAGGACCCCACAGCTCGTCATTTGACAACTGAGTGAACAGTAAGTTGGGCTTGGATCTTGTCTTGCGGACTCGATTTTTGAATCCGCGCGGTTTGAGCAGACTTAATCGGTTGTTGTTTGCAGGTGGCACAACTAGCACTGTGGAACCAGGAGTTTGGTTTTGACCTTGGTCAGGCTCAGTAAAGTTTGTGGGCTACGTTCAGCGGTTAACCAGTTTTCTCTCTGCTTCAACTTTCCAAGTTCAATAACCTATCCGCGCGACCTCGCGGTCTAGGCGGTTAGGCGGTCTGTTCGCAAGTTTAGCAGCAACAAGAAGTTCAGCGAATAACGGTATGTCCGCACGACCTCGCGGTCTCGGCGGACTCCGTGTTCAGTTCGGATTCAGCACAGTTCGGGCGGTCTCTACGGACAGGCGGTCTCGGCGGTCTCAGTGATCTGTCCGCCTGAATTGTTTGTTATTTCTGTTTTTTTCCTTGTACTGGCGAAATCATGTCTCGCCACGTATACCTCGCCCTGTAAAGAAAATTGATATAGTTTTGCTCTGCTTGCTTCTGTCATTGCCTTTTTGGTTGATTAAGCTTGCTCCCTGGTTTTCCGCTTGGTCAAGTTGTGATCTGGGTAGTTCCGAAGATATTAATTTTACGTTTGGGCTATCTTGCTGAGCTTCTTGAGAAAATTTAACATTGTATTAGAGGGAGGTTAAGTTGTTTGAGCGTTGATCAACAAGTTCTGTTGTTGCTCTTTGCTTTTGAAGGATTGACCAGGGTAGTGCAATGGACAGAGGTTTTGCAAGAGCTCTGGGAATTGAGCTTTTAACGCCGACTAACTTCAAGAAGTGGAAGTTGTGCATGAAAAGCTATCTTCTGGGAGAGGAGCTGTGGGAGGTCGTCGGTGGTGATGACCAAGTTGAAATTACAGCTGAGTTTGGAACTGCCGAGCAGGTGAGAGCGTTGAGGAAGAAAAATGCCAAGGCTGAGTTTGCTCTCAAGAGGGCGGTGTCACCTGAGCTCTTTGATCACTTCTTAGGATGTGAGTCTGTTGCTGAGATATGGACTTCCCTCGATGGGTTGTTCAACAGGAAGAATGTAGCTAGGCTACGGTTCTTGGAAAATGAGTTGGCTAAGGCAACTCAAGGAGACTTTTCTATCTCTAAATACTTCTTGAAGATGAAGAGCTTGTGTGTTGAGCTTTCAACACTTGATCCTGATGAGCCGATCTCTGAGGCTAAGCTGAAAAGACACATAATCCGCGGTCTGCTGAAGGAGTATGTGGCCTTCGTCACTTCAGTTCAAGGCTGGGCGACTCAACCTTCTCTTCTGGAGCTTGAAAACCTGCTTGCTTCGCAGGAGAGCTTGGCTAGGCAAATGGCCGGAGTGACTGCCTCTAAAGGAGGAAGTGAAGCTCTCTTCACTGAGAAGAAGAAGAAGAGATGGGAAGGGAAGAAGAAGAAGACTACGGTTGGGGATGAGCCTTCAACTTCTAATCAGCAAGAGGGGAGCCTGGCTCCTAAGAAGGATTGGAATAAGAACTTGAAGTGCTATAGGTGTCATTAGCCGGGTCACATCAAGCGTGACTGTAAAGTCAAGCTGCAGCCTGGGCATGCTGCAGGCAAGGAGGAAGCTCCCTCTAGCAATGAGGAAGCTGGTTGGGGTAGAGCTTTCATGACGGGCACTTGTGTCCATGCCTTGTCCACCATCGACTTCGAAGATGACTGGATCGTGGACTCCGGATGTGGTCATCACCTCACCGGAGACAAATCGAAGTTCTCCTCCCTGCAGGCTTATTCAGGTAATGAAGCCATCATCACTGCTGATAATACTGTTCATACTGTAGAGAAGGAAGGTGTAGTTTCCGTGAGTAGTGATTAGGCTCCACTCATATTAAGGAGTGTCTATCACATACCAGGCATGAAGAAGAATCTCTTCTCGGTTACCAACGCAGTAGATGCAGGATATCAGGTTCTGTTTGATAAAGCAGAAGTGAAGTTTCTCCGCAACGTATCAACGGTTAAGGCTGATGTTGCTCACGTTGGAAGGAGAGTGAAGGACTTGTTTGTTTTATCAACAAGTTTCTATGTTGATCGCATGAGGGTCAATGATAGCGCTGCTATGTGGCACGAAAGGCTGGGGCATTTTGGGATGGATAGGCTGAAAGCTATGGCAAATAGGAGCCTGGTGAGAGGCTTACCTAAGCTATCATCCTTTGGTGATGGTCACGTTTGTGCAGGATGTTAGTATGGCAAGTTTCACCATCTTCCATTTGATAAGTCACAAATGAGAAGCAAAGCACCATTGATGGTTATCCATGGTGATTTGATGGGACCAACCATTACATCTAGCCTTGGCGGGAGCAGGTACATGCTAGTCCTGATTGATGACTACTCAAGATACACTTGGGTGTATTTCTTGAAGGAGAAGTCCGAAGCCTTCCGGTTGTTTGTGGAGTTCAAGGAGCTGGTAGAGGGCCGGCTTAAGCTGCAGATCAAAAGGTTTAGAACTGATAACGGTTGAGAGTTTGTCTCCTCCGAGTTTTCTAATTTTTGTAGGAAGAACGGGATCCAGAGAGAGCTCACTTGTGCTCATACTCCATAACAAAATGTAGTTGCAAAAAGGAAGATCCGTCATCTGACGGAGACTTGCAAATGTTGGCTTCATGCCAAGAGTATCCCAAGGTCCTTTTGGGCGAAGGGAATGTCTTGTGCAGCTTATGTCATCAATCGGATGCCTATCAGTCCGATCAACATGAAGTCTCCCTTCGAGATGTTCCTAAAGGATAAGCCAAGTGTTGAACATCTTCGGGTGTTTGGTTCAACTTGCTACGTGCATATCTCGGATGCTCTGAGGACAAAGCTTGATGCAAAGGCAAGGTAGCTTGTCTTTGTTGGCTATGATGAGCGGAAGAAGGGATGGAGGTGCATGGATCCTGCGATGAAGAAGTTCGTTGTGTCAAGAGATGTGGTCTTTGACGAACTGACGTCATATGGAGGAAGCTCGGTTGAGCTACTTGAAGGCAATGATGATGAAGGGCAGGAGGTAACTGCTGAAATTGTCTAAGAGGAGCTTGTTGTTTTACCAGCAGCTCTGGTTGCTTCTAGCTCTGGGGCAGAGGCTTCTGGTTCTGGAAGCAGGGGGAGCGTTGCTCAAGGTTTGTCCAAAAATGAAGTTGTGCCTGAAGAAGCAATGGAGGTGGTGAGCAGGGAGCAACCTCTTAGGAGATCAAAGAGGGTCATCAAGCCTCCAACTCGGTATTGCGATGGGAATACAGTGAGCTTTGTCTCCTGTTTCTTTGCAGGCCCTATGGATGAGCGAGAGCCTTCAAAGTTTGCAGATGCCACTAGAGTGAAGGAGTGGGACAATGTTATGGATGAGGAGATGGCTGTCCTCAGGAAGAATGAAACTTGGGACTTGGTGCCCAAGATGGATGACGTTACTCCTGTTACTTGTAAGTGGGTCTACAAGCTGCAGAAGAAGACAGATGGAAGCATTGAGAGGTACAAGGCTCACCTTGTTGCTCGAGGATTCTCTCAACAGTACGACAAGGACTATGAGGAGACATTTAGTCCTGTGGCGAAATGACTTCAATACGAGTGGTGATAGCTTTGGCGGCCTGCCACAGATGGAAGATGTGGCAGCTGTACGTAAAGAACACTTTTCTTTATGGAGAGATCGACAAGGTCATCTTTATGGATCAGCCGCTCGGTTACATTTCTGAAGAACATCCGGACTACGTCTGCAAGCTCCGGAAGGCTCTTTATGGCTTGAAGCAGACACCTCAAGCTTGGTATGGGAAGATTGCAAAATACCTCCAGTTCTGTGGATATCTGGCTTCAAATTCAGACTCAAGCCTGTTTGTCAAAAGAAGGGGGAGCTTCTAGTCCTGGTGCTGTTGTACGTGGATGATATGATCAACACAGGGAATTCCGAGGAGGAGGTGGCTAGGCTTAGGGAGGAGCTAGCTATTCGCTTCGAGAAGAAAGACTTGGGGGAGCTTTATCACTTTCTTGGTCTCAAAGTGGAAAAGAAGGAGGGCGAGATTCTTGTTTCGCAAAAAGGTTATGCGGATCGGATTGAGAAACGATTCAGCATGGAAAGGGGAAAGAATTGCTCTACTCCTTTGGAATGTGGCTTGAAGCTTCGACGAGATGAGGGAAGGATTCTTCCTGATCCCTTAGTGTTCCAGGCTCTGGTGGGGAGCTTGATCTATCTAATGATTACAAGGCCAGACATTGCTTATGCTGTTGGCCAAGTAAGTCGATTTTTGGCGGAGCCAAGGAAGTCTCATCTGATGGTGGAAAAGAGTATTCTAAAGTATGTGATGACAACTTCTGATATGGGACTCCTTTATAGGAGGGACTCAGGTTTTTTATTGCAAGGTTACACGGATACTGATTTTGGTGGTGATTCGGATGACCGAAGGTCAACTTAAGGATATGTGTTCACCTGTGGATTAGCAGACATCACGTGGTGTAGCAAGAAGCAGGACTCGGTGTCCGTCTCTACTATGAAAGAGTACAAGGCTTCGACCTTGGCAGCTCGGGAAGCTATTTGGCTAAGGAGATTAGTAGAGGACGTCCATAAGGAAGTGCAACGTCCCACTGTGCTCCGAGGTGACAATGAGAGTGCTCTCAAGCTAGTGAACAATCCAGTTTGCCACGCAAGGACCAATCATATCGAGATCGAGCACCATTTTATTCGGGAGAAGGTGTTTGAGGGATCTCTAGTGGTCGGGCATGTTCAGAGTGAGGACAATCTTGCTGACATCTTCACAAAGCCGCTGTCGAAGGGGCCTTTCCAGCGACTTCGAGGTTTATTGGGCTTGATCACCACTTCTCACTTCAAGGGGGAGTGTTGAAATTTGTGAAGTGAAAATGGATGATCGGGAGTCCGGGTGGCCTGGGCGGACTGTCCGCGCGGACTGAAGCTGGAGTTCGGCGGTCTGGTGTTGGCGGGCTGAGGTCCTGGTGGCTATTGTTTGCGGATCAGATTCTGCAGACTGTGCGGACTGGTTGAGTCTGACAATGGCTGGCTGAGCAGTGCGGGATGGTGTCCGCAGTCTGTGCGTACTGAGGCTTGGAGACCGCGCGATCCGCATTTGGTTTGGAGTTGCAGTGAGCCGCAATCTGGTTGCGATCTGGCCTTGGAGATGGCAGACTATTTTGGTGTCCGCTGAGCTTGCGTACAATCTGGTTGCGATCTGGCTTTGGAGCTGGCGGACTGTCTTGGTGTCCGCCGAGCTCACACGTTCTTATTGTCTGGATTTTCTCTTCTGTGAAGTCCAGGGTTTCCGCATAGTCCACAGTGACCGAGCAGTTTTCCTGTGGTCGTGGACATTACAAGATGGGTTGGTGTTCGCATAGTCCGCTGTGACCGGGAAGTTTGCCTGTGGTCGTGGACTTGTGCATGCAGACAGATGTTGTGTCCTCTCTCTATGCGGACTTGCATGGTGCTCAGCTGGTGGCCTTCTTGCGGACTTGGCGATTTGTTCGCGAGTCCGGCATGTCGGTGCGGACTCGGAGGACTGGCAATGCTAGCTGTGATTTAGGGGAGGTTAGCCTATCTCATAGGGCGGTGATCACACTCCTCACCCCGCCTATAAATAGGACCCCTTGGCTCGTCATTTGACAACTGAGTGAACAGTAAGTTGGGCTTGGATCTTGTCCTGCGGACTCGATTTTTGTATCCGCACGGTTTGAGTAGACTTAATCGGTTGCTGTTTGTAGGTGGCGCGTCTATCACTGTGGAACCAGTAGTTTGGTTTTGACCTCAGTTAGGCTCAGTGAAGTTTGCGGACTGCATTCACCGGTTAACCAGTTTTCTCTCTGCTTCAACTTTCCAAGTTCAATAACCTATCCGCGCGACCTCGCGGTCTAGGTGGTTAGGCGGTCTGTTCTCCAGTTCAGCAGCAGCAAGCAGTTCAGCGAATAATGGTGTGTTCGCGCGACCTCGTGGTCTCGGCGGAATCCGTGTTCAGTTCGGCTTCAGCACAGTTCGAGCGGTCTCTGCGGACAGGTGGTCTCGGCGGTCTCAGTGATCTGTCTGCCCGAATTATTTGTAGTTTCTGTTTTTTCCTTGTACTGGCGAAATCATGTCTCGCCACGTATATCTCGCCCTGTAAAGAAGATTGATATAGTTTTGCTCTGCTTGCTTCTTTCATTGCCTTTTTGGTTTATTAAGCTTGCTCCCTAGTTTTCCGCTTGGTCAAGTTGTGATCTGGGTAGTTCCGAAGATATTAATTTGGCGTTTGGGCTATCTTGCTGAGCTTCTTGAGAAAATTCAACAGGCCGTGCGGGCCACTATCTCTCGGCCGCCAGCCGAGGCTGAGCGAGCGGCCGCGCCAGCCGGCCATGGAAGTGGACGTGCGGGCCGCTCTCACCCTCAGCCGCCGGCCGCAGCCGAGCGGGCGTCCTCACCGGGCCCGGTCAAGAGAGCGGCTGTGTGGGCCGCTCCTCCTCGGCCGCCGCCGTGAGGGAGCGGCCAAGCCGGACTCCCCTCCTTGGACACTGCTAATGCCCCCCCTCGCCGGCGAGAACAACGGTGAGTTCGCCGACCGCTCGTAGAAGTTCATCTCCGTCGATCGATCATTTGGGGTCGTTCCCCACCGTACGATTTGCATGTAACCACCCACTAACCGGCGAGTTAGTGGAGGAATTTTGTTAATAATTTAATAATTTATTTAGGGTGCAAATAGGGGATTAATTATCGTAAATGCGCACCCCTAAACTATAGGAAAAATATTAATTTTTGGTGGTTATGGTGTGCTGATAGCCGCATAACCACCATAACCACCCCCTGGAGGATATAAAAAGAGTCCCATGCCTCCTCATTTCTAACATTTTTCTCCGAGTCTTCTTCTTCCTCTGGTCGAAGCTCTGCCAAATTTCTCCTACGAGCAGCGTTCGAGCCGGACTCAAGCCACACCCGAGCCACGTTCGAGCCACCTGACGAAGCCCGATCTCTTAGTTTCCAAGTGACCTATGCAACCGCAAATTCAAGTGCTGCACTCCCACATTCAGAATCAGGGGGACGCTCAGCAAAGCCTATCATCGCAAAGTGCAATTTATAACAAACTACTAGCGTAACGACTTGTCGTCTGCGGAGTGTTAAGTGCGCTCTCACCTCAAAATTGTAATGAGAGGTGAACGATCACCATCGATTTCACAAACAAGTTGTAAACAAGCAGGAAATAGTGGACTTTGACCGGCACATATCCGATCACGTGATTTTTTACCCAATTGATGGGTTTTTCCACGTTAAAACTTCGTGTGTACGATCGATCTAATTCATTGACTGTGTGCGAGCTCGACCGTTCCGAGAGCTAAGGCGATCCAAGTTATTCCAATCTACCGGGACGTCGAGTTAGACCACAACAATAATATATAAACTGTACGATATTTCTTTTCAAAATATTATTATTTTATTATTGTAATAAAAAAAGAGGAGAAAAATTAAACTTGATGGGTACCTCTGTTATTTAATTAGAGAAGTGCCCATCGCCTTCTCTGTCACGAATCACCATTAGCACCCGAGGTCCTGGCCCATCACATTCTTCATGACTTCAAGCTCCCGATCATCGAGACGTACGACGTAATAGATGATAGGCTGGAGTACGTCAACCACTTAACCACAATCATGAGTATTTACAACGGTCTTGACCAACTATTATGCCATATGTTCCGGACAACACTGAAGGGGCAAGTACGAACCTAGTTTCACTCTCTACGAGGAGCCATCATAGGTTGATGAAACTGACTCAGGAGTCCATGAATCAATCCATAGCCAACTGTCGGATTGTCAGAGACCCCTTTCATCTATCGGTGATCCACCAGACTGAGGGAGAGTCCCCCAAGGACTACTTCTGCCACTTCACTGCAGAGGTGTGACAAATCTCAGGGGTCGACCTAGAGCTCATATGGGGTGTCTTCTTGGGAGGACTCCTCCCAAGCAGTTTCTACTCGACACTGATGAAGGAAACAGTGCCCAACTATCCCGACCTTGTGCACCGTGTAGAAGCTCAAATCACTACTGACGAAGCAATGAGGCACACCAATAGTAGTTCAAAGAAATTCAAAAGAGAAAGAGGTGGAGGGAGAGCATACCCCTAGAATATGGGAAGAGAACCACAACAATTAATGTCGCTAGGACCACCAGAGGATTCAGGGTCCCCGACTGCCACAGGATTACACTCCCCTCAACACATTTCATGCTAATATGCTTTATGCAATCAAGGACAACCCAACACTTTAGAGGCCAAGAGCACTCCTCCCAAATGACATAGAGAACTCATCAAAATACTATAAATTTCATTAAGGGAACAGTCACAACACTGAATAATGAACCAAGCTATAAGACAAAATTAAGCACCTTATTCGACAAAGGCTCCTCGGTAGGTCCTACATGGCCAGGTGCATGATCAACTGGTGCCACAATAACCTAGGAGGGCCCAGTCGTCCACACACCAGGGCGTGCAAGGGGCAGGCAAGTAGTGGGAAATGCGGAGACACTATCTGGGTCCCCCTTTCTAGTAACCTTCGTCAAATCCATCACTCAGCACGAGAAGTATCTAAAAGCCCAATAGGCGCATCATGTCGCCACTATCAGTTTTGTAGATGAAAACCTTGAAAGGTTGCTCTTACCACGCCAAGACCCTCTAATCATCAGTGCGGGAATCGACAACCCAAGCTTTCACGTCAAGAGGATATGAAAGTATCTAGCATCTACCTAAATCACCTAGACGGGGGTGAATAGGCAATGTTTGCGTCTTTTTGCAGAATAAAAATATTTAAATGACAAGCACACAAACACATAGATTTTTATAGTTGTTCCCCGGATTGGGTACGTCCACTGACCCGCCTCGCCTATCTACCACAAAGGGTAATATTCGGCTACTTCACCTTACTCAGATTATACCAATCTTACACCTCGAAGAAACGCTCCTACACCACGATCCACAACGGATCTACAAACTTGATCCACAAGCCAGATCTACACCTCGATCCACAAACCGGATCTACAAACTCGATCCAATAACGGATCTACAACCTCGAAGATAAAACTTATACAAACTCGGAGACAAAGCTCCTACAAATGTAAAAACAAATTACAATAGTAAAGAAAATGTTTTACACTTCAGATCTGAAATCTTCTTGAATATTCCTTCTTGAAACTAGAACAACTGGATGAAGAAGGTTGAGGAAGAAACCCGGGAAGACTGATCTGAAAGCTAGGATCCGACCCGATCGAATAGAAGTTGAAGAAACTGATGATCTAGGATTGGTCAAATCTTGTCTTGCTTTGAATCGCTGGATCCAGAGAGAGCGACAAAAAGGGTTGATGATGAAGATGATCGGCTTTTCTCCCAAAAATGGAAAGTGCTTCAGCAATTCTAATCCGTGAAAATTAAAATTCTGATTGAATGATTCTTCTTCTTATTATGGTCGGCGAATCCTTGAAATATCTTTTTATATGTCATCGACCAATGGTCAATCGTCATTAAGACAGGATCCACGTTATTAAGGGAAGATCAAACCTACTAAACGTAGGTTAATTTGAATTCCGGTCAGAAAATTTGAAACGAAATATCTGTAAGCCCATTTCTCGAGAAGAAGTATATTTCTCGAGAAATGACTAGCTTTCTTGAGAAAAAGACTTGGCTTCTCGAGAAAGAACTTGAAGAAAATTTTCTGTGAAGTAAACCAAAGATTTCTCGAGAAGGACAATATTTCTCAAGAAAACAATTTGATATCTCGAGAAACAATACGGCCTCTCGAGTAATTGACTTGGCGCAAAATTCATGAAGTGAAGAACTTGTTTCTCGAGAAGAACAAACTTTCTCGAGAAAAGAATTTATTTCTCGAGAAAAGAATTTCTTTCTCGAGAAATCATAGGGCTTCTTGAGAAATGTACTTAGCGAAAATTTCTGGATTTGAAGACAGATTTCTCGAGAAGAAGGCTTAGCTTTCTAGAGAACTTTTGCTTTTCTCGAGAACAACTTGCCTTTTCAAGAAATGTACTAGGCTTTTCTCAAGAAAGTGACTTAGCATATATTTCAGGTAATTTCCCGAGAATTCTTGTAGTTTCTCGAGAACAGCAATGCTATCTCGAGAAATTTACTTCGACTTCTCGAGAAATACATGCCATTTCTCGAGAAAATGACTTAGGGAATTTTCAGTGAACTTATTCTTTTCTTCAAGTTGAAACCAACAACCCTTCTTTTCTTCCAATTCTTTAGTACTTGAAAATGAAGTGTATCCCAATAAAGAGTTTACACATGAGTTAACTTCATGGATCATACAATGAGGGATTGCATTGCATGGTCCTTTGTTTGGTGACTCATTGTAAACTGACATTGGTCTACACTTAGCAATATTGACTTGCAAGCACTCAACTAAATGATGCCATCAAATACAACCTTAATTCATCTTAGTTCAAGAGTGAATTCATACAAATTTGGATTATTGTGGATGCACTACCCAATAATCTCCGTCTATTTGTAGAAGTCAGAACCCTCTACACTAAGGTGAATTACATCAAGATAAATAAAGAAATAATAAGTAAAGCATGATATGTATGTAAAGACAGATAATAAATAACAAGTTCAACAAATTTCAAAATTATATATATATATATATATAAGATTTGTCCACAGAAATGTCTTTGCCCACAAAATTTAATAAGACCGATGAACATGGAATCATTTGAATTTCTGTTGTTGCTGCCTTTCTTTCTTCTCTTGTTGTCTCTTTTGATAACTGTAAGGCTTGGGGTAGTACTTTGTAGGTTTAGGAGGAGCTTTGGGATTGTTTCTGCCATATTATCTATCATAGATCCTCCTTTTAGTCAAAGATTTTCATATAATTCCCACTCCTGGGAACTGTAATGATCATTTCTGTCTTCATTAAAATCTACAACCAGCTTTAGAGTCTCAAGAATAAGTGACTTGGAAGTTGAGCTCCACACTTCAGCAAATTCTTGCGCTTTTCTTTTCTCAGCTTCATGAGTTGGAATGGATCGGCTGGCAGAGGCACCCTCACCATACTTCCTTCTTTTTGGTATTTGCACTTCAGGAGGAATCTCTTGAGAATGCTCTTGTTAATCAGAAGTCCATATATGAGTGTTGACTTCAGGAGGAGCTTCATAAAATTCTGGTCTAGGAGAGAATATGGGCATGTAGACAATTGGATTAATTTGAAAGTCTGGAAATATCTGATTGTGCATCCATACAGTAGTAGCATAAGTATGAAGCTTTACCTCATGAATATGTGCCTGTACATCTGCATTCATCTCTTTCAATTATGCATCCCACTTGTTATTCATCTCAAGAATTTTCTTCTCAAGAACTTCTTTTACTTTGTCATCCCTCTTTCTGACTTCTACAGTAAGGGTTGTTATGATATCTTCTTTGAATGTCCCAACTTCCTCACATGTTTTGAAATTGTGTTCTTGAGCTTTCTTCTCTAGTTGAATATTATTGTTGGCCAATGTGACTGATTGATCCATGATTTGTCCAATACTAGTGATATTATGGTCTATGGACTTTCCACCAATTTACAGCAGTCTCTTAAACTCATCTGTATTATGTTGTACTTCAACAAAGCCTCTGCTTATATCTTTCTTTAGAGCAGTGACTTTTTCAGTAACTTCCTTGAGAGACTTATCAAAGTACTCTCGTTGTTGTGTCAGCATTGATTCTATCTTACCCAAGAGGGTATAATCAGGAATAATATTAGTAGGAGGAGGTGGAGGAGGAAGAGCCGGAGTGGTCCAGATAGGTACTTCTTCAATGACCACTAAAATTTTTGCTCTTTGGAAAGATGTAATCTCATCCCCTTCCTCGCCTAGGACAGTGGGGAGAGAGAAATCCAAACTCCTCATGGGAGGTTCTGCAGGCTCTGGAATAATTTCTTCTTCATTAGTTTGCAAAACTGCAGTCTCCCCCTCAATATGTGCCTAAGGCTGGGAGTCTTCTGGTATCTCTTCTGGAGGATTTTCTTCAGGGGTCTTCTCAGGGATAGCTTCAGGGGACTTTGCAGTAGTATTTTCAGGAGAGATGAATAGGGGGTCATCTGAGTTGAGTTCTTCTATCTTCTTATTTATGTCCTCTGAAGAAGCTAGTAGAGTGGCTTGGTCAGGGGAGGAGTGAACACTCATACCTGAGCCATTGTCATGTGTAGGGGTGCTCTGCTTATTATTTGACTGATCTATGTTTTCCTCTTCCTCTACAACATCAACATCAACCACTTTCTCTTGAACCTGGGCTGCAAGAACATCTGTTTGAATCTCTGTCTCTGGTATCTCAGCTTGTTGTACATCTACAAGAACTGTAGGAGCAGGCTCCCCCTCAATAGTTGCACTAGATGTACCAACTGTATGAGTTTGAGGAGGAGATGGGATCCTATCCTCATCATCAAAGATTATTCTTGGAACTTCTAGAGCATCCCTTGGCTTTTGAATTCTGATATCCCATCTCTGGATGGAGGATATAGAGACCTTCTTGAGGTGGTGAATTGCCACACCTTTGGTTATGTCAAAGATCTCTGGGTGAGCTTGATTCAAGTATAGAGAAATAATTATACAAAAATTTGGTGCCTTCAGACTCGCCTTGATCTTGTCAAATAGAAGGCATCCCCATTGGAACTTCTTTCTGTACACAACTGCAGTAATCATAGTAAAGAAATCTGAAGAAATATATCCAATGGACCCTATTTTAAACAGAAGAACCTTGCCGAGAATGTCGGCCAGAAGTTTACTTTCATCAGTCATGTTCTGTCTTTTAATAAAAGTGGCGGAATCTGGAAGACCACAGAAGGAGTAGGCTCTAGAATAATCATTTGCTTCCAGAAAATCTTCGACATCTATGGACGGCAATCACAGAAACTCTGTGATAGAGGATGGCTTGAGTTTGAGCTTCATACCTCTAACTGTTGTTTTCAACAATTTCCCACTTCTTTTGATCTTGGCATGATGGAAGAACTCTTCAACATCAGGTAATAAGACCTTGCAAGGATGTTCCAGGATAAATGAGAGGCCGGCGGAATCCAGAAGTATCAGAACATTTTTGAAGTCGTCGGAAATTTCTTCTATGACGACGCGAACAAATTCACTTCCCACACCAATATTGGAGGAAGGAGCCATCGAATGCAGAGACGGAGAAATTTCTGGTTTGGGGAGAAGAAGTAGTGGGTTTTGCGAGAAGAATAGTGGTGGCCTTCGCGGAACCAAACCGTCTTTCTCGGGAAGATTTTCCGAATTTGTGGGTTCTGGAATTTCTATGGACATATCTTTTATTTATATAAAATTAAAATTTTTGAAGAATTTACAGAAATGCATACCTGAGCGGCGATTCAAATTCTTCATTAAAAAGAGAAATAATTCTGGCGGACTAGGGCATTTCTCGAGAAAAATAGGTGATAACTATTACGCTGGAAGAGTTGCAATACATTGGAATTTCTCTGAACTTCAAATTATAGTCTTCGAGTTGGTTTCTTATTCATAGAAGCTATGCACAACAACTACCTACAGAGATATACTCTGACTCGACAGTAGATATTGCCATACAATTTTGCTTCTTACTACTCCAAGAGATAAGCCGTCTTCCGAGAAATTGACATGTCCCGGAAGTGCTTTTCCTATCGTCCCTGCTTCCTACAAAATCAACATCTGAAAAGCCAGTTAGCTCGACCTCATTATTTCTTGGGTACCATAAGCCACGATTGGGTGCACCCTTAAGATATCTTAACATTCGCATTGTAGCGACATAATGAGATTCCTTAGTGTTCACCTGATATCTAGCGCAGACACATGTTAAGAACATTATATCTGGTCTACTGACAGTTAGGTAGAGCAAGCATCCAATTATGCTTATGTACTTGGTTTCATCAAAAGGTTTCCCTTTTTCATCCTTATCCAGAGACACCGTTGAACCCATTGGAGTCTTCATAGAGGTTGCGCTCTCCATTCTGAATTTCTTAAGAATCTCCTTGGTGAATTTCGTTTGAGAGATGAAAATCCCATCTTCAGATTGCTTCACCTGAAGTCCTAAGAAATACTTCAGCTCACCCATACTGCTCATTTCAAACTTCCCTTGCATGAGTTTAGATTTTTTTTTTGCAAAGGTTGTCTTACATAAAGCCAAATATGATGTCGTCGACATAGATTTGCACTAGCAAAATCTTGTCTTTAACTTCCCTAAGAAATAATGTCTTGTCAATCTTCCCCCTTGTGAACTTGTTCTCAAGAAGAAAGCTGGACATCATATCATACCAAGCTCGGGGAGCTTGCTTTAACCCATATAATGCTTTCTGTTGAAAATAAACGTAGTCAGGGAATTGAGAATTGACAAAACCTGGGGTTGCGCTACGTATACTTCCTCTTTTATATTTATGTTGAGGAATGCTGACTTCACGCCCATTTGGTAGACGATGAAGCCTTTGAGGGCAGCATATGCTAGAAATAACCTGATCGCCTCGAGCCGAGCCACTAGAGTAATTGTCAGGTCAAAGTCGATCCACTCTTCTTGTTTGTATCCTTGAGCTACAGGCCAAGCTTTATTCTTGATGATTACACCGTTCTCGTCCAGCTTGTTTTTGGAAAATCCACTTGGTGCCTATCATATTCTATCACTTGGGCCTGGGTACCAGATCCCAGACTTTGCATCGTTCGAAATGGCTGAGTTCCTCTTGCATTGTCATTATCCAAGGGACATCTTTGTTCGCTTCCTCGAACTTCTTCTGTTCAACCTGGGACAAAAAGCTTAGATGTAAAATTTCGTTAGTTGTACCTCTTTTGGTTCTCACACCATCGCCTGGCTCTCCAATGATTAGATCAGCTGGGTGATCTCTTAGGTGTCAGAACCCTAGATTCCTTGCCCTCTCTCCAGCAAGCTCTATAGCATCTTGTGCAACCTCTATGGGTTGAGTCACTTCTTCCTCTAGAGGTTCTTCATCCACCAAGCCTGGATCTCCGATCTTTACTGAGCTCAGGCCGTCTTCCTTGACTGCTTCATCCAAGCTTAGCTCCTTGAACCTGGTACCCGCATCTGCACTAATAACACTAGACGAGCTGCTATGGAGCAGGCTTGTCTCATCAAATACAACGTTTATCGATTCTTCTACCACAAGAGTTTTCTTGTTTAAAATCCTATATGCCTCACTATGGCTACTATATCATACAAAAATACCTTCAAAACATTTTCACTAAACTTTGTGTGGTAATAATTCCCATTATTAAGTACAAAGCATTTGCTTCCAAAGATTCTAAAGTAGGATACAATCGGTTTTCTGCCCTTCAATAGATCATACGGGGTCTTACAGTAGTTTTTGTTGATTAGTGCTCTGTTTTGCACGTGACAAGCCATGTTGACTACTTCAGCCCAGAAGTATTCCGAAAGTGAAGCGTCGTTCAACATGGTTGTACATGCTTCAATTAGGGTTCTGTTTCTTCTCTCAGCAACTCCATTTTGCTATGGAGTGCGCAGGATGAAAACTTATGAAAGATACCTTGACTTTCATAGAATTCTATTATGGCACTAGACTTAAACTCTATTTTGGGGTCACTTCTGATTTTGACCACTGAGCAGTTCAGTTCGTTCTGAATTTTCCAGACAAAATTAGTGAAAGACGCGAAGGTGTCTGACTTGTGTTTCAGAAAGAACACCCAAGTAAAACGTGAGTAGTCATCAATGATTAACTTACCTCCTAAGTTGTGAATAGGCATAGGACCGAATAAGTCCATGTGAAGCAAGTATAAGCTTCAAGAAGAATCTTTCTCAGCAATACCCTTGAAGGTGGCCCGTGTTTGCTTTCCCATTTGACAGGAGTGACATGGACTCTCTTTAAGACACTTAATGTTGGGGGCATCGTGCACTAGGTTGTGAAAAAATAGCATATTTAAGGTTTTAAAATTAATATGTGCTAATCTCTTATGCCATTGGTCACAGAGAGACGCACAACTTTTTGCCATAAAATACATTGGGGGTAGAAGTGTCTAAACAAAGAAAATTTAAACAAAAAATATTTCTGCTCCGGGTGCCTGTTAAGACCGTCTCCAAATTTGCAGACGATTTTATCAAACACTTGTCCTTATAAAACTCAACGATGTAGCCTTTGTCACATAGTTGACTTATGCTTATAAGATTATTGTGTAATCCTTCTACATAAGCAATGTTTGTAAAAGATACTACACCATTAGAAATCATACCATAACCTTTTGTTGTTCCTCGGTTTGAACCTCCAAAGATGACTTTTGGCCTATCTTAGACTGGGGTATAATAACGTAAAAGGTTTCTTGTCCCGGTCTTGTGCCGAGAGCATCCACTGTCCAAATACCAGATCGAATTTCTATTGGCTTTTAGACATTCCTGCAAAAATAAATAAGTTTACCTTAGGAACCCAAACATATTTGGGTCCTTTGTTCCTGATCAGCATACTCCACCTAGGAACATTATCCATGCGAGTGGTCGGTCTCGTATATCTAACTCAAGAAGTTACAAGATTGGCAGGGTTATACCAACAATCTGCGCTAAAATGTCCAATTTTGTTGTAGCACCAACAATTGAATCTGTTGTACCTCCTTTTGTACTCCTTCTTTACCCTTTGAATGTGAGGTCTAGCAGGGGTAGAATTCTTAGAGGTGGAGGCCTCCTGGTTGCAGCATATATAGGGGCTTCCCATCTACTTAGCCTTAGGCACAACAAATATAGCTTTTGGTGCCTCCTTATTATTATGGCCATGTACATATGGACCATAACTCTTCATCTGAATTTCCTCAAACAGTGCTTTGAACACACTTGCACCAAATTCATGGGGATGGGTCCATCCCTGGTATCTGTTCTTGGGCTCCACATGAGTAGGCCTAGCATGATGACCATAGGACGACTCAAGGTCAAACTTGTTCGTCAGAAAGATTACTTTCCTGAACAAAGGTTGATTCATGGGTGCCTTCCCCTTTTATTTGGCGCTAGCCTTCTTGGCAGCCTTACCTTTTCCACCGATGTGTCCAAGACCACCACCCTTCTTCTGAGCGGAGAACTCATCTATGAGAGGAAGAACAGTCTTCGGCTTAGAGTAACTCTCAACGAGTTTTCTTTCCATCTCAAGCTTTTCTTCTAGCTCATCAAGATATTTTTCCTTCAATTTTAACGTCTCAGCCGAGTCCTTGGGTTCCTCTTTCAAGGAGTGGACTTTATCTCTAAGAGGAAGTAAATGTGCAATTTCTTCCTTCAAATTTGCTTCCACTGTCTTGAGGGAGGCAATCTATTTAACTTGCTTTTGGAATACCTTTCAGCATTTATCGAAAGCCTTTAACAAGTGCTCGTGCTGAGCCATCAACTCTGATTCGTTCTCATCAGAGGAGTAGTCTTCATGATCATTGGAGGAAGTTTTAGATTCTAAAAGAATGGTGTGCGAGTTTACCTTCCCATAGAATTCGGAGTCGCCCACTTCTTCATCAGGTTGAGTAATAAGCCCAAAGTAAGCTTCTTCATTTTCAGAACTTGACTCGCTCGAGTCACTGTCGCTGAGAGTCTTCGACTTTTTGGTGACAAAGCTCTTTTCTTATTTCTTCTTCCCTTTGAATGATCTCTTCTCTTCCATCCTGGAGCTATCCTTCTTCTTGTAAGGACACTCCACACTCATGTGACCTGACTTATTGCAATAGTAGCAAACAACATCAAAGGAAGATAATTTATTAGGTTTTAATTTATACCTATCCTCCTTGTTGTAGCTTTTTTTTCGTATGATCACCGTCACGATGTGATCTCTTGGAATCTGAAGAGAAAGACTTATTCTTCATTTGTCTCCTCTTGCTCAACAGCTTCTTGAACTGCTTGGAGATTAGGGAGAACTCTCCATTCGAAAGCTCGGAGCTTGATGTGCTGGCCTTAGAGTCTTCAGGAGTGTCAGGAGCTCGTGTCCTTATGGGTGACACAGCTTTGGAATTCCTTGAACCTTCAACCTTTAGGGTTGTAGACTTCTCTTTGCTTGATGATTGGTTGGCTTGCTCCTACTTCTTTTTGGTGTTCATTTGGAGTTCGTAGGATAGAAATTTGCCGAAGAAATTCTGAGGGTCGATCTCTGGCAACTTCCCGAATTCTCTGATGGCAAAAAATTTTGTATCCTAGTCCTTTGTCAAGGATCTGAGGAATTTGTCATTCAGTTCACCATGAGTGAATTCATGACCATAGTTCCTGAGGGCGTTGACTATCTTGAAGAACTTCTCAAAACTGTCAGCTATGGAGTCATTAGCACCTTGTTTGAAGGCTTCGTACTCCTGATTCAACAACGATCTATGATCGTCTCTCACTACTTCAGTAACTTCCATAAGTACAACCAGGCAGTCCCACATCTCCTTGGAAGATTTATAGTGGAATAAGTTCTGGAGAATTGAGTCGTCCACTACACTAGCTATTATATTCTTCACCTCTTGTCCAAGGAGATTAGGGAAATCTCATCCTTAGTGAGATCCATCAAAATTCTTGGGAATTTGAATTGCTAGATTTATAGTTAAGGCATGAGTAGGGATGTGTGGTCCTTCTTCCACGATCTGAAAAATTCTCAGATCTGCAGCTTCTATGTAGAACCGTACTCTTTATTTCCACATGGGAAAGTTCTCTTTGGTGCACACTAGTAGCTTCATGGAAGACATATCTTTGCTTCGATCCATAGTGACTATGTGGAATACCTTAACGCTAGATCAGGTATCTTGATCAAGGTGTTAGCCTTATCAACCAAAATCTCCCTCTGATACCAATTGAAAGTATCTAGCGTCTACCTAAATCACCTAGAGGGGGGGGGGGTGAATAGGTGATGTTTGCATCTTTTTGCGGAATAAACATATTTTAAAGACAAGCACACAAACACAGAGATTTTTATAGTGGTTCCCCGGATTGGTTACGTCCACTGACCCGCCTAGCCTATCTACCAAAAAGGGTAAGATTCAGCTACTTCACCTTACTCAGATTATACTAATCTTACACCTCGGAGCAACGCTCCTACACCGCAATCCACAACGGATCTACAAACTCAATCCACAAGCCAGATCTACACCTCGATCCACAAACCGGATCTACAAACTCAATCCAATAATGGATCTACAACCTCGGAGATAAATATCCTACAAAATCGGAGACAAAGCTCCTACAAATGTAAAAACAAATAACAACAGTAAAGAAAATGTTTTACACTTCAGATCTGAAATCTTCTTGAATCTTCCTTCTTGAAACTAGAATAACTTGATGAAGAAGGTTGAGGAAGAAACTCGAGAAGACTGATCTGAAAGCTAGGATCTGACACGATCGAATAGAAGTTGAAGAAACTTATGATATAGGATCGGTCGAATCTTGTCTTGCTTTGAATTGCTGGATCTGGAGAGAGCGACAGAAAGGTTTGACGATGAAGATGATCAGCTTTTCTCCTGAAAATGGAAAGTGCTTCAGCGATTCTAATTCCGTGAAAATTAAAATTATGATTGAATGATTCTTCTTCTTATTATGGTCGTCAAATCCTTGAAAAGTATTTTTATATGTCATCGACCAACGGTCAATCATCATTAAGACAGGATCTACGTAATTAAGGAAAGATTAAACTTACTAAACTTAGGTTAATTTGAATTCCGATCAGAAAATTTGAAACGAAAAATCTATAAGTCCATTTCTCGAGAAGAAGTATATTTCTCGAGAAATGACTATCTTTCTCGAGAAAAAGACTTGGCTTCTCGAGAAAGAACTTGAAGAAAATTTTTTGTGAAGTAAACCACTGATTTCTCTAGAAGGACAATATTTCTCGAGAAAACAATTTGATTTCTCGAGAAACAATACGACAGCTCGAGAAATTGACTTGGCGCAAAAATCATGAAGTGAAGAACTTGTTTCTCGAGAAGAACAAGCTTTCTCGAGAAAAGAATTTCTTTCTCGAGAAATCATAGGGCTTCTCGAGAAATGTACTTAGCGAAAATTTATGGATCTGAAGACAGATTTCTCGAGAAGAAGGCTTAGCTTTCTCGAGAACAACTTGCCTTCTTAAGAAGTGTACTAGGATTTTCTCGAGAAAGTGACTTAGCATATATTTCAGGTAATTTCCCGAGAATTCTTGTAGTTTCTCGAGAACAACAATGCTTTCTCGAGAAATTTACTTCGACTTCTCGAGAAATACATGTCATTTCTCGAGAAAATGACTTAGGGAATTTAAGTGAACTTTTTCTTTTCTTCTAAGTTGAAACCAACAACCCTTCTTTTCTTCCAATGAGGGATTACATTGCATGGTCCTGTGTTTGGTGACTCATTATAAACTGACATTGGTTTACACTTAGCAATATTAACCTGCAAACACTCAACTAAAAGATGGCATCAAATACAACCTTAATTCATCTTAGTTCAAGGATGACTTCAACAAATCTGGGTTATTGTGGATACTAACCCAACAGATATTGTTTGACAATTGAAGCTCCGATGGTGTCTTGTTCATTTCCACCCTCTGCAATATAAATATCTCAAAAGAACAACTCAGGTCGATAGCTAGACAGTATATGTCTTAAACCACAACCACATCCTAATACAATGAACAATCACTTTGCCCGTCGAACAATCACTCTGCCCGTCACTCTAGAAGAGTTCCCAAAATAGTCTATGCATGACATCTGGTTTTTAATTGTGAAAGCTGGCACTGTGTTTAGTGCTATTGAAAAACGTCTAAGATGTCTACCTAAATCACCTAGAGGGGGTGAATAGGTGAGTTGTGCGTCTTTTTGCGAAATAAAAACTTTAGCGATCTAATGCACAAGAAATAAAAAAGCATTCACAGAGGATACCAAGAATTATAGTGGTTCCCCAATCTTGGATACGTCCAATTTCGACTCGCCGATCTAGAAAAGCACTAGACTCGACTACTCCACTAATCTCGGATCAAAACGACCCTACCACTCCGAACAACGTTCCTACAATCTCGATCTAAAAAGGGATCTACACTCGGAAGATAAAAACTTCCTACAAATCGGAGAACAAATCTCCTACACTCGGAGAATAATCTCCTACAAGATTAAAAAGAAATTATAGAATACAAACAATAATCTTCTCAGATCTGAAAATCTCTCTCTAGGTCTTCTTCCTTGGACTTTGCGGCTTTATCTGAAATTGTAGAAGAAGACGCTCGGCTAGATCTGTTCTGAGAAGCTTTGGCTCACACGATCAAGAAGTAGATGGAGAAAGATGAAACTCTTGATCTGTAAATCGATCTGGATCGAAAGAAATGCCTTTGGCGATCTTGAAGACGTGCGACGGCTTCTGTAGAAATTGGAAATGTCGGCCCGATCCAGAAAATTAAAATACCACACTTAGGGTTAGTCATAATGATAGGACCTTTTATAAGATCTTCTTAACGGTAATAATTATCATTAATGATGACCACGTGGACCAGTCATTTCATTGAATTCAAAAATTAGATTTGTCAGAAAATTAAAGAAATTTTCTGAAAATGGTTCAACATTTCTCGAGTAAGAAGTATACTACTCGAGTGAATTAACTTTCTCTCGAGTGAATAGCAATGACTACTCGAGAAGTGCTAATTCTGGAAATTCTGGATAGAGAAAAGAAATCACTCGAGTGGATAAGAGATCACTTGAGTGCTAGATATACTTCTCGAGAGGTAGACTTAAACTTCTCGAGAGCTTTGACTTAGAGAAAATTATGGATAAAAATGTCGATCACTCGAGTGCTAAAACAGGGCTACTCAAGTACTAAACGAACTACTCGAGTACAAGAATGTGTCACTCGAGTGGTCTTGGAATTTTCTCAAGATCTAACTTCTATCACTCGAATTAAGTTCCTCAACTACTCGAGTACTCAACTATACTACTCGAGTACTTTAACTTAGAAAATTTTCTGAGACTAAAAACTAAACACTCGAGAATTAGATAAGGTCTACTCGAGTACTGGACTTGGCTACTCGAGAGATAGATTAAGGCTACTCGAGAACCACTTCCTATACTCGAGTTTTAGACATGACCTCATCGAGAGCTTCTAAGGTTTCTACTCGAGTATAATGAATCCACTCGAGTAAAATACTTAGAATATTTCTCAGTTTTAAGAAAATTTTCCTTCTTCATTCCAATCAGCATCAAGTCTTCCTTCATATGTCTAAGTGCTTGAAAATGAAGTGTATCCCAATAGAGAGGCTACACATGAGTCAACACCATGGATCACACAATGAGGAATTAAATTATATAATCTTGTGTTTGGTGACCTACTGTAGACTGACATTGGTCTACACTTGGCAATAAGTCCTGCAAACACATAAGTAGAATAGGAAATCAAATTTAACCTAATTCATCTTAGTTCAAGGGTGACTTCATACGAATCTAGGTTATTGTGGACACAATACCCAACAATCTCCCCCTATTTGTAGAAGTCAGAACCCTATACACTATGGTGAATTATACCAAAATAAATAATTAAATATTTGAAAAGTAAGCACAGAACAAAATGAATGAAATTTAGAGATAAAAAGATAATCATCAAAACTAAGAATTATATAATTAGAAATGTTTCAAGATTTCATCTCTACATAGATTCAATCCTCAATCTCATAATCTATAACCATTTCTAGCTTTGATGTTGCTGCTGATGCTGTCTGTCTTACATTTCCTATTGTCTCCTTTGATAACTGAAGGGCTTGGGATAGTACTTGGGAGGTCTTGGCGGTGCACTTGGATTATTCCTCCCATATTCTCTGTCATAGATCCTTCTCTTAATCATAGACTTATCATATAATTCCCATTCAGAAGAGCTGTAATGAAGATTCCTGCTTTCATTATAGTCCATAATAAGCTTCAGTGTATCTAGAATCAGGGATTTGGAAGTTGGACTCTAGATTTCAGCAATCTCCTGAGCTTTCCTTTTCTCTGCCTATGGGTTTGGAAAAGATCTACTGGCAGAAGCTACATCTCCATACTTCCTTCTTTTAGGAATCTGAATTTCTGGTAGATCTTAAGGAATGTCAGATTCCATACTTGAGAGTAAGATTCTAGAGGTTGAGCTTCCCCTTGAGGCCTAAGAGAGAAGGTAGGCATCTGAGCAGGCATCTGAGTAGGTTGGCCTTCATTAAGAGGATTCAGATGACGAGGAATAATGTTAGGATCAGCTTGGAATTCAAGGAATATATGTTTATGCATCCACATTGTAGTATCATATGTATACAGCTTCACAGACTGAATCTGAGCTAGCACATCTTTATTAATTTCAGTCATTTTCTCAGTCCAGAGGGACTTGACATTAGTGTCATACTTTTCAACTTATTCTTTCACTATTCCCTCCCCCTTTTTGATATATACACATAGCTTCTTTATAGATTCATCTTTGAAGGTACCCACGTCTTCACAGATCTTCATGAGGTGATCTTGGGCCTTCTTTTCTATTAGAATTTGATTATTAGCTAGAGTAACTCCTTGGTCCATGACATGTCCAACACTGGTAATAGTGTGATCCAATGCTTGACCACCTATCTTGAAGAGATGCTTTAGCTGATCTGTATTATGTCGGATCTCAGCAAATCCTCGGCTCATTTCTTTTTCCAAATCAGAAACTTTATCTTGAATAGCTTTCAGAGAATCATCAGAATACTTCTTTTATTCTAGCAGCATCTGTTCAATCTTACCAAGAATATCAGATGTAACTGGTGTAGCAGTAATAGGAGGAGTAACAGAAGCTAGAGGAGGAGGGGCAGTCTAGGGAGGAATTTCTTCAACTAACACAGAGCTCTGAGCTCTTGAAGTATGAATCAGTACATCTCCTTCCTCACCAGTGAAGGTGGGAAGAGAGAAGTCCAATCTCCTTTGGGGCACTTCAACTGGTTCTGTTGACTATTCATTCTCATCTGAAAACAAAATTGTCTCTTGTTCTTTCTCAGCAGCTGGGGAGTGATAAATAGGTAACTTTGGAGATGGTTCAGGAGATGGTTCCTTGGATGGCTCTTCAACATTCTCTTTATGGAGGGGAGGTAGAGGCTCATCTGAGCTAAGTTCTTCAATCATATTGTTTATATCATCAGTAGTGGAGAGGATGGTTTCTTATACCTGGGAATCTGATAGAATGTCCTCTGGGGTGGATGGATGGATAGAGGTATCTGGAGGTGGAGAAGGTATTCTGACTTGCTGACTGGAAGGAGCAGGAGGGTTAGGGACTCTAACTTGCTGCACAGAGAAGGTAGGCTCCCCCTCAGCTACACTAGATGTGCCAACAACATGATGGAGAGAGAGAGATGGGGTCCTTTCCTCTACAGCAGGTTGCTCATGGGCTTTAGCAGCCTGGGCTGGGTTCTACAATTTTATTTCCCATCTCTGAATGGAGGAAACAGAAACTTTCTTCATATGATGGATGGTTGTGCCTTTGGAGAAGTCAAATACCTTAGGATTAATCTCATGCAACATTAAAGAGATAATACTTGCATAAGTTGGAGCCTTAATGCTCTCCCTTATCTTGTCTAGAATAAGCATACCAAACTGAAATCTTTTCCTTGAGAAAATAGCTGTAACTATATAGAAAAGGTCTGTATAAATTAAACTTATAGAAGAGGTTTTGCACAGTAAAACCTTTCCCAAAATATCAACTAGGATATTTCCTTCAGCATTCAGGTATGGACGACAGATATTCTTGATAACCTCAGTTATACCACAGAAGCTATATGCTCTATCATAATATTCTTCTGTTATGTCATCTTCTTCATCCACTACAGACATCTTAAGAAGTTGTGAAATAGAAGTTTTGGTAAGTTTAACCTTGATGCCCTTGACCTTGGTCTTCAACACTTTTCCATTCCCCATGATTTTTAAGTTCTTGAAAAATTCTTCAACTTCTAGAAAGAGTATCTTGTACGGTTGTTGAAGGATGAATGTCAAACCTGCTGTGTCAAGAAGAATCAACAAGTTCTTGAAATCATCGGATCTATTGGAACTCCGATCTTCGACGACGGCGCCATGTCCTTCAGTGAAATGTGGGTGACGAATTGGAAGATGACGGCGATGGCGGCGTGCTCTATTGAAACGGCGGAAGGCGAAGAGTCTTTCAAGAGATAGTGGATTTGAATTCGAGTAGATTCTTGAAATCCTATATTTTCTATTTATATAACCCAAGTAACGATGATTAGGAGTCTAATAAAGCTTAAACATATCTTAGATAGCGGCGGATAGGACTCGGGTTGCGTATATGAAAATTTGAAAGAATTCCAGAAACTGTCAGGTCATTTCTCGAGTGGAACTTCAGTACTCGAGTGATGGAATAACAATACTCGAGTGGCGGTATGGCAGTACTCGAGTGGTACAATTCTACTTCTCGAGAAGAAGTTTAGTACTCGAGTGACTTACTTAGTTCTCGAGAATTCAGAGAAGTACTCGAGTAGTCATATTCGAGTTCTCGAGTAGTCATTCCTTCTCTCGAGAAATGAAGTCCACTTAGAGAAATTCTAACCTTTTTGACTTGTCCTTGAATTCTGAGCTGTGAAATTAGTCCACCTTATCTATTCCTCTTTATTTAGCATACCCAGTTAAGTTTTGAAGAAACTGAACTTGGTCTCGTCTAGCGGCTTCGTGAAAATATCTACAATTTTCCTATCAGTTGGAACATACTGCAGATCTATGTCCCCATGCTCTACATGCTCCCAGATGAAATGGTATCTCAGCTCTATGTGCTTTGTCCGGATGTAAGAGACTGGGTTGTTGGCGATTGCTATTACACTAGAGGAGTCGCAAAATAATGGGATGTCTTTGACTTGCATAATTTAGTCTTCCAGCTGGTTCTTTAGCCAAAGCAATTGTGCACAATAACTGCCGGCAGAAATGTATTCTGACTCGGCCGTTGAGATTGCAACACAGTTTTGCTTTTTGCTGCTCCATGAAATGAGTCTCCTTCCAAGGAATTGACAAGTCCCGGAAGTGCTCTTTCTGTCATCTTTACTGCCTGCAAAGTCAGCATCTGAAAAACCAATTAGCTCGCTTTCATTACTTCTTGGGTACCATAAGCCAAGATTCGGTATACCTTTAAGGTATCTCAAAATCCGATTTGCAGCAGCATAATGAGATTCCTTACATTTCACTTGAAATCTAGCACAGACACATGTGGAGAACATTATGTCTGGTCTACTGGCAGTAAGGTAGATCAAGGATCCAACTATGCTTCTATACTTGGTTTCATCAAAAGGTTTCCCTTTCTCATCCTTGTTCAGAGACACAGCTGAGCCCATTGGAGTCCTCATAGAGGTTGCATTCTCCATTCCGAATATCTTAATCAACTCCTTAGTGAACTTAGTCTGCGAGATGAAAATTCCATCTTCAGATTATTTCACCTGAAGTCCTAAAAAATACTCCAGCTCTCCCATACTGCTCATTTCAAACTTCCCTTGCATAAGTTTAGAAAACTTCTTGCAGAGGTTGTCGTTTGTAGAGCCAAAAATAATGTCATTGACATAGATTTGCACTAGCAAAATCTTGCATTTTATTTCCCTAAGAAAGAATGTCTTATCTATCTTTCCCCTTGTGAACTTGTTCTCAAGAAAAAAGATAGACATCTCATACTAAGCTCGAAGGGCTTGTTTCAAACCATATAGTGCTTTAGATAAAAGATAAGCGTAATCAAGAAAGTTAGAATCAATGAACCTGGAGTTTGTTCCATATACACCTCTTCCTTTATGTCACCATTAAGGAAGGCTGACTTCACATCCATCTTATAGACGGTGAAGCCCTTAAGTGCAGCATACGCTAGGAACAACCTGATTTCCTCTAGCCTTGCCACTAGAGCATATGTATGGTCGAAGTCGATTCCTTCTTCTTATCGATATCCCTTGGTGATGAGTCTGGCCTTATTCTTTATGATAGTTCCATTCTCGTCCATATTGTTCTTGTATACCCACTTGGTTCCGATGACGATCTTACCTATGGGTCTTAGAACAAGTTTCCAGACTTGACAGCGCTTGAACTGATTCAACTCTTCTTCCATGGACATAATCCATAATGCGTCCGAGTTTTCTTCCTCAAACTTCTTTGGTTAAACCTGTGAGAGAAAACTCAAATGCAAATTCTCATTAGTAGTACCTCTACGAGTTCTGACACCATCCCGGGGATCTTCGATGATTTGATCAATTGGGTGATCCTTCAGATGTCTTAGCTCTAGGTTCTTTACATCTGGAGCATCTTCAACCACAGGAGTGACTTCATCAACTTTAATGATTTCTTCATCTTGATCATCAACCTCTCCAATAAGGGTTGGAGTGGTGATCTTGATGAACTTTTCTCCCTTTTCTTCAGTTTCCTCATCCAAGTTTAGTTCTTTCAGCTTTGAACCTGCATCTTCAATGAACACACTAGAAGAGTTGCTTTGTAGCAAGCTCATCTCATCAAATACATGTATAGATTCTTCAACCACCAGGGTTTTCTTATTAAATACCCTATATGCCTTACTATGGCAATTATATCCTACGAAAATACCTTCAAAACTCTTTTCACTAAATTTAGTAGTACGATACTTACCATTGTTACGAACGAAGCATTTGCAGCCAAAGATTCTAAAATATGAGATAGTTGGCCTTCTGCCCTTTAGAAGTTCATAAGGCGTCTTATTGTGGTTCTTGTTTATGAGTGCTCGATTTTGCACGTGGCATGCAGTGTTGATGGCTTCAGCCCAGAAGTACTCCGGTAGTGAGGCATCACTCAACATAGTTCTGCAGGCCTCTATGAGTGTTCTATTCCTTCTCTCAGCTACTCCATTTTGTTGTGGAGTACGGGGAGAGGAAAACTCATGAAAGATACCTAGGATTTCACAAAATTTTGTCATGGCCCCAGACTTGAATTCAATTCCATTGTCACTTCTGATTTTGACTACGGAACAGTTGTATTCATTCTGGATCTGCCAAACAAAATTTGTAAAGACATCGAAGGTATCTGACTTGTGTTTCAGAAAGAACACTCACGCAAAGCGCGAGTATTCATCAACAATAACCAACATATAATCCTTACCTCCTAAACTTCTAACTTGTAGTGGACCGAACAAGTCCATATATAGTAGGTGTAGAAACCTATTAGAATCTTTGCCTATAATGCTTTTAAAAGTAGTCCTTGTTTGCTTTCCTTTCACACATGCATGACAAGGTCTATCCTTAGCGCACTTAACATTCAGGGCATCACACACTAAGTTCAGAGAAAATAATTTAGTAATAGTTTTGAAATTAATATGTGCTAATCTCTTGTGCCATTGGTCACCAAGAGATGCACTATCTTTTGCCCAAAGACACACCGGTATAGAAGAGTCTATACAAATAAAATTCAAACAAAATATATTCCTACTATGAGTGCCTGATAAAATCGTTTCCAAATTGTCAACCGATTTTATCGAACACTTATCAGCATGAAATTCAACTATGTATCCGTTATCACATAGTTGGCTTATGCTTATGAGATTGTGTTCCAATCCTTCAACATAAGCCACATTCAAAAAATATATACTACCGTTAGTAATAATACCAAAGCCTTTCGTTATTCCTCGGTCAGAACCTCCAAAGATGACCTTTGGTCTGTTCACGACTGGTGAGTAATTCTGAAGAAAGCTTCTAGTCCCGATCATAAGCCGAGAGCATCAGCTGTTTAAATACCAAATGGGATTTCTGGGGGCCTTTGGACATACCTGCAATCACAAGTCAGTTTGCCTTAGGAACCCAAACTTGCGTGGGTCCTTGGTCTCTAGTTAGCTTGCTCCCCCTACATGTATTAACAATATAAGCGGTCTTTCTTACATGGTTAACCTGAGTGGTAACATAGTTTCTGGGATTAAACCAGCAATTAATGGCAAAGTGACCAGTTCTGCCATAGCACCAATAGTCAAATCTATTGTATCTTTGCCTAACCATTTCCTACTTGACCTTTTGAGATTGCATGCGGGGGCAATAGAGTTGGAGGTAGAAGCCTCATGATGATTAAAATCACATGATTTCTTCTCCTTAGTAGGCATTTCTACAACGAGTTTAACCCTCGGAGCTTTCTCGATGTTGTGACCATGATCAAAAGGGTCATAGCTCTGAAGAGTGATCTCTTCATAATGTGCCTTAAAGACACTTTCACCAAAGTTTCGAGTGCGAGTCCATCCTTGGTACATCGACTTGGGCTCTACATAAGTAGGCCTAGTGAAGTTACCATAGGAGGATTCAAGATCAAACTTATTAGTAGGAAAAATAACCTTCCTTAATGTAGTCTGATCTTGTGGAGCTTTCCCCTTTTCCTTAACCAAAGCCTTCTTTGTTGCCTTATTTCTCCTTTGGGCTTTATTTCTCCTAGAAGATTTACTAGGAGCACCCACATGGCCTAAGCCAGCACCTTTGGCCTGAGCAGAGAACTCAACAATAAGAGGAAGAACTATCTTGGGCTTAGATAAACCTTCAACAAGTTTCTTTTCGGCTTCAAGTTGCTCTTCCAATCCCTTGATGATTTCTTCTTTCAGATCGAGGTGCTTGAGAGCCTTATTGTACTCATCAACTACAGTATCTAAGTCTTCTCTGAGTGAGTCCATCTTAATGACTTCCTCTCTCAGAGAGCTCTCTACAGCCTTTAGAGACTTAATCTCTTTAGCCTGAGTTTTCACGACCTTTCGACATTTGTCGTAGGCCTTAATCAACTCCTTATACTGGGCCATGAGTTTAGACTCATCGTCAGAAGAGCTATCCTCATGATCATGATCAGAGACATCATATTCAGAGAGGGGTGTATGAGATTTTACCTCCCTAGTGAACTGGGGCTCTTCTTCTTCGCCAGTATGTGCCATGAGCCCAAAGTAGGCTTCCTCTTCTTCACTTGACTCAGATGAGTCAGTGTCGCTGAGGGTTTTGCCCTTTTTGGCTACCAGACTTCTCTCTGTCCTCTTCTTATGGTAAGAGGATTTCTTCTCCTCTCTTTTGCCACTCTCCTTCTTCTTATGGGGGCAATCTGCAATTACCTGACCTTGCTTATTACAACAGTAACAAACTATATCAGTAGAAATATGTTTGTTCGGTTTAGACTTATACCTGTCGTGGCTACTTGAGCCCTTCTGTTGTCGATCAACATCATGTCGTGATCTTCTGTATGATGCATCCTTGACTCTCCATTGCTTTTTCATGTTCAAGAATTTCTTGAACTGTCTTGAGAGCAGTGAGAACTCTCCTTCAGATAGCTCTGAGCCAGAAGTGCTTGGCTCAGATGATTCTTCTTCACTTTCTACTTGAGCAGGGGTAGGTGAAGCAGCTTTGCCCTTTCTTGAGCTGTCTGCCTTCAGAGCGACAGACTTCTCCTTGGGAGAGAATCTACTCTTCTCTTCTTCAACTTTTCTAGAATTAATTTTAACTTCATAGGACATCAGCTTTCCAAAGAGGTTTTGAGGATCAGTCTTAACTAACTTGCCAAATTCTCTGATGGCACAGACTTTATTGTACCATTCCTTGGTTAGGGACCTCAAAAACTTGTCATTTAGCTCTCTATTTGTGAATACTCGGCCATATACTCTTAGGCTGTTAACTATCTTGAAGAAGTTCTCAAAAGTGTCAACAATATTATCCTTGCGTCCTTGCCGGAAGGCTTCATACTTTTGATTCAGAAGAGATCTTTTGTCATCCCTTACTTCTTCAGTACCTTCCATCAAGATGATCAGAGACTGCCACATCTCCTTAGAAGATTGACAGTGAATTAAATTCTACAGCATTGAATCATCGACTACACTTTCTATAATATTTTTGTCTTTCTTGTCTAAGGAGACAAGTGCAATCTCATCTTTGTCGAGATCCATCAGCATCTTAGAAACTTGCTTTGTAGCATCTATAGTGGAGGTGGTCATGGGAATATAAGGAACTTCTTCAACAATCATGAAGATCCTTGGATCCATAGTTTTCATACAGAATTTTATCCTTTCTTTCCACATTTCAAAATTATTCTTTGTGCACAAAGGAAGCTTGACAAAATCATTGGCTCTGTCTATGCTTGAATAAATCAAAGACTACTTGGGGCAGATCTGATCAAGGTGTTAACTTTCTAATGATCAACCTCCCTCTGATACCAATTGAAAAACGTTTAATTTGTATACCTAAATCACCTAGATGGGGGTGAATAGGTGAGTTGTGTGTCTTTTTGCGGAATAAAAACTTTAGCGATCTAATGCACAAGAAATAAACAAGCATTCATAGAGGACACCAAGAATTATAGTGGTTCCCCAATCTTGGGTACGTCCACTTTCCACTCACCGATCAAGCAAAGCACTAGACTCAGCTACTCCACTAATCTCGGATCAAAACGATCCTACCACTCGGAACAACGTTCCTACAATCTCTATCCAAAAAGGGATCTACACTCGGAAGATAAAAACTTCCTACAACTCGGAGAACAAATCTCCTACACTCGGAGAATAATCTCCTATAAGATTAAAAATAAATTGTAGAATACAAACAATAATCTTCTCAGATCTGAAAATCTCTCCCCAGGTCTTCTTCCTTGGACTTTGCAGCTTTATCAGAAATTATAGAAGAAGACGCTCGGCTAGATCTATTATGAGAAGCATTGACTCATACAATCAAGAAGTATATGGAGAAAGACGAAACTCTTGATCTGTAAATCGATCTGGATTGAAAGAAATGCCTTTGGCGATCTTGAAGACGTGCGACGGCTTCTGTAGAAATTGGAAATGTCGGCCCGATCTAGAAACTTAGAATAACACGCTTAGGGTTATTCATAATGACGGTACCTTTTATAAGATCTCCCTAACGGTAATAATCGTCATTAATGATGGCCACGAGGACCAGTCATTTCACGGAATTCAAAAATTAGATCTGTCAGAAACTTAAAGAAATTTTCTGAAAATGGTTCAGCATTTCTCGAGTAAGAAGTTTACTACTCGAGTGAATTAACTGGCTCTCGAGTGAATAGCAATGACTACTCAAGAAGAGCTAATTATGGAAATTTTGGATAGAGAAAAGAAATCACTCGAGTAGATAAGAGATCACTTGAGTGCTAGATATACTTCTCGAGAGGTAGACTTAAACTTCTTGAGAGCTTTGACTTAGAGAAAATTCTGGATAAAAATATCGATCACTCGAGTGCTAAAACTGGGCTACTCGAGTACTAAACGCACTACTTGAGTACAGGAATGTCACTCGAGTGGTCTTGGAATTTTCTCGAGATCTAACTTCTGTCACTCAAATTAAGTTCCTCAACTACTCGAGTACTCAGCTATACTACTTGAGTACTTTAACTTAGAAAATTTTCTAAGACTAAAAACTGAACACTCGAGAATTAGATAAGGTCTACTCGAGTAGTGAACTTGGCTACTCGAGATCTAGATTAAGGCTACTCGAGAACCACTTCCTATACTCGAGTTTCAATCATGACCTACTCGAGAGCTTCTAAGGTTTCTACTCGAGTACAATGAATCCACTCGAGTAAAATACTTAGAATATTTCTCAGTTTTAAGAAAATTTTCCTTCTTCATTCCAATTAGCATCAAGTATTCCTTCATAAGTCCAAGTACTTGATAATGAAGTGTATCCCAATAGAGAGTCTACATATGAGTCAACACCATGTATCACACAATGAGGAATTACATTGTATGGTCCTGTGTTTGGTGACCCACTATAGAATGACATTGGTCTACACTTGGCAATAAGTCCTGCAAATACATAACTAGAATAGGAAATCAAATACAACCTAATTCATCTTAGTTCAAGGGTGACTTCATAAAAATCTAGGTTATTGTGGATACAATACCCAACAGCTATCTTTGGCCGCCTGATAGATAAAATTAGAGCTAAATAATAAAGAGGCAAGCACACCTATAGTGCATTGCATCAGATATGAAAATCATATGAAGGTCGTAATTTTCCACGGGTCCCCCGAATACTTCTATTTCAAGGATACCAACTATTATTCTATTAAAGAAAATGCTGAAATGAAATACAATTAAGACTAAATGCAAAAAGAAGAAAGCAAAAGACATAAAAAATTGCTCTTTGAAATGAAAATAACAGATACATTATACATTCTAATCTATGCCTTGACTTCAGGGATTCCAAAATTTTGAACACACCTCTCCTGATGAATACACCCACTTGAGATTAGAAATATTAACCGAAAGAGAATATCGACCAAACTCTCATTTCATCGATAACCTAAAACTTGCTTTAAGAAGTGAATCCCACGAGGCCGGAATAATCTCTCGTTCAATATGATCAATTATTTTTATTACCGAGCGATCGATTCGTACATACAAGCCTTTTAGCTAACTAGAGATGAAAACCAATACCAAAATTCACAATCAAAATATGAACTCGATACATTATTTTTGGGAATATACCGAAGGGAATTTAAAATGAAAATAACGTAAAAGATGTTTTAAATCAAAACTTGCAATAAACAAGAACTAAAAATGAAACTGTGAATTGGAATAAAAGATACAAGAATGAAAAGCTAAGTTAGAATTGAAAATACACGAAAACAAAGCAAGTTATGAAATTAAAATCACAAAATTTAAAAGACATTGATACAAGATCTACCCAAATAGATAGAGGGGAAATAAATGCACAAATTGAAACTAAGTTAGAAAAGAAAGTACAAAAAAAGTAAAGACAAGCTCTACCCAACCGGGTAGAGGAAAAGAGACATAATGCATAAATAAAACTAAGTTTTTTATTTCATAAAAAGAGATTATGAGACAATAAACCTAAACTAAGAAAGAGAAATTATAAGACAATAATATAAATTACATAAAAAAGGAAAATACATAAAAAACATAAAATGTCTGGAAAAGCGCGGAAAACCACCAAAATGGGCCGTCCAAGAGCGAAGAAATAAGAAGGGGGCCGAGTTCTATTTATTGAGGAAAATTAGAAGTACACGTCCTTGGTCACGAGTGTGATGAAGGGGCATGACATCTGGTGTGTCTGGTAAGTCGGATGTGAGGAATAGCTGACGTGACATCTGGGGTAATTTGGAGAAAAATCTGGATAACACGGGCGTGTCAAGTTGACACGGGCGTGACCTTATGTCAGCAGCAGCAGGAGGCATCAGGGGCGTGACACCCGGTCTTGAGTTGATGACGGAGATTACACGAGCGTGACCTTTTGGTCACGAGCATGACTTGAGCTGGATCGTCTTGACTAGCTCCATATCGGCATAAAGAGCTTGATATCTTCAAGACATGTACACAACAAGCCATACAGGTATGACAATTAGGTCATGGGTGTGTACTTGGATTTTCCATGAACTTGGCTCATAAGGTGGCAGTGAGCTGGAATTTTGCATTTAAGTAGACACGCCATTGGTCATGGGTGTGACCTATTATTTTTCAACAAAAGCTCCAAAAAGCTGTAAAACAAAAATTAAGCAAAGTTAGAATAAAAAATAATAAAACAAACAATTTATTCATTAATTTACATAAACTATTCATAATTTTAATTAAAAGTATACTAAAAATATGTATAAATTACTTCTCATTAAATACTCATGTACTTAAGATTTTGTATTTCAGATACATCCCATATGTGCACAAAATAAAACCATCAACACTTGATGAAAAAGGCTAAATCTAAAAATTTAGAATATTTCTAAATTTTCAGATTTACATGTATTGGACACATGCACGAGCAACTCTACTTATTCAAAAGACAAGATCGTATCTCATTGTAGGATTCCAAATCTAGGACAAACAATTTGGTTTCACAAACCATATAGAGGGACAATTACTGCTAAGGAGGAACAATTTCTAAAACATGGAAATTGCTGGAAACCTGTCTCTAATACCACTATTGGGGTTTTACTGGGGGTGGATACACATCAAATCTGAGCAAAGAAAGAGAACTAGAAAATTCTAACTAGAGTAGGATCTTGCAAAAACTATGAATTAAGAATTAAAATAACATATACCTGTGCAGTATCGAGACAAAGTTGATCTAGATGCTCCAAGAAAATCTTACTATTCTGAGTTGGGGTCCTAGTCTAATTGCGCCTTGTCCATTGAGTCTGAGAGCATAGAAAAGTATCTGTGCCATTACGAGATTTCAACACTAATGTGAGAAACACCGCACCGTCGTCGCACGAGGGCAGGATGGAAGGGTTGATCGAGAAATTCATCTCCACGAACTGTTAGGTTTGCTTCTAGGAGAGGACTGCCGATGTTAGGGCTCTGATTCAAAGAGGTGGCTGCCGACGGGTTCGACGTATGAAACTCTTTCGAAAATTAGTGCTTAAGAAAACCATAAAACATCTAACCCTAACTCTGAAATTATATCTATATATAATCTTCAGTGAACCAGGTTCGACTTTACCAGGAAATACAAAAATAAATGTCAAACTAGGTTCATGGTTTATGACAAGAAAAACAAGTGTCTAGCAGATATTGTCTATTGACATTTATCCAGTAGATACTAGACCTAGCCATTTTCGTCATTTTAAGCAGATATACATTATGTTGGCTACATCGATTATATTGACAATATCAGCTAGACCAACCTATCGACAAACTGTCAAACAGATATTCTCAAAAATACTAACTATATCGACTACAAGGTTTATCGTCTGCATTTACTACAATGACTATATAGTTTGTTGTCTGCATCGACTGAATGCTATATCGAATGCATTGACTATATTAGCTGGACCATCCAGCCGATAAATTATCAAACATCCTACTTGGATTTATCGACTGCATCTATTGGATCATCCAACTGACAAGTCTGTTTAGTCGACAAATCATCTTGTCAACAAATTGTCAAACAGTTTCTAATCAACTAAGGCATCCAGTCGACAATTTTTTGCCTATACACTCATATTCTATATGAGTCGAGCTACCTCGATCAATTATCAAATTTCTTGTATATTATTACGTGCGACCCCACAAGCTCCTATTACAATGGTAGCAAGACTAACTCGTTGAATACTTCTAGATCACAAAGAAATCAACAGTCTCCCATTTAAGCTAAACAGTATCAACAATAGTCTCATAAGCAATGAGCGGTATCTAGCAATGCATCATTGATACCCAAGTAATGTAAGAGTTTGTAACCCAGTGAACTTAATGTGCCCAATGTTTTAGTGTTATCATGTCCCTTTATCCCTTACATACAGATTGAATTCTAGGCATGGATCGTATCACCCTCTTAATAATTCAATCCTAGTTTCTTGATCTAGAATGGACTTCTAGAAATTGGTGAGCCCAATATCATATATTGACTCAACCAAGAATGACTATGTATTTCTTAGTCCTATTCATCAAGGGGCCCATGTATGTAACTCCTGTAATATAGGAGGAAGAATCTTATTTCTGTCCACACACAAACACCCAAATGGTTCGCAATGTACCCAATAACCATCATTATCATCAACCTTTCTCAAGTAAGACTTTAGATGGCATCAAAGTACGCTCTTCCTTACTTTATGTATGTCGTGACTTCAGGTCAATGGACCAAAAAACCACTATCACTTGAGACCTACTTGTGATACGTTCATATAACAATCCACAAAGTAGTCTCAGGGTGGGTCTATCTAGTACAACTTATTCACTAACAAGTACCCATGTGATGACTTGATATCACAATATCATGACCTGTGAGAACTGGTCATCAGTCAATGTACATACTAGTCTTAATGTATCCTGATCACCCTGATTTCTAAAATGATACACCAACTAAGGACCATTTATGAATGATGCTTATTATAAATATATGCCATCACATTCAAGTCACACACTTGAATTCCTATGAAATCAAATATTCTAAGAGAATTTCTTATGTTAAATAATCTATCATGTAGAAACGAGTTGACATAATAAAAAAACATGCCATAAACATAAAATAAAATACATACCATTCTATTCATCATATGAAATACAACCAACCAATATATAATCAACAAGACTCCCACTAGAGTTGATCATTCAAACATCTAATACCCATTGATCAAGTATGATAATCATGTTTTCTCTGTGTAAGAGGTTTCATTAGTAGATCTATAATATTTTACTCAGTCGGTACTCTACATATGCTTGCATCTCCTTGATCGATAATCTCTCGAATAAGATGCAACCACCGAAGTATGAGCTTGGACCGCTAATGAGATCTAGGTTCCTTAGCCTGTGCAATAACACCATTGTTATCATAAAAAAGAATTACTAGATCAATAATGCTAGGAACTACATCAAGCTTGTCGATGAATTTCCAAATCAACACAGCCTCCATCGTCACATTTGCAGCAATGATATACTTAGCCTAAGTTGTAGAATATATAACTGTCTCTTACTTGTATGCTTCTGCTTTAGATTCTGACTCTGATGAGGGCTTATCTGAAAGACTCTTATCCTTCTTTGCAACAAAAGATTTCTCCTTCTTGCCCTTGTGTTGAGTCCTTTTTCTGTCTACTGACTCCTTTCTCTTTTCTGGACATTCAACTACCATATGTCCAGTCTTATTGCAGCAATAACAAACAATCTTAGAAGTTATGGCTTTGCTGGGCTTAGTTCTGTTTCTCTCATTTCTTGAGGATTTTCTCTTCTGATAGTACTCATCTACTGGCTGTGATGTGGAGGGCCTGGACTTCCACTGCTTCTTTTTCAAGAACTTTTGAAACTGTCTTGTAAAGGTAGCAAAGTCAGTATCTGATTCACTGCTCCCTGATTTCTGACTATCTGAATTTTCTGTTATTTCTTCTGTAGCTTCCTTGAGAGGAGATGAAGACATCCTCCCTTTCTTTCTAGTGGCTTCAACTTTGAAAGCCACAGATCTATGCTCACCTTTTGTACTTCTTTCTTCCTCCTTCCTAGCCATCAATTGGATTTCATATGAAAGCAATTTTCCAAACAAGGTTGGAGGAGAAAGATCAGCTAACTTGGCCACTTCTCTAATGGCACATATTTTGGTATCCCAATCCTTTGTTAAAGATCTGAGAAACTTGTCATTCAGCTCATATGTACTGAAGACTCTTCCATAGGACATTAGTTCATTCACAATCCTATATAATTTCTTATAACACTCAGTTATGCTACCAGACTTTCCTTCTCTGAAGCTCTCATATTCTTGGTTGAGCATTGATTTTCTGTCTTGTCTTACTTCTTCAGATCCTTCCATATAGACAATCAAGGTGTCCCACATCTCTTTGGAGGTCTTGCAATGTATCAGATTTTGGAAGGTGGAATCATCTATTGCACTTACTATGATGTTTTGAGCTCTCTTGTCCATAGTGGCTAAGATGATTTCCTCCTTTGTCATTTCTGAAAAATCCTTAGGAGTTTCCTGATTTGCATCTAATACAGAAATCTTCATTGGAATGCATGGACCTTCTTTCACTGTGATATAAATTCTTGGGTCTGAGGCCTCCATAAACAGCCTAACCCTTTCCTTCCAGATTCCAAAGATTTCTTTTCTGCAGATGGGAAGCTTCATAGATCCCAACTCCTTGTGATTCTCACCTGAACCCATTTTCTTGATTCTTGATTCTGCCTTTAGATCTAACTCAGACTGTTAAGTCTTACTTTGAGCAACCTCCCTCTGATACCACTTGATAGTTTTACTTTCAAGATTACCTAGACACCTAGAGGGGGGGGGGGTGAATAGGTTCTTATTTTCTTTTCAAACTTAAGGCAGAATGATTAAGTAATTAAAGACTATTTTCTATGAGTTCTGCAGCTACTTTAGCAATCACAATCACACAATCTAGAACTACTCATCACAGATTGCAACAAGTATTTATAGTGGTTCCCCAAGATCTGGGTACATCCACTTTCCCCCTTCGTCTATCTAGCAGTGTGATAGATTCAGCCAAACTCCTTTCTTTATCTCAGATCCTCAGATCCTACAGCTCAGAATCCAAAATGGATTCCTACAACTCAGAGTGATACCACACTCCTACAGCTCAGGCAATTCAGCCCTACCTCAGTCTTTATTCAAGACCTACAACTCAGAGATTATCTCTCCTACACTCAGCCTTTATAAATTAGGCTTACAACTCAGATCTATTAAAAGATCCTACAAGATTTGAGTAAAATATATTTTTATCTTGCTCCTGGTGAGAGAGATGGAACAAGACAATGTTCTTGATCAGCTTCTTGATAAACCAGATGGATAAAATCAACTGGAACTTAGCTTTCTTCAAAGCTTCTTGAATCTGAACTTTGTTGAGTTGATCTTCTTTGAAATAAACTGATCAGCAGCTTTCTCCTTAGATTTCAGAATTTGAATCTGAATCTTCTTGACAGATAAGTTCAGAATCTATTTCCTTTGAAATCTGAGACAGCTTTCTTCTTGCCTTCTTTTGACTGGATCTCTCTCTATCCAAGTCCCTTGAAGATACTTCAGAATTCTTGACTGAATTCTACTTAGACAGATTCTGATATTTCAATCAGAATATCTTCTTAGTTCTGCAAAGATCTTCTTCTTATTGTTACTTGTTATTCAGTGTTCAGTTTTAAGTTGTCTCCTTTCTTTCAGACACTATCCGTCTATTTATAGCCTTCATTCCTGGTAACTGGCTAGTCCGGTTCCTAACAAACTTCTGTCTGTGTCAATCACGTCAGTTAACCTGTAGAGACCCACGGCTGTCAGTTCTTCAAACTGCCAGGGAGTCTTTGTTTCTGCCAGAAAGTGTCGAGACAAACTGTCAATATGTGTCGAGACAATTGTTAAAATGTGTCGACACAATTTGATTGAGTGTCGACACAATCCTTTGTGATGTCGACACATATGTCTTGATGTCAACACAGCTTCTTGACACAACTTTTTGAGAATGTGTCGACACAGATAGTTGTATGTCGACACAATTACTTCAGCCACAGACTTATTGTTGATTCTGCTATGTGTCGACACAAGTCTCTAAGTGTCGACTTAACTGATGTTGACTTCTGCCTCTGTGTGTCGACACAGCCTCCTGGTGTCAACACAGTTGATGTCGACTATAATCTTGTGTGTGTCGACACTGCCTCCCGGTGTCGACACAGTTGATGTCGACTATAATCTTATGTGTGTTGACACTGCCTCCCGGTGTCGACACATTTGATGTCGACTCATTATCTCTGTGTCGACACAGCCTTCTTCAAGTGTCGACACAATCTTCCTGAAGTGTCGACACATCTTTTTCTGGTGTCGACACATGGACTTTAGAAATTTTTCCATACTTTTAACCTGCACATATTCAACTTAAACAACATCAAATACACCTCGATGTATATCATTATGCTAAGTTAGGCTTCTTCAAATCAGGTACACATTTTCCAATGTACCCAACAATCTCCCCCTATTTGGAGAAGTCATAACCCATATTAGCTAATGATATACACCACTTATTAAAAAAAATGATGATGTATGTAAGCTTAATATTACAGAAAATATTAACAATCAAAACATTTGCACAGATTCATCATAGATATAAAAAGATATACACAAAAATTAACTAAAGAGCAAGATTTTGTGTATTATGTCAAAATGATTGTTTACAAAATATTTAACACTTAATGTTTCACATTACACATTTTTAAACTAAAACTAAGACATCTTAGACTAAGACTGATCAGACTCCTTTATAACAATCCCTCTTCCTGGTTGTACTTGTGCCTGCACAGAAGGTTCAGTTTCTTCTATGGGCTTTTTGCCTTTAAGATCAGCCATCTCCTGAGCCTCAGACTTCAGTCTTTGTCTCTCAAAATAGTGATACGGCTTGGGAAAGTATTTGCTAGGCTCCATAGCATCAGGAGGTAGCTTTCCCATCTTAGCTTCCCTTCTATACTGAACAATAGCCTCCTGTCTGGCTTCATGCTTCTGTCATTCTTGTTCATTGTACCACTTGCCCATTTCTTGGACTTGATCTCTTACAGCTTTCCAGGCAGTTAGTATGATGTTTCTAGAGGTAGGGATCCACTATTCAAAATCAGGTTTTAGTTCAGCTTGCTCCCTAAATCTCTTCTTTGACAGTTGAGCCTCTTGCTGAGCCTTGATTGCAGCTTCAGGCATGTCTACTTTTCCAAGTATAATATTTGAAACCTCCTCTGGAGGACTATACATAGTTTGCACCTGCTCATGAATCATGTCAAAATCTGCAGGGGGGTATATGACTTAAGCAACCTCTGGTTGGTTGTCGTCAAGTAGACCTTGTGGATGTACTCCTGACTCTGCCATATTATCATCATCACAAAGGGTTGGATATCCCAATGTGGCTCTGACACTGTTAGTGACCCACTTGGCATGTTCCGAGCCAGCATAAATAAGTACCTTCTCCCCCTTTAGGACTTCTCTTGCTACATGATCTCTGAGATCTTCCTTCTAAAACCTGATTTGACCATCTAGATAATTAATGCCATCTTTGAAGAAGGGTTTCAACTTGTTAAGTTTTGCAGTAATTTCCTTCTGGGAAGTGGTTATAGCTGTCTGTACTGAGTCTAAAGCAGTTTTGAACTTAGTGTCATATGCTAGAATTTCAGCTGCCCTAGCTTCAGTTAATTTAGTCATGGTTGTTTGAAATTGAGCAAGAATATCTGTATTGACAGTTGTCAGATTGTCATTTAGCCATTTCTGATTTTCAAGAATGTATCCTTGATTAATAGATTGAGCATCTATTTCTTTCTTCATTACCTCTTGTTGTTGGGCCAGATATACAACAACATGTGCCCCTTTTGTAAAACAATCAGTCATTTCTCTTTTATGTTGATTGACTTCAAATCTTATAGACTTTATATCTTGAGCCAGATCAAACTGAAGATTTTTATGACTTTCATCAATATATTTCTCTAGAGCTTATCTTTGTTCATCCATTTTCATTTGAAAAGTTACCAAGAACTTGGCATAATCAAAATCTGAAGAGGTGGGTGGTGTTGTTTGAAGTGCTTTCTTATAGCTATGGCTTCTTCTCTTGAAGACCATAAGCTTCCTTTTCTTTGCCTCTTGACTTTCTTCATTCCCAGAATCAGAGGAACTCTCAATCTGAACTCTTTCTTGTTGTGAGGTAGGGATTTCAGTTTCAGTAGCATGTGGTTCCTGTTCACCTTCACCTGGTACCCTCTCCTCACTAGCTTGCTCCCCCTCAACCCTTTGGGTGTCATCTTTATCTGCTGTGTCTACAGCCTCTTTGAAGAGATCATCCATTGTATATTCCTTTGGTGTTTGAGGAGGTGATGGAATAATGATTCTTTCTATAAGATCATCTAGTCTAGCAGTATCTATCTCCTCTGATAAGTCAATCCTTTCTGCTTCTTCTGAATGTGCAGTACTAGGCTCCCTCTGAACCTGTGCAGGTATCTGTTCTTTCTGTACTTGAATTGTTGCAGTACCAAGCTCAGCGTGATGATGAGCTGGAGACTTCTCAGCTGTCTCCTGCCTGTCTTCAGGCATATCCTTGGATAGAACTCTATCTCTCTTGGAGAACAACCTTATATCCATTCTCCTCATATGATTGATCTTGGAGCCTGGTAGTTGTTGCATTACTTCTAGAATGGTTCTAGCTAAGTAAAGACTCAGTATTCTAGCCATATTTGGCTTCTTGATTGCCTCCTTGATTTTGTCAAACACAACTACTGACTAGTTGGTGGGAATGTGAAATACAATCCTAATCATTAGGTTGAACATGAAGATAGAGATCCTATCATGTCCACCAATCTTGCACAACACCACTTTCCGAATAATTTCAGAAAGGAATTTACCCTGATTATTCATGCCTTTTCGATTGAAGGCAGCACCAATCTTCATGGTGGGATCCAGTCCACACCACTGAAGTGTTTGCCTTGTTTGTGAGGCTGAAACCTCCTCTTCATCGTTTATCCTTAGAAGATGAAGGATTCTGGTTAATCGCTTCTGAGTCACCTTGACTCGTGTCCTGAATAGTTGATTTGATTTTCATACAAGTAGAGTCCACAGATGCGGTGGTGTAGAATTCAAGAACTTCCTTCTTCCAGACCTTGGTGGGTTCTGAGACAAGGAATTCAAGTCCATTGTCTATGAGAAGAGACACCACCATCTTAATCTCTGGAGCTGCATCGTTGAACGCATGCCTAACCAGTTCATATCCCTCGTTGATAGAATCTTCGATCTTTGGAGCCATTGAATCGTTGAGAAAGCTTGAGAAAAGAGAGAAGAAGGATTGTCGACACACAAGGTTTTTGTCTCGAAACCCTGGTGAGCGTGTCGACAAAATACGGCTGAGACCTATTTATACCCTTTTATGCCAAGAAGATCAAAAGACGGGCAAAAATAGTCAAATTGTGTCGACACAGACAATATGTGTCGACACAAATTCTGAATAAGTCGACAACAATACTCTAGTTGTGTCGACATGTCGCTCTTAGACTATGTCGACATAAAATCCCTGATGTGTCGACACATCTACTCTGTGTCGACACCATTTTTCTGAGTTTGTCGACACAAATCCTCTGTGTCGACACTTAAATCCTGAATGAGTCAACACAGTTTTACTTAGCCAAATTTTGCTAAACTAATCTATAGTTAGCATCCCTAATTCAATTTTAAATCTATTGAATTTTGTTTCATCCAGAGGCTTAGTAAATACATCTGCAATTTGATAATCTGTTTTAACAAATTCTAGTGAGATGTCTTCTTTTTCTACATGTTCTCTAAGAAAATGGTATTTTATTTCTATATGCTTAGTCCTACTATGTGAAACAGGATTATTTGCAATAAAAATAACACTTTTTGAATCACATAATAAAGGTGTTCTACTTACCTGGATACCATAATCTTTTAGTTGATGCTGAATCCACAATAGTTGTGCACAACAACTTCCAGCTGCAACATACTCAGACTCAGCTGTGGATATTGCCACACTAGTCTGCTTCTTACTACTCCATGATATCAACCTTCCTCCCAAAAATTGACATGTACCTGTAGTACTTTTTATATCTTCTCTGCAGCCTACAAAATCTGATCTGAATAACCTATTAGTTAAAAATCTCTATTCCCAGGGTACCAAAGGCCTAGATTTGGTGTGCCCTTTAAATATCTCAAAATTCTTTTAACAGCAGTGTAATGAGATTCTTTAGGGCATGCCTGGTATCTAGCACAGACACATGTAGCATACATAATATCTGGTCTACTAGCTGTGAGGTATAATAGAGAACCAACTATTCCTCTATACAAAGACTCATCTACAGGCTTACCTGTATCATCTTTACATATAGGAATATTTGTTCCCATAGGAGTTTTCATGGTAGAGGAAGATTCCATACCATATTTCTTTATCAACTCTTTGGTGAACTTAGACTGGGATATGGACAAGCCATCATCAGTTTGTCTTACTTGGAGTCCCAAGAAGAACTTAAGTTCCCCCATACTACTCATTTCAAACTTCCCTTGCATAAGTTTGGCAAACTTCTTGCAAAGGTTGTTCTCTGTAGACCCAAAAATTATGTCATCCACATAGATTTGGACTAATATTATCTTGCCTTTAGACTCCCTAAGGAATAGAGTCTTGTCTATTTTGCCTCTTGAGAATTTGTTCTCAATAAGGAAAGTAGACAGGGTGTCATACCAAGCCCTTGAGGCTTGCTTTAACCCATATAAAGCTTTCCTAAGTCTAAAAACATAATCAGGTTTAAGAGAGTCTACAAAACCTGATGGTTGTTCCACATAGATTTCTTCTTTTAGATCTCCATTCAGAAATGCTGATTTCACATCCATTTGGTATACCTTGAATCCTTGGTATGAAGCATAGGCAAGAAACATCCTGATTGCCTCCAGTCTTGCTACTGGGGAAAATGTCTGATCAAAATCTATTCCCTCTTCCTGGCTATATCCTTTAGCAACCAGTCTTGCTTTGTTCTTTACAATTACACCACTCTCATCCAACTTGTTCCTAAATATCCACTTTGTTCCAATGATGTTGTGGTCTTTTGGTTTAGGAACAAGCTCCCAGACTTTGCACCTTCTGAATTGATTAAGCTCCTCTTGCATAGCATTAATCCAATGTTGGTCTTGGATGGCTTCTTCAAATTTCTTAGGCTCCATTTGAGATAGAAAACTTGAGTGCAGGACTGTGCTCAGATTTCTGCTTCTAGTCTGCAGTCCTTGACTTGGATCTCCTATTATTTGATTTGCTGGATGGTCTTTAAGATGTCTGATAGCAGGAGGTAGATTTCCTTCTGGTTGATTATTTCCAGTCCCTTCATTATGCTGCACTTCCTGGGAGTCATCAGCTTCTATAGAATCATGTACTCCCCCTGGACTGTAGTCAACATTTTCCATCTGTTCATTTGCGGTTGTACCTTTTGCAATGGAAAGCTTGTCCATCATTTTGCTTATACCTGTTGGACTGTATGAACTACAAGGCAACTTACAGTTGATTAATCTTGATTCATCAAACACAACATGTACAGATTCTTCTATAACTTGAGTAGTCAAGTTGAAGACTCTATAGGCCTTACTATTTATGCTGTACCCAACAAATATCCCATCTTGAGATTTGGCAGCAAACTTAGTTAGATATGACTTGCCATTGTTAAGTATATAGCACTTGCAACCAAAGATCCTAAAGTAGGATAGATTTGGTTTTCTACCTTTCATAATTTCATAGGGAGTCTTTTTGTGGTACTTGGTGATAGAAGCCCTATTGATCACATGACATGCAGTGTTTACTGCCTCAGCCCAGAAATATTCTGGAAGAGAGGTGTCACTCAATAGAGTTCTACCTTCTTCAATCAATGTCCTATTTTTTCTTTCAGCAATACCATTTTGCTGAGGTGTTCTAGGTGAGGAGAACTCTTGGAAAATCCCAAAGTCTTCACATAATTTTGTCATACTTTCAGATTGAAATTCAGTGCCATGGTCACTTCTGATTTTGACCACTGTACTGTTTAGTTCATTCTGAATTTGTTTCACAAAACTAAGTAAGACACTTGGGGTTTCTGATTTTTGTCTTAGAAAGAACACCCATGTATATCTAGAATAGTCATCTACAACCACAAAAGTGTAGACCTTCCTACTTAGACTATGAACTGGCATAGGACCAAAAAGATCCATATGTAAGAGGTATAAGCACCTCACATAATCCTTGTTTTCAAGACTATGAAAGGAGGATTTTATCTGATTGCCCTTTTGACAAGCTGAACATATCCCTTCCTTTATACACTTAACTTGAGGACCATTCTTCACTAACTCTTTGCTGAAGAGTTGGCCAATTGTCTTGTAGTTAAGATGAGCCAACCTCTTGTGCCACTTGACACAATGAGATGCATTATCATCAGCTACAAGACAGATGGGAGAAGCCTTGTTCTCACATACAAAATTAAGACAATAAATATTTCTCTTTCTATACCCAGTCAATATGATCTTTTGATCACTTGACCTTTTGATATGACATCCATCCTTAACAAATGAAATATCATATCCTAGATCACTCAGCTGACTTATGCTAATCAGATTATGTTTCAAACCTTTTACATAAGCCACTTGGGTGATGGTAATTTGGTTTGAAGAAATGTTACCAAACCCTTTGATGATTCCTCTTTCAGATCCACCAAAGATTCTTTGACAGATGTGTACTCCTTCAGCAGCCCCTTTGTTCCAATCATGTGCCTGGAACATCCACTATCCAAGTACCAAATAGGGGCATGGCAACTTGGACTTTCCTGCAATACAGAATAACTTTCCCTTAGAACCCAAGTAAGTCTTGGGTCCTTGGTTCAGGTTAGGACCATTCATATTATGACTACCAGCAGCTCTTCTAACTGGTAGACTATTGTTCTTCCTTACATTTGTGTTATGCCAGCAGTCTAAGGCAAAATGGCCTCTCTTGCCACAACACCAACATTCAAACTTGTTGTATCTAGGTCTTGATACACCCTTGACAGAAGAATTTCTGTCCAGTGCTGGTGCTGCAGCAGCTTCACCCACAGATTTCTCATAACCATAGGGTTTATGAACATGGGTAGACCTATTGGCATTTACACCCTTGTTTATCTGAACATTAGTCTTAATATGACCATGAATATTCTCAAGATCATATTTGTTAGAAGGCACTTGCACCTTTCTAAACATAACTGGGACTGAAAGATTTAGAGGCTGGACAGGAGCTTTGCCTTTTCTTTTGAATTGGGCAGCCCTGGGGTTACCTTTGAAGCCTAATCCTACCTTACCCTTTTGAGCCACAAACTCATCTATTAAAGGTAAGACAGATTTTGGCTTAGAGTAACTAGCCACTAAATCTTTCTCTATTCTTAGTCTGGCCTCCAGACTTTTAATTTGATCATTGTTATATTTGATTGTGCCCATCTTAATATAGGTTATATTTTTCAGTTTGGCAATCTCATTTAACTTTTGATCCATTACTTTTTCAAACTCAGTTGCAGCCACCTTAAGATCAGCAATTTCCTGAGCCTGAGTTTCTACTAGGTTCTTGCTTTTCTTAAGAGCCTGCAACAAGTCCCTATATTCATCCATCAACTGATGAATATCACCTTCAGATTCAGATCCATTCACATCACTTGATGTAGATGAATCTGACTCTGAACCAGTACTAAAATAAGAAGAACTAGAAACCTTTTGTACCTTACTAGGACCAGGCTGATCCTGGCATTGGTTATCTTCTAACTCAGCCATCAGACCCATATATTCCTTGTCTTCTTGATCATGAATGGAATCCATCAGTTGCAGAAATTCCTCTTCTTCATTGGCTGCATACAATCCTATGTATGCTTCTGCTTCAGATTCTGACTCTGATGAGGACTGATCTGAAAGACTCTTATCATTCTTTGCAACAAAAGATTTCTCCTTCTTGCCCTTGTGTTAAGTCCTTTTTCTATCTACTGACTCCTTTCTCTTTTCTGGACATTCAGCTACCATATGTCCAGTCTTATTGCAGCAATAACAAACAATCTTAGAAGTTATGGCTTTGCTGGGCTTAGTTCTGTTTCTCTCATTTCTTGAGGATTTTCTCTTCTGATAGTACTCATCTACTGGCTGTGATGTGGAGGGCCTGGACTTCCACTGCTTATTTTTCAAGAACTTTTGAAACTATCTTGTAAAGGCAGCAAAGTCAGTATCTGATTCACTGCTCCCTGATTTCTGACTATCTGAATTTTCTGTTATTTCTTCTGTAGCTTCCTTGAGAGGAGATGAAGACATCCTCCCTTTCTTTCTAGTGGCTTCAACTTTGAAAGCCACAGATCTATGCTCACCTTTTGTACTTCTTTCTTCCTCCTTCCTAGCCATCAATTGCATTTCATATGAAAGCAATTTTCCAAACAAGGTTGGAGGAGAAATATCAGCTAACTTGGCCACTTCTCTAATGGCACATATTTTGGTATCCCAATCCTTTGTTAAAGATCTGAGAAACTTGTCATTCAGCTCATATGTACTGAATACTCTTCCATAGGACATTAGTTCATTCACAATCCAATAGAATTTCTTATAACACTCAGTTATGCTATCAGACTTTCCTTGTCTGAAGCTCTCATATTCTTGGTTGAGCATTGATTTTGACTTGTCTTACTTCTTCAGATCCTTCCATATAGACAATCATGGTGTCCCACATCTCTTTGGAGGTCTTGCAATGTATCAGATTTTGGAAGGTGGAATCATCTATTGCACTTACTACAATGTTTTGAGCTCTCTTGTCCATAGTGGCTAAGATGATTTCCTCCTTTGTCATTTCTGAAAAATCCTTAGGAGTTTCCTGATTTGCATCTAATACAGAAATCTTCATTGGAATGTATGGACCTTCTTTCACTGTGATATAAATTCTTGGGTCTGAGGCCTCCATAAACATCCTAACCCTTTCCTTCCAGATCTAAAGATTTCTTTTCTGCAGATGGGAAGCTTCATAGATCCCAACTCCTTGTGATTCTCACCTGAATCCATTTTCTTGATTCTTGATTCTGCCTTTAGATCTAACTCAGACTGTTAAGTCTTACTTTGAGCAACCTCCCTCTGATACCACTTGATAGTTTTACTTTCAAGATTATCTAGACACCTAGAGGGGGGGGGGGGTGAATAGGTTCTTATTTTCTTTTCAAACTTAAGGCAGAATGATTAAGTAATTAAAGACTATTTTCTATGAGTTCTGCAGCTACTTTAGCAATCACAATCACACAATCTAGAACTACTCATCACAGATTGCAACAAGTATTTATAGTGGTTCCCCAAGATCTGGGTACATCCACTTTCCCCCTTCGCCTATCTAGCAGTGTGCTAGATTCAGCCAAACTCCTTTCTTTATCTCAGATCCTCAGATCGTACAGCTCAGAATCCAAAATGGATTCCTACAACTCAGAGTGATACCACACTCCTACAGCTCAGGCAATTCAGCCCTACCTCAGTCTTTATTCAAGACCTACAACTCAGAGATTATCTCTCCTACACTCATCCTTTATAAATTAGGCTTAAAACTCAGATCTATTAAAAGATCCTACAAGATTTGAGTAAAATATATTTTTATCTTGCTCCTGGTGAGAGAGATGGAACAAGACAATGTTCTTGATCAGCTTCTTGATAAACCAGATGGATAAAATCAACTGGAACTTAGCTTTCTTCAAAGCTTCTTGAATCTGAACTTTGTTGAGTTGATCTTCTTTGAAATAAACTGATCAGCAGCTTTCTCCTTAGATTTCAGAATTTGAATCTGAATCTTCTTGACAGATAAGTTCAGAATCTGTTTCCTTTGAAATCTGAGACAGCTTTCTTCTTGCCTTCTTTTGACTGGATCTCTCTCTATCTAAGTCCCTTGAAGATACTTCAGAATTCTTGACTGAATTCTACTTAGACAGATTCTGATAGTTCAATCAGAATATCTTCTTAGTTCTGCAAAGATCTTCTTCTTATTGTTACTTGTTATTCAGTGTTCAGTTTTCAGTTGTCTCCTTTCTTTCAGACACTATCCGTCTATTTATAGCCTTCATTCCTGGTAACCGGCTGGTCCGGTTCCTAACAAACTTCTGTCTGTGTCAATCACGTCAGTTAACCTGTAGAGACCCACAACTGTCAATTCTTCAAACTGCCAGGGAGTCTTTGTTTCTGCCAGAAAGTGTCGAGATAAACTGTCAATATGTGTCGAGACAATTGTTAAAATGTGTCGACACAATTTGATTGAGTGTCGACACAATCCTTTGTGATGTCGACACATATGTCTTGATGTCGACACAGCTTCTTGACACAACTTTTTAAGAATGTGTCGACACAGATAGTTGTATGTCGACACAATTACTTCAGCCACAGACTTATTGTTGATTCTGCTATGTGTCGACACAAGTCTCTAAGTGTCGACTTAGCTGATGTTGACTTCTGCCTCTGTGTGTCGACACAGCCTCCTGGTGTCGACACAGTTGATGTCGACTATAATCTTGTGTGTGTCGACACTGCCTCCCGGTGTCGACACAGTTGATATCGACTATAATCTTGTGTGTGTCGACACTGCCTCCCGGTGTCGACACATTTGATGTCGACTCATTATCTCTGTGTCGACACAGCCTTCTTCAAGTGTCGACACAATCTTCCTGAAGTGTCGACACATCTTTTTCTGGTGTCGACACATGGACTTTAGAAATTTTTCCATACTTTTAACCTACACATATTCAACTTAAACAACATCAAATACACCTCGATGTATATCATTATGCTATGTTAGGCTTCTTCAAATCAGGTACACATTTTCCAATGTACCCAACAAAACACAATGCTCATCTACGTCCTTGATGGAACCAAACTCTTGATTTTCTCATCAAAACATAAATTCTAACTTCGGGAAGCTTATTTCAATACATAAATGGATCTCTTCAGCTTGCATATTTTAGTGACTTCATTTGGAGATTCAAAACCCTCGGGTTATGTCATGTACAATTTCTCATAGAGGTTTCCATTAAGGAAAGCCGTTTTGACATCCATATACTAGATCTTGTATTCATAATACACATCAATGGCAAGCAGAATTCTGATGGAATTTACCATAATAATAGGGGAAAAAGTCTCATCATAGTCAACACTATAAATTTACTTGAAAGATTTAGCCACTAATCGCCCTTTGAATGTATGTGCATTCCTATCCATGTTAGTCTACTTCTTGAAAACCTATTTGCACCTTATGGGTCGAACCCCTTCAAGTAGTTCCACCAAGGTCCAAACTTGGTTTGCATAAATGGAGTCCATTTCAGATTTTATGGCATCAGGCTATTTCTCAGAGTCCAGTTCACTCATAGCCTCTTGGTAGGTTGTAGACTAATCATCATGGTCCATAAGCAATATATTACCTATTTGAGACACGAGAAATCCATATCTCTCAGGCTCAAATCTTGATCTAACAGATCTACGTAGGACTTGTGTTTCTTGAGCAGGCTCTCTAGCTATAATAACTTGTAGTCCTTACTCAGGTTCAAATTCTGGTTCATTTATTGTTTGTGGTTCTTGAACTTATTCAAGATCTACCTTCACAGTCTTTCTAGATAAGAACTTTTTCTCTAAAAAGACACCAATCCTTATAACAAACACTTGGCCCTCAGACAATTGGTAGAAGTAATATCCTTTTTTCCTAGGATATCACGCAATATAACACTTATCAAATTTAGGTTCCAGCTCGTCAGGCATTTGACGTCGCACATATGCCTCACAATCACAAATCTTAATAAAAGACTGTTGAGTACATTGGTCACAATGTACTTAATTTGAAGAAGTCCTTTCAAATCAATGATATACACATAGTTATATTTGATGGATGTTAAGTTCATGTGTGCAGGCAAATAAAGCTAAGTTCAAAAGCGTCGAGTACTCAGGACTAGTGTCAACACACACTGAACAAGTTGTGCCTAGACAAAGAGAAGCTGTGTCGACACTAAGGACAACTGTGTCGGCACACTCTATTGAAGCTATGTCGAGACTGAAGATAACTCTGTCGATACTCAGGACTAGTGTCGACACAGTTCACAAGCTGTGTCGTGACTGGAAGCAAGCTGTGTCGACACATTCTACATAAGTTATGTCGTAACAAGTTGAGGAGCTATGTAAACAAATTTAGATATATGTTGACACCACTACAAGAGTAGTGTCGACACCCAGGACCTTTGTTGATGCATTCAACTATCAAGTGTAAACTCTTCAAGCAGATTTGTTTCCTAAGAACAAAAATCAAGATGGAGGTATTGAAAACTGTAAGATGTCAGTTATTAACCGAATCAGTCGATTACTCCTATCAGAGCCTATTTAAAGGGATCAACTCTTAAGAGAGAGAACAACTAGAAGAAGAACAATCAAAATTATTGAAGTTAGATAGTAGAATCATCAGCTACAAATTTAGAAGGTGGAGAGAAGCCAGATCAAGAATCATCTTCAACATTTCTCCAGCCTAGATCTACCCTAATTTTCTACTTCAAGAAACTTTAAAAAGCTAAGAAGGGTTGGATCAGATCTATCTTGATAAGTTCAAAGGAAGCAAATTCATCAAGATCAGATCAAAAAGCTGTTAATCATTTCTCTCTTGCTGGATGACATTTTCTGAATCTATTTCTTTTACCATCATTAATTGTGTAAGATCTATCTGTAGATCTGAGTGTAGGAGAATTATTCTCTCTATGTTGTAAGCCTGTATTATAAAGGCTGAGATAGGGCTGGGATAGCTTGAGGTAGGAGAAGTAGGTATTTCTCTGAGTTGTAGGGCAGGATTGCCTGAGGAGTAGGAGTGTGGATTTATTTTGAGGTAGAGTTCTTGAGAAGAACTTGAGGTGTAGGATCTTAGTGATCTGAGTGGTAAGACTTGTATAGTCTGAGTGGTAGGAGCCAGTTGGGCTCTGAGCTGTAAGATCTGAGGATCTGAGTAAAAGAAAGAGGAGTTTGGTCGAATCTAGTTCATTGCTAGATAGGCGAAAGGGGAAAGTGGATGTACACATAAGTTGGGGAACCACTATAAATCTGTGTGCATCATGCTGTGTTTGCTTAATTGTTGTGCCGTGATAATTTTTCTAATTGCTATTAAGTTTATCTTGATTATATGACTGTGTTAATCATTTTAAAGGAAAGTAGAACTCTGATTATTTAAAGGGGTACCCATAGTTTAAATTGGACATATTAACCCCCTCTAGGTCATTCTCAATTCTAAAGCAAACATTTATAATTGGTATTAGAGGGAGGTTCACTGAAAAAGGCATAATAGCCTAGTGAGAATCCAAAGGATTACAGGGAAAGATATATCTTGGCTCAGAGGGAAAACAATTCCATTAAGCTTCCTGTCTGCTCTAAAGAAAACTTTGGAATATGGAAGGAGAGAATAAGATTATTCATGGAGGCAACAGATCCAAGAATTTATATCACAGTTGAAAGTGAGTGTAAGATCTATCTTAACTCTAGAGGGGGAGTGAATAGAGTATTTTAAAGTAAATTTACAATTTAAAATTGCACAACAGTAAAGGCTTAATTTATGTATAGATGTAAGGTGCTTTGATGTAGAAATAAAACTAAAGCAGTAAAATAAAAACCACAGAACACAGCAAAGAATATGCACAAGAAACCAGAAGACACAAGGAACTATAGTTGTTCCCCAAAAACCTGGGTACATCCACTCTTCTACCACCCTTGGTAGGAATCCACTGCAGGATGACTTGATCAGGTGTCCTGGGAACCAATGAGCTTTTGATAAGGTGCTCAAAAACCAAACTGGATTTTTTGATCAGGTGTCTTGCCACCACTGAGTTTTGACAAGGCTCTCAGAACCAGATTCAAGACTTTTGAAGGGAGTTTTGATAACCCTTTTATAACAGGAAAAGAAAAAGGAAGAGGTGAAGTTGTCTTCTCTGTCTCAATCACTGAGAGAAGACTTAGTGGATTGATTGTGTTGTCAAAGCTCCCCTTGAGATGTAGATGGTTCAGAGATGAGAGCTTTGCTAGGGTGATAGGCCTTCAGAAGTTTCAGATCTCCAGCAGAAGATGATTTCAGCAGAGGCTGAAATGTGAGTTGTCTGGAGTCTTTGATGTTGAAGCTATGAACACTTTACAGTATGCTAATTTTCAATCAAACTCTTCAGGATTGATCACTTGATTTTCCTCTGAGTTTTTTTGACTATCTGTGTATGTCTGTATTGAGTGATAGATAGATTTTTTTTCTTGATCTGCTGTAGGATGTTTTATTTTCTGATGATCCTTTGTCCAAGATAGCCGTTAGCAGTCAATAAATGTCTTCCATAAATGTTTTGTCTTCAGGAGGAAAGTCCAATAGACATTCTCTGAGAAATCCCTTGAAACTTGCTCTAGAATAAATGAAAATGGCTAGCAAATCTCTTGAAATAAATGCTGAGAGAATTTGAAAAACATTCCAAAAGCTGACTGAATTTGAATCCTCAAAGTCGTCGATCTCTCAGAAAAACGTCGATCTGAGCTCTACGATCGTCGACCTGAGCTCAGAGATTGGATTGAACATCAGACAGAAAACGTCGACCTGAGCTCTACGATCGTCGAACTGAGCTCAGCGACTTGGAAACAAGCTGAAGGCAGATCGTAGATCTGAGCTCGAAGATCGTCGATCGGAGTTCAACGACTTAGCAGAGTTGAGCTCAGAGAGTGTCGAACGGAGTTCGACGTTTCGTCGACCTGAGCTCGACGAAAACTGTCTTTGCCTCAGCTCTAAGTCTTGAACAATGAATGGTCCTGGGGGCAGCTTCAAACCTAAGTTCTAAGCCCTAGACTCATTCTAACTTGACCTTTTCAACTATACATCTAGGTCAAACTGATTTCCTAAAAATATAGTGATCCTTGCCCAAATTAGTAATAGGGTGTTCCAACAATCTCCCCCTATTTAAGTTAGGATTACTATTTACATAGCTCAGAAATAAATACAAAAGCAAATACAGACAGGCAAAAAGAATTAAAGCAATAGAGCAGAACAAGCAGCATAGCAGCATTCAGATAGAACATTAGCAAGAGTTTTAAAAAGAATGAACTGTCTGCTTACAGAGATCACTTCTTTTCACTTCCTTTCTTAAACAAGATTTCCCTGTTGGGATTGAGAGCTTCTTTCTTTGACCTTCTGTCATCTTCTGCACCTAAGGAGGTTTGAGATCTTGCCCTGGGAACCACAGCCTCAGGATGCAGTTTCATGTAATCCACTGGGTCAAAGAACTTCCTTGAGGCATATCTTTCCAATTCTGCTTTTCTTTGCTCTGACAAGGTAGTGATGTTGGAGGTGTCTTTTCCTTACTCTCTGGCCTTCTTAAACTGATCTAAGGCAGCAAGTTCTTTCATCATAGCAGTCCAAGATAAAGGATTATTCTCTGGATCTTCAAAAGGGATTGCAGGTTCATATCTATTAGAAGTTTCTGAAGCAGCAACAGTCCTTGCATCAACAGTTTCTCTGAGCTTATAAGGGAAAGGACCTTGAGATGAGTCCAAATGCCTTTGTCCTTCCCTTTGATGTCTTGATTGAATCCTGTGATCTCTCTGATTACCTCTGTATTGTCCCCTTTTGGACTGATAACCTCTTTGATATTGCCCTCTGGGATGATATCTTTGTGAAGATTGGGAGGGGCTTTGCTTTGGAGCAGAGGTTAGAGAAGTTGAGCCTCCACCTGATCCTGAATCTGGAGGAGGAGGCTGAAACTGGGATGAACCTTTCTCATACTTATCAAACTTTCTTTTCTTCTTCATGGCCTTTAGTTGGTTTTTAGAATATTGCATCCATGGTTCAGTTATCTGGCAATCATGTAGAATATAGTAGGGTATATCATTAGCATCCTTGGCCTTAGCAGGAGGGACCTTCATCATGGCCTTACTTCTTGCTTTCCTTTTCTTTGCAATAGTACCAGAAGAATCATCAGATTCTGTATTGAATTGATCACTTTCAAAACTTTGAGGTCTGTCATACAAATCATCTATACTTTTGATATATTCCTCTTGAACTTTGGATTTCTCAAAAACAACAGGGGCAGGAGGTGTTGATACAATAGCAGAAATCTCAGCAGTACTCTCAACAGGAGCAAATGAGATAGCAGGAGTCTCAGATACTTGCACTTCCAAAAATTTGGCCAATTCTTCATCAGCAGAATTATCAATAATAGCAGGCATATCAACAAGCAGCATTTCAATGTCTATAGAACCAGCAGATATAACATCAGCAACAGCATTAGTACAAATAGAAACAACAACATCCACAGCCTTAAAAGAGTTGACATAAGATACAATCAGACTGGGATCACATTCTAAAATAGGCACAATGGCCTTAGTAAGGTCTTCAACTTGCTGAACTGGTGAAAATCTTTTGTAAAGAGAATCAAAATCACTCAACAGTGACCTGAGGTCCACTGTAAACATTGGAACTAGAGCAGCAACAGCAGGCACTTCTTCAGCTTCATGAGCTTCATGAGGCATCTCCCCCTGGCTTGATGCAGGCAGGGCTGGATCAAGGCACCCTAATGAAGGAATTGCCTGAGGAGAGGAGAGAGCTGACAGTCTGTTAGATAGCTCCTGGATAGAGTTTAGGAGTGGAGCCAAGGAGGTCTCCAGCAAGGCTACTAGTTTGGGGCCCAGTATCCCATAAAGCCTATCTGCCAGACCAGAAAGATCCACTTGCTCAAGGGATACTTGAGTAGAGGTGAAGGAAGATGTGGCTAGAACTGATGGAATGGCTGCATGAGGTGAGGATGAGAATGGAGGGATGGATGGCTGAGATGTTGGGATGGTGGAGATAGATGATATAGGTGTGGAGATGGATGGTGAGAAAGATGGTTGATTAAGGATTTCATTGAGGAGCTGTTGGTAAGAGGAGGATGATGGAGGCTCAAGAGGTGAGGAGGTGGAAACATCCACGAAGGAGCCATCCACAATGGTGAAAGATGGTATGGAAGAGTCTATGGATGGATAGTAGTACAAAGGATGTAATGATTCTGAAGTGGTGGCTGGAGGAGGAGAAATAGGTGATGAAATTATGATGGGGGAGGAGATGGCTGATTGGATGGTTGATGAGGAAGGTAAGGCAGAAATAATAGGAGGAGGAGAAGGAGGAGCAGAGGAGGAGGCAGGCAGTCTCTCAATGAGGGCAAGTGTTACTGCAGGGGAAGAGACTGAAGTAGTCCTTGTGCCTGAAGCAGATGTTGTTGCAGCAGCCCTATTAGGGTTGATAATCTGCCTGTCCCATTTGCTGAAAAGGGCACATGTGAGCCTTTTGGATGCATTGATGTGCATACCATTTGAAACCAATAAATCAGGACACCTGGAATGAAAGAAACCCCTAGAATCCTTCCAAAGAATACACAACCTTTATTGATTTTCTTCTTGAGCAAGTCAAAGAAGATAGACCCCCAATCCAAATGTTTCTTGTCAACAATAGCTCCCATTAAGCAGAACTGATACCTTGAGATGGTATCATGAGCTGAGTGCTTTGCCAGAAGCACTTTTCCCACAACATCAGCCAAAAATTGAAATTCAATTGATAGATTCTTTTTCAAAAGCTTATTAGGGTTCACAGCAGAGTGACCCATTAGATCTAACAACGAATCATATTCCTCTCCAAACAAATCAATGGAGTCATTCCCAGTACTTAAGGCGAATACTTCTGTCAAAAGATTAGGTGACAATGGTACCTTAGTCCTGTTGATCATGCCGACAATAGTATTTTCATTCTCAGTTGTTGCAGTAAAAATCCATTCCTTTATTTCATCTGCTGCAAACTTTATTCTGGTGGTCATCAACTGAACTAACTGATGTTCGCGGAAAAGATTCAGAATATCTTTGAACCGCTGATCGCTGCCATCGAAGGAGTTTATATCTATGTCAAAACCTGTATCAAATTTCATTTTTGAAAGAGCGGCGACCGACACTGCCATCTGTACCTGCAAAGATTCAACAAACACGACCAAGTGTAGAGAGTTTGGAGGGAAAGAGAAAAATTTGCAGAGAGTATGAAAGCGTAAACGACGAATGGCGGCCGAAAAATGATTTTATATTAGGGTTCGACGCGAGAAAGGAAGGATCGTCGATCTCCGTTCGACGATCAGGACTCCTAAGGGAAGCAGAAAGGTCTTCAACATCGTAGATCTCAGTTCGATGATCTAGAGAATGTCGAGCTCAGTTCGATGATCGAAGGCCTGAAAGAGATAGTATACAACTATCTGACAAGCTCTGAACTCCGGTCGACGTTTTGGGAAAACGTCGATCTCCGTTCGACGTTTTTCGGGAAACCGTCGATCGACATTCGACGATTATTGGGGAAAACGTCGAGCACAGTTCAGAGACAGAAACTATCCTACAGACACAAAAAGAAATGAGTTTTTAGCCTAATCTTGGTCTGTTTTTAGCTTTTCAAAATCTTGTAATTTATTTTAGGCTCCTCCATCTAACATGCCTAACTGATTGAGGAAGAAGTTATGTTTCTTTTCATCCAAAGGCTTGGTGAAAATATCTCCCCTTTGCAAATTAGTTGGGATATATTGAAGTTCAATTTTATTTTTCTCAACATTATCCCTTAGAAAATGATGCCTAATTTCTATGTGTTTTGTCCTACTATGGAGGACTAGATTTTGTGCAATGGAAATAGCACTGGTGTTGTCACAAAATATTTTAGACTTCTCTAAGTTGTAACCATAGTATAGGAGTTGATTTTGAATCCACAAGATTTGTGAACAACAACTACCTGCAGCCATATATTCAGCTTCAACAGTTGAAGTTGACACAGATGTTTGTTTCTTACAAAACCATGAGACAAGTCTATCACCAAGAAACTGACAAGTTCCACTGGTGCTTTTCCTGTCTATTCTGCATCCAGCATAATCAGCATCTGAAAATCCAATTAAGTCAAATGCTGAATCTCTTGGATACCAGAGACCTAGATTTGGACAGCTTTTAACAAACCTAAGAATCCTCTTTACTAAAGTTAAGTGTGACTCTCTAGGGCTAACTTGGAATCTAGTACATATACATGTAACAAACATTATATCAGGCCTACTAGCTATAAGGTACAATAAAGAGCCAATCATTGCTCTATATGTTGTCTGATCAACTGGTTTCCCATGTTCATCAGCATCCAATACAGCATTGGTAGGCATGGGTGTTTTCATACATGATGCATGAGACATACCAAATTTCTTAACCAGTTCTTTTGCATACTTGGTTTGAGAAAAAAATATGCCTTCAGCATGTTGTTTGACTTGAAATCCTAAGAAGAAGGATAGCTCACTTATGCTACTCATTTCAAATTTAGAGTGCATAAGCTTGGAAAACTTTTTGCACAAGTTTGAATCAGTAGAACCAAATATAATATCATCTACATAAATTTGTACTAGTAGGGTATGAGACTTATGGGTTCTAATAAAAAGATTTTGGTCTACTCTCCCCCTAATAAAATCATTTTCCAGAAGAAAGCATGCTAGGGTCTCATACCATTCTCTAGGAGCTTGCTTTAGACCATATAATGCTTTATGCAGTTTGAAAACATAATCAGGATAAGTTGGAGAGACAAAACCTGGGGGTTGTCTGACATAGACTTTTTCTTTGATCTCCCCATTGAGAAAAGCACTCTTCACATCCATTTGGTAGACTTTGAATCCCTTGTGAGCAGCATAAGCCAGGAAGATTCTTATGACCTCTAACCTTGCAACTGGTGTAAAGGTCTGGTCATAGTCTATCCCCTCTTCTTGAGAATATCCTTGAGAAACTAGCCTTGCCTTGTTCCTTACAATAATTCCTTGATCATCCAATTTGTTTCTGAACACCCATTTTGTTCCAACAATGGAATGATCCTTTGGCTTAGGCACTAGTTCCCAGACTTTGTTTCTTTCAAATTGATGCAACTCCTCTTGCATAGCAATGATCCAGTGTGGATCTTGCTCTGCATCTTGAATGGATTGAGGTTCAATTTGAGAGAGAAAGCAAGTGTGCATCAGGTTTTGGTTGACCTGATTTCTGGTTTGCACACCAGTTGAGATGTTTCCAATCACTTGGGAGATTGGATGATCTCTTGATGTTACTAAATCAACAGGGGGTGTTGATTGTTCACCAACCTGTGTTGCTGTTTCCTCTTGTGGAACAGCAACTGGCTCTTCAAGAAGATTTTCTTCCAGATGTTGAGCAGCTTCTTCATCTTCACTACTTTCATCCTTTTTAGTAACTTGCAATCTGTCCAAGTCTTCAGCTAGAGAATGTACCTGCAAATGATCTATGGTAGAAGCATTCTTCTCCTTGAAAGACATATTAGTTTCATCAAAATAAATATGAACAGATTCTTCTATTTTTAGAGTAGTTTTATTATAAACCCTATAAGCTTTACTGATCATGGAGTATCCCAGAAACACTCCTTCATCAGCTTTTGCTTGAAATTTTGTTATATATCTCTTGTCATTGTTGTGAATATAACAAATGCAACCAAAGATTTTGAAGTAATCTACTTTAGGTTTCTTCCCTTTGAGTAATTCATAGGGAGTCTTGCCCTTCAGTTTATGTATCAAACTTCTATTCAGTACATAGTTGGAGGTGTTCACTACCTCAGCCTAAAAGGATAGAGGAAGGTGAGCATCTGACAACAATGTAGTTGCAGATTCAATTAGGGTTCTATTTTTTCCTTTCTGCTACCCCATTTTGTTGAGGAGTTCTAGAAGCTGAGAATGTATGCCTGATCCCTTCACTCTGACAGAACTCTTGTATAAGAAGAGAATCAAACTCTGTCCCATGATCACTTCTGATCAGGGCAATATGAGTGTTGAACTCACTCTGTATACATTTGAGAAACTCTGTCAAACATTTGAAGTTATCAGACTTCTTCCTCAGAAAGAACACCCATGTGAATCTTGAGAAGTCATCTACAACCACTAAAGTGTAGGATTTCCCTCCTAGGCTTTGTACTGTAATGGGTCCAAAAAGATCCATGTGTAACAGATACAAAATCCTAGGTGAATCACTCTTATTAAGTGACTTAAAACTATTTTTAGTTTGCTTGCCTAATTGACAAGCCTTGCAAAGTCCTTCCTTCTTGTAGGGGCTAGAAGGTAGTCCTCTAACAAGGTTGTCCTTTGATAGCCTAGCAATGGTTCTAAGGTTAATATGTCCTAGTCTCTTATGCCATAGAATATTAGGTCTAGATATGGAATTGAACATGCAAATATCTACTTTAGATGAATGAAAATCTACTAAGTAAATGTTACCTTTTCTGTTACCTGTTAACACAGTTATGTTGTCCTCTGACTTGACCTTGCATATAGCTTTGTTGAAAGTCACTTGATATCCTTCATCACAAAGTTGACTGATACTTATCAAGTTGTGTTTGAGTCCTTCAACATAAGCTACTTTCTTGAAGGTGACTGTTCCAATTTGGACTGCACCATATCCTTTTATTGTTCCAAAGTTTGAATCACCAAAGATTACTTTGGGTCCAAGCTTGGCTTTAAAGGATGTGAAGTTGTCCTTGTTCCCTGTCATGTGCTTTGAGTACCCACTATCCAGATACCATGGCTGGTTTGATGTTGGATAGGTCTTCACCTGCACATAAACAACTTATATATTTTTGACCCAGTTTACCTTGGGCCTAGGTTGATATCCCTTAAATTCAGAAATGAATGAAATCCCAGGTTGACTCTTATAACCTTCAGGATGGTATCTCCTAGGAGGTACTATCCATTCAGTATAGGAGTTGAAACCTTGGGATGTAGGACTTCTAGGATTGAATCTAGATGTACCTTTGAAGGATTGTTCAAAGTCCTGATCTCTGTTCGACGATTGTCGAGCTGAGGTCGACGATCTTGGGTCAGATCGTCGATCTCTGTTCGAAGATCGACTGTCCTGGAGTTCAGAGTTCAAGTGTCGTCGAGCTGAGTTCGACGATCGTTTCTTGGATCGTCGAGCGCCGTTCGACGATCGTCGAGCTCTGTTCGACGCATTCTGTTGAACTATATCTTTCTTTGGCAAATCTGCATTCTTCCTAGCTACCTCTACAACTTCCTTCCCTTTTTCAGAGATAAATTTGATTGGAGTTGTCAGAACTATAGGCTGGCTGGATGAAGCTCCCAAGCCCAGTGTACTATTAAGTCTAGAGTTCACTGTGCTTGTGATATCCATCAGTTTGATGCTTCTCCCATTAAGGGATTCTTCAAACTGCTTGGCCTTGGATAGTTCACTCTTCAGTGAAGCTATCTCCTCCCTATAGCATTCTAACTCTTCAGAGAGTTTGAGGTTCTCTGATTTTAAAGTGCTATACTCAGACAGTTGTTTTTTGAGGGAAGTGATTTCCTTCTCAGACTCCAACAGATCTAGTCATAGTACTTTAAACTCATGTCTAAAGTCCTCAGAACTGAAATCAAATGAATTGATTGCCTGATCTTCTTCTAGTTGAACTTCTGAATCTGATTCTGACTCTTCTGCTTCTGAATCTGTTTGAGAGGCATTGATAGACATCATGCACAATTCCTTTTCATCAGCATCATCCTCATCATCACTGGAGCTAGATGAGGCTTCAGAATCCTCTTCAGTTTCACTCCATGTCTCAGCAACAAATCCCTTCCTTGTATGTGTGTTCTTGCTGTAGGAGGGTTTGTCTGAGCTGTTCTTCTTAAAGTCTTTCTCATTTCTTCTTTCTCTTCTATCTTTCTTGTCCTTGTTTTTGTTTTCTAGACAGTCAGGCACAATATGGTCTGGTTTCCTACAACCAAAACATATAATTTCTTTGTTGTTATTTGATTTATCATACCTTGGCTTATCATGTCCCTTGTATGATCTCTTTCTGAAGTCTTTTCTGGCCATTTTGTAGAATCTTTTGGCCAGTAGACTTAGGAGCTCATCATTTCCTGTAACTTTATCTTCAGGCTCCTCTTCTGTAGCTTTGAAGGCTATGGTCTTCTCCTTTCTGATGACTGGAGAAGTAGCCTTTTGTTCTTCTTCTCGATTTTTAATGAGCAGCTCATAAGATTTGAGCTTGCCCAGGAGAGCTTCCGTTGTAATCTCATTTAGACTTCTGGCATCTTTGATTGGCCAGATTCTTGAATCCCAAGTGCTGGGGAAGCACATTAGGATTTTGTCATTCAGCTCAGTCAATGAGATTTCTTTATCCATAGTCTTTAACTCATTGACAATCAGACTTAGTCTGTTGTACATGTCTGCAACTGACTCAGCTTCTCCTTTCTTGAAGTTCTCATATTGGGATATGAGATGGGATCTTCCGTCTTTTCTCTCATCAGCAAATCCTGAGACAATCTCAGAAAATTTGTCCTAAATTTCTTTGGCTGAGTTGCATTCAGCTACCTTCTGAAATATCTCATCAGACATTGTCTGAGCTAAGATATTCAAGGCCTTGGCATCTGCAGTCTTCCACTTCTTTATTTCAGCATCTGTTCCTGAAGGAGGTGGAACATCACTTGTACTTGTGTTTACTGGTGGACTTGGGACACTGTCAAAATAGAATTAAAAATGTCTTCATCAATAGAATTCATATAAAGTCTAATCCTTGCTTTCCAAAGTGCAAACTTGGATAGATTGCACACTTGAGGCCCGGTGCTTGCATAATCTTTGTTCTGTGCCATGTCTTTATATAAAATTAAATATAATAAAAATAACCCTCTTTACAAGATTAATCTTATCAAGGATCTTTTGGCTCAGGTGTTAGCCTATATGAACAACCAACCTCCCTCTGATACCAATTGAAAGTGAGGGTAAGATCTATCTTAACTCTAGAGGGGGGGGGGGTGAATAGAGTATTTTAAAGTAAATTTATAATTTAAAATTGCACAGCAGTAAAGGCTTAATTTATGTATAGGTGTAAGGTGCTTTGATGTAGAAATAAAACTAAAGCAGTAAAATAAAAACCACAGCACACAACAAAGAATATGCACAAGAAACCAGAAGACACAATTAACTATAGTGGTTCCCCAAAAACCTGGGTACATCCACTCTTCTACCACCCTTGGTAGGAATCCAATGCAGGATGAGTTGATCAGGTGTCCTGGGCACCAATGAGCTTTTGATAAGGTGCTCAAAAACCAAACTGGATTTTTTGATCAGGGGTCTTGCTACCACTGAGTTTTGACAAAACTCTCAGAACCAGATTCAAGACTTTTGAAGGGAGTTTTGATAACCCTTTTGCAGTAGGAAAAGAAAAAGGAAGAGGTGAAGTTGTCTTCTCTGTCTCAATCACTGAGAGAAGACTTAGTGGATTGATTGTGTTGTCAAAGCTCCCCCTGAGATGTAGATGGTTCAGAGATGAGAGCTTTGCTAGGGTGATAGGCCTTCAGAAGCTTCAGATCTCCAGCAGAAGATGATTTCAGCAGAGGCTGAAATGTGAGTTGTCTGGAGTCTTTGATGTTAAAGCTATGAACACTTTATAGTATGCTAATTTTCAATCAAACTCTTCAGGATTGATCACTTGATTTTCCTCTGAGTTTTTCTGACTATCTGTGTATGTCTGTATTGAGTGATAGATAGATTTTTTTTCTTGATCTGCTGCAGGATGTTTTATTTTCTGATGATCCTTTGTCCAAGATAGTCGTTAGCAGTCAATAAATGTCTTCCATAAATGTTTTGTCTTCAAGAGGAAAGTCCAATAGACATTCTCTGAGAAATCCCTTGAAACTTGCTCCAGAATAAATGAAAACGGCTAGCAAATCTCTTGAAATAAATGCTGAGAGAATTTGAAAAAAATTCCAAAAGCTGACTGAATTTGAATCCTCAAAGTCGTCGATCTCTCAGAAAAACGCCGATCTGAGCTCTACGATCGTCGACCTGAGCTCAGAGATTGGATTGAACATCAGACAAAAAACGTCGACCTGAGCTCTACGATCGTCGAACTGAGCTCAACGACTTGGAAACAAGCTGAAGGCAGATCGTCGATCTGAGCTCGAAGATCGTCGATCGGAGTTCGACGACTTAGCAGAGTTGAGCTCAGAGAGCGTCGAACGGAGTTCGACTTTTCATCGACCTGAGCTCAACGAAAACTGTCTTTGCCTCAGCTCTAAGTCTTGAACAATGAATGGTCCTGGGGGCAGCTTCAAACCTAAGTTCTAAGCCGTAGACTCATTCTAACTTGACCTTTTCAACTATACATCTAGGTCAAACTGATTTCCTAAAAACATAGTGATGCTTGCCCAAATTAGTAATAGGGTGTTCCAACAACAGTGATTAAAGGACCTTTCATTCCCATGAAAGTGTCAGTTCTTGATGCAAACATCAAGATGCTTAAGGCTTACATGGAGATGGATAAGGATGAAATCATTCTGGCCTCTATGGAAAAAGGGCACAAAATATAATAGTCAGTGCAATAGATGATTCCATTTTTCAAAATCTTATTCATTGCAAGACATCCAAAGAAATGTGACAGTCTTTGATTGTTTATATGGAAGGAACTGATGAGGTCAGAGATGATAGGAAATATCTGCTAAACCAAAAGTATGAAGCCTTCAGACAAGATAAGAAAGACACAGTGGCTGAATGTTTTGAAAAGTTCTTCAGAATTGTCAACAACCTGAGGACTTATGACAGAAGCTTTATAAACTATGAACTTAATGACAAGATCTTGAGGTCCCTGAACAAGGAATGGCACATCAAGATCTGTGTCATAAGAAAAATAGGGAATTTAGCCAACTTAGACCCCCAGGACCTATTTGGAAACCTGTTATCACATGAGTTACAACTCAATCTGAGGAAGTCTGAAGAAGATTTAGCTAGAGCACACAATAGAGACAAGACCTTGGACCTAAAGGCTGAGTCATCCAGAAAAGTCAGAGAGAATTCAACACTCATAGAAAGGCTTGAAATAACTTCTGAGTGTTCAGAATCTTCCTCATCAAGAGGATACCTGACTGAGGAGGAACCCTCTCTCTTGTCTAGACATTTCAAGAAGATGTTGAGGAGAAGAAGGCAGGGCAGCTGGAAGGGTCTGGCTGGAGACACTTCTCTCAAAAAGACCAATCATCTAGAGAAACCCAGGAAGAATAAATCTGGGGAAAGGTATGGATCTTCACATAATAAATATATTAAGACTAATATAGTGTATTATTATTTTAACAGAAAAGAGCATGTCATAGCTGATTGCCCAGCAAAAAGAAAGGAGAAAAAGTCAGAAAACTTGAAAGATGGACAGCACAAGAAGACTGACAAAAGCCTCTTGGCAAAAAGATAATTGACACTGTCTGACAGTGAGTCTGATTCATTAGAATTAGAAGAGGAGGAGGCTCTAATGGGCCTGATGGCTATTGAGGAAACCCAACCAGGAGAAGAAGATCAAGATTGTTCAGATCCTGCTAAGGTAAAATCAATCTCTCATAGTTTAGCCTCAGATTGTTTTTCTGTATCAGAAAATGAATCATGTTCACACTCCTATAATAGTAAAGAACATTATTCAGACACTAAAGCTGATTTTAACTCCCTCATCAATAGATATGGAAAGTTACTAAAGGCCTTGTTTGCAAGCAAACAGCTTGCTAAGGATCAGGCAAAGAATTAGAATCCTTGAGAGGAGTATCTTTTCAGTTGATAAGTGCCAACACAAAGTTGGACCTACAAAAACTAAAACTTATAGAACTAACTAACATGATAGATAGCCAGGCAGAGGTGATAATAGAACAGGTCAAGACTGTCAAAGACCTGGAAGAAAAGCTTACTTAGGAAAGACAACTCCTGACTCAATTCTCAAAATCTAAGTCAGTGCTACCTATCATAGATACCTTTTCTGCACCATTTATAAGTGGTGTAGGATATGGTAAGAACAATAAGTTTAAAAATAAGTATCTACCCAAGGGTAAAGCTCTAAGTGGTCCAGTTAGGCTACCAGTTGAGTATCTGCCTTCTAACAGATGCTTGAGATCATGTGTTTCTAGACACATGAGGTCTGAGTGATCAACCAGTAAGGTCATTAAAGAGCATTGCTGGAAGGATTAGACATCTAAAGGCAATATAGGCCAAGAACCACCACAAAAAGTGATCAATCCAAGAAGCTAAGGAATTCTTGGAACTGGTCCCATTGCATCTCACCTAAATTTGAAAGGTAAGGGTGTGAATTTTTCACCATTACCTTGGAAGTTGGATGATAATTCTGTGTTGCACAAAATAACAACTTGAAATGTGCAATCAAAGAAAAGATACAACCAATTTGAGTGTTGGTGCTATGGGAAGGTTGGGCATTTTGCCCTAGATTGTTTGTATAATCCAACAGCTCCTTCATATAAGTTTCAACCAGCTTTATTTAGAAAGCCTGCTGTATTTCACACAACAAAGCCTAACAGGAACCAAGGCCCCAAAACTATTTGGGTTCCTAAAGTGAACTAAATCTGTGTTTGCAGGTAGAGCCAATTTCCAAAGGTAGGCCAATATAGTACTTGGATAGTGGCTGTTCCAGGCTAATGGTTGGATCAAGGAGTTTATTAAGAGATTACACTCCAGTTAGCAATGGACCAAAAGTCATCTTTGGAGGGTCAGAGAAAGGAAACACCAAGGGATATGATAAAATTTCTAATGACCTAGTTACCATCACTAAAGTGGCTTATGTGGAAGGATTGAACCACAATCTGATAAACATAAGTCATCTTTGTGATATAGGGTATGAAATTGTTTCCCACAATGACAAGTGTTTGATAAGGAATTCAAGTGATCAAGAGATCATCTTGTCAGGCACTAGGACTGGGAACATTTATTTTCTAAACTTCTTAAGTATAACTGAGAAATCACCTGTATGCCTTGTAGCTAGTAAGAAAGAATCTTTATGTGTACAATGGCACAAGAGGCTGGCTCACTAAAACTATAATGCTATGAGTAAACTATTCTCTATGGACTTAGTTAGAAATAGTCCACAACTCAAATGCTCTAAATAAGGTTTATGTCCTGCATGTCAAAAATGCAAACAAACAAAAGTTTCCTGTAAGAGTATTACGTCCAAAGACACTGAGAGGTGTCTGTACTTACTTTATATGAATCTATTTGGTCCTATGCAAGTTCTTAGTTTGGGTAGGAAGTCCTATAACTATATGATTATGGATGATCACTCCAAGTTTGCTTGGGTATTCTTCTTAAGGAGAAAGTCTGAAACACTAGACATCCTTGCTGATTTTGTCAAATAAATTTAGAATGAGATGGGATGTTTTGTGGTCAATCTTAGAAGTGTGCATGGTACAGAATTACAATCTGAAAAGATGACAAATTTCTATAAGGAACTGGGAATCTTTCAAGAATTCTCCTCTCCAAGAACACCACAGCAAAATGGAGTTGTTGAGAGGAAAAATAGAACTCTTATTGAGGCAGCTGGAACAATGCTGAGTGATACAACTCTCCCATAATATTTCTGGACTGAGGCTGTAAACACAGCTTGCTATGTTCAAAATAGAGCATTGATCAACAAGAATCGCAACAATACTCCCTATGAACTAATAAAAGGCAGAAAACCAAATCTATCATACTTCAAAATTTTTGGTAGTATGTGCTATGTTTTGGAAAATGGGAAAAATTATCTAACCAAGTTTTTAGAGAAATCTTATAAAGGAATCTTTGTAGGGTATAGTCTTCATAGAAAAGCATACATGATCTACAACTTGAAACATCAAATTGTAGAAGAATCTATTAATGTAGTTTTTGATGAATCATCTGTTTTATTTAATGAGATCTCTAACAACTCTGGTTTAAATGTTGTAGTCTCTAGTATAGAAAAGCTAAAAATAAGTGACTCACCTAATCTAGAGTTACCCATTGCAACTGCCTAGGGGAGGAAGAGAATCATCCTAATCCTCCTACAGTACTAGGGAATGGTAGGCACCTGCCAGTAGTAGTTAGACACCTTAGAGATCATTCTATTGATCAAATAATAGGTGATGACAGATTAGGAGTAACTACTTGGAGTATACATCTCAATGAGGTTCTATACTCTAGTTTTCTTTCTCAGGTAGAACCTAAAAGGTATGAAGAAGCCAATTCAGACCCCAACTGGATTATGCCTATGCAAGAAGAGCTAAATCAATTTGAGAGATGCAAAGTCTGGAGTTTAGTTCCTAGACCTAGTGGTCATAATTTGATAGGTACTAAGTGGATTTACAGGAATAAATTAGATGAGTATGGTGTTATAGTAAATAACAAAGCTAGATTAGTGGCTAAAGGATATAGACAAGAGGAAGGGTTAGACTTTGACCAAACATTTGCACTTGTAGCTGGGATAGAAGCCATAAGGTTATTTTTAGCTCATACAACATTTAAAGGATACAAGGTCTACCAGATGGATGTAAAATTAGCATTCCTAAATGGTACACTGAAGGATGAAGTCTATGTAGAGCAGCCACTAGGTTTTGTTAAACCTAAACACAACAACTATGTTTTCAGATTGCACAAGGCTTTGTATGGGTTAAAACAGGCACCTAGATCCTGGTATGAGACCCTGTCTCCCTTTCTTATAGAGAACAAGTTCTCTAGAGGAAAGATAGATAAGACACTATTTCTTAGTGACATCAAAGGATCAAGCATCCTAGTCAAGATTTATGTAGATGACATATCTTTGGGTCTAATAATGAGAAGCTGTATAGTAAATTTGCAAGGCTTATGCAAGGCAAGTTTGAAATGAGTAGTATGAGCGAGCTAAAGTTCTTCTTGGGATTCCAAGTTAGACAATCTGAGGATGGAATATCTATCTCTCAATCTAAGTTCACTAAAGAGTTGATTGAGAGATATGGTATGGAGAATTCTTCTACCATGAGAACACCAATGGGTTCTTCAGTGTCACTACACAAGGATGAATCTGGGAAATCAGTTGATGAAACCTTGTATAGAGGCATCATTGGATCACTCCTGTATTTAACTACTAGTAGGCCAGATATTATGTTCTCAACATATGTCTGTGCTAGGTACCAAGCATGCCCAAGGAGTCTCATTATACTGCTGTAAAGAGAATACTGAGATATCTTAAGGGCACACCTAATCTTGGGATTTAGTATCCTAGGGATAATGATTTTGAACTTACAGGGTATACATATGCAGATTTTGCAGGGTGTCAAGAAGACAAAAAAAGTTCTTCTGGAACTTGCCAGTTTCTAGGGAAAAGACTTATAAGTTGGAGTAGCAAGAAGCAAACAAGTGTTACAATCTCTACATCAGAAGCTGAGTACATATCTGCTGGGAGCTGCTGTGCTCAATTGTTGTGGATTCAACATCAACTACTGGACTACAGTGTACAACTAAGTAAATCTATTATGTTTTGTGATTCTACTAGTACAATTTCTATTGCTAATAATCCTGTTTCACACAACAGAACTAAACATATATAAATTAGATATCACTTTCTCAGAGAGAATGTCGAAAAAGAAAATATAAGCTTACAGTATACTCTAATAGAAAGACAAGTCGCTGACATTTTTACAAAACCCCTAAATGAAAGCAAGTTCAATTATTTTAAATTTGAACTAGACATGTTGAACATAGAATAAATATGTACAATTAGTAGTAATAATAGTTTGTACAACTCTTAGAAAGATGACTAACAGGTATACAAATCTTAATAACCAAGAAAAACTTGATCAAAGTAAAGAATTAATATTCATAACACAAAGTTTTTATAAGTAAAAGAATTATGTCGAGACACCATAGTGTGTGTCGACACGATAGGTAGTATTATGTCGAGACACCAGAATATGTGTCGACACTATAAGTAATCATGTGTCGAGACACTTAACAGTGTATCGACACTGATTAGTGATAGTATGACGAGACATTATAAATTAGTGTCGAGACATAAGGTTATCAAGACTTGAGGTATGAGTCGAGAGAGATGAACCTTGTGTCGACTTAAGTCGACACATCTCGACAGACTAGGTTTTCCAGGTCATTACTAGATATTTTCCTATAGTTAGAAAATTACTAAATGCAATGCGCCTTTTCACCTTCAAAAGACAGATACTATAAATAGGAGGTATAAAGTTTTGTCGACTTCACTCACCAGAAATCTTGAGAGACTAATCACTGTGTGTCGAGACCTAGAAATCCATAGTCGACTCCTATCTAACTCAAGCTCTTTCAACAAGAATGACACCCAAGATGGACGATAACATCAACTAAGGATACAAAATGGTGCGCAACGCCTTCGTCTCCGCTCCAAAAGATATAAGGAAGGTGATTGACCTTGGGTTTCGAGTATCTTCTTTCAGAACCAACCAAAATTTTGAAGAGAGAGGTATCTGAATTCAACTTTAATGCCTCACGAAACCCTAAGTCAGGCAAGATTAAATCCAGTGTTAATGGAACAAGAGTCAAGATCACAATCAAAAGACTGGCTAAAGTCTTTCAGATTCCAAAAACTGCCTAGGAAGATGAACTGGATTCAAGCAAGACTACTGAATCATTAGAAAGGCGTGGCCTAGCTCCAACCACTAGTTTTGGAAATTCTTTAAACATGAAGGGAATGAATTCCCAAGGAAAATTTTTATCTGAGATAGTAGGTAAGATGCTCCTCTACGAGACTGGAGCACATGATAGGATTTCCAAATTTATGTTTAACCTAATGACAAGGATTATCTTCAAAATCACAACTGACTGGAATAGGGTGGTTCTTGATAAAATTATAGATGGAATTCAGAAGCCCAATATAGACAGAATAATTAGTTTGTATCTAGTAAAGGTCATTTCAGATAATATCAATCAGAAAAATGAACCTAAGATAAATTATATGAGGAGAATGGACCTGAGAATCCTGTCTAGATGGGATAGTGTCTTGACTAAGGAGACACCAGAACCTAAAAGGACAAAAGAGGTAACAGGCAAGAAATCTGTGGTAGAGGAAGTTGTATCCTCTAGTGATTCTGAAGAAGAGGTAAATTTCAGTTCTGATAAGGATGCTGAAGAAGAACAAGGCAGATCTCCAAGGCACTCACCTAGAACCAGTGTATAGGTGCAGGGGGAGAACATTCCAGAAAGAGAACAAATTTAAGGGGAGAATGTAACACCCCGAAACTTGAAAGAGGGACGAGTGGCGTTTTGAGCCAAGTCTTGGACTTGGTAGAAGTCATACGGCCTGGGACACGGGTGTGTCCCAGGGGCGTGTCATGCTCAGGTTCCACGATGGACGTGTGGTTGACGAAATTGCAGTCGAAGATCGTCAAACAGTGAACACGGCCTGAGACACGGGGGTGTCCCAGGCCATGTCCTACTCGGGTTGTTAGCCGAGTTGTGTCGGGGTATAGACAAGGCCTGAGCCCAAGCGTGTTCGGGTCCGACATGGGCGTGTCAAATTCGACACGGGCATATCGAATACCCGTGTTCTCCTCGGGTTGGTGCTGGACCTGTGTCGATGGAAGAACACGCCCAGCTACACGGGCGTGTAATGGATGACACGGGCGTGTCAAGCTTGACACGGGCATGTCAAGAGCCCGTGTTCTTTTCGAGACGTGATGGTTTCAGCATCAATTGAGGCACACGGCCTTGGACACGAGTGTGTCGCAAGCCATGTTCGGCCGAGGTTTTGGATTTTAAGTGCGAATCGTGGCCGTCCGTTTCCTTATTTAGGGATCCAACGGCTCAGGGTTGTTCTTACTGGGATATACCCGGGAATAGGGCTTAGAAACCCTCATTCTATTTGGGTGTTCTCTTTTTAAAGTTATAGAGAGAGGGGAGAGCAAGGAAGAAGAAGGAAGTGAGATCCGGGCGCCGGTGGAGCTTCGGAGCTCCGATTCTCGATCCGAGTCCAGATCTGTGGAGGCGAGGCCGATACAGTGCTTTTCTTCCGTATAGATTTCCATGGCGCTAAAGAGGAATGCTAGGGTAATGATTCTCTTCTTGAGCATGTGAAGCTCTTCTTCTTTTGAATAAGGAAACCCTCTCCCGCGAGTGTGCGGTGAGTGTGCAGTGTTCCTTGGGGTAGATGTGAATAGTCCCCCTTATTTGCTTGTAGAGTCCGAAGCCGAGATACGTGTTGGAACACCCTTTTTATATTTGGGTCAGGATAACTATGCTAAGGATGTTGACCTAATTGTATAGCATAGGTCATTGAGTGTGAGTTTAGAACTTAGGTTATTTGAGATTTAGTTCTGCTCAGCTCGACGGAGAGTCGACCCCAGCTCGACGTAGAGTCGTCCTCAGCTCGACGCATAGTCGACCGCTGCTCGACGCACAGTCGATCGCAGCTCGATGCAGCGTCGTTCTCAGTTCGACGTAACGTCGAGTTCTGCTCGACGTTTTGGCGTGTATCTCTCTGCTTCAATTTTACTCTCTGATCGACGGTCAGTCGAGCTCAGATCGACGCTTCAGGATGAGTTCAACGTTTTAAGTTCTCCCGTCTGTCGACATTTGAAATTCAAATGAGAGATTTTTCAAGCAGTTATTGCAAGAGATCCCCTGGCCGTTTCAAGACTTAATTGCTCCATATCTCAAGGAATTTTCAATGGAAATCAATTAAGGCTTTCCTTCTAGGCATGGACAGTTATGGAATACATTAAATGCCCTGCCAACGGCTATCAATCAAAAAAAAGGTGAGATCTATTCGAGAGAGACAAGGAGAACAGGAAGAACATTCATTCTGATAACACAGAGAACATCTATCTTCATCTCTCTCTCAAGAAATCGGTCTGCAGAGAATTTACAGAGAAGAACTACACTCAGAGAAACATCTTGATCAACATTCTCTGAAACCTCTTCTGCCTCTGCATTCAACTCTTCTCAATTTGCTTTCTACCTTCAGACATCAAACACTCAGTTTCTGAGTCATCTATTGCTGAAGAAGGACAAGCAGTGAAGAGCCTGTCACCCTTGTGCAAAGCTTCTTCTACCTGAACTTCTATATCTCAGGGGGAGCTTTGACAACATCTACATCCACTAGCTTCTCTCTGATTGTTGACAGAGAAGCAAACTCAACCCTTCTTATCTTACCTCTTCTGTACAGGGTTTTAACTCCCTTCAAAAGTTACCTTTTGGTTAGCTGAGACCTTGTCAAAATCAGTGGTGGCAAGACACCTTATCAAAAAATCTGGTGGTGCCCAGGACACCTGATCAAGCATCCTGCAGTGGATTCCTATCAAGGGGTGATAGAAGAGTGGACTACCCAAGTTTGGGGAACCACTATAAATTTCCTTGTGTCTTCTGTGGATTGCTTTTCTTCTTGCTTGTGTGCTGTGTGATTTTACTTTAAATATATTTATCTGTTTGCATCACTCACTACCTACACTAAGTAAATCTAAAGGTTTTAAATATATCAATTTATTTGAACTTACTCTATTCACCCCCCCTCTAGAGGCTGTTAGATCTTATCACCTAACTTTCAATTGGTATCAGAGGCAGGTTGGTCTTTACTTCAGGCTAACACCTGGACCACAAAGATCTTTGATAAGATCAAACCCTATAGAGTGGTTACTTTATTTTGTTTTGTTATAAATTGTTTTTATAAAACTCATGGCACAAAACAAGGAGTATGCAAGCACAAGACCTCCAGTGTGCAATCTTTCCAAGTTTGGACTCTGGAAAGCAAGGATAAAACTTTACATGAATTCTTTTGATGAAGATATCTTTAATTGTGTCTTAACAGAATGTCCAAGACCTCCTACTTCAACAAGTACTTCAGCTGTTCCACCTCCTGCAGGAACAGACACTGATATAAAGAAGTGGAGAGTTGCTGATGCAAAAGCAATGAACATATTGGCACAAACTATGTCTGATGACATATTCCAAAAAGTTGCTGAATGCAATTCTGCCAAGGAAATCTGGGACAAATTAACTGAAATAGTCTCAGGTTCAGCTGATGAAAGAAAGGATAGAAGAGCTCAACTGATAACACAGTATGAGAACTTCAAAATGGCTCCAGCTGAATCTGTGGCTGACATGTACAACAGATTCAGTCTCATTGTCAGTGAGTTGAAAACTCTGGACAAGGATATATCTCTCACTGAGATAAATGATAAAATTCTCATGTGCCTACCTAGCACTTGGGATTCAAGAATCTGGCCAATCAAAGATGGCAGAAGTCAAATTGAGCTATCCACTGAAGCTCTCTTAGGCAAGCTCAAGTCCTATGAGCAATTTGTCAAGACAAGAGAAGGGGAGCAAAACACATCTTCTCCTGCACCCAAAGTGGAGAAGACAATAGCTCTCAAAGCTTCAGAGGAAGTACCTAAAGAGAAGGAGATAGTCAATGAAGAACTTCTAAGCCTACTAGCCAAAAGATTCAACAAGATGGCTAGGAAGAATTTCAGAAAATGGTCTTCTAAGGACCAAGACAAGCCAAGGTATGATAGATCTAATAATAAAGAAATTATTTGCTATGGCTGCAGGAAACCAGGACACATTGCACCAAACTGTCCTGAGAATCAAGGCAAAGACAAGAAAGATAAGAGAGAAAGAAAAGACAAGAAAAGAGAGAAAGATTCAAAGAAATATTATGAGAAATCCTCTTCCAGCAACACCAAAAATACAAGGAAAGGATTTGTTGCAGAAACTTGGAGTGATACTGAAGATTCTGAAGAATCATCCAGCACAAGTGATGATGAGGATGATGCCACAGAAAAAGGATTCTGCATGATGGCAATCAATGCATCACAAAGCAGCTCAGATTCAGAGCATGAATCTGAATATGTGACTGATCAGGAATTGAGTGAAGATCAGGTACTTGACTCATTTGATTTTTCTTCTGATGATTTCAAGTTTAGATTTAAATCAATGTGCATAGACTTGCTGACAGCAGAGAAGACAAATGATTCTCTTAGAAGTCAACTGTCTGATTACAGCACATTAAGTGCAAATAATCTCAAGCTCTCTGATGAGTTAGAGTGCTGTAGGGAGGAGATAGCTTCACTAAAGAGTGAGCTATCCAAGGCTAAACAGCTAGAGGAAACTCTCAATGGGAGGAGCCTCAAGCTAATAGACATCACAAGCACAGTGAACTCAAGAATGAGTGGTTCACTAGGTTTGGGTGCCTCTCCAAGCCAACCTATAGTGCTAACAACTCCCATAAAATTTACCAGTAACAAGGGTAAAGGAATTATGGTAGTAGCCAGAAAAAATTCTGATCTACCTAAGCAACTTCAAGTTCAACAGAAAACATCGAACAGAGCTCGACGTCCTTCGACCAGAGCTCGACGCCGTTCTAACAAGAATCAGCAACACCTTGCTGAAGCGTCGAACTCAGGTCGACACACGTCGAACTCAGGTCGACTTGCTGTTGTCCCTGAAAGTAGGCCTGTTCAAGCATCGAATGGAGCTCGACGTCCTGAAACTTCAGCGTCGAACTTAGGTCGACGTGCGTCGAACAGAGCTCAGAGTTCTGGGTTGTCTGCATAGGATAAATCTAAATTGAATATCAAGTATCCTACATCTCAGCCTAACCCTTATGCTGAATGGGTGATTCCTCCTAGGAGATATCATCCTGAAGGCTATAAGAGTCAGCCTGAAATGTCATTCATTTCTGATTTCATTGGTTATCAACCTCAACCCAAGGTGAACTGGGTGAAAAACAACTAAGCTGTTACATGTGCAGATGAAGAGCTATCCAGTGGTGAACCAGCATTGGTACCTGGATAGTGGTTGCTCCAAACATATGACAGGAACCAAAAGCAATCTTTCATCCTTCAAAGCAAAGCTTGGACCAAGAGTAATCTTTGGTGACTCCAATTTTGGACAAACCAAGGGATATGGTCAAGTCAAAATAGGCTCAATCACTTTCAAGAAGGTAGCCTATGTGGAAGGACTGAAGCACAACTTAATCAGCATCAGTCAACTTTGTGATGCTGGTTATCAGGTTTGGTTCACTGATCTAGTATGTAATATTGCTCTAGATAATAATATTGTGTTGATTGGAAATAGGCAAGATAACATATACCTAGTAGATTTTAATTCTTCTAAAGTAGACATATGCCTTTTTAATTCCCTTAGTAAGCCAAATGAGCTTTGGCATAAAAGATTAGGACATGTTAACCTTAGAACTATTGCTAGGTTGTCTAAACTCAACCTTGTTAGAGGACTACCTTCTGGTCCCTACAAGAAGGAAGGACTCTGCAAGGCTTGCCAACTAGGAAAGCAAACTAAAAATAGTTTCAAATCACTTAACAAGAGTGATTCACCTAGGGTTTTGTATCTGTTGCACATGGACCTTTTTGGACCTACTACAGTACAAAGTCTAGGGGGGAAATCTTATGCCTTAGTGATTGCAGATGACTTCTCAAGATTCACTTGGGTGTTCTTCCTAAGAAAGAAGTCTGATAACTTCAAAATTTTGACAGATTTTCTCAAGAGCATACAGATTGAGTTCAATACTCATATAGCCCTGATCAGAAGTGATCATGGGACAGAGTTTGATTCTCTTCTTATGCAAGAGTTCTGTCAGAATGAAGGGATCAGGCACACTTTCTCAGCTCCTAGAACTCCTCAACAAAATGGGGTAGTTGAAAGGAAAAATAGAACCTTAATTGAATCAGCCACAACATTATTGACAGATGCTCATCTTCCTCTAACCTTTTGGGCAGAGGCTGTGAACACCTCCAATTATGTTTTGAATAGAAGCCTGATACATAAACTAAAGGATAAGACTCCTTATGAATTGCTCAAAGGGAAGAAACCTAAAGTTAGCTTTTTCAAAATTTTTGGTTGCATTTGTTTCATTCACAATAATGACAAGAGATATTTAGCAAAATTTGAAGCTAAGGCTGATGAAGGAGTGTTTCTGGGATACTCTTTGAACAGCAAAGCTTATAGGGTGTATAACAAATCATCTCATAAAATTGAAGAGTCCATGCATATTACCTTTGATGAATCTAATATGTCTTATAAGGAGAAGAATTCTTCTACCATAGATCACTTACAGGTACAATCATTAGCTGAAAATATTAATCAGTTAACCATCATGGATGAGGGAAATCTATCTTCAACAACTCAACAAGAAGCTGCTAGCAATAAGAGTGAAGATACAGATCAAATTTCAGAACCAAATGGAGAGCCAGTTGTTGTTCCACAAGAGGAAACAACAACACAGGTTGGTGAACAATCAACACCCACTGTTGATTTAGTAACAATAAGAGATCATCCAATCTCCCAAGTGATTGGAGAAATTTCAGAAGGTGTGCAAACCAGAAATCAGATAAATCAACATCTGATGCACACCTGTTTTCTCTCCCAAATAGAGCCTCAAACTATTCAAGATGCAGAGCAAGATCCAAACTGGATCATTGCAATGCAAGAGGAACTAAACCAGTTTGAAAGGAACAAAGTATGGGAATTGGTTCCAAAACCAAGAAACCATCAAATTGTTGGAACTAAGTGGGTTTTCAGGAATAAGCTAGATGATCAAGGGATCATTGTGAAAAACAAGGCAAGGCTTGTTGCTCAAGGCTATTGTCAAGAAGAAGGGATTGATTATGACCAAACCTTTGCACCAGTTGCAAGGTTGGAGGCCATAAGAATTTTCCTTGCTTATGCTGCACACAAGAAGTTCAAAGTTTTCCAAATGGATGTTAAAAGTGCATTTCTCAATGGAGACATCAAGGAAGAAGTCTATGTCAAGCAACCTCCAGGTTTTATCTCTTCAACCCTTCCTGAACATGTTTTCAAATTACATAAGGCTTTATATGGCCTCAAGCAAGCTCCAAGAGCATGGTATGAGACCTTAGCCTCCTTTTTGCTTGAGAATGATTTTAAAAGGGGTAGAGTAGACCAAACTCTTTTTATTAGAACCCATAAGTCCCATATCCTACTAGTACAAATATATGTAGATGATATAATATTTGGGTCTACTGATACAAGCTTATGCAAAAAGTTCTCACAACTTATGCACTCAAAGTTTGAAATGAGTAGCATGGGTGAGCTTTCCTTTTTCTTAGGATTGCAAATCAAACAACATGCTCATGGCATATTCATCTCTCAAACCAAGTATGCAAAAGAATTGGTTAAGAAATTTGGTATGTCAGATGCATCTTCTATGAAAACACCTATGCCTACTAATGCTGTCTTAGATGCTGATGAATCTGGTAAACCAGTTGATCAGACTAATTTTAGAGCAATCATTGGCTCTCTTTTATATCTTACAGCTAGCAGACCAGATATTATGTTTGCTACATGTGTATGTGCTAGGTTCCAAGTGAGCCCTAGAGAGTCACACCTCACATTAGTTAAGAGAATTCTTAGATATGTAAAAAGTTGTCCAAATCTAGGTCTCTGGTATCCACATGATTCAGGATTTGATCTCACTGGATTTTCAGATGCTGATTATGCTGGATGTAGAGTAGACAGGAAAAGCACCAGTGGAACTTGTCAATTCCTGGGTGATAAACTTGTCTCCTGGTTTTGCAAAAAGCAAACATCTGTGTCTACATCAACTGCTGAAGCTGAATACATGGCTGCAGGAAGTTGCTGCTCACAGATATTATGGATTCAAAACCAGCTCCTAGACTATGGTTACAACTTAGAGAAGTCAAAAATTCTTTGTGATAATACTAGTGCAATTTGTATTGCTCAAAATCCAGTTCTCCATAGTAGGACAAAGCACATAGAGATCAGACATCATTTCTTAAGGGATAATGTAGAAAAGAATAAAATAGCACTAGAGTATATTTCTACTGATTTACAAAGGGGAGATATTTTCACCAAACCTTTGGATGAAAAGAAACACTTCTTCTTCCTTAATCAGTTGGGAATGATAGATGGAGATAGCATAAATTAATTTACAAGATTTTGAAACCATAAAAATAACAAAATCTAGGCAAATGTATCTCTTCCTTAAGGATCTAGAGGCTGTTAGATCTAGAGGTTCTGTCTGAACTCTGCTCGACGCTCGACGCTTTTCACTTGAAAACGTCGACCGGAGATCGACTGACCGTCGACCGCTAAATAGCGTCGACCGTCGACCTCATCTTTTGCGTCGACCAGAGATCGACTCTATCTAGAGTTTGTTAAGTTTCTGTTTCGGTCGACGACGTTAATTGACGTCGACCAGAGCTCGACGTTCAGCATCCCTAATAGCGTCGACCGTCGACCTTCAAAACGTCGAACGTCGAACTCAGCTGAACGCCATCGAGTCTCTTCGTTTCCCCTAGAGCCTCTTAGCGTCGAACTAAGCTCGACGTTATTTCCTTTTCTGCGTCGAACCCTAGTATAAAATCATCTTCTCGGCATCGATGTCCTTTGCGCTTTCGTATTTCCTGCAACTACATTCTCCCTCCAAAGCTTTTACACTTGTTCTTGAGAGGTATTTTGCAGATAATGGCGATTCCAGCAAACATATTGACGGCAATGAAGTTCGATTATGGTTTCGACATCGACTTGGATTCCTTTGAAGGTTCCTCACAGAATTTTCTGGATATCCTGGAGCTATTTAAAGAACAGAAACTAGTGAAGTTTATGTCAACAAGAATGCCCATGGTAGAGACTGAAATTAAAGAGTGGATATATACAGCAGCTAATACAGATGAGAGCACTATTACTGGTTCTATTTCTGGAACTCAGGTATCAATATCTCCTGCTACTTTTACTGAAGCTTTTGAATTAGAGAATGGAAATGACAGCTTGGAATTGTCAAATGAGGAGTATGCTGCAATGCTAGACAGAATGGGTCATTCTTCTGAGAATGCCTCCAAATTGCTGAAAGTGGATCTTGCCATTGAATTTAGGCTTTTAGCTGATGTGGTAGGCAAGGTCATCTGTGCTAAGAGGACAGCACATGATGCTATTACCAGGCAACAATTCTGCATCATGGCTGCCCTCCTAGATAAAAAGCACCTAAATTGGGGAGAATTACTGTTTGATTTAGTGAAGAAAAAGGTCAATAAGACCTATGTTCATTTTGGAAGGACTTTGGGATTGTTGCTTCATCATGTCTGCCCACAGCTTCTGGTAACCTCCAAGCACATTAATGCTTCAAAGAGGTTGACCTGTGCCCTGATTGGAAAATGGGACAGGAAGATTGTAAATCCCAAGGCTGCTGCAGCAATGAAATCCTCTACTGAAACAAGGGCTGTTGTGGCCACTCACCCTCAGTCAACTAACCTAGTAGAAGAAGCCAGGCCATCAATCACCATCTCTCCTTCATTCAGCTTTCCAACCACCTTCACTCCATCAACTTCTCAGCTCTCATTCCCTTTGCAAACATCATCCATTGACACTATTGCATCTTCTCTTCGTCCATCCATTACCACCACTTCTGAAGTATTTGATCCTCTTCATTACTTCCCTCCAATGGACATTGAGATCAATCAAGATGATTCCTTCTTGGATGATTCACATGATAACATTGCTGAGCCCTCATTCTCAGACCTCATCATGTCCTCCATTATTGAACCCTCCATTCTTCTTCCTTCTATACCATCATCTTCTCCTGCTGCATCTGTTTCTCTCCCCTCTACCTCTGCTCAACAGTCTGAGCAAGTAGATCTGCTTCCCTTGGCTAATAAGCTCTATGAGCTCTTGGCTCCAAGGTTGTCCTCCTTATTGGATGCTTCCCTAGCTCCAATAATCAGATCTTTGGACTCTATTTCTTCAAAGCTCTCTTCCCTCTCTCCTGCTGTGGCTGGCCCTTCTTCTAGGGGCCTAGAATCAGTTGCTACTGAATCTAGGCAGGGGGAGATTTTGGTAGAAGAAGAGCTGCCTTCTGTTGATTGTGAAGAGATGCTTGTTTCAGATGTTCAGATTGCAGATAGAGAATTCAGTCCACCTCCAGTTGAAGATTCTATTGTGACAGTACCAGCATCATTTTTCAGAAGATCCTTCAGCTCTCACAAGTTACTGCTTGCTGAAGATCTGTCCAGGGCCATCATTCCCTTTGCTGCTGCTGTTGTTGGTTGTGATAAGATGATTCTTGAAGATGATGCAGTGGTAGCTGATGCTCCTACAAATGAGTCTGTTGCTCATATTTGTTCTGATTCTGTTGATATTATTGATGATGATCAGTCTGTTGATAACATGACTGTTGATAAGGTTCTTAACACTTCTGATGCAGTGGAAGCCCTTGCTCCTGCTGAAGTTGTTGTTTCTGAGGCAGTGGTAGCTGTTGCTCCTGCCAGTTCTTTTGTTTCTTCTGTTTCTGATGCAGTGGTAGCCTCAGCTCCTGCTAGTGAAAGTTATCCAGCCATTTCTGTTGAGGCTGTGATTTCTGAAGTCTTGAGTGACTTAGCTGATTCAGTGCCTGCTGCTCCTGAAACCATTTCTTTCTCTGCAGTGCTAGATAAGTCATCTACATTGGCAGATGCTCCTCCTTCTGTTTCAGAAAGTGCATCAAAAGATGATTATTATGATCCCTATGATCATATCCAAAGCAGCTCCTCTGATGAGTTTGCAACTAGCTCTGATGACTCTTCTGCAACTATTGCTAAAAAGAGGAAAGCTAGAAGCAAAGCTCTAAAGAGAGTTCCAATGGAAAGGGCTACTGACCATGACATCCCTTATTACATACAGCACAAATGCAAGATTACTGAGCCATGGATGCAGTTCTCTAAAAATCAGCTCAAGGCAATGAGAAAGAAAAAGAAGTTCAAGAAAGGAGATTCCAAGTCTTTTGACTTTCCTCCTCCTCCACCTCCTCCTTCTCCAGGTGCAGGAGGCAGTGCTAACCCAGTAAGCAAACCTCCAACATCCTCCTTCCAAGGCAAGACTTATCAGTCAAGGAGAGGACAATGAGGTGGCCAATCTAGAGGTTATCAATCAAGAGGAAATCAATCCAAAGGATCTTCTAGAGGTAATCAAGCTAGAGGTCAAGCCAGACCCCAACCTTATCAAAGGGAAGGAAAGACCATTGCTTCAACCACTGGTCCCTTTCCCTTTAAGCTCAATGAGGGTGTAAGGCAGAAACCTATTCCTTCAGATCAAAGTAATAAGTATGAGCCTCCTATTCCATATGATGATCCAGTTAACAACCCTACTGCATGGAAGGCTAGGATGACTGAGCTTGCTGCCCTAGACCTAATTAAGAAGAACAAAGAAAGGGGACTGGACACATCCAACATAAGCACAATGTCAGACCAAAGAAGACAGGAATTAGACAAATATCATTCTAGCAAATTCTTTGATACTGATAGATACATGGAGTTACATCCTGCTGCTGTTCCTCCCTCTGGAAAGAGCATAACTTCATTGGGGACTTCTGAAGATTACAGATCAAAGAAAGACATTGCCAACCCTCAAAGGGAAATCAAATTCAAGAAAGGCTTTGAAGAAGAGCCTAAGAAGAAGTAAATGTAAGATGGCTCATCTTCTATGCTACTGCCATAAACATTTTTGATAGTTGCTTATCTGCTCCTGCTTCCATCTGTGTTCTTGATTTTCAGTATTTCAAATGTCTGTATGCATTTTTAATTTCCTTAAATTCATGTGAATAGTAATCCTAATCCAAATAGGGGGAGATTGTTGGAACACCCTTTTTATATTTGGGTCAGGATAATTATGCTAAGGATGTTGACCTAATTGTATAGCATAGGTCATTGAGTGTGAGTTTAGAACTTAGGTTATTTGAGATTTAGTTCTGCTCAGCTCGACGGAGAGTCGACCCCAGCTCGACGTAGAGTCGTCCTCAGCTCGACGCATAGTCGACCGCTGCTCGACGCACAGTCGATCGCAGCTCGACGCAGCGTCGTTCTCAGTTCGACGTAACGTCGAGTTCTGCTCGACGTTTTGGCGTGTATCTCTCTGCTTCAATTTTACTCTCTGATCGACGGTCAGTCGAGCTCAGATCGACGCTTCAGGATGAGTTCGACGTTTTAAGTTCTCCCGTCTGTCGACATTTGAAATTCAAATGAGAGATTTTTCAAGCAGTTATTGCAAGAGATCCCCTGGCCGTTTCAAGACTTAATTGCTCCATATCTCAAGGAATTTTCAATGGAAATCAATTAAGGCTTTCCTTCTAGGCATGGACAGTTATGGAATACATTAAATGCCCTGCCAACGGCTATCAATCAAAAAAAAGGTGAGATCTATTCGAGAGAGACAAGGAGAACAGGAAGAACATTCATTCTGATAACACAGAGAACATCTATCTTCATCTCTCTCTCAAGAAATCGGTCTGCAGAGAATTTACAGAGAAGAACTACACTCAGAGAAACATCTTGATCAACATTCTCTGAAACCTCTTCTGCCTCTGCATTCAACTCTTCTCAATTTGCTTTCTACCTTCAGACATCAAACACTCAGTTTCTGAGTGATCTATTGCTGAAGAAGGACAAGCAGTGAAGAGCCTGTCACCCTTGTGCAAAGCTTCTTCTACCTGAACTTCTATATCTCAGGGGGAGCTTTGACAACATCTACATCCACTAGCTTCTCTCTGATTGTTGACAGAGAAGCAAACTCAACCCTTCTTATCTTACCTCTTCTGTACAGGGTTTTAACTCCCTTCAAAAGTTACCTTTTGGTTAGCTGAGACCTTGTCAAAATCAGTGGTGGCAAGACACCTTATCAAAAAATCTGGTGGTGCCCAGGACACCTGATCAAGCATCCTGCAGTGGATTCCTATCAAGGGGTGATAGAAGAGTGGACTACCCAAGTTTGGGGAACCACTATAAATTTCCTTGTGTCTTCTGTGGATTGCTTTTCTTCTTGCTTGTGTGCTGTGTGATTTTACTTTAAATATATTTATCTGTTTGCATCACTCACTACCTACACTAAGTAAATCTAAAGGTTTTAAATATATCAATTTATTTGAACTTACTCTATTCACCCCCCCTCTAGAGGCTGTTAGATCTTATCACCTAACTTTCAATACGGACATAGGCATGGTGTGTGAAGCCTACCCGGAAAAGTTGGTCTGGACCGGTGATGTTTCCTTATGCTTGATTAGCCGGATAAGACTCTGTTCCTTTGGTTGTTTTCGGGTTTTCTATGCGGTAGATTGCAATAGGGAGTCTTGGGGGTTAACTCCAAGGTACACCCGGAAAACTGGGCGAAAAAGCATTTCTGCCAACTTGGTGGCCTGGGAGCCAGCCTTGAACATAAATGGGTTATGTGCATGTTTGATCGTTTTGGGACTCGGGGAAGCTTGACCCGCGCATATGGCTTAAATTGACGTTGCGGTGTGAGCAACGGGTTAGGCGAAACCGTACCCCCTCTGTGTCGTTCGGTTAAAGAGACCTAAAGTACATGACACTTACCATTGGCATAGATGGAGGGTTTTAGGCTTAGGTCGGAAAGACTAAAATGCTCACGAGTATTGCCGTCCAAGGGGCGGTGGTGAGACTGTGGTTTTGACTGGGTTCACCGTGTAAGTGCCCTGAGAGCACGGGGTGTGCAGCTGTGTGAGTAGCAAACAGGCGATGAAAAACACTCCAGAAATTGGAATAATTGAAAGTTTTTTTATCCAAAAAATTATGATTTACAAAGGTATGCCCTCCCTTTTATAGAATGGAGGAGAGAAGAGAAAATACATATACACAATGTGGGATTAAAAAAGAAAAATACAAAGCTGGGCGGATAGAACAAAGAGACCGATCAGGCCGACAAAGACGCTAGACAACACTAACCGCTCGGCAACACCAGAGACAGAAGAGAACAAGTTGTAGTAGTAGACCGCAAGACCACAAGGATACCAACAACAACAGTCTGGACATCAATCCGCTGGAGATAAGCCGCCTGACCGCGCAGTTAACAACCCGCTGATTTTTAACCGCTAGTCCGCCTAGTCATACTTCAACACTCCCCCTCAAGCTGGAGCATAGATATCAATCATGCATAGCTTGTCACAAATGTGGAAGAAGGAAGTAGAAACCGGCTTTGTGAAGATATCCGCCAATTCTTTGTTAGAGGTGACGAACGGAGTACAAATCTGTTTCTTCAGGACCTCTTCCCAAATGAAATGGCACTCAACTTCTATATGTTTTGTTCTCTCATTGAAGACCGGATTTCTGGATATGTATATGGCGGGCTTGTTGTCACAGAACATAGGAAGAGGATAGTCATAGACCTCTCCTAAGTCAAGCATGAGAGCACGCAACCATTTTAACTTACAGGTGGTTGACGCCATACTCCGATATTCGGCTTCTGCACTTGATCTGGAGATAACAGACTATTTCTTACTCTTCCAGCTGACAAGATTTCCTCCAACAAAAGTGTAAAAGCCAGATGTAGATTTGCGGTCACCTTTATCATCCGCATAGCTAGAATCTGAGTAGGCTTTAACTTTTAGATGACCATTCTTCTGAAAAAGTAACCCTTTTCCTGGTGTAGCTTTGACGTACTCTAATATCATCAAGGCATACTGAAGATGGCATTCCCTAGGAGCTTGCATGAACTGACTAACCTTGCCTACAACATAGGAGATGTCTGGTCTAGTCACTGTGAGATAAATTAGTTTGCCCACTAGACGTCTGTACCTCGTGACATCGGATAGAAAAGGCGAGTCATCTGTCCATGTTTTGTCTTCTCCAGTAGCCATGGGACACCGGGCCCGTTTGGCACCAGTCAATCCTGCCTCTTGTAGAAGATCAAGAGCATACTTCCGTTGAGAAAGAACCAAGGAGTCGGGCTTTCGAGAGATTTCTATCCCCAAAAAGTATTTCGGGGAGCCCATATCCTTTGTGACCAGGTGTTGACGAAGGTGTTTCTTTGTCAAGTCCACACCAGCCTGGTCATCGCCAGTAAGAAGAATATCATCCACATACACCGCCAAAAACACTAGTCCCAAGGCGATTTTGCGAATAAATAAGGAGTGATCGGCCGAACTCCTTATAAAGCCGATAACAGCCACAATGCCACTGAACTTGTCGAACCAAGCCCGAGGGCTCTGTTTTAGACCATAGATGGCCTTCCTCAACCGGAATATACGTGTCTCCCCCTGAGCAACATACCCAGGAGGTTGCTCCATGTAGACGTCCTCTTGAAAATCCCCATAGAGGAAGGCATTCTTCACATCAAGCTGGGAAATATCCCAATCCCTATTGACGGCCACAGAGAGAAGAACGCGGATGGTGCTGAGGCGAGCGATCAGAGAGAAGGTATCAAAGGAATCAATCCCATAAGTCTGAGTAAAACTTTTCACCACCAGCCGGGCTTTGTAGTGATCTACAGTGCCGTCTGGGCGAAACTTCACAACAAATACCCAGCGACAGCCAACTACATAAGTACCAACTGGTGGAGGAACAAGGGTCCAGGTTCCCCTCTCAGTAAGAGTGGCAATCTCCTCATCCATGGCAGTTTTCCAGTGGGGAATAGCTAGAGCCTCCTAGTAGGTGCGAGGAGTGGTAGTAGCCGAGATAGACAAAGCAAAGGACCTGCGAGAAGGAGTTAGCCGATCATAGGAGACAACTGCCGCAAGCGGGTGTTGAGTACACGCCCGCACCCCTTTGCGAAGAGAAATGGGAAGATCTAGTTCGACGCGTTCCTCTGTGACCGGAGCATCCGTGGCGGAGAAGGCTGGCCCGGGACAAGAGAGAGATGGCTGCGGAGGGGAGGGAGAAGGGGGAGGTGATGGAAAGGAGAGAGGAGGAGACGTAGGAGGAGATGAAGTAGGAGGAGAGACGTCGATAGGCAGGGAAGGAATGGAGGTGGACGGTGGTGAATCAGATAGAGCAGGAAGAAGTGGGGATGCAGGAGAGAAGTAGGACGCATTCTTGAAGAACATCACGTCTGCGGAGACAAATTGCTTGCGTAGAATGGGGTCAAAGCAACAATAGCCTTTCTGAGTTGTAGAATAACCCTAAAAGACACACTTGGTGGAGCAGGGGGAAATCTTGTCGCGGGTAGCGGAAGGAGCATGCACAAAGGCTGTGCATCCAAAGATACAGAGAGGTAGAGGAAATGGTTCCTTGCCCGGGTAGAGAATGGAGAATGGGATCTTTCCATGGAGAACCATAGAGGGAACTCGATTGTTAAGATAGCAGGCGAGGAGAACAGCATAGCCCTAGTAGGAGCGAGGTACCTGCATCTGCGTCATGAGAGTGCGAGCGACATCTAGGAGGTGACGGTTTTTATGCTCCGCCACCCCATTTTGCTGAGATGTGTAAACACAGCTAGTCTGATAAACAAGAACATATTGCATACAAAAAGAGAAGAACTCATGACTAAGATATTCTTTAGCATTATCAGAGTGCAAAATTTTAATAGAAACATTAAACTGAGTTCGAACCATACAATAAAATGATTGCCATATAGAAAATAATTCAGAGCGATCTTTTAATAGATACACCAAGGTACATCGAGAGAAATCATCAATAAACGTTACAAAGTAAGAACTACCCCAACCAACAGTGAGGGTAGCAGAAGGACCCCAGACATCAGAATGAATGAGATCAAACGGACGAGAGGAGCCACAACTCTGCTTTGGCGGGAAGGAGGAGCGGTGATGTTTGCCAAGTTGACACGCATCACAGTTGAGCGGAGGACTGGTCGGAGGTAGGTGCGGCAGAAGCTGACGAAGAATCCGAGAAGGAGGATGTCCAAGGCAAAGATGCCATTAAAGCAGATCTGTAGAAGAGGAGGAGAATGCAGACAGAGCAGAAACATTGTCGGGAAAGTAGAGGCCGCCGCTCTCAGTCCCTGTAGAAATCGTCCGTTTGGTGCTCGGGTCCTGAAAAGAACATTATCCGTAATGTGATATTTGCATAAGAGTCCTGGGGAGGAGGGGAGGACAATAAAGGACGCTGGAGCACCAAAGTAACAACGGCGATGCGAGCCGCGGTGGCATCCAAGGTTGGATACTCTGCCTCGCCCAAGATTTGTTGGCGGATCAGATCATAAGTATCCGGAAGTCATAAAAGATAACAAATAACCAGGAGTTCCTGGAAGTGCTTGTGCTGCTCAGCCAAGTCCGCGGAGAAGGGGCGATTCTGGAGGATTTCTGCACCAAGAGGCTTGAACCTGCTGATAAGCCGCAACAGGAGACATGGAAGGGCGGGCGAAGAGGTCCGCATAAAGAGTATAAATACGGGACATCTGGACCCCCTTCAAGTAGAGAGTAGCGAAGTGAATTCAGGCAACCTAAACCATCTCATCAAGGCGTATGACGAGAAGGCATTCATCAGAGAGGCTGTTGGCCAGCCAAGTGCGGACAAGTGCATCACTTGCATCCCAGTCCTCAAAGTGAGCAGAGTCGGAAGGAGGAGGGTCATCGGTGAGGTGATGACGTTTGCGCTGAGAACGAAGGAGAAAGGTGAAAGAAACGCTCCAATTCGAATAGTTGGAACCAACTAGTTTAGAAACCGTGCCAAGGTTTCCAGAAGGAGTGGGAGAAGGAGGAGGACGGGCCACAGGAGTGGTGGAGGTAAAGATGATGGGGGTGGAGATATCAGAGTTGGTAATTTGAAGGAGGAAATAAAGAAAGCCACGCGAGCAGAATAGAAGTCACGCAGATAGACAGCAGGGAAGCCACGTGAGTAGAAGGAGTCTGCGACAGCAGCGGCAAGAGAGAAGAAACCGCAGCGGAAAAGAGAGGAAACTGCAACGGTCACGGTGATGGCACACCAGCGACAAGAAGGGAAATGACTAGTAAGAAGAGTAAAGCATAGGGGCAGAGGTCGCGTGAACAAGGAAGTTCGCGAGAAAAAAGGAGATCGCACGAACAGGAAAGAGGCTGGGCGAACATAGAATAAGTCGCGCGAACACAAAGGGTTTGAGCGAACGAGTGGAGAGACTGCGAAGACAGGTCGCAGAAATGAGTGAAAGAGGTCGCGCAAACAGGGCAGCAACAAAGAAAGGAAACCGCGCGGACAGGGAACGAAGCCGTGCAGACAGAAGAGACTAAGGATTCAGGTAGAATCGGTCGTTTCCTATGATACCATGTGAGAGCAGTGAACAGGCGATTAAAAACACTCCAGAAATTGGAATAATTGAAAGTTTTATTATCCAAAAAATTATCATTTACAAAGGTATGCCCTCCCTTTTATAAAATGGAGGAGAGAAGGGAGAATACATATACACAATGTGGGACTAAAAAAGCAAAATACAAAGCTGGGCGGCTAGAACAAATAGACCGATCAGGCCGACAAGGCCGCGCGGTTAGACAACACTAACCGCTCGGCAACACCAGAGACAGAAGAGAACAAGTTGTAGTAGTAGACCGCAAGACCGCAAGGATACCAACAACAACAGTCTGGACATCAATCCGCTGGAGATAAGGCGCCTGACCGCGCGGTTAACAACCCGCTGATTTTTAACCGCCAGTCTGCCCAGTCAAACTTCAATAAGACCGTAGTTTTGACTAGGTTCACCGTGTAAGTGCCCTTAGAGCACAGGGTGTGCAGCTGTGTGTGCCTGCACCTGTGGTGTTGTGATTATTCACTATAATGCTTAATATGCTAATAAGTGCAGGGAAGGAGCATCGCCGCCCCGAGTTTGGGGGTGAGATCGTTATAATTTGGTCAGCTTTAGCTGACCGTTACTTTTGTTTGCAATCATTGCAGTGAATTGTGCTTGCAGGTGCTGCGGAGCCGAGTGGCAAATAGCGGGCTAAAGTCCTTGTTGCTGAGTCGGCCCTTGAAGGCCTTGTTTTGTTTACTTGTTTAACTCATGTGTGACCGGCCTGTGAGCCAAAGTATAGAATACACTGTTTTAAATCTAGTGAACTCTTGTAAGGCCATAAGGCCGGAACTTTGTGTACTTTGTAATTCATTCCTATTTGGGTTCGATAGTGGACATTCATGCTTGTGGTTGGGTTCTTTTTTTGCAACTTAATAAATTACTTCTGCTAGATGCTATGTGTAGGATGTTACGATTGGAAGAATGGTTTCAATGAGAAACCCTTTTGTCTGTCCGTGGTATATGGCATCGGGCCCCGGCCTGACCTACTGCTATATGCTATGTGACGGATATGGGTGTTACAATTTGGTATCAGACTACCGGTTTCGGTCAGGCTTAAATGAATTCGTGGACAAATTCACTTTAAGGGGTGGTGAGCACATGTGTGTGCTTCATCGTTATAACATGAAAAGAACCTATGAATGTCCACTTAGGAATGAAAATACACATGTTTGAGGAACCTGCGTGTTCCTATAATTGCTTTTTGCAATATTGTTTGGTCTCTTAATGGTGTTTTGTACGACTATAGGTGACCAAGAGTGGTGCAGGGCCGTCAGAACGTCAAGTTTCTGAGGCAAGTTACGCACCAAAATATGCGCCGACAACACCTCCTTCGGCTGAAATCATACGATTGGTAGCTGAAGCAGTGTTTGCGATGATTAATGCACAGCCTACAAGACAAGTGTAGCAGCCTGCCCCTACTATAGAGCAAGTACTGCTCCAAGCGGCGGTGCCAAGGAGAGTGGAGAAGGTTGTGGTGGAGCCAGTGATGCCTAGGAGAGCAACGGAGAAACAGCTCAAACACGTTATGGGCTTCAATCCTCCAGTATTCTCGGGGACGGGAACCCCAACTCAAGCTGAAGATTGGCTCTCCTGGATAAAGAGAGTCCTAACAGCTACGGAGACGGAGGAGTGGCAGAAGTCGACTATATCCACTTACTTGTTGGACGACGATGCAAGGCTGTGGTGGGAAGGTTTGGAACTACACCACTTGGGGGGAAGACCACTTACAGACGTCTCGATGGAAGAGTTTTCGAGGCTGTTCTTGGAAAGGTATCTCCCCTCTGCTCAGAGGATTGCAATGGAGAACGAGTTTCAGAAACTGGTGCAAGGAGAGAGTAGCGTGGATGAGTACCTCCACGAATTTACACCCTTGGGTCGGTATGCAAGCGCTACATTCGCTGATGAAGATCGAAAGACAAACCGATTCTATGAAGGTCTGAGGGATGACCTGAGGCTACTGCTCTCGGAGCGGATGATACAGGGCTTCTTTACCCTGGCCAACACGGCCTCGTCTTTGGAGAAAGATATGAAGAATGTGCAGGAGAAGAAGGACTATGGTGCTAAGAGGATAGAGTTCAAGGTGCCGACTACCTCAAAGTCTGGGTATCGTAAGTTCTTTAAGAAGGCTGGGACTTCGGGTCCAGCTCCTTCTTCTTGTGCTTCAGGAGCGACTACAGGCCGAACCCCGGGCACTTGCTTTACTTGTGGGAAGCCGGGGCATTTTGCCCGTGACTGTTAGAGCGGACGTCCAAAGTACGAGAGGAAGCAGAGAGCAACTTACGAGGAAAAGGGCAAGGCGGTGGAGTCAACCGCATCCCATTATGCTCCGACTCAACCAAGAGTCTACAATCTTGGCCAGCAGGAGGCCATTAAACAAGCGGATGTGGTGACAGGTACGGTTTAAATTTATAGCAACTTAGCTTTAAATACTGTTACCTTGTGCTTGTTAGCTTATTACTGTTTGTATAGACTTTGTTTTGATTTGTGATAATCCGGCGAGAGCACTGTTTGATACAGGAGCTTCACACTCCTTTTTGTCTGAAGGTTTCATATCGCGCATCAGAGTCCCTTATTCGATGGCGAAGGACAAATTGGACGTGTTGTTGCCGAATGGGTGTTCTATGCGTGCGGACAGAGTTTGTGCCGTAAAGATTCTTATTGGAAGTTAGGAGTTCGACTTGCTAGCGTCGTTACTGCCGCTAGTTGAGTTCGATGTCATTTTTGGTATGGGCTGGCTTTTGGAGCAGTAGGCATATATAGATTGCAATCGTAAGGAAGTCAAGTTGGGAGCTGGCCGGGCGACAACGTTTATGGGTTTGAAGGGGTCGAGCAAGACCTTAATGTCTGCTCTTCAGATGGTCAAGGCAGTTCATCCTGGTGCAGAGCTGTTCTTCAAGCTAGTGGAGGCTATGAAGCCTAAGCCCACTTTCGGTAGTATCCCAGTAGTGTGCGAGTACCTTGACGTGTTACCGGACAATCTTCCCGGAGCCCCACCCCAGCGGGAGATCGACTTCATGATTGAGCTAGTGTCAGGTGCCAAACCTGTGTCACGTTCTCCTTATAGGTTGGCGCCTAAGGAAATGGCGGAGCTAAAGGTTCAACTTGAAGAGTTGTTGGAGTAGGGTTATATGCGTCCAAGTTCGTCGCCTTGGAGCACACTGGTCCTCTTTGTTAAGAAGAAGGACGGAAGTTTGTAGCTCTGTATTGATTATAGAGAACTGAACAAGTTAACAGAAAAGAACAAGTACCCGATCCCAAGGATTGATGATCTGTTTGATCAGCTAGTCGGGTCATCGGTGTACTCAAAATTGGATCTTAAGTCCGATTACTATCAGCTGAGAATAAGGGAAAGTGATATCCCAAAGACAACGTTCAACACGAGATATGGGCATTTCGAGTTTACGGTCATGTCATTCGGGCTGACTAATGCGCCATCAGTGTTCATAGATCTGATGAACAAAACATTCAGGGAGTACTTAGACCACTTTGTGATCGTCTTTATCGACGATATATTGGTGTACTCGCAGTGCGAAGAGGATCACTTCAAGCATCTGCATTTGGTTTTGGAGACACTGAGAAGGAATGAACTATACACAAAGTTCTCCAAATGCGAGTTTTGGTTGCCCTCAATAGCGTTCCTTGGTCACATAGTCAGTGGAAAAGGTATTGCGGTGGATCTGGTGAAGATAGTTGCAATACGGGAGTGGCCTGTGTTGTCTACGGTAGCGGAAGTCCGGAGTTTTCTGGGACTTGCCGGCTATTACATGCGCTTCGTAGAGAACTTCTCGCGGATAGCGTTACCTCTCACGACTTTGACAAGGAAAGATCATAAGTTTGTTTGGACGCCAAAATGCGCGCAAGCTTTTGAAGAGTTGAAGGGTCAGTTGACCACGATGCCAGTGCTAAGTTCATCGAGTGGGACCGAAGCCTTTGAGATCTACAACGATGCTTCGGGTAGTGGTTTGGGCTTCGTGCTGCTGCAGCATGGAAGTGTTATAGCTTATATCTCGCGTCAACTGAAAGTGCATGAGAGAAATTATCCGATCCATGACTTGGAGTTAGCCACCATGATTTTTTCTCTGAAGCTGTGGAGGCATTATTTGTACGGCGTAAAGGTCGATATCTATACCGACCACAAGAGCCTGAAATACTTGTTGGATCAGAAGGATCTGAATATGAGACAGCGAAGATGGATGGAGTTCCTAGGGGACTATACATTCAAAATTCACTATGTGCCCGGGAAAGGCAATGTAGTTGCGGATGCGTTGAGTCGCAGGGCTCCCGTACAAGCCAACTGGTTGTCGGTTCATGACGAGCGGTTGATTCGGGAGTTAGAGGCGTTAGATATCTCTTGTGTTGACAAGAAGACTAGTACCGAAGCACTATTGAACTGGACGGAAGTTCAGTATGACCTGATTGATCGGATTCGGCAGGCTATGGCTTTAGATAGCAGCATGAAGAAAATCATGGAGGCGTTTTCGAATGGGTCAAATTCTTAATTTACGGTTGTAGAGGGACTGCTAAGGAAGGACAGTTGTTTGTGCATCCCAAACGTGGGTAATTTACGGGTGGATTTGATGTACGAGGCTCATCACACTAAGTACTCGATTCACCCAAGGAGCACGAAGATGTACCGAGATCTGAAGAAGTTTTTCTGGTGGCAAGAACTCAAGAAGGATGTGGCACTATATGTAGCGAAGTGTCAGACTTGCGCCTTAGTGAAGGCAGAGTGGCAGAAGCCTGGGGGTTTCTTGAAGTCTTTGCCTATTCCGGAGTGGAAGTTCGATGATATCTCAATGAACTTTGTGCATGGATTGCTAAGGTCGTAGAAGGGAAACGATGCCATCTGGGTGACCGTAGATCGGTTGACAAAGGTGTCGCATTTCATTCCGAATAGGAAGGATGATTCAGTGGAGAAACTGGCAAAGCTTTATGTGGATAACATTGTTAGACTGCACGGTGTGCCCCGCAGCATTATAAGTGATAGAGATGGGCAGTTTACATCCAATGACTGGAGATCGGTGCAGCAAATGCTGGGAACTAAGTTGAGTTTCAGCACGGCTTTTCATCCGCAGACGGATGGTCAGACTGAGAGAGTTAACAGGACGATGGAAGACATGCTTCACATGTGCGTCCTGGATTTTGGGAAGCAGTGGGAAGATCATCTGTATTTGGTGGAGTTTGCGTACAACAACAGCTACCAAGCGATCATACAAATGGCGCCCTTCGAGGACCTATATGGTAGAAAATGTCGCACGCTGTTGTCGTGGTTAGAAACGGGTGAGGCGAGGTTGTACAAAAAGCAATAGGTGGAAAGCGCCACTTCATTGGTACAAACCATTCGAGAGGGTTTACTGATCGCTCAGGATAGACAGGCCAAATACTATAATGCCAAGCATCGGAACGTGGAGTTCGTTGTTGGCGACTGGGTGTATTTGAAGTTAAAGCCATTCAAGGGTGTTTCACGGGTACGATGCTTGAAGAAGCTGAGCCTGAGGTACCTTAGACCATTTGAGATCCTGGAGCGGATTGGTGAAGCGGCTTATCGTCTAAAGCTATCAGTGGAGTTTAGTGGTCTACACGACGTATTTCACATATCAGCGTTGCGAAAGGCGGTGCCATAGCCTTCGTAGGTGATCGCGGTTGATCAAATACCGGTGGACGAAGGGTTGACAACAAGGGTCAAGCCCATTCATATTAAGGACTCTGATGTCAAGCCACTTCGTAACAAGGAGATCAGGATGGTCAAGGTCCGTTGGGACAATTGCAGTTGGGAGGAGCTCTTATGGGAGCGGGAGCAGACCATGCTTGAGGAGTACCCAGAGTTATTCCACTCAGGTACCGCTTTTGGTTTTGCGTATCTTTTCCTTTCAGTAATTTCGTGGACGAAATTCTTTTAAGAGGGAGAGAGTTGTAACGCCCCGAAACTCAAAAGAGGGACGGGTGGTGTTTTGAGCCAAGTTTGGGACTTGGTAGAGGTCACACGGCCTGGGACACGGGCATGTCCTAGGGGCGTGTCGTGCTCGGGTTTGATGATGGTCGTGTGGTCGACGAAATTACACTCGACGATCGTCGAACAGCGAACACAGCCCGAGACACGGGCGTGTCCCAGGCTATGTCCTACTCGGGTTGTTAGTCGAGCTGTGTTGGGGGAGAGACAAGGCCTGAGCCCAGGCATGTTCGGGTCCGACACAGGCGTGCCAAATTTGACACGGGCATGTCGAATACCCGTGTTCTCCTCGGGTTGGTGCTAGACTTGTGTCAATGGAAGAAACGCCTAGCTACACGGGCATGTACTGGATGATACGGGCATGTCAAGCTTGACACGGGCGTGTTGAGAGCCCGTGTTCTTTTCGAGACGCGACGGTTTCGACGTCAATTGAGGCACACGGCCTTGGACACGGGCGTGTCGCTTGCCGTGTTCGACCCAGGTTTTGGATTTTAAGAGCAAATCGTGGCCGTCCGTTTCCATTCTTTTGGAACCAATGGCTCAGGGCTATTCTTGTTGGGATATACCCAGGAATAGGGCTTAGAAACCCTCATTCTATTTGGGTTTTCTCTTTCTAAAGTTCTAGAGAGAGGGTAGAGCAAGGAAGAAGAAGGAAGTGAGATCCAGCCCCGGTGGAGCTTCGGAGCTCCGATTCTCGATCCGAGTCCAGATCTGCGAAGGCGAGGACGATACGGTGCTTTTCATCCATATAGATTTCCATGGAGCCAAAGAGGAATGCTAGGGTAATGATTCTCTTCTTGAGCATGTGAAGCTCTTCTTTTTTTACATAAGGAAAACCGCTCATGCAAGTGTGCGGTCTTCCTTGGGGTAGATGTGAATAGTCCCCCTTATTTGCATGTAGAGTCTAAAGCCGAGATACGGACATAGGCATGGTGTGTGAAGCCTACCCGAACATGTTGGTCTGGATCGATGATGTTTCCTTATGCATGATTAGCCAGAGAAGACTCCGTGCCTTTGGTTGTTTTCGGGTTTTCTACGCGGTAGATTGCAACAGGGAGTCTTGGGGATTAACTCCAAGGTGAACCCGAAAAACTGGACGGATACACATTTTTGCCAACTTGGTGGCCTGGGAGATAACCATGAACATAACTGGGTTATGTGCATGTTTGATCGTTTTGGGACTCGGGGAAGCTTGACCCGCGCATATGGATTAAATTGACATTGCGGTGTGAGCAACGGGTTAGGCGGAACCGTATCCGCTCTATGTCATTCGGTTAAAGAGACCTAAAGTACATGACACTTACCGTTGGCATAGATAAAGGGTTTTAGGCTTAGGCCAAAAAGACTAAAATGCTCACGAGTATCGCCATCCAAGGGGCGGTGGTGAGACCGTGGTTTTGACTAGGTTCACCGTGTAAGTGCCCTAAGAGCACGGGGTGTACGGCTGTGTGTACCTGCACCTATGGTATTGTGATTATTCACTATAATGCTTAATATGCTAATAAGTGTATGGAAGGAGCAGCGCCGCCCCGAGTTTGGGGGCGGGATCGTTATAATTTGGTCAGATTTAGCTGACTGTTACATTTGTTTGCCACCGTTGCGGTGAATTGTGCTTGCAGGTGCTGCGGAGCCGAGTGGCAAATAGCGGGCCAAAGCCCTTGTTGCTGAGCCAACCCTTGAAGGCCTTGTTTTGTTTACTTGTTTAACTCATGTGTGATCGGCCTGCGAGCCGAAGTATGGAAGACACTGTTTTAAATTTAGTGAACTCTTGTAAGGCCATAAGGCCGGTACTTTGTGTACTTTGTAATACATTCCTGTTTGGGTTCGATAGTGGACATTCATGCTTTTGGATGGGTTCTTATTTTGCAACATAAAAAATTGCTTCCACTAGATGCTCTGTGTAGGACGTTACGATTGGAAGAATGGTTTCAATGAGTAACCCTTCGGTCTGTCCGTGGTATATGGCGTCGGGCCCCAGCCGGACCTACTACTATATGCTATGTTACGGATAGGGATGTTATAGAGAGCCTCAGTGAACTGCCTATGGATACAACTACTTCTATTATACTAGATATTGTTCAGGACCTATAAAAATCAAAAGATCCTGAACATGAACTATTTGAACAAGTGTTGGAGGAAGATAATCCAAAAGAGAATGAAGAAGAAATTCTTTTGTCCAAGGTATCAAACATCAAGGGGGAGAGAGCTGAAGATTCCCAGATTGAAGTACCTGATGTTGAAATTCAGCATGGAGATATTACCATGGACAATATCAATATTAACAAGGAAGGTTCAAGAGTTGAGGGGGAGTTGGCCCTAGATACTGACAAAACTAAAGAGACACCTCAAGTTAAAGAAGTTATTTCTTCTGAATCTGAGGAAGCAAAAGCTTCTCAACTGAAGAAAAGGAAGTTTTCTTAAATTAAGAAGATGAGCAAGAGTTATAAATAGTATCTTAAATCTGGACCACCATCAGCTCCTGCAATGGATAATAGCTCTCTGCTAGTTCAACTACAGATCATGCTTGATAAGCAAAGGCAAGATCTAGAGAAGTATGCAGATGAAATCAACAAAGAGCTGCAGTTTCAATTAGCTCAGGATATTAAGTCAATAAGATTTGAAGTCAATCTCTTGAAAACTTAAATGACTACTTTCTTTGAGAAAGGTGCACTTGTTGTTGTCTACCTATCCAAGCAACAACAGGAATCCAAACAACTAGAGAATGATATGACACTCAAGCAATACTCTGTACTTGAGAATCAAAATAGGATGAATGAAAATCTGATAGTTATGCATGACACTACATCGGGAGAAATAAAGAATCAAACCACTACTTTGGAAACAAAAATTAAATCCACTGCAACAGATATAGACACCAAACTGAAAACTCATTCAGAATCTCTGCTAAAGGACATCAAGACTTCTGATAAGATTTTGGACAACAATTTACTAAGAATTAAGAACACAGTAACACCAGGAATTAATTATCTAGATGGTCAAGTAAGATTTCATAAAAAATGATTTAAGGGATCATATTGAAAGAGAAGTCATAAAGGGGGGAGAGGGTAATGATTAAGGCCAGTTCTGAATATGCTTCCTGGATATCAAACAATATTAGAGACACTTTAGGCTTTTCTCCCCTATGGTATGATGGAGATCAAACTGCTGAATCTGGTTGTCAACCACCTCTACTTGAAGCACCTCCTACTGAAATCTATGATTTTAATCATCCTGTAACACAAGCTAACTTTGAGTCTATTCAAGCAACTGTCCAACATATGTACAATCCTCCTCAAGGCCTAGATCAGAATGTAATTTGTGAGAAAGTGGACAAGTCTTCTACTACTCCAGAGATAGAGTCTTAGTTATCAAAGAAAAGGCTTTAGAGAACAAGCTGTGACTAGATCAGATTTTGAGCAATGGAGTCCAACCTCCATATCAATAATTCTTTCTACATGGAAGGCTGTAAATGCTAATGTCACAGATAGGGGCAAATGTTATAGTGAACAGGAATGGGACAAACATCTTAAGCAGTAGCAAGTTATCCAAAAGTTCAAATATGATATGAAGAAAGGAAAGCTTCCTGCTAAGTCTATTGAGCCCAGTAAATATTTTCCAAAGCCATACCATTACTTTGAAAGACAATGACTTAAAGAAGAAGCAATTGTAAAAGCTAAAGCTAAGAATGACAAAGGAAAGGAGGTTGCGGAGGATAAAGTTCTTGAGGTGAAAGCCAAGATACTATCTGGAAAAGGCATAGTTATCAAGGAACCAGAGCTGCCTTAGGATTTTTTAGTTTTAAATTTCATATTAAAAACTTGATCTATAACTTTTAAGTAACCAAAGTTTTTAGCAGTAAACTATGTGATAAACTATAAATGAAAATCTTAGCTTATTCTACATTTCATGTGTTGTTAATAAGGATTGCGATTGTTTGCCTTATCTCCTATTCAGCATTATTATTTTTAATGTGTTTTTATGAGTGGTATTTCACATATAATATTGCATTGTATTCTTATGTATTTATCATTATATCTTGGTATCATGTTGTATATCATTGAATTGGGATTATGACTTCTCCAAATATGGGGAGATTGTTGAGTACATTGGTCACAATGTACTTGATTTGAAGAAGTTCTTTCAGCTCAATGATATACACATAGTTATATTTGATGGATGTTAAGTTCATGTGTGCAGATAAATAAAGCTAAGTACAAAAGCATCGAGACACTCAGGACTAGTGTCAACACACACTGAACAAGTTGTGTCGAGACAAAGAGAAGCTGCGTCGATACTAAGGACAACTGTGTTGACACACTATATTCAAGATATGTCGAGACTGAAGACAATTGTGCCGACACTCAGGACTAGTGTCGACACACTTCACAAGCTGTGTCATGACTGGAAGCAAGTTGTGTCGACACTCAGGACTACTATCGATATATTCTATATAAGTTGTGTCGAAACAAGTTGAAGAGCTGTGTCAACACATTCAGATGTATGTCGACACCGCTACAAGAGCAGTGTCGACACCCAGGACTTGTGTCGATGCATTCAACTGTCAAGTGTCAACTCTTCAAGCAGATTTGTTTCCTGAGAACAAAAATCAAGATGGAGGTACTGACAACTGTCAGAACTGGCAGATGTCAGCTATTAACCGGATCAGCCGGTTACTCTTATCAGAGCCTATTTAAAGGGATCAACTCTTAAGAGAGAAAGAACAACTAGAAGAGGAAAAATCATAATTGTTGAATTCAGATATTAGAAGAATCAACTACAAATTTAGAAGGTGGAGAGAAGCCAGATCAAGAACCATCATTAACATTTCTCCAGCCTAGATCTACCCTAATTTTCTACTTCAAGAAGCTTTGAAAAGCTAAGAAGGGTTGGATCAGATCTATCTTGAATAGTTCAAAGGAAGCAAATTCATCAAGATCAGATCAAAAAGCTGTTAATCATTTCTTTCTAGCTGGGTGACATTTTCTGAATCTATTTCTTTTACCATAATTAATTGTGTAAGATCTATTTGTAGATCTGAGTGTAGGAGAATTATTCTCTCTATGTTGTAAGCCTGTGTTATAAAGGCTGAGATAGGGCTAGGGTAGCCTGAGATAGGAGAAGTAGGTATTTCTCTGAGTTGTAGGGCAAGATTTGCCTGAGGTGTAGGAGTGTGGATTCATTCTGAGGTAGAGTTCTTGAGAAGAACTTGAGGTGTAGGATCTTGGTGATCTGAGTGGTAAGACTTGTATAGTCTAAGTGGTAGGAGACAGCTGGGCTTTGAGCTGTAAGATTTGAGGATCTGAGTAAAAGAAAGAGAAGGAGTTTGGCTGAATCTAGTTCATTGCTAGATATGTGAAGGAGAAAAGTGGATGTACTCATAAGTTAGGGAATCACTATAAATCTGTGTGCATTGTGTTGTGTTTGCTGAATTGCTATGTTGTGATAATTTTTCTAATTGCTGTTAAGTTTATCTTGATTATCTGACTATGTTAATCATTTTAAAGGAAAGTAGAACTCTGATTATTTAAAGGGGTACCCATAGTTTTAATTTGACCTATTCACTCCCCTCTAGGTCATTCTCAATCCTATAGAAAACATTTACAAAGACATACTAGGACGCTTCCAAGTCCATATCTCATATAGTGTCTTTAGAACCGTTTTTATTAGAGGATGATTTAATGTGAAAGCAATAGTCTCTAAAGCAAATCCCCAAAAGAAAACATGCAAATCTGCATGACTCATCATCGAATGTACCATATCTAATAAAGTACGATTCCTCCTCTTAGACACACTATTATGTTGAGGTGTTTTAGGTGGAGTGAGCTGTGATACAATACCACACTCTTGTAGATGATCACGAAACTCATGACTCAAATATCATCCACCTCGATTAGATCAGAGTGCTTTAATTCTTGTTCTAGTTGGTTCTCTACTTCATTCTTAAACTGTTTGAACTTTTCAATGGTTTCATATTTGTTTTTTATAAGATACACATATCCGTATCGACAAAAATCATCAGTAAATATAACAAAGTGGTGGAACCCACTATTATCAATCGAACTCATGGGTCCACAAACATCACTATATATTATACCCAAAAGATCATCAGCCCTCTCAGTATGACCAATGAAAGGGGCTTTAGTCATCTTGCCTAATAAACATAACTCACATTTAACAAATGATTCATAATCAAATGTCTCAAACAGTCAATCTTTATGGAGCTTGGATATGCGTTTCTCATTTATATAAGACCTAAATGATAATGTCAAAGGAACATAGGATTAGAGTCATTCATTTTTTAGTCTTTTAACATTCTCTACATTTTAGATCTAATAGTCTAAATTCAAAATAAATAAACCATTAAAAATTTGGGCTACACTATAACAAACATCATTCATAAAGATTGAATAACAATTATTCTTAATTATAAATGAAAAACCTTTCACATCTAACATGAAATGGATATAATGTTTCTAGTTATGGAAGGAACAAAATAATAATTATCAAATTAAATTACAAGCCTCGTGGGCAAAGAAAGACAATATTCTCCTACGGCAATGACAATAACTCTTGCTCCATTTCCAACACGCAGGTTGACCTCTCCTTTACCCAAAAATCCTCCCTTTCCCAATTCCTACACTTTTATACAAATATTAAAACAATATCTGGTATCCAATACCCATGATAAAAGAATAGAAATGTTTATTTTTTATAACAAAAATATCCGGAACGGAAGTCACACTTCCCTTCTTCTACTGCAAATCCTCAAGATAGAGGGGACAGTTCCTCCTCCAATGCCTTGCCTTACCACAATGGTGGCATTTTCCTTCCTTAGTCGATCCTTTCTTCTTTAGTGCTGAAGACATGGGATCAAGATATGACTTAGGTCCTACCATAGTCTTCTTCGATCTCTTACCCTTGCCCTTGACTTTATGTACCATTAGTATGGGGCTTACAGATTTGGCTTTCTTCATATTGATCTCGACAGTTCTCAATATGCCAAAGAGCTCGGGTAGTATCTTGTTAATCTAATCCATATTGTAGTTCAAGATGAACTACTCATAACTATCCGACAATAATTGTAGGATCAGATCAGTGGCCAACTCTTGGACCAAAAGAAACCCCAATCTCTCAAGGTTCTCAATGCACCAAATCATCTTGAGCACATAAGTCCCAATTGGATCTCGAGTGATCATCTTGCACTAAAAAATTCTTAGAGATATAAAACATCTCTTACCGAGCTTGCACTTGAAACATTTTCTCTAGGTTCTCGATTATCTCATAAGCACACATGTTCTCATATTTCTTCTAAAGCTCAGAGTTCATGGTGGCAAGCATAAGACATTCAACATCTATGGTATCATTTCCATACTTCTTGTAAGCATCTTTATATGCATGAGAGGTAGATGTCGCTGGCTCCTCAGGGGATCTTCTTCCAAGACATAAATCTTACACTCTTTCGTGAGAACAATTCCTGTTGGAGTTACCATGGTGATCTAGAAGTGGTCAAACATGTGATCTCACTCCCAACGCGATATGAGCCTACAGGGTCGCACATAAGAGCTGTGGATAAGTTGGAAGATTGACTGTGTTGGTAATGGTTACCAATCACCATAGTGTATGGGGGTCAGGAATTCGTTGCCAAGAAAGTTCATTGAGAATGGATAGTCGACGACTAAGGCTGTTTCGACGAGAGTCGTCGAGTATGACTCGACGACTGAGGCTGAGTCGATGAGAGTCGTCGAGTATGACTTGACGACTGAAGCAGGGTCGACGAATATCGTCGACCGCCGTTCGACGATTGTTGTCGAACGCGGGTTGACGAATATAGTTGACCGCCGATCGACGAATATCGTCGACCGCCGTTCGACAATTGTCGTCGAACGCGGGTTGACGAATATCGTCGACCACCGTTCAACAATTGTCGTCGAACGCGGGTCGACGAATATCGTCGACCGGGGTTCGACGATTTTCGTCGTCCGCCGATCGACGAAAATCGTCGAGTGTCGTTGATTATGACTCGATGACTGAGGCCATTCGTCGAGAGTCGTCCCTGATTCTCGACGATTCTGCGGGTGATTCTCGCCGAATCCATCTGCTGTTTCTCGCCGAACGATTCGATGACCCTACACTGTGCGGTCTGCGGATAGCGATGCTTTTAGGTCTGTTTATACTTTTAGTATAAATAGGGACTTAGGGGTTTTGGAATTCGAGGCGATTTTTCCTGCGGCCGAATAGAACCCGACGGAAGCGTTCTGCTGTTCTACCGATCCGCCGAATCCCAAACCCCGCTGGACAGAAGTGTTCCACCGCCGTGTTTGCTCCGCCGACCTCCTCCTCTCCGACGATCACCGTCGGTATTGCCTTTCCTGGTGCGGACCTAGCAGTCCGTGGGATCGCAAGGTGCGGTCGATCTCCCTCCCGACCCTTCGTGCGACGAAGCTAGGTGTTCTCCTGCTCGTGTGGATTTCTGTAGAGACATATACATTATTCTACGTGAAACTCCCCACTGACTGTACTCAGATCTTGGAGCATCTTTGTTGAGTTGTGACTCAACACCGAAGAGGTAATTTTGCCTTGTTATTTTGATAACTTCTTGATTCAACATTCATGGCCCGATCCATTTCTCTTTGGGTTGTTCTTGTTTTATTCCTTCTGCTGCGTGCACAAGTGTTGTGCCAACCTCTATAGAAAACCCAACAGTGGTATCAGAGGAAGGTTTCGACCATGATTGTTGTTTTGGAAGTTAGGTTATTCTAGTGCGTGTAAACCTAGGGATTTAAAAGTGTTCTAAATGTCTAGATTTATTCCTGGTACATCAATTGTTGATGGTTTTTCCAAGGGAGATCGGTGGGCCCATAACCCACAAGTTAGGGGCTCTGCCCCTTGGAACCCTGCCAGGAACGTCTGGAATTTCGTGGTTATTTCTAATTGTTAGAAATTGTTGTCTCCTTAGCAGTAACCGTCCCTCGAATTGTTAGTGAACTAATGTATTGTTTTGGATTTTGCATCCAATAATGAGAGACGAGCTTGTCTACTGCTTTAAGTTGAGTTGTCTTTGTTTTTGTCCAATGCATGTAAATCTGAAGATTTGGAAGAGTCCGGATGTTCAGATTTAACCCTTCCTTTCTATCAAATGTTGATAATGTCAGGTTGTGCACATAAGGGATGCATGTGGATTTTAGAATTGTTCTTCTGTGGATGTGCACATTGATCAAATGTTGATTGTGGTTAATTGTTAACCTATAATTAAAATCCCTTCCTCTAATATTAAGTGTTCGGATGCCTTCCGATGGATGACACTCCTGCCTCGATCGATGAAGTGTGGGCTTGCCAAAGCAAGGTGCATTAATCTATCTTGGGAAGGGTGCGAGCGGATAATTGTGATATCCCACTGTCGACATCGGGTCCATCTTAACTAGGTGACCTCAAAAGTTGAGTGCATAGAGGCATAGAGTTGGCATGCACCATATGATGGATGTGAATAAGGAGTTATCCACCAACCATACAAGAATTGCATGAGGATGCAATTGGCAAGCGTTGCCTACCTAAATAACTGCATTGTGAGAGGAAAGCAAAAACTGACTCATTGTGTTGGTGAAATACGGATCTTGTCCACTAAGAGAGTAGCTCGCATGAACTCTCCGAATTGATAGTGAGGGCTATTATTTCGAATAAAATAGTGGGAGTTTTTAATTGAAGTCCAAATTAAGAAAATAATTGTATTTTGAATTTTTGTACTTATTTATTCTGTATGAATTCTTGCAGAATTCCATGGCAAGTGGTTCACACTCCACTCTGTCTCTGAGAGCCATCCTTGAGAAGGATAAGCTCAGTGGGACTAACTACATGGACTGGTACAGGAACCTGAAAATTGTTCTCAGGCAAGAGCGAAAGCTCTATGTCTTGGAAGAAGAAGCCCCTGAGGTGCCGACCGGGAATTCTTCCCATGCTGATAAAGATACTTATAAGAAGTATACTGATGACGCCTTGGACGTCGAATTCCTTATGCTTGCCACCATGAACTCTGAGCTTCAGAAGCAACATGAGAACATGGGGTGCAAGGAGATTGACGAGCATCTCAAGAAAATGTTTCAAGGGCAAGCTCGTCAAGAGAGGTTTGACATCACCAAAGCGTTGTTTCAGTGCAAGATGGGAGTTCGAGACTCAGTAGGGACTCACGTACTCAAGATGATTGGGTATATAGAGAACCTTGAAAGACTGGGTTTTCCTCTAGGTCAAGAGTTGGCCATAGATCTGATCCTGCAATCATTGCCGGACAGTTACGAGCAGTTTGTCTTGAACTATAACATGAATGAAATAGACAAGACACTGCCCGAGCTCCTAGGCATGTTGAGAACTGCCGAGATCAATATGAAGAAGGCCAAGCCTGCCATCTCCATACTGATGGTGCATAATGACAAGGGCAAGGCCAAGGGCTCTAAGAAGACGAAGGTGGGACCTAAGTCACATCTCGAGCCCAAGTCTTCTGCACTGATGAAAAAGAAGAGCACGGTGAAGGAGGGGAAATGCCACCACTATTGCAAGGCTGGTCATTGGAGGAGGAACTGTCCTTCATACATTGAGGGTCTATAGAAAATGAAGGGAGGTATGACTTCCGCTTCAAGTATTTACGTTATAGAGATAAACCTTTCTGCTCCATCATCTTGGGTATTAGATACCGGATGTTGTTCACACATTTGTACAAATGTGCAAGAACTGGGAAGGAGAAGATTGCTGAGTAAAGGGGAGGTGGACCTACGCGTCGGCAATGGAGCAAGAGTTGCTGCTGTAGCCGTAGGGGTTTACCGTCTTTCTTTGCCTAGTGGGCTTGTAATAGAACTAGATAACTGTTATTTTGTTCCGGCAATAACTAGAAACATTATATCCATTTCATGCTTGGACATGATTGGATTTTCTTTTATAATTAAGAACAACTGTTGTTCTATATTTAAGAATGATGTTTGTTATGCTGTAGCCCAATTGTTTAATGGTCTTTACATTTTGAACTTTGACCATCAGATCTATAATGTAGAAAATAATAAAAGACTAAGAACAAATGACTCAAACCCTACATATCTCTGGAATTGTCGTTTGGGCCATATAAACGAGAAGCGCATATCAAAGCTCCATAAAGATGGACTTTTGGACTCATTTGATTATGAATCATTTGAGCGATGCGAATCTTGTTTGTTGGGCAAAATGACTAAAGCCCCTTTCACTGGTTATACTGAGAGGGCTGAGGATCTCTTGGGTGTTGTACATAGTGATGTATGTGGACCCATGCGCTCCATGGCTAGAGGTGGGTATTTCTACTTCGTTACATTTACTGATGATTTCAGTAGATACGGATATGTGTATCTTATGAAGTGCAAATCCAAGACCTTTGAAAAGTTCAAAGAGTTCAAAAATGAAGTAGAAAATAAGTTGGGAAAAAGGGTTAAAGCACTCCGATCTGATCGAGGTGGCGAATACCTGAGTCATGAGTTCCGTGATCATCTGAAAGAGTGTGGTATTGTATCACAGCTCACTCCACCTAGAACACCACAGCATAATGGTGTGTCTGAGAGGAGAAATCGTACTTTGTTAGACATGGTACGTTCGATGATGAGTCATGCAGACTTGACTGTTTCCTTTTGGGGTTTTGCTTTAGAGACTGTTGTAATGACACTGAATCGCGCTCCAACGAAAACGGTTCTTAAGACACCATATGAGATATGGACTGGGAAGCGTCCTAGTATGTCGTTCATTAAAATTTGGGGTTGTGAGGCATACGTGCGACGTCAAATGCCTGATAAGCTGGAACCAAAATTAGATAAATGTTATCTGGTGGGATATCTTAAGGAAATGAAATGGTATTACTTTTACCTACCGTACGAGGGCAAAGTGTTTGTCGTAAGGACTGGCGTCCTCTTGGAGAAAGAGTTCTTATCAAGAAAGACTGAAAAGGTAGAACTTGAAGAAGTTCAAGAACCACAAGTAATGAATGAACCAGAATTGGATTCTGAGACAGGACTACAAGATGTTGTAGCTAGAGAACCTGCTCAAGAAACACAAGTCCTACGTAGATCTGATAGACCGAGGTTTGAGCCCGAGAGATATGGATTTCTCATGTCTCAAATAGGTAATGTGTTGCTTATGGATCATGATGATGAACCAGCGACCTACCAAGAGGCTATGAATGGACCAGACTCCGACAAATGGCTTGAGGCTATGAAATCCGAAATGGACTCCATGTATGCAAACCAAGTTTGGAATTTGGTGGAACCACCTGAAGGGGTACGACCCATAGGGTGCAAATGGGTCTTCAAGAAGAAGACCGACATGGATGGGAATGTACAGACATTCAAAGGGCGACTGGTGGCTAAGGGTTTCAAGAAATTCATGGTATTGACTATGATGAGACCTTTTCCCCTGTTGCCATGGTAAAGTCCATAAGGATATTGCTTGTTATTGCTGCATATTATGACTACGAGATCTGGGAGATGGATGTCAAAACGGCTTTCCTTAATGGAAACCTCCTTGAGGAAGTGTACATGACACAACTCGAGGGTTTTGTATCCCCAAATGAAGCCACTAAAATATGCAAGCTGAATAAGTCCATCTATGGACTGAAACAGGTCTCTCGAAGTTGGAATCTTTGTTTTGATGAGAAAATCAAAGAGTTTGGTTTCATCAAGAATGAAGATGAGCCTTATGTTTACAAGCAAATCAGTGGGAGCATTGTTGTATTCCTGATATTGTATGTAGATGACATACTTTTGATTGGGAATGACATTCCTACCCTGAAAGTTGTTAAGAACAACTTAGGGAACTGATTTTCTATGAAGGAATTGGGTGAAGCGACTTACATACTCGGTATTAAGATCTATAGAGATAGATCGAAGAAGTTGCTGGGTTTGACCCAGAGTACATACATTGAGAAGGTGTTGAAGCGGTTCAACATGCTTGAGTCAAAGAAAGGATTTTTACCCATGTCTCATGGTGTGAATCTCTCTAAGGACCAGTGTCCAAAATCTTGTGAAGATAAGGACCGCATGAAGTTGATTCCATATGCTTCGGCAATTGGATCAATCATGTATGCAATGTTGTGTACTCAACCCGATGTCTCCTTTGCTTTGAGCATGACTAGCAGGTATCAGTCAGACCCCGGTGAGTGTCACTGGATTGCAGTCAAGAATATCCTTAAGTACTTGAGAAGGACTAAGGATGTGTTCTTGGTGTATGGTGGAGAGGAAGAGCTCGTTGTAAGTGGTTACACGAATGCTAGATTCCAAACTGATAGGGACGATTCAAAGTCTCAGTCAGGGTTTGTGTTTTGCCTTAATGGAGGAGCTGTGAGCTGGAAGAGTTCCAAGCAAGAGACAGTTACTGATTCTACAACAGAGGCCGAGTATATCGCTGCAGCTATTCAATGAAGGAGGCTGTATGGATTAGGAAATTCATCGGCGAGCTTGATGTAGTTCCTAGCATTGTTGGTCCCGTAGTTCTCTACTGTGATAACAATGGTGCAATTGCACAATCTAAGGAACCTAGATCCCATCAGTGTTCCAAGCACGTACTTCGGCGGTTCCATCTTATTCATGAGATTGTCGAACGAGGAGATGTGAACATTTGCAGAGTGCCGACTGAGGAGAATATTGTGGATCCACTGACAAAGCCTCTCGCGCAGAGAAAGCATGATGGTCATACTAGATCGATGGGTATGCGATACCTAAGTGATCAACTCTAGTGGGAGTCTTGTGGGTTGCATGTAAACATATATTCTTTTGGCTGTTTATTGTTTATTCATATGATGAATTGTGTACCAAATGTTTCTTTTTACAATTAATGGCAAGTTCTTTTATTATGATTTTCCTATGTGATAGTTAAATTGTAACATAATAAATACCCTTAGAGTGTTCGCTTCCATAGGACATCAAGTACGTGACTTGAATGTGAGAGCCTATGATTTATTTGAAGCTTCATTCTTAAAAGGTCCCTGGTCGTTGTATCATCATAGAAGCTAAGGGTGATGATGATACCTTAAGACTAGCACGTGCGTTGACTGATGACCAGTTCTCACAGGTCATGATATTGTGATATCAAGTCATCACGTGGGTACTTGTTAATGAACAAGTTGTACTGGACAGACCCATCCTGAGACTACTTTGTGGATTGTTATCTAATCGTGTCAAAAGTAGGTCTCTATTGGCAATGGTGTTGTGGTCCTTTGACCTGACGTCACAACATTCATCAAGTGAGGAAGAGTGTGCTTTGATGCCATCTAAAGTCTTCCTTGAGAAAGGTTGATGATAAGGGTTGTTGTTGGGCACGTTACGAATCATTTGGGTGTTTGTGTTTGAGCAGATATGGGATTTGTCCTCCTATATGACAGGAGTTGCATCCATGGGCCCCTTGATGGAACTTTATTGAGAAATTCATGGCCATGCTTGGTTGAGTCAATATGTGATATTGGACTCACCATTCTCTGGAAGTCCGTTCTAGATCAAGAAACTTGGATTGAGCTATTATGAGGCTGACACGGTCCATGCCTCTAGTTCTTTCCGGATGTAAGGGACAAAGGGACAAAGACAACGCTGGAACATTGGTCATAAAGGCTTGTGAGTTGTAAACTCTTATTGCTTGGGGAGCAGTGATGCATTGCTAGATGTCATTCACTGTTTGTGAGGTTTTTTGGTTTGATACTTTCAAGATCAAGTGGGAGACTGTTGGAGTTACCATGGTGATCTAGAAGTGGTCAAACATGTGATCTCATTGCCAACGCGATATGAGCCTGCACGGTCGCACATAAGAGCTGTGGATAAGTTGGAAGATTGACTGTGTTGGTAATGGTTACCAATCACCATAGTGTATGGGGGTCAGGCAATCGTTTCCAAGAAAGTTCATTGAGAATGGATAGTCGACGACTAAGGCTGTTTCGACGAGAGTCGTCGAGTATGACTCGACGACTGAGGCTGAGTCGATGAGAGTCGTCGAGTATGACTCGACGAATGAAGCAGGGTCGACGAATATCGTCGACCGCCGTTCGACGATTGTCGTCGAACGCGGGTCGACGAATATCGTCGACCGCCGATCGACGAATATCGTCGACCGCCTTTCGACGATTGTCGTCGAACGCGGGTTGACGAATATCGTCGACCGCCGTTCGACGATTGTCGTCGAATGCGGGTCGACGAATATCGTCGACCGGGGTTTGGCGATTGTCGTCGACTGCCGATCGACGAGAATCGTCGAGTGTCGTCGAGTATGACTCGACGACTGAGGCCATTCGTCGAGAGTCGTCCCTGATTCTCGACGATTCTGCGGGTGATTCTCGCTGAATCCATCCGTTGTTTCTCGCCGAACGATTCGATGACCCTACAATGTGTGGTCTGCGGATAGCGATGCTTTTAGGTCTGTTTATACTTTTAGTATAAATAGGGACTTAGGGTTTTTGGAATTCGAGGCGATTTTTCCTGCGGCCGAATAGAATCCGACGGAAGCATTCCGCCATTCTACCGATCCGCCGAATCCCGAACCCCGCCGGACGGAAGTGTTCCGCCGCCGTGTTTACTCCGCCGACCTCCTCCTCTCCGACGATCGTCGTCGGTATTGCCTTTCCTGGCGCGGACCTAGCAGTCTGTGGGATCGCAAGGTGCGGTCGATCTCCCTCCTGACCCTTCGTGCGACGAAGCTAGGTGTTCTCCCGCTCGTGTGGATTTCTGCAGAGACGTAGACATTATTCTATGTGAAACTCCCAACCGAGAGGACTCAGATCTTGGAGCATCTTTGTTGAGTTGTGACTCAACACCGAAGAGGTAATTTTGCCTTGTTATTTTGATAACTTCTTGATTCAACATTCATGGCCCGATCCATTTCTCTTTGGGTTGTTCTTATTTTATTCCTTCCGCTGCGTGCACAAGTGTTGTGCCAACCTCCATAGAAAACCCAACAATTCCAACATATACCAATCTAGGAAGTTAACCCCATTGAGCTTGTCCTTCTCAATGATGGCTCTAAGTGACAAGGTGGAGTGCGAACCACTTTCCATGGATATTCTACAAAATTATTCAAAATAAATTTAGAAATATATTTCAAAATATGTTTTATTTTAATATGGATTTTTATTAAAAGCTCCAAATATTTTATTCAAATTGAAAACCCTCAATATCAATTCATAGAGTTTATGCGAGCTACTCTCCAGTGGTTAAGATTCGTATTTCACGAACACTATAAGTCAACTTTAGTTGATCACCCATAGTGTGGCTATTTAGGTAGACAACCTTTTTTAATTGCATCCACATGCAACTCTAGTATGGTTGGTGAATAACTCTTTATTCGTATTCATCAAATGGTGCATGCCAACCCTATGCCTTTAGACACTCAACCTTTGAGGTAACCTAGTTAAGTTGGAACCGATGTCGACAGTGTGATATCACAATTATCCGCTCACACCCTTACCAAGATAGATTGATGCACCTTGCTTTGGCAAACCCATATTTTATCGATTGAGGCAGGAAGTGTGTCATCAATCAAAAGGCATCCAAATACTTAATATTGGGTTTAATGGATTTTTCATGATATGATCGTTTAACATTTAATCATGACTAATATTTAATCATTGTGCACACATTTATCACAAAACATAAAAATAAATATGACAACATTTGCATTCCAGATAGATCCTAAATGTGCGCAAAATAAACCATCAACACTTGATGAAAAAGAGCTAAATCTAAACATTTAGAGCATTTGTAAATCTTCAGATTCACATGTATTAGACACAAGCACAAGCAACTCCACTTATGCAGTAGATAAGCTTATCTCTCATTGTCAGATTTCAAATTGAGAACAAATGATTTGATTTTACAAACCAAATAGAGGGACGATTACTGCTAAGGGGAATAATTTCTGAAACATGGAAATTGTCGGAACTTAACCTGGCTCTGATATCACTGTTAGGGTCTTACTAAGGGTGGATACACATCAGATGTGCGCAACAGGAAGAGATCTAGAAAATCCTAACTAAAAAACCATGATTCAAGAAATAAAATAACAAATACCTATGCGGGATCAAGATAAAGTCGATCTAGATGCTCCAACAAAATCTTCCTTTTCTGAGTTGGGGTCCTGGTCCAAGTGCTCCTTGTCCGTTGAGTCCAAGAGCACATAAAAGTATCCATGCCTTTACGAGATTTCCACACTAACAAGAGAAATGCCTCACCATCGTTGCACAAGGGCAGACTAGAAGGGATGATCGAGTTCTTCGTCTCCACAAACTGATAGGTTCGCTTCCAGTAGAGGGCCGTCGTTGCCAGCGCTCCAATTCGTAGAGGAGGCTGCCATCGGGTTTGCTAATCGGAACACTTCTAAAACTTAGGGCTCGAGAAAAATAGAAAATATCTAACCCTAACTCTGAAATTATATCTATATAAAATCTTCAGTGAACCAGGTTTGACTTTAACAGGAAGTACCAAAATAAAGCTGAACCGGGTTCATGGTTTATAACAGGAGAAATATGCTTTTAGCCAGTATTGACCATTGACATTTATCAAGTCGGTACTAGACTTAGCCTTTTTCATCAATCCAAGCTGATATAAATTATATCGGCTACATCGACTATGCTAACTGCATCGGCTAGACCAACTTGTCGGCAAACTGTCAAATAGCTATTCCTGGAAATATCAACTACAAGGTTTGTCGACTGCATTGACTACATCAGCTGCATGGTTTGTTGGCTGCATCGACTGTATGCTAAGTTGACTCCATTGACTGCATCAGCTGGACCCTTTCTGGATTTATCGACTATATCGATTGCATCGGCTGGACCATCCAGCAGACAAGTCTGTCTAGCCGACAAATCATCTAGTTGACAAACTGTCAAATAGTCTCTAATGGACTAATTTTCCCTTTGTACTCATATTCTATATATTTCAAGCCACCTCGATCAATTATCCAATTTATCGTTTGCTATTATGTGCAACCCCATAAACTCATATTAAGTTGATAGTGAAACTAACTCGTTGACTACTTTTAGATCACAAAGACACCAACAAAAAGACTCTCACTCACCGCTCTATGAAATTCTGACTATTTGCGTGCTTGACCGCTCAGCAGGCTCGGGGCTACTGCATCAAAAAAGTGCACCTAAGGATCCCAAGACCGCACCTAAGGATCCCAAGACTTCGGATACCTCCCTCCCCGCGGTCAAACATACATTAAGCCTAATCAACCATAAAGAATTCGAACGTGATAGCTTGTCTGGTGGTATGATCTATGCCTTGGTCTTGCTTCAATCTCATGACGCACTTCTCCATACCACATCCTTGCCCAACGATATTTTGTCGCTACTTGAGGATTTTAAGGACATTCACCCCGATGAACTCCCCTCCGAATTGCCTCCCCTTCGAGATATCCAACATGCAATCGATCTCATCCCGGGCTCTACTCTTCCAAACCTCCCCCACTATCGTCTTAATCCTAGTGCGCATGCGGAACTCCAAACCCAAATTTCGGACCTACGCTCCAAAGGTCTCATCCGACACAGTTTAAGTCCATGTGCGGTTCCGACACTTCTCGCCCCAAAGAAAGATGGATCGTGGCGAATGTGCGTCGATAGTAGGGCGATCAACAAAATCACTATTAAGTACCGCTTTCCAATTCCCCGTTTGGATGACTTGTTGGACATGCTTAGTGGTGCCACAATTTTCTCTAAAATTGATTTAAGAAACGGGTACCATCAAATTCGGATTCGGGAAGGAGATGAGTGGAAAACAGCGTTTAAGTCTAAAGAGGGCTTGTACGAGTGGCTCGTCATGCCGTTTGGGCTCTCCAACGCCTCAAACACATTCTCTCGTATGATGACACAACTCTTTCAACCCTTTATGGGCAAATTTTTGGTGATTTGCTTCGATGATTTATTGATATATAGCACGTCCCCACATGATCACACCCACCATCTAAGACAAATCTTTGACGTTCTCCGTAAGGAAAAACTTTTTATCAATCTCAAAAAATGTCATTTTATGGACTCCTCCGTTTCTTTCTTAGGCTATATTGTGAGCGCGGATGGCATTAAGGTGGATCTCGCCAAGATTCAAGCGATCTTAGATTGGCCGGAACCCAAATCAATTCGTGATGTTCGAAGTTTTCATGGCTTGGCGACCTTTTATAGACTTTTTATTCGTGATTTTAGCACGATAATGGCTCCCATAACGGAATGCATGAAACAAGGCGACTTCAAGTGGTCTAAATCCGCCTCTTTTGCTTTTACAAGAATAAAAAAATTCATGACCGAGGCACCGGTCCTCCGGTTACCAAATTTTGATAAGAATTTTGAGGTCTCTTGCGACGCCTCCGGTGCGGGTATAGGTGGTGTTTTAAGCCAAGAGGGCCATCCGATTGGATTCTTTAGTGAAAATTTAAGTGGCCCTAAACTCAATTACTCCAATTATGAACGCGAGTTTTATGCTCTTGTACAAAGCCTACGCCATTGGCGCCACTACCTCTTGCCAAAGGAATTCATCCTTCTATCGGATCACGAAGCCTTACGCTATATCAATTCTCAACACAAGCTTAGCCCGCGACAAGCCAAATGGGTCTCGTTCCTACAAGAATACACGTTTGTTATCAAACATTGCAAAGGCCAGCATAACCGTGTCGCCGATGCTCTAAGCCCCGTTAACTTACTTATCTCCACTCTAAACGTTAAGGTCATCGGATTCGAGCGCGTGAAACGCGAGTATGCGAAATGCAAGGATTTTAAGCAAATTTTTCTAACCCTCCAAGCGAACTCGCCTCACACTATTTTGGAATACCATATTCGTGACGGATATTTATTTAAGGGATCTAAGTTGTGCATTCCATATTCCTCCCTCCGCCTATTCATTATTTGGGAAATGCATGGGGGCGGATTGGGTGGTCATTTTGGGCGCGATAAAACCATCACATTAGTAGACGACAAGTTCTTTTGGCCCGGTCTAAAAAAAATGGTTTACCAAGTTGTGCGTAGTTGTCGAACATGCCAACTCGCTAAAGGCAACAAAAACAACACGGGCTTATATACACCACTCCCCATTCCCTCAACACCATGGGACGACATTAGTATGGATTTTATTTTAGGCCTTCCACTCACACAACGCAAAAGCGATTCGATACTCGTGGTCATCGATCGCTTCTCCAAAATGGCGTATTTTATATCTTGCAATCGCACAAACGACGCCTCTCACATTGCAAAACTGTATTTTAAAGAGGTCGTTAGTCACCGCGGGCTACCCAAGACTATTGTCTCGGATAGAGATGTTAAATTCACCTCTTATTTTTGGAAAACACTTTGGATGTTGGTTGGAACCAAACTCCTTTTCTCCGCAGCATACCATCCCCAAACGGATGGGCAAACCGAGGTGATCAACCGGAGCTTGGGCAATTTACTCCGTTGTTTAGTGAGCGATCACAAGGGAACTTGGGATCTCATCCTACCCCAAGCCCAACTGGCGTATAATAATTCAAAAAATCGCTCCACGGGTCTCTCACCGAATGAAATTGTGCACGGTTACAACGCTCGTGTGCCTATTGACTTGATCCCGCTACCTCCGGCGTATAAGTCAAGTCAATTTGCCACCGACTTTGCTCACCACTTACATGCGTTGCACAACGATATCCGCCACCGATTAACCACTACATATGACACTTATCAATCTAATGCGAATGTGCACAAGCGGGCTCATACTTTTGCTGTTGGAGATTTAGTCCTTGTGAAATTAATTCCTGAACGGTTACCTACGGGTTCCATAAAGAAACTAGCCAAGCGGCGCGCCGGCCCTTTTAAGATTATAAAAAAGTTGGGTGACAACGCGTACGTACTTGAACTCCCGACCGATTGGGGCATACATCCCGTGTTTAATATTTCCGACCTTACACTTTTTCATGAAACGCCACAAGAATTAATTCCTTCCCCTTCTTCTTCTCCTTACGGCCATTCTCTTGGGTTCGGGAGTGAAACCACATACCCACAGGTGTCCCCTTGGGAGCTACAATCCTCACCTCCTAGTGAGACGCCCAATGTTATTATGCCGGTTACTAATGCTTTCTCCAGGTTTCCGAAGGTTGTTTTTGTTCCAGATCAGATTTTAGATGACGAAGTTATTGCTTCCTCTGAAGGGGGCGTGCACCGATTCTTGGTTCGTTGGAAGGATCGCCCAGCTTGTGACGCCACTTGGGTGACCGCCGAAGAAATGGAGCGTCTTGACGAGGACATGCTACACCATTACCGCTTGGACCACTCACCGGTGACGAGTGGTCTTGGGCGGGGGAGGATTGATGGCGCCGACCCGCTACCGTTGGAAGACACGACGCCCGCGCACAACCTTCGCCCCAACACAAGGAAGTCCTACCGTGACATGCTCCGCTACAAACATTAATTTATCTATTATTTTTATTAGACGTACTTTGCTAGTTTTCATTGGTGTTTGCGTCCGCTCGACCAAAATGTTAGGCGGTCACAAACATCTATTTTCCTTTTAATTCCTGCATTTAATTTGAGTCAAAACATTTGAGTGGCTAGGATTAGATCTAGGAAATGTGTGGTTGTTGAGATGTTTGGTAGGGAGTATATATACTCCTCATGTCATTGTAAGACCTAATTTTCTAAAGCATTGCAAACCTAAAAAAAGGAGGGCTGCCCCTTTTTTTCTTCTCCCGTGAAAGGAGGTCCGGTGCGACACCGGCGAACGCCTGGCGCGACACCGGCGGCCCCACTTCCGGCGCCCCTCCGGCACCTACTCTCCTCCCCGGCGACGTCCATCCACCGGCTTCTCCGGCGCCCTCTTGCTGCGGAGCCCGCCTCCAGCGCAGCCCCGGCGTCACTCGCTCCTCGGGTTACCGGTTCCCTTCCGGTTGGGGTAACGATTTCCTCCCTCCCACCTCGCGAGTGCTTCGTCTCCATTTATTGAGTTCTTGTGGTTGTGATTGGGATTGTGTACGATCGAAAATTCACGAACGAATCGGAACGTTGAAAGTGCGTCGCTCGTCTCCAATCAATTGGTCGGAGAGGGGTCAACGCCCGGCGGCTTGGTGCTTGTAGGAATTGCTACTCACCGGTCGGAAATCTCCACTCCGAAATTGCGCGCCCGCAAGGCCAACGCGAAAGGTCGGAGTGTGCATGTGCTACAATCCGTCTCGTTCTAATCGGAGGCGGTGACTCTTTGAACTCGCATGCCAATTGTTTGAGCGTTGTCCGAAAATAGCGCGCGCGATAGTTAACTGTGCGCAAGTGTAGTTTGGCTAGTGTCGTTATTTTTTTTTAATTTAATATCTTTCCGATCGTCGAAAGGATTTGGTGGTCCTTTTTCTTGTTTTGTTGGGAGAGTTCATTCCCCGTGCGAATCCTTATTTTGGGGTGGACTTCTTTTGGTACAACTACACACGATCGGGTCGTGTGGGCCCCTGTCGCCGGATTGAACATTGGCTTCCTAGCCCTTGGGAGATCTATAGAGGTTTCGCGAACCTTCGTAGGGCAAGTGTTTCTCTCTTGCCCGTTAATTCTTAACGCGTGTAACGTGTGCTGCTTCAATGGTTCAGCAGATCCGATCTATTAAGGGCGCACTTATTTATACATATAGGGGTGTGCGCGGTGTGGTTTTGACCTAAACCGCAACGGCACCATAAGGGTGCAGCTTTGTCCCGAGCAAAACTGCACCGAGCTGAAATTACGCGGTATCGTTTCGGTTTGGTGCATTTTTTGCGGTGCGGTTACTATGACTTGAAATTGGCGGGTGGGGATTGTGTATGTTATGGAGTTACGCGCTAAGTATTTTGCATGCATTTGTAGTTATTTATGTCTTTGAATCCATCTGTTGTCATGTTTACATCGTTTAAACTTGAATCTCGGTCTTCCACTCAGCCAACCGTAATCCCTTTCAACTTAATCTAACACTATTTCTTGGGAGTTTGTCTATCTTTGTTTATTATTTTGGTTCCAGGAGCCTAGTTTATGCGATTATAGGCTGTGTTCCAGGAGCTGCCTCAACTATTTGAATAAGAGGAATTTGGAAAAGGAGCACTAGAAAGTTAAAAGTCTAAAATAATACAATAATACGTATAATTTAATTCTGATCTTTGTGCTGCATAGGAAGAGGAAACCATAAATTCTCTAGCAGACTAGCACTCTCGCTAGAAAGTCTTGTTGCAAAAGCCAATAGCCTTTTTAGCGCCCACAAATAGGTGATATCAATGTAAAAAAGTGTGGTGCTCCCGTGAATAAGGTCCTGTTTGGTAAAGCTGCACAGCAGCGGCACACCGCTGCACACCGCTGTTGTCCGCAAATCAACGTCAAACACATGATGGACGAGCGCGGTGGGTCGCGGATTCCGCATTAAACAGCGGCACGGAGGATTTCTCGTCTAACCCTAGCCGCATAAATAGGTGTGGTGCGCTTGTGATATATAAGAAAATATAAATAGGTGAATATGCAATATGAGGGTTGTACACGAATAAAATGTGAACATTTTATTTAATATATTAAAATGTGATGTCACAAAATTATAAAAATTTAAATTACCCAAATAATTGGTGCAGTGTGGTGTTTGCGGTTTTTAAGATTTAAAAGCCACACCACCTCGCATCGCACAAGGTTTGTAATATTTCAAAACCACACCACATCTAAAATACGCGACGCGGTTTAAAAATCAGTGCAGTTTTTGCGGTGCGAGTGGTTTTTGCAGTTTGTGGGTTTTGTGCTCACCCCCTAAACACACACAAGTGATAGGCATGAGGATTTGCCCCTATGACTAACCATGATAGTACCTCGTCCATGACAATGCATGTGGGGCCCAGGTGGCCCGCGCAATAGTACTTTGACTACGACATTGCCCTTACATGATGTCGTTCCCACTGCTTGCTAACCCTCGAGTGCCCGCCCATTGCACATTTTTTCCTTGTTCATATCGGTTTGCAAGCGATGAGAACAACACAAATTTTTTTTTGCTAGAGACTGTCTATATGAGAGCATATTTTTTAAAATTAAAAATATATATATATATTAAAGAAATTTAAAATTTGGTAATAAAGATGGGTAAAATTAGAAAGTGAATGTTTCAACAAAAGGGATTTTTCCTTTTAATATAATATCTGTACATAGGGTGTTGATACTCACGGTTCCTCTTTAGCTATTTGTAGTTTGTTGCTATTTACAAACCACAGAATTATACTTATACCCAACGATGTTATTCCTAAACCCAAAAAAGAAAATTTTAGTAAACCAAAAAATGAAAATTTTAGAAAAAGATTCAATAGATGGAACCAAGCTATAATTTTTATTGTCCAACACAAGCAATTAAATATATGTAATAGACTGAATTATTTAAATATAATATTCTCATAAAATAATGATAATTCCAAAAAAAGTATTAAAGGGGCTGTAGAGGTAGGTGCAATACATTTTTTGCCGTCGGATTTGAGATCTAACCGCCAGCATTAAATGGAGCAAAAAACATTTAAAAATAAGCAGGACTTTTTGTTAATCGGACGGCTCGCAATGCATCGCAGGCATCATCCTCCACATACCCGCGTGTATCTAAAAATTTTACTTTATAGCCAAATCCGAAAAATATCCTTAAAATTACGCAAAGACAATAATAACATCAAAATCATAAAATTTGATATAACCACAAGAATTTATATTACTAAAAGAGCGGTGCATAACTTATGATTGAAATCATCAAAATTCTTCAACAATCCATCATCAAAATCATCTAAATTCTCTCAAAAGGGCACTATAAAAGAGAAAAACATTATGATATCGTATGATTAAAAATGACTTAATAAATGAACATATTTTAGTAAATATGCATACCTTATGATAAATAAATCGCATGATATATGACCCCTCCCATTCTTCTGATTGTTGTTCATGGAATCTCATCTAGACAGGAAATACTGAGGATATTGTACAATCTTCTTTGAATCGCAACAAAATGAAGTGATTGACATTTATATTTCCGATGTAAACAATCTTTTGGAGAATAGTTGAGTTGAATGCAATTGTAGAAAGGTGAATGATTGCTGAATTGAAAAGTGTAGAAACTGAACGTTATAACATGATGCCACCAATAATCTCATATCAGACATTGTCATCCGCTTATCTAGTGAGACTGGAACAACCAAAAAAATCAAAAGCCTTAAGTAACTCCAATGTTCTCGAGACTCCAAATACTTTATTATACAACAATTCTTTTTTTGGGCTTCACTTACTAAATCACAGTAGACTGGCATTCAATTATTACCCATATCCAGTGTCATACTAATAAACCTAGAGCCACAATGATCATCTCCCATAACATTGATGACATCAATGATATGCATCCACATTTACAGTGGCATTTGAGTACGCACTTTATTTAAAAATCAACTTGTAGGTGTGAATTTTTTTACAACATTAATCATCTTTGTCTTTAATTGTTGTTACTCATGTAGAAAAACATGAGGAAAAAGTTCACTTTCTGTGTATTTATAGTCATCAATAAACTTTTTCATACTTCCTTTTAGATGACCTTTTTCAATAAATAAAGTTCAATTTATTTATATGTCTGGTCCTGCTGTGTGATACAAGATTTTTAGCTATTGAAATAACATTTGAGGAATCACAGTACATAGGAGTTTTACTTATCTATAAGTTGTAATCCTGAATTTGATGTTGTATCCATAGAAGCTATGTACAGTAACTCCCAGCTGAGATGTATTCAGATTCAACTGTGGAGATAGCAACACTAGTTTAATTTTTGCTGCTCCAGGATACCAACCTTCTCCCTAGAAATTGATAGGTACCAGAAGTGATTTTCCTATCTTCTTTGCAACATGCAAAATCTACATCTGAGTAACCTGTTAGTTCGAAGTCATTATTCCTAGGGTACCAAAGATCAAGATCAGGTGTGCCCTTGAGATATCTCAGAATTCACTTTATGAAAGTATAATGAGATTCTTTAGGGAAAGCTTGGTACCTAGTACAAACACATATAGCAGACATAATGTCTGGTCTACTAGCAGTCAAATAAAGGAGGGAGCCAATTATGCCTCTATATAAGGTTTCATCAACTAGTTTCCCATTCTCATCCTTATCTATAGACATACTTGACCCCATATGAGTATTTATGATGGAGGCACTCTCCATTCCAAATTTCTTGATTAACTCGGTGAACTTAGATTGAGAGATGAGCAAGCCATCCTCAGACTGTTTAACTTGGATGCCCCAGAAATACTTGAGTTCACCCATACTACTCATCTCAAATTGCCCTTACATAAGTTTAGCAAACTTTCTGTATATGCTATCATCAGTAGACCCAAAAATTATGTCATCAACAAAAATTTGGACTAGAATTATCTTATCCTTGTCTTATCTTAGGAATAATGTCTTGTCTATCTTTCCCATTGAGAATTGTTTCTCAATGAGAAAGCTAGACATGATTTCATACCAAGCCCCAGGGACCTGTTTTAACCCATGTAAAGCCTTTAGTTACTCCTTTGTCAGAACCACCAAATATGCCTTTGGGTCCATTCCTTGCTGAAGTGAAATCTTTTAGATGACTCCTTGTTCCAATCATGTGCCTGGAACATCCACTGTCCAAGTATCAGATTGACATTTGATGGGTACTTGGACTAACTTGCAGTTACATAATTAGTTTACCTTTGGTACCCAAAAGAATTTGGGTCCTTGGTTCTTGTTTGCATAAATATGAATTTTTCTCCCAGTTGTAGCCTTGATAGGAAGGCTTCTCTTTGCACTTGACACATTAGGATTATGCCAACAGTCAATGGCAAAGTGTCCCACCTTGATACAACACCAGCACTCATGTATGTTATATCTCCTCTTCTAAATAGCCTTAGATGTGTGTGAACCATCCGATTTTTTCTGTTCAACAGGGAGTGCAGTAGCTTTCTTACTATTTCTTTCAGCAAGAATCTGGCTGAATGTAAGCCTATAAGATTGAAAGTCTCTAGTGTCAACTAAATCCACCTATGGGGGGGGGGGGAATAGGTGTTGTGCAGTCTTTTGCGGAATTTAAATTACCTGCACAAATAAACAAACACAGCACAGTAAAGCACACCTGTAATTATAGTGGTTCCCCGATTTGGATACGTCCACTCTCCCCCTTCGACCTATCTCCCACCAAGGGACGACTCAGTCACTTCACCAACCGGATTGAAATCCAATCCTCACACTATAGAAGGAACCCTTCAAACCAAAGGAGTCACTACTCCTCCACCACGGGTTGCACCCAACCCTTACAACTAGGAATATAAATTTCTTTACAACAAAACAAAAATTGAATGTACAAGAAATACAAACAACGCTTATGGAGAATCCGATGTCCCTCTTTGTTCGTTGAAGCTTTCTTAAAAGAGACGAAGAGTCCACGACCGAAGTACTCTCTTGGAGAGGATCTTGTCAAGATCGGCGGCGGCAAGTGATTGCGGAGGCGATGCTTTGTAAGATCCAAACTTCTTTACGAAGCAAGCAAGGTCTACGAATGATCTCAGTTGGATCAGTCGTCTCGATCGATTCGGAATGAAGAACTAACCTCGTTCAATGATTCGAGAGACAAGAGATCTCAAGAGAGATGCGTGAGACGCACTGCTAGCCTCAGTCCTGTCGTCGGAAGATCAAAGAGGCTCTAAGATCAACGGCGGCGACTAGCTTGCACGCGGCGACAACGATCGGCGGAGTTACGCGATCGGCTAGGGCACGACGTCGGCTTTCTGATATCGCGTCAATAGTTACTGTAGATGTTCGAAATAAGCAGGTATATATACCCTGAGGCCAACCCTAAAGTCCTTTGTGGGACCCATAAGGAGAAACCCTAGCCCCGACCGAAACAGCGTAACCCGTCTTGGTTCGGTTCAGCGAGAGACGAAATTTGCCTAAGGCAAAATCAGCGAGAATTGTTGGTGATTCCCGTCGAAGTCGGCGGGAATCACTCACGATTCCCGTCGATTCTGCCTTAGCCGAATTCCAGTAGGGAACCTTGGCAGCCGGTGGGAATCGGCGGGACTGCAACCTGATTCTCGTCGATTCGGTGGGAATCACAACGATTCCCGTCAAAGTCGGTGAGAATCACTTGGTGATTCCCGTCGATTTTTCCTTGGCAGAATTCCTGTAGGAAAACAGTCAGCCGGATGATGTCGGCGGGAATCACTGACTGATTCTCGACGATTCGGCGAGAATCTCTAATGATTCTCGTCGAATCGGCGAGAATCACTTAGTGATTCCCGTCGAATTTGTCTTAGAAGAATTTCATCTCCCTTCCTTTGATGACTTGGTCTTTGACCCATCTTTGCTCCTTCTTCTGCTCTTGATCTACCTCGACTCTGTACTTGAAAATAAGTACACACCAATAGAGAGATCACACGTGAGTCAACACACTGATCTACTCAACGAGGGATTACGTTGCGCAGACCCGTGTATATTGACCCACTGCACCCTGACATTGGTGTGTACTTTGCATTGAATAGCTGCAAGCACAACTTGATAGATGATCGTCAAATACATAGTCAATTCACCTTAGCTTGTTCAGGGGTTTCTTCAAATCAGGTACATTGTGGATACAATACCCAACAATCTCCCCCTATTTGAAGAAGCCAAAACCCTAAGCTAAGGTGAATAGAACAGATGGGAATGAAAATCATAGAATGAAAATTCAGTTATAAGAGTGAAATTCATTACCATTTTCCTGAAAGCATACTTAACCATTGACAGCCACCTTAGCCTTAGCCGAGAGGGTAATCTCCCCGCTTTTCGGCTTCTGCAAATCTGGGACTTCACTTGGAGCATAAGGCTCCCCCTCAGTTTTTGCATCCGTGCTCGAGCTTGAGTTCCTTGCTGATGCTCCCCCTTGATCCAAGAGCCTTGAGCCCTTCAATCTTCATAGTTCAGCATGCCGAGTTCAGTTTTGAAGAGACTGAACTTGGCCTCGTCTAGGGGCTTTGTGAAGATATCTGCAACTTGCTTATCCGTGGGGACATAATAGAGAGAGATATCTTTATTTTCCACATGCTCCCGAATGAAGTGGTAGCGCACTTCAATGTGCTTTGTTCTACTGTGCGACACAGGATTGTTCGCAATTGCTATTGCGCTCGAGGAATCGCAATACATAGGAACTTCTCTGAACTGCAAGTCATAATCTTCGAGTTGATTTCTGATCCATAGAAGTTGTGCGCAACAGCTGCCTGCTGAGATATACTCAGATTCAGCCGTGGAGGTTGCGACACAGTTCTGCTTTTTACTGTTCAAGGAAATAAGCCTTCTTCCGAGGAATTGGCACGTCCCGGAAGTGCTTTTCCTATCATCCCTAGGGGTTGCGCGACATATACTTCCTCTTTCAAATTTCCATTTAGGAACGCAGATTTCACGTCCATCTGATAGACATTGAATCCTTTGTGAGAAGCATACGCCAGGAACAATCTGATGGCATCGAGCCTTGCAACTGGTGCAAAGGTTTGGTCGAAGTCAATCCCATCCTCCTGTCTGTAACCTTGAGCCACCAGCCTGGCCTTGTTCTTTATGATGACACCGTGTTCATCCAGTCTGTTTCTGAAGATCCACTTGGTGCCGATCACATTCTGGTTCTTTGGTATGGGAACAAGCGTCCAGACGTTGCATCGTTCGAATTGATGCAGTTCATCTTGCATGGCCAATATCCATGACGCATCTTTGTTCACTTCGTCGAACTTATTTGGCTAAACCTGTGACAGAGAACTAAGGTGCAAAATCTCGTTAAGTGTACCTCTCCAAGTTCTGACACCATCACGAGGATCTCCTATGATCTGATCTCTGGGATGATCCCTCACGTGTCGGAGCTCTAGGAGTCTAGCATCTGGAGCTCTGACAACTTCTCGGACTTCTCCTTCTTCTGGAAGATTTTCTCCATCCTGATCGTCAACTTCTCCAGTTGGCGTTGAGGTGGAAACCTTGACGTACTTGAGAGTTGCACCTTTTGCAGTCTCATTGAGACTTAGCTGTTCAAGCCTTGCACCTGCATCTTCAAGAATGCCACTGGAAGAATTACTATGAAGCAAGCTTCCTTCATCAAAAACAACATTAATGGACTCCTCTACCACTAAGGTTTTCTTATTGAAGACCCTATATGACCGACTATGGCTACTATAGCCCATGAAGATGCCTTCGAAGAATTTTTCTCCGAATTTAGTACGTGGGTACTTCCCATTATTGAGTACATAGCATCTGCTGCCAAAAATCCTTAAATAGGACATGGTCGATTTTCTGCCTTTTAGTAGCTCATAAGGCGTCTTACGATGATTCTTGTTGATCAATGCCCGGTTCTGCACATGACAAGCCGTATTGACAGCCTCTGCCCAGAAGTACTCTGGAAGAGAAGCGTCATTCAACATTGTCGTGCATGCTTTAATGAGCGTTCTATTTCTCCTCTCCGCAACTCCGTTTTGCTGAGGAGTACGCGGGAAGGAAAACTCATGAAAGATACCATGTTCTTCACAGAATTTTATCATAGCACCAAACCCGAATTCTGTTCCATGGTCACTTCTGATTTTGACCACGGAGTAGTCAAGTTCGTTCTGAATCTGCTTGACAAAATTAGTGAAGATATCAAACGTATCTGGCTTTCGTTTCAAGAAGAACACCCACGTAAACCGAGATTGATCATCAACAATCATTAGCGTATACGATTTGCCTCCCAAGCTATGAACTTGCACTGGACCGAACAAGTCCATATGCAGAAGATAAAGACATCTGGAGGAGTATTTGTCTGCAATGCCCTTAAAGGTAGCCCGAGTCTGTTTGCCCTTCTGGCATGCAGGACAGGGGCTATCTTTGATGCACTTAATAGTAGGGGCATCCCTTACTAAATTCTTAGAAAACAACATATTAATAGTTGAAAGTCACTCTAGTGTCAACTACCTTCACCTATGGGGGGATAGGTGATTTGCAGTCGTTTTGCGGAATTAAAAATTTACCAGCACAATAAAACAAAACAAGCACAACACAGAAACACACATGCAGTTATAGTGGTTCCCCGATTTGGGTACATCCACTTTCCCCCTTCGACCTATCTCCCAACAAGGGACGACTCGGTCACTTCACCAACCAGATTGAAATCCAATCCTCATACTATGGAAGAAACCCTTCCACCCGAAGGAGTCACTACTCCTCCACCACGGGTTGCACCCAACCCTTACAATGAGGAACCAAAGTTCCGTTACAACAAAAGTAAAAATAGAATGTACAAAATACAAACTACGTTTGGAGCGCTCGGTGTCCCTCTTCGTTCGATGAAGCGTTCTTGAAGAAGATGAAGAGTCCACGACCTGCGCACTCTCTTGGAGAGGATCTCCCCGAGATCAGCGGCGGCAAGGATTGCGGCGGCGATGCTTTCGAGATCCAAACTTCGTAACAAAGCTAGCAAGGTCTACCAACGATCTTACTTGGATCGATCGTCTCAATCGATTCGGAAGGGGAAAGTACTCCCGTTCAACAAACCAAGAGACAAAGGATCTCAAGATAGAAACGTGAGACACATTGCTTGGCTGAGTTTCTGTCGCCGGGAGATCAAGAAAAATCCAAGACCAGCGGCGGCGACAATCTTTCGAGCGGCGACAGAGGCGGAAGAAGTTCCGCGATGAGCTAGGTCAAGTCGGCGGCTCGTTTCTTTTTCGCGTGTAGGGATCATCTGTAATGTTCAAAATAAGCGAGTATTTATATTGTAGATCATCCTTTATGACCGTTGTGGGCCCCACCAGAAGAAACCCTAATTTCGGTTCAAACAGCACCTGAACACTTGGTCCGGTCCAGCGAGCCAACGAAATTCGCCTAAGGCAAATTCGGCGGGAATCTTTGGTGATTCTCGACGAATCGGCGAGAATCACTTATGATTCCAGTCGAATTCTCCTTAGAAGAATTCTAGCTGAACAGCAAGCCATCCAGAGAGAATCGGCAAGAATCACAATCCATTCTCGACGAATCGGCGAGAATGCAAAGTCATTCTCGACGATTCGGCGAGAATCACTTAGTGATTCTCGTCGATTCTGCCTTAGCTGAATTCTAGACGGCGTTGAGACAGCCGGATGCATTCGTCGAGAGTAGGCTAGTGATTCTCGACGATTCGACGAGAATCACTAGTGATTCCCGTCGAATTGGCGAGAATCACTTAGCGATTCTCGTCGAATTTTCCTTAGATGATTTTTCGTCTATCTTCCCGTGAGCTGGTCTTTGACCCATCCTTGCTCCTTGTCTGCTCTTGATCTATCTCAGCCCTGTACTTGAAAATAAGTACACTCCAACAGAGATACTACACGTGAGCCAACACACTGATCTGCTCAACGAGGGATTACGTTGTGCATACCCGTGTATATTGACCCACTGCACCATGACATTGGTGTGTACTTATCGTGGAATAACTGCAAGCACAACTTGATAGAGAATCATCAAATACATTATCTATTCACCTTAGCTTGTTCAGGGGCTTCTTCAAATCAGGTATATTGTTGATACAATACCTAACAATAGTCTTGAAATTAATATGTGTTAATCTCTTGTGCCATTGCTCACAAAGAGATGCACTGCCTTTTGCTACTAGGCACACGGGGGTAGAAGAGTCTAAGCTAAGAAAATCTAAGCAAAAGATATTTCTGCTCCTAATGCCAGTTAATACCATCTACGAAGAGGCACACGATATTATCAAGCACTTATCCTTGCAGAACTTAACGTCGTATCCTTTATCACACAACTGGCTTACACTGATCAGGTTATGGTTTAACCCTTCAATATAGGCCACGTCAGTGATAGAGAATACACCGTCGGAAATCATACCATAACCCCTGGTGACTTCTCGATCAGATCCTCCAAATATGACTTTGGGTCCATTTTCGACTGGGGAGTAGTCACGCAACAGGCTTCTTATCCCGGTCATATGCCGGGAACATCCACTATCCAAGTACCAGATTGGCGTTTTGGTGGCGTTTGGACATACCTGCAAAACAGAATTAGTTTCCCTTAGGAACCCAATCGAACTTGGGTCCTAGATTCCTTGTTAGTACACTCCCCCTCGGGTGGTTAACCCTACGAGTGGTCAGCCTCACATTGCTAACATGAGGAGTCTCGTTGAATCTTGGATTAAACCAGCAATCCACGGTAAAGTGACCAACTTTGCCACAACACCAACAGTGAAACCTGTTGTACCGCTTCCTAGGCTCCAGCTTCACCCTTGGAACATTCGGTCTAGCCGGGGCCTTGGATCTGGAGGTGGAGGAAAATGATGACAGCAGTCACACGATTTCTTCACTTCCTGTTCCTTCAATATAACAGGCTTGGCCTTTGGTGCCTGCTTCCTATTATGACCGCTAGAAAAGTGTCCATAATTCTCCACTTGGATTTCCTCATAAGATGTCTTGAATACACTCTCACCGTAGTTGCGGGGGAAGGCCCAACCATCATACCGGCTTTTGGGATTTTCAACCGAGGGCCGGAAGAAGTGGCCATAGGTTGACTCAAAGTCCTGCTCATTGCAAGGAAAGCTAGGCTTTCTGAATAAAACAGGATCAAGTGGGGCCTTTCCCTTTTCTACAGCAGAGGCCTTCTTAGCAGCCTTATTTTTCCTCTGTTTTCTGTTTCTCCTGGATGAGTTACCAGGCAAACCCACATGCCCTAAGCCAGCCCCCTTAGCATGAGAAGAGAATTCATCAACCAGAGGAAGAACGGTCTTGGGCATGGAAAATCTTTTGACAATCTTCCTTTCTGCCGCAAGCTATTCTTCCAACTTATTGATTTCTTCCTGTTTTTGGTCAAGGAGCCTTAGAGACTCTGAGTGCTCAGAAGTCAGGTTCAGGTGTTCCTGTTGGAGAGAAATCAAGCTAGTGATCTCTTCTCTTAGGGACACACCCTCAGCCTTAAGGAATTTGACTTCCTTTTTCTGAGCCCTCAACCTCTTGCGGCATTCCTCAAAGGTATTAAGCAGAAGCTCATACTTTTTGAAGAGCTCAGCTTCACGGGAAGATAGGATGTCCTCGAGATCATCATCAGAAGACTCAGAATCAGAGTCAGAGAGGGGGGTACGATCTTTTACCTTCCCAGTAAATGGGTTGCAGTCTCCTTCTGAGTCAGAGCGACCCATTAGCCCGAAGTAGGCTTCCTCATCATCACTGGAGTCTGATGAGTCAGATTCACTCAGTGTCTTTGGCTTTTTGGAATTATAGCTCCTCTCCTTCTTCTTATCTCTAGAGGACCTGTGCTCCTCTCCCTTCCCCTTATCTCTCTTGCTTTGGTGGAAGTCAGCAACGACGTGGCCTGGCTTATTGAATCCAAAGCAAATAATGTCATCAGAGCGATGTTTGTTCGGTTTGGATTCATACCTGTCAGAAGAACAATTCTTCTTCTGATGTCTGGAGGAGGAGCCGTCTCTCTTTCTTTGATTCCTCAACTTGAGGAACTTCTTCAACTCTCTAGTGATGAGGGAGAAGTCTTCTTCAGATAGCTCTGAGCCAGAAGAGCAAGACTCAGAGTCTTCTTCCTCATCCTTTTTCTGAGAGCGGGACGAGGCTGCACCCTTGACTTTCCTTGAGTGATTGGCTTTTAGGGCCGCAGTCTTCTCTCTGGCAGTGGCTTTATCGGCCTCTTCTTAAGCTTTTATGGTGTTCAGGTGAAGCTCATAGGACAGAAGTTTCCCAAACAGAATCTGGGGATCAGTTTCTTCCAGCTTGCCAAATTCTCTGATGGCGCAGATCTTGGTGTCCCATTCCTTAGTAAGGGATCTAAGGAATTTGTCATTTAGTTCACTATCGGTGAACACTCTGCCATAGCCCTTCAGGGCATTGACGATCTTCAGGAAGTTCTCGAATGTCACTCCGATTTCTTCCTTGGGACCTTGCCTGAATGCCTCGTACTTCTGGTTCAGAAGGGATCTTCTATCATTCCTTACTTCATCAGTTCCTTCCATCAGGATGATCAGGTAGTGCCATATGTCCTTGGCAGTCCTGCAGTTGTAGAAAATCTATATCATGGAATCATCGACGGCGCTTACTAGAATGTTCTGAGCTTTCTTTTCAAGTCCCACAAGCACCATCTCATCCTTATCCATCTCAGAGAGTTTCTTGGGCACTTTCTTGGTTGGATCAATGGTGGAGGCCTTAGTGGGGATATAAGGTTTCTCCTCCACTATTATGAAGAGTCGGGGGGTCGATTGCTTCCATATAATACCTGATCCTTTCCTTCCAGATAGGAAAGTTCAGCTTGGTGCACACTGGGATCTTCCCTTAATATTTGAGTCCGTCCATTTCTGAGATCTTCTTTCTTCTTGACACTAGACAAAGGATCTTACTCAAGGTGTTAACCTTATTGATGCGCAACCTCCCTCTGATACTACTTGAAAGTTTCTAGTGTCAACTAAATCCACCTATGGGGGGGGGGAATAAGTGTCGTGCAGTCTTTTGCGGAATTTAAATTACTTGCACAAATAAACAAACACAGCACAGAAAAGCATACAAGCAATTATAGTGGTTCCCTGATTTGGGTACGTCCACTCTCCCCCTTCGACCTATCTCCCACCAAGGGACAACTCGGTCACTTCACCAACCGGATTGAAATCCAATCCTCACACTACGGAAGGAACCCTTCCAACCAAAGGAGTCACTACTCCTCCACCACGGGTTGCACCCAACCCTTACAACTAGGAATAAAAATCGTTTACAACAAAACAAAAATTGAATGTACAAGAAATACAAACAATGCTTATGGAGAATCCAATGTCCCTCTTCGTTCGTTGAAGCTTTTTTGAAAGAGACGAAGAGTCCACGACCGGAGCACTCTCTTAGAGAGGATCTTGTCAAGATCGGCGGAGGCAAGTGATTGTGGCGGCGATGCTTTGTAGATCCAAACTTCTTGACGAAGAAAGCAAGGTCACCAAACAATCTCAGTTGGATCAGTCATCTCGATCGATTCAGAATGAAGAACTAACCTCGTTCAACGATTAGAGAGACAAGAGATCTCAAGAGAGATGCATGAGACGCACTGCTAGCCTTTGTCATGTCGTCGGAAGATCAAAGAGGCTCTAAGATCAACGACGGCGACTAGCTTGCACGTGGCGACAACAATCATCGGAGTTACGCGATCGGCTAGGGCACGACGTCAGCTTTATGATATCGCATCAATAGTTACTGTAGATGTTCGAAATAAGCAGGTATATATACCCTGAGGCCAACCCTAAAGTCCTTTGTGGGACCCACAAGGAGAAACCCTAGCCCCGGCCGAAACAGCGTAACCCATCTTGGTTCGGTTCAGCGAGAGACGAAATTTTCCTAAGGCAAAATCAACGAGAATCGTTGGTGATTCCCGTCAAAGTCGGTGGGAATCACTCATGATTCCCGTCGATTCTGTCTTAGCCGAATTCCAGTAGGGAACCTTGGTAGCTGGTGGGAATCGGCGGGACTGCAACCTGATTCTCGTCGATTTGGCGTGAATCACAACGATTCCCGTCAAAGTCGGTGAGAATCACTTAGTGATTCCCGTCGATTCTGCCTTGGCAGAATTCCTGTAGGAAAACAGTCAGCCGGATGATGTCGGCGGGAATCACTGACTGATTCCCGACGATTCGGCGAGAATCACTAATGATTCCCGTCAAATCGGCGAGAATCACTTAGTGATTCCCGTCGAATTTGACTTAGAAGAATTTCATCTCCCTTCCTTTGATGACTTGGTCTTTGAACCATCTTTGCTCCTTCTTCTGCTCTTGATCTACCTCGACCCTGTGCTTGAAAATAAGTACACTCCAATAGAGAGAGCACACGTTAGTCAACACACTGATCTACTCAATGAGGAATTAGGTTGCGCAGACCCGTGTATATTGACCCACTGCACCCTGACATTGGTGTGTACTTAGCGTGGAATAGCTACAAGCACAACTTGATAGATGATCGTCAAATACATAGTTAATTCACCTTAGCTTGTTCAGGGGCTTCTTTAAATCAGGTACATTGTGGATATAATACCCAACAAAGATGATTCTCTTGGCTAATTTTAACTGATACGAACGTGTGCCTGCTTTGCAGCTGATACTGTGTTGATGACATCGGAAATAGCTAAGTGAGTCTTGATTGCAGTCTTGCTCATTACCTTATTCTTTATTGACAGATCTTGAGAGAAGGCCACTGCCTTATCCTTGAGTGTGGGTGCTGGAGCACTAAACACAAATGGTCCATGGTGGGTCATTTAGATTTTCATGGGGAGCCTTCAAGGCACTCAACCCCATCCCCTTTCCTCTTCCATTGTAAGGAGCTCTATTGCTCTTACAAGAAGAATTTCCATACTTCCAGTGACCATACATACTATCTTGGTCTACCTGTTAGAAGGGAATATTACCTTCTAAAAGTTAGGTTGAGGCACAGCTAGAGCCTTGCCTTTCCTTTTGGATGGGCAGGTCTAACATTCCACTTGAACCCAAATCCCCTCTTATTATTTTGAGAGGAGAATGAGTCTATGAGTGGCAGAACTATCTTGGGCTTGGAAAATTTCTCCATTAGCATCCTCTCTTTGAGGAGCTTCCCTTCAAGATCCTTAATGATCTTGCATTTCTGTCTTATGGTGCCCACTTGGATAATAATGATTGTTTTCAGCTGACTAATTTCTCTACTCATCTGAGCTAGCAGGGAAGCTGACTCAGATTACAAGGACTTTGCTTATTGTAGAGTAATAATCTTTTCAGCTTGCCTCTTGACAAGATTTTTGCTCTTCTTCAGAGCTTCCAGGAGAGCACCATAATCGTCAATCAGTTGATTGACATCATCTTTAGGTTTTGATCCATCCTCCTCATAGGATGAGGAGCATGCCTCAAAATTTTGGCAAGTCTCATAATTAGAATTAGAAAGAGAGATTGGGTGAGATATTACCATATCAGGACCAGGATTTTTCACAACCCACATTTTCTCCGTAAGATATATCAGAGTAAGGGAAAATGTGCGTCATGATGCAACGTCAAAAGGGGATAACTGCGGATGCTCAAGCAAGACTCCTATATGATACATATAGAAAGATCTTTAAGTTATTTAGAGAAAAATCCAGTTTAAGTTAAACGGTTAGCCGTATCACTCGGCTTAGTGACTAAACTAGTCCACAGGAAAATAGTTATACGCTGCGGAAAATATTTTTTTATGAGATTAAACATCCTACATGAGTGTAAACGTCCCCAATGGACAACTCATGCTATGCAAGACCCTAGATTTATAATAAATATGACTAAAAGTCTTTATGCTAACCAGAAAGTAGTGACTTCATTTTTAAAAGAGATGACATATATGATATACTAGTAATAAGGTTCTATAAGTTGAAAATATCTAACATGCAGTCCTAGCATAAAATATCCTAGAGAGCAAGTAATTCAATCCATCACAAAGAAATCAACTAGCAGCTAACAAGGTATCCCAAAATAAACTAGCTTGTGGGCGTCAACCATCTGACACAAACCCACATACAACAAAAGTATGTTTAAACTAAGTAAGCAAACTAAAACAACAAACTACCTCGCAACGGCGAGGTGAAAACCATAGCCAACACTGCTGCACAGGAACTCCAAAACCAGCTCCACTACCTGCTAAAGCTCCGAACCTAATGCATTCCAAACACATAACACCTCAGCAAGAAGGTACAAGCGGTGACAGAAAAGTAAACCAAAAAGTAAACAAAGGTCAAAAGGGGTACCAACCCAAGACCAAAAGTATTGAAGTAAAGTATAGAAGTAAAGTACAGAAGTAAAGTACCAAAAATCAGAAATATAGAACATACGTGAATCGTCACGTACAATAAATCGCACCAGATACACAAGGCTAAAAGGGTGGAAAATACGATTAAATCATAAAAAGAATACTCAAAACTTTATTAGCCACATGCGGTTAACTCTACCCAAAAACACAGACGAGGTGGTCACTCATCTGGACACACCCTCACAGATATAATATCCGTCTAAATGCGGGGGGAGACTCATACAATCCACCATACACCGCAGATGCCCAAACACCCGGTAGAGTTCTACGAGGTACTAACAAAGGAAACAACAATTTTGGAGGTGGTTTCGTCCACTAACTCCCGCAATCAAGAAAACTCAAAAATATATATATATCTCAAGACTTGGCACGTCGGATTCTACTAGATATTTCTAGATTTAAGAAACGGTTGATCGACCTTTATGAAAAATTTGCAATCCCAGATAAACTCTAATACGTCCTACACAAAAGTCGAGGAACGGTTATAAGAGTGAGATTTAACCATATCACCAACATATAGAACTAAACAAGGCAAGGTAGAAAAAATCAAAAGCATGAAATCTATAAGTAGAATTAGTCGCAAGGAACCTAAATAGCACTATATTCAGTAAATTATAAAAAAATCATGATAACAAGGAGTTAGAAATTTTTTTCAAATAAGGATAAGAAGGGAGGAGAAGAAGGAAACCACCACTTGTCTTGGCTTGACCAGAAAAACTCTCCAAATCACTCCTCGTCGTAGATCGAGGCTAAAGAAGGCAAGAGATGCTAGAATCTAAACAAAAATGGCTGAAATAGAAGTTAGGGCCAAAAACCCTAACAAGAAAAACTCAAGAAATGGGGAATGTTTTACCACGATGACATAACTCTCGGTGAGAGCTTTCCGGATCTATATTCGGTTGAAGATTTCGTCCACCGAGGCTCCCGGAATTGCGGCCGGAAGTTCACGAAGGAGGAGAAGTCTCCGCCCTCGCAGCTCTAGTTTTGGTTCGGACTTTTGGAGAAGATGAATAGGGTTTTTCTTTAACTTGAGCCTTTATATACTTATTAGATTTAATAAGATTATTAATATAAATAATAGTTATAACCTTATGCGCAGCCGCGCGAGAAATGGAATTAGAGGCTTAATATGGCTTCTAATCAAAAAGTGCTCAACATGAAAGTTGTAGATCTCATCGAGATGAACAAATTTTATGTTAACAATTTTTTTATACGCCGCCATTTTGACCCTCAAAACGGCGCCCAAACACATACTAGAATGGAAATCTCGAGAAGGATCTACCGTACTCGAGATCAAGCACAGGAATACTCGGGAAGGACAGTAGAATACTCAAGTACAAGCCCAGAAATAATTTAGATGAATAGTAGAATGCTTGAGTACAAGCCCAGAATTACTCGAGAACAAGCCCAGATCACTCGAGAACAAAAAATGCAGAACAGTACTTTTTTTGTCCTCATGAATCGTTGTTTTTACAAATATATCCAAAAATCAAACTATAGAGATGAATAGGAAATGACATTTTTGAATAGTGCTTTAATATTAAAATAATCATATTTATATATTTTTTAATCAAGGAAACACGAGTTCAAAACGGAGGCCCAAACGCGCGCCGAATTAAACGAAACTCGCACCGTAGGCGAACACTGATGCTACGAACACAATGGCGAGTCAAAACCAAAATACGAAGAGCCGTTCTTGAGATATAAATTTTCAAAGTTTATGGCGAACAAAATTTCCACAAAACTTCGGAAAAACACCGAGGCTCGAATATCGCTCGGATCGCGACGAAACTTGACGAGCAAGTCCAAAATTATTTAACTTAATTTTCCAAAGCAAAAATTTTCAATTACAACAAGAATTTAAGAATTTGGCTGACTCGACCGAACGGACGTGAAAATGCCTTAACGGCGTTGCGCTGTCAACTCGACATTAAAAGTAACGACATGACGTCATAAATATGACGATACCAATTCAAATAAAATAATCGAAAAAAAATCAGGGGCGTTACAGTCACTTCCCCTAAAAAGAAGTTTCGCCCCGAAACTTAACACAACTCCAAAACAAAACTAAAAACGAGAAAATCAAACACCACCAAAATCATAGAGACATACCGGAACAAAGAAAAGAGGTGCGGATAAGATTCCCTCATTGCCGACTCCAATTCCCACGTTGCTCTCTCGACGTTTTGATTTCGCTAGAGAACCTTTACCATTGGGATGGTCTTTCTCCGCAACACACGCTCTTGAGATTCCAAAACACGGACATGCTCTTCCACATACGAAAGATTAGGATGAATCTGGGGCACCGAGTCAAGGACTTGACGATCACTATGAACACACTTCCGTAACGAACTCACATGAAACACATCATAGACACGAGGGAAGGTAGCAGATAATCCAGTCTATAAGCTGACACTCCGATGCGCTCAAGAATTTGAAAAGGTCCTACATACCGGGGGTCTAACTTGTGGTTCCTTCCAAACCTTTTAACACCTAACATCGGAGAAACTTTCAGAAAAACCATGTCCCCAACGTCGAACTCCAGATAGACCCTTCGTCGATTAGCATATTTCTCGTAACGCTCTTGTGCTATACGGAGCTTTTCTCGAATTTGAGTCACAGCACAATTCATCTCTTCAAGGGCTTCCGGACCTAGCAGCGGTCTCTCCCCAATCTCAGCCCAAAACAAAGGCATCCTACAATGCCTCCCGTACAAGGCCTCAAACGGGGTCATCTGCATACTCTCTTGATAAATATTTTTATAAGCAAATTCCATGAGTCTGAGGCATTTATCCCAAGCACCACCGTGATCCAATATGTAACATCTGATCATATCTTCCACGATCTGATTTATCCTTTCCGTCTGCCCATTTGTCTGCGGATGATAGGCGGTGTAATACCTGAAATCAGTACCCAACCCTTCTTGTAAACTCTTCCAAAAATGAGACGTAAATCTGGAGTCTCGATCTGATACAATGCTAATTGGCACTCCATGTAATCTGATGACTTCATCAAGATATAACTCAGCTATCTTTTTCATAGAATACCCAATCTCAAAGGGAACAAAGTGAGCACACTTTGTCAATCTATCGACTATCACCCAAACAGAGTCGTGCCTACGGGGAGATTTTGGTAGACCAGTGATAAAATCCATTGAAATACTCTCCCTTTTCTAACTTGGAATATCAAGCGGTGTTAATTTACCACTAGGCCTTCTATGGTCAGCCTTAACATGCTGACATGTATAACATTCCGACACAAACTTTGCTATATCGTTCTTCATTCAAGACCACCAAACAATTTGCTTTAAATCTTTATACATTTTGGTGGAATTAGGATGGTAGGCAACACTGGAACCATGAGCTTCATTGCAAATCTTATCCTGAATGTCACCAACAGTGGGGATACAAAATCTACCCCGATATTTCAGAGTATCTAACTCGTCCAAAGAGAAATCAGGTAGCTCTCCCTTCTTAATTCTATTCCGGAGATGCAACAAATCAGGATCCTCCTTCTGGTGCATTCTAGTAAGGGAAATCTAAGAGGGCTCTTATACTTCCAAACTAGCGGGCACAATACTATTCCCAACTTCAATGTCCATCAACAAGAATTCTTCCACCAAGGATTGCATAGATATGTTGAAAATTTTGGCGATCTTTCTACTCAAGGCATCAGCCACTACGTTAGCCTTTCCTGGATGATAAAGGATCTCCACGTCATAATCGTCCACATACTCTAAACACTTACGCTGGCGCATATTCAGTTCCTTTTGAGTGAAGACGTACTTCAAACTCTTGTGGTCTGTATAGATCTTGCACAACGCACCATATAGTAAATGTCTCTAAAGCTTCAGCGCATAGATTACAGCAGTAAATTCCAAATCATGCGTAGGATAGTTTCTTTCATGAATCTTTAATTGTCTTGATCCGTACGTGATCACATTTCCTTCTTGCATCAAAACACAACCAAGTCCAATGTGTAATGCATCCACATACACAACGTACTTGACTCCTTCAGTAGGTAAAGTTAAAACTTGAGCCGTACACAATCTCTTCTTCAACTTTTGGAAAGCTTATTCACACTTATCGCTCCATATGAACGCGATGTTCTTCTGTGTAAGTCTTGTTAGAGGAGCAGACAATACAAAGAACCCTTCCATTAACCTTATATAATAACCAGCCAGACCTAAGAAGCTCCTAATCTATTTAGAAGTAGAAGGTCTCTTCCATTCCATCACAACAGAAATCTTAGCCGGGTCTATGAAAATACCGTCCTTGTACATAACATGGCCCAAAAAGGACACCTGGGGTAACCAGAATTCGCACTTACTCAGCTTGGCATAGAGTTTGTGCTCCCTCAAGGTTGACAAAACTAAGTGCAAATGTCGAGCATGCTCCTCAACACTGCGGGAATATACGAGAATGTCATCGATGAACACAATCACATAATGGTCCAAGAAATCTTTGAACACTCTATTCATTAAGTCCATGAAAGCAGAGGCTGCATTTGTCAGTCCAAAGGACATTACCAAGAACTCAAAATGCCCGTGCCGGGAATGAAAAGTCGTTTGTGGTATATCAGCCTCACGGACCCTCAACTGGTGGTAGCTTAAATGAAGGCCAATCTTCAAAAACATGGCGCATCCCCACAACTGATCAAATAGATCATCAATCCGAGACAATAGATATCGGTTCTTGATGGTTACCTTATTTAACTCCCAATAATCTATGCAGAGCCTCATGGAATCATCTTTCTTCTTTACAAACAAAACAGGGGCACCCCACGGAGAAGAACTCGGCATAATAAAACCACACTGCAATAACTCATCCAACTTAGTGCGCAACTCCTCTAACTCATGCGGAGCCATACGGTATGGTGCCTTAGCAATAGGGTTAGTACCTGGCTCGAGATCTATCACAAACTCCACCTCTCTCTCATGAGGAAGTCCTGGAAGGCTATCAGGAAAGATATCTGAAAATTCTCGCACCACCGAGATATCCTCAAGACGTGGCATAACAAAAGCTGTTTCCAGAGTAGAAATAGAAACAAGATACGCCTCGAAACCAGACTCTATAGCTCGGTAAGCATGTACCGCAGAAATAATGAGGGAACCCTTGTCCTAAAATCCATAGACACTCATGGGTTGTCCGTTGTCCATCTTGAAGTCCAGTCGCTTTGCCTTGCACTGGATTACCGCATCATACTTGGACAACCAGTCCATGCCCAAAATCACGTCGAAATCTGCCAAATCTAACACCATCATGTCTGCAAAAGCTAGGAAATCGCCTAAATGAATAGGGCACCTCTGAATTCCTCGATTTTATATCACCAGATCTCCGGAGGGAAGCTTGACGTTGAAGGAATCTTCTAACTGATCCACGTCCAAATGATGCCTATCTACAAAACTCTGTCCTACAAAGGAATGGGTGGCACCCGAATCAAAAAGAACGCGCGCCCACCTATTCCTCACCTTAAACTCCCCTAAAACCGTAGCATACATAACTAAATGAACGAAAACTATAACATACAATGGAGGGTAAAAGTTAAACTAGAATCTAACATGATATCACTTAGGTAGAGGTCTGAGCTTCCTCTCTGGCCACTAAATTTAGCTTTCCTTTTTCCTTTGACCTAGTTTGGTGGCGGCAGCAGAGCCCGGAGCGGGGCAGGCTGTAGTGGGGGCTGAACCTGGGGGCATGAAGACTTCAGGTGCTCCTTCTGCCCGCACTAGAAGCAAGCCTTATCCTTTGACCAGCAACGAATCACGTCATGTCCTTTCCTTGAACAGAATGAGGACACCAGCTCTCCATTGGGTGCGCCTTGGATGGCGAGCACCTGCTGCTGCTTCAAGGTGGCAGTCCTCTTGAAATACCTCTCGTAAGGGTGTTCGGATTGACCATAGAAGCTACATATTTCTCCACTTTTCTTTTTCGAAGAAGGGCTAGATTCCCTAGAGCTTCCACCCTCAACACCTTTCCTCTTCTCTTTTCTCGCCGCGACACCTCGATTCTTGGCATTTTCAATTGCCTCAACCTTCAGATAAGCTTCCACTGCCACAACATATCTTTCAGCTCTATAAGCATATGCCCACTGTTGGACATTGCTTCTCAGTCCTCCTAGGAAACGTTTCTCTCTTCCCTCCTCTGAAGCTACCAAATCAGGAGAAAATCTGCTCAACTTACTAAAATCAATCTCATACTCGCTCACCGTGAGCTATCTCTGCTTCAGATGTAGGAAGTTATTCATCAGATGGTCCTGCTCGACCGAGGGTAGAAAATTTTTCAGCAGCATCTTCTTAAAAGATTCCCACGAGCATCCTTCATTTAGGATCTCCTTTTCCCGAATCCACCAGCTCTTTGCCAGGCATTTTAACTGATAGGCTGCAATCATTACCTTCTGGGCTAATGTCATCCCCGAATATGAGAACATCTCCTTGATAGCGATGATCCAATCATCCAAAACCATAAAGTCGGCACTCCCGTCATAAATGGGAGGTCCTAATCGCAGGAAATGCGAGATAAAATTCATCTCTGACTGTAGCATCACTGAGGGTACCAGAGGAGCGGGGGTATCGGGTATAGCTCGATCCACGACAGAATCTTGCACTAAGGGTTGCTGCGTGGGAGCGACAGACAACAAAGTCTGAATTTGCGATTGCATCACAACTACTTGTCTCGATAGAGCCTCATTGCTCTGGCGCAAACTCTCGATCAACGCATCGCTCTGCATACCTGATGACACACCCTCCGACTAGGGAGTCGACCTCATCGCAACACGCTTCAAAGGCATTTCTAAAAAGCAAACGAACAACTCATCAAAATCTTAGATTACAACTAGACCACAAAACTTAGTTCAAACCATACTTAAAAACACTTGCTTATGCTGCAATTTGTTATGGGATTTTATAATGATGTTATGCCCTACTTAGGATGTTATACTCTCATCCTATTGAATCTTGCACCTATGATATGAATGCATGAATTCTTTATTCTTATTTAAAATCATGTGTGTACATGTGCCATCATGTAAACCTTAACTTAACACGCGTTCTTATGCGATAATATGCTATATATGCAGTGCTATGCATTCTAAAAAGGCCTTAATACATGTTATGAGCGGCGTACACATGAAATGTTATGCATCCCATACTACATAACATGCAATGAGAAAAGAAAACGTGCAAATGGGCACCCATGTGATGGTGGTTTTGCATCCCATATGATATAACCGTCACATGTTGCCACCTATAGTAGATCGATATACAAACACATATTATGCATCCCATACTACATAATATACCCCGTATAATTCTTGTCATGCTATGAGTGTGTGACTATGCTTCGGCTAAAATGTACTGATGACACATCGGTGTGTGTATGTAATGAAAGAAAATAAATCTACAACAGATTGGCTGGTTCGACAACCTTATCAAACCAACCTTCCTCTGATACCAACTGTCACAACTTGCATTTTCTCCGCATTAAAGATATATCAGAGTAAGGGAAAATGCGCGTCATGATGCCACACCAACAGGGGATAACTGCGGACGCTCAAACAAGACTCCTACTTGACACATACAAAAAGATCTTTAAGTTATTTAGAGAAAAATCCAGTTTAAGTTAAACGGTTAGCCGTATCCCTCGGCTTAGTGGCTCATCTAGTCCATATGAAAAATTGTTATACGCTGCGGAAAATATTTCTTTTATGAGATTAAACATCCTATATGAGTGTAAACGTCCCCAATGGACAACTCATGCTATACAAGACCCTAGATTTATAATAAATATAACTAAAAGTCTTTATGCTAACAATAAAGTTGTGACTTCATTTTTGAAAGAGATGACATGTACGATATACTAGTAATAGGGCTCTATAAGTTTAAAATATCTAACATGCAGTCATAGCATAAAACATCCCAGAGAGCAAGTAATTCAATCCATCACAAAGAAATCAACTAGCAGCTAACAAGGTATCCTAAAATCAACTATCTTGTGGGCATCAACCATCTGACACGAACCACATATAACAGAAGTATGTCTGAACTAAGTAAGCAAACTAAAACAACAAACTACCTCGCAATGGCGAGGTGAAAACCACAGCCAACATTGCTGTACAGGAACTCCAAACCAGCTCCACTACCTGCTAAAGCTCCGAACCTGAGGCATTCCAAACACAGAATATCTCAGCAAGAAGGTACAAGCGGTGGCAGAAAAGTAAGCCAAAAAGAAAACAAAGGTCAAAAGGGGTACCAACCCAAGACGAAAAGTACTGAAGTAAAGTACAGAAGTAAAATACCAAAAATCAGAAATATAGAACTTACGTGAATTGTCACGTACAACAAATCGCACCATATGCACAAGGCTAAAAGGGTGGAAAACAAGATTAAATCATAAGAAAGAATACTCAAAACTTTATTAGCCACATGCGGTCAACTCTACCCAAAAACACAGGCGAGGTGGTCACTCATCTGGACACACCCTCGCAGATATAATATCCATCTAACTGTGGGGGAGACTCATACACTACACCATATACGACAGATGCCCAAACACCCGGTAGAGTTCCATGAGGTACTAACATAGGAAACAACCATTTTGAAGGTGGTTTCGTCCACTAACTCCCGTAATTAAGAAACACCAAATATATATATATATATCTCAAGACTTGGCATGCCGGATTCTAGTAGACATTTCTAGATTTAAGAAATGGTTGATCGATCTTTAGGAAGGATTTATAATCCTAGATAAACTCTAATACGTCCTACACAAAAGTCGAGAAACGGTTATAAGAGTGAGATTTAACCATATCACCAACATATAGCACTAAACATGGCAAGGTAACAAAAATCAAGAGCATGAAATCTATAAGTAGAATTAGTCAAGGGACCTAAACAGCACTATATTCAGTAAATTATAAAAAAATCATGATAACAAGGAGTTAGAAATTTTTGCAAATCAGGATAAGAAGGGAGGAGAAGGAGGAAACCACCACTTGCCTTGGCTTGGCCGAAAAAACTCTCCAAATCACTCCTCGTCGTAGATCGGGCTAAAGAAGACAAGAGATGCCAGAATCTAAACAAAAATGTCCCAAATAGAATTTAGGGCAAAAAACCCTAACGAGAAAAACTCAAGAAATGGGGAAAGTTTTACCACGATGACGTAGCTCTCGGTGAGAGCTTTCCGGATCTATATTCGGTTGAATATTTCGTCCACCGAGGCTCCTGAAATCGCGGCCGGAAGTTCACGAAAGAGGAGATGTCACCGCCCTCGCCGCTCTTGTTTCAGTTCAGACTTTTGGAGAAGATGAATAGGGTTTTTCTTTAACTTGAGCCTTTATATACTTATTAGATTTAATAAGATTAATAATATAAATAATAGTTATAAACTTAAGCGCAGGAACGCAAGAAACTGAATTAGAGGCTTAAGATGGCTTCGAATCAAAAAGTGCTCAACATGAAAGTTGTAGATCTCGTCGAGATGAACAAATTTTATGTTAACCATTTTTTATATGACGCTGTTTTGACCCTCATAACGGCGCCTGAACACAGACTAGAATGGAAATCTCGAGAAGGATCTACCCTACTCGAGATCAAGCACAAGACTACTCGGGAAGGACAATAGAATACTCAAGTACAGGCCTAGAATTACTCGAGATGAACAGTAGAATACTCGAGTACAAGCCCAGAATTACTCGAGAACTAGCCCAGATCACTCCAGAACAAAAAATGCAGAACAATACTTTTTTTGTCCTCATGAATAGTGTTTTTTACAAATATAGCCAAAAATCAAACTATAGAGATGAATAGGAAATGACATTTTTGAATAGTGCTTTAATATTAAAATAATCATATTTATATATTTTTTGAACAAGGAAACACGAGTTCAAAACGGAGGCCCAAACACGCACCGAATTAAACGAAACTTGCACTGTAGGCGAACACTGATGCTACAAACCCAATGGCGAAGTCAAAACCAAAATCTGACGAGCCATTCTTGAGATATAAATTTTCAAAGTCTACGGCGAACATAATTTCCACAAAACTTCGGAAAATCGCCGAGGCTCGAATATCTCTCGGATCGCAACGAAACTTGACGAGCAAGTCCAAAATTATTTAACTTAATTTTCCAAAGCAAAATTTTCCAATTACAACAAGAATTCAAGAATTTGGCCGACTCGACCGAACGGACGTGAAAATGCCTTAATGGCATTGCGCCGTCAACTCGATGTTAAAAGTAACGTCACGACGTCATAAATATGACGATACCAATTCAAATAAAATCATCGAAAAAAAATTATGGGCGTTACAGGATTATCTTGATTTTCTTCAGTAGTGGCCATAAGGCTGTAATCTTCTTCATCTTCCTAGTCACTGTCAATAGAGGACAGTGGTGCTCTTATGCCCATAAGGGCAGTAGGATGATCAATATCCTCATCTATAGAGATTAGAGTAATGTAGGTCTTAGAATCACTTTTTGATAATCTTGATTTCTTCTTAAATATGAAGCTCTTGTCTACCTTTTTGTCTTTATGATATCTCTTATCATCAGACCTCTTGCTCTCCTTCCTTTTAATAGGATAGTTAGTAATGACATGTGCTGACCTGTTGCAGCAGTAACAAACCACATCAGTTTTAAAGTATTTTTTTTTGGTTAGATTCATACTTATCCACAAAGGGATTTTTTCTGGACTTTTCTAGTTTGGCTTGTGGCTTCCTTGAGCTAGAGATAGATGAGCACTTATTCTTCCACTGCCTTCTTTTTCTGAACATATTTTTAAACTGCTTGGAGAACAAGGTTACTTCTCCATCAGACGGTTCTTCTCCTGATGTGCTGGGTTCTGAACTCTTTGACTCAATAACCCTTCTTGGGGGGAGAAAGTGTCTTCTCCCTGCTCTTCCTGGATGTTTTAGCTTTGAAAGCCATAGTATTTTCTCTGCTAAGAGACTTGCCAGCATCCTCTTCAACCTTTTTGGAGTTCAGCTGAATTTCATATTACCGCAACTTGCCAAACAAATTCTATGGTAGTGTGTTGGTCAAGTGGCCTACTTCCCTTATGACACAGATCTTGATGTCCCACTCTTTGTTGAGTAATCTCAGGAAATTATTATTCTGCTCATAATTGGAGAACTGTTTGCCATAAGTAATCAGATTGTTCATAATCTTGAAGAACTTCTCATAATACTATGCTATAGAATCCTTCTTGCCTTGTTGAAGGCCTCATACTACTGGTTAAGAAGAGATTTCCTGTCATCCCTTACTTCCTCAGTCCCCTCCATATATACTATCATAGAGTCCCACATCTCATTTACAGTCTTACAGTGAACAAGATTCTGAATGGTTGATTCATCAATGACACTCACAAAGATGTTCTGGGCCCTCTTGTCCATAGTGGCTAATACCACCTCATCTTTTGTCATTTCAGAATATTTCTTTGGAGTCTTTATGTTGACATCAATAGCTGAGGATTTCATTGGAATGAAAGGTCCCTCTTACTGTGATGAAGATCCTAGGGTCTGATGCTTCCATGAACAGACTCACCCTCTCCTTCCATATTCCAAAGTTTTCCTTTCTACATACAGGAAGCTTCATGGAACTGAGCTCTTTATGGTTCTCACCAGAAGCTATGATGATATACTTCTTCTACCCTTTGAGATCAAATTTAGATTATTATGTCTTTATTGAACAACCTCGCTCTGATACCACTTGAAAGTCTTTTTAAGGGTAGTTAAATGCCTAGAGGGCGGGGGGGGGGGGGGGGGGGGTGAATAGGTTTCTTTTGATTCTTCTAAGTTGTTTTGAAGTATGATATTGATCTGTGTTTTTGTTAGTAGGTTAGCTTTCAAGAACACATACAACACAAATAATTTTATAGTGGTTCCCCTATCTAGGGTACATCTACTTTCCCCCTTCACGTATCTAACAGTGATCTAGATTCGGCCAACTCCTCCAGTACTCAGATCAAATAGATCTTATGCCTCAGATATCTTTCTGGATCTTATAACTCAGAGTTCTCTCAACTCCTACAACTCAAATTGATCACAGTACTACCTCAGATACAACACTGGTCTCCTACCTCAGGCTAGTCAGCCATACAACTCAGAGTCTTCAAACTCATATAACTCAGAGACCCAGCTGGTCTCCTACCTCAGGATAAACAACCCTATAACTCAGAGTCTTCAAACTACTATTGCTCATAGACCCAGCTGGTATAATACCTCAAATCTTCACAAAGATCCTACTTTAGGCACAAGACCTACCTTTGATCCTTCCTAGGACCCTACAACTTAGAGTGCTTCACACTTTTATAACTCAAACTACTCACAGTCCTACACTCAGCCTTTACAAAATATGCATACACTCAGATATTAGTGAGATCCTAAAAGATTGAATAAATGTTTGAGAAATTTGACTCAAAAGAAAAGTTCCAAGTCTTATTTTTTGACCGAATCAACAGACATCTCTTCCTCAGCACAGCTACAGGAAGATGATTCTTCAAATTTGGTTCATCCTGTACTGTGTTGTATTTTCCAGAGATCTTCTTCTTCAATGTTGAGAGAGTTGTTCTTTAAGTAGAATAGCAAGCTTGAAGATGTTGTGAAATTTGTTCTGATCTACTGACCGACTTTTGCGAAATTAGAGTTTCGAGAGAATGACAAAATTTCTTGCAAAAATTCAGTACCGGTAAGAATGTGACCTATTTCACTTCTATAAATCGACAACAACGGCTATATCCCTCTTAGGAAAACGACATGACCGACTTTAACTATTGATTTATCCCAGGATAGCATTGCTCGGCCATTACGAAGATCTTTGTCTTTTAGCATGTGATTTGCGTGGATTCGAATTTAGAATGACGTCAGCCTATTTGACATGGCACCAATGGACTTAGAATATTTCTAAATCTCTACAGTCGTTGAGAGATCCCATATGACTTGATGCATTAGAGTTCTGACAGATAACTCTAGAAGCGCTGAGTGAATGGCCTTCACTCGACGTATTTGTATTTAGCCAAATTCTATCTACCACTAAGACATTGAGTGAAGGTTATTCACTCGACGCATTTGTACTTAGCCAAATTCTGTCTATCGCTGAGGCGTTGAGTGAAGGTTCATCACTCAACGCATTTATTCTTAAACACTTATACTGAGAAGGCATTGAGTTAAGTCCTTCACTCAATGCATTTGTACTAAACCAAATTTTCTTTGAGAAGGCGTCGAGTGTAAGTCCTTCTAATGTAGGACAAGTTAAATCAAGACGGTAGAAAAATTGACATCGACACGCATGATGTCAATGAATCTTCAAATAAAATCTGTATTTCTATTATGTATTTTATTTTGAGCATACTTATGAGCTCACTCGCATTTTAAGCCTTATGTATTTTGGGCTATTACTTATGTAATATGGACTTTTCATATTGTAGGATAAATTATAGATCTTAAGCAAGCCAAGCCCAATACCATCCAAACCCAACATAACTTAGCCCACATGTTAAACCACCCCCTTTTCACATATAAACCACCTTTTTTTCTTTATATCATGATGACCACCATAAACCACCCTCTTTTCGCACATAAACCACTTAATTTCCCACAAGTCATTAAGGGCCACCAAAAACCACCCCCTTTTCACACATAAATCACTTTATTTCCTACATGTCATTATTAGCCACCATAAACCACCCCCTTTTCACACATAAACCACTTTATTTTCTTCATACCATTAATATGCACCACAAAGTTCTCTCCTTTCACACATAAGCTACCTTATTTTCATCACCATTCAAACATGTGACTAAAGACGACCAAAATGATTGCCTAACCTCCAACCAAATACATGGACTCCAAATTCATTCCCTCCTCACCTTTCATGGCTCTTAAGATCTATAAATAGGCATGAATGCTCTTGTTGTAATCATCCTTTGAATGAATGAAAATTGCAATTGTTAGCTATTGCTACATTGTTCTTCTTTGTACTTTTTCCTCTGAGTGAAGAACTACTAAGAGTGAGAGTGTACGGCCCTTGAAGAAGGACTTTCAAGGAAGGATTAGGCAATGACCCGACGAAGGACTTCCCGATCGGTACTGGCTCGAGTTATCCCTCAACTAAAACACAAAAGTAGTTTGGCTATGGTATTTCTCTTTCAAAGCTTTAGTATTATTCTTCTACATGGTTGTAAGATTAGACATTATTGGTTAGCAACTCATCACACGACACCAATCGTTGACGATCGCATTTCCATCTTGTTATTTTTTTACGGCCAACTTTCGTATAACTCAAGTATTTAACGTAAAAGAACATCAAATCTCCAAAGTAACTTGAACATCATATTAAATCACCACATAAAACCCCTTATCCTACATCACCTTCACTCGACGTTTTTGTACTTAGACTAATTTTATTGAGATGGTATCGAGTGTAAGTCCTTCACTTGAAGCTTTTATACTTAGCAACCTTTCTTTAAGAAGGCGTCGAGTGTAAGTCCTTCACTCGACACATTTGTACTTAGACATTTTTAAAGCTTCTCCACTGAGGCTTTGAGTGATAGTTAAACTATCAATGCTTTTTGGCCCCAGGCATTGAGTGATGTGTAGTCACTCAACGCTTTTGAACTTAGTCAATTTCCTTACTTCCTTGACCATGCTAACTACTTTCCAATCATACTGCTGATACTCTCAATCTGTCTAATCACATAATTATCTATATCCTGCACATGTAAACTTAGGCATATATCAAATACAGGTTTGTGTATATTATTGACTTGTGAGTTTTCTTCAAATCTAGGACATTGTGGTCAATGTACCCAACACTTTTCAATGTAAGCAATCAAGTAATCATCCATCCATACCATTCTATTTCGCAAACAATTTTTTATTATCTTTATTGCAGAAAATGTTTTTTCAACACTAGCTATTACAACTGGTAAGAGACAAGCCAACTTCAACAATCTGAAAACTAGCTTGTAATTATCATACTTTTTTATTCCACTATTTTTTGAAGGAGTCTACTGATTACCTTAACTTTTGAATATATGTTTAGTGATGTAGATCACATGTTAAAAATGTATATGTTATGTTGTCCTTTAAGTAACTACAACTATACTGGGGTATAATCATATGAATATATTTTGGCAAGTTGAAATATTTTTTTGTTTATCATAAGCAGTGAATTGATCCTTTGAGTCAAAATGAGCGACACAATTGCATGGAATTCAAAAAGATCAAGAAAGGTATGTCGATTGATAGACACTTTAGTCTCTTCATGACCATGGAAAGACAATCCTTGTCATATAAAATGGTGAACAGTTGAGTAAATTCTCTGAGAATTCTTTAGAGGAGGGGTTGAATAGAGATTTAAAAATATTTAAATATTTTACTTAAGTAATAAGAGTATTTTCAGATTTATATATACATCAGCTACAATGGAATAAGTAAATACAAGAAGTAAAGTGCAGAAAAGTAAACACTGCACATCACACAATAAAACAAAGGCATACCACAAAAGACACCAAAACCATAGTGGTTCCCCAAAATCTGGGTACATCCACTCTTCTACCATCGTAGTAAAAATACAATATTCTAGTGCCTGATTCTTTTGATAAGGAGACTCTCAGAACCAACAACTAGATCTATTGATAAGGAGGTCTTGAACCAAGACTAGATCTTTTGGTAAGGAGATCTTGAACCAAGGACAGAGTCTCTTGATAAGGAGACACTTAGAACCAATGACTGAATCCTTTGAAGAGAGATTCTAAAATCTCTATACGCAAAGTATAAGAAGAGGAGTAAGAAGTGAAAAGAGAAGTCTTCAAAGATGAGTTCCCTCTCAAAATTTTTTTGAGGATTTTAGACACTAAATGTTTTGGATATTTAGTATTTGATGAATCCTTGTTAGTAGAAGTTGCAAGGATCATATGCTCTTTTAATCCAAGTTATTCTCTAATTATCTATTTAAAATGTTGTTTAAGCAGCTAGAGGAAAAGAAGGAAGAAGAAGGCCGTTGTTGACTTCAGTTTTTCTAGTACTCTATAATTGTATCTCTATCTATTTTATCCCTTCTGAATTTTGGGTATATCAAAAAAATCTTGGTGATTTCAAATTTCTCCTCTTCATAGAAAATATCTTTAGAAGAAATAAAATTATATTTTTCTAAATCTTCTTTAATCTATCCCAACTTATTCTTCAAAATTCTTTTATAAAAACTCTTTTGAAATTAATGGAGAATTCTTTCCATTAAGCTTTCTTCCAATGACTCAAAAAATTTGAAAGAATTCCATAACAACTTCGTGGAAATAATGATGGATAGATCTCCCAAAATTTACATATTGAGTTCTATTCAATGCTGTGTCGACTTCAAGTAGAAGGTGCATCGAGAACTGCTTTAAGAATAATGTCTAATTGACTTAACTTTATAATCGACATTGCGTCGATATCATATCAATGCATGCATCATCTTTTGCCTTATAATAGCATAAACAAAGCTTCTATTGTTGCTCTGACTTCTATTTGAAGTGAAGTTAACTTCCAGTTGGCGTTGTGTCAGCTTCATATCGACACATATTGACTTAACTTGTATTTCTTTTCAATTTCACTGTACCTGCCTCATGTCCATGACATAATTAACTTCCTAGGATATCTATGACTATATTACCCTCACTATACAACATGAGTAATAATCCTAGGTTGTAAAATCATTTACAAGCAAATTTGTTAAGTTAAATTACAAGGGTTTTCCCCAACAATCTCCCCTTATTAAGCTTAATAAATTTTACAATTTTTTAAAGTGATTTTACACAATAAAATGCAAAGGACATGAATAATTTATAGCATAAAATGAATAAATAAAAACAACAGACACAAGTATGAGTTGAAAACTAAAGACTCATATGAATTGGAAAACTTATGCAATGAATAGTGTCATCCACACTTTTTATCTGCAAGAAATTGTTAAAAAGCAATGTATAATTTCTTGGAGATCTTTTTAAGATTCTAAAAGTGAGCAGACCTTGTTTTATCTAGGTGTTCTTGAATATCATGAAAGATCCTGAATAATTTCTAAACTTCTGCCTCTGCATTATGAGATGCTGTATTAATGATAATTCCATGATTCATAATTTTTACAGATTGCTCATCGATTGACTCAAGACTATTTTTAAGAAATTCATCCCTTTGTTGGTCTTCAGCTCTAGATTCTTGGGTATTAGAGACCGATGCCTTTACAAAACTGATCATTCTCTCTTTATCAAATGTATAGGAAATATGATCATCCTTCTTGAAGGCAAGACCTTTCACCCTCTTATAGCAATATCTCGTAGCATCAACAATTTGAGCTTGAGGATGCTTTGTGACATAACCTTTGAGATTAAATATTGCATCATGTAATTTAACTAGAGGTTCAGAAATGACATCGTCCTTGGTATGTCTCTTCATAAGTTTATACAAAAATATTTTCTTCTTTTTAGCCAATTCCTTTTCAACATCTTCAACTTCAGCTACATGTGTTTCACTTATCTTATCAAGAGCCTTTTCTAACTCAAGATCCCTACACTCTTCCATTGTGATTTCATGAAGATCAGCTTCAAAATATGCCTTCTTGTAGAATTGATTCTCTTTGTATGTTTTTTTATGGGCTTATATATACTCCTTCTATTTTAGCAAAGTTTTTGTAGTACACCTTGCTGGAGACATAATATGAAGTTCTTGCATAGGATTCTATTTCTATGTCCGGGATCCTTCAGTTTTCTATTGAAGTATATCATCAAAGAAAAGCTCCCCCTGAGTGGTTGGCTCCCCCTAAGAGATAGGAACCATCGACCCAGCCTCAGGCTCTAGTACAAATAGATACAACCAGGACTCAATGGCTGGCTCTCCTTCTGAAATGTAAGGAGAACCAGGGACAACCATAATATAAATAATGACCATTTGTTTCTCTAGTATATTGTGAACATCATCAACCACTTCTTTATTTTAATCATGTTAGTGATCATCATCATCCACTAGAATTTTGTCAATGGAAATTAGTTAATCAGTAATATCTTCATCTTTGTTCTCAGAAACTCTATCATTCTCAAATTTCTTGGTTACTTCATCCTGTTTTTTAGAGGTCTCTTTATCCTCTGCTTCATTATCATGGCTCTGAGAAGAATTCCTATAACTGTTAGTAAAACTCCCACCTTATTTAGATCCTTAAAGAAGGATTTAAAGATTGTTGTAAGAATATGAGATTCATTGACCTGCTATTCTAGCTATTGCGTTGAGCCAAATAGGTCATTTATACGATCTTATAGTATTGTTATCTTATATGAGATATTTTCTGCGAATGTTAAGAACTATCTGGTGAACTCTGTAACTAGTTATGTCAGGGATTTGTCAAGATCACTCCTAATTTTTGATTCTATCAGCATTTTTGCCATTTGAATACCTACAAAAACACTCAACAACCAGGAGAGAAAGAGAATAAGAAAATAGAGAGCGGGGAAGATGAAGAGTTTTAAAGATGTATTATGTTATAACTGAAACTTGGAATCTTTAAATGATATGTTGAGATTTAGGGTAAAAGCAACGCACTTTAGGAAATAATCAACACAATTTTGGAAATCTTTTTGGGCACTGTTATGATTCAATGTTACATCGATTAGAATTCGATGTAACTTCGAGAATACTATATTAGACTTGCTGTCGATGCATGCATTTATATTGAAATTGGGTCGATTGAGTTCAATATATACTCTTCATAATTGCCTACTCTGGCCACTTTGTCGAATAAAAGTAAATGTTTGTTGACTTATATTTGATGTTACATCCAATACAAACTTAAAATTTTAAGTCTATGCTGTTTTTCCCAGAAATGTATTATTGTGAAAAATTTATTTTGTGCTTTCTATAATATTGTTTATTGAGCACCATCAAACATTACCAATGCATTGATCAAGTGCTTGTGCTTTTTTTCATTAAGTGGCTTTGTGAAAATGTCAGTCCTTTGACTCTTAGTGGACACATATTTAAGGGAGATTTTCCCTTTCTCTATATTGTCCCTGAGAAAGTTGTGTCTAATTTTAATATGTTTAGTCCTACTATGCAACACTAGATTTGAGGCAATTGCGATTGTACTTAAGCTATCACAAAAAATTATGGAGTTTGTGAAATTTAAATTATAATCAAACAATTTATTTGACATTTACAATATTTGTGTACAACAACTTCTAACAACTATAGATTCAACCTCAGCTATGGAAGTAGAGGCTGAGGTTTTCTTTTTATTGAACCAGGAAATCAATCTAGCACCTAAGAATTTCATATTCCTGAAGTGCTTTTCCTATCTAGTCTATATCTATCAAAATCTGCATCTGAGTATCCATATAACTCGGATTCAGATTATGTTGGATACCACAACCCATTTTCTAATGTACCCTTAAGATATATTAGAAATCTTTTTATAAAGATCAAGTGTAATTCTTTGGGGTCAATCTGGAATCTTACACATACATATGTGGTAAACATTATGTCTGTCTACTAACTGTAAGATAGAGAAGAGAGATAATGATTTCTCTATAGGTTTTCTGGTCAATGGATTGGCTTGATTCATCTCTATCAATAACAACATTGGTATCCATAGGGGTTTTTTTGGTGGAGGAATTTTTCATCCCAAACTTTTTGATTAGTTCTTTTGTGTATTTAGACTAGGATATAAAGATACAATCATCACTTTGTCTCACTTGGAGGCCAAGAAAAAATGATAACTCCCCTATGCTACTCATTTCAAACCTTGACTGCATTACATCAGTAAACCTATTGCAAAGTCCCGGGTCTGTTGAGCTAAAGATAATATCATCCACATAGATGTGTACTATCAGTAATTATTATTTATGTGTTCTAGTGAATATGATTTTATCCACCTTTTCTCTTATAAAGGATTGTTTTGGGAGGAAAGTGGATAAGTTTTCATATTAAGCTCTTGGAGCTTGCTTTATACCATATAATGCTTTGTTTAATTTATAAACATAAGAGGGAACAAATGGATTGATAAAATGTGTAAGTTATTCTATATAGACATTTCATGAAGACTGGTATTGAGGAATGTACTATTGACATCCATTTGATATACTTTTATTTTCATATGAGTTGCATAGGCAAGGAATAACCTAATTACCTCCATTATGACAACTAGTGCAAATATTGATGGTTTAGTTGATTCTGATGAACAACTTGAGGATAAAAAACTCAAATCAGAGGATTAGATACAAGATGTATTTTTTTCTTTTTGGATATTTGAAGGTCTTCCTTGTGTTAACCACACGAGTATACTTTTCATGTAACTTTTATTATGAATGAAAGATATGAGTTTACCTTCATTCCCTTATTGCACTTCTTTCAATGTCAAATTGTTGATATTAATCTGTACGATTTAAATAACTATGTTCGCGACGAATACCACACTCCTCTTCTTTCTTGACTGATGTTGAATAGCTTCTTGTAATGTAAGTCACAAGATGATAATAATCCAAGTTTCATTTGAAAACAAAGAACTTTCCAGCCTGTCAAGAAAACCGCTTTAACCATTGAGCAATAATTCCTCAACTTGAGTTCGATGGATTGTAACCTGGAAGATTAGTCAATCAATATGTATTAATAGCCATAATATCCGCAATTCTATAAGAAGTGAGCGAGGGGTTACAAAATAGGAGATTAGGATGCGGAGCTAGCTAGATGGGCTTATTCTTCTCGTAAAACTCCCATAATGGAAAAATATGCTAAAATTAATCCTTCAGAGGAATTTAGTAATGAAGCATTGAGTACCATAATGCAAATTGTTGATAGTCATGACATTACCACTATATAAGTTCATACCATATATTTCTAACCGTGCTGACCGCCTAAATGTCTTGTTCAAAGATAAAATTTATCATGAGTCCAGAACATCTCCATTATTGATTATATTTTTGGCTAATCGATCAGGAAGTTAAGAGAAACTAATCGCCTGTAAGAAGAAGCTCAATACTAGATAAATTTTTTTTAGTAATATGGCATTTTTTACAATAAAAAAAAGGACCGATAACCATATTATTGAATATTAATGAGCTCTAACCGTAGGTCTGGCCACATCAGGCATATTTTTACTTTACAGAAGTTCGTTCGCGATGGACAAGATATGCTCAAATTACAATCCCCAATTAAATATTAGGCATCAAGGTCACCTTTATAAAGATGAGATAACTTGGTGAATTGATAATGCTAACCGCACAGGTAGTTTACAATCTAGAATAACCAATTGGGCAGGTGCACACAGAACAACATTTCTTTCCTCAAGAGGCCATCAAAGTTATAATCTTCTCCAAATATGCAAACTGGGCTGTTAAAAAAAAGCTAACCACAGAAACTAAGAACTTGAGGGCTACAGACTAGAGCGACCAATTGGGCAGGTGTGTATGGAGCAGCAATGCTTTCCTCAAAAGTTCACAAAAGTTGTAAGGTCACCACCTAAATGCATGATAGAGCTGATCGATCACCTAGACTTCAACTAGATAGAGATGCGTGTTAGATGTTAGCGGGTATCCTCAAGGAAACAAATGGATTGTACTCTCCAAGATGATCAGTCGGGCAGGTGCGCATAAGACAACATTGCTTTCCTCAAAATATCATCAGGACTGTTCCATCCCAGCAAGCCAATAGGATCAACTGCTCCCATGCCTAGGGTTATAGACTAGGTTTATTAATCGAGCAGATGCACATAGGGCAACATTGCTTTCCTCAAGTGATCAACAGAGATGTGAGCCCCCTTATAAGCACCATTTGAGAGTACCAAAGGGTGCTCGAGTGTTAGAGGCTATAATGATCACATGCGCAGGTGCATGTACATCCACATTACTTTTCTTAAGAGATCATTAAATCTGTAATGATATCCCTATCAAAGCATGGTAGAGCTAACAGACACCTAGACCTTCCTTGATGTAGAGGTGTGTTAGATACCAATAGGGATCCAAAATCCTGAAGTCCTCTGGAATAGATGGATTGATAAAACATGGAAGTTGTTCGACATAGACCTTTTATGGAGAGTGTCATTGAGGAATGTACTATCGACATCCATCTAATATACTTTAATTTTCTTATGAGTTGCATAGGCAAAGAATAACCTAATAGCCTCCAGTTTGATAACTAGTGCAAATATTGATGGTTCAGTTGATTCTAATGGACAACCTGAGGCTAAAAAAATCAAATCAGAGGATTAGATACAAAATATAATTTTTTTCTTTTTGAAGATTCGAAGGACTTCTTTTTGTTAACCGAACGAGTATACTTTTCATGTAAATTTTATTATGAATGAAAGATATGAGTTTACCTTAATTACCTTATTGCATTTCTTTTAATGTCAAATTATTGATATTAATTTGTGCGATTTAAATTACTATGTTCGCGACGAATACCACATTCCTTTTCTTTCTTGACTGATGTTGAATAGCTTCTTGTAATGTTAGTCGCGAGATGATAATAATCCAAGTTTCATTTTAAAATAAAGAACTTTTTATCTTTTCAAGAAAACCGCTTTAACTACAGAGCAATAATTCCTCAACTTAAGTACGATGGATTGTAACCTAGAAGATTATGTTGGGTATTGTATCCACAATAACCCAGATTTGTGTGAAGTCACCCCTAAACTTAGATGAATTAAGTTTGTATTTGATGCTATCTTTTAGTTGAGTGCTTGCAGGTCAACATTGCTAAGTGTAGAACAATGTCAGTTTACAATGAGTCAGTAAACACAAGACCATACAATGTAATCCCTCATTGTGTGATCCATGGCGTTGACTCGTGTGTAACCTCTCTATTGGGATGAACTTCATTTTCAAGTACTAAAGAAATGGAAGAAGGGAAGGGTTGCTGGTTTCCAATAAAGAAGAAAAGAAATTTTTTCCAAAATTTTCCTAAGTCCATTTCTCAAGAAATTGAAGACTATTTCTCGAGAATTCAAAGTCTATTTCTCGAGAAAGCATAGCTGTTCTCGAGAAACCATAAGACTTCTCGGGAAATTGTCTGAAAATACTCTAAGTCCTTTTCTCGAGAAATGCCATGTAGATTTCTCGAGAAGTCAAGTTAGTTCTCGAGAAATGCAAAGGAGTTCTCGAGAAGTCGAAATCATTTATCGAGAAGCAAAGTCTTTTTCTCGAGAAATCAATTCTTTCTCGAGAAATCAACGCATCAGTTTAAACAATTTTGTGCTAAGTTTATTTCTCGAGAAGCCATATTATTTCTCGAGAAAGCAATTAATTTCTCGAGAAATCATTTTCTTCTCGAAAATCTGGCTCCAGCTCTAAAAATGCGCTAAGTTACTTTCTCGAGAAATATTCTTCTTCTTGAGAAATCAATAATTTTCTTCACAGAAATTTCTTCAAGTATTTTCAAGAGAAGCCAAGTCATTTCTCGAGAAAGCCGTTAATTTCTCGAGAAATCTACTTCTCGAGAAATGGACTTGTAGATTCTTCTTTCTAAATATTCTGACGTGAATAAATTATTCTAAGTTAATGATGATTGATATATATATTCTTTTCAATCAGATTCTCTAACCCTAATTACAAGAAGAATTATTCAGTAATTAGAATTGCTCTTTCTAAATTTGGGAGAAGCCGCACGTCACTATCGCCGTTCTTCTCTACCGCTAATCTCTTGATCCAGCGATTCGAAAAGAGAAATGATTTGATAGATCCAAGATTCAAGATTCTTCAACATCTATTTGATCGGGTCGGATCCTAGATTTCAGATCAGCCTTCTCGATTTTCTTCCTCAACCTTCTTCATCAAGTTTTTCAATTTTCATGAAGGAAGACCCTTGAAGTTTTCAGATCTGGAAGTATAAAGTTTTGTATTGTACTTGTAAAATTTATTTTAACACTTGTAGGAGATTTGTCTCCAAGATTGTAGGAAGTTTATTCTTTCGAGTATAGATTCGTTGGTGGATCGAGTTTATAGATCCGGTTTATGGATCGAGTTTGTAGATCCGGTTGTGGATCGAGGTATATGAGAGGTTGTTTTTCAAGGTGTAGGAGTGTTACTCCAAGGTGTAAGATTGTTATAATCTGAGAAAGGTGAAGTAGCCGAATCTTACCCTTCGTGGAAGATAGGCGAGGCGGGATAGTGGACATACCCAATACGGGGAACCACTCTGTGTTTGTGTGCTTCAATTTTTAGATATTTTTATTCCGCAAAAAGACACAAACATCACCTTTTCAGCCCCTCTAGGTGATTTAGTTTGAAGCTAGATACTTTCAATTGGTATCAAAGGGGTGTTTTGTTCGATAAGGCTAACACCTTAAAAAGGATCCCTGATGTAGCGTTTAGAGATTCTGCATATTCACCATGGATCGAAGCAAAGACATGTCATCCATGAAGCTACTGGTGTGCACAAAGTAAAAAATTTCCCATGTGGAAAGAATGAGCACGGTTCTACATGGAAGCTGCTGATCCAAGTATTTTCCAGATAGTGGAAGAAGGACCACACATACCTACACAGGCTTCTATAATAAATCCAATAATTATGATTCCCAAGAAGATGATGGATCTCACCAAGGATGAGATTTTCTTAGTCTCCCTCGAAAAGAAGGCAAAGAATATCATCGTACGTGCTGTGGACGATTCAATGCTCCAGAACTTATTCCACTGCAAGTTTGCCGAAGAGATGTAGGACTGTCTTATTGTCCTAATGGAAGGTACTGAAGAAGTGAGAGACGATCACAGATCGTTGTTGAACCAGGAGTATGAAGCCTTCAAGCAAGGTGCGAATGACTCCATAATTGACAGTTTTGAGAAGTTCTACAAGATAGTCAACGACCTCAGGAACTATGACCGTGAATTCACTCATGGTGAACTGAACTACAAATTCCTCAGATCCTTGATAAAGGACTGGCATACAAAAGTTGTTGCCATCAGAGAATTTGGGAAGTTGCCAGAGATCGACCCTCAAAATATTTTCGGCAAATTGCTCTCCTACGAACTCTAAATAAACACCAAAAAGAAGGAGGAGCAAGCAAACCGATCTTCAAGAAAAGAGAAGTCTACAGTCCTAAAGGTTGAAGGTTTAAGTCTAAAGCCGTGTCACCTATAAGGACACGAGCTCCTAACACTCCTAAAGACTCTGAGCCCAGCACATCAGGATCCGAGCTATAAGTCGGAGAGTTCTCCCTAATCTCCAAGCAGTTCAAGAAGCTGCTGAGCAAGAGGAGACAAATGAAAAATAAGTCATTCTCTTCAGATTCCAGGAGATCACATCGTGACGGTGATCGTGCTAAGAAAAGCTACAACAAGGAGGACAAGTATAAATATAAACCGAACAAACAGTTTTCCTCTGATGTTGTTTGCTACTGTTGTAATAAAACATGTCACATAATTGCGGAGTGTCCTTACAAGAAGAAGGACAGCTCTAGGAAGGACGAGAATAAATACTTCAAAGGGAAGAAGAGAGAAGAAAAGAACTTCGTCGCCAAGAAGTCGAAGACTCTCAACGATAGTGACTCAAGTGAGTCGAGCTTTAAAAACGAAGAAGCTTACTTCGGACTTATGGCTCAATCTGACGAGGAAGTGGGAGACTCTAAGTACCGCGGGAAGGTAAACTCGCACACGATACTCTCTGAATTTGAAACGTCCTTGAATGGTCATAATGGCTACTCTTTTGAAGAGGAAGGTTACTCTGAGTTGATGGCTCAGCACGAGAATCTCTTAAAGGCTTTTGACAAATGTCGTAAGGTAGTCAAAAAGCAGTTAAAAGAGATTGTCTCCCTCAAGGTAGTGGAAACAAATCTGAAGGAGGAAATTACAAAATTACTTCCTCTCAGAGATGAAGTACACTCCTTGAAAGAGAAACTCAAGTGCTCTGCTTAGACGTTAATTCTAAAAGAGAAATATCTTGATGAGCTGGAAGAAAATCTCTTGGTAGAGAGCAAACTCGTTGAGAGCTACTCTAAGTCAAAGACTATCCTCCCTCTCATTGATGAGTTTTCTAATCAGAAGAAGGGAAGTGGTCTTGGACACCAGGTGAAAAAAGGTAATGATGCTAAGAAAGCCTCTGCCAAAGAGAAAGGGAGGCCCCTCTTGGTCAAACCTCGTTTAAGAAGGCAATCTTCCCAATGAACAAGTTTGGTTTTGAGTCGTCCTATGGGTACTATACTCGGCCTACTCATGTAGATCAAGGAATAAATACTAGGGATGGACCCGTCCCCATGAATTTTGTGCCAACGTGTTCAAAGCACCTTACGAAGAAATTCAGTTGAAAAATTATGGTCAATATGTTCATGGTCATAACATTAAGAAGGCACCTAAAGTCAAGCCCGATGTACAAAAGGAAAAAGAGATGCAAAAACCTTATGTATGCTGCAATTATGAGGCATCCACCTCAATGTATGGTGCCCCTGCCAGACCTAAGTCTCAAAAGGTAAAGCAGGAGTACCCGAGAAGGTACAACATGTTTGACTTTTGGTGTTGCGGCAAAGTTTGTCACTTTGGCGTAGATTGCTGGTACAACCCGCCAATTTTGTAACTCCACGAGTTAGCTATGCGAGACCGACCACTCGCAAGGCTAATACTCCTAGGGGGAGTATGTTGACCAGGAACAAAGGACCCAAATACATTTGGGTTACTAAGGTAAACTGATTTATTTTTGCAGGAACGTCCAAAGGTCAATAGAACTCCAATCTGGTATTTGGATAGTGGATGCTCTCGGCACATGACCGGGACAAGAAGCCTTTACGTGATTATACCCCAGTCAAAGACGGACCAAAAGTTATCTTTGGAGGTTCATACAGGGGAACAACAAAAGGTTATGGTATGATTTCCAACGACATAGTCTCTTTCACAGACGTGGCTTATGTTAAAGGATTATACCATAATCTCAAAAGAAGAGTTCAACTATGTGACAAAGGCCACATCATTGAGTTCTGCAAGGACAAGTGTTTGATAAAGTCGTATGCAAATTGGGAGACGGTCTTAACAGGCACTCAGAGCAAAAATATTTTCTGTTTAAATTTCCTTTGCTTAGACAATTCTACCCTAGTTAGTTTTATTGAAAAAGATAGTGCGTCTCTTTGTGACCAATGACACAAGAGATTAGCACATATTAATTTCAAAACCTTAAACATGTTATTTTCTCACTACTTAGTGCTCGAGGCCACCAAAAATTAGTTCCTTAAAGAGAGTCTATGTCACTCCTGTCAAATGGGTTAGCAGACACGGGCTACCTTCAAGGGTATTGCTGAAAAGTAATCTTCACGAAGCTTATACTTGCTTCATATGGACTTATTCAGTCCTATGCCTATTCACAGCTTAGGAGGTAAGGTCTATACGTTAGTGATTGTTGATGACTACTCGCGTTTCACTTGGGTGTTCTATCTGAAACACAAGTCAGACACCTTCGACTCTTTCACTAATTTTGTCCAGCAAATTCAGAATAAATTGGACTGCTTAGTGGTCAAAATCAAAAGTGACCAAGAAACAGAGTTCGAGTCTGGTTCCATGAAAAAATTTTGTGAAAGCCAAGGTATCTTTCATGAGTTTTCCTCCCCGCGCACTCCATGGTAAAATGGAGTTGCTAAGAGAAGGAATAGAACCCTGATTGAAGCATGTACAACTATGTTGAACGATGCTTCACTTTCAGAGTACCTCTGGGCCGAAGTAGTCAACACTGCTTGTCACGTGCAAAACAGAGCACTCATCAACAAAAGTTATCGTAAGACCCCCTATGAGCTATTTAAGGGCAGAAAACCGACTGTGTCTTACTTTAGAATCTTTGGAAGCAAGTGCTTTGTACTTAATAATGGAAAGTATTACCGCATAAAGTTTAGTGAAAAGCATTGAAGGTATTTTTGTAGGATATAGTATCCATAGTAAGGCTTATAAGATTTTTAATAAGAAAACACTGGTTGTAAAAGAGTCTATAAATATTGTATTTGATGAGACTAACATGCTTCATAGTAGCTCATCTAGTGTTATTGGTACAGATGCAGGTACCAGGTTCAAAGAGCTTAGCTTGGACAAACCAGTCAAAGAAGACATTTAAAGCTCTGTAAAGATCGTTGATCCAGGCTTGGTGGATGAAGAACCACTAGAGGAAGAATTGCCTCAACCTATAGAGGTTGCACAAGATGGTGCAGGTCCTGCTGAAGGAAGGGAAAGGAATCTAGGGTTCTGACACCTAAGAGATCACCTAGCTGATCTAATCATTGGAGAGTCGGGAAACGGTGTGAGAACCAGAAGAGGTACATCTAACGAGATTTTGTATCTAAGCTTTCTGTCTCAGATTGAACCGAACAAGTTCAAGGAAGCGAACAAATATGCCTCTTAGTTAATGGCAATGCAAGAGGAGCTCAGCCAGTTTGAACGATGCAAAGTCTGGGAGCTAGTGCCCAGGCCAAAGGGACAGAATGTGATCAGCACCAAGTGGATATTCAGAAACAAGCTGGACGAAAATGGAGTAATTATCAAGAACAAAGCCAGGCTTATATCGCAAGGTTATAGACAAGAAGAGGGGATGAACTTAGACCATACATTTGCTCCAGTAGCTCGACTCGAGGAGATCAAGTTATTTCTTGCTTATGCTGCCCTCAAAGGCTTCACCGTCTACCAAGTGGACTTGAAATCAGCATTCCTCAATGAGGATCTGAAAGAGGAATTATATGTAGCACAAACCCCAGGTTTTGTCAATTCTCAATTCTTTGAACATGTTTATTTTTTAAATAAAGCCCTATATGGTTTAAAGCAAGCTCCCCGAGCTTGGTAAGAGACGTTGTCTAGCTTTCTTCTTAAGAAGAAGTTCACAAGGGAAAAGATATATAAGATATTATTTCATAGGGAAGTTAAAGGCAAGATTTTGCTAGTGCAAATCTATGTCGACGACATCATATTTGGCTCAACAGAAGACAACCTTTGCAAAATGTTTTATAAACTTATGCAAGGGAATTTTGAAATGAGCAGTATGGGTGAGCTGAAGTATTTCTTAGGACTTATGGTGAAGCAATCTGAAGAAAGAATTTTCATCACTCAAACAAAGTTCACCAAAGAGCTTTTTAAGAAATTTAGAATGGAGAGAACAACCTCGATGAGGACTCCAATAGGTTCAACTGTGTCTCTGGACAAGGATGAGAAAGGAAAACCTTTTTATGAAACCAAGTACAAAAGCATAATTGGATCCATGCTCTACCTGACTTCCAGTAGACCAGATATAATGTTTTCAACATATGTATGCACTAGATATCAAGTGAACTCTAAGGAATCTCATTATGTCGCTGCAAAGCGGATTTTAAGATACCTTAATGGTACACCCAATCTTGACTTATGATACCCAAGAAGTAATGATGTCGAGCTAATTGGCTTTTCAACAGCTGATTTTGCAGGAAGTAGGGATGATAGGAAAAGCACATCTGGGACGTGCCAATTCCTCGGAAGACGACTTATCTCTTGGAGCAGTAAGAAGAAAAATTGTGTGGCAACATCTACTGCTGATTCATAGTATATCTCTGTGGGTAGTTGTTGCGCACAACTTCTTTGGATAAGGAATCAACTTGAAGACTATAATTTGAAGTTCAGAGAAATTCCAATGTATTGCGACTCTTCCAACGCAATAGCTATCGCCAACAATCCAGTATCCCACAGCCAGACCAAGCACATCAAAGTACACTACCATTTCATATGGGAGCATGTGGAGAATAAGTACATAGCCCTCAGCTATGTCCCGACGGACAAGCAGGTGGAAGATATTTTCACGAAGCTGCTGGACGAGGTCAAGTTCTCCTTTTTTAAGACAGAACTTGGCATGCTCAATATGGGATCCTGAAGTGATCATATATAAAGTCAAGGAAAAATTCAAAGAAGATCTTGTATTTCTCGGAAACTTGTGTGGATTTCTCGAAAATAAGTTTGATTTCTCGGAAAAAGGACTTCTTTTTCTCGAGAAATATTTGATTTCTCAGAAAACAGAGTGGATTTCTCGAAATCCCCTATATTTCTCGAGAAAAGATTTCTGGATTTCTCGAAAGCCTCCATATTTCTCGAGAAACATTTTTGTACTTCTCGGAACATTATTCTTATTTCTCGAGAAAAGACTTATGGATTTCTCGAAAGGATAATTTTTCTCGAGAAATGCCCTAATACGACAGGACAAATTTCTGAGGAAATTCAACCGCCGTTCCAAGTACGCTTCTCTTAATTCTTTGAAATTTTCAATTTTATATAAATAGATGTCCATAGAAATCCAAATCCACAAATTCGAATAGCCTCTCCCGAGAAAACTCTTTAGTTCTGCCAGAGCATTCAACCGTCTCTCTCGCAAAATCCACCACCTCTTCTCCGGCAAATCAGAAATTTCTCATTCTCTACAATCGATGGCTCAATCTTCCAAGATCAATGTGGGCAATGAATTCGTTCGCGCAGGCATAGAGAAAATTTCAGACGACTTCAAGAATGTTCTGCTACTTCTGGAAGCCGCTGACCTCACCTTTATCCTAGAACATCCCTATAGGGTGTTGTTACCTTAAGGTGGGGAGTTTTTCAGAAATGCCAAGGTCAAGAGGTCTGGGAAATTGCTGAAGAGCTCAGTCAGAGACATCAAGATCAAATTCAAGCCATCTTCATTGACAGAGTTCCTTAGACTTCCATCAGTTAAGGAGGAAGAATATTTGGAAGAAGGTGATTACTCTAGAAAATTTTCCTTTTGTGGTCTTCCTCTGTCCATCACCTCAGTTAAAAGACAGAACATGTCAGATAAAAGTAAACTTTTGGCCGACATTCTAGGCAAGGTTATTCTATGAAAAACAGGGTCTATTGGATATATTTCTTCAGATTTCTTTGATATGATGACTGCTATAGTATGTAGAAAGAGATTCCAATGGGGATACCTATTATTTGAGAAGATTAAAGAAAGCTTGAAAGCACCAAATTTTAGAAGAATTATTTTTCTGTACTTGAATCAAGCTCACCTAGAAATCTTTGGCATTTCCAAAGGTATGACAATTCACCACCGGAAGAAAATATCTATTTTCTTTATCCATAGATGGGAGATCAGAATCCCAAGGCCAAGCCAAGCTCCTCCTCACACTCATACTGTCACATCTCTACCCGTCAAGAAGAATATAATAGAGGGTCCGGCCGGGGCCCCACACCATATTCCACAAACAGGCGGAGACGCTACGAAATAATATCATAACCACGCATCCTAACACAGAGCATTTTAGCGGAAGCTTCACGGTTGAATAATTGAACTCAAGATACATAACATTGTCCACTAAAACTTAGAAATATATATATACATCACAAGAGTCTGGCCTTAAGGCCTTACAACAGTTTCTCTTTACAAGAGTGTGGATTACAGACATCGGCACGCAGGCCGGCCACACATGAACAAAAGAAACAAAACAATGCCTTCTAGGGCAGCAGCGCAGCTTTGGGCTTCAGCCCGCTAAGTCCTGCTCGGACCAGCACCTCCAGTACCTGTAATAACCAATCCACCAAGCGGTGGCAAACAGGGCAACGGTCAGCATTCAGCTGACCAATTATAACGACCCTGCCCCTGGCACGGGGCAGCGGAATTCCATCCCTGCATAGCAATCTTCCAATATGATATATAGCAATTCAAGCAAGACGTGCACGCTCGCACAGTCACATATCACAAACGCCGGCACGACGGCCCGACGCTCCGTGCACTCAGGGCACATTATCAGTGTTCCACACCACCGTTCAGAGGTCCCAGACATAACGGTTCAATATGAGCATTCTAGTCTGATCGGCTCACAGGCCGTCGACTCTCGCTATGTGATCCTAACAGGGTCTTAAGCACCCAAGGTTAGACAACCATAACGCGGGTACAGATCCACCTTTCCCGTTGCTCACATCGTCAGACTCACGCCTGGACTGACGCGGGTACAGTTTCACCTAGCCCGTTCCACGTTTCCTAGTTGCAGCCCCACGACTCAACCTCATACAACGTAGCAACTCTCGGCTACAAGAGAGTCCAACTCTCATAATTCCTGGACTTTCTCCAGTACTTTACCCATCATGCCTACAAGCAAGAATCACAGAGTCTTCTCCGATATGCAAACAAGCATCACTAATCCAGACCATGTCCAGATGGGCTTCACACAGCATGCCTAGATCCGTACTCCAATTCCGAACTCTAACAAGGGGGACTTCACATATCTACCCCAAGGGATGCCACAACCCACCGCACACTCGCGGGGAAGGGTTTTCCCTATGCAATGCAGGAATTAAGGACTTCACATGTCCAAGTAGGAAATCGTTACCCTAGGAGTTCGCTTCGGAGCCATGGAGAGAAATTTGAGACGGATGAAAGCCTTCGCAGCAGCGTTGCCTTCGCAAATCCGAACTCGGCTCGCGATTTGGACCACCGTAGCTCCACCGGCAGCCGGACTCCACTCCTTCTTCCTCACCTTGCTCTCACCTCTCTCTTAAACTTAGAAAGAGAAGATGAAACTCAAAATGAGCCTTTCCTCCTTCTTTCCCGGCCTTATCAGCCCAGGAATGATCCCCAGCCACAGGATCCTCTTTAAGGAAAATGAACGGCCAAGATCTGCCCCAAAATATGGAACTTTTTGGCCGACACGACCTGTGATACGCCCGTGTCACAAGCCGTGTACCCTTAAGCAGCACACGCGGCATTCGCACCGACTAAAAATTACCAGAACACGGGCATCGACACGCCCGTGTCGAACTTGACACGCCCGTGTCGGTCATGTGACACGCCCGTGTCACACCTGTTATACGGTACTCAACGAGCGTTAAATCCAGTCAGAGCAGTACATGGGTAGGCACACGCCCTATGACACGCCCGTGTCAAAACTGACACGGCCGTGTTCAAGCCTTGGTTCCGGGCCGTGTATATTTCTGACTCGATACGGCATTTTATTGAGTGACACGCCCTGGGACACGCCCGTGTCGAAGGCCGTGTCCCAGGCTCGACTATCGTCGACCTCCGATCGTCGACTAACCTGAACACGCCCTGGGACACGCCCGTGTCCCAGGCCGTGTACCCCGACACGCCCTGGGACACGCCCGTGTCCCAGGCCGTGTTAAGCAACCTGCACCTCAATTCCAATTTTGAGTCTTTTTGGGGTGTTACAACCCTCCCCTCCTTAATAAAATTTCGTCCCGAAATTTGCAGACAATAGGGAGAAAAAGAACAAAACATTTATATGTTTCTATTACATATATAACGAGCAAACAAGTTACGAAAATAACTCGGGAAACTCGGCTTGCATGGTCTGCTCACGCTCCCATGTTAGCTCTTCTCGGCCACAATTGTCCCACCGGACTTTGACCATCCCGATCACCTTGTTCTGCAACTGTTTCTCGGCTCGATCCTCGATCCGTATAGGCTTCACCTTTGTTGTTAGCCCATACTCAACCGACACTCGATCATTGCCAATTACTTGAGCTGGATCCTTGATTGCTTTCCGTAGCACCGAGATGTGAAACACATCATGCAATCCACTCAATTCCGATGAAAGAGCTAGCCGATAGGCGGCTTCCCCAACTCGCTCCACCACTTCAAACGGACCAAGGTATCGCGGACTTAGCTTTTTCAACCGCCGAATCCGAGATACGCCTTTGAAGGGCTTAATCTTTAAATAGACCCAGTCACCCACCGCGAACTCCACGTTCCGGTGCTTAGCATTGTAATACTTGGCTTGCCGATCCTGGGCTATTAGGAGCCTCTCTCGAATAGAGCGTATTGTTGAGGTAGCATCCTCGACTTCCTTTTTGCCTAAAAGTTTAGTCTCGCCAGTTTTTTCCCAAGCTAGCGGTGTACGACACTTCCGACTATACAGCGCTTCAAACGGGGCCATGCCTATACTCGCTTGATGGCTATTATTATAGGCAAACTCCACCATAACAAGATTCTCTTCCCAATTCTTACCGAAGTCCAGGGCGCACATACGGAGCATATCCTCCATCGTTCTGTTGGTACGTTCAGTTTGGCCATCCGTTTGAGGGTGAAAAGCCGTACTGAATGCTAACTTCGTGCCCAACATCTGATGAACTAATCTCCAATCTTTCGAAGTAAAGCGCCCATCTCGGTCACTTACGATGCTCCGGGGAACACCGTGCAATTGAACAATCTGCTCCACATAGAGCTTTGCCAACGTTTCCACTGAATCGTCCCGCTTGTTCGGTATAAAGTGAGCCACCTTTGTCAACCGGTCTACAATCACCCAGATTGAGTCATGGCCACGCTGAGATCTCGGCAATCCGTGCACGAAATCCATAGAAATATCCTCAAACTTCCATTGTGGAACCGGCAACGACTTTAGGAAACCACTCGGCCATTGACATTCTGCCTTTACCAAAGCACAAGTGCGACATTTAGCCACATACGCGGGTAAGTCCTTCTTTAAACCAGGCCACCAGAACAGTTTCTTCATGTCCTTGTACATTTTTGTGCTCCCAGGGTGAATTGAGTATTTTGTAAAGTGTGCTTCATATAGCAATCCTTCTCGCAATTTACCCGCACTAGGGACGCACAATCGGCCATCCTTCCGTAACAACCCGTCATCCCAGGAGAATTGATCACCAGACCCCTCCTTTGCATAGCGTTGGAGACTTTCATCCAACTCCGTTGCCCGCCGAACCCTGTCAGCAAGGTCATATTGAACCTCCAACCAGTTCACGCATGCAACAGTCGAAGAATCTCTTTCCACACAAGATATCTCCAAAGCTTCCAACTCCTGGATTAACCGCTCATCATGTATCCGCAACCAATTTGTCTGTACCGGAGTCCAACGACTCAAGGCATCAGCGACCACATTTCCCTTTCCGGGAACATAGTGAATGTCGAAGGTATAATCCTCAAGGAATTCCATCCACCTCCTTTGTCGCATATTCAATTCTTTTTGATCAAACAGATACTTTAAGCTTTTATGATCTGTATAAATATCCACTTTCACGCCATAAAGATAATGCTGCCACAACTTTAGCGCAAAGATCACCGCCGCCAACTCCAAATCATGGACGGGGTAATTACTCTCATGCACTTTCAATTGACGTGAACCATAAGCGATCACCTTGCCAAACTGCAGGAGAACGCAGCCTAAGCCGCTTCCTGACGCATCGCTGTATATTTCAAATCCATCTGTACAACATGGCGACGTCAAAACGGGCGCCGTGGTCAAACAATTCTTCAGCTCATCAAAAGCTCGTGCGCACTCCGGCATCCAAACGAACTTCTGGTCCTTTCTCGTCAACGTAGTCAGAGGCAAAGCAATCCGGGAGAAGTTCTCCACGAACCGTCTATAGTAGCCCGCCAGTCCAAGGAAACTCCTGACTTCGGCCACCGAAGACAACACTGGCCAATCACGAATGGCACTTATCTTAGCCGGATCCACCGCTATGCCCTCTCCACTTACCACATGGCCTAGAAAAGCCACCGACGAGAGCCAGAACTCACACTTCGAGAACTTGGCATACAGCTTATTCCTTCGCAAGGTATGCAATACTAATCGCAAGTGGTTTGCATGATCTTCCTCCGATTGTGAATATACAAGGATATCATCAATAAACACAATCACAAACAGATCCAGGTATTCGCGGAACGTTCGATGCATGAGATCCATGAAGACCGAAGGCGCATTACATAAGCCGAACGACATCACTGTGAACTCATAATGACCATAGCGTGTGCCAAACGCTGTCTTGGGAATGTCACCTTCCCTAATCCGCAACTGGTAATACCCGGACTTCAAATCCAACTTCGAATAGACGGTTGAGCCTGCTAGCTGATCGAACAAGTCATCGATCCGTTGAATTGGATACTTGTTTTTCTCCGTCAGCTTGTTCAGTTCGCGATAATCAATACATAATCGCAAACCACCGTCTTTCTTTTTCACAAAAAGAACAGGCGCGCTCCAAGGTGACATACTTGGGCGTATATATCCCTGCTCCAACAACTCTTGCAACTGAACTTTCAGTTCGGCCATTTCTTTTGGCGCTACCCGATACGGTGAACGGGCCACGGGTTTCGCACCCGGCACCAACTCGATAGCGAAGTCGATTTTCCTTTGGGGAGGTAACCCCGGAAGGTCCTTTGGAAACACATCCGCATATTCCGACACAATCGGCACTTCACTCACACTGGCCTTCGGCGCCACCGCCTCTATGAGTGTGAAGAACAACTCCGCACCCTTCCGAACTACCTTAACAACTTGGATAGCGGATAACAACATCCCACTCATCCCTTGCATACCAATGAACTTGGTCTCTTGTTCGGTATTTTGCCCAAGTGTGACCTCTTTTGAAGTGCAATCTATACAGGCACGCTGCTCTGAAAGCCAGTCCATACCAAAGATTATATCAAACTCTTTAATCGGCAATACTAATGTTTCCACCTTGAACTCCCGACTTCCTATCTTGACCTCAAGACCGCAAGATCGATCCGCGCACATCAAACATCCGTTAGGCAACAACACCTTTACACTGTCTGTCGTGGTCCGGATCGGCACCCCAACACGAAAGACAAAATCCTCAGACATGAACGAATGTGAAGCACTTGTGTCGAGCAGTGCTCGCGCCGGATACTCTCGTATAAGGACAAACCCTATAACATTACAATTAAAACAAGCACAGCACATCATAACAACAAGAACATTAAAATCTACGCGCACCTGTGACGACATCCGCCTGCTTAATGGCCTCCTGTTGTCCAAGGTTGAAGACCCTGGGCTGCGCGTGCGAGGCAGAAGACTCCACCACAGCCTTCCCCTTCTCCGCATAAGACGCTCCCGTCTTCTTATCACCCTTTGGAGGACCAAATCGGCATTCACGTGCGAAGTGTCCAACCTTCCCGCACGTAAAACAAGCACGAGATCCATACCCAGATGTATCCGTCACAGTCGCAGAAGGAGCTTGTCCAGAAGACTTCGACTTCTTGTTCCATCTCTTTCGGTAGCCAAACTTGTCCGGACGCGGCGGCTTAAACTCTGGCTTCACAACCGCCAAGTTTCCCTTTGCTTGCCCCCGTTTCATGTCCAGCTCCAAAGAACGAGCTGTACAGACTAAGGCTTGGAATCCCTGACTCACAGAACTCGAGAGCAAATACCGCAGCTCATCTCGCAGTCCTGCATAAAACCGATTAGTCTTACGCTCTTCTTCGGCGAAGATCGTGCCCGCATATCTTCCCAACCGGGTGAACTCATGCAGGTAGTCATCCACACTTCGATCTCCCTGCGCTAACCATTGAAATTCCATTTCCATCGATATCCTTTGCTGCACCGGCAGATGTTGTGCTAAGAACAATCGAGAAAATTCGTCCATGGTAACCTCTGCCAATTGCCTGCCATCCAGGTGATGCATTTCAATCTCATCCCACCACAATCGCGCCTCTCCTTCCAGTAGGAAAGTGGCTAACATAACTTTCTGTTCCTCCTCAACCTTGATAGCTCTTATAATCCTCTTGATTCTTGCAAGCCAATCCTCTGCTTGGGCCGGTGTACCCGCCCCATGAAACTGCGGAGGGTTGAAGCTCAAGCATTGCTTCCATTGTTGATCTGCTACCCGTGGATCAACTTCGGCTTCTACCGGTTCTTGCCGTACCCCAGCTTGCGTTGGCACCACTACAGGACGTGCCTGCCCTGCCTGCTGAGCATTCATCACCGCAAGTACCGTTTCCGTGATGAGACGGACTGTTTCAGCGGATGGAGGAGTTGTGGGCACCTCGGCTGGTGTCGCACTCTCAACAGAACGTTGTGGTTCGGATTGACCCGCAACACTTCTGGTCACCTATATGTGTAAAATACACAGATTAACGACCAATAAAAACGGCAACCATACAACAAGAATACACAAGTTCAACAAACAAGTGTATTTACATTCCTAAGTGGACAATCTTGAGTTCAAATTAAGTGTTATAACGACGGCACTAACACGTGCTCGCCACCTCTCAAAAGAATTCGTCCGCGAATTTGGAAGAGATCGACCAACAAGCTGATACCAAATTGTAACATCTCTACCCGTCAAGAAGAATATAATAGAGGGTCCGGCCGGGGCCCCACACCATATTCCATAAACAGGCGGAGACGCTACAAAATAATATCATAACCACGCATCCTAACACAGAGCATTCTAGCGGAAGCTTCACGATTGAATAATTGAACTCAAGATACATAACATTGTCCACTAAAACTTAGAAATATATATATACATCACAAGAGTCTGGCCTTAAGGCCTTACAACAGTTTCTCTTTACAAGAGTGTGGATTACAGACATCGGCACGCAGGCCGGCCACACATGAACAAAAGAAACAAAACAATGCCTTCTAGGGCAGCAGCGCAGCTTTGGGCTTCAGCCCGCTAAGTCCCGCTCGGACCAGCACCTCCAGTACCTGTAATAACCAATCCACCAAGCGGTGGCAAACAGGGCAACGGTCAGCATTCAGCTGACCAATTATAACGACCCTGCCCCTGGCACGGGGCAGCGGAATTCCATCCTTGCATAACAATCTTCCAATATGATATATAGCAATTCAAGCAAGACGTGCACGCTCGCACAGTCACATATCACAAACGCCGGCACGACGGCCCGATGCTCCGTGCACTCAGGGCACATTATCCGTGTTCCACACCACCGTTCAGAGGTCCCAGACATAACGGTTCAATATGAGCATTCTAGTCTGATCGGCTCACAGGCCGTCGACTCTCGCTATGTGATCCTAACAGGGTCTTAAGCACCCAAGGTTAGACAACCATAACGCGGGTACAGATCCACCTTTCCCGTTGCTCACATCGTCAGACTCACGCCTGGACTGACGCGGGTACAGTTTCACCTTGCCCGTTCCACGTTTCCTAGTTGCAGCCCCACGGCTAAACCTCATACAACGTAGCAACTCCCGGCTACAAGAGAGTCCAACTCTCATAATTCCTGCACTTTCTCCAGTACTTTACCCATCATGCCTACAAGCAAGAATCACAGAGTCTTCTCCGATATGCAAACAAGCATCACCAATCCAGACCATGTCCAGATGGGCTTCACACAGCATGCCTAGATCCGTACTCCAATTCCGGACTCTATCAAGGGGGACTTTACATATCTACCCCAAGGGATGCCACAACCCACCGCACACTCGCGGGGAAGGGTTTTCCCTATGCAATGCAGGAATTAAGGACTTCACATGTCCAAGCAGGAAATCGTTACCCTAGGAGTTCGCTTCGGAGCCATGGAGAGAAATTTGAGACGGATGAAAGCCTTCGCAGCAGCGTTGCCTTCGCAAATCCGAACTCGGCTCGCGATTTGGACCACCGTAGCTCCACCGGCAGCCGGACTCCACTCCTTCTTCCTCACCTTGCTCTCACCTCTCTCTTAAACTTAGAAAGAGAAGATGAAACTCAAAATGAGCCTTTCCTCCTTCTTTCCCGGCCTTATCAGCCCAGGAATGATCCCCAGCCACAGGATCCTCTTTAAGGAAAATGAACGGCCAAGAACTGCCCCAAAATATTGAACTTTTTGGCCGACACGGCCTGTGACACGCCCGTGTCACAGGCCGTGTACCCTTAAGCGGCACACGCGGCATTCGCACCGACTAAAAATTACCAGAACACGGGCATCAACACGCCCGTGTCGAACTTGACACGCCCGTGTCGGTCATGTGACACGCCCGTGTCACACCTGTTACACGGTACTCAACGAGCGTTAAATCCAGTCAGAGCAGTACACGGGTAGGCACACGCCCTATGACACGCCCGTGTCAAAACTGACACGGCCGTGTTCAAGCCTTGGTTCCGGGCCGTGTATATTTCTGACTCGATACGGCATTTTATTGAGTGACACGCCCTGGGACACGCCCGTGTCGAAGGCCGTGTCCCAGGCTCGACTATCGTCGACCTCCGATCGTCGACTAACCGGAACACGCCCGGGACATGCCCGTGTCCCAGGCCGTGTACCCCGACACGCCCTGGGACACGCCCGTGTCCCAGGCCGTGTTAAGCAACCTGCACCTCAATTCCAATTTTGAGTCTTTTTGGGGTGTTACACATACAGCTGGCACATTTGGTGCAGCTGCTGAGGGGGAGCCTGCTCCTTCAGTTCATGAAGTACCAGAGACAGAGGTTTAGACAAATTCTCTTACAGACCAGATTCCATTGAAAGTTGTTGATGATGTTGAGACAGTGGAGAAAGACAGTCTAGTTTAGTCTGATGATGAGCAGAGAACCGCTATACATGGGGGTGGCTTAGGTATGAATGTTGATTCCCCATCTGACCAAGATACTCTACTGGATACTACTACAGAGGTTATCAACAGAATGATTAAAAATCTAACTTCAGATGATCCCCTATTCTTCTCTCCTGAAGAGACTACTAAAAAGTCTCCTAAACAGATTCCTGAAGAGATTCATGAAGAGACTCCTGCAGAAACTCCAGAGAATTCTCAGCCCCAGGAACATATTGAGGGGGAGAATGTTGATTTGTTCTTTGAGGAAGAAGTCATTCCAGAACCTGCAGAACCTCCATTCAAAAATTTAGATTTATCTATACCTACTATTCTTGGAGAGGAAGGAGATATTATGACTTCTACCTAAAGAGGGAGAAGTACAATTATTATTGAAGAAATCCCAGTATGGACACCCCCATATCTACCTACTCCACCTCCTCCAGTTGATATTATTACTGAAGATACTCTGTTGGGTAAAATAGAATCTATGCTTACCAAGCAAAGAGAGTACTTTGATAAGTCTCTCAAAAAAGTTACTAATAAAGTATCTGCTCTAGAGAAAGAGATAAGCAGAGGATTTGCTGAAATTCAGCATAATACAGATGAATTTAAAAGACTACTGAACATTGGTGGCAAGGCCATAGACCACACTATAACTAGTGTTTGTCAAATCATGGAACAAGTTATTACAGTGGCAAACAATCAGATTCTATTGTTGAAGAAGACTAAAGAACAATACTTCAAAACTTGTGAGGAAATTGGAAAGTTCAAAAAAACTGCCATAAACACCCTCTCTGTAGAAGTCAGAAAGGGGGAGGATAAAGTTAAAAAAGTTCTAGAAAAGAAGGTGCTAGATATGCAAAGTTAATGGGATGATCAGTTGAAAGAGATTAATACAAGTGTGGAAAACCGGATTAAAGGTGCAAACTTATATACTTTTGAGACTACTATATGGGTGCATAACAAAATCTTCCCAGATTTTTAGATTGATCCTAATGAAGCTCCACCTCCACATCTTGATCCCAATGTATTCAAAACTACTTTCTCTCCACGGCCTGAGTTTCATGACATTCCTCCTGAATACTATTCTGATGCCTGGGCTGCTGAACAACCAGAGTTCCCTCAAGAACCACTTCCTGAAGTACAAGCACAGAAGAAAAGGAAATATGGTGAGGGTGCTACAGCTAGCAGATCTATTACCAGCCAAGGTGCTGCCAAAAGAAAAGAATAAGCATTTGCTGAAGTGTGGAGTCCAACCTCTAAATCTCACATTGTGGATACCTTGAAGTTTGTAGTGGAATATAATGAAAATAAAGATGATCACTACAGTCTTAAAGAGTGGGAGTTATATGAAAAATTTTTGACTAAGAGGAGGATCTATGATAGAGAATATGACAAAAATAATCGTGCTGCTCCTCCTCGACCTCCCAAGTACTACCCCAAACCTCTCAGCTATCAGAAAAGACAGCAAGAAAAGAAGGATAGATAACATCAACAGAAATTCAAATGAGTGGAGATTAGCTATAGTATAGCATCTTATGGATCTAGATGTGTCAATGGAAAAATTCTATACATATATGAAATTTTGAATTTTGATGATCCTATTAATTCTCTTCTGTCATTACATACTTTGTTTTTCTTGTTTGTCAATTCTTTAATTATCTTGATATAATTCACCTTAGTGTAGAGGGTTCTTACTTCTATAAATAGGGGAAAATTGTTGGGTATTGTATCCACAATAACCCAGATTTATGTGAAGTCACCCTTGAACTAAGATGAATTAAGTTTTTATTTGATGCTATCTTTTAGTTGAGTGCTTGCAGGTCAACATTGCTAAGTGTAGACCAATATCAGTATACAATGAGTGACTAAACACAGGACCATACAATTTAATCCCTCATTGTGTGATCCATGGTGTTGACTCATATGTAAACTCTCTATTGGGATGAACTTCATTTTCAAGTACTAAAGAAATGGAAGAATGGAAGGGTTGTTGGTTTCCAATAAAGAAGAAAAGAAATTTTTTCCAAAATTTTCCTAAGTCCATTTCTCGAGAAATTGAAGACTGGTTCTCGAGAAGTCTACGTCTATTTCTTGAGAAAGCATAGCTGTTCTCGAGAAACCATAAGACTTCTCGAGAAATTGTCTGAAAATACTCTAAGTACTTTTCTCGAGAAATGCCATTAGATTTATTGAGAAGCCAAGTTAGTTATCGAGAAATGCAAAGCAGTTCTCGAGAAGTCAAAATCATTTCTCGAGAAGCTAAGTCTTTTTCTCGATAAATCAAATCTTTCTCGAGAAATCAATGCATCAATTTACAGAATTTTGCGCCAAGTCAATTTCTCGAGAAGCCATATTATTTCTCGAGAAAGCAATTCATTTCTCGAGAAATCATTTTCTTCAAGAGAAATATGGCTCCAGCTCTAAAAATGCGCCAAGTCACTTTAACGAAAAATAATATTCTTCTCAAGAAATCAATAATTTTCTTCACAGAAATTTCAAGTCATTTCTCGAGAAGCCAAGTCATTTCTCGAGAAAGCCTTTCATTTCTCGAGAAATCTACTTCTTCTCGAGAAATGGACTTGCAAATTCTTCTTTCTAAATATTCTGACAGGATTTCAAATTATTCTAAGTTAATGATGATTGATCCATTAGTGAATCTTTCCTTAATGACTCATGACCGTTGAAGATGCTCTATATATATATTCTTTTCAATCAGATTCTCTAACCCTAATTACAAGAAGAATTATTCAGTAATCAGAATCGCTCTTTCTAAATTCGGGAGAAGCCGCACATTGCCATCGCCGTTCTTCTCTATCGCTAATCTATTGTTCCAGCGATTCGAAAAGAGAAACGATTCGACAGATCCAAGATTCAAGATTCATCAACATCTATTTGATCAGGTCGGATCCTAGTTTTCAGATCAGCCTTCTTGGTTTTCATCCTAAACCTTCTTCATCAAGTATTTCAAGTTTCAAAAAGGAAGACCCTTGAAGTTTTCAGATCTGGAAGTATAAAGTGTTTTATTGTACTTGTAAAATTTATTTTAACTCTTGTAGGAGCTTTGCCTCCGAGATTATAGGAAGTTAATTCTTCCGAGTGTAGATCCATTGGTGGATTGAGTTTGTAGATCCGATTTATAGATCGAGTTTGTAGATCCGGTTATGTATCGAGGTGTAGGAGAGGTTGTTCTCCGAGGTGTAGGAGCGTTGCTCCGAGGTGTAAGATTATTATAATCTGAGAAAGGTGAAGTAGCTGAATCCTACCCTTCATGGTAGATAGGCGAGGCAGGACAGTGGACGAACCAAATATGGGGAACCACTATAAATCTTTGTGTTTGTGTGCTTGAGTTTTTAAATATTTTTATTCCGTAAAAAGACACAAACATCACATATTCACCCCCTCTAGGTGATTTAGGTAGACGCTAGATACTTTCAGATTAGTCAAGCCAATCTGTATTACTAGCCATACTATCCGCAATTCTATAAGAAGTGATCCAGGGGTTATAGAATAAGAGATTAGGTTGCGGAGCTAACTAGATGGGCATATTCTTCTCGCAAAACTCACATAATGGAAAGATATGCTAAAATTAATCCTTCAGAGGAATTTATTAATGAAACATTGAGTACCATAATGTTAAATGTTGATAGTCATGACATTACAAGGATATAAGTTCAAACCATATATTTCTAACCGTGCTAACTGCCCAAATGTCTTGTTCAAAGATAAAATTTATCATGAGTCCAGAACATCCCAGTGTTGACTATATTTTTGGCTGATCGATCCGGTAGTTAAGAGAAACTAACCACCTGTAAGAAGAAGCTCAGTACTAGATAAAAATTTCTTGGGTAATATGGTAGTTTTTGCAATAAAAAGGATTGATAACCATAATATTGAATATTAATGAGCTCTGACTGTAGGTCTAGCCACATCAGGCATATTTTTTGCTTTACAAAAGTTCGTTCGTGATGAACAAGATATGGTCAAAATACAAGCCCCGATTAAATGTTAGACATTAAGGTCACCTTTCTAAAGATGAGATAACCTTGTGAATTGATAATGCTAAACGCACTGGTAGTTTACAATCTAGAATAAACTATTGGCCAGGTCCATATAGAGCAATATTGCTTTCCCCAAGAGGTCATCAAAGTTATAATATTCTCCAAATATGCAACCAATGTAATTTAAAAAAGCTTACCACAGAAACTATGAACTTGAGGGTTACAGACTAGAGTGGCCAATTGGGTAGGTGCGCATGGAGCAATATTGCTTTCCTCAAAAGTTCACAGAAGTTGTAAGGTCACCCCATAATTGCATGATAGAGTTGATCGATCACCTAGACTTCAACCAGATGGAGAAGTGTGTTAGATGTTAGCAGGGATCCTCAAGGAAACAAATGGGTTGTACTGTCCAAGATGATCAGTCGGGCAGGTGCGCATAAGAAAACATTACTTTCCTCAAAATATCATCAGGACTGTTCCATCCCAGCGTGGCAATAGGATCCACTGCTCCCATGCCTAGGGTTATAGACTAGGTTTATCAATCGAGCAGATGCACATAGGGCAACATTGCTTTCCTCAAGTGATCAACAGAGTTGTGGGTTCCCTATAGACACCTTTTGAGAGTTCCAAAGAGTGTTTGAGGGTTAGAGGCTAGAATGATCACTTGGGCAGGTGCATGTACATCCACATTGCTTTTCTTAAGAGATCATTAATTTTATAATGATATCCATATTGAAGCATGGTAGAGCTAACAGAAACTAAGACCTCCCTTGATGTAGAGGTGTGTTAAATACCAACAGGGATCCAAAATCCCGAAGTCCTCTGCACAAGAATTGGCAAGCTCCCACTACATGGTTCAAAATCTCCCCGCTAGACGAGGTCATCACGGGGTTATGCTAACGAAAACAAATTTATGAGAGTTTAAGCAGGATTTGACAATACCTGCTGGTTTAGAGATCCTTCATCATACAACATTTAAATATGAGATCAATGGACATGAAAAGTGTTAGTAATGGAATCTCCGCTTAAATAATCATTATATTGAAGGATAAGAAAAAATATAGAAGAAGTCAACATTCTAGAGTAGAACTGCTTGAGATCATCGCCACTCCAAGTATAAGGTATTGTTTTCCCATCATGCATCTGAAGTCTATATGCTCCATTATTGAGGACTTCTTTGATAATTTAAGGTCTTGCCAAGTTTGGGTTGAGCTTCCCTATCGAGCTAGGGCTGGCTGTTGTATCTATCTTTTCAAGCCCACGTCTTCGATCCTGAATTCTTTGACTGCGATATTTTTATCAAAATGTTTGGCTACTCTTCTCTTGACTTCTTCCTACCTGATGACGACCTCATCTCTAAGTTCTTCAATCAAATCTAAGCTGCACTTTATATCTACATTTTTAGCATCCATCCAGTCCCCACCTCCTTGCTTGGAGAGCATGACCCTTAGACTGAACACCTAAAATTCTATAGGAATAAGAGCTTCTGAACTATGTGAGATTTTGAAGGGAATCTCCTTAGTAGCTGAGGAAGGTGAATTTATGAGGGTATAAAGAACTAAAGTGAGCAACTCAGCCCAATTACCTTTCAGATTCATATCTTTCTTCTTGAGGAGGTTAAATAATAGCTTGTTGGAAGCTTTGACTTGTCCATTTCTCTTGGGATGACGCACTGATGAGAACTGCATCTCTATCCCAATTTGGCTACAAAAGCTGATAATTTCTGAATTATTGAATTGAGGACCGTTGTCTGTAATAATGGCCATCAGAATCCCGTACTGACAAACAATCTCCCCTAAATGAAGCTTTTGATAATCTGAATGGTGGTTCTAGCCAGTGCTTTATCTTCGATGCACATACTGAAGTAGTCAATCATGACTATGATAAAGCAATGCTACCCACTAGCCATTGGAAATGGACCGAGGAGATCCATTCCCCAAACTTCAAAGGGCCAAGACATTGCTATAGAATTGAGTAATTGAGCTGGTTGAAGCTAAAGAAGAGCAAACTTCTGACACTACACACACTTCTTAGCATAAGCTTCTACATCTTTCCGCATCTAGATCCAAAAATAGCCTTGCCTGAGAATCCTTTTCTCTAGAGTCCTTTCTCTTGAGTGACCGCCACATTTGTCGGAGTGAAATTCCTAAATCATATTCGGTACTTCCTCTTCTGAAACACACCTAGCTAAAGTAGAAAGCGAGGTCTTCCTATAGAGGATTCCTGACACAAGATAATAATGTGCCTCCTTTATCCAAAACCTCTTACTGTCCATGACAGTCGAATGATATGTTTCTGTTGATAAATAAAGGATAAAAGGGTCCATCCAGGATAAACAATGGTCAATCTGCATTAACTCTGCTTCCCTTATTGCTGGTCGGAGGAATTCTGATGATGACCCTCATGAAAAAAGACAAAACTTAGCTAGCATGTCTGATTTTGAATTTTCTTCCTGTGGGATGTGTTGGATGGAAAATCTTTTGAACCTCCCAATTTATACTTTCGCAAGTGCTAGGTAAATTTGCATGATATGGTCCCTAGTCTCAAAGTTGCCTAAGAATTGAGATGCCATCACAAAAGAATCCATTTTTACTTGTACATCTTCAATCTCGAGCTCTTTATCGAACCTAAAACCTGCCAGGAGCCCCTCATACTCTGCCTGGTTATTAGTTACCGGGAAGTAGAACTTCACCACCCGCTCTAACCTTACTCCATTTGGATTAATGAGAACGATACCTACACTTGAAGAGTCTTTGATAGAAGCACCATCCACGTATATAATCCAATCCCAATAAGACTTCACTTCTGGAACCTGGCAAGCTTCCACTGTATGCACCAGGAAATCTGCTAGAACTTGGGCTTTGATTGCAATCCTTGGAACATATGAAATATCGAATTCACTGAGTTTGATTGCCCACTTAGCCAACCTTTTTGAATGCTCAGGCTTTTCCAACACACTCTTTATAGGATGATCAATCACCACTTGGATAGAATGAGCTTGAAAATATGGCTTGATCCTTCGAGCTGAAACTATCAAGGCAAGCGCTAACTTCTCCAAGATTGGATATCTAGATTCTGCACTTTTTAGGATTCTGCTGACATAATCAACTAGAGGCTATTTCTTCCCTTCTTCTTTGAAGAATACATAACTAGCTGCCTCTAAATCCATGCCCAAATTGATAAAGAGGACATCTCCCTCATGAGGACTTTGGAGCAAGGGAGTCGATGTTAGCTACTTTTTAAGCTGCTCAAAAGCTGCGTTACACTCCTTGGTCTATCCAAATTTTGATCCTCCACACAAGGTATGGAAGAAAGGAGCACTCTTGCCTCCTTAACTGGAAATGAACCTGCCCAAACCTTCTAACCTTCCCCCTAACTGTTGAACTTCCTTAGGAAAATTGGGAGGAGGCCTATCTAGAATAGATTTCACCTTATCAAGTTTTGGGGCCAAACCATCTAGTGTAAGGAGATGACCAAGGAATTTTCCTTTACTTGCCTGAAAGATCGTCAACATATCTAGAGTAGCGAACATCTTTATGAGGTAATTTAAGTGTAACAAAAAGGATTTACATTTAATGAGAAGATCGTCAACATATACTTCAAGATTTTTCCCCTTTTGTTGCTTAAAAATGAAATCCATCATTCGCTGATAAGTCGCACCAATGTTCTTGATCTTGAAAGACATTACAAGATAACAGTAGCAACCATCATTTATAATGAATGATGTATGAGGAACGTTGGGCTTATGCATCCTAATATGGTGATAACAAGAGAATGCATCTAGAAAACCAATGAAAGAGTACCCAATCGCGGAATCAACTAAAAAATCTATCTGAGAAAAGGGGTAAAAATCCTTAGGGCATGCTTTATTAATCTTGGTAAAATCAACACATATTTGCTACTTCCACCCAAGCTTTTTAACCATTATAATATTAAACACAGAATCAGGTTACTGAACTTTCTTAATGAACTTGCCTTAAGGAGATTGGCCACCTCCTCCCTGATTGGATGAGATAAGGTTGTTGCCACCGGCCTCTCCTTTTGCTTGATCAACTTGAAATTAAAAACAATGTTTAGATGGTGACAAGCGACGTCCGGATCCACTTCTGGCATGTCCTCTGATGACCACGTTAAGACATCTAGGTTCCTTAAGAGACAGGAGATCAACTAAACCATCTCCTCCTCTTGCATCTCGGAGTTGATGGAGAACTTATTCTCCCCATCTTCAGCGATTCAAAATTCTTAAGTCACTTGGGTAGGGTCCAGGTGAGCTCCTTCTCTGGCATCTTCCTCCAACTATTCTTCAGTGGCTTATGGATGAGTGGACACTTCAAGAACGGGAAGAACTGGAGGATATTCTGGGAGAGGAACTCGTTCGGTCAAATTGACCATTAATAGCATTCCCTATCTAGATTTGGGTCACTCCTAACCATGTACTACTTCCCCTATAGAGCGAACTTGATTGCTAGGTGGTAAGTGGAAACCACCTCTTGATACTCATTGAGGATTGGCCTTCCAAAAATTGCATTGTATCTGCTAGAGCATCAACTACTATGAACTGAACAAGTTTCGTAATTCCACTGAGTGTAACTAAGAGTGTGACATTTCCTTCCACCTTCTTTCTTTCACCAGAGAAGCAAAAAAGGGGCCCTTCCGTGGGAAGCATATTCTTTTCGGTCCTCAGGTCTTTAAAGGTTGGATTGAAAAGAAGATTCACTGAACTACCAATGTAGACACAGATCTTGTTCACCGTTTAATACTCCATGACTGCCTTTGTAACATCCCAACATTTATTGGGTCATTAAAACCCTAGTAGACCCAATAAAAGTGACTCAAACCTCTACCCAAGGCCCAAAAGAGGTAGGAGGTGAACCTATTTGGGTACGTTGAGCTAATGAAGTCTGATTTGAGTTCCGTCAATTCCTATAAACTCGTATAATCGATACAAGTGTGATGAGACTTGTTGCGTTGCAATCCAAAGTCTTATCCTAAAAATGTCTGTTTTGACCGTCGTAGCACGCCACGACAAGAAAATATTGATTATTGAGCAAACAAACTCCAATTTGACCCCGGTCGATGACATTAGATTTGTATGGTCAATACGAAGTCAACAAAGTTTGCTTCGGTCAATTTCAATAACGGGTGGTCAATATGTGGTCCAACGAAGCATTAGCATGCACCGAAGAGCATACACACACCAATTATCTCACATAACCCTAACTTTGACCCATCTCCCGATGACTTGGAACTATTTTGACTTTGATCAGAATGGGGTGCCCACCCTAGTGTTGACTTTGGTCGAACCCTCCCTTTTTCCAATTTTTGGAAATTTTTCCAAGAGAGGCTTTACGTCCGCATCACTAAGATCAATTAGGCCCTACCACCTTCACCTTTGGGCCACTAAAACCAGTAAAAGAGTTTAGTAACGGGCCTTAGAAAAGGCCCAACAATCTCATTCCTTTCTCTTTCACAAAGCCCAAGGCCCATCCACCCAAGTTCCCTCTCCTTGATCATGTCATGTGGCTTCTACCTCTACACCTGATGGTTGTCAGGTGTCCAACACTGCTGGAGTGAGGAGAAGAACTCCTACTCCTATTCAAATTAGGCCCACACCGAGGAGAAGCAAAGCATGGCCTACTCCTATGCCTATATAAGAGATCCTCATCCTCTATTCCTTTGTACACCTCCCCGAAGCTCAAATGAGCACACCCAAACCTCTATCAGAACCCTACCTCACTGGAGTTAGCCTACCCAATTACGCCACCCTTCCACCACCCTTAATGACATCTCAGCCCAACACCTCCCGAGCCCTTCTACCTCAGGTGGAAACCTTCTCCCTCCTCCTTCCCCGCTCTTCTAACGTGTTGCATGTACCCCCCCCCCCCCAACCTACTGCACCCGAGCCAGGCTCCGAGCTTGGGTTATGGTTGCACAGGGTGAGATCCACCCAATGTCGGAGGTGGCACAAGGATGTTGTTACCCCTCTGAGAAGACCATCCTTAGTGGTGGGAGGTGGCAGTGCTGCCTGAAAAATATAATTTTGGCAGCACTCGTGTTTAATATTTTGTCAGGGGGAGCTCTATTTGAGGTTTTTCGATGATGGCTGGTGGTGATAGGCTGCCGGTCCACCGCCGTAGGAAAGTCCAACCCCTGATATACCAGTTGGGGGTAGTATCGTGGACTAGGAGCCACCAGAGAGGCAGGGTAGCACAGCATCGCTGGGAGCAGAGCGAGCTGCGCCACTGGCTCTCGGGTTGAGAAAATCTGGCAGTGTCGGGCTGCCAGACCACTGCCCAAAGGATTGCATGCCCCAATGAGTTGACTTTGGGTGGTGCCAATGTCTCAGAGCTTTCGATCGGTGTCTCGCAGCTGTCGGTCGGTGGTTGTAGTGGATGTCCTTTTACTGCACCGCTGGTGAGGAGCAGATGCTATCCGATCTTTGTGAGAAAAATTGGACAACGGTAATCTCGTTAAATTATGTGCCGCGTGAGATTTTTTGACCCCCACAGTGGATCCGCGCTTCATCCGCTGTGGGGACAGAAGGATAAATTCCCCAATCTTGCTCAATCTCAGCCACAGGAATCTACTATTTGCTGACCCCCACATAAGGATTTTATGATTTGATTTGGTATTTTAAAAAGCCTAAAAAAGATTTATTTAGTGTTGGTTACACTGGAAATTGTGTACCAGATTTGGAGAAGCCTCACTGTACTCAATGATATACATCAATTTGTATTTGATGGGATGTTGAGTTTCAATGTGCAAGTTTAAGAAATGCAGGAAAATTTCTAAGTACAAGTGTCGACACTTGTAAGGAATTGTGTCGACACCTGAAGTAGGAGCTATGTCGACACCCAGGAGTTATGTCGACACCAGAAGCAAGGCCTTTGTTGACACCCAGGAATTGTGTCGACACCTGAAGCAGGAGCTGTGTCGACACACGGGGCTTGTGTCGACACACACTCAATGCCATCTATCAACAACAGCTATACTGAGTCTGAAAGGCTTGTATCGACACACATGACTTGTGTCGACAAACACTCCACGATGTCTGGACATACACTCAACGACATCTGGACATAAACTCAACTCCATCTATCAACATCAGCTATATCGAGACCAGGAGCAGTTGTGTCGCCACACAGGACTTGTGTTGACACATACAACAGAAGCTGTGTCGAGAAGATAAAGAATGACTGTGTCGACACATTAGAAGTTGTGTCGACATCATCAAGAATTGTGTCGACACTTGGTCTATTTGTGTCGACACATTTGAAGTAGTTTGCTCACAGTGTTCTGCGGAGAAAGAATTTTAATGAAGGGTCAGCTGTCATGACTGAAGACTTGACAGCTGTCATAAGTAACAAGACTGACACATATGTCAGTATTGTAAGAAGGTCGTTATAAACCGGATCATCCGGTAATCGTGGATGAACTCTATAGCACCCCGAAACTCAAAAGAGGGATGGGTGATGTTTTGAGCCAAGTCTGGGACTTGGAGCAGGTAACACGGCCTGGGACACGGGAGTATCCTAGGGCATGTTAGGGGCGTGTTCGACCACGGGTCACGTGGTCGATGTTTTGGTAGTCAACGGTCGTCGAGTCGGGGGACACGGCCTGGAACACGGGTGTGTCCCAAGGCGTGTCATACTCGGGTTCAGCGTTGGTCGTGTGGTCGACGATTTTGGTGTCAACGATAGTCAGGGGGGTGAACACGGCCTAGGACACGGGCGTGTCCTAGGGCGTGTCAGTCACTCAAAGCCTTGCACTCAACGATCATTGAGTGAGGGACACATTACTTGAGCCCAGGCGTGTTTGGGTCCGACACAAACGTGTGAAATTCGACACGGGTGTGTCGAATACCCGTGTCCTACTCGGGTTGTGCGCCGTTTTGTGCTAAGGCAGTTACACGGCCTGGGACACGGGCGTGTCCCAGGGCGTGTCTAGCAAACGGCATCTGACACCGGCATGTCACATGGCCGTGTTGTGCTCGGGTTGTTTCAGACCTGTGACGTTGAGGGAATACACCCAGCTACACGGGCGTGTGCTGGCTGACACGGGCGTGTCAAGCCTGACACGGGCGTGTTGGCTGTCCGTGCTCTTTTCGGGATGCGACGGTTTTGACGGCGAATGATTGACACAGCCTTGGACATGGGCGTGTCGCAACCCGTGTTCGGCCCAGGTTTTGAAATTTCGGGCTGAATCACAGTCGTTCGTTTCCTTGCTTTGGGATCCGACGGCTCAGGGATGTTATTGTTGAGATATACCCAGGAATAGGGCTTGAAAACCCTCATTCCATTTGGGTTCTCTCTTTCTAAAAGCTAGAGAGAGGGGAGAGCAAGGAGGAAGAAGAAGGAGGTCTACTCCGACCGCCGGTGGAGCTTCAGAACTCTGATTCTCAATCCGAGTTCAGATCCACGAAGGCGAGGCCGATACGGTGATTTCCATCCGACTGGATCGTCATGGTGCCAAGGAGAAGTGCTAGGGTAACGATTCTCATCTTGAGCATATGAAGCTCTTCTTCCTTTGCATGGGAAAACTCTTCTCCCGCGAGTGTGCGGCTAGTTTGCGGTATTCCTTGGGGTAGATATATAAAGTCCCCCTTGTTAGAGTCCGGAATCATAGTACGAACATAGGCATGATATGTGAAGCCTACTCGGACATGTTGGTCTAGATCGGTGATTATTTGTTATGCATTGTTAGCCGGAGATTACTCCGAGCATTTTGATTATTTTCGGGTTGCTATGCGTTAGATGCATCAGGGAATCTTGGGGATTAACCCCAAGGTGTACCAAGAAACCTTGACGGAAATGCATTTCTATCATGTTGGTGGCCTGGGAGCCAATCGGGTACATAGCGGGGCTATGTACCGTGTTTGATCGATAGTTGGGACTGGGGAAGCTTAGCCCGCGTCAAAGGCCAAATGGAAACGGTGGGGTGAGCAACGGGCTGGTGGACCCCTACCCGCTCCATCTGCTCAATTAAAGTGACCTAAAGTTTTATGTGGGACTTGTCGAGGTTTGGAGAACGAGTCTAGGCTACGGCTGAAAGGACTAAATGCTCACGAGGTTACCGCCCCATGGGGGTGGTGGTGGAGTCAAGGACCGGGCAGGGTTCGGACTGGCTTTGCCGAATAAGTGCCCTAAGAGCACGAGGTGTACGACTGTGTGTGCGTGCACCTGTGATGTGGTGTTTACTTATTATGTTGCTTGTTTTACTAACAAGTACAGGGAAGGAGCTTTGCCGCCCCGATTTGGGGGCGAAATCGTTATAATTTGGTCAGCATAGCTGACCGTTGCTTTTGTTTACCACCGTACGGTGGATTATTGCTTGCAGGTGCTGCGGAGCCAAGCGGTAAATAGCGGGCTAAAGCCTAAGTTGCTGAGTCGGCCCTCGAAGGCCTAATTTTGAGTGTTTTCTTGTTTTCTCATGTTTGACCGGCCTGCGCGCCGAGGTTTGGAAGACACTTTTATTGAGCAAACTAATGTAAGGCCATAAGGCCAATATTTATGTAATATACATTCCTATGGGTTTGAGTAGTGGACATTCATGCTTGGCTAGGTTCTTTTATCTGTGCAACTTAATAATTTACTTCCACTAGATGCTCTGTGTAAGACGTTGTGATTGGTTGATTGGTTTCAATGAGTAACCAACCGGTCTGTCCGTAGTATATGGTGTCGGGCCCCAGCCAAACCGACTACTATATGCTATGTGACGGATAGGGGTGTTACAATTTAGTATCAAACTACCGGTTTCGGCCAGACTTAGATGAATTCGTTAACGAATTCACTTTAAGGGGTGGTGAGCACACGTGTGTGCGTCATCGTTATAACATGAAAAGAACCCATGAATGTCTACTTAGGAATGAAAATACACATGTTTGAGGAACCTGCATGTTCCTATAATTGCTTTTTGAAATTTTGTTCGGTCACTTATTGGTGTTTTGTACAACTATAGGTCTCAGGGAGTGGAGCGGGGCAATCTGAACGCACGTGTTCTGCACCAGGTGACGTGCCTGAGACCCCTACTTCTTTTGAAACCATAAGAAAGGTAGTGGAAGCGGTGTTCGCTTTGACCAACGCACAACATGGAAGAAATGTGCAACCCGCTGTCCCTGAAATGGCCCCAACATCGGGCGGTATGTTGGAGCAAAGGGCATTTGGAGGTCCATTAGGGCAGCAGATGAGCGTGATTATGGTGCAGGGAGCGCACTCAGTTGACAAATACTTGCAGACGTTCCTTATGATAAGGCGCTACCCAGGCTTTGAATGGGAAAGAGAGCAATCTATAGTTGATAGATTTTATAATGGTCTGCACAGCGAGTTGCGTATCCTACTACTAGGACCAAAGCTATTGGGATTCCGAGCTTTGGTGGAGTCGGCCAGAGCTTTGGAAGTAGAGTTGGGGAAACTCACCAAATACCAGTGAATAGGGTACAAAACCTTGCAGATCCTATAAGGACTACCTACCGAAAAACGCTGAGTAAAGAGGCTAGATAATCTACTAGTCAGGCTACTTACAATTGCCATTCTTGTGGCAAGAAAGGGCACTTTGCCCGAGATTATCAGAAGGTTGCTCAGAAGACAATGAAATTTATAGCAGGAGCAGTTGAAGACTCTAGTGCAAAGGAGACAGTGTTCAAAATGCCAACCTCAAAATCTGGGTATCGTAGGTGGTACAAGAAGGCTGGGATGTCGAGTCTAGTCCCTTCCTCTGGCGCATCTGGAGCGGCTATAGGCCAAACCCCGGGTGCATGCTATAACTGTGGAAAGCCGGGACATTGTGCCCGGGATTGTTGGAGTGAATGCCCAATGTCTGAAAAGAAGCCGGGGGAAACCTCTGAGGAGAAGGGAAAGGCGGTGGCGCCCACCGCATCGGTGTATACTCTGGCTCAACTGGGAGTGGACATCCTTGGCCAGCAGGAGGCCATGTGGCCGACCGTCGGGACGACAGGTATGGTTTAATTGATAGCAATCTAACTTCTTATACCTGATACCTTATGCATATTAGCTTAGGACTGGAGGTTCTAGGCTTTGTTTGGATTGTTGGTAATCCGGCGAGAGCATTGTTCGATACGGGAGATTCATACTCCTTTTGTCCGAAGAATTTATATCGCGCATCGGAATACCCCCCTTCGATGGTAAAGGACAATTTGGATGTGTAGTCGCCTAGTGGTTGTTCAATTCACGCAAAGAGAGAGAGAGAGAGAGTCTGTGGCATAAAGGTACGGGTTGGGGGTCAGGAGTTCGACTTGCAAGCATCGTTACTGCCACCATGGGAGGCTTCGAAGCCTAAGCCTACATTGGATAGTTTATTGGGTTTATCTGAATATCCTGATGTGTTTCCCTGATGGTCTCCCTGGAGCCCCACCGTAGCGTGAGATCGATTTCATGATTGAGTTGTGCCAGGTGCCAAACCTGTGTCACGCTCTCCTTATAGGTTGGTACCTGAGGAAATGACAAAGCTGAAGGTTCAACTCGACCAGCTGTTGGAGCAGGGTTATGTGCGTCCAAGTTCGTCGCCTTGGAGCACATCGGTCCTTTTCGTTAAGAAGAAAGTCGGGAGTTTGCAGCTCTGTATCGATTATGGGGAAACAGAATAAGTTAATAGAAAAGAGCAAGTACACGATCCCAAGGATTGATGATCTTTTGATCAATTGGTCGGGTCATCGGTATACTTAAAATTGGATCTTAAGTTTGGTTACTATCAGCTGAGGTTAAGCGAAAGCGATGCCCCAAAGACAGCGTTCAACTCAAGGTATGGGCATTCCGAGTATACGGTCATGCCGTTCAGGCTGACTAATGCACCATCAGTGTTCATGATGTGATGAACAGAGCGTTCAGGGAGTACCTAGACCATTTTGTGATCGTCTCATCGACGACGTAGTGATGTACTCGCGATGTGAAGAAGATCACTTCTAAACATCTACTTTTGGTTTTGGGGACGCTAAGGAGGAACCATCTATATGCCAAGTTCTCCAAACGCGAGCCTTGGGTTATCCTCGGTAGCGTTCCTCAGTCTTATAGTTAGTAGAGTGGGTGTTGCGCGGATCCAGCGATGTTAGTTGTGATACGAGGGTGGCCTGTGTTGTCTCGGTAGTGGAAGCCCAGAGTTTTCTGGGGTTGGCCGGCTGCTACAGGCGCTTCGTAGAGAACTTCTCGCGAATAGAGTTATCCCTCACGACGTTATTAAGGGAAAACATAAAAGCTTGTTTAGATTCGTGAGTGCACACGAGCTCCTGAAGGGTTAAAGAGTCGGTTAACTATGGCGTCAGTGTTAAGTTCGTCGAGTGGAACCAAAGGCGCAATGCTTTTGGTAGTGGATTGGGCTGTGTGCTGCTGCAACATGGTAATGTATGGCTTATGGCTCACGCTAGCTGAAAGTGCATGAGAGGAATGGTCCGATCCACGATCTGGAGTTAGGGCCGTGTTTTTGCGCAAAAACTAGGGAGACATTATTTGTATGGCATAAAGGTCGATTTTTATACCGACCACAAGAGCCTGAAGTACCTGTTGGGTTAGAAGGATCTGATCATGAGGAAGCGGAGATGGATGGAGTTCCTGGGGGACTATACATTTAAAATTCATTATATGCCCGGGGAGGGCAATGCAGTTGCGGATGCATTGAGTCGCAGGGCTCCCGTCCAAGCCAACTAGTTGTCGGTTCATGATGAGAGGTTAATTCGGGAGTTGGAGGCGTTAGAGATCTGTTGTGTTGACAAGCAGACTAGCGCTGAAGCGTCTTTGAACTAGATGGAAGTTCAGTATGACCTGGCTGATCGGATTCGGCAGGTTATGGAGTTGTGGATAGCAGCTTGAAGGACAATCGTTTATGCGTCCCAAACGTGGGAAATCTACGGGCAGAGTTGATGTACGAGGCTCCTCATACCAAGTACTCAATTCACCCAGGGAGCACGAAGATGTACCGAGATCTAAAGAGGTTGTTCTGGTAGCCAGGACTCAAGAAGGTTGTGGCACTGTATGTGGCAAAATGCCAGTCTTGCACCTTAGTGAAAGCAGAGTGCCAAAAGCCGGGGGTTTCTTGAAATCCTTGCCTATTCCAGAGTAGAAGTTCGACTGGACTTTGTGCATGGCTTGTCAAGGTCACAGTAGGGAAACGACGCCTTTTGGGTGATCGTGGTTTGGGTGTCGTACTTCATTCCGCATAGGAAGGATGATCCAGTGGAGTAACTGGCAAAGATGTTTATGGATAATATAGTTAGACTGCACGGTGTGCCCCACAACATCGTGAGCGATTGAGATGAGCGTTTTACGTCCAATGAATAGAGGTTGGTGCAGCAATTGCTGGGGACTAAGTTGTAGTTTAGTATAGTCCTACATCCGCAGACGGATGGGCAGACCGTGAGGGTCAACAAGATGTAGGAGGACATGCTTTGCATGTGTGTTCTGGACTTCGGGAAGCAGTGGGAAGGAAATCTATTTTTGGTAAAGTTCGCGTACAACATTAACTACCAAGCGAGCATACAAATGGCGCCCTTCAAGGCCCTATATGGTCGAAGTTGTCGCATGACGTTGTCATGGTTAGAAACGGATGACGCGATGTTGAACTTAAAGCAAGAGGTGGTAAACGCTACCCCCTTGGGTGCAAACCATACAAGAACATTTGCTGTTCGCTCAGAAGAGGCAAGTTAAGTGCTTTAATGCCACGCATCGTAATGTGGAGTTCGTGGTTGGTGTATTGGGAGTTATAGCCGTTCAAGAATGTTTCTCGGGTGCGACGCTTGACGAAGCTGAGCCCGAGATACCTTGGACCGCTTGAGATTTCTGGAGCGAGTCGGTGAAGCGGCTTATCGCCAAAGGCTATCAGTGGAGTTGAGTAGTCTACACGATGTAATCCGCGTAGCAGTAATGCGGAAGGCGGTGCAAGGGCCTTCGAATTTGATCGCTGGTGATCAAGTACCGGTGGACGAAGGGTTAACGACTAGGGTAAAGCCCGTTCGTATTGAAGACCTTGAAGTCAAGCGACTTCGTATCAAGGGGTTCAGGATGGTCGAGGTCCGTTGGGACAACTTTAGTTGGGAAGAGCTTTCTTGGGAATGGGAGCAGACCATGCTGCGAGAGTACCCAGAGTTTTTCCGCTCAGGTACCGCTTAAAATATTCTGTATTCTTTTCCTTTAGTAATTTCGTGGGCGAAATTCTTTTAAGAGGGAGAGAGTTGTAACACCTCGAAACTCAAAAGAGGGACAGGTGACGTTTTGAACCAAGTCTGAGACTTAGAGCAGGTGACACGGCCTGGGACACGGGCATGTCCCAGGGCGTGTCAGGGGCGTGTTCGGCCACGGGTCATGTGGTCGACGTTTTGGCAGTCAACGGTCGTCGAGTCGATGGACACGGCCTGGGACACGGGCGTGTCCCAGGGCGTGTCGTACTCGGGTTCGGCGTTGGTCGCGTGGTCGATGATTTTGGAGTCAACGATCGTCGGGGGGGTGAACACGGCCTGGGACACGGGCGTGTCCCAGGGCGTGTAAGTCACTCAAAGGCAAGCACTCAATGATCGTTAAGTGAGGGACGCACGGTCTGAGCCCAGGCGTGTTGGGGCCCGACACGGGCGTGTGAAATTCAACACGAGCGTGTCAAATACCCGTGTCCTCCTCGAGTTGTGCGGCGGTTTGTGCTAAGGCAATTACACGGCCTGGGACACAGGCGTGTCCCAGGGCATGTCTAGCACACGACATCTGACACGGGCGTGTCGCATGGCCGTGTTGTGCTCGGGTTGTTTCAGACCTGTGACGTTGAGGGAACACGCCCAGCTACATGGGCGTGTACTGGCTGACACGGGGTGTCGGCTGCCCGTGCTCTTTTCGGGACGCGACGGTTTTGACGGTGAATGGGTGACATGTCCTTGGACACGGGAGTGTCACAACCCGTGTTAGGCCCAAGTTTTGGAATTTCGGGCTGAATCACAGCCGTTCGTTTCCTTGCTTTGGGATCCGATGGCTCAGGGCTGTTCTTATTGAGATATACCCGGTAATAGGGCTTGAAAACCCTCATTCCATTTGGGTTCTCTCTTTCTAAAAGCTAGAGAGAAGGGAGAGCAAGGAGGAAGAAGAAGGAGGTCTACTCCGGCCGTCGGGGGAGCTTCGGAGCTCTGATTCTCGATCCGAGTCCAGATCCGCGAAGGCGAGGCCGATACGGTGCTTTCCATCCGACTGGATTGTCATGGCACCGAGGAGAAGCACTAGGGTAATGATTCTCATCTTGAGCATGTGAAGCTCTTCTTCCTTTGCATGGGAAAACCCTTCTCCCGCAAGTGTGCGGCAAGTTTGCGAAATTCCTTGGGGTAGATATGTAAAGTCCCCCTTGTTAGAGTCCGGAATCATAGTACGGACATAGGCATGATGTGTGAAGCCTACCCGGACATGTTGGTCTGGATCGGTGATGATTTGTTATGCATTGTTAGCTGGAGATGACTCCGAGCGTTTTGATTATTTTCGGGTTGCTATGCGTTAGATGCATCAGGGAATCTTGGGGATTAACCCCAAGGTGTACCCGGAAACCTAGACGGAAACGCATTTCTGTCATGTTGGTGGCCTGGGAGCCAACCGGGTATATAGCGGGGCTATGTACTGTGTTTGATCGATAGTTGGGACTGGGGAAGCTTAGCCTGCGTCAAAGGCCAAATGGAAACGGCGGGGTGAGCAACGGGCTGGTGGACCCCTACCCGCTCCATCTGCTCGGTTAAAGTGACCTAAAGTTTTACGTGGGACTTGCCGAGGTTTGGAGAATGAGTCTAGGCTACGGCTGAAAGGACTAAATGCTCACAAGGTTGCCGCCCCATGGGGGTGGTGGTGGAGTCAAGGACCGGGCGGGGTTCGGACTGGCTTCGCCGAGTAAGTGCCCTGAGAGCACGAGGTGTACGGCCGTGTGTGCGTGCACCTATGATGTGGTTTTTACTTGTTATGTTGCTTGTTTTACTAACAAGTGCAGGGAAGGAGCTTTGCCGCCCTGATTTGGGGGCGGAATCATTATAATTTGGTCAACATAGCTGACCGTTGCTTTTGTTTACCACCGTGCGGTGGATTGTTTCTTGCAGGTACTGCGGAGCCAAGCGGTAAATAGCGGGCTAAAGCCCAAGTTGCTTAGCCAGCCCTCGAAGGCCTAATTTTGAGTGTTTTCTTGTTTTCTCATGTATGACCGGCCAACGTGTCGAGGTTTGGAAGACACTTTTATTGAACAAACTATTGTAAGGCCATAAAGCCAATATTTGTGTAATATACATTCCTATGAGTTTGAGTAGTGGGCATTCATGCTTGGCTGGGTTCTTTTATCTGTGCAACTTAATAATTTACTTCCGCTATATGGTCTGTGTAGGACGTTGTGATTGGTTGATTGGTTTCAATGAGTAACCAACCGGTCTGTCCGTAGTATATGGCATCGGGCCCCGGCCGGACCTACTGCTATATACTACGTGACGGATAGGGGTGTTACAAACTCTCTATAAAGGGATGATCCATAACAACCAACATATCGAACAGAATAAATATATAGAACTAACAACAAGTAAGGGAGAGCAAGAGGCTAACCCAGAAGAAGGAAGATCTAGAAAAAGTCTACAAGAAAGATTCAGATCTGATTCTGAATTTAAGAAGGAAGCTGATTAAAGATCAACTTCAGCACCAAGTAAAGATCAACATTATTTTGTTCAAATTCAAGAAGCTTTGAAGAAGCTAAGTCAGCTTGGATCTGAATTATTCAGTCATTCAAGAACTGATCAAGAAGCTCTCACCCATTTAGGTTTCAATCTGGGTGAAATTTTTATTTCATTAAATAAACTTTTTCTTGTATGATCTTATACAAATCTGAGTTGTAAGCATTCATTTATAAAGGCTGAGGTAGGGCTGAGTGCCTGAGGTGTAGGACTTGTTAAAGTCTAAGTTGTAGGTCTGGAGATAAAGGCTGAGGTAGGGTTGTTGCCTGAGGTAGGGTTCTTGGGAAGAATCTGAGGTAGGACTTGAAGAAGTCCGAGCTATAAGAACCGATCAGGTTCTGAGTTGTAAGATCTGTGGATCTAAGATAGTGGAAGGAAGTTTGGCTGAATCTAGTTCTCTACTGGATAGGCGAAGGGGGAAAGTGGATGTACCCACAAATTGGGGAACCTCTATAAATCTTGATGTGTTGTGCTGTGTTTATTTTTCTGAGAACTGTGATTTTTTATGCTGTGTTATATCTTGTTAATTACCTAAATAGTTAAAAAGATTAGAACATATTCACCCCCCCCCCCTCTAGGTGTCTAAGCTCTTGAAATCAAGTCTTTCAAGTGGTATCAGAGGGAGGTTGCTCAAAAATAGACCTAACAGTTTGAGTAAATCTCCAAGGCAATTAACAATTAGCCAGAATGGGTTCAAATGAGAATCAGAAGGAATTTGGATCCATGAAACTGCCTATCTGCAGGAAAGAAAACTTTGGGATATGGAAAGAAAAGGTCAGATTGTTCATGGAAGCATTTGATCCTAGAATCTACATCACAATACAAGAAGGTCCTTTCATTCCAATTAATATATCAGCTCTTGATGCTAATCTCAAAACCTCTAAGAGCTATTCTGAAATGACTAAGGATGAGATCATTCTAGCAACTTTAGACAAGAGAGCACAAAACATAATTATGAGTGTTATAGATGATGCCACATTTCAGAATTTGGTACATTGCAAACCCCCCAAGGAGATAGGGACGCCTTGATTATCTACATGGAGGGAACTGAAGAAGTAAGAGAGGATAGGAAATCTATGTTGAATCAAGAACATGAAAGCTTTAGACAAGCTAAGTCAGACAACATAGTAGAATGTTACAAGAAGTTCTTTAGAATTGTAAATGAGCTGATGACCTATGGAAGATTCTTTATCATATATAAATTGAATGATAAGTTTCTCAGGTCACTGACCAAGGACTGGGATACAAAAATATGTGTCATTAGAGAGGTGGCCAGGCTTGCTGATACACCTCCACCAACCTTGTTTAGAAAACTGCTATCTTATGAGATGCAGCTCACTGCCAGAAAGGAGGAGGAGAAAAACAGTAAGTCTGAGTATAAAGACAAGTAAGTAGCATTCAAAGTTGAAGTCACAAGAAAGGGTAGGAGAAAGTATCCTTCTCCACCCAGAAGAAGTGATGAGGCTGAAGCAGAAAATCCTAACATCAGTACATCAGACAGCCACAATTCTGATGAAGACTTTGTTGCCTTTACAAGGCAGTTTCAGAGGTTCATGAAGAAGAAGAAATGGAGAACCAAGCCATCTTCATCCTCCTTCAAGGATGATTATTACAAGAAGAAGAAGACTTCTAAGGAGGACAGGTATGCCTCTAATCCTAGTAAACAAACTACCTCTAAAATTGTTTGTTATTACTGCAACAGGCCTAGATATGTCATAGCTGACTATCCTAATAAGAGAAAGGATACTAAGGATAAGAAGAAGCCTCAAAATAAGGGCAAGAAGGAGAAATCCTTGGTTGCCCAGAAGCAGAAGAGTTGGACTGACTCTTCATCCTCAGAATCTGGAGAAGAGGATGATGCATAAGCTTATATTGGGCTGTTTACTACAGAAAAGGATTCTATGGAATCAGAATTCTTACAAATGTTGGATTCCATAAATGGAGGTGAAGACTATTATTGTAGAGGGTTGATGGCTCTTTAAGAAGAAGATCAGTGCCTGGATTAGTCTTGTCCAAGTAAGGTATACAGTCCATCCTTAGCTTCTGATTATTTTACTGGATCAGAATCAGTAGCATCAACATCAATAGAAGTGGATGGTTCTGAATCTGAGGGGAATGTACATCAATTAATTGATGAGTATGGTGGTTTGTTGCAAGCTCTTAAGAGGAGAAAATTCCTTGTCAAGAAGCAGGCCAAGGAAATTGAATCTCTTAAACAGGCTGCATCAGATTTAGCCAAACTGATAGATTTGAAATTGAAGGAGGTTGCCAAACTAAAAAAACATAACTGTTATTAAGATGGGCACAATCTCCTTCAAAGAAAATCACATCAAAAATCTGGAAGTAAGACTCCAGAAAGAAAAGGATTTAATGGCTAAATTTTCAAAGCCAAAGTCTGTCTTGCCTTTAATATATAACTTCATATCTCAGAAAGAAAATACAGGACTAGGCTTCAAGGAAAGAATAAGGGCAGCCAATTCTCAAGGAAAAGGCAAAGGCCAAGTTCAGCCACTAGCTATGAAACCCCCTATTTATTTTAGAAAAGTGATGCAACCTACTAACAGGTATGATCATGACCTCACTCATGGTCACTATGAGTATGGTGATCTCAATGGCAAGGGTGAACATGCTAATAGGGCACCCTATAAGCAAACCCATCATGTTCTTAAGGAATCCTTGGGGTATGCTGCTCAAGCACCTACACTTAAAAGGAATGCTGGCAACAGTGTTGAGAAGCCTGTACTTAAGAAAAAGTACAATAGATTTGAGTGTTGGTGTTGTGGCAAGGTGGGCCACTTTGCCATTGATTGTTGGTTCAATTCTAGTATTCAGAATAAGGCCAGTTTACCTGTCAGAAAGGCTCCAGGTAAGCATGTCAGATTTCAAGCTAACTTGAACCTAGGACCCAATAATAATTTGGGTTCTAAGGATAGGTAAATCTTTATTTGATGCAGGTGAGTCCAAGTGGCCATACCCCTATATGGTACTTGGATAGTGGATGTTCCAGGTACATGACTGGAATAAGAAGGATGTTGAAGGACTATTCTCCCATAGAGAATGGACCCAAAGTAATCTTTGGTGGATCTGAAAAAGGTGTCATCAAAGGGTTTGGTAACATTTCTAGTAACTCTATCTGTATCACTCAAATGGCTTATGTGAAAGGTCTGAAACATAACCTAATTAGCATAAGTCAACTAAGTGATCTTGGGTATGACATCTCTTTCCTCAAGGGTGAGTGCCAAATAAAGAGGTCAAATGATCAAGAGATCATTCTGACTGGCACTAGGAAAGAGAATGTATATTGTCTTAACCTTGATTGTGAGTATAATAACTCGCCTATCTGTCTAATTGCAGATGAGAAAGCATCACAGTGTGTCCAATGACACAAGAGGATAGCTCATCTGAACTATAGGTCAATAGGACAATTATTTAGTATGGAGCTAGTGAGGAATGGTCCTCAGGTCAAGTGCATTAAAGAGGGTGTTTGTTCAGCTTGCTAGAAGGGCAAACAGACCAAGACCTCTTTCCATGGACTTGTTACCAAAGATTCAGTGAGATGTCTATATCTCTTGCATATGGATTTATTTGGTCCTATGCCAGTTCATAGTCTAGGTAGGAAAGCATACACATTAGTTATTGTGGATGACTATTCTAGATTTTCATGGGTTTTCTTCTTGAGGCAGAAATTTGAAACCTCTACTGTCTTCCAGACTTTTGTTAGCCAAATTCAGAATGAATTTAACAATTCAGTGGTCAAAATCAGAAGTGATCGTGGAACTGAATTTCAGTCTGAGTGTATGACAAAGTTCTGTGAAGAACTTGGGATTCATCATGAGTTCTCCTCACCTAGAACTCCACAGCAAAATGGAGTTGTTGAGAGAAATAATAGGAATCTAATTAAGGCAAGTAGAATACTACTAAGCGACACGTCTCTCCCTGAATACTTCTTGGCTGAGGCAGTAAATACTGCATGTCATGTACTCAATAGAGCTTCCATCAATAAAAGACATATGAAGACTCCCTATGAGATTATAAAAGGCAGAAAACCAGACATTTCCTACCTTAGTTACTTTGGTAGCAAATGTTATGTCCTAGTTAATGGTAAGCACTACCAAACTAAGCTTGCTGCCAAATCCCTAGATGGGATATTTGTTGGGTACATAAATAACAGTAGGGCATACAGGATCTACAACTTAACTACACAAGTTGTAGAAGAATCAGTCCATGTAGTATTTGATGAGTCTAGGTTAATTAACAGTGAACTGTCTAGCACTTCTGGTATCTCTACAGGTTTAAAGGAAAGGATGGACAAGCTGACTATTAGTGAGGACCAACCTACAAGACTGGATGAAGAAAAGGATGGATACTGTTCAGGGGGAGTACAAGACTCTCTGGATGAAGATGAAGATAATGAAGTGCATCAGAATGAGGAAAGTGAAGACCAAGAGGTTGACAGATTTCCTCCAGCTAGAAGACACTTAAAGGATCATCCTGCACACCAAATTATTGGTGATGCAAGCCAGGGAGTTCTAACCAGGAGAAAAAGCATGAACACAGTTCTATGTACAAGCTTTCTGTCACAGATAGAACCTAAGAAGTTTGAAGAAGCCATGCTAGACACAAACTTGATTGATGTCATGCAGGAAGAGCTGAATCAATTCAGAAGATGTAAAGTGTGGGAGTTGGTTCCTAAACTAAGGGATCACAATGTTATAGGAACCAAGTGGATCTACAGGAATAAACTAGATGAGAATGGCACCATAATCAAGAACAAAGCCAGACTGGTAGCAAAGGGCTACAGACAGGAAGAAGGGATAGACTTTGATCAAACTTTTTCCCCAGTGGCAAGTTTGGAAGCTATAAGATTGTTCCTGGCTTATGCAGTTTTTCAAGGGTTCAAAGTATTCCATATGGATATCAAGTCAGCTTTTCTGAATGGAGACTTGAAGGAAGAAGTATATGTAGAACAGCCATCAGGTTTTGTTGATTCTCATTATCCAAACTATGTATATAGGCTTAAGATAGCTCTATATGGATTGAAACAAGCCCTTAGGGCTTGGTATGAAACTTTGTCTGCCTTCCTTATTGAGAATAAATTCTCAAGAGGGAAAATAGACAAGACTCTATTCTTTAGAGAATCAAAAGGTAAGATCATCCTAATCCAGATTTATGTTGATGACATTATCTTTGGTTCTACTAAAAACAACCTTTGTAGTAAGTTTGCCAAACTTATGCAAGGGAAGTTTTAAATGAGCAGCATGGGTGAGCTGAAATTCTTCTTGGGACTCCAAGTTTGACAGACTGATGATGAATTGTTCATATCTCAGTCTAAGTGCACCAAAGAGTTAATTAAGAAATATGGCATGGATTCAGCCTCAACCATGAAAACTCCTATGGGAACAAGTATGCCTATAGGCAAAGATGAGCAGGAAAACTTGCTGATGAGTCTTTGTATAGAGGGATAATTAACTCCCTACTTCACTTGACTGCTAGTAGACCTGACATCATGTATGCTATATGTGTCTGTGCTAGGTACCAAGCTTGCCCAAAGGAATCTCATTATACTGCTATCAAGAGAATTTTGAGATATCTTAAGGGCACACATAATCTAGGTCTTTGGTACCCTAAGAATAGAGATTTCTTACTAACAAGTTTTTCAGATGCAGACTTTGTAGGCTGTAGAGAAGACAGAAAAAGTATCACTGGAACATGTCAATTCCTAGGTGGTAGGCTGGTGTCATGGAGCAGCAAGAAGCAAACAAGTGTGGATATTTCCACTACTGAATCAGAATATGTAGCTGCAGGCAGCTGCTGTACTCAGTTGTTGTGGATACAACATCAACTTGAAGACTATGACATCAAGGTAAGTAGAATTTCATTATTTTGTGATTTTACTAGTGTTATTTCTATTGCTAAAAATCATGTTTCACACAATAGAACTAAGCATATAGAAATTAGATTTCATTTCATCAAAAAACATGTTGAAAAGGAAGACATAAGTCTAGAATTTGTCAACACTAACAACCAAATTGCTGATATATTTACAAAACCTCTGGATGAAAGTAAGTTCAATTATTTTAAAATTGAATTAGGTATGTTGAACCAAGAATAAGGTGATAGGTCAACATAAAATTTTTCTAGTGGTATTTGTAAGTCCAAAATTTCTCAAGAAATTTTGTCTAAGTTAGAAAACTGTGTCGACACATGCTAACTGTGTCGACACTATCATTTAGTTGTGTCGACAAAGAAAAGAATTGTGTCGACACAAAAATAAAATCTGTGTCGACAGAAAAGTTGGTGTCGACACAACTCTGTCGAGACCTTGTATTAGTATATTTTTGTGTAGACACACAAAAATTGGTGTCGACACACTCTGTCGAGACTTTATTAGTCTATGTCGACACTGGCACAAGTATGTCGACACATAGACGCGTCGACTAAAACTATGTTTTATCGTGACCTAAGTCATTTTTGTCGACACATGTATATTTTTTGTCTACTAGTATTATTACTAAGTAAGGCGTGTCATTTGACCTACCCTTTACCGGTAGACTATAAATAGAAGAAGAAATAATCTGGTCGACTAAGCTTTTGGAATTCTCTACTCTAGACTTTGTGTCGACAAAGATATTCTCTTCTCTTCTCTTCCATTCTCTCTCTCTCTCGTCAATGGCTCCACACCAGGATGACAAGATCAATGAAGGATACGAGCTAGTTCGCAGGGGATTCGAGACAGCTTCACAAGAAATCAAGGGTGTGATTACCCTAATCTTAGAGAATGGGTTGGAGTATTTAGTCTCCAAACCTACAAAAATTTGGAAGAAGGAAGTGCTTGAATTCTACTCGTCTGCAACTGTGGATTCTGAAGGAAAGAAGATGAAAGCCACTGTTCATGGTACAAGAGTGAAAATCTCACAAAAGATGATCAGGAAATCGCTTCAACTCCCCAGAGTTAAAGAAGATGATGATATTATTCCATCAATGACAAAGGATGCACTCAGTTGGTGTGGACTGAATACAAATATCAAGGTAGGATCCTCAATTACCAGGAAGGGAATGAATTCCCAAGGTAAATTTCTCTTAGAGATCATAGGCAAGGTAATTCTCTGCAAAATAGGTGGACATGATAGAATTTCTTCTTACATGTTCAACCTTATGACCAGAGTCATATTCAGTGTAAAAACAGACTGGTCATCAGTAGTTTTTGACAAGATTCAAGGAGGTATTAAGAAGCCAAATCTGGGTAGAATACTAAGCTTGTATCTAGCTTCCACTATCCCAGATGTTATGAATCAACTACCAGGATCTAAGATCAATCACATGAGGAGGATGGATATGATAATTCGATCCAGATGGGATAGAGTCTTGACAAAGGAAGTTTCTACTCCATAGAAACAGGTAAAGAAGGATAGGAAGAAGAAAACCATTGTCCAAGAAGCAGAATCCTCCAGTGATTCTGAAGAAGAAGTGGTCTTCAGCTCAGATGAAGACTAACAGGAAAAAGAAGCTCAAGCTCAAGTGGTGAGCAGTCAGCAACTAGAGAATCAGATAGTCTCCACTCCATGGGGAGAGAATACTGAAATAACTGTCCAAAACACTGAACAATCATAGCTGCCTGCCCAAGGGGGAGGTATTGCTGAAGCTACTCTAGAAAGTGAGTATGCTGTTGATATTGTGATGGATATTGTATCAGAAATAAAAAAGAAAGCATAGGTCAATACTGAGAATGAAGCACAAGAAGTGTAAATGACAGATCAAGCTCAAGATGAGCAAGTCTACTTCTCTAGTGTTGAGAAGACCCTGGACAAAGATCTTGATGTCCAGAGGGAACCATTAGTTCAAAAAGACAACCTTTGTTGGGAATTGTCTTCACAATACCCCAGATTTGTGGGAAGTCAGACCTGAAACTAAGATGAATTAAGTTTTATTTGATGTTGTGTTTAAGTTGTGCATGCAGGACTCTATTGCCAAGTGTAAACCAATGTCAGTCTATAGTGGGTCATCAAACACAGGACCATACAATGTAATTCCTCATTGTGTGATCCAAGGTGTTGACTCATGTATAGCCTCTCTATTGGGGTACACTTTGTGTCCATGCACTTGGACTACTGGACTCTGGAGTATTGAAGACTTTCTCAGAAGAAATTTTTTCTAAGTCCACATACTCGAGTAGTATCTTCTATATACTCGAGTAAGTGACTTAGTACTCGAGTAGATTGGATTACATACTCGAGTAGTTCTCAAGTCACTCGAGTAAGTGTTCTGATCGTACTTGAGTTGATCTGGACTTCTCATCTCAGAAAGTTTCTAAGTCCTTATACTCGAGTAAATCCATTCATATACTCGAGTACCTCTTTTCCTTACTCGAGTAGGTGTTTGTGTACTCGAGTAGAGCCTTAGTCATACTCGAGTAGTCTCTTAGTTATACTCGAGTAGGGCTAGCTGTTCAGTCTAAATATTTCTAAGTCCACATACTTGAGTAACTTCACTCATATACTCGAGTAAGTGGCTTAGCACTCGAGTAGATCCTTCTTATACTCGAGTAGACTGGCTTAACACTCGAGTAGATTATTCTTATACTCGAGTAGTTTGGATTAGTACTCGAGTAGATGTTTCTACTTACTCGAGTAATCTGTCTAGAGTAACTAGGGTAGTTCTTCCAAGGCACTCGAGTAGTCATTTCTTTTACTCGAGTACATGTTTCTCTTATCTACTCGAGTAGCAGACCTTTATACTCGAGTATCTTATCTAACCCGAGTATGTTGGCTCAGAATTCCAGAAATCGTTAAGTCCAGAATTGACGGAGATTTGAAATTAACCTTTTTCTGATTGGTCCACGTGTCAATCTTAATTATGATTATGATCGTTGGAGATAGCCTATAAATAGATCTTTTCAGATTTGACTAAATACGCGTTTACAGAGATTATCTTTTAAGAAAGAGAAAATCCCGAAAACCCTAATTTTTTCTGTCCGCCGCCATTACCGTTTTCGGGAGAAGCTCTGGATCGTCGTTCTCATGCCGCTGCTATCGATCTCAGTTTCTCTAGCGATCCAGACTCAAGAAGAATCATCCGATCTCTCTGTGCTTCATCGTCTCTGGTTTACTTTCTTGATCGTGGTGATTCCAGATCTCAGAATCGTTGATCTCAGTCAAGTCTTCTTCAACTATTTCTGTTCAAACCGAAAAGCTCTCAAGAAGAAGATTACGTCAAAGATCCAGATCTGTGATATTCTTGTTGTAAATTTTATTCAAACAAATCTCATTGTAGGAGATATTTCTCCGAGTGGTAGGAAGTTTTATCTTCCGAGTGTAGATCCATTTGGGATCGAGTTTTTGTAGGAACGTGGTTCCGAGGTGTAGGATTATTTTTGCAATCCGAGATAGTGGAGTAGCCGAGTCTAGTGATTTGCTAGATCGGTGAGGAAAGTGGACGTACCCAAGATTGGGGAACCACTATAAATCTCTTTCGTCTGTGTGATTGCTTGATTACGGATCTGTGCTGTGTTATATTTTTTATTCCGCATTTGACACGAAATTCACCTATTCACCCCCCTCTAGGTGATTTAGGTTGACAACTTAGCGCTCTCAACCTTGTTCCTCCTTTTCAGATGCAGCAGGAGTTCACTTGGAAGAACTGTTCCCTGACTTCAATAAAATAGGGACTGAGGGGGAGCAACAAAGGATTGAGAAAGAGATACAAGGAACTGAGGGGGAGATTTCTCAGCATGCCCCTACTGATATGGACACTATGAATATACAAAGCACATCACAATCTTCTGATGATGATGAAGCCTCCATGGCTAAGAAATGGAAGCTGGTCGCTATCAGGAAGTGGAGCACAGGCTATAAGAAAGCCTTACAAATGTCTCTCAACCATCAAACATGCAGATGGACATCAGTTCACTAATGGTGAAACTATAAGTAAAATTGGATGAGTAAAGATAATCTTTGGAGAAATATGTGGATGAGACACATAAAGAACTGTAGTTCCAGCCAGCTCAAGAAATTAAATCCATCAGATTTGAAGTAAATGTGACTAAGAAAGAGATGATAGATTGCTTCCATGAAGGAGGTAATGCTGTAGTATATCTGGCTACCCAACAACAAGAAATGAAGACTACAATTAAAGACATTGCAGTCAAGCAAGGATATATTCTAGAAAATAAATTCAGATCAAATGAAAATCTCAAGGACTCACATGCTGAAATTCTCAATAAAATTGGAGGTATAGCCACTAATGTGAAAGCTGAACTTTCTACACAAATTAAAGATGATCTAGCAGCTGTCCACACAGCCATTGAAGCTTCTCAAAAGGCTATTTCTGATCACATGACTAAATTCAAAGCCTACTACAAAGAAGGTACTGAATATCTGGCTGATCAAGTAAGGTTTCAAAAGAAAGATCTAAGAGATCATATAGCCAGAGAAGTCATAAAGGGGGAGAGGATATTAGTCAAAGCCAGCTCTGATCATGTTAAATGGGTATCTAATACCATCAGAGCTACCCTTGGATTTCCACCCCTGTGTGATGAAGATAACACTGCTAAATCTGGTGTTCAACCAAATCATATTGAAGGTGTTCAGCAGGAAGTTGCACAGGTTATCTATCCTCCAGTAGATTTTAAAACAGTACAGCAGGAAGTTTAGAAAATGTATAGCCCTCCATAGGAGGCACAGAATGTCATCATTGACAAAGTTGAAATGTCTGTAGCTGTTATGGAAGCTCAGAAAGAGGGCTAGCTTTCTAATTAAAGATTTAGAGAATAGGCAGAATTGAAGCCTGACTTTGAGCAGTGGAGTCCTACTTCTAGGAACATTATTCTTACTGCCTGGAAAGCTGTGAAAGATAAGATGCATGATAGAGGCAAGTGGTACTCTGAACTAGAATGGAAAAAGTATCAGGCAAGGCAAGAAGCCATACTTTAGTTCAGAAGGAATGCCAAAGCTGGGAAGTTACTGCTAATACTCTAGAGCTTAGCAAGTACTTTTCAAAGCCTTTTCATTACTTTGAAACGCAGAAGATTAAGGCTAAAGAGCTTAAAAAGAAGGATCTGAAAGGGAAGAAGCCAGCTGAAGATACTGAATCCAATGTGCAAGCTAAGATCAAGTCTGGAAAAGGAATAGTAATCAAGGAGCCTAGTCAATCTTAGGATAGATAGGCTAGTATGTAGAACAATGTAATCTTTCTGTTCTATAAAGAAATCTGTAGAGCTAAAAAAATTTCTATTTAATGAATGATATCATTTTCAGTGTTGATATTAGCTGTTATTTGTGTTTATATGTTACCCTGCTGTGAAATAAATGTACACATATTTTTTCTTTGTTTTATCATGTGTGGTGTATATCATTGACTAAGGGTTATGACTTCTCCAAATAGGGGGAGATTGTTGAGTTCACTGGAAAATTGTGTACCAGATTTGGATAAGTATCACTGTACTCAATGATATACATCAATTTGTATTTGATGGGATGTTGAGTTTCAGTGCGCAGGTTTAAGAAATGCAGGAAAATTTCTAAGTATAAGTGTCGACACTTGTAAGGAATTGTGTCGACACTTGAAGCAGGAGCTGTGTCGATACCCAGGTGTTATGTCGACACCAGAAGCAAGGCCTGTGTCGACACCCAGGAATTTTTTCGACACCTGAAGCAGGAGCTGTGTCGACACACGGGACTTGTGTCGACACACAGGACTTGTGTCGACACACACTCAACGACGTCTGGACACACACTCAACGATGTCTGGACATACACTCAATGACATCTATCAGCATCAGCTATGTCGAGACCAAGAGCAGTTGTTTCGCCACACAGGACTTGTGTCTACACATACAATAGAAGTTGTGTCGAGAAGATAAAGAATGACTGTGTCGACACATTAGAAGCTGTGTCGACATCATCAAGAATTTTGTTGATACTTGGTCTATTTGTGTCGACACATTTGAAGTAGTTTGCTGACAGTGTCCTGCTGTGAAAGAATTTCAATGAAGGGTCAGTTGTCACGACTGAAAACTTGACAGCTGTCATATGTAATAAGACTGACACATCTGTTAGTACTGTCAAAAGGCCGTTATAAACCGGATCAGCCAATAATCGTGGATGAACTCTATATAAAGGGCTGATCCATAACAACCAACATATCGAACAGAATAAATATATAGAACTAACAATAAGTAAGGGAGAGCAAGAGGCTAACCAAGAAGAAGGCAGATCCTGAAAAAGTTTGCAAGAAAGATTTAGATCTGATTCTGAATTTAAGAAGGAAGCTGATTAAAGATCAACTTCAACACCAAGTAAAGATCAACCTTATTTTGTTCAAATTCAAAAAGCTTTGAAGAAGCTAAGTCAGGTTGGATCTGAATTATTCAGTCGTTCAAGAACTGATCAAGAAGCTCTCACCCATTTAGGTTTCAATCTGGGTGAAATTTCTAATTCATTAAATAAACTTTTTCTTGTAAGATCTTATATAGATCTGAGTTTTAAGCTTGTATTTATAAAGGCTGAGGTAGGGCTGAGTGCCTGAGGTGTAGGACTTGTTAAAGTCTGAGTTGTAGGCCTGGAGAGAAAGGCTGAGGTAGGGCTGCTGCCTGAGGTAGGGTTCTTGGGAAGAATCTGAGGTAGGACTTGAAGAAGTCCGAGTTGTAGGAACCTATCAGGTTCTGAGTTGTGAGATCTGTGGATCTGAGATAGTAGAAGAAAGTTTGGCTGAATCAAGTTCTCTACTAGATAGGTAAAGGGGGAAAGTGGATGTACCCACAAATTGGGGAACCACTATAAATCTTACTGTATTGTGCTGTGTTTATTTTTCTGATAACTTTGATTTTTTATGCTGTGTTAGATCTTGTTAATTTCCTAAATAGTTAAAAAGATTAGAACCTATTCACCCCCCCCCCTCTCTAGGTGTCCAGGCTCTTGAAATCAAGTCTTTCATTTAGCCAATTTATAGGCCCAAAATGTTCAAAATTTTTTGGAAAAATTTCTAGGCTCAAATTAGGCCTTCTTTGATGTTGCATAAAAATTTGGGGACCTTAGAGTAAAAATTGAAGATTTTCCAATTTCTCGGATCTTGAGGTTGCGCTTTGTAATCGATGCATGCAAATCTTTTGGAAAATTAGAATCGGGGCGTGCGATCATGTTTAATTTGAATGTTGAGTTCAAATAAATTATCGACGAGAATTATCGTGGCGAGATCTCAAGCTCAGAGTATTTCAGTGTTTTTTACAAACTATCAAGCATCTTATTTTAAAAATAATTCTCGGGCATTTTGAGTAAATTGGGAGATGAGGAGTATGAGCTTTGAATAGAATAATGCCCAACCTCATCTCAGGTGTGGAATTTTTTCTCGTCTTATAAAATGATTTCCAAGGATGAAGTTCGAGGAAAATCAGGCTTTTTAAAATGATTCACGGATTAAGTCCGACTCGATCAACTAAGTTGACTATTATTCCTGATTGAATAATAAAATGTGAAACTCATAATAATCTTCTTCAGTCCGATTATGCCGTATTTGAAAGGCGTAACATAACTAATATCGGAGCTTAATAATGGGTGAAACTCAAAGATGCTTTCTAAAAATAAAAATGAAACTGAGCACTCCTCCTGAGAATGAAGTTGAAACTGAGCTTTCCTCCTTTGAACAAAGATGGAAATGAACTTTCCTCCTATGAACGAAGATGGAACTGAACTTTTCTTCTATAAACAGAGTTGGAACTAAACTTTACTCCTATGAACGGAGATTGAACTGAACATTCCCCCTAAGAACGGAGTTGGAACTGAACTTTCCTCCTATGAACGAAGATGGAATTGAAGCCTCCTGAGAATGGAGTGATTGGACTACGAACCCTTTTCTCTATTTCATTTTCTTCATTTCAGTCATATACTGGTCCAGTTCTTTTTATTACTTTCAGTTCAGTACTTTATTTTTAGTACTTCTCGAGTCTTGTACTGGTCCAGTTCTTTTATTACTTTCAGTTCAGTTCTTTCTTTTCAAGTACTACTCCAGTCTTGTGTTAGTCCAGTTTCTTTCAGTACTTTATTTATTGTTCTTTTTGTTCAGTAAAATTCCAATTTCATACTGGTCCAGTTTTCTTCAGCGCTTTATTCAGTGCATTTAGTTCAACACTTCAATTCTGCAACTTATTTCTAGCAGCATTTTATTACTGCATTTAAATTACTGTAATTTACTGTTTCTGTATTATTAGTACGGGTCTTGCTCCGATGAGAAGTTGGTTTTGATAGATCATTAGTTGTGGATAACCGAGAGTTGAGATATTCCTCCAGGGTTAGCCCTAAATAATGTGTTCTCATGTTCGTTGCACTCTTTGTCAAATATTTAGCGACATGTTATTTTACAAATGGACACTTGCTCGAATTATTTGATGTCAAGTAGGGCAGGCCATCACAGACCCGGTATTTACCATCAAATTATTTAATTTGAAATGCTTATAAATTACTTGCGGTGAAAAGTGGCGGGTCAGTTGTAACGCCCCCATCCATCACATAGCATATTACGGAAGGTCTGGCCGAGGCACGGCGCCATATACTACGGACAGTCAGTGAAGTTACTCACTGAGACCATAATACGCAAACGTTTAACCTAACTCAGAGTGCATTTTAGCGGAAGTTAATTAAATGCTTATTAGAACCCAACCATTTGAATGTCCACACAACTAGATGGGAATGAAAGTATAATACACAAATGTTACAGCCTTAAGGCCTTACATTGTTTTTCTAAAATAATAATGTCTTACATAAATTGGCACGCAGGCCGGCCACACAAGAACGATAAATATTGGCAATCAAAATGTGGAGATTAAGCACCATTTGCCATAGATGTTGGCACGGCCGTCCAACGCCCCGTGCTCTCAGGGCACATTCTCGGTGTACGAGACCTCAAGGGTCACACCTCCATTCTTTGCGACGTTCAACAACGTTTGAGATTTTCAGTCTTTTAGGGCCAAAGCCAAAGACAATGCCCCTATGGATATGACCAAGTTAGGGTGATCCCAAATCTAGACATACATAACCAATCCAGACAAACCTATCAGAATGGGCTTCATACAACTTGCCTATTCCGTATTTCACTTCCAGATCTAAATGTAACACTAATGGGGATACACAGATCTACCCGCCGGGAGAACCACTTCCACGTATTTATGGATCATCTACCCTCACATGCCAAAAAGGACTTCACATGTCCAAGGAAGAGGATCGTTACCCTAGAAGTCAGTTTTGGCGCCATGGGAGAGATTCTAGCTGGATGGAAATGACCGCTACGACTTTGTCTCCGTAGATCCGAACTTATCTCGCAGATTGGGATTCTGAAACTCTAATGACGGTAAGATCTCCTTCGAACGGCGTTCCTCCTCCTTTCTCCAGCCGCTCATACTTAGGGCTCAGAAGAAAATGACGTGAAAACTCCACTTCCTAGGCTTTAAACCGAGCTACCATTGCGCGATAACTTACTGCCGCCGCATGGTACTCCAATCAATGGCTTGATTCATGCGCCCATACTCCAAGACCTCTAATCATAGGTCGACACATGGCCACGCCGTTATAACCGACTATCATCGCGTGATAGGTTACTACCGCCACACAGTATCTAATGTCGGTTACGACACGACTGCTTCCACTACCGCCACGCGATAACTGCTACTGTCGCGCAATAACAACCTGAGAGCTTATCCAATTAAATGGACTGTACTAACACTAGCGGTATCTCTACCGCAGGGCGGTAGCTTCCCGAAAGCACTATCACCCTTCTCACAGTACTACCGTCGACGATAACAACCTACCGTCAGGCAGTATCTCATAGAAACCACTTTCCTTCTTTAGGAACTTGGGGCGTTACAAATCTCCCCCACTTAAAGAATTTCATCCCGAAATTAGCCATGCAGGAAACTAAAGAAGTAACAAAATCAAACTATGTACCTCAAACAAATAACTCAGGGAACTCCACCTTCATGGTTTGGTCCCGCTCCCACGATAGTTCCTCTCAGCCATAGTTATCCTAGCGGACCTTGACCATCCTGATAGACTTATTGCGAAGTTGATTGACTTTCACGTCCTCAATGCAAATGGGCTTGACCTTTGTTGTCAGTCTAACATCCATTGGTACCTGATCTGCCGCAAACACTTGCATAGGCTCTTGCACCACCTTCCAAAACACTGATATGTGGAATACATCGTGCTGATCATTAAGTTCCATTGAAAGCTTCACTGATAAGCGGATTCACCAATGTGCTCCAAAATATTAAACGGCCTAAGGTATCTCGGACTCAGCTTTTTCAAGCATCAAATCCTTGACACACCCTTGAACGGTTTGATCTTCAAGTAAACCAAATCACCCACAGTAAACTTGACTTTTATATGCTAGGCATTATAGTACTTAGCCTGTCTATCTTGAGCGATCAACAACCGCTCTCGGATTGTTCGAACAATAGAAGTCGCATCCTCGACTTACTTCCGCTTAAACAGATTTATGTCGCCCATCACTAGCCATGACAATGACGTACGACACTTTCTACCATAAAGGGAATCGAAGGGCGCCATTTGGATGCTTGCCTTATAGCTATTATTGCAAGCGAACTCGATCATAAAAAGGTGATCCTCTCACTTCTTCCTGAAATCTAGGGCACACATGCGAACCATGTCATCCATTGTCCTGTTTACCCTCTCGGTCTGACCATCCGTCTACGGATGAAAGGCCATACATAACTTTAGCTTGGTACCCAATTGTTGATGTGTTAGCCTCCAGTCGTTAGATGTGAAGCATCCATATCGATCACTAATGATGCTATAGGGCACACTGTGTAGTCATACAATATTATCCACGTAAAGATTTTCCAACTTTTCCACTGAATCATCCTTCCTGTTCGGGATAAAGTGTGACACCTTCGTCAAACGGTCAACAATTATCAAGAGGACATCATTTCCCTTCTGCGATCACGGCAAACCATGCACGAAATACATGGATATATCATCAAACTTCAATTCTGGTATAGGCAAAGACTTCAAATATCCACAAGGCTTCTGGCATTTGGCCTTCCCCAGTGCTCAAGTCTGACACATTGCCACATATAGCGCTATGTCCTTCAGTCCTGACCACCAGAACAACTTTTTCATATCTTTATACATTTTTGTGTTCCCTGGTTGAACCGAATACTTAGTATAATGAGCATCGTACATTAATTCTTCTCGTAGTTTACCCACCTTTGGGACGCACAATTGAATGTTCTTCCACAACAGCCCATCATCAATAGTAAATTGGGCATTTGACCCATCCAAAGACTCTGCCATGTAGCATTTCATATTGTCGTCCAATTCCAAAGCCTGCCGAATCTAGTCGGAGAGGTCATACTATACCTCTGTCCAATTCAAATGTGCTTCAACACTATACCTCCTATCAACGCAAAATATCTCTAAGGCGTCCAAATCTTGAATAAGACGCTCGTCATGAAACAGTATCCAATTAGCCTATGCGGGAGCCCTGTGACTTAACGCATCCGCAACCGCATTACCTTTGCTAGGGACATAATGTATCTTGAAGGTGCAGTCCCAAAAGAACTCCATCCACCTCCACTGGCGCATATTTATGTCCTGATCCAATAGATACTTCAGACTCTTATGGTTTGTATAGATATCAACCTTCACGCCAAACAAGTAGTACCTTTATAACTTCAGAGCAAAATCACAGCCTCTAACTCCAAATTATGGACCAGATAGTTCCTCTCGTGTACTTTCAATTAACGCGAGCCATATGCTATCACCTTCCCATGTTGTAGCAAAACGTAGCCCAAGCCGCTCCCTGAGGCGTCGCTGTAGATCTCATAGCCCTCTATTCCACAGGGCGAGCACAAAATAGGCGTCGTGGTCAGACGACTTTTCAATTCTTCGAAAGATTGTGCGTATGCTGGCGACCATACAAATTTTTGATCCTTCCTTGTTAGGGTCGTGAGGGGTAACTCTATCCACAAGAAGTTCTCCAGGAAGCACCTGTAGTAACCGGCAAGTCCAAGAAAACTCCAGACTTCCGCCACAGAAGATAACACAGGCCACTCCCGTATTGCAAGGATCATTGACGGATCCACCGCGATTCCCTCTCCACTAACAATATATGACCAAGGAAAGCCACCGAAGATAGCCAAAACTCTCACTTAGAGAACTTGGCGTATAACTGATTACTCCTCAGGGTCTCCAGAACAATATGTAAATGCTCAACATGATCATCCTCGGGCTGGGAGTACACTAGGATATCATCAATAAAGACTATCATGAACCGATCCAAATACTCCCTGAACATCTAGTTCATTAGGTCCATAAATAAGGATGGCGCATTTGTCAGCCCAAAAGGCATGATAGTGAACTCATAATGCCAAAAATGTTTATTGAATGCTGTCTTGGGGATATGAATTTCCCGGATTCTCAACTGATAATATCCATACTTCAGATCTAGCTTCGAGTATACGTTCGATCCAACTAGCTGGTCGAACAGATCATCAATCCTCAGAATTGGGTACTTGTTCTTCTTTGTCAGCTTATTCAATTCCCGATAATCGATACACAGCCGCAGAATTTCGTCCTTCTTCTTCATGTAGAGGACCGGGGCGCTCCAAGGCGACGAACTTGGACGCACATACCCCTACTCTATCAATTATTGAAGTTGTGCCTTCAATTTTGCCTTTTCTCTCAGTTCTAAGAGGTAAGTACACCGCGACATAGGTTTGGCACCTGACACCAACTCGATGGTGAAATCGATCTCTCTCTGAGGTGGAGCTCTAGGGAGATATTTAGGGAAAATGTCGGCAAACTCTAACACCACCGGATTACTGACAAAATCAGGCTTGGGCTTCTTAGACTCTAATAGGGTGAAGAACAACTCTGCCCCCTCATGAATTGCTTTGACTACTTAGAGAGAAGACATCAATGTCTTGCTTGATCCCTTCATACCAAAGAAAGTAGTTTCATGACTTGTGTTCAACCCCAGTTTGACCATCTTCAGACTACAATAAATGAAAGCACGTTGCTCCGAGTGCCAATACATGCCAAAGATCACATCAAACTCCACTATCGATAGTAGTGATGCTTCCAAGTAAAAAGCTTGACTTCTTATCAGTACCTTAATGCAACAGACCCTATGCCCACGCATCGAACACCCGTTAGGCAGCAACACAACCAGTCTTTCCTTCTCCATAGAAGAAGGCACTCCGATACGTGACACGAAATTCTCGGATAGGAAAGAGTGTGATGCTCCTATATCAAACAGTGCTCGAGCCGGAAAGTCCATAATTATGACAAAGCCTAAAACACGACATGCTTACGACCAAAGAATAAGGTGTAAGGTATAAAAAGCTTTACGGCTAAAATCTAGCACATACTTGTAACCATATCGCCTTATTTGATGGCCTCCTATTGGCCAAGGTTGTAGACTCTTGGCTGGGCCAGAGCATGATGGGATGTGGTCGACTCCACCGTCTTACCTTTCTCAGCATATGATGCTCCTGTCTTTTTCTCCGACTTGCCACTCCAACACTCGCGAGCCATGTGTCCCAACTTGCCATAGTTATAACAATGAATTGGGCCTCCTCGTCTGGACGATGCTCCAGTAGTAACGGATAAAGTAGTCGGTCCAGAAGTTTTGGGCTACTTGTACCACTTTCGATGCCCATATTTCGATGACTTTGAAACTTTAAATTCTGACCTCTTCACCGTCGAGTGCTTCTTACCATGAACCCTATTCAGATCCTTCTCTAGAGATCGGACTGTATTGACCAGGGTCCTGTGAGCCACAACCTCAGATCATCACGTAGTCCTTCATTGAACCGGGTTGTCTTGTGTTCCTTATCAGAAAAAGTAGAGCCTGTATATCTCCCCAATCTTATGAACTCGTGTAGGTAGTTGTCCACGCTACTCTTACCCTGAGTCAGTCTCTGAAATTGGTTTTCCATAGCAATTTTCTGTGCTGATGGGATATACCGTGCCAAAAACAATCCTGAGAAATCCTCCATCGAGATATCGGTGAGTTGTCTCCCAGTAAAGTGATGGGGATCTAACTCATCCCACTATAATCTTGCTTCACTATCAAGAAGGAAAATTACTATCGTAACCTTCTGCCACTCCTCAGTCTCTATTGCGGACATGACTCTCTTAACCCTAAAAAGCCAGTCCTTAGCTTGTATTGGGGTTTTAGTCCCCACAAACACTGGTGGGTTAAAGCTCATCACGTGCTTTAGTTGTTTTTTAGACGCTCTTCTTTGCACCATGGGTTCTGCCTCTACTTGATCCTCCATGATGTGTTCTATGGTGCCAAGAGATACTTGACCCAATTCAGGAGTAAGAGGTTGTACTTACCTCTCTAGTTGGGCATTGATAATGGAAAACACTGCTTCAACTACCATTTGTACGGTTTCAGCAGAAGGATGGGCCGAAGGCGCATCATTAGGCGTACTACTCTCCATAGAGTGCTAACGTTGGGACTTCTCTGCACCACTCCTAGTCACATATAATCATGAAACACTCAATTAGGCAATAAACAAATTGCCAAAAAGCAATTATAGGAACACGCAGGTTACTCAAACATGTGTATTTTATTCCTAAGTGGACATTCATGAGTTCTTTCATGTTAAAACGATAGCGCATGTACATGTGCTACCCACCCCTTAAAAGAATTCGCCCACGAATTCGAATAAGAAAGACCGACACTAGAGTCTGATACCAAATTGTAACGCACCCATCCGTCATATAGCATATAACAGAAGGTCTGTGTTGGGGCTGCGGTCCGGAATCGCCCCCGCGCTGCGGTGCTATGCGGTAATGGCTTAACTGGCTGCCCCGTGGATCCGCCCGAGGACCTTTGATATAAAGATTAGTGGCGCCGTCCTCCAACAGTCCGGGCTTTTGGTGCGAGAGGTTGCGCTAAGTCCTCTCAAGTGGTATCAGAGGGGGTCGCGGGTTCGAAACCCCGGGGTCGTTTCCGGGGGGGATTGTTGGTGCTGCGGTCTGGAATCTCCCCCGCGCTGCGGTGCTATGCGGTAATGGCTTAACTGGCTGCCCCGTGGATCCGATTAGTGGCGCCGTCCTCCAACAGTCCGGGCTTTTGGTGCGAGTGGTTGCGCTAAGTCCTCTCAAGTGGTATCAGAGGGAGGTTGCGGGTTCAAAACCCCGGGGTCGTTTCCGGGGGGGATTGTTGGGGCTGCGGTACGGAATCGCCCCGCGCTGCGGTGCTATGCGGTAATGGCTTAACTGGCTACCCCGTAGATCCGCCCGAGGACCTTTGATGTAAAGATTAGTGGCGCCGTCCTCCAACAGTCCGGGCTTTTGGTGCGAGTGGTTGCGCTAAGTCCTCTCAGTCCGGCCGGGGCGCCACGCTATATACTACGGACAGTTAATGGAGTTACTTATTGAGACCATAATTCACAAACATTTATCCTAACTCAGAGTGCATTATAGCGGAAGTTAATTAAATGATTATAAGAACCCAACCATTTGAATGTCCACACAACTAGATAGGAATGAACGTACAATACAAAAATGTTGCGGCCTTAAGGCCTTACAAGGTTTTTCTCAAATAATAATGTCTTACATACATCGGCACGCAGGCCGGCCACACATGAACGATAAACAAAGACATGTAATTCGCTTTGGCCTTCGAGGGACAGCTTAGCAACTATGGGCTCCAGCCCGCTATTTCCCGTCTGGCTCCGATATACATGCATGAGACATTCCACTGCAACGGTGGAAAATATAGCAATGGTCATCATTAATTTACCAAATTGTAATGACCCCACCCCTCACTCAGGGCGGCAGTGATCCTTCTCTGCAGTCATTAGCATATAAGAAAATTGGCAATCAAAACGTGTAAATTAAGCACCATTTGCCACAGACCTTGGCACGGTCGTCCAATGCCCCGTGCTCTCAGGGCACATTCTTGGTGCACGGGACCTCAAGGGTCACACCTCTGTTCTTTACGACGGTCAGTAACATTTAAGATTTTAAGTCTTTTAGGGCCAAAGCCAAAGACAACACCCCTATGGATATCACCAAGTCAGGGTGATCCTAAATCCACACTTTGACTCACTCCAGGTCGATCAACATAGGGTTGGGTACAGTTCAGCTATTTATCGTGCTCAAATTGTTTGGTGTGGAAGCTACGATGCGGGTCAGCATCCTCTTTCCCATTTGTACGATACATAACCCCGTTATGATCCAAGGCTAGCACTCACGACCGCCTAAGCTGGGCCACACAAGATCTCAGCTCCACACAATGGCCCCCAGGTCTTCAAGAGACAGACCTCACCAAATGATGGCCCCCAGGTTTCCATAAGATAGGCCTCACAAAATAATGGCCCTCAGGTCTCCACGAGACAGGCCGGCCATACAGACAAAACAGTGCTCACTGGGATCTACCGCCACGTGGTAGGGGACATACTATTGATTCTTCCCCCATAACCAGGTGTTTTCCTAGAGATCATACTCCAGTATACTCTCTGCAGCCAACTGAACACCCCGTGGCTCGGAAATCTACACAATTACCAGGAGTCTTCTCTGACATACATAACATACAAACATCACCATTCCAGACCAACCTGTCCTGATGGGCTTCACACAGCATGCCTATTCCATACTTCAATTCCTAATCTAAATGCAATACTAATGGGGATACATGGATCTACCCATCAGGAAAACCACTTCCACGTGTTCGTGGAGCATCTACCCTCACATGACAAAAAGAAGGACTTCACATGTTCAAGGAAGAGGATCGTTACCCTAGAAGTCCGTTTCGACGCCATGAGAGAGATTCTAGCCGGATGGAAACGACCGCTGTAAAATCCCTCAAACAACTAGACCCCTAAGATGGTTTTGTCGTGACTAGGTCGTGATAAAATACTAGGAAGCTCAAAGAGACAATGTGAACTTAGGCATGAAGGTGAAGATCACCATGGTCTGCAAATAACACTTTCCAATTACCTAACCTAGGGTTTGACATTGGGGATTCACCTTGACTCATTGACCCCACCATAATATCCCTAACCCATTAGGGGATCCCTTGGAGCACCTAGAACCCATTGGGGTCAACCAAATTGGTCAATTTGACCAAAGTCAAACCTAGGCCCAAATAGGTCAAACCAACACCTTTTGGATAAATTGGTCCAATTGGGAAACCACTATGACCTAACCAACATTGGAGGGTATCAAGTATCTCAAGAGACACTCATTGGGTTAGTCAACTCATCAAGTTGACCAAGGTCAACCCCAAGTCAACACTTGGTCAATATTGCCCAAAATGGGTTAATCAAGCCCAAAGCTCAATCCATTTGGGCTAAGCCCAATTTCAATGGCCCAAATGATGAGTCACCACTAAAATTATATGGAATTCCACTTAAATTTCAGAGGGGGTGACTAGGAGAGATAAAATGGGAATTTTCCCCTTAATGGAGGAGAGAGAAAGAGGTAAAGAGAGAGGAGTAATGGAGGAAGGCCATGGGGCACACTCTCCCTCATCTCCAAGCCCTCCATTCATCTCCCTAGTGCATGGGGAATGAATTCCCATTGAATCCAATCAACCACCATCAATGGAGGAGCTCAACCGCCATAGCCTACCACCCCTTCACCTCCCCTCCCATAAAAAAATTATAAATCCCCCTATGCAGCCCCCATTCCAATTTCTGATCCACTCATTAGCTTCAAAACATTCCAATCAGTCAGAATCGAGCTTTTGATCAAGAATTTTACTGGAGAATAGAAATCGGGAGGTGGAAATCAAGAGAGGCGGCCGACAATGGAGTTCTACCACCACACTCGACACCAAGCCCAATGGAAGGGCCACTTCTCCTCCTCTCCCCTTGTGCTAGTATCCTAGATCAAATTAGGCTGAGAAATCGGGCTCAAACGAGCCGATCCAAGTGAGGAAAAATGAAGATTTTCTGAAATTTCATGGTGGCGGGTTCGTCGGAAACCACCACCTCTGGCGGACAAACCACTGTCGGGCGATAGCCACCACATCAACGGAGGTGGTAGTGGCGGTGGCCGGCCAGGGAGGTGGATGGGTGGCCGACAATGGATCTTGGAAAAGCTACATGCATTTATTTTTGCGTTGTCGGGAGGAATAAGAAGATGAACAGTATTTCTCTATTATTATTCTAATTATATTATAATATAATGATTAAATTACCCTTTTAACATGCATCTTTTTGGTGTTGTCAAATGAGGCCCTTATAGGACTTTTAAGGAAACGTAGTCAACATGAAAATTGTAGATCTTGAAGTCTACTTTATTTTAAAATTTGTTTCGACCCATTTGGGTCAGTGCCTTGACCGCATCACTCAAAATGGTGTAGGTTATACCTAGGGTTAACCAGAGACTAAATTAAGTGCCCCACTAAACTACTTGTCCAAATGCCTTAAAATATGGACTAGGAGTCACTCATATCTATACCCCTAACATATCCAAAAATGGGAATGTTTGGAGAACATATTTCTATAGTTTTAGTAAAAATTTAATAATCCATATATGGGTTAATTAGAGGGTCCAATGATCTCATGATTCCCCAAAATTTTGGTGGATGGTCCTTAGGGTAATTATATGACACTGGTAAAAATCTCAGCTCATTTGGGGATGATTAGAATAGGTATTAGTGTGACCAAAGTTTGGTCCCTTAAGGGTAAATTCAGGCAAATGTGTGATTGGTGGGTTGAGTGGCCAATATTCATCCAAACTTGGTGAAACTTTGGCCACTAATTTATTGTCACATAAAACACCCCCACAAGAAATTTTGGGTGGTTTGAGGATTAAGATGCCCTAAAACCCTAGTGTGAACCCTATAGTTGGATATTCAGCTTATTGAAGAATATGAGACCATATGTCATTGGAATGTCTTTAAATTTGGTGGTTGAGTTTCTAGGGTGGATATAAGCCTTAGGAAATGAAATTAGGATTTTTCAGAACTTACTTCTCCTATGAAATATCTTAGGACCAAATAGTGCACTTTTGATCATGATTTTATTACCTAATTATATGACCTTGAATGATAATGAAATTTAGCTTATGGTCATATATTGTTGCTATAAAGCTTAAGAAATTTTAGTGTGAATTTTAGATCAGTATTTAAGGTACTTCATTCACAACCTTTGTAGTTGCCCTATTTATTAAGGAATTTATTAAGAGATATTTAATCATTGAAAACTTATGAAATTTGGGCAGAGGATCTTTAATGTCATCATTAAGCTCTATGAAGTTTTATAGAATTATTAGAAGACTATTTATATGGGTTGCTTCACAAGGTGCCTAATATTGATTTGTTTTAAATGATTTAATTATGTAACCAAATAACCTTGTAAATTAGTAATTCTTGGTCAGTGGTCTTTCCTGCTTATAATTGTCTTCTAGTAATGTTCTTATAATTTTTGGATGATTATTTGTAATATTTCCTTCTTTACCCTGTCTTGGTGATTATTTAATTAATATCTTAATTGGAGGTTAACCACTTTTTGGAAAATTGTGGTTCTTAGTATTCATTTATTTTTGGATGATATATACTTGCCATAACTTTGTTGAGGCCATTTCAGGTTAGAAACGTATACTTGATGTTCAAAAACACTGCCCACCTAATTTTACCAAAAATTAATTAAATACTAAATAAATTAGGAAAAATATTATATTTTGGATTTATCTGTAAAATATCATGTTAGACCCCCTGTAATAATCTTAGGTTATTTGGATGAACATTTGAAGGGGTCACCATTCATGCACACCATATAGCTCGTTAGGTCTGTACATAGTAAAACTGTAAAATTAAGGAATCATGTGAAGCTTGGTATGGGATAAAGGGGTAGTTGGTGTACCTAATTTGATTGAGTATGTATAAGTTCACCAATGGGAGTCAGGTTGTGAGAGCCTGGTTAACTAGGGGCAAGGCTGTGCTCGGGATCGACGATGGATCGTCTTTCCCTTGTAGAAAATCTAAATACACTTAGGAATAGTTTAAGTGTAAGATTAGTAGAATTGGGACATGGGTAAATACCAATAATATTAAGTACCATGCTATAGGGAGATTTGAGCTTCAACCCATCATAGTTCCTAGTGCCCTCGAGAGCCCCTTACAGGGAATGCCTTGGACAGTCTAACGTTAATCCTAAACTGTAAGAATAACAGACTAAAATGATAAAAGAGCAATTAGTAAATATTAGTAGTTCACATTCACTCATCCCGATGACTCAGGAGGTTAGCTTGGATGGGTTATCCGAGCGGTAGGCTCGGTGGTTGTGGAAATGGGCAAGTTAGCCCGGCGAGCCGATGGCTCGGAAGGTAGTTGTAATAGACAGATTAGTCCGGGGAGCTGATGGCTCGGGAATTCATAATTACCTGTGCAAAAAGGTGGTGGGTCTTCGGTATTAGACGGTCGATTGCATCAGCGTTGATACGTTGACTCGACAAGTGTGGTTCTCACTTAGCCAAGGAAAAGACTGGGGGTTTTGCCAGCAGAGCATGCAGGAGCTTCGCGGTTGTGTTCTTTGCGTTGAGGCGTACGTAAGGACTAGGCATGGTAGTGTGGTTACCCGTCTAGGAGTGGGGTGGCCCGACCCACTGTCTCCGTTGGCCACTACGGAGGCTCCTAGGAGTGAAGCTAGCTTCTAAAATGGTAGAACTAAAGGTCTGTGCACATAGAGTCGTGTGTGTGTCTTGCACTTACATGAATCATGGCATAACATATCCCTACACGCATACCTGCATATAACCTGACACCCCGTCGTATAAACTAGTATGGGATAGGTTATACGATGGGAGCCTTGCAAAAGACCCCTTAACTTTAAGTTTGTATGGGCATTCTTATAAGTTAAGGTTACTTATTTCATAGCTTACTTTACTTGTACTTTTATTACTTATAGTATAGCAAGTATTTACTTCTCAAACTTTACCTAGTTTATATTACTGCTTCATTGTTATTGTTCTTTTGTACATACTCCTGCTAGGGTAGTTGTCACCTGCTCTTGTTCATTCTCCACCTTAAATATCGTTCCTTTCCTCCTCCTATACAGTGCCTAGGAGTCGCGTGGGTGAGGCGAGGATGATAGTGGCTTAGTCTTTTGACTAACGGTCGTTGGACCACATCATTTTAGGAATTCGAGGTAATACACCAATCGCAGGAGGATGGTAGGACTTGAGGAGTAGTTGTTGCGCACTACCGCTACTACTCGGCAACGGGTCGAGGATGGTTTTCAGTTTGCTTCCGCTAGATGTATGAGTTGTGTGAGAGAGATCATTTTTATTAGACATGTACCAGACTTAAGCCCATTTTCTACTCTCTTTCATACTTTGTACTCATTGTGGACTCTTGATCTTTTATGTATATTAATAGTGAGCTGTGATCTGTGGACTTGTATTAATTAATTCTCTTTGTTGTTACAGTGTGATGTGATCATTTTAGGCGGCAGGATCGGCGCCGTGCAGTGGCATCTAACTTGGTAGTTGGAGTCACCGTAAGGCGGCAGTTCTAGGCGTAAGAACCGGTTACGAAGCAAAAAAATGGGGTCTTACAACCGTTACGGCTTTGCCTCCGTAGATCCGAACTTATCTCGCGGACTGGAACTCCGAAACTCCAACAGCAGGGAGATCTCCTTCGACTTACATTCCTCCTCCTTTATCCAGCTGCTCAGACTTAGGGCTCAGGAGAAAATGAAGTGAAAACGCCACTTCCTAGGCTTTAAATCGATTTACCGTCGCATGGTAACTTGCTACCTCCGCGTGGTACTCCAATCGATGGCTTGATTCACTTGCCCACCGCCCAAGACCTCCAATCATAGGTCGACACGTGGCCATTCCATTATAGCCGACTATCATCACGCGATAGGTTACTACCACCACGCAGTATCTAACGACGGTTACGACACGACCGCTTCCACTACCGCCACATGATAAATGCTATCGCTGCGCAGTAACAACCCGAGAGCTTTGCTAATTAAATGGACCATGCTAACGCCATCAATATCTCTACCACTGGGCAGTAGCTTCCTGAAAGCTCTATCACCCTTCTCACAGTACAACCGCCGGCGATAACAACCTACCGTCGGGCAGTATATCATAGAAACCATTTTCTTGCTTTAGGAACATGGGGCATTACATCAGTCACTTCCACAAACCATTCGTACAGGTGCGGAAGGTCAACGACTCATGGAAATAGTGGGATATGTACCACGGATTACCGACCATTTTATTTTTGCTATTGGATTCCCTCGGCTTTTGGCCTAAATTTTTAGAATTCGTCGGATGTCGCTCACATCCAAAAGTACACTTGGTTGTACACTAGGGCCTGGGTATTGCAGTATGACCACACCAAAAGTGGCAGTACTAGCCACTACCATCGACATCCACATCGGTGAGGCCCACGGGGTTCGCTACACTGCATGAAGAGAAGCAGTCCAATCTATATCGATATAGGGGGTGTGTGTGGGTTTGAACACATGTTGTGTGTACGGGTTTGAACACCTACAGTATGTATGGGTTTGAGCACCGGCGGTGTGTTGGCGGGTTTTGAATTCTTATAGTGTGAATACAGGTTATGTGTATCTATCGTCCTATGTTAACTAGTTGAGCGCCCACTATATAACTGATGATTAAGCTGCTATTTTCCAGGTATATTATGTTGTACCCTTTTCTATTTAGTTGCTCCTAGCTTATATATGAAATATTACTGCTAACTCTCTCTTGCTTCAGCTATTTACTTATTGTTGGGTGTGTAGGCTCGTACCCAGGATATGGATCTGGGAAGGAGATGTATTTCCACTTAGCTCTGTGACTAATGGTTATTTTAATAACCATTCATAGGAGACGGATCAACGTGAATTCTAGCTAGCGCAGGATGACATACTAGTTGACAAATTACTCGAGCAGAGGTACCCCCATCATTTGCAGACTTTCGAGACGTGAGTTTCTAGAGCACATGCTTGAGAGAGAGAATGAGAGATCTAATAGTAGTACTTTTGAAGCCCACGGGCTCGCTTGTATAAACAGTGGCTACGGCCTATGCTTTCACTCTAATATAAATATATATATTTGGTTGGCTTTTTGTTATTGCTTCCGTATATATGTGATGTGTTGTGAATGGTTGTGATTCAAGCTAGGCAAGGTGACCAACAAGTGCTTGGTAGAGTGAGGTGTTGGCACTTGAAAAGCACTAGGTGGACATATGGGGCAGTAAGGCCCGTATCCAACCCACCCCGGGCAAGGGGTGGGTGAGGGGGTCCTACAAATGGATCACAACGATCATGATCTATCCTTGTGGGGCAGTCTCAGGATAGTTTCGTCCTCGCTTCATTCTTTGGTTAGGGACGAACCATGCAGCGGAAGCCTGGTGGACCCTTACGATAGAGATTTAAGGATTCTAGACTGCATGGTAGCACACCCACACATTTTGCATTTCCGCTTTGGTCAGCCTTTTGCAAATTTTTCGTACGTTAGCAAAATGCTGACATTTTTCATATTACTTCTCCAAATACCAGAGTCTAATAACGGGAGGTCATCCTCCAGAGGTTACATTCCCTCCACTCCACCTCAAGATCTAGTTGCCCTACCACTATAATATTTGCCTAGACAGATTTGGGGAAGACTTTGGCAACCATACTAACTATGTTCTAGACTGCCATAACACAGCCACCGTTGAAGCATGTGGTACCTACACACCTCCTGATGACTTTCTGGGGGCTGAGTCCTCCTACCTTTGGAGGGACAAAGTCTGCCATGCATGCAGAATAGTGGGTGGGACGAGTCAAGGAGTAGTTAATGGGCATGATGTGCCCTGCGGTTTCCGTAGTTCCCTTGGTTTTGACATTGTCAAAGGGATATTCTAGATACTAGAGGAGGGCAGCAAACAGCTCCACATTCAGGGGGATACCACTAAGTACAATCCTATGGGGGAGAGTTTTTCGTATCCTTCCTCAAGCACTTTATTTTTGATGCCGACCAAGCTGCGCTGTAGGAGAAGTTCCTGCACATCCAACAGGACGATAGGATTGCAGACCTCGGACAGCAAACTAAGTGGTACAGTGCGGTCAGCTAGCTATGGCCAGCTAGCCGAGGCTAAGTGGATATTACAAAAAAAAATTTATCAGCTAACTATAGCTAAGTAACATTTTAAAAAAATATTAAAATAGCTAACTATAGCTAAGTAAAAATTAATTTTTTTTATAAAATAGCTAGCTATAGCTAGCTTAATTTCATTTTTTTAATTCCATTTTAAATTTAACCAGATCTGCCAATAACATGAGTTAAAAAAAAATTAACCGTTTGATTTTGTCATCATATATCCTCAGCCGGTTGTCTTTCAATGCCTATTTCTCCTAAAAATACATATATAAACAAACTTCTCTCATATTTAAAATGGCTTTCAATAACCATTTTGACCTAAACCCATCCCCAATAAAAGCAAACCCCTTCCTAATTCCAAGCGGCTAAAAATTCATCGAAATCGTTCCCGTTCGGTTCCTGTCCAACAATCCCCATCTCCCGTGCGCCCTTGCTCGCCGGAGATTCGACCGGCGTTCTTCGACTGAAGCGCCGACGAGATCTCCCTCTCTGTCCTGTTCCGGCGCCGCCACTGGGGAGCTTTCCAAGGGTCGACGTGCATTTCTCCATCCATTTCCGGATAGTTCATCCACTCGTCCACCGCCTGACGATGCTCCAGCCACCACTATCTTCCCCGTCCAGAGTCTGGAGTTGCCGGATTGCTCGTTGTGAAGCTTGTGTTGTAGCTCCCAAACCCTAGGCTGACCTTCTTCTTTCCGCCGGATCGCCTGTGAGAAATTACTTCTCTTCTTTGAATTTATGGTCATTGCATGAAATTTTCAAATAGTATTAGTGGAGAAACATGAAACGAACATCAGGATAAATTAAACCAATGTGTCAGATTTTATACCTCAATTTGGTTCCGAATCAGTTTCTCGACTTTTAGAGAGCCCTGCAAGTTTGGATTGGAACCAGAAACTTGATAAGGCATAAGATTTTCTTGAGAAAAAAGGTCGATCCTGCGTTCCTCCATTTGATTTCCCTGTTTTGGGAAACTAAGATCTCTCGATCGCAAAGAAGGTCCTGAATATTTTTCCGACTTGCCAAATTGGTGGTATGTAAAGAGGGCCAAAATGTCATGCCTTGCTATGACTGCCTCAACATTTCTTGCAAACAAAGCTTCAACTGGAGGGTTGGAGTGTGATTTAGGTGGAATGAACGACGTTTTAGCCCCTAAACGGTCAACTTTGCGCCCAGGTTTAAGTAGAGGTTGCTATGTTCAATAAGTTGAACAAACATCTCATACCCACAAATCCGGGTGTTGTTAATGACGTTGGTGGCATATGGGAGACGCTTCTTCCAGATCGACCCCCAATGCCGGGCGAGGGAGACAACGGTGATGACGATGATGATCGCTTTGTGGGATTTGATGCGGAGGACGAAGAATCAATTCTTGAATTGGGAGATGACTGTAGCAAGGAAGATGTGTAAACACAATGAATGTGTTATATTGGAGTTAATCAAGTCAACATGAAGTTATTTTTGTCAAAAATGGTGATGTATCTTATCTCTTTATTTTGTTTTCATAAAAAATGTGCATGTTCTGGTGAATGTGTTGAACTTCATGCTTTGTTTGAAGTCCTCAATGTGGGAGGGGGTTATCTTGTAGAGGATGAGACGATGCGTCTTTCTTCTTATTCATTACATGCGTATGCTTTCCATTTCCGATATAATATGCAATTAAACACTACTCCACTGTTGAGTTAATTTATGAAAGTTCACTGAAATTAATTTTAAGAACTTGATTGATATTATGAGAAATGCATTACATGTTGTCATTTGTTGATTTTACTCCGGTTTAATAATATATATGGAATTAATGCATTTCATTTTTATGTTAACAAATATGACTTCTGTTGCTTTCCTATTTTTTATCTTAGTGGACTAGTTTAAAAAACTTTAGTAGCTAATTGTAGCTAAGTGGAATTGCAAAAGAAAAAAAAATTAGCTAACTATAGCTAAGTGGATTTGCAAAAATATTTTAAAGAAGCTAAATAAAGCTAAGTGAATTTGCAAAAAAAAATAGAGTAGCTAACTATAGCTAAGTGATAAAATAATGTGGAAAAAATAAAGCTAACTATAGCTAGCTGGCCAGCTATAGAAGGCCTGTAGGATTGCCCCCGAGTACCAGCAGGAGTTCATTCACTTGGCCCACTTTGTCAAGATGCTCGCAGCTACTGACAGAGACCGGGCTGCTTGTTTTTACCAAGGCCTGCAAGATGATTTGCGACAGGTGCTGATTATGATTTACCATTCTACCTTCCATATGATAGTGACTTGTGCCACCGATTTAGGTTTGGACCAGAGGATTGTGTCCTAGCAGTGTATGGGATAGGTGGAGGCCTCGTAGGGCCAGGGATAAGAGAGAGGAGCTACTCCCTAACAATAGGAGAGAGATAGGAGGTAGCGCCAACGCTGACAACCCTATAAAAGGCCACTGCAGCCTCGACAGGTACCTGCATCCCAAACACCTCGACTAGTGCCACAACAATCCCCTAGACAAGCCCTCGTACCTCAGCCTGAATCCACGGTTCGATGAGATGTTCCTTTCATGGGGAATTGCTTCCTTTGCCAGCATCTGTGGCACCTTAGAGCCTTTTGCCCGCAGGCTACAAGAAGATTGGGCTTAGGAAAATTCTGGGATGAGTAGCAGCAAGAGGACATAGTTGGAGAAGCAACTAAAGTAGGCTTGGTAGGAGAGATCAACAGGGCCAAGCAGTGCCCCTTGAGGAATACACTTTGAATCTTCAAAACGGGCCAGCGCCCGATGTAGTTATAGGTATCTACATCCAACACTAGTGTTGTGATAAATGATGATGCTAGGATTAGTTTTATACTATATACAGAAGGACATCCTACAAAAAAATGCTTTTCGATACTGGAGTGATGCACTCCTACGTCTCACAAGACCTAGGTACTCACTAAGGTCTTGGTGATACGAGATTTTCTGGATGTTTTTCTCACTTCCCTCTTAGGGTTGCTGCCATAATGAGAAGTGGAATATCATATTGAGCTCATGTCTAGGACTCGACTAGTGTCCGGAGCACTCTACTTAATGGATCCTAGGGAGTTGGCAGAGCTGGAAAATTCAACTCCAGGAATTGATTGATGTAGGATTCGTCCGCCCAAGTTTCTCACCATGGGGAGCTCATATGCAGTTTGTGAAAAATAAATACAAGGCATTGCACCTATGTACCGACTGCAAGGAGCCTATGTACCGACTGCAAGGAACTTAATAAGCTCTCTATATGTAACACATACCCCCTACCGAGAATTGATTAGTTGTTCGATCAACTACAGGGAGCGTCCGTCTTCTCCAAGATGGACCTGAATCAGGTTACTATCAACTTTGGTTTTGGGAAGAGGACATTTCCAAGAAAACCTTTAGCTCTCGTTATGGCCTCTACGAGTCCTTAGTGATGCCGTTTGGGCTCACTAACATACCCTCCACCTTCATGGCGTTGATAATTAAGGTATCTAAACTGTTTCTGGATCACTTTGTGATCGTATTCATAGTCGATATTTTGATCTACTCGAAGACCAAGGCAGAGCATTCTAGACATCTACAAATGGTGTTATTTAAGCTTCGAGAGCATTCACTCTTAGCAAAGTTCAGCAAGTGTGAATTCTTGTTAGAGGAAGTTGGATCATTGGGCCACACCATAAACAAAAATCGGGTAACAACGGACTAGGACAAGATCCAAGTAGTTTAGATATCACATTTTCATTCCCTCCACTGGGGGAATTCGAGATGAGATTATTTGTGAGGCACACCAGTCGAGGTACTCTATTGATCCTGGTATAGTTAAGATGTATGTAGACCTGCACATGACTATATACTGGCAAGGGATGAAAAGAGACATCACTAATTTTATGGAACAATACGAGACATGTCAAAGGGTCAAGGCCGAATGTCGTAACCTAGGAGGCCTAATGCATCCCCTAATGATACTAGAGTGGAAATTTGAAGACATCTCTATGGACTTTGTCCACGGCTTACCTCAATCCCGTGTTGGGAACGACTCTGTATGAGTTGTTGTGGATCGACGCACAAAGGTGGAGTGGTTCATTCCAAATTTACAGAGTGGAGGATGCATTCTGTCCAGGTTATTTATTGACCAGGTAGTCTGGTTCCATGGGGTGCCAAAGTCCATTATGTCGGACCATGACATGAACTTTACTTCGAAAGAGTTGAGGCAAGTGCAGGCATACTTGGGAACCAAGTTGGACTTTAGTACCGTTTTCCACCCCCAGACAGATGGGCAAACAAAAAGGACGAACGAATGATGGAGGATCTTCTTCGACTATGCATAGTGGAGCACATCATACCATGCGAGCAGCTACTGCCACTAGTGAAATTTTCTTATAATAACAGCTTTCAGGATAGTATTAAGATGACACCATATAAGGCTTTGTATGGAAGTCGTTGCTGGACCCCATTGTCTTGGGCCTAGGATGACGAATCTAAAGCCCTGAGAGTGTCTTTATATTGATGACACGATGACAGTGGTACAATTAATCGAGGACTTATGCGGGAAGTGTAGAGCCAATAAGCTAAGTTTTATGATGTGCGACATTGACCGGTGGAGTTTAGCGTAGGGGAAATGGTATTTTTGAAAATCAAGCCCATGCATGTTATCTCCCGGTTGAGGAAATAGAAGAAGCAATACCCCGCTATTTGGGCCCCTATTCGGTGATAGAGCGCATTGTCCCAATTGTATATCGATTAGCCTTGCCCCCATAGTTGGTAAACCTTCACAATATTTTCCATGTCTCTTCCTTGAGGCGAGTTCTTCGGCAGCCAGATCAACACCTTCCTACACCGCCGATACCGCTATAGTCGGATAGATCCATTCACTTGCTTGTAAAAATATTGGACTTCAAGGTGAAAAACTTGCGTAACAAGACAATTCTGATGGTCAAGATCCAGTGGTCAAATTGCAGATGAGACAAGTATATGTGGGAACTTGAGGCCCTTGTCCAAGAAAAGCACCCAGAGCTCTTTACTTAGATATGTTACATATACCCCCCTTCTTTAAGCAAATTTTTTGGGGACGAAAATCCTCGTACTTTTATTGGATTGTAGCATCCCGATTTTTATTGGGTCACTGAAACACTAGTGGACACAACAAAAGTGACTCAAACTTCTACCCAAGGCCCAAAAGAGGTAGGATGTGACCCTATTTGGGGACATTGAGCTAATTAACTCCAATTTGAGTTCCTTCCATTCTTATAAACTTGTATAATCGATACGAGTGTGATGGGAATTGTTGCATTGAAATCTTAGGTCTTACGGTACCGTTTTGACGGCCATAGCATTTCACGATGCACAAATATTGATTATTGAGCAAACGAATTCTGATTTTACCCAGGTTGATGGCATTATATTGGTATGGTAAATACGAAGTCAATAAAGTTCGCTCCGGTCAATTTCGACAATGGGTGATCAATCTGTGATCAAACCAAGCATTATTATGCATAGAAAAGCGTGTGCATACTAATTGTGACACAATACCCCAACTTTGACCCGTCCCCCGATGAATTGGACCAACTTTGACTTTGACTAACATGGGGGACCCACCCAAATATTGAATTTGGTCAAATCCTCCTTTTTTCTAATTTTTTGAAATTTTTCCAAGAGAGGCTTTACCTCCCCATCACCAAAATCACTTGGGCCCAACCCCCGTCACCTTTGTGCCACTAAAACCAGCAAAGGAGTTTAGTAATGGGCCTTAGAAAAGCCCCAAAAATCTCCTTCCTTTCTCTTTCACAAAGCCCAAGTCCCATCCACCCAAGTGCTCTCTCCTTATTCATGTTATGTGTCTTGTACCTCTATACCTGATGGTTTCCAGGTGTCCAACACAGCTGGAGGGAGGAGAAGAACTCCTCCTATTCAAATTAGTCCCACACTAGGGAGAAGAAAAGAAAGGGCCCCTCCTTTGCATATATAAGAGCCCCTCATCCTCCATTCCTCTACACACCTCCTATAAGCTCAAATGAGCACACCCAAACCTCTGCCAGAACCATACCTCACCGGAGTTAGCCTACCCGATTTCGCCACCTTTCAGCCACCCTTAATGGCATCTCGGCCCAGTAGCTCTGGAGCCCCACTACCTTAGGTGGAAACCTTCTCCCTCCTCCTTCCCCACTCCCCCGACATGTTGCATGTCCCACAGGCCATCGGAGCACTGCCGGCGCCACCTGAGCCAAGCTCGAGTTATGGTCGCAAGGGGTGAGCTCCACCCAGTGCCGGAGGTAGCACTAGGATGATGTTAACCCTCTAAAAAGCCCATCAACAGTGGTGGGTGAAAGTCTTTATTTTCAAGGTAGCTTACAACCTAGGGGGTGAATAGGTTGTCTCACTGATATTATTAGCTTTTATATTTTCTACCTTGTACTTAGTGTGTTGGCAGTAATTAGCTTTCAAGTACCTGTACAAAGAAAACAACACAGTAAAGCACGCATAGATTTATAGTAGTTCCCCAACTATTGGGTACATCCACTCTCCTCCCACCTTGACAGCTTCCTATTAGTCAAGGCACTTCTCCAAACCACTGCTCCAAAGAGCTTACACCGCAGATCCCTAAGGACCTCTCAGTCTCCTCCAATACTTACAACTCAGCCACAAGGGCCTACAACTCATTGATTAGCAGATCACCTACCTCAGGCCAAAGGCCCTACACTCAGGCTGGCAGGACAAACCTATCTCAGATCCACTAGGTATCCTACCTCAGAGAGAATGACTCTCCTACCTCAGTCTGTTAAGCCCTACCTCAGATCCAAAGGATCCTATAGCTCAGGCACAAGTTCCCTACAACTCAGTGAGAATGACTCACCTACCTAAGGCTGTTAAGCCCTACCTTAGATTCACAAGTGAATCCTACACTCAGAGAGTAATACTCTCCTATAGCTCAGGCAAGATTGCCCTACCTTAGGCTTGAAAAGCCTTACACTCAGATCCAATTGGATCCTACAAGGAGAAAGGTTATTTAGTTTGTTTGACACAGAAATGTATTTCTGTGTCAACACCTAGGGCTGAGATGTTTCAGCACTATCTTACTTCACAGCAGCAGGAAGAAGTTCTGCCTCTGTTGGAAGAGTATCAGAATAAAGATTCTAATCTTGCTGAAGAAGAAGATGAACTTAGTTCTTCAATCAACCAACTGAGCCCACTGGAGAATAATGGCTCTACTCTCTTTCTCTATCAGAAATCTTTCTGATTATGCTATAGCAGATGAAGATGCAATAACTCATTGAACTTTTGGTTCTTGCAGGAAGACTTCAAGCTTTTTCTCGGCAGTAATGGCGAGGAAGATGAAGTCCAGCCGCAACTTTTGAAATCAATAAAGCCCTAAAAGTTATTTGCGTCTTGGCCAATCTCTTCCTTTTGTAGTTCGCCGATCAACGGCTCGTAGGAATCAGTGGGGCTCACCTGCAGCTTACAGCCGTACCTTACTTTAACGAAAGAAGATGTACAGTAGCTTCTCGAAAGAGTTTGTCGTGTTCTGTAGCTTCTCCGTACTTGATTTTAAATAAGTTGACTCTGTCGATTTTATTGATTTTGCTGATGTCAGCGCCTGTGGACTTAGCCAAAATCGAGCATTAGTAGAATAGGCATTGAGTGAATGAGCTTCACTCAGCGCCAAGGCACTTAGAATAAATTCTTTATATCTAGGCATTAACAACGTTGAGTGAGCAAGCCTCACTCAATGCTTTTTGCCTTAGCTTATTCTTCAGTATTTTCTGCATGCTTGGCGTTGAGAGCGTTGAGTGAGCACGCCTCACTCAACGCCTTGTTCCTTAGCCATGCTTTCTGTATTTTAGGCATTGAGAGCATTGAGTGAGCATGTCTCACTCAGCGCTTTCTAGCTTAGCAAGATTTTTCAGATCCTTGGCGTTGAGTGAGTAAGATCCACTCAACACATTTGAACTTAGCCAAATTTTTGCGTCTGAAAACACAAGTTCTGACTAAATGATGGTCAGACAACGCTTTATCATATGGCGTTGAGTGAGCTTGCCTCACTTAATGCATGTGGAATTAGTCAAATATAATCACAGATTTTCTGTGGCTTTGACTTACAAGGAAATACTCAACAAATATAGAGTATGGCATTGCGTGAGTGATACTCACTCAACACCTTTGGACTTAGCCACTTTTCTGCCCATTTCTTCTTAGGATTTACTGCATTAGCCTGTCTCACAGCCTTTTGTTGTATGACATTGAGTGAGTTGACTTCACTCAACACCTGTGGACTTGGCCACTTTCTCAGCTTGCCACTACTTTTGCTTTGACTTTATAGGCTCCACTCAGTGCTATAAGTCATCTGGCGTTGAGTGAGTAATTCCCACTCAATGCCAGTGGACTTAGACAGATTTTTGTCTATCCACATCTTAGGTAAGTGTTTACCTGACCTAACCACTTAGGCTACATATCCCATCATTATTGCTAGGACATCCCTACATGCATGAACTCAGGAACTCATCAAATACAACTTTATGTATGTCATTGACAAGATTTACTTCCTCAATTCTAGGACATTATGGGCAATGGACCCAACAGTGGGAGGCTGTAGTGGCATCAAAAAATACGATTAATATGACACCCGAGTTTAATATTTTTTCTGGTGGGTAGGGGCTATGTTTGAGGTTTTCCGGCGATGGCCGGCAGTGATGGCCGGCGGCGACAGGACGCCGAACAACCACCATAGGAAAGACCGACCCTGACTCACTGCTAAGGGTAGTATCGTGGCCTAGGAGCCACCAGAGAGGCGGGGCAGTATGACATCGCCGGGAGCAGAGCAAGCCACGCCACCCGCTCTTTGGTTAATAAAATTCGATAGTGGACAAAGACGCAGTGTCATCAGACCATCACCTAGAGGATCGCCGTCCCTTGAAAAGTTGATCAGGGGTAGCGTCGGCGTCTCGCAGATGACAGTCGTCGGTGGCAGTGCCTGTCCTTTTACAATTCCGTCGTCGAGGAGCAGCTATCGTTCGATCTTTGTGAAAAGATCGGACAGTGGTAATCTCATTAAATTATATGTCGCATGAGTTTTTGTACCCCCATAATGGATCCATTGTGGGGACAGAAGGATAAATTCCCCCGATTGGCTCAATCTCAGCCACAAGAATCTACTATCAGCAGACTTTTTTTATCCAAAAATTTGATGATTTTATTGGGAAACTCTAGGCTCCTAGAGAAAAATTTGTGAACATGATAATTGTTCCCCTTAATGATGGCTATCACCACAAAATTTTTTGGATTTTTATGATTTAATTTGATATTTTAAAAAGCCTATATAAGATTTATTTGGACAATTTATAGTCATAAAAATGATCAAAAAATTTTGGAAAAATTTCTGGGCTCAAATTAGGTCCTCTTTGATGTTGCATAAAAATTTAGGGACCTTGGGGGTAAAAATTAAAGATTTTCCATTTTTTGTAGCCTAAGGTTGCGCTTTGTAATCGATGCATGCAAATCTTTCGGAAAAGGAGAATCGGGAAGTGTGATCATGTTTTAATTAGAATGTTGAGTTCAAATAAATAATCGACGAGAATTATCATGGCGAGATCTCAAGCTCGAAGTGTTTCGAGAATTTTTGCAAATTATCGAGCGCCTTGTTTTTAAAATAATTCCCAGGCATTTTGAGTAAATTGAGAGATCAGGAGTACGAGCTTCGAATATAACAATGCCCAACCTCGTCTCGGGTGTGGAATTTTTCCCCGTGTTTTGAAATGATTTCCGAGGTTGAAGTTTGAGGAAAATCAGGCTTTCTAAAAAGATCTCAAATTTGGTTCGACACGATCAACTAAGTTGGCTATTATTCCTGAATGAATAATAAAATGTGAAACTCATAATAAGCTTCTCCGGTTCGATTAAGCTGTGTTTGAAAAGCACAACTGAACTAATATCGAACCTTAAAATGGGTGAAACTCAAAAAAGCATTCTAAAACAGAAATGGAACTGAACACTCCTCCTAAGAACGGAGTTGGAACTGAACTTTCCTCTTATGAACGTAGATGGAACTAAACTTTCCTCCTATGAACGGAGATGGAACTAAACTTTCCTCCCATGAATGGAGTTGGAACTGAACTTTCCTCCTATGAACGGAGATGAAACTAAACATTCCTACTATGAATGGAGTTGGAACTGAACTTTCCTCCTATGAACAGAGATAAAACTGAAGACTCCTAAGAATACAGTGATTGGACTACTAACCCTTTTCTTTATTTCATTTTCTTTATTTCACTCTTGTTCTAGTCCAGTTCCATTTATTACTTTCAATTTAGTACTTTCTGTTCAGTACTTCTCTTGTCTTGTACTGATCCAGTTATTTTATTACTTTCAATTTAGTTTTTTTCTTTTCAAGTACTACTCCAGTCTCATACTGGTCCAGTTCCTTTCAATATTTTATTTACACTTCTATTTATTCAGTGCAATTCCAATATCGTACTACTCTAGTTACACTACTTAAAGAGAAGTGGTCCAATCTATGTTGACATATGGGGTGTGCACGGGTTTGAACACTTACGGTGTGCACGGGTTTGAACACTTGTGGTGTGCGTGAGTTTGAACACCTGTGGTATGCGCGAGTTTGAATACCTACGGTGTACCTGGGTTTGAACACCTACAGTGTGTTGGCAGGTTTTGAATACCTGCGATATGAATACAGGTTATGTGTACCCGTCGTGCTATGTTATCTAGTTAAACGTCTATTATATAACTGATGATTAACCTTTTATTTTCAATTAATATTATGTTGCACCCATTTTTAGTTAGTTTCTCCTAGCTTATATATTAAATGTTACTGCTAACTCTCTCTTGTTTTGATAATTTACTTATTGTTGAGTGTGTATGCTTGTCCCCAGAATATGGATCCGAGAAGGAGAAGTGTTTCCACTTAGCTATATGACTAACAGTTATTTTAATAACCATTTACAGGAGACGGAGCACCGTGAAGTCTAGCTGCCACCTTGTCACATCTGAGAGAGTTCTCACAATGACATCAGATTCAAAAGATTGAAGATGTGAGACTGGATCGGTCTCCCCAGTATATACCGGCAGTCGGGGCTCTCTAAAGTTGATGGGGGCAAGGTCCCAACAAACTCTATTAGAGAAAGGAGAGGGATTCTCCACCTCAGCAGGAGAAGGTGGAGGATAGACTGCAATAGGAACAACAACAACAACAACAATAAGAGGAGGAGGAGGATGGTAAGCTGCATAACCCTCTTGAAAGTTCATCACTCTGTCCGGACTTCCCTGGGCCGCCCCTCAGAAGAAATCTTAACCGCGAACTCTTCATCTTGATTCTATAGAGGAGTTACGGCTTAGACTGGCTGGTAGGGTGGTGGAGGGAGCCTCCACAAAAAGAGCAACTACAGTTAGAGGCATCGCGAGTATGGGGGCTCACCGGCTAGCCACTAGGTGAGTGCATCCATGGCCTGACTGATCACACCAAGCTTCTGATCAGTCTCTCGATGTGATTTATCAAAAGCTTTTTGAAGGGTGGCTTCACCTAGGCTAATGTGATTTGGATGTTGGGCGAACTCGTGGTCTGTCTTAGCTATCCGCTAGACTTTAGAGTCCTTTCTTACCACACAAAACTGTTGGTACCAAATTCGACACCAACTCTCTACGCACTACCATGAGAAGGATCAGATTGCTGAGGAAATGAGGTTCGGAACTAAAACACCTATAAATGGCAAAAGAGCGAGAAAGCCTCCAAGCGATAATACCAGAATTAACTTGTCACGGTAAATGCCACTCTTGTGCAGGCTTTCTATTGAATGAAAGATGTGGTTACAAAAGTTAAAAGGAAGAAGCTATGCGAACAGGAGAACACAAATCCACTAGAATCGAGACCGCGACTCTTAACAAATGAGCTACTGGATTCGAGTCGGCGTCCTTTGAGTGTTACTCCCCTATTTATAGACTAAGGGGCCTTCCCAAGCGAGCATGTAAAAAATAACCAGTTTTCTGGGGTACAGGAGAACCGGGTAGGGGTGATGGGATACAAGCTTTAAGAAAAAGAAAACTGGTAGACCGCGTGACTAGACGGTTAACCCCCTGCAGTCAGAATGGCCTCTTGCTAGGTGTGAGCGGATTTTGTGGACTGATGACTGATGCAATTAGGTGAATCCTAACCTCACAGCTTGAGTGTTATCTTGAAACTGGTCATGGACTCTCGGGTAAAAACCTAGGCTCTCCCTACCATTCGAAAGCTCAAGAAAGAAGGAGTCCTCCATACGTCGCAAGCTAGTTAATAGAAGGAGAAGACATGGATGGTGTAAACCCTTGAGAAAACAGGACCATTGGGATCTTGCGATAGAAGTTCTTATACCCCAAATGGTAGACGATGAGTGAGGCATTCTCAGAGACACTATCCATAGCCAACCTCTCCTCTACGAAATAGTCTAATCACTGTTTGTATCTCTTTTCTTATCTCCCATACATTAGGTCGAGTAGGTTGTGCTTTTCTTCTATATTGTTGATGGTGGTGAACTAAACTTGTGTAGGCTTTCATTTTTTGTGTATTAAAACATATCTCATATTGTTCTTTTCTTTGGAGTAGCTTAGGGGGCCTATTGCCTTGTTTGTTGTGGTTTCTTTCATAGTTCTAATGATTGATGTGTTATGAATGTGTTGTGTGACTTCATTGTCTTGATTGACACGAGTGTTATGCGAGGTGGAGGTCGGCGACTTGCAAAAAATTAAAGCGGAGTTCAGTGACCCGCGGTGTTGTAAGTAGTGCCAATGACCCGCATAGTTAATTTGTTTTAATTTTCTGCAAGTATTTGTTAACCTAAATCAAATCTCCCCAAAAACATCGATTTTGGAGACTTCAATCTCATGTATCTCCTAAAAGTAAAATCCATCTTTTCGTGCTCTGTGTGAGAACGATACTCGGGGATCACCCCTCATTTTATTATTACTTGACCACAATAGTGCGTGCACTTGCCCCTTCATTGATCGAACCCATCACCTTTATATTTTAACATGATATATTATATAAAGTAGTCTTCCTCACTATGCCATATCACTCGCATCTTTGTTGGTACCTAAAAACATTAGTAGGCTGGTGAGCATCTTTGCTTTCTCATCTTTAGAAGAATAACACAATTTTATGTATGTAATGCACATTACAAAAGCAGAGTAATATAGTAGAAGAGGTAATAAAATAAGCATATCAACGAATGTTTCATATCCTTTTTCTAAATATTTTTTCCTTATAGAAAAATAGCTTATTCATTAGTTAGCGCTTATTGTATTTTAGTTGGCCTAACCAGAGGCTCACTACCTTTTCAGGCTCAATCGAGACCAATTAGTTCTTGCAAATTGCGAATTGACCAACAAATGTTTAGCTAACACAATATGTGTCCGAGACTAGACCACAAATTAGTTTTTAGGGAGTGCAATACCCTATAATTTATATGTCCGCAAGCAAGACCACAAAGTCTCACAGATAATGAATCTTCTACATAGGTTATGCTCACACAATATGCTTCTGAGAATTGACCAGAAAATAGTCTTTAGGAAGCGCTATACCCTCTAATTTATATGTCCGTAGGCAAGACCATAAATTAGTCTTTAGAGAGCATTACCCCCCTTAAATCCACTCGAGCCAAATAACGGGCTAACATGCTAATATATATTACCACACAACATTATAAAAATATTCATAGTAGTCATCATATTACAATAACACATCTTGAATTATCATCATACATCGCAAAGTGGTCAATTATTACCCAGGATCAATCTAGTCGTAAAAGACCGCAGTGGATTGATTTTCCCTTTTTCTACATTGTACCTGAGGAAGTGGTGTCTCATTTTAATATGTTTAGTTCTATTGTGTAATACTGGATTTGGGATAATTAAGATTGTACCCGATCTAACATAGAAAATTATGGGTTTTATGAAATTTAAAATATAATCAAACATTTAATTTTACATCCACAATATTTGTGAACATAAACTTACAGCAGCTATATATTCAGACTTGGTCTTTGAAGTAGATACTAAGGTTTACTTTTTGTTGAACCCGAAAATCGGTCTAGCACCTAAGAATTGACAAGTTCCTAAAGTACCTTTCCTATCCAGTCAGCATCTAGCATAATCTGCATCTAAGAATCCATATAACTCAAATTTAAATTCTGTTGGCCCAATTTCTAGCGTACCCTTAAGATATCTTAGAATTCATTTTATAGAGCTCAAGTGCTCTTTAGGGTTAACCTGGAATCTTGGACGTACACATGTGGCAAACATTATGTCATGCCTGCTAACTGTAAGATAAAGAAGAGAGCCAATGATTGTTCTATAGGTTTTGAAAGTCTTTAATTCATGGATAGCTAAATCACCTAAAGAAGGGGGGTGAATAAGTTATTGGTCTCTTTTTAAGTCCTTTTTGTTGTTTCCTTACTAAGTTATCTAGAGATGTCCTTAGTACCTGCAATATAATAGAAGAACAAACGACACAACACAGCACACAGATATTTATAGTGGTTCCCCAACTGAGCACATCTACTTTCCCTCCCACCTATCTAACTATCTTGTTGGACTATGCACTTCTCTAAAACCTGCTCCAAAGAGCTTACAGCTCAGATCCCTCAGGATCTCTAAGTCTCCTTCAAGACTTACTTCTCAGCCACAAGGGCCTACAACTCAGTGGTCGGTATACCACCTACCTCAGGTTATTAAGCCCTACACTAAGGCTGGGAGGACAGCCCTACCTTAAATCCACTAGGGATCTTACCTCAGAGCTCTGCAGTACTCCTACACTCAATGACTCTCAATCCACCTACCTCCGCCTTATCTCTAAGGCCTACATCTCAAGCTTCTCAGCCCTACAACTTCAGGCACAAGGCCCTACTCTCAGAGTGCTGCATCACTCCTATAACTCAGTACCCTTCTAGGTACCTACCTCAGTGCTCTTCCCAGCACCTACCTCAGTTACACACTTGTCACCTACCTCAGGCCAAAAGTCCCTACACTTAGATCCACACTTGGATCCTACCTTAGAAAGCAGCACTCTCCTACCTCGGGTAATTAGGCCCTACAGCTCAAATCAACACTTAGATCCTACCTCATAGAGCAGTACTCTCCTACCTCAGGCAATTAAGCCCTACAGATCAGATCCATACTTGGATCCTACAAGATGGATGTAGGGTTGTGTGATGATTGGCCACAAGTGAAATTTCACTGTGTTAATCTACCTGGACTGAGACACACTCAGCCCTACCTTGACTCCAAGAAATATATTTCCTGAGTCTACTTATCTAGACTAAGTAAATACTTAGACCTAACTTCCTCTTCTCAGCACCAGGGATTTTATCCAGCTGGAGCTAGAGAAGTAACTACAGTAGATCCTACTACAACCTGAGCTGGGAGAATCCCAGCCCAACTCCTTTCTTCACAATAACAAGGATGAAGATCTCTTTGGCCTGTACTAGAAGTAACTTGCAGATCAGCTTCTATGCCCCTTTCTAAACTGAGCCAACTGCTCAGGCCAATCTCCTTCTTCACAGCTCCCCAAGAGGATGTTCTTTAGGTTTGTTGGTTGAGCCTGTGAAGCACCTGCAGCAAGGGTCGGCCCAAGTTGCTCCCTTTTTATCATAAACTCCTTTTGAGCTAACTTACTGGTGCAGATGAATATCACACCAGCTATCTTACTATTGAAGATGTTGATTCCAACATCTAACTTGCTCTCTGTCTTGTAGACTTGAGCTTCCTATTCTTCAGCTCCACGATAATGGCGGAGAAGAAGAACTGCCTTGTTGCTTTCTCCAAAATATCACTCCTCTGTAAAATCCTTTTCCTTTTTATTGAATTTGACCCAACGGCTCTTGGGCAGTGGACCCCACATAATTAATGGCCAGCAACAACTTTTCTTTGATGTCAACTGTCATACAGTAGGTCTGCGGTAACATTTGTCACATACTATAGCCATCCCACCACTAATTTGAAATATGTTGACTTGTTGACTTGCTGACATCATCAGCTGTGGACTTAGCCAAAAATCAAACAACATTAGCATAGGTGTTGAGTGAGTAAGCATCACTCAATGCCAAAAAACTTGGACAAATTTACTGTCTCTTGGCAAAGAGTGAGTAACCTTCACTCAACGCCAAACTACTTAGAATAAAATCTATTTCTAGGCGTTGAGTGATTTAGCTTCACTCAACGCTAACTTGCTTTATCAGCTATCTATTGCTTGGAGTTGAGTGAGTGAGTATCACTCAATGCCAAAACACTTAGACAAAATTCTATCTCCACTAGGTGTTGACAGCGTTGAGTGAGCAACTTCCACTCAATGCGTTTTGCCTTAACCATATTTCTGCCTCTGCAGCATCTTAGGCGTTGAGAGCTTGAGTGAGTAACCTTCACTCAATGCTTTCTGTCTTAGGAATTTTCCTGCCTAACTGTCTCAGCGCTTTCTTGTTCTCTGCTAAGACAAACACTTGTCTTATCGGTTATGCTGAGACTATCACTTGTCTCAGCAGTTATGCTGAGACTAACACTTGTCTCAGTGGTTATGCTGAGACTTTCACTTGTCTCAGCGGTTATATTTAGACTAATACTTATTTTAGCGGTTTTTGCCTTAGACAAAATCCTCAACTTAGTTCGATGAATGCTGAACTGAGTTTGACGAATGGTGAACTGAGCTCGACGAACTCTGAACTCAGTTCGATGAATTTTCAACTAAGCTCGACGAACTCAGAATCTCGATCTCTGAATTTAGCTCGACGAATGGTGAGCTCGGGTCGACGACATCTGAACTCAGTTCGACGAATTGTGAATTAAGCTTGACGAACTCAAAATCTCAAGCTCTGAATTTAGCTCGACGAATGGTGAGCTCAGCTCGAAGAATTCTTTCTTACCTCTAGCATTGAATGAGCTTACCTCACTTAATACCTGTGGACTTAGGGTCTGTTTGGCATAGCTCTGGCGGCTGGAAAATCTCTATTCCAACCGCCAGAGCTTCTTTATATGTGTTTGGGATAGCTCCTTATGAAGAGCTTTTCAAAAATCTTGAGCTATTTTGCAGCTTTTCAGAAATCTCCCCCTAGCTTCAGCTTTCGCAAAATAGCTTTCTCTCTCACAGGTTTTGGAAATCTAATGGTTTCTTAAGTTGGAACATGCTCAGAGGCCGGATGGCCTTCCTCTTGTGATTTCGAGCCCCGGACGGCCTTCCTCCGGCGATTCCGAGCCCCCGACGTCCTTCCTCCGGCGATTCTGAGCGCACATCTGCATAGAACACCCAAACACTCTGCAGCTTTTCAAAACTGCTCCCCAGAGATCTATTTTAAAACAGCTCTATCCGGACAGCAGCTTTTCAATCCGTCAGAGCTGTCCCAAACAGAGCCTTAGTCAAAATCCTACCTTTCCAACATCTTCTCTTGGTGTCCACCTTTCTGCCTTATGACCACCTAATATATCACTTAGACAATCTGTCTAGACATGTTCCATGGAACATCCTGCACATGATGAGCATAAAAAACATCAAATACAACTATGCTCTTAGTGTTGATGGAGATGACTCTTCAAATACAATCTAAGGAACATTGTGGGCAATGGACCTAAAAATCTCCCCCTATTTGAAGAAGGAAAAACACCCAACAATGCTAAGATGCATTACCATAATAGGCAGAATACTTTCATGCAGCTGTAGATTATAATATGCTACACCTGCTAGCTTATGCTATATTAATTCAATGTGCTCCATTTAATTATATTGACAAAATAGGCTAGGTCAATGCATCCCCATACTACTTGAGCAATTGCTCAAGTAATATGCTCTCCTTTATGCCACTTAATATTTAAATGGAGCACCACTAAAAGCACTTACCTCAAAATATGCACTAACAAAGTCATGGCTTAACATGTAGTCAGTCATTGTCTTTTTCAGACTACTTGAATCTTTTCAAGTAATATGCACTGACTCAACATAACCTAGTCATGTCAAATATTACTTCTATATCTCCCTCTTATGTATTGCCACACATATCTCCCTCTTTTTGTCTTCTTCAATATGCATATCTATTGAAGAAATAGAAAATATTATGGGAGAGATTATCTCTTAATCCTAGTCAAAGTCCTATGTTGATACTACTAAGAAAATCATCCTAGTGATTAATCTACTTGATTAGGAGTCATACCTTCTGCGTTGATACATTGATACAACACAACACTACAACATTTGAGATTGCTGCACACATTGTTCCACTTGCTGATATTGTATCTACAGAATCAGCATCCACCTATGGTGATATCATTGATACACCACATCATTGCAGCCCCTTGGCACATGAGTGACCCATGGATCTACTTGAGCTGGCTACTAGTTGTTCCTCTTCTCATAATCTCCCCCTTAGTCTGTGCATTGTCCTTAAGAAAAACTGATCAGCAGTTGTGGCAGCTGATCTACTACAGCAGCTGCATTCTCCCCCTTAACTGAAACATCCTTTGTCAGATTCCTGGTAGACATTCTAGTTTATGCCAGTCTGGATACCACTTGATAGTATTTATAGTCTTGATGTTACATCAAAGACTTATCTACCTACAAGAAAAGCAAATCTCGCAACACAAACTAGAGTTTGGAGCTTATGAAGTTATCCTAAGTTCCACATACCCAACTTAACCAAGAGGGTGTTGAACTTGACTTCATCTAGTGGCATGATAAGCATGACAGCTACTTATTAGTCAGGACAAACTCAGGATTGAGTTCTTCCTTATGCTCCAAAATATAATGATACTTAATCTACATATGCATAATCTCGCTATGATAGTCAGGATTCCTAGCAACTTAGATTACACTAGTAGAATATCAATATAAAAGAAATTCTACTTATCTGGAGGTTATGGTTCTGATATCATAAGATATCTGTTTGATAATCTTGAGTTCGACGAATTATTTAGATTTTGTCGAGCTCCATTCGACGAATGAAGGTTATTTCGTCGAGCTCCATCCATGTTGATGCTTAGCAACTCTCTTGCACCTTGTACAGTCACTTTTTGCAGAGTCAGATCTTCTCCCCTTCTTTAGCAATAGACTTGCCTTTGGCTTTAGCTTTCTGATTAGCAGTACAAGATTTTTCAGCCCACTTAGTACTATCTTGATCATTACATTGATCTCCACACTTGATCACCACTTGATCAATCCCTTCTTTATAGTGAGCTTTATCAACTGAGCACAGTGTGCCTCTTCCTTGCTACTCATGGAGGAGCTACTTGTGCTTTCCTCAAAGATGAGTACAACCTACTTGTCCTTTCCAGATTTGCTGGTGTGGCAGCAAGACTTTGTCCAACTAGACATTCCTGCTGGCTAGATCCAGCTGGACTTCATCCATTATCATGGCCAGTTACCACTCCCATAGTGATTGTACCACTTGACTAGAGAGCATATCTCTATAGTAGATACAACTGGCCCAGCTCTCCCATTCCACTTGATACCACTTGTATCCTTCTTCAGGAATACACATAGCATCCTTATCCTTGGAGAATGATCCATAGGATAACTTCCTTGTTCCAGTCTAATTTTTGGAACATCTTCTGTCCAAGTACCACCTAGGGGAAGGGCATTTGGACTAACCTGCAAAATAGAATTATCTTACCTTAGGACCCCAATAGGTATTGGGTCCTAGGTTTTGATTAGGCTGAAATCTTACTTGCCTACCTGTAAAATTTCTGACAGGTAGGCTAACTCTTGCTCTAGACATAGAAGGATTGTGCCAGCAATCAAGGGCAAAATTCCCCACCTTACCACAACACCAACACTCATGTATATTATATCTTCTTTTCTGAGCAGGTCTTGCAGTGTGGTTAACTGCTGACTGAACAGAAAGAAGAGGAGCAGTATCTTTCTTTAGGTTCCTTTCAGCAGGGATCTAACTGAAGGTTATTCTTCCAGCAGTCTTCCTTTGCTTGCCCAGAATGGTATTTACAGATGTCTTCTTTGTAGAAGACACCTGTTTATATCAACAGAACCAGCCAATTTAGGCTTAATAGTAGACAGGCACTTGGTCTGAGTCCTTGCTAGATTGGCATGAATGAAAGCCACTGCCAAACTCTTATGAGTTGGGGCTAATGCACCAAATATAAATGGTCCAGCATGGGCCATTTGTACTTTTTCATGGGGAGCCATAAAGGCATTCATTCCCCTACCCTTTCTTCTCCCATTGTAAGATACACTTGGATTCTTACAAGAAGAATTCCCATTCTTATAGTGACCATACAAGCAGTCCTGGTCATACCTATGAGAAAGGAGAATTACCTTATGAAAGGTTGACTGTGGAACTACAGGGGCTTTGCCTTTCCCTTTTGAAAGGTCAACTCTTGTGCTTCCCTTGATTGCTAACTCCTTCTTACCCTTTTGGGAGGAGAAGGAAGTTATCAATGGCAGCACAGCTTTAGGCTTGCTGAATTCAGCCACAGCCCTTCTCTCCTTTAGGAGTTTCCCTTCAAGATCCACAATGATCTTGCCCTTCTGCCGTATGGTCTCAATTTGGATGATTAAGTTAAAGAATAAAAGCTAGAAAAATATACGTGCATAAGCCTTCCTAATGGTGAGAAGGTTGAAGTAGGAGAGTACATATCTGGAGACATAAGGATCTAAGAGCGAAGCTTTGAAGCTAATTTGTTAATCTTTCCTCTCAATAACTTTGACATCATTTTGGGCATGGATTGATTGAGAAAGCATCAATCTATGATTGACTGTGCTAAAAAGGAAATATCTTTCCGACAACTAAGAAACCCCACTTTCAGATTTTGTGATGAGGGTGGAATTATTTCTACAATATCCACTTTGTGTGATTACAAGTTAATACGATATGGATGCATGTCATACCTGGCTATTATATCAAAAGTCGATGAAGAAAATTAATAATCCAGGACATGCTTGTTATTTATAATTACCCAGACATATTCCTAGAAGACCTTTCCGACCTCCCTCCATAATGGAAGATAAATTTTTAATTCACCGGAATCCCTAGGGCAGAGCCATACATGAAGGCCCCTATCTCCTGGTGTTATCTGACCTGCAAAAACTAAAGAGCGTAGTCAGAGTATTTCATGCCGTTATGGGAAAGCTACAGCAGCGCCAGAAAGTACTGTTTATCCTCTTCTAAGGGAGATGACACTGACCATCCTTGGCGGGGCCCACATTCAATTGTGTCGTTGATTCAAATCAACAGATATTAAAGAAAAAAAAGAAATGGGGATTAGGGTTAACAAACACAGAATCGAAAAAGAAAACGAAAAGAGAGGCGACTGGACTTCATCTTCTCTGACGAGCTTGAAAGCCAAGTCCAGTAGAGCTAGCCAGAAAGGCAGAGAAATATAGCTGAAGCTTTTTCCAGTTCAGCAAGTTTGTTCTTTTCAGAACAAGGTATCTGCTTCATCTAATCAGCAAGGAGAGATAGCTGTGTGAAGGGCCGTCAGCCTTCAACAGCAGATAGCTATTTTTCAGTGCAACAGAAAAGAAGCTAGCTGTAAAAGAAGACAAATTCCTTCTACAGCAAGAGAGTTGGACTTATATCTGCTCAGTCCAGCAAGGTATACTCTAAGATTTTTCTCAGAGTCAATGTTTTATTTTATTTCAACTTCTTGATTAATTTCCTGTAGGATTCAGCTTGTCTGAATCTGAGCTATAAGGCACTTTGTGCCTGAGTTATAGATGACTAATTAGTCACTGAGGTAGGTGTCATGCTGGGGTACTGAGGTAGGATCCAAGTATGTATCTGAGAGTAGGGCTGTCCTCCTAGCCTGAGTAGTAGGGCCTAGTGCCTGAGATAGGTTACTAATGAGTCACTGAGTTGTAGGTAACAAGTGTGTCACTGAGCTGTAGGCCTTGGAGGAGGCTGAGCTGTAGGTGCCTGGAAGGGCACTGAGGCAGGTAATTGGAAGGGTACTGAGATGTAGGAGTGCTGCAACACTCTGAGAGTAGGGCCTTGTGTCTGAAGTTGTAGGGCTGAGAAGCCTAAGTTGTAGGCCTTAGAGATAAGGATGAGGTAGGTGGTTTGAGGACCACTAAGCTGTAGGAGCACTGCAGGGCTTTGAGGTATGAACCTGAGTGTAAGGATGAGAGCCTAAGGTGTAAGCTCTGAGGAGCATTTTGGATGAGTTTGTGCCTTGTCTAACATAAGTTAAAAAGATGGGAGGGAAAGTGGATGTACCCAATTGGGGAACCACTATAAATCACTGTGTGCTTGCTGTGTGTTGATTTTTCTGTTTCATTGCAGGTGCTAAGGACAAGCTCTAGATCAACTTAGGAAGAAAGCAAAAGAAAATATAAAGGTTAATAAGAAAACAACAAAAGGACTCAAGAATTTTAATAGACCTATCCCCCCCCCCCCCCGCTCTAGGTGACTAGCTAAACTTGAAGTAATAACTTTCACTGTCCAAATACCACAAATGTTTTGTAGAAGTATATTCCCTCACCTGCACAAGCAATTAAAAATTAGTTGGGACCCAGGTTACCTTGGGCCCGTTGTTTTTCCATTATATGGGGTTATGAAAGTATAAACATGTGTTTCATGACACCCCTTGGGATGGAAGAGTGGTGGTCTATTCAACCGACAACTTCTATCAACATGTCCAAATTTGTTGCAGAAGTAACATTTAGATTTATTAGAATAGTAATTGGTAAATAATCTCACATAATCATTATTATTTATACTAAATGGGAAGACACTACGATAATAAGTCGATGCAATTGCCTGGTTTCATCAATAGGAAGTTGACACAGGTATGAAGTTGCGTCAAGTGGAAGCCGACGCAGATTCATACTTGTGTTGACTAGATGTCGACGCACCAGTAAAATTGCGTCAAGTTGTAGTCGACGCAAGATTCTAGTTTTCAGAATTTTGTATTTTAAGCCTTTGTTTTCAATGGTTTCTTTGTTAGAATGCCCTAATTTTTAGATGAAGTAACCCTATTAAATGTAGTGATTTTGTTTGTATCATCATCATTGATAATGATGGGTTGTTGTTCCTTGGATTTAATAAAAGCTATTGGATTCTTCCAAGCTAGTGTCCTAGCTAGAAGCTTTTCCTGAGCTAGTAGGCATAGCACCCAATCCTAAGTGTTTTAATCTTATAGTGAGATTCTCAGATATGTCCTTGAGCTTTTGACTTCTTCCATTTAAGAAGTCAACAAAGGCTTTTTTCTTTGCTAGCTCATCTTTCAAGGTTTTATTTTCTTCAGTTAATTCATTTATTTGTTGTTTTAAATTCTCTACTTCAATTTTATGTTGCTTATCCTGATTAATTTATTCCTCATCTGGCTTTACATTTCTTAGTTCTTCTAGTTCTTTCCTGAGTGATTTTATTTATCTTTTAGCTTCTAGTTGATATTTACAGAAATCTATAAAGCATTCTTTAAATCAAATAAAGACTTATCAAAGTCATCAAAGCATGATACTTGATCTTCTTCATCTTCTTAGAATGCCTCCAAAGCTATTAGGCAAGCTTCTTCAGCAGCAACTGATGGCGACGATGCTAATGCGGTCGTGGATCCCCGTCATAGAGAGTTCTTGGATTGGGACGGTCGTTGCCGCAAGCTCGAAGATGGGAGTCTACCATGATGTTTCTTTGCCAACACCGCCGCCGCTATATGTTTTGCTTGACGTCTGCCGCCGCCAATTAATAAAATATATAATTATAAATTACATAATTATAATTATATATTTTATCATTTATATTTTAGCAATTTTATTTTTAAGCAATTTTATTTTAAGAGTTTATTTAATGTATTTTTATTTCATGTTTTATGATGGGTGCTTATAGCCATCATGTGTTGTTTTTAATTATTTCATTTCATATGTAAGATGGGTGCATATAACCATCAAGAGTGGTTTAATTTTCAAGGGTGGAGATTGAGTGGTGTAGGCTATATATAGCCATGTTTTTGAAGAAATTAATAGAGAATGAAAAATTGAAACTTTGAATTCAAAATTTGAATCCCCCCTCCTCTCTCTCTCCCCCTTTAAGAAAATTTGTCCCCCCTTCTCTTGCCCCCTCTCTTGGCCGCGGGCCTCCTCCCTCTCTCCCTCTTAGTGGTTCGGCCACCTCCTCTTCCCTCCTCCTCCTCTTCCCTATTTTTGGCCTCCCTTTTCCCTCTCTCCAAGTTCGGCCCTTTCTTTCTCCTTCAACCTCTCGGCCAACCTCTCCTCCTCTCCTTGAAAAATAGGCCACCCCCTCTCTTTCCTCCCTCTCCACCACACAACCCAAGCACCTAACTCCATCAAAAATAATAATTGACTAGCCCCTCCTTCCACTTTGGCGATATTCCCACCACCTTTCCTCTCTCATCTTTCCATATATATTGGCATTCAAGTTTCTCCCTCACCTAGGGCTTTGCAAAGGAAAATGGCTCGCATCTTCATCTTTCGGTGCAGATCCGTAGAGTCGCGTGGAGATAGATTCAACCACCGTCTTGTGCGCCTCCTCCACTCATCTTGTGGACGAATTTTTCTTAAGATTTAGGGTAACGATTTCAAAATCAACTCTTTGTGTGTTTCTTCTAAATTATTGAGAGAATTGGTGGAATTAGAAGGCTAGTAATTTGTCCTGATTTATATTGAAATCGTGTTAATTAAAATCTAAATTTTAAGCATTATTTTCCCGAATATTTTTCATAGTGGAGCGGGTAAATTTCGTGAACAATTATAGAAATCGGTTTCCATAGCCTTGATTTCTTCGGTGTTCAAGTGATTTGGCAACCCTCATATTAATTAGTTTTTGGGATTGATTTTGGACTTAATTTTAAATCACTAATTTAGCCCAGATTTCTTTTTATTGGAATTGTGAATTGTTTCCGTATAATTTAATTCGAATAGCTAATTATCCAGATCGTGTGGGTCCTTTTCGCTTGAGCGAACATTGGTCTATAGCCCTTTTTCAATCTATAAAAGGGGTAGCGTCCCTTTGTTTTGTGTGTTGCTAAATTAGTTGAGTAGTCGGTATAATTGTTTTAGAGAAAATATTGCTCGCTGCATACTTTATTTAATCTTCGAACCTAAGAGCGCTTGTTTAACCCGTCGAAACCGTGGGACTGCATCAGAAACCTCTCCATGACTATCAGACGTGGAGCTTGACTCTGAATTTAAGTCACTATAGGTTTCTGTAATGAAACATTTTACTTTTTTCGTGTCCTTCCACATGAAAGATTGCTTCTTGTGCTCCTTTTTGCTTGACTTGTCCTTTTGATCTTCAAGACATTTAGGATCAATATGGCATAACTTCTTGCAGATAAAGCAGATGACCTCCTTGTTGGGTGTCTTATCAAATTTAGGCTTGTTGAAATTCTTGTCCCTTCTTCTATAGTCCTCAGTCTTTATCCACCTTCTAACCTTCTGGCCTGGAGATTAAACATCTCATTTTCATAATTTGAAGCCTCTCCATCAGCTGCCTTCATGGTAATAGTTCTTTCCCTAGCGGTTGAGACTTTCTCCTTTACTTTAGTATCTGCCCTACTCTTTAGATGCAACTCATAGAACTTAAGCTTTCCGAACAAGGTATTAGTGGAGATTTCCTTGTGGAATCTGGACTTTCTGATGGCCCGGATCCTTGAATCTCATATGCTTGGGCAGCATATGAGCAGCTTGTCATTGATCTTAGTCAATGAGTTTTTCTTGTCCAGTCCTTTGTGTTTATTGATTATAATGTCGAATCTTTCATACATTTCAACAACACTTTCTTCAGCCTTTCTCATATTAGGATATAAGAAAAGACCTCTTGTCCTTCCTTTCATCAAAACTGTCATCAATAATTCTTGATATAAACTCTCAGATCTCTTTAGCTAACTGGAAATCAGCTACCTTTTGAAAGATCTCATATGACAAGGTGAACACCAAGATGTTTATTACTTTGGCATCCCAGTCCTTTACTTTCATTTCTACTTCAGTCCATTCAGCCCTAAGTACCAGCTCTGTTGTAGTGCTCACAGTAACATCCTTCTTATAAGGTATTGGTGGCCCTAAAAGAATAAAATCAAAGATATTTTCATCAATTGATTTCATATATATTTTTATTCTGTCCTTCTAGAGTGTAAACTTTTCTGGGTTACACACTAGAGGTCTTGTGGATGCAAATCCTTTGAAATTATTTGAACTCATTTTGAAAATATATTTCTATAATAATATGTGTAACTCTTCAACTACTCAGATCATTTGATCAAGGTGTTAACCTTTATTTGATTAACCTCCCTTTGATACTAATTGAAAGTGTGAATAGTTAAGTAAATCCTCAGAGAATTCTCTAAAGGGGGAGAATAGAGATTTAAAATATTTTTACATGTGTTATCTAAACAACTTTAGATTTGCGTCAACAATCTCAGCCATAATAAGATAAAGAAATACAGAAATTAAAGTGCAGAAAATAAAAAGGAGATAACACAAAAAATAACATCACACACGATACAAAGCTATAATGGCTCCCCAAAATCTAGGTACATCCAATCTTCTACCACTATTATAGGAATAAACTATCCCAGTGCCTGAGTCTTTATATAATAAGACTTTCAGAACTAAGCTAAATATTTTGGTAAGAAGATCTTGAACCAACACTAGATCTTTTGGGAAAGAGATATTGATACAAGGACTAAGTCTTTTAATAAGGTCACTCTTAGAACCAAGGACTAAATCCTTTGAAAACGGATTCTTAAAACTTTTTACTCAGTTACAAAGTGAGTGTATAGAAGAAAAGATGATGATGAAGAAGAAGAAGAATACAAGTCTTCTAATGTTAAATCCTCTCTCAGCAGACTTCTGAAGAATGTTGGCACTAAGCATATTAGATCCTTTATATTTGATGAATCCTTGCTAGAAGAGATTGTAAGGATTTTAAGCCTTCTGATCCAAAGTATTTTAGATTATATCTTTTGAAACTGTTATTTCAGCAGCAAGAGTAAGGAAGAAGAAGAGGGAAAACTGATGTCGGCTATGTAATTGACTTATATATTTTTGTATTATTCTATTTCTATATATTATTGTCTACTTCTTCTCAATAATCTGACTATATCATTCCTTGAACAAATTTTAATTGTTCTATAATCTAGAGAATTTTTTCTGAAGGAATGAGATTATAATATTCCACAATTATCTTTATTAATCTCGATATTATCTTCAAAATCCTTTCTTATAAATACTTCTGAAATTTAATGGAGAATCCTTTCTTTTAGCTCGCTTGCAACATCTCAAAATACTCAAAAGAATTCCATAACAAACTTCTGGAAATAAGCCTAGATAGATATTGTAACGACCCCATCCGTTGCATGACGTATAGTAGAAGGTCCGGCCGGGGCCCCACACTATATGCCACAAACAGACGATGAGGTCACAGGATAATACCAAACCATACACGTATCCTAACTAAAAGCATGCTAGCGGAAGCTTTAAGTTGTAATTTGAACTCTAACTAGGAATGTCCAATATATAAACCACAGTTATATATACAGCCACGGAATGTACAACAAATACATAGGGTTTGGCCTTAAGGCCTTACAGTTCCTCTTTCCACACCGTATGGATTACAAACATCGGCGCGCAGGCTGGCCATACATGAGTAAAAGAAAACAAACAAAAACACTTGCATAGCCTTCAAGGGCCAGCCGTAGCAGCAGCAGCAACAGCAGCAAGGGCTTCAGCCCTTCATTTACCACTTGGCTCTCCAGCACCTGCATAGGGACAATCCACCCAAACGGTGGCAAACACGGCAACGGTCAGCATTCAGCTGACCCAATTATAACAATCCTACCCCTTTCTCGGGGCAGTAGCATTCCTTCCCTGCACAGCATGGTATCAACAATAGCAAATATGTGCTCGCAGGCACACTCAAGCCATCACAACCGTCGGCCACACGGCCCGACAGTCCGTGCACTCAGGGCACATTCTTGGTGCACCGGAAAACCAGGGTCAATACCACCGTTTACACGGTATTTGAGCATTCTAGTCTTTTTGGCGCGCGGGCCTAAGACTCTCATTATGCGCTCCAACAAAACCCACAACCAGGCTTCCAAGTCGGACGGACATAACGCAGGTACGGATCAGCCACCCCCCGTTGCTCAAGTCGTCGTGCCACCTCGAATACGGAAGTATCCATGGCAATTTATAGGCGCGGGTTGGTTTCACCTTTCCTGTTCGGCAAACTGCCTTTTCATCGAGTTGCAGCCCAACGGCTCAACCGCACACAAAGTGGCAATGCACGGCCACAAGAGTTGCATCCAACCCTCTTCATTTCTTGGACTTCATCCAGTACTTCCTGCTGCACCAAACAACAGGTAGGCACAAGGCAAAGAAGCCATAACCACGGAGTCTTCTCCGATATGCAAACAAGCATCACCAATCCAGACCAACATGTCCAGATAGACTTCACACAGCATGCCTAGATCCGTACTCCAATTCCGGACTCTAACAAGGGGGACTTCACATATCTACCCCAAGGGATGCCACAACCCACCGCACACTCGCGGGGAAGGGTTTTCCCTATACAATGCAGAAAAGAAGGACTTCACATTTCCTTCTTTTCTGCATTGCATAGGGAAAGTGACATTCCCTAGACGGCGTTTGGAACACGCTACGGTCATTATGAGTTCACGGTAATGCCGTTTGGCCTATGTAATGCGCCTTCGGTCTTTATGGATCTAATGCATCGAACGTTCCGAGAGTACTTGGATTTGTTCGTGATTGTGTTTATCGATGACATCTTAGTATACTCTCAGTCGGAAGAGGATCATGCAAACCATTTGCGGTTGGTCTTGCATACCCTGCAGAGGAATAAGCTTTATGCCAAGTTCTCAAAGTGTAAGTTCTAGCTCTCTTCAGTAGCCTTTTTAGGCCATGTGGTAAGTGGAGAAGGTATCGCGGTGGATCCGTTGAAGATAAGTGCCATTCGAGATTGGCCAGTGATGTCTTCAGTGGCCGAGGTCAGGAGCTTCCTTGGGCTTGCGGGCTACTATAGACGGTTTGTGGAAAACTTCTCACGGATTGCTTTACCTCTGACCACGCTGACGAGAAAAGATCAAAGGTTCATTTGGACACCGGAGTGCGCGCGTGCTTTTGAAGACCTGAAGAGTCGTTTGACCACGACGCCTGTGTTGACATCGCCATGTGGTACAGATGGCTATGAGATCTATAGCGATGCTTCCGGGAGCGGCTTAGGCTGCGTTCTTCTGCAGTTTGGTAAAGTGATTGCTTATGGCTCGCGCTAGTTGAAAGTGCATGAGCGGAATTACCCCGTCCATGATTTGGAGTTGGCGGCGGTAATCTTTGCGCTCAAGTTGTGGCGGCACTATCTTTATGGCGTTAAAGTGGATATCTATACAGATCACAAAAGCCTAAAGTATTTGTTGGATCAGAAGGATCTGAATATGCGACAACGAAGATGGATGGAGTTCCTTGGGGACTACACCTTCGAGATTCACTATACGCCCGGGAAGGGAAATGTGGTCGCTGATGCTTTGAGTCGGAAAACTCCGGTACGGGCAAGCTGGTTGCAGAGGCATGATCAGCGTTTAATCCAGGAATTGGAAGCATTGGAGATAGCGTGTGTTGACAAGGGTTTTTCGACCGATGCATGCTTGAACTGGACGGAGGTTCAATATGACCTTACGGACAGAGTTCGGCGAGCAACGGAGCTTGGTATCAGATTCGTTCGGTCTTCCTCATTCGAATTCGTGGTCGAATTCTTTTATGGGGTGGTGAGCGCGTGTTTGTGCGCCCTGCTGTAACGCTAATGAACTCTGGAATGTCCACTAAGGAATGTACAAAATCTTGTTTGAGGAATCTGCGCATTCCTTTTCTGTTGTTTTGCCTGCATGCGATCGCTAATGTGTGTCTTGTCCACCTATAGGTGACGCGTAGTGGTGCTGGGCAGTCTGAGCCCCAGCGCTCTGATGAGAGTGCGGCACCAGCTGAGGTGCCAACACCGCCTCCATCTGCGGAAACTGTTCGCTTAGTTGCTGAGGCTCTATTTGCCATGATTCAGCCGACCGGGCAAGCGCAGCCGGCAGTAGTGCCAGTTCGTGTTGATGTAAGACCCGAGCCGGTTGAGGCAGTCGATCCGCGAGCAGCTGACCGACAGTTGAAGCAATTCATGAGCTTCAGTCCGCCTACGTTTACGGGACTGGGATCCCCAACGCAGGCAGAGGATTGGTTATCGCGTGTCAAGCGGATAATGACAGCGATCAGGGCGGAGGAAACGTTAAAGGTCACCTTGGCCACCTTCATGCTTGAAGGAGAGGCGCGGTTGTGGTGGGACGAGGTTGAGGTACACCATTTGGCGGGCAGGCAATTAACGCAAGTATCGATTGAGGAGTTCTCTCGAATATTTCTGGCGAAGCATGTCCCAGCGGCGCAATGCATTGCCTTGGAAAATGAGTTCCAACGGTTAAAGCAAGGAGAAGATAGCGTGGATACCTACCTGCATGAGTTTACAAGGTTGGGACGGTATGCGGGATCAATCTTCGCGGATGACTAAAGGAAAACGAATAGGTTCTATGAAGGATTGCGGGATGAGTTGAGGTTCCTACTTTCGAGTTCAGTGAACCAAGGGTTTCAGGCGTTGGTTGATACTGCATGTGCGTTGGAGAAGGACATGAGACGGGTGCAAGGGAACAAGGGCTTGGTTGTGTCAAAGCCAGAGTTTCAAGCACCTCGCCCTAGCAAATCGTTCTACTAGAAGAAAGGGGGCAAGAGGTCCAAGCCGTCTGGGCAAGTGTCTACGACCGTTGTGTCGGGGGCGACGTCAAGGCCGGAGTCTCGTACATGCTTTACTTGTGGCCGGGTGGGGCATATAGCCCGTGATTGTCGGGTTGTTCAGCCCAAAGGGGAAAAGAAGACGGGTGCGTCTTATGCTGAGAAGGGCAAAGCGGTGGTTGATTCCTCTACGTCCCAGGCACAGCCCCGAGTTTATCACCTTGGTCAGCAGGAGGCGATTAAGCAAAGTGACGTCGTCACAGGTACGAGTTAATATAGCTTATTTGCTTAAGTGCTATTGCATTTGGTTATGTGTAGCTTGTGCATGATGTGTGTGTGCTGCAGGCTTTGTCCTGATTCGGAATAATTTGGCGAGAGCCCTGTTTGATACGGGTGCTTCGCATTCTTTTCTGTCTGAGGACTTCGTATCTCGGATTGGGGTGCCGAGTCATGTGACGGTTGATAGTACAAGGGTGTTATTGACGAATGGCTGTGTGATGCTTGCGGTTAGGGCTTGCGATGTGGATGTTCAAATAGGAAGTCGGGATTTCGGTTTGAGTGCAGCTGTGCTACCGTTATCGGAGTTTGATGTGATCTTTGGCATGGACTGGCTCTCGGAGCAGCGTGCCTGTATTGATTGCAACTCCAAGGAGATCACACTGGGCCAGAATACCGGACTTGTGACGAAGTTCGCTGGTATGCGAGGAGTTGGCGGGACTTTGTTGTCTGCGCTCCAAGTCGTCAATGCTGTTCGGAAGGGCGCGGAGTTATTCTTCACGCTAATTCAAGCTGTTGAGCCAAAGGCCAGTGTCGGTAAAGTTCTGGTTGTGTCAGAGTTTGCCGATGTGTTTCCTAAAGATCTTCCTGGGTTACCACCCTAGCGGGAGATTGACTTCTCTATTGAGTTGGTGCCAGGTGCGAAACCTGTGGCCCGCTCACCATATCGTGTCGCACCAAAAGAGATGGCTGAATTGAAAGTCCAATTGCAAGAGTTGTTGGAGCAGGGATACATACGCCCAAGTATGTCACCTTGGAGCGCGCCTGTTCTATTTGTGAAAAAGAAAGATGGTAGTTTGCGGTTATGTATTGACTACCGCGAATTGAATAAGCTGACGGAGAAAAACAAATACCCGATTCCATGGATTGATGACCTATTTGATCAGCTGGCAGGATCAACGGTCTATTCCAAGTTGGATTTGAAATCGGGATATTATCAGTTGAGGATTCGGGAAGGTGACATTCCCAAGACGGCGTTTGGAACACGCTACGGTCATTATGAGTTCACGGTAATGCCGTTTGGCCTATGTAATGCGCCTTCGGTCTTTATGGATCTAATGCATTGAACGTTCCGAGAGTACTTGGATTTGTTTGTGATTGTGTTTATCGATGACATCTTAGTATACTATCAGTCGGAAGAGGATCATGCAAACCATTTGTGGTTGGTCTTGCATACCCTGCGGAGGAATAAGCTTTATGCCAAGTTCTCAAAGTGTGAGTTCTGGCTCTCTTCAGTAGCCTTTTTAGGCCATGTGGTAAGTGGAGAAGGTATCGCGGTGGATCCGTTGAAGATAAGTGCCATTCGAGATTGGCCAGTGATGTCTTCAGTGGCCGAGGTCAGGAGCTTCCTTGGGCTTGCGGGCTACTATAGACGGTTTGTGGAAAACTTCTCACTGATTGCTTTACCTCTGACCACGCTGACGAGAAAAGATCAAAGGTTCATTTGGACGCCGGAGTGCGCGCGTGCTTTTGAAGACCTGAAGAGTCGTTTGACCATGGCGCCTGTGTTGATATCGCCATGTGGTACAGATGGCTATGAGATCTATAGTGATGCTTCCGGGAGCGGCTTAGGCTGCGTTCTTCTGCAGTTTGGTAAAGTGATTGCTTATGGCTCGCGCCAGTTGAAAGTGCATGAGCGGAATTACCCCATCCATGATTTGGAGTTGGCGGCGGTAATCTTTGCGCTCAAGTTGTGGCGGCACTATCTTTATGGCGTTAAAGTGGATATCTATACAGATCATAAAAGCCTAAAGTATTTGTTGGATCAGAAGGATCTGAATATGCGACAACGAAGATGGATGGAGTTCCTTGGGGACTACACCTTCGAGATTCACTATACGCCCGGGAAGGGAAATGTGGTCGCTGATGCTTTGAGTCGGAAAACTCCGGTACGGGCAAGCTGGTTGCAGAGGCATGATCAGCGTTTAATCCAGGAATTGGAAGCATTGGAGATAGCGTGTGTTGACAAGGGTTCTTCGACCGATGCATGCTTGAACTGGACAGAGGTTCAATATGACCTTACGGACAGAGTTCGGCGAGCAACGGAGCTTGATGAAAGTCTCCAGCGCTATGCTAAAGATGGGCCGGATGACCAATTCTCTTGGGATAATGGTTTGTTACGAAGAAATGGTCGAGTGTGCGTCCCGAGTGTGGGTAAATTGAGGGAAGAGTTGATGTTCGAAGCTCACTTTGCAAAGTACTCAGTTCACCCAGGGAGCACAAAGATGTACAGAGATCTGAAAAAGTTGTTCTGGTGGCCCGGACTAAAGAAAGATGTAGCACGTTATGTGGCGGAATGCAATACCTGTGCGTTGGTGAAAGCAGAATGCCAGAAGCCTGGCGGTTCCCTGAAGTCGTTACCCATTCCGGAGTGGAAGTTCGATGACATTTTGATGGATTTCGTGCACGGGTTGCCGAGATCTCAACGCGGTCATGACTCAATCTGGGTGATTGTGGACCGGTTGACAAAAGTGGCGCACTTCCTTCCAAACAAAAGAGACGATTCAGTGGAAACCTTGGCCAAGCTCTATGTGGAGCAGATTGTTCGACTGCACGGTGTTCCTCGGAGCATCGTCAGTGACCGTGATGGGCGATTCACATCGAATGATTGGCGGCTAGTTCATCAAATGTTGGGTACAAAATTAGCGTTTAGTACGGCCTTTCATCCCCAAATGGATGGCCAGACTGAACGAACCAATAGGACGATGGAGGACATGCTCCGCATGTGCGCCCTAGACTTTGGTAAGAGATGGGAAGATTATATTTTTCTTGTAGAATTTGCCTATAATAATAGCTACCAAGCGAGCATCGGTATGGCACCATTTGAGGCTTTGTATGGTCGTAAATGCCATACACCATTGGCTTGGGCAGAAGCAGGCGAATCTAAGCTGAGTGGGAAAAAGAAAGTCGAAGAAGCTACCTCGCTTATACGCTCTATTCGGGAGAGGCTAGTGATAGCCCAAGATCGTCAAGCAAAGTACTACAATGCCAAACACCGGAACGTGGAGTTCGCGGTGGGTGATTGGGTATATTTGAAGATCAAACCCTTCAAAGGCGTGTCCAGGATTTGGCGTTTGAAAAAGCTAAGTCCGAGGTATCTTGGTCCATTTGAGGTGGTGGAGCGAGTTGGGGAAGCTGCTTATCGACTAGCACTTTCAGCAGACTTGGGTGGATTACATGATGTATTTCACATCTCCGTACTTCGTAAGGCTGTCAAGGATCCAGCTCAAGTAATGGAGAATGATCGGGTACCGGTCGAGTATGGGCTAACGACGAGGGTTCGACCCATTTGGATCGAGGATCGAGCCGAGAAACAGTTGCGGAACAAAGTGATCGGGATGGTCAAGGTCCGATGGGACAATTGTGGCCGTGAAGAGCTAACATGGGAGCGAGAGAAGACCATGCGAGCTGAATTTCCCGAGCTGTTTGTATAAATTATAGACCGTGTACCTTTTGTTATAACAGCATTATCAAGTTATAGCATTGTTTTTCCTTGTTTCCTTACCGTGCAAATTTCGGGACGAAATTTTATTAAGGAGGGGGTGGATTGTAACACCCCAAAAATCTCAAAACTGAATTTGAGGTGCAGGCTGTTTGACACGGCCTGGAACACGGGCGTGTCCCAGGGCGTGTCGGGGGTACACGGCCTGGGACACGGGCGTGTCCCAGGGCGTGTCACTCAAGAAATGGGCTGTTTGAGTCAGGGAAGTACACGGCTCGGAACCAAGCCTTGAACACGGCCTTGTCAGATTTGACACGGGCGTGTCCGATGTCGTGTGCCTACCCGTGTACTGCTTGTTGGTTTTGGAGCTCGATGAGGCAGGGGTGACACGGGCGTGTCACATGACTGACACGAGCGTGTCAGGTCCGACACGGGCGTGTCGATGCCCGTGTTCTGGTAGATTTCAGTCGGTACGAGTACCGCGTGTGCCGCTTAAGGGTACACGGCCTGTGACACGGGCGTGTCACAGGCCGTGTCAGCCAAAAAAGTGAAATTTTGGGAAAATCGTGGCCGTTCCTTTTCTCTATTTGGATCCAAAGGCTCAGGTGGTTCCTTGCTGGATTAAAACACCAGAAGAGCTCATTCTTCATTTGGCTAAGTGAAGAGAGAAAAAGAGAGGAGGAAGAAGAAGGAGGAGGAGATCAAGCCACCGGCGGAGCTCCCGTGGTCCGATTCGAGATCCGAGGCCAGCGCTGTGAAGGCAAAGCTGCTGCGATGCTTTCTCACCGGCTAGATTTCGATGGCTCCCAAGAGATCGTCAAGGGTAACTATCTCCCTTCTTGGACATGTGAAGTCCTTCTTTTCTTCATTGCATAGGGAAAACCCTTCCCCGCGAGTGTGCGGTGGGTTGTGGTATCCCTTGGGGTAGATATGTGAAGTCCCCCTTGTTAGAGTCTGGAATTGGAGTACGGATCTAGGCATGCTGTGTGAAGCCCATCTGGACATGTTGGTCTGGATTGGTGATGCTTGTTTGCATATCGGAGAAGACTCCGTGGTTATGGCTTGTTTGCCTTGTGCCTACCTGTTGTTTGGTGCAGCAGGAAGTGCTGGATGAAGTCCAGGAAATGAAGAGGGTTGGATGCAACTCTTGTGGTCGTGCGTTGCCACTTTGTGTGCGGTTGAGCCGTTGGGCTGCAACTCGATGAAAAGGCAGTTTGCCGAACAGGAAAGGTGAAACCGACCCGCGCCTATAAATTGCCATGGATACTTCCGTATTTGAGGTGGCACGGCGACTTGAGCAATGGGGGGTGGCTGATCCGTACCTGCGTTATGTCCGTCCGACTTGGAAGCCTGGTTGTGGGTTTTGTTGGAGCGCATAATGAGAGTCTTAGGCCCGCGCGCCAAAAAGACTAGAATGCTCAAATACCGTGTAAACGGTGGTGTTGACCATGGTTTTCCGGTGCACCAAGAATGTGCCCTGAGTGCACGGACTGTCGGGCCGTGTGGCCGACGGTTGTGATGGCTTGAGTGTGCCTGCGAGCACATATTTGCTATTGTTGATACCATGCTGTGCAGGGAAGGAATGCTACTGCCCCGAGAAAGGGGTAGGATTGTTATAATTGGGTCAGCTGAATGCTGACCGTTGCCGTGTTTGCCACCGTTTGGGTGGATTGTCCCTATGCAGGTGCTGGAGAGCCAAGTGGTAAATGAAGGGCTGAAGCCCTTGCTGCTGTTGCTGCTGCTGCTATGGCTGGCCCTTGAAGGCTATTCGAGTGTTTTTGTTTGTTTTCTTTTACTCATGTATGGTCGGCCTGCGCGCCGATGTTTGTAATCCATACGGTGTGGAAAGAGGAACTGTAAGGCCTTAAGGCCAAACCCTATGTATTTGTTGTACATTCCGTGGCTGTATATATAACTGTGGTTTATATATTGGACATTCCTGGTTAGAGTTCAAATTACAACTTAAAGCTTCCGCTAGCATGCTCTGAGTTAGGATACGTGTATGGTTTGGTATTATCCTGTGACCTCACCGTCTGTTTGTGGCATATAGTGTGGGGCCCCGGCCGGACCTTCTACTATACGTCATACAACGGATGGGGTCGTTACAATATCTATCTAGGCTTATTTCCAGAAGTTTGTTATGGAATTCTTTTGAGTATTTTGAGATGTTGCAAGCGAGCTAAAAGAAAGGATTCTCCATTAAATTTCAGAAGTATTTATAAGAAAGGATTTTGAAGATAATATCGAGATTAATAAAGATAATTGTGGAATATTATAATCTCATTCCTTCAGAAAAAATTCTCTAGATTATAGAACAATTAAAATTTGTTCAAGGAATGATATAGTCAGATTATTGAGAAGAAGTAGACAATAATATATAGAAATAGAATAATACAAAAATATATAAGTCAATTACATAGCCGACATCAGTTTTCCCTCTTCTTCTTCCTTACTCTTGCTGCTGAAATAACAGTTTCAAAAGATATAATCTAAAATACTTTGGATCAGAAGGCTTAAAATCCTTACAATCTCTTCTAGCAAGGATTCATCAAATATAAAGGATCTAATATGCTTAGTGCCAACATTCTTCAGAAGTCTGCTGAGAGAGGATTTAACATTAGAAGACTTGTATTCTTCTTCTTCTTCATCATCATCTTTTCTTCTATACACTCACTTTGTAACTGAGTAAAAAGTTTTAAGAATCCGTTTTCAAAGGATTTAGTCCTTGGTTCTAAGCGTGACCTTATCAAAAGACTTAGTCCTTGTATCAATATCTCTTTCCCAAAAGATCTAGTGTTGGTTCAAGATCTTCTTACCAAAATATTTAGCTTAGTTTTGAAAGTCTTATTATATAAAGACTCAGGCACTGGGATAGTGTATTCCTATAATAGTGGTAGAAGATTGGATGTACCTAGATTTTGGGGAGCCATTATAGCTTTGTATCTTGTGTGATGTTATTTTTTGTGTTATCTCCTTTTTATTTTCTGCACTTTAATTTCTGTATTTCTTTATCTTATTATGGCTGAGATTGTTGACGCAAATCTAAAGTTGTTTAGATAACACATGTAAAAATATTTTAAATCTCTATTCTCCCCCTTTAGAGAATTCTCTGAGGATTTACTTAACTATTCACACTTTCAATTAGTATCAAAGGGAGGTTAATCAAATAAAGGTTAACACCTTGATCAAATGATCTGAGTAGTTGAAGAGTTACACATATTATTATAGAAATATATTTTCAAAATGAGTTCAAATAATTTCAAAGGATTTGCATCCACAAGACCTCTAGTGTGTAACCCAGAAAAGTTTACACTCTAGAAGGACAGAATAAAAATATATATGAAATCAATTGATGAAAATATCTTTGATTTTATTCTTTTAGGGCCACCAATACCTTATAAGAAGGATGTTACTGTGAGCACTACAACAGAGCTGGTACTTAGGGCTGAATGGACTGAAGTAGAAATGAAAGTAAAGGACTGGGATGCCAAAGTAATAAACATCTTGGTGTTCACCTTGTCATATGAGATCTTTCAAAAGGTAGCTGATTTCCAGTTAGCTAAAGAGATCTGAGAGTTTATATCAAGAATTATTGATGACCGTTTTGATGAAAGGAAGGACAAGAGGTCTTTTCTTATATCCTAATATGAGAAAGGCTGAAGAAAGTGTTGTTGAAATGTATGAAAGATTCGACATTATAATCAATAAACACAAAGGACTGGACAAGAAAAACTCATTGACTAAGATCAATGACAAGCTGCTCATATGCTGCCCAAGCATATGAGATTCAAGGATCCGGGCCATCAGAAAGTCCAGATTCCACAAGGAAATCTCCACTAATACCTTGTTCGGAAAGCTTAAGTTCTATGAGTTGCATCTAAAGAGTAGGGCAGATACTAAAGTAAAGGAGAAAGTCTCAACCGCTAGGGAAAGAACTATTACCATGAAGGTAGCTGATGGAGAGGCTTCAAATTATGAAAATGAGATGTTTAATCTCCAGGCCAGAAGGTTAGAAGGTGGATAAAGACTGAGGACTATAGAAGAAGGGACAAGAATTTCAACAAGCCTAAATTTGATAAGACACCCAACAAGGAGGTCATCTGCTTTATCTGCAAGAAGTTATGCCATATTGATCCTAAATGTCTTGAAGATCAAAAGGACAAGTCAAGCAAAAAGGAGCACAAGAAGCAATCTTTCATGTGGAAGGACACGAAAAAAGTAAAATGTTTCATTACAGAAACCTATAGTGACTTAAATTCAGAGTCAAGCTCCACGTCTGATAGTGATGGAGAGGTTTCTGATGCAGTCCCACGGTTTCGACGGGTTAAACAAGCGCTCTTAGGTTTGAAGATTAAATAAAGTATGCAACGAGCAATATTTTCTCTAAAACAATTATACCGACTACTCAACTAATTTAGCAACACACAAAACAAAGGGACGCTACCCCTTTTATAGATTGAAAAAGGGCTATAGACCAATGTTCGCTCAAGCGAAAAGGACCCACACGATCTGGACAATTAGCTATTCGAATTAAATTATACAGAAACAATTCACAATTCCAATAAAAAGAAATCTGGGCTAAATTAGTGATTTAAAATTAAGTCCAAAATCAATCCCAAAAACTAATTAATATGAGGGTTGCCAAATCACTTGAACACCGAAGAAATCAAGGCTATGGAAACCGATTTCTACAATTGTTCACGAAATTTACCCGCTCCACTATGAAAAATATTCGGGAAAATAATGCTTAAAATTTAGATTTTAATTAACACGATTTCAATATAAATCAGGACAAATTACTAGCCTTCTAATTCCACCAATTCTCACAATAATTTAGAAGAAACACACAAAGAGTTGATTTTGAAATCGTTACCCTAAATCTCAAGAAAAATTCGTCCACAAGATGAGTGGAGGAGGCGCACAAGACGGTGGTTGAATCTATCTCCACGCGACTCTACGGATCTGCACCGAAAGATGAAGATGCGAGCCATTTTCCTTTGCAAAGCCCTAGGTGAGGGAGAAACTTGAATGCCAATATATATGGAAAGATGAGAGAGGAAAGGTGGTGGGAATATCGCCAAAGTGGAAGGAGGGGCTAGTCAATTATTATTTTTGATGGAGTTAGGTGCTTGGGTTGTGTGGTGGAGAGGGAGGAAAGAGAGGGGGTGGCCTATTTTTCAAGGAGAGGAGGAGAGGTTGGCCGAGAGGTTGAAGGAGAAAGAAAGGGCCGAACTTGGAGAGAGGGAAAAGGGAGGCCAAAAATAGGGAAGAGGAGGAGGAGGGAAGAGGAGGTGGCCGAACCACTAAGAGGGAGAGAGGGAGGAGGCCCGCGGCCAAGAGAGGGGGCAAGAGAAGGGGGGACAAATTTTCTTAAAGGGGGAGAGAGAGAGGAGGGGGGATTCAAATTTTGAATTCAAAGTTTCAATTTTTCATTCTCTATTAATTTCTTCAAAAACATGGCTATATATAGCCTACACCACTCAATCTCCACCCTTGAAAATTAAACCACTCTTGATGGTTATATGCACCCATCTTACATATGAAATGAAATAATTAAAAACAACACATGATGGCTATAAGCACCCATCATAATACATGAAATAAAAATACATTAAATAAACTCTTAAAATAAAATTGCTTAAAAATAAAATTGCTAAAATATAAATGATAAAATATATAATTATAATTATGTAATTTATAATTATATATTTTATTAATTGGCGGCGGCAGACGTCAAGCAAAACATATAGCGGCGGCGGTGTTGGCAAAGAAACATCGTGGTAGACTCCCATCTTCGAGCTTGCGGCAACGACCGTCCCAATCCAAGAACTCTCTATGACGGGGATCCACGACCGCATTAGCATCGTCGCCATCAGTTGCTGCTGAAGAAGCTTTCCTAATAGCTTTGGAGGCATTCTAAGAAGATGAAGAAGATCAAGTATCATGCTTTGATGACTTTGATAAGTCTTTATTTGATTTAAAGAATGCTTTATAGATTTCTGTAAATATCAACTAGAAGCTAAAAGATAAATAAAATCACTCAGGAAAGAACTAGAAGAACTAAGAAATGTAAAGCCAGATGAGGAATAAATTAATCAGGATAAGCAACATAAAATTGAAGTAGAGAATTTAAAACAACAAATAAATGAATTAACTGAAGAAAATAAAACCTTGAAAGATGAGCTAGCAAAGAAAAAAGCCTTTGTTGACTTCTTAAATGGAAGAAGTCAAAAGCTCAAGGACATATCTGAGAATCTCACTATAAGATTAAAACACTTAGGATTGGGTGCTATGCCTACTAGCTCAGGAAAAGCTTCTAGCTAGGACACTAGCTTGGAAGAATCCAATAGCTTTTATTAAATCCAAGGAACAACAACTCATCATTATCAATGATGATGATACAAACAAAATCACTACATTTAATAGGGTTACTTCATCTAAAAATTAGGGCATTCTAACAAAGAAACCATTGAAAACAAAGGCTTAAAATACAAAAATTCTGAAAACTAGAATCTTGGGTCGACTACAACTTGACGCAATTTTACTGGTGCGTCGACATCTAGTCAACACAAGTATGAATCTGCGTCGGCTTCCACTTGACGCAACTTCATACCTGTGTCAACTTCCTATTGATGAAACCAGGCAATTGCATCGACTTATTATCATAGTGTCTTCCCATTTAGTATAAATAATAATGATTATGTTAGATTATTTACCAATTACTATTCTAATACATCTAAATGTTACTTCTGCAACAAATTTGGACATGTTGATAGAAGTTGTCGGTTGAATAGACCACCACTCTTCCATCCCAAGGGGTGTCATGAAACACATGTTTATACTTTCATAACCCCATATAATGGAAAAACAACGGGCCCAAGGTAACCTGGGTCCCAACTAATTTTTAATTGCTTGTGCAGGTGAGGGAATATACTTCTACAAAACATTTGTGGTATTTGGACAGTGAAAGTTATTACTTCAAGTTTAGCTAGTCACCTAGAGCGGGGGGGGGGGGGGAATAGGTCTATTAAAATTCTTGAGTCCTTTTGTTGTTTTCTTATTAACCTTTATATTTTCTTTTGCTTTCTTCCTAAGTTGATCTAGAGCTTGTCCTTAGCACCTGCAATGAAACAGAAAAATCAACACACAGCAAGCACACAGTGATTTATAGTGGTTCCCCAATTGGGTACATCCACTTTCCCTCCCATCTTTTTAACTTATGTTAGACAAGGCACAAACTCATCCAAAATGCTCCTCAGAGCTTACACCTTAGGCTCTCATCCTTACACTCAGGTTCATACCTCAAAGCCCTGCAGTGCTCCTACAGCTTAGTGGTCCTCAAACCACCTACCTCATTCTTATCTCTAAGGCCTACAGCTTAGGCTTCTCAGCCCTACAACTTCAGACACAAGGCCCTACTCTCAGAGTGCTGCAGCACTCCTACATCTCAGTACCCTTCCAATTACCTGCCTCAGTGCCCTTCCAGGCACCTACAGCTCAGCCTCCTCCAAGGCCTACAGCTTAGTGACACACTTGTTACCTACAGCTTAGTGACTCATTAGTAACCTATCTCAGGCACTAGGCCCTACTACTCAGGCTGGGTGGACAGCCCTACTCTCAGATACATACTTGGATCCTACCTCAGTACCCCAGCATGACACCTACCTCAGTGACTAATTAGTCATCTATAACTCAGGCATAAAGTGCCTTATAGCTCAGATTCAGACAAGCTGAATCCTACAGGAAATTAATCAAGAAGTTGAAATAAAATAAAACATTGACTCTGAGAAAAATCTTAGAGTATACCTTGCTGGACTGAGCAGATATCAGTCCAACTCTCTTGCTGTAGAAGGAATTTGTCTTCTTTTACAGCTAGCTTCTTTTCTGTTGCACTGAAAAATAGCTATCTGCTGTTGAAGGCTGACGGCCCTTCACACAGCTATCTCTCCTTGCTGATTAGATGAAGCAGATACCTTGTTCTGAAAAGAACAAACTTGCTGAACTGGAAAAAGCTTCAGCTATATTTCTCTGCCTTTCTGGCTAGCTCTACTGGACTTGGCTTTCAAGCTCGTCAGAGAAGATGAAGTCCAGTCGCCTCTCTTTTCGTTTTCTTTTTCGATTCTGTGTTTGTTAACCCTAATCCCCATTTCTTTTTTTTCTTTAATATCTGTTGATTTGAATCAACGACACAATTGAATGTGGGCCCCGCCAAGGATGGTCAGTGTCATCTCCCTTAGAAGAGGACAAACAGTACTTTCTGGCGCTGCTGTAGCTTTCCCATAACGGCATGAAATACTCTGACTACGCTCTTTAGTTTTTGCAGGTCAGATAACACCAGGAGATAGGGGCCTTCATGTATGGCTCTGCCCTAGGGATTCCGGTGAATTAAAAATTTATCTTCCAATATGGAGGGAGGTCGGAAAGGTCTTCTAGGAATATGTCTGGGTAATTATAAATAACAAGCATGTCCTGGATTATTAATTTTCTTCATCGACTTTTGATATAATAGCCAGGTATGACATGCATCCATATCGTATTAACTTGTAATCACACAAAGTGGATATTGTAGAAATAATTCCACCCTCATCACAAAATCTGAAAGTGGGGTTTCTTAGTTGTCGGAAAGATATTTCCTTTTTAGCACAGTCAATCATAGATTGATGCTTTCTCAATCAATCCATGCCCAAAATAATGTCAAAGTTATTGAGAGGAAAGATTAACAAATTAGCTTCAAAGCTTCGCTCTTAGATCCTTATGTCTCCAGATATGTACTCTCCTACTTCAACCTTCTCACCATTAGGAAGTCTTATGTACGTATATTTTTCTAGCTTTTATTCTTTAACTTAATCATCCAAATTGAGACCATACGGCAGAAGGGCAAGATCATTGTGGATCTTGAAGGGAAACTCCTAAAGGAGAGAAGGGTTGTGGCTGAATTCAGCAAGCCTAAAGCTGTGCTGCCATTGATAACTTCCTTCTCCTCCCAAAAGGGTAAGAAGGAGTTAGCAATCAAGGGAAGCACAAGAGTTGACCTTTCAAAAGGGAAAGGCAAAGCCCCTGTAATTCCACAGTCAACCTTTCATAAGGTAATTCTCCTTTCTCATAGGTATGACCAGGACTGCATGTATGGTCACTATAAGAATGGGAATTCTTCTTGTAAGAATCCAAGTGTATCTTACAATGGGAGAAGAAAGGGTAGGGGAATGAATGCCTTTATGTCTCCCCATGAAAAAGTACAAATGGCCCATGCTGGACCATTTATATTCAGTTCCTCGGCCCCAACTCACAATGGTAAGGCAGTGGCTTTCACTTAAGCCCATCTAGCAGGGACTCAGACTAAGGGTCAGTCTACTAGTAAGCCTAACTTTGCTAGTTCTTATGATATAAACATTATGTCATCTGCAAAGAAGGTAGCTGTAAATACCACTCAGGGCAAGCAAAGGAAGTCTGTTGGAAGAAAAACCTTCAGTCAGATCCTTGCTGAAAGGAACCTGAAGAAAGTTGCTGCTCCTCTTCCTTTTATTCAGTCAGCAGTTAACCACACTGCAAGACCTGCTCAGAAAAAGAGAAATAATATTCATGAGTGTTGGTGTTGTGCTAAGGTGGGGTATTTTTTCCTAGATTGTTGGCACAATCCTTCTGTGTCTAGAGCAAGAGTAAGCCTACCTGTCAGAAATTCTGTAGGTAGGCAAGTCAGATTTCAAGCTAACAGGAACCTAGGACCCAATACCTATTAAATTCCTAAGGTAAGGTAATTCTGTTTTGCAGGTTAGTCTTAATGCCTATCCCCCATATTGCACTTGGACAGAGGATGTTCCAGAACTCGGACTGGAACAAGATAGTTGTCTTATGGATCATGCTCTAGTGAGGAACAGACCTAAGATCAATAGTTGGTGATGGATATTGACCATCTAGGATATTCCTCTTACTTCCCAAGAGGAAGAGAATGTTGAGTGAAATCCTGAAGAAGTACAAGTGGGTTGTACTCATCTCTGAGGAAAGCACAGGTAGCTCCTCTGAGAGCAGCAAGGAAGGAGCACATAATGCTCAGCTGAAAAGGTTCTCAAGTGGTATCATTAGTTGTTAGACTCTTCAGAGGAAACTTGAAGAGAAATGTATGCTCAGGATTTAATACCATCTGAACCTACAGTAAGGTATGTCCAAGTCAGTTGGCTTTATGGATAGGATCTTTGCAAATGCTGATGGGGAACATGTTCAATAAAGATTACTGGACAAGCTTGAATCTTACCCAAAGTTCCCCAGCACAGAATAGATCAGCATTACTGTTGAGGATCATCTTGCCCCCTTGGACATTGTAGAAGCTGAGAGGGAAACTACCCAAGTGATGGCTCCTGCTGGATGAAGGAAAGCCAATCAGTTTACTGGAACAGCTGGATTGTTCCAGCTATTGTTAATACAAGTCATCCCATTCCTATTGAAATAGCAATGTAAAGAAGGACTTGGTATCAGAATGAAAGGATGATTCATGGGAAGATCATTCAAGGCTCAAGTGATCTTAAAGCCCAGCAACTACAGGATAACACTCAGCCTCATGAGAAGATAAAGCTGACAGTTGAACCAATGGTATTATCTGCAATCAGATGGGGGGAGAAGAGAATCACAGCAGACCAGCTCCTCCCTATCTATTCAGAAACAAAGAAGGGATTGATCAAGTGGTGATTAGGTGTGCAGATCAATGTGATGATCAAGATTGAACTCAGTGGGCTGAACACTCTTGTACTGCTAATAAGAAAGCTGACGACAAAGGCTAGTTTGTTGCTAAAGAAGGGGAGAAGATCTGGCTCGGCAAGAAGTGATCATGGTATAAGGGAGTTGTTATGATTAGCTGATGAGAATCCAGCCACTACTCCTGAACCATAGCATCCAGATAAGTAGAATTTTTTTTTGATATTCTATTGGTGTAATCTAAGTTGCTAGGAATCATGTCTATCATAGCAGGACTATGCATATGTAGATTAAGTATCAATAAGTTTGGGAGCATAAGGAAGATGTCAATCCTGACTTTGTCCTCACTGACAAGTAGCTGAAATGTTTATCATGCCACTAGATGAAGTTAAGTTCAACTCCCTCTAGGTTGATATTGGCTATGTTGAATTTGGTATAGCTTCAGTTGCTCTCTATTATACTTGTGTTGTGGGATTCACTTCTCTTGCAGGTAGATAAGACCTGATGTGACATCAAGACTATAAAGACCATTAAGTGGTATTAAAACTAAGATGGACTCAAGTGTCCAGCAGAGGGAATGATAGGGATGCTCCCATTAAGGGGGAGCATGTCCAGCACTTGCTGGAACAAGATTAACCTCCTGTTGAGAAGGAGCAAGCAGCTATTGCTGTAGATCAGAGATCTTCACTGTTGACCAGTTTGTCCTAAGGATAATGCACAGACTAAGGGGGAGATCATGAGAAGAGAGACAGCTACCAGCCAGCTCAAGTGGATCCATGGTTCACTCAAGTGCCAAGAGGATGTAGTGATGTGGTGTATCAATGATATCACCACAAGTGGATGCTGATTCTGTAGATACAACATCAGCAAGTGGAACTATGTGTGTAACAAGTTCAAGTGATGCAGGGTTGTGTTGTTCAAATGTATCAACACAAAAGATATACCTATTAAAGAAGACAGAAAGGGGGAGATGTGTGGCAATACATAAGGGGGAGATATAGAATAAATACTTAACATAACTAGGTCATGTTGAGTCGGTTCATATTACTGGAAAAGATTCTAGTAGTATGAGAAATGCAATGACTGACTAAATGTTGAGCCATGATTGTGTTATTACATATTTTGAGGTAAGAGCTTCTAGTAGTGCTCTATTTAAATATTAAATGGTATAAAGGAGAGTGCATATTACTTGAGCAATTGCTCAAGTAGTATGAGGATGTATTGACTTAACTCATTGAGTCAACATAATTAATTACAGAACATTGAATTAATATAACATAAGCTAGCAGTTGTAGCAGGTTATAATCAACAGGTGCATGGATTTATTCTGCCTATTATGTTAATACCTCTTAGTATTGTTGGGTGTTCTGTCTTCTTCAAATAGGGGGAGATTATTGGGTCCATTGCCCACAATGTTCCCTAAAGTGGATTTGAAGAGGCATCACTAGCAACACTAAGAACATAGTTATATTTGATGTTGTTTAAGCTCATCATGTGCAGGATGTTCCATGGAACAAGTCTAGATAGATTGTCTAAGTGATGTGATAGATTGTCATAAGGCAGAAAGGTGGACACTAAGAGAAGATGCTGAAAAGGCAGGATTTTGCTTAAGTCCACAGACATTGAGTGAGGTAAACTCACTCAACACCAGAAGTCAAGGAGCAATTGGAAATGCAGCCAAGTCCACAGGCATTGAGTGGAGCAAGCTCACTCAATGCCAAAGGTAAGGAAGAATGTTGGCAAGCTAGAAATGTGGCTGTCCACAGGCATTGAGTGAAGGTCATTCACTCAACGCCATACATCTATAGGTAAAAATTTGGCTAAGTAGTTTGGCGTTGAGTGATGAAGACATACTCAACGCCATACAGCAAAAAAGATGTGAGTTAATCTGAGTTTAGAGTTCGTCAAGCTCAGTTGAGATTTCGTCGAACTCAGTTCAAATTTCGTCGAGCTCAGTTTACCATTCGTCGAACTCAGTTCAAAGTAAGACAGTCTAAGCTAGTGGTTTTAAACACAGAATTTTGGCTAAGCCAGAAAGCGTTGAGTGAGGCGTGCTCACTCAACACTCTCAACGCCTAAGATACTGCAGAGGCAGAAATATGGTTAAGGCAAAAAAGCGTTGAGTGGAGGTTGCTCACTCAACGCTGTCAACGCCTAGTCGAGACAGAATTTTGTGTAAGTGTTTTGGCGTTGAGAGATGCTCACTCACTCAACACCAAGCAGCAGAAAGCTGATAAAACAAGTTTGGCGTTGTGTGAAGCTGAATCACTCAACGCATAGAAATAGAATTATATTCTAAGTAGTGTGTCATTGAGTGAAGATTACTCACTCAACACCAAGAGACAGTAAATCTATCTAAGTGTTTTGGCGTTGAGTGTTGCTTACTCACTCAATGTCTATGCTAATGTTGTTTGATTTTTGACTAAGTCCACAGCTGATGACGTCAGCAAGTCAACAAGTCAACATATTTCAAATTAGTGGCGGGATGGCTACAATACGCGACAAATGTTGCCGCAAACCTACTGTATGACAATTGGCGTTAAAACAAAGTTGTTGCTGGTCATCAATGATGTGGGGCCCACTGTGCAAGAGCCGTTGTTCCAAAATAAAATAAAAGATAGAGGCCTTTACAGAGAAAGATAGTTTTTGAGAAAAGAGAATCAAGGGAAGTTCTTCCTCCCCGCCATTGTTGTGGAGCTAAAGAACAGGAAGCTCAAGTCTACAAGACAGAGAGCAAGATAGTTGTTGGAATTAACATTTTCAACAGTAAGATAGCTAGTGCCACTCTAACCTACACCAGCAAGCTAGTTCAAAGTATTTTCTCTGAGCATAAGGTAGAAGCCAAGGGTCGACCCTTGGTGCAGGTTCTTCACAGTTCCAATAACACAAGCACCTGAAGGTCTTTGTTTGGAAGCTGTGAAGAGAAGAAAGCTCAAATAAATAGAGATCTGAAAGAAGGCTCAGGGTACCATTCTCTGGAGTCAGATTTAGGGCTGAATCACCTCAGCTTAGGAAAGTGAGAAGGGAAGAACAGGGTTCTGCAAGTTGCTTCCAGCACAAGCATACTTGTTGTTGTGAAGAAGTTGAGCGTAGATATTCTCAACTAAGGTAGTAGCTATAAGCTGCATTTACTTCACACCTCCAGCAGGAAAAATCCCTGGTGTTGTGAAGGATAAGTTAGGACTGTGTATATCTCAGTTCAAGTAAGGTAGACTCAGAAAACACTTTTCTGGAGTCAAAGTTGGGCTGAGTCTAACTCAGTCAAGGTAAATTGGCACGGAGAAATTTCTCTTGTATCCAATCAAGACTCTAACCCACATTCATCCTGTAGGATCCAAGTGTGGATCTGAGTGTAGGGCCTTTTGGCCTGAGGTATGTGACAAGCTTGTCACTGAGCTGTAGGTGCCTGGAAGGGCACTAAGGTATGTACCTGTTGGGTACTGAGTTGTAGGAGTGTTGCAACACTCTGAGAGTAGGGCCTTATGCCTGAAGTTGTAGGGCTGAAAAGCCTGAGCTATAGGCCTTAGAGATAAGTCTGACGTAGGTGGCTTGAGGGTCACTAAGTATAGGATCACTGCAGAGCTCTGAGGTAGGATCCTTTGTGGATCTGAGGTAGGGTTGTCCTCCCAGCCTGAGTGTAGGGCTTAACAGCCTGAGGTAGATGGTTTGCTAACCACTGAGTTGTAGGACTTAGAGATCTTGAGGGATCTGAGGTGTAAACTCCTTAGAGCAAGCTTTGGAGAAGTGCCTAATCCAACAAGATAGTTGGATAGGTGGGAGGGAAAGCAGATATACCCAGGTGGGGTACCACTATAAATATCTGTGTGCTTTTCTATGGTTGTTCTTTCTTTTCTTACTTGTAGGTGTTAAGAACAAGCTCTAGATCACCCTAAGCTGAAAGCAAAAAAACAAGATATAATAAAGAAATCAAAAGATAGTCACTAAGGACTAAGAAACCTATTCACCCCCCCCCCTAGGTGATTTAGCTATCCTTCAAATAAGTACTTTCATTCAGGTATTAGAGTTATCCTCATTAATTCAAATGGAATGTGAAGCTCTCCTAATAGGTTTGAGGTTTGTAAAGGAGCTGGGGATTGAAGATGTGCGAGTGAAAATTGATTCCTTGGTGAAAACGTCTCAAGTTAATGGCAACTTCGAGACTAGAGATCAGTCTCACAAGCGTTATCTTGTCTTGGTGAAGGCTGAGATTGCAATGTTCAAAAGTTTAACCATCCAACATATCCCGAGGTTAGAAAATTCAGAAGCATATGAGTTAGCCTTGTTTGATCTTTTGTCAGGAGGAACAACTTTATATTTCTTCCATCTGACAGTAGAGGAAGGGGAGTTTACATAGATTGAACAAAGTCCCTCTTGGATGGATCATTTTGTTCTTTATCTATCAATAGGAAATTACCACCCACATGTGAAGGACAAGAATAGGTTTAGACTGAAGGAAGCTCATTATTATCTTTTGGTAAGAGTTTTATATAGGAAGACTTTCCTGTCACCTCTAGCCAGATATGCCTCAGAGAAGGAGGTCCCTGTTGTTCTTTAGAAAGTTCACTCTGGTGAGTGCGGCAGTCACTCAGGAGCTAGAACCTTAGAGAAGAGGATTTCCAGGAAAGGATATTTTAGCCTCAAATGTGTAAGGATGCGAAAGCCTTTGCTAAGAAATGTGTACAGTGTCAGAAGTTTGCCCCTCTTCAGCTTCAGCTAGCTCAACAGCTCAGGTTCACAGCAATGTCGTGGCTGTTTGCAGTCCAGGGAATAGAACTCCTTGGCCTTCCTGGTTGCTAGTGGACATCACCACTTCATTATCGTTAAGATCGATTATTTCAGCTAGCGGATTGAAGCTAAGGTAATAGCCAAGACAACACTCAGGTCATCAGGAACTTCAACTAAGGTAAGATCATTTGTTGGCATGACATTCCTATGGTTATCACTGCCAGTAATGGTCCTCAATTTAAAAATTTGTAGATCAATTTTTGCTATCATATTGGGACAGAGCTACGACTTTCATCGGTGCATCATCCCAGAAGCAATGGTTAAGTTGAAGTTACTAACAAGTTGATTCTCAAGCTCCTTAAGAAGAATGTTGAGAACCAAAGAGGCAAATGGTAGAGCAACTTCTTTATGTTCTTTGGATCCTCAGGATTTCACCTTCCTCAGCTACCAGGGAGACGCCCTTCAAGGTCTCTAATGGTTTATAAGCTCTTATAATAGTAGAGTTCGAGGTGCTTAGCCCAAGGGATATGCTAACAAAGCAAAGAGGTGAGGATTGAATGGATATGTATGACAAAGAAATGAAGTGCAACTTAGATTTAATCAAAGAGCTTTGGGATGAGGCCACCATCAGGAAAAAAGAAGTCAAAATAAGGGTTTCAAAATTCTTTGATAAAAATTTCAGGATCAAGTGATTCTTAGCTGGAGATCTGGTCTTGAACAAAGTTAAAGCTATAGCTAGGGCCAACTTATTGGGAAGCTTAATCCAAACTAGGTAGGTCCTTATATCATCAAGGAAGTTCCTAAAAATATCACATAACTACTTCAGACATACGACGAAGAAGAAATCTCTCACACCCGGAGTGGTGATGATATGAAACAGTTCTATTCTTGAGCAATGTGTCTTCTGTTGTAGTCCTTTTGCAAATTATATCAATATAACATTATTTTATTTAAGATCTTTTACTAACACTTTTTCTTGAATAGCATTTAAGTTCTCAAGCAGCTTTTTGGACGAGGACAATTAAACCAAGGGGATATTGTCGAGTCATGCTTGAACCCCCATGAATTATATTCATTAACATACCATCATAATGACTACATGTAGCGGGGAGATTTCACACAATGTAGTGGGAGCTTGCCAATTCTAGTGTAGAGGACTTCAATATGTTGGATTCCTGTCGGAAACTAACGCACCTCTACATCAAGGGAGGTCTATGCGATTGTTAGCTCTATTGTGCATTGATAGGGATATCATTACTGCTTTAATGATCTCTCTGAGGAAAGCAATGTCGTCTCTTTAGAGCACACACCTGCCCAAATGATCATCTTAGCTTGTGACCCTCAACAATCGTGGTTACTCTCAAGCAGTGCCTAAAGGGGTCCCACAACTTTGATGATCTCTTGAGGAAAGCAATGCTACTACTTTAATTGCATCTGGCCAATTAATCATCTTAGTATGTAATCCTAGGTGTGATAGAAATAGGATCCTTAAAGGGGTGGGTAACGATTTCTAGCCGCCTAGGCCGCTTGGTCGTAAGGGTGGTATAGCTTTGATGATCTCTTGAGGAAAGCAATGATGCTTAATGTGCACCTGCCCGATTGATCATCTCAGTCTATACACCTTTTTTTTCTTTTTTGAGGATCTCAGACGACATCTGGCACACCTATGCATCTGGTTGAAGTCTAGGTGATTGATTAGTTATATTGTGCATTAGTAGGATGTCGTTACAGCTTTTGTTACCTCTTGAGGAAAGCAATGCTACCACGTGTGCACCTACCTGATTGGTCACCCGAGTCTGTAACCCGCGAGCTCTCTTAGAATCCTATGGCTAGCAAGGGGGGACTACAACTTTGATGATCTCTTGAGGAAAACAATGCAGTTATACACACACCTGCCCAATTGATCATCTTAGTCTGCGGATCTCTTGTGCGGCTATAGGTTTTGTAACTGCCGTGAATACCTTTTTAGAATAAAAATATTCTTGATGATCACTTAAGAAAGCAATGCTAATCTTCACGCTCCTGCTCAATTGATCATCTTGGACTGTGGACCTCGTTTGGGGTGACTAGCTTATTCTAACTGTCAGGTTCCTCTATGGATGGCTTATTCAAATTTTGGGGGAGGTATTCTCGCTTCTTTAATAAGATCAAATATCATAATCATTCATGGGTAATTATACTGTGGTTAATGTAGTTATAATTGCTGTTTGGAATGGCTTATTGATAAGTGACAGCTTTGGTGTTCGATTTTCGTCATTATGCAACCATTCATCCAATAGTCCGGATTAACTTTCTGGAAGCTTAGCATAATTTCAAAAACTAGTGTTGTGGTTATTGTAGTTATGTCCGCGATCTAGATTCATCTTCTAAAAGCTCAAACTAATTCTAATTAACTCGGTTAAACTATGTTATTGTCTGGTCTTTCGTGGTCATCCTGCAGTTAGCTCTACAGAAGATTGCTTATTCAACATCATGTACATTAATACTTAGGTGAATTGTTTTGCTAAGGCTATGATTCAGTGCAAGAAGTTTTGTTATTCAGGAAATCTATCAAGTACTAGTCGCACAATCTAATCGGTTAAAAATGTTATTCATGAAGATTGATGCTCTAGTTAACTTCTATGGTTAAGCACTTCATGTACCTGTTATCATAAATTCTTATATTTTATGCGAGCAAAACGATAGAGGCCGCACAAGACTGTAGTATTTATTAGTCATTCACCATTCATATCAATATAAGCATGCAGTAAGAAAAGGGAAACAGGTAAACTTGTACTTTTCATTAACATTCAAAAAAATTCCATCTTTGTATCATGCACGGTTAACAAAAGAGACCAAACTGTGAGCTTAACAAAATAAGATTTACATTGTTTTATGAACTATTATTGATCATCTATCCAAGACCTTTTTGTCACAGGAGCCAACTTCAACTCCACACTGCCTTCTATATCCATCGATGACGGCAAGTAAGTGTCACTTGACAACCCAGAGCTAGAAGATGATTATTCACTATAGTCGCCTTCACCTTCTGGGAACTCACTTATCTAGGTTTCATCACTTCACTTTCTCTCATCTTCATTTATCTTCTCACCTTTTAGAGTGACATGGGCGGTCAGAGGCTTGTGACCTCCAACTTCTTACTCGATCTGTCCCTCTTCTTCTTTTACGTCCTCTTCTTCCTTCTCTTCTCCCTCTTCTTCTTTATCTTCTCCTTATACGTCCTCTCCCCATCTTCTTCCTCTTCCTCTCTTATCTTGCCTTTACCCTTAACTGGGAGCTCCATCACGACTACCTTCCTCTTGTAGGTTGGGCAAAGGTCTAAGAAGGCTGTATTCTCAAACCCTTCTTTCAAGCTGTCGAGGTTCCTAAGGCAATCAAGAGCATCCTCAATGCCCTCTTTTAGATGTGTAAAAACCACATTCATGAAAGCGTGGTTTTTCAAGATCATACATTTTCTGTAAAGGAACAAAATAGTCAGAACATGCGAATTAAAAGGTCAACTGCATACTCACCAGGTACTATCTTACCTCAATCTTCCCTTTTAATTTGCGACCTCTTCTTCCAACTAATCGATTTGTTCGCAGTACCACATGCTGCTTTTAGCAGTCTACTATAAGTGCCACCCATGAAGTGGCTCGTCACCAAGTTTCTCGCATGGATTTGAGTCGCCAGATGCGGTATAAAATCCATAGGAACTTCCCTTAACTCCTTGAGGTTCTTTTTTCCATACATAGCGGCGCTAACTACGATGGCATGATCTTATCGCCCTTCCAAGATGGAAGAGTGGTTGACACCTGAACAAACTGTTGAGGTATATTGAATAGATGTGATAGGTGTTTAACGGGTTTTGTTTAGGATCCGGATGGCATCCAATAACCCGTAATCGGGGATTTAGGGTTATGCTATAAATACCCCTGTTGGGGGCAACGTGGAGGCTCGTTCCAAACTAGAGGGTCACACGGGATGCTTCGAGCGCACTAACTGAGGGGTAGAAATCGTCTCACGGACTACAATCTGAATAGGCAAGTGTACCTATCGTTTTATAGTATAGTGATAAAAATATATCAAGGTCGTATAAAAACTCGGGGCAGACAAGTACTATTACTCACAACGATTCTATTATCCTACCGAACGATTGATGGGTTTTGAAAATAAAATAAAATAAACTTTGTTAAAAGATAAATAAATTATTGCAAAAGAGTGCTCGATCGACGATTCACTTTGAAATAAAATAACGGAATAAATTAGTTTAACATTTGCAATTCTATTAAGACCGTGACAGATCTGATATTAGGAAGTAATCTCGCTAGAGAATTAAATCCCCTAACTTATAGACGTTTTGACCGAAATCTCTTTACAAGTCAAAATGGCCTAAAGTCGCATTACCGAAGTGACCCGCACTATTGAATTTGACTCCAATCCGGAGGATTTACGTCATTTTATCTCTAGGGTTGCGTTCAACTCCTTCCTTACATGAGTGATATTTCAAATCAATGAGTCTCTCGACATCTATGAAATGAGATCATACCGTATACCGGAATATGGAGTCGACACGATAGAAATCAAAGAATGATCAAAATAGGAAAAATACAAATGCAAACATAAAATTAAAGATGCGTTATTTTATCGCAAAACTCATTGCGACCGGGCACAAAATATAATAAGCTAAGCATTAGAGAAAGAGTAAACAAAAGAAAAGAAAATTGCATTTTCATTAAACTAGGAATAAGAGTATATAACAAGATAGAAAATACTAAACTATTGCTTAGAGAAATGGAAAAACAACAAGAGAATACAAATACTTGAAATGGAAGCTTGTTCTCTAAAATATTCTAACTCTCTACATTAGCACTCTACTTCTACATACTTTTTAAAGCTTGAGGGATGGGGTCTTTTTATAGATGAAGGGAGAGGTTCTAGATGGAGGTTGTTGAAATTGGTGAAGTGAAAATGGGGGTGATCGGCAGTCCGGGCGACCTGGGTAGTGAGCTGCGGGTTGGCTTTGCGGACTGCGCGGACTGATTGAGTCCGGCAGTGGGCCGAGCTCTGCAAGGAAGTGTGCGCGGCTTGTGCGGACTGGGCTTGGAGTCCGCACTTCTTCTTTGAAGTTGTGGTAGCCGCGGTCTGGGCTTGGAGCTGGCAGACTGGACTTTGTATCCGCCGAGCTCGCGCTTTCTTGTCTTGCGCTTGTGCTGTTGGTCTCCGCAGTTTCCGATGTGACTGGGCTTGTGCCAGTGGTGGCGGACTGCGCGAGATGTATTGGTTTCCGCAGTGTCCGCAGTATCCAGGCGGGTTGCCTGTGGATGCGGGCTGGTGCTTGCGGACTGGCGGGTTGTCTTGCCTTCGGCGGACTGGCCTTGTTCTTGGCTTGTGGCTCTTGCGTCTCGGCTAGTCCTGTGTTGCTTCTGAGGACTAGGCGGACTGCCATGAGCAGGTCGCTTCTCGCCTGGACTTGGCGGGTTGGTTGACCTTTAGCGGGCGGACTCGGCGAGATGGCATTGCTAGTTGCGACCAAGGGGCGGTGTCTCTATCTCATAGGGTGGTGACCACACTCCTCACCCGGCCTATAAATAGGACCCCCCGGCACCTCATTTGTAGCAGAGTGAACAGTAAGTTGGGCTTGAGTGTTGGCTGCGGACTCGATTTGTGTATCCGCGCGGGCTGTTTGCTTAACCGGTTTCTGTGTGCAGGTGACGCGGCTAGCAGTGTCAAATCAGGAGTTTGGTTCTGACTGCTGGAGTTAGCGGGCTGCATTGGCGGTTACCAGCATCAGCTTTATCTCAAGTTTCTTCTCTGTCCGCGCGACCTCGCAGTCTCGGCGGATAGGCGGCGTGTTCCTCTGTTCAGCAACAGTTAGGCGAATAACGGGTTGTCCGCGCGACCTCGCGGTCTAAGCGGACTCCTTGTTGTTGTTCGGCTTCAGTAGTTTGGCGGTGTGCGGACTGGGCGAGCTCGGCGGTCTTGGAGGACTCGGCGGTCTCAGTGTTCTATCCGCCCGGCTTGTTTTTTCTGCTTTTTCATACTGGCGAAATCATGTCTCGCCACGTATGCCTCGCCTTGTAAAGAAGATTAATAAAATTTTGATCTGCTTGCTTCCGTCTGTGTGTTTGGTTATCTAAGTTGCTTCCTTCTTTCCGCGGTTCAAGTTGTGATCTGGGTAGTGCCGAAGATATTAATTTGGTGTTTGGACTACCTTGTTGATCAACTTGAGAAAATTCAACATGGTATCAGAGGGAGGTTCAGTTGCTTGAGCGGTGATCAACAAGCTTGTTGTTGCTCTGTATGCTTCTGAAGGATAAACAAGTTAGCACCATGGACGGTGGTTTTGCAAGAGGTCTTGGTATTGAGCTTCTGACGCCGACTAACTTCAAGAAGTGGAAGTCGTGCATGAAGAGCTATCTTCTGGGCGAGGAGTTATGGGAGGTCGTCGGTGGAGATGATCAAGTAGAAATAACTGCTGAGTTTGGTACAACCGAGCAGGTGAGAGTGTGGAGGAAGACAAATGCCAAGGCTGAGTTTGCTCTCAAGCGGGCAGTGTCACCTGAACTCTTTGATCACATCTTAGGATGTGAGTCTGCTGCTGAGATTTGGACTTCCCTTGATGGGTTGTTCAATAGGAAGAATGTAGCAAGGCTACAGTTCTTAGAGAATGAGTTGGCTAAGGCAACTCAGGGAGATCTTTCTATCTCCAAATTCTTCTTGAAGATGAAGAGCTTGTGTGCTGAGCTCTCTGCTCTTGATCCTGATGAGCCGATCTCCGAGGCTAAGCTGAAGAGGCACATAATCCGCGGTTTGCGGAAGGAGTATGTGGCTTTCGTTACTTCTGTTCAAGGCTGGGCTACTCAGCCCTCTCTTCTGGAGCTGGAGAATCTGCTTGCCTCGCAGGAGAGCTTGGCAAGGCAGATGGCCGGGGTGACGGTCTCTGAAGGAGCTAGTGATGCTCTCTTTACTGAGAAGAAGAAGAAGAAGAGATGGGAAGGGAAGAAGAAGCAGACTGCGGCTGGAGATGAATCTTCATCTTCTAAACAGTAGGAGGGGAGCCTTGCTCCTAAGAAGGATTGGAAGAAGAACCTGAAGTGCTTCAGGTGTCATCAACCAGGCCACTTCAAGCGAGACTGCAAGGTCAAGCTGCAGCCTGGGCATGCTGCAGGCAAGGAGGAAGCCTCCTCAAGCAAGGAGGAAGTTGGCTGGGGTGGAGCGTTCATGACGGGCACTTGTGTTCGTGCTTTGTCCACCAGTGACATGGAGGACGACTGGATCGTTGACTCCGGGTGTGGTCATCACCTCACCGGAGATTTGTCAAAGTTCTCTTCGCTGCAGGCATACTCAGGTAACGAAGCTATCATAACTACTGATAATACTATTCATGCAGTAGAGAAGGAGGGTATAGTAACGGTGGGGAGTGATAAGGGGCCACTCACGTTAAGGAGTGTTTATCACGTACCGGGTATGAAGAAAAACCTCTTCTCTGTGACCAATGCGGTTGATGTTGGTTATCACGTTCTGTTTGGGCCAACAGAAGTGAAGTTCCTTCGCAACATATCAGCGGTTAAGGCTTATGTTGCTCATGTAGGAAGGAGAGTAAAGGACTTGTTTGTCTTATCAACAAGCTCCTATGTTGATCGGATGAGGGCCAATGATAGCGCTGCTATGTGGCATGAGAGGCTGGGGCATGTCGGGATGGATAAGCTGAAGGCTATGTCAAGCAGGAGCCTGGTGAGAGGCTTGCCTAAGCTATCATCTTTCGGTGAGGGTCATGTTTGTGCTGGATGTCAGTATGGGAAGTCTCATCGTCTTCCATTTGATAAGTCACAAACAAGAAGCAAAGCATCATTGGAGGTTATCCATGGTGATCTGATGGGACCAACCGCGACTACTAGCCTTGGTGGAAGCAGGTATATGCTAGTCTTGATTGATGACTACTCAAGATACACTTGGGTGTATTTCTTGAAGGAGAAGTCTGAAGCCTTCCGATTGTTTGTGGAGTTCAAGGAGCTGGTGGAGGGAAGGCTTAACCTGAAGATCAAAAAGCTTAGAACTGATAACGGCGGAGAATTTGTCTCTTCCGAGTTTTCTAACTTTTGCAGGAAGCACGGAATCCAGAGGGAGCTCACTTGTGCTCATACTCCACAACAAAACAGAGTACCGGAGCAGAAGATCCGTCATCTGACGGAGACTTGCAAATGTTGGCTTCATGCCAAGAGTATCCCAAGGTCCTTCTGGGCGGAGGGAATGTCTTGTGCTGCCTATGTCATCAATCGGATGCCTCTGAGTCCAATCAACATGAAGTCTCCCTTCGAGATGTTGCTGAAGGAGAAGCCTAGTGTGGAACACCTTCGGGTGTTTGGATCAACTTGCTATGTGCATATCCCTGATGCGCTAAGGACTAAGCTTGATGCAAAGGCAAGGAAGCTTGTCTTTGTTGGCTATGATGAGCGGAAGAAGGGATGGAGATGCATGATCCGGTGACGAAGAAGTTCGTGGTGTCAAGAGACGTTGTCTTTGACGAACTGACGTCATATGGAGGAAGCTCGGTTGAGCTGCCGGAGAGCAAGGTTGATGAAGGTCAGGAGGTGGCTGAGGTAGCTGATCAAGTGGAGCTGGCTGTGTCACCAGCAGCTCCAGTTGCTTCAAGTTCTGGAGGAGAAGCTTCTGGGTCAGGAAGCAGGGGGAGCATTGCTCCAAGCTTGCCGGAGAGCAGAGGCGAACCAGAAGAAGCAGCGGAGGTGATTAGCAAGGAGCAGCCTCTTCGGAGGTCAAAGAGGGTTATCAAGCCTCCAGCTCGCTACTGCGAAGGAAACACTGTGAGCTATGTCTCATGCTTCTTTGCAGGTCCTTTTGATGAGCGAGAGCCTGCTAGCTTCAATGAGGCCACTGGTGTCAAGGAGTAGGAAGATGCCATGAGAGAGGAGATGGATGCTCTCAAGAAGAATGAAACTTGGGATCTTGTTCCCAAAGTTGATGGCATTACTCCGGTGACATGCAAGTGGGTGTTTAAGTTGAAGAAGAAGGCATATGGGAGCATTGAGAGATTCAAGGCTCGCCTGGTGGCTCGGGGGTTCTCTCAACAGTATGGAGAAGACTATGAGGAGACGTTCAGCCCTGTTGCAAAGATGACTTTAGTTCGGATGGCGATTGCTTTGGCTGCTTGCCAAGGATGGAGGATGTGGCAGCTTGATGTAAAGAATGCTTTTCTTTACGGAGAGATTGACAAAGACATCTTCATGGATCAGCTACTTGGTTTCGTTTCTGAAGTTCATCCTGATTACGTCTACAAGCTCAGGAAGGCTCTCTACGGGTTGAAGCAAGCTCCTAGAGCTTGGTATGGGAAGATAGCAGAATATCTGCAATTCTGTGGATACCTTGCTTCAAACTCGGACTCTAGCTTGTTCATCAAGAAGAAGGGGGAGCTTTCTGTCTTGGTCCTGCTGTATGTTGATGATATGATCATCACAGGAAATTCTGAGGAGGAGGTTGCTAGGCTCAGAGCTGAGCTAGCCATTCGCTTTGAGATGAAAGACCTGGGAGAGCTTCATCACTTTCTTGGTCTCGAAGTGGAGAGGAAGGAGAGCGGGATCCTTATCTGCCAGAAGGGATATGCTGAGCGCATAGTGAACCGGTTTGGCTTGATTGAAGGGAAGACTTGCTCTACTCCTTTGGATCAAGGGCTGAAGCTTCGACGAGATGAAGGAAGAGTTCTTCCTAATCCCTTGGTGTTCAGGGCTCTTGTTGGGAGCTTGATCTACCTGACGATTACTAGACCAGATATAGCTTATGTTGTTGGTCGAGTAAGTCAGTTTATGGCAGAGCCAAGGAAGTCTCATCTTGTATCGGCTAAGAACATTCTGAAGTATGTCAAGGCAACTTCTGACATGGGACTTCTTTACAGAAGGGATGCGAGTTTCTCTCTGCTAGGTTACACGGATGCTGACTATGGTGGTGATTCGGATGACCGAAGGTCAACTTCTGGTTATGTGTTCACTTGTGGATCAGCGGGCATTTCGTGGTGTAGCAAGAAGCAGGACTCGGTATCTGTCTCTACTACAGAAGCTGAGTACAAGGCGCCTGCCTTGGCAGCTCGGGAAGCCATTTGGCTAAGGAGGCTTGTAGAGGATGTCCATAAGGAAGTGCAAGGTCCTACTTTGCTCTGAGGGGATAATGAGAGTGCTCTCAAGCTGGTGAACAATCCAGTTTGTCATGCCAGGACTAAGCATATTGAGATTGATCACCACTTCATAAGGGAGAAGGTGTTGGAAGGATCCCTTGTGGTTGGTCATGTTCGGAGTGAAGATAACCTTGCTGACATCTTCACCAAGTCACTGTCGAAGGGGCCTTTCCAGCGACTTCGAGGTCTGCTTGGTTTGATCATCACTTCTCACTTCAAGGGGGAGTGTTGAAATTGGTGAAGTGAAAGTGGGGGTGATCGGCAGTCCGGGCGACCTGGGTAGTGAGCTGTGGGTTGGCTTTGCAGACTGCGCGGACTGATTGAGTCCGGCAGTGGGCCGAGCTCTGCAAGGAAGTGTGCGCGGCTTGTGCGGACTGGGTTTGGAGTCCGCACTTCTTCTTTGAAGTTGTGGTAGCCGCGGTCTGGGCTTGGAGCTGGCTGACTGGACTTTGTATCCGCCGAGCTCGCGCTTTCTTGTCTTGCGCTTGTGGTGTTGGTCTCCGCAGTTTCCGATATGACTGTGCTTGTTCCAGTGGTGGCGGACTGCGCGAGATGTATTGGTTTCTGCAGTGTCCGCAGTATCCAGGCGGGTTGCCTGTGGATGCGGGCTGGTGCTTGTGGGCTGGCGGGTTGTCTTGCCTTCGGCGGACTGGCCTTGTTCTTGGCTTGTGGCTCTTGCGTCTCGGCTAGTCCTGTGTTGCTTCTGAGGACTAGGCGGACTGCCATGAGCAGGTCGCTTCTCGCCTGGACTTGGCGGGTTGGTTGACCTTTAGCGGGCGGACTCGGCGAGATGGCATTGCTAGTTGCGAGCAAGGGGCGGTGTCTCTATCTCATAGGGTGGTGACCACACTCCTCACCCGGCCTATAAATAGGACCCCCCCCCCGGCACCTCATTTGTAGCAGAGTAAACAGTAAGTTGGGCTTGAGTGTTGCCTGCGGACTCGATTTGTGTATCCGCGCGGGCTGTTTGCTTAACCGGTTTCTGTGTGCAAGTGGCGCGGCTAGCAGTGTCAAACCAGGAGTTTGGTTCTGACTGCTGGAGTTAGCGGGCTGCATTGGCGGTTACCAGCATCTGCTTTATCTCAAGTTTCTTCTCTGTCCGCGCGACGTCGCGGTCTCGGCGGATAGGCGGCGTGTTCCTCTGTTCAGCAACAGTTAGGCGAATAACGGGTTGTCTGCGCGACCTCGCGGTCTAAGCGGACTCCTTGTTGTTGTTCGGCTTCAGCAGTTTGGCGGTGTGCGGACTGGGCGAGCTCGGCGGTCTCGGCGGACTCGGCGGTCTCAGTGTTCTATCCGCCCTGCTTGTTTTTTCTGCTTTTTCATACTGGCGAAATCATTTCTCGCCACGTATGCCTCGCCTTGTAAAGAAGATTAATAAAATTTTGATCTGCTTGCTTCCATCTGTGTGTTTGGTTATATATGTTGCTTCCTTCTTTCCGCGGTTCAAGTTGTGATCTGGGTAGTACCGAAGATATTAATTTGGTGTTTGGGCTACCTTGTTGATCAACTTGAGAAAATTCAACAGAGGTGGAAATGAAGGGAACAAGGGGGGCACCATGTATTTGGGAGATGCATGTATGATAATAAATAGAAGGAGAGAGAGGAGGCTAAATGCATGAATGAGATTTAATGAGATTGAGAGAGAAATAGTTACATGCATGCATTTTATTAAAAATAAAAATATAAAATAGAAATATAAAAGAGGGGATATAGATAAGATTTATTTGAGGATGAAAGAGGGAGAATGGGGGTGAATGAGAATAAAAGAGGAGAAAGAAAGTAATAAAGGGAGAGAGAGAGAGGGGTGGCCGGCCAAACATGGGCTATTTTGTAGTGGGCTTTGATGAGGGCTCGGGTAGGCTAGGTGAAGGGCTTCTCCATGGGCTGCATGTTGCATGTAAGTGCTCGGGTTACATCATATAGGGCTGCTTGTGCTCGGGTTTTGACTTGAAGTGGTGGCTCGGGTAGCACCATGTAGGCTTGAATGGTTGAGTTGGCCTAGAGCTTGGGCTTGAACTTACAAATAAAGAAAAAAAAACAAGATGTTATCTATATTTTATAAGATAACATGATAATATTTATTAAAAATAAAACTAAACATAACAAGCATATTAATAGTTATATTTCATAACAAAACACAACTAGACATTAAATATGAAATAAAACCTAACAAGCATAAAAAAGACATAAAAATATAAATAAACTTAAAAATTTTGCATACTAAACTACCACAAAAACAATGACTAAAAATAGTCATCACTAACATTCTCAAATTTAACGTTTCTGCGCCCTAGACCCCACTCCCGTGTTCTCCCAATTTTCATTTTTGATTTTTCATATTCCGGCGCCATTCGGTTTTTCTCCTGTTTCGGTGAGATCGTCTCCCTCCCATCGCTCAGGAAACGATTCTAGTGAAGCCTTTTATCACTGCCGATCGAGTTTTGCCGCCCGTCTCCAAATCACTCGATCGAGATAAAGGAGCGGAAATCTCATTCCCTGTCGTGAGTTTTTCCCGTCGCTGGAAATCTTCCTCCTGTAGCTGATTTTTGCCGTCGATATTTGCTCCCGCTCGTTTTTTTGCAGTGGTAGATCGAGAAGAAGCTTGTAGTTGGTCCTCTGCAAAATCCTGATTCCGGCGATCTAGGGCACAATTGAGGGAGAAGACCGCCGCCCCGTTCTTATTTCTCTCTCGATTCTTCATCTCCGATCGTGGATCTGAAGAGGGCTTTGGCTTGACGCTGCCTGGTTTGGCCGGATCCAAACAATACTCTAGGAATTTTCTCCTGCCGCCTGCTTACTGGTTCTAGGGCAGCTGCTTATTCCCTTATAAACCTTTCCTGCATGCAAATCATGTTACTTGAAATTCAATGGATTGAGGGAATTGATCTCTGTGCTGCTAACTTGGAGGAGTTCCAGTCTTAGAGGAGGAGTGAATCTCTTCCACTCTGTGTGCTTCTGTGGAGTTCCTTATTGAAGAGGAATTCTGTGCTAGAGTTCCCATTTCTCTCTTGCCGAAGAAGAGCAACAATGGCAGGGATATGACAGAGATAGCCCTCCTCTCATCGTGAAGACGCAATAATCGAATCTCTGTTTTAGTTTTCTTCAAGGAAGGACACTATGGAATATCCGTTCCTAGCCTTTTTTTTCCTGAAGCAAACTACAAACACGTAAAAGGGAACATTCAAGTGAGACATCTGGAGGAGCTTTCATAGCTTTTGTGTCGTTTGGAGAAAGTGTGCTTCTCTAAGCCGTTTGTTGATTGGGTATAGTCTTCGGCGATTTCTTTCAACGAAATAAGAGTAAAATTTCTCTGGATTGGATCCGAAGAATCTGACGTCTCCACACGGTCAGGTGATTTTTTTTCTAGTTTTCTGCTTGTGATTTAGGTTGTTAGTGGAATTCAAATATTTGGAAAAAGACACACAATGTCCAAGAGAAATAGTGAGAACATCCCTTTGCTAGATGATTTTGTTGCAGGAGCCATCATTTTTAAGCTCCCATCAGCACGGTACTCCTTCAAGGCGGATATGTATCGGAAGAAAACGCAGTTCAGTATGAAAGACCTCAAGCGCTTTATTTATATTGAGGATGAGAACCGGACTAGGCATACTATGGAGACGGTTAGCAAGCAAAACTCTATTGCTAACATAGTCACGCACCATAAGCGTTAGTCTAAGCCTGGAAAGACTAGACAACCCTCCAGTGTACCTGCAGTTACTGACACTAGCAGAAAGGTTAAGAAATTTAAAGCCAAGTGCTACAACTGCAATAAGTGGATTCACTGTGCTTCCGAGTGCAAGCAACCCAAAAGGTGTGAATCCAGTACACCGAAGCCTGATAATAAAGCGAATATGGTTTATCAGATTGTGTCTGCCGACTTTATTGCGATGGTTGGCAATGAGAAGGCCAGTACAGCATGGTGGCTTGATTCAGGTGCTACCTGCCATGTCTGCAACAATTCAGCGCTTCTGGAGGATGTCACTGCAGTAAAAGAGACTGTCACTGTTGTCAATGGTGGAGTAACTGACGTACTGAAGGTTGGAAATGCAACTCTGCTGCTTTCCTCAGGTACGCATTTAATTTTGAAAAATGTTAAATTTATACCTACATTAGCTGCTAATTTAATTTCAATTAGTCTGTTATGCGATGTTGGTATGTCATTTAACATTAGTGGTGGTAGAGTAACTTTAATGGTTCACTCACATTATTTTGGTTGTGCGTATGTTGTAAATAGGATGTATATGCTGAGTCTAGCAAATGAAGTAGTAAATCAGGTTAGCTCAAATCTGATAGATCCTAAAACTTTACATGTAAGACTAGGACACGTGAACTATAGAAAACTACTACTGCTAGCTAAAACTCACAACATACCCTTAGACACAACAATCAAATTTGACAAATGTAAAATTTGTGCTCAGACAAAGATAACTAAAACACCTTTTAGTCAGATTTCTAGGAGCACACAATTACTAGAGTTAATACATTTCGACATATGTGACTACAAAAGCTTTGTCACAAGAGGAGGTCGGAAGTATCTGATAACATTTATCGACGATTACTCTAAATTTAGCCACATTTATCTCCTTAAATCCAAAAATGAAGCTTTTGAAAAATTTCATATATTCAAAAATAGGGTTTAAAATCAACTAGACATGAAAATTAAAAGGCTAAGGAGTAATAGAAGAGGTGAATATATCTCGGGGGAGTTCAGAGATTTTCTTTCCAGCAATGGCATAACTCCTAAAACCACTGCTACGTATTCACCACAATCCAATGGTATCGCCAAAAGGAAAAAAATAGGACTTTAACAGAAATGTTGAATTCCATATTGTTAACTGCTGGTATGTCTGCGGCCTATTGGGGTGAAGCTGTCCTCACGTCAAATCATATTCCTAATAAAGTTTCTCATACTAAGTTTAAGCAAATAGTTTATGAGCTTTGGTTTAAGAGACCTCCTAAATTTAATAATCTTAAGACCTGAGGTTGTATCGCTTATGTTAGGATACCTGACTCTAGAAGAGCTAAGATTGGACCTAGGACAAACACATGTGTCTATCTAGGATATGTAGAGGATAGTACTGCAGACAGGTTTTAGATCTCTCAACTAATACTGTAATATAATCTAGAGATGCAGTTTTCTTTGAGCATAAGTTTCTTAAAGATAAAAATCTGACTCTTCCAGATCTGTCAGCGACTAGTACTGAGCTACTGTTGAGTCAGGACAAAGAATCTCTGACATTGAGCCCATGGACACTAGTGATTTAGCATCTAAAAAGTTATCTAATAGAGAACGAGTGCCTAAAAGCTTTGGTACGGACTTTGTGACATATCAAGTTGAAGCTGATCCATCTACCTATAAGGAAGCGATGCGATCTAGGGATTCTCTATTATGGAAAGAAGCCATAGATGATGAGATGAACTATCTCCTGCAAAACCACACTTGGACTTTGGTTGACTTGCCCAAAGGGGATAAAATCATTGGAAGTAAGTGGGTTCTGAAAAATAAGCTTAATCCTGATGGGAGTATCGCCAAATATAAAACATGTCTAGTTGCAAAAGGCTTCACTCAAGTGAGTGATATAGACTACTTTTATATACACTCACTTGTTTGTCACGTTGCAACAATTAGGATTCTTCTCGCTTTAGCATCTATTGAACATTTTGTCGTTCATCAGATGGATGTAATGACTGCATTTCTTAATGAAGATCTGAATGAGGAGATCTATATGCACTAACCTGAAGGGTTTGTCGTAGAAGGTCTAGAAAATAAGGTATATAAGTTGATTAAGTCACTGTACGGATTGAAGCAAACACCTAAATTGTGGCACTAAAAATTTGACACTTGTGTTAAAGTCATGGGTTATAAATCTAGCCTATCAGATAAATGTTTGTATGTAAGAACAAGTTCAGATAAAGTTACAATTATATGCTTGTATGCTGATGACATGCTAATTTTGGGCACTGATCAGTCTGAGGTGGAAGACGTGAAAGTTGCCTTGATGACATAATTTAGCATGACATACTTAGGTGTTGTGAAAACCATCCTAGGAATGAAATTCACATAACTGAAAAAGAGTATTACCCTAAGTCAAAGTCACTACGTTAGAAATCTACTTGAGAAGTGGGGTTACGTTAATAGCAAAAAGATTGAGACTCCATTCGACTACAACAATAGACTGAAACTGAATGAAGGTTGACCTATTAGATAGTTGGATTACTCCAAACTCATAGGAAGTCTCATGTATGTTATAACCTGCACTAAACCTGACATAGTCTTTATTGTCGGCATGTTAAGTAGATTCACAAGTAACCCTGGGAAGGACCACTAGGATGCCTTGGAAAGGCTAATGCGATACTTAAAGTACACTAAGAAATTATCTTTATGTTACAGTGGACATCCTCCTGTGCTTGAGGGGTATTCTGATGCCTCCTGGTGCTCAGAAATTGCTAATAGTAGATCCATTAGTGGTTTTGTGATTTCACTAGGAGGAGCAGTAGTAGCTTGGAAGTCAAAGAGGCAGATGTGCATTGCACTATCCTCTATGGAATTGGAACTCTATGCTCTCGCTTCAGTTGGAGAAGAAGCAGAGTGGATAAGAGATCTGATAATGGACATTCCAATGACGAGTCTGAAAATGAACTCTATTTCATTATATTGTGACAATCAAGCCACAAGACCATTGTTACAAATACGTTGTTTAATGAAAAGCAAAGGCAGCTTAGGATGAAACAGGTCAGGTTGACCTATCTCACCAATCAGGGGATAATCTCCCTTTTGGACATGAGATCAAAAGATAATGTAGCAGATGTTTTTACCAAAGGCTTATGTAAGGCTCTAACAACTAAAACATCGGGGGAGATGAGATTAAAGTCCATTTAATAGGACTTAATACCTTGCTTATGTTTTAAATTTTAGAACCGTAGTCTGCTTACATTCATGCATCTAGAGTTGAGTACACTGAAGTATTTCAAATGCTACCTGATGAAAGCTAGAGATAAATAGTTGTTAGACATTCCAAACTTGATAACTTACGCAATTATTTTATTCAAAGGTTGATTTGGGTATCATTCCAAAAAGGAATACTAAAGTTGCTGATATGTGGCCTAATATTATGATTATTAGTTATATCATTCCAAACTTGATGATATAATATTCATAGCTTGTTGTATCATTCTAAACATGATGATATATCACAATTGTGAAATGATTAATAATAATCTTAATAATCGAAGGAATATGGTTTGATTCTTTGAAATCAATTTTCTAATTTTTTGTAAATTAGATAGAGATGTTGACTTGTGATTCTTTCTTCCTAGTTAGAGTATTACGTTCTTTTATTGCTAGAACTAATCACTTTACTTTTGATAGCAAATGTTTGAATTCATAGAGATTTGTCTCATGACATTCTTGTTGTAACTGTTTGCAGATCAAATGGAGATTGGAGGAGAGAAAGTTGATTTCGATCCGGATGAAGATGATCTACTGTTTGCATAGATCAATTATCAGTTTGATTTTTCAAGTTTTGCTTTCTTTTTCATGTTTGGAACCTTTGTTTGAGTTTAGCTTATCAGTTATCTAAAACTCATATTTATGTTTTCTGGAAAAACTCATGTTTGGTCGTTATTAACTTTTGCTTTAAGGAACTTATTTTGTGTTAACATCTATATACAATATAAGAGGAGATTGTTGAGGTATATTGAATAGATGTGACAGGTGCTTAATGGGTTTGGTTTAGGATTCGAATGCCATCCAATAACCGGTCGTCGGGGATTTAGGGCTACATCTATAAATACCTCTGCTGTGGGCAACGTGGAGGCTCGTTCCAAACTAGACGGCCACACGAGATGCTTCGAGCGCACTAACATAAACTTCCTGCTTTGGTGCCACTTCATGGTTTCCTTGTTATGTAGATCTTTTTAAAAACACCCCGGTAGCTAGGGAGGTAGAATAAGTTGGTTTGGTTGCCATTCAGACGGTAGCTCTGAAGGTAGATGCACGGACGGGACAGTCCGGGGAGCCGAGGGCTCGAGGGTTTGAATACAGAATAAGGTGGTGGGTCTTCGGTATTTGATTGTCGTTCACACCGACATCGGTACGTTGATTCGGCGGTGCGGGACACTTAGCCAAAGAAAGTCTGGTGGATATAGCCAGCACTAGTACGCGGATACTCTAGCTTGTGTTCTTCTAGGGGCGTATGGAAGGGCTAGGCCCGGTAGTGTGGATACCCGCCTAGGAGTTGGGGGCCTGATCCACTGTCTCCGTTTGCCACTACGGAGGTTCCTAGGAGTGAAGCTAGCTGCTCGAACAGGGGGAACTAAAGGTCTGTGCGCATAGAATCGTGTGCGTGAGTTGCACTTGCATGAATCATGGCATAGCATATCACTACACTCATATTTGCATACAACCGACACCCCAACGTATAAATCAATATGAGACTTTTTATACGATGGGAGCCTTGCAAAAGACCCCTTAACTTATAAGTTTGTATGAGCATTCATATATGTTAAGGTTACTTACTTACTTACTTACTTATTTTCTATTTGTCTTCTTATGATTATACTACTTACCACATGTCTACTTTACTACTCACTACCGTAGAACTGCTAGATGTACTCTATTTTAATTAGTTGTTTATACACCATGAACAATTGTTAGACTAGTTCTACTGTCATCCGTTTGATTATTCTCCACCATTGTAGCTTCCCTTTCCTCCTCTCCGCTCGGTTCTTAGGAGCCGTGGGGGGAGGGGTAGGGGATGATAGGGCTTAGCCTTTATGACTAATGGTTTTCGAACCACAACATTACAGGAGCTCCGGATGGGAGACAGGGACCAGCAGCCCAGGGACCAGCACCAGCGGAGTACGGTGCGCATGGAGGTGGGCCAGTCTAGCACCGGAGCACCTGTGACCAGCTCTGTGAGTGTTTAGTATTTTTATAGCTTCCGCGATGAGTGATTTGTAGTGAGGACTCTGATGTACCGGGCTCGAGCCCGTTTCTTTATTTCATCTGAACTGTTCTTTTGCAGTACTTTTTATTATTATATATTGATGGACTTGTTGTGATTTCTATTCGTTTACGATTCTGTGGACATGTTTACATTCAGTGTATACTTACTTCTCTCTCCTTGTGATCGAAAAAGACCGGCAGAATTGACGTTTTATAGTGGCGGCCTTCCCGTGAGTCGGTATCACCGCAAAGCGGCAAACTTGGGCTAAGACCCCGGTGGTTTAAAAGGAAAAAAAGGGGGTCTTACACACATAGACAAACACACACACAAGCACAAACACAAACACATATAGAAACGCAGACACATACACAAACATAGACATACATAGACACGGACAGGAACAAACAGACACAGACACAGACACAGACACACAAGCACAGACACAGATACAAACACAGACACAAACACAGACACATACACATACACACACCGATAAAAATACAAACACGGACACAGACACAGACACACACACACACACACTCAAACACACACAGATAAAGACACACATAGACACATGCACACACAGACACACACACAGACACACACATAGATACACAGACATAGATACACACAGAGACACATATACAGACAGATACAGACATACACATGCACAAGCACACAAAGACTACACACAGACACAGACCCCAACAAGCACATACAGACATAGGCACACAGACACACAAACATGCATATACACAAACACCTACACACACAGATATACTGATGAGCCGACTCCAAATAAGCTCAACTCGAGCTCGAGCCTCTCAAGCTCGAGCTCGAGTTTAATGAGCTCAAGCTCGATTACGAGTTAAGCTCGAGCTCGATTACTAGTCGAGCTCCAACTCAAATATTTTTGATCATGACGGCACGCGGGACTCTCAAGCTTGAGCAAAAAATTAGGAATATTTCATGAGTGCATGAAATATTTGGAGGGAAATTTCCCTCCAATAATATTATTATCAAAAGCCTATCTCGATCAATCCCATCCCGGAGCTACTCCAGAAACGCGCATTCTAGAAGCCCTCGATCTCGCGTCTGGTTTCTTCCTCTGGCGAATCGACGCCACTCCTCGTCGATAACCCCTCATCCTCTCTTTTTTCCCTCCTCAGTTCTTTATATGTGAGAGTGAGAGAGAGCGAAGGAGGGCCAAAGAGGGAGAGAAAGAAAGAAAGAGACTAGAGAAGAGATTCACGAGAGTGGAGGATAAACTTATTTCGCCTTGGGCACATCCTCTTTCAATTCTTCCTTCTTCTTGAATAACAAAAAAGTGTTCTTCTCGTGGTCACGAGCTTCCTCATTGGCTATAGAGGATGTTTGGGTTTATTGGGGGTTTTCATCTTGTGCCCTTTAGGGTGTGAAGTAATCTTCTCATTGACCATGGTAAAGCGGGTGAATATGTTCCAGTATGCCCTTTAGGGTGTGATTTTTTCTGCCATTTTCTGGTCTATTACTATGAATCTTTTAAGTTTTCATCTTGATTTTTTGTCATTTTTATCTTGATCTTTAAAGTTTTCATCTTGATTTTTTCTACCGTTTTTTGAGTATAATTTGGTTTTGTGTTATTGGTTGGATAAGAGAGGTGTTTGCGTTGGTAGTGTGTGTGGATGGTAGTGTGGTTGTATGCGTGCTTGTTGGTAGTTTGGGGATGACATTGTCTTTGTATGTATATATGTGTTCTTGTTTTGGTAGTGTGTGTGGATGACATTATGTCATGTGTGTATGTGTGTGGGCTTCCATATATTTTTTATGTGTGTGTTGATGAAATTTTGAGTGTGTGTGTGTGTGTGTGTGAAAGTATCTAGCGTCTATCTAAATCATCTAGAGGGGGGTGAATAGGTGATGTTTGTGTCTTTTCGCGGAATAAAAATCACTTAAAAATCAAGCACACAAATGCAGAGATTTATAGTGGTTCCCCGAGTTGGGTACGTCCACTTTCCCGCCTCGCATATCTACCACGAAGGGCTAGATTCGGCAACTTCACCAAACTCGATCCACGAACCGGATCTACTCACTCGATCCACAAGCGGATCTATTAACTCGATCCACAAAGGAATCTACTAACTCGGAGATAAATCTCCTACAATAGTTAAAATAATATTACAACAATAAACATGATTACAAGTCTTCGCTCCAACGTTCCTCGAAAGGGTTGATCTTGAATTTGGAGAACTCAGAAACTTGAAATCTTGTGGACCTTGAATCTTCACATGTCTAGATCTGGAGAAAGAGAAGACTTTTGAAGGCAGCAATCCAGACGTAGAGATCAAGAACGATTAGATCTTGCAGTGCTTGTGGTATTCGGCCGATCGGAAAACGCGTGCGTACAAGAGACCAACAGGTTGCCAATTTGTAAACTTTTTCTCATTTGAATCGGAGAGCAAATTAGCACAATAGCAAGATTAACAATAAAGAAAAATATCCCTAGGTTTTTATAGAGATAAACCCTCCAACGGTATAAAGAATATTTCCAAAAGCGAAAGGCGGAAATTACTGTGCATGGTCGACAGAACCCATGACTAGTTTTTGAAAATTTTCGGAAAAAAATGACCCAAGTCAAATTCGTCGAGTATCGTCGAGTATCATAATGATACTCGTCGAATACATCTTGATATACGATGAAAAGGACTTAGCCAAAACATCCCAGGCTGGCTGGTCACTCAACGCTATAGCGCAGAGTCATACTTGACGAATTCGTCGAGTATCACCTGACATACTCGACGAATTCGTTGAGTATCGGTCAACAAACTCAACGTTGTCATTGTCGTGGCACTCAACGTTTTTTGCTCACTCAACGCTATAGGCGACATTCGTCGAATATCGTCGAGTTAACTTAACGCACTCAACGCTTTGATATTCTACGAATTATACTTGGAAAAAGCTACAAAAGTAGCGTCAACTAGACTCGACGAATTCGGCGTGTATCACTTAGCATATTCGACGAATTCGGCAAGTATCGTTAGATACATTCGACGAATTCGACGAGTATGCACGACGATACTTGTTGGGTATTGTATCCACAATTACCCGGATTTGAAGAAGACTCCAGTCAAGCTAAGATGGATTCACAATGTATTTGACGTTCTTCAATCAAGTTGTGCTTGCAGCTATTCCATACAAAATACACACCAATGTCAAGGTGCAATGGGTCAATATACACGGGTCTGCGCAACGTAATCCCTCGTTGTGTAGATCAGTGTATTGATTCACGTGTGCTCTCTCTATTGGAGTGTACTTACTTTCAAGTACATGGTCAAGGTAGATCAAGAGCAGAAGAAGGAGCAAGGATGGGTCAAAGACCAAGTTATCAAAAGAAGGAAGAAGGAAAATTCTTCTAAGTCAAAATCGACGGGAATCGCTAGTGATTCCTGCCAACTTCGACTAGAGTCGCTAGTAATTCCCGCCGACTTCGACGGGAATCGTTAGTGATTCTCGCCGACTTCGACGGGAATCAATTAGTGTCTCCCGCCGACTTCTTCCGGCTGACAGGTTTCAAACAGAAATTCTGCCAAGGCAGAATCGACGGGAGTCGTGAGCGATTGCCGCCGACATCGACGGGAATCACCAACGACTCCCACCGATTTTGCCTTAGACAAATTTTCTCCGTTCGCTGGACTGAACCAAACCGCCGTGCGTTGTTTCGGCCGGGGCTAGGGCTTCTCCTCGTGGGCCCCACAACAGTCATTAGGGTTGGCTCCTGGTATAAAAAAACGCGTATTTTGAAACTCCAAATAGACACATTCACGGAAATACGAAACAAGTAGACGGTGACCTAGCCGATCGCGAAACCGCTGAACGCTTGTCGCCGCTCGCAAGATCTTCGCCGCCGCTGATCTCAGATCTTATATGATCGTCCGACGACAGAACCGAGGTAAGCAGCCGGTCTCACGTATCTCTCTCGAGATCTCTTGTCTTTCGATTTGTTGAACGAGACTTGTTCTCCCTTCCGAATCTGTTGAGACGTTTGATCTGACTGAGATCGTTCGAAGACCTAGCTTGCTTCGTCAAGAAGTTTGGATCTACAAAGCATCGCCGCCGTACTTACTTGGCGTCGCCGATCTTAACAAGATCCATTCTAAGTGAGAAATCCGGTAGTGGACTCTTCATACTTTTCGTGCAAGCTTCAACGAACGAAGAAGGACATCGGAATCTCCAAAGCATTGTTTGTATTTTTATTTACATTACAATTTTTTGTAAAGGAATTTTCATTCCTAGTGGTAAGGGTTGGGTATAACCCGCTGTGGTGGAGTTGTGACTCCGTTGTAGGAAGGGTTCCTTCCGAGGTTAGGGGAGCATTGCTCCTAGTGTGAGGATTGGATTTCAATCCGTTTGAAGAAGTGACCGAGTCGTCCTTTGGTGGGAGATAGGTCGAAGGGGGAAGTGAACGTACCCAAATCGGGGAACCACTATAATTCTTTGTTTTTTCTGTGTTCTGTTTGCTTACTTGTGCAGGTTAGTTTAATTCCGCAAAAGACTGCACAACACCTATTCCCCCCCCCCCATCGGTGGATTAGGTTGACACTAGATATTTTCAAGTGGTATCAGAGGGAGGTTTCTCATCAATAAGGTAAACACCTTGAGTAAGATCCTGTGTCTAGTATCAAGAAGAAAATAAGATTCAAGCATGGAGCTATACACAAATGTCTCTCCCCTGAGACTGCCTGCCTGCACAAAAGAATATTTTCCCATCTGGAAAATGAAAGTTCAGTTTCATCTGGAAGCCATTGACCCTCGTGCTTTATACATTGTGGAAGAGGGTCCCTTCATTCCCATGAAGGCCTCTGACTCTGCAGAAGATCTTCAAATCCCAAAGAGTCCCGCAGAGATGTCTGAAACTGAGTTCTCACTATTCAACTTCGACAAGATGGTTCGACAGATCATCTCTGATATTTGGTCAGGATACTCTCTTACAAGATTGGATAAGTGTAAGACTACAAAGTCCATGTGGGAAACAATCTCTGACCTCATGGAGGGAAAGAAGACTGCCTTGAATGAATGCCAACAATAAGATGAAGCATATGTGGGGGTCCTCATCTCTGAAGATGAAAGTCAAGAACAACCTTTCAATATCAGAGCTCCCGTTTCTCTATCAGAGACTGAAGAAGAGATTGAGGAATGCAGTTGTGATGAAGCTGAAACATCAGCTTCTACAGACCATAACTCTAACCCTGATCAGCCCAATCAGGATCATGTATCTTCCTCCTCTTGCTCTTTCCCTCATGTATCTCCTGAAGACAGGAGAAGTTCGTAGGATTGTCTATCAGTTGATGCAAGGGATATTGACAGCTTCAATCAACAGATTGAAACTCTTGATTCCCTTCGTAGAGCCTTTCAGGAGAGCAACTTGCTTGTTGAGAAACAAGCTAAGGAAATTACTCAGTTGAGGACCATGATGGACCTCCAATTAGAATCCATCAAGGTGAAGGACTCAAAGATCTCGGATCTAGAGTTTCATCTAGAGACCGAGAAGAGGATAGTATCTAATTTTTCCAAGGTAGATGCTATTAAGAGAAAGGGAGAAAACGGGTGGATCTCGCGAATTATAAAATCGTGGAGAAATGGGGAAACTATTTACAGACCCCCCACACCGAGTAGGAAGGGCACACATCATTCCTTCAGGTATGACCATAAGAACAACTATGGTCACTACAAGAATGATCGACCCTCATGTGGAAACACCCATAGTGCAAGTGCTGTTATGGCTACCCCTGAGAAAATACACACGGCTCATCATGAACCGTTTGTATTTACTGCCTCAGCCCCAATACTTCATGACATTGCAGGAACCAGCTCTCACGGAACATCTTCCCACCCTAGGACAAAGGAAAAGGGAGTTGGCAAACATGTAGCAAGCATCACTGGGGCCCCCGGATGTGTGTTGGCTGAAAAGAAAGCACCACCTCCCAGGCCTCATAACACTCACCACTTGTTCACCATCAGACCCCCCTCGTGTCTCGGTGGAAAGGGAAAATCTGAGAGCAGAACCAGCTCTGCCCCTTTCAGACCTAGGATCGTGACTAACTCCGTTAGTAGATCTGGTCAGAAAAGGAGGTACAATATCCATGAGTGTTGGTGTTGTGGCAGAGTGGGTCACTTTGCCATAGACTGTTGGCACAATCCTTCTGTGTCAAGGGCAAGAGTATGTCCACATCCTTCGGCAAGAGACAGCCTTCCAGTTAGAAATCCTGTAGGAAGGCATGCTGTATTTTATACTAACAAGAACCTAGGACCCAATACCTATTGGGTTCCTAAGGTAAGGTAATTTTATTTTGCAGGATAGTCTAGGTACCCATGAACACGATGGGACCTGGACAAGAGATGTTCCAGGCTTGCTCTAGAACAAGGATATAGGAAAAGAGATAATGCTAACTACAGTGTCCTTCATGTACATGACACTCTTCGTGCTTCAAATAGTGGATCCGAATGATCATCCTAGTAATCTCAGGTACGCGTATTCAATTTAGAAAATTGAATCGCATTACGTAGATATATATATATACAGATACATATGTAGATACTTTCAAGATATATATATATATATATACACACACCTTGAATGGAAGGACACGCAAGCAAATAACCATATGATCCTCATTTTGGAAACTGAAAAACTTTCAAAACCTTGATAATTTGTGAAAGTGAGTGTCAAATGGTCCGATAAATCTCAAGGGACTTGTACCAAAAGTTGCAATTACAATTATTACATTTTGAACTCACTAAGAACAAGCCAGTGATTAAGTCTAGTGTTAACCTTCCATCTAACTCGACTTAGCTATTATGACATGGAAATTTTTAATCCATCAGTTATAAGAAAAAGGAAATCAACTATACCCGGCGATGTTAAGTTTTCAAAAATACTTCAGCAGTCTCTAGGTCATTACAAATTAGCGGAAATCTGGTATCATTCCCGTCGACCCGGTATTCATACATTAGCGATAATCGGCACCAATATGGTTAAGTTTTCATAACTTGCAAAAGCAATTGGTATCAGATAATAATAAATTGGCGGAAAAGGGCATAAGCATTCCCCCCGACCCTTCACATTCCCGTCGATCAGAGCGGAAACCCTTCAGCTTCCCTGCGGAAAGTAGCGGAAACCTTTTTGCCTCCCGTCGACCGTCCATTCTGCCTCCCGTCGACCCTGGTCTCCTGCAACCGTCGTTCACCGACTCCCGCGACCTTCGATTCTGCCTCCCGTTGCTCCCGTAGATCGTCGACTGTCGTATCCCATCGATCCTGGCCTCCCGAAAGCCCTTTCGCCCCGAAGCACGCATCTCTTCGTCCTCGGTTTGCGCCTACTCTAGGGCTACAACTACTCACCGCCGCTACCCGTCTCTGTCCTTACACCCTCCGAGAGAAAAAGGTAACTAAAGTTGATTCCTTGAAGTTCAAATTTGTAAGCTCCACTTTCACAGGGATCACCCCTCTTTCTAGTTCTATTCCTACCAATTCTGAAGTTAGAAAGAGTTAACCCCTTGGGTTTAACTCGCTTAGGTTCAAAATGGCTCCTCGAACAACGGTCGGGCTACTCACTGGAAGTGAATTAGTGAGGACAGGCTTTGCTCATGCCTCAGACGAATTCAGAAACATCATTCTGATGCTGGAACAAGTCGGACTCTCCTTCATTCTCGAGCACCCGTGCAAGGTTCTCGACAAGTAAGTTCTAGAGTTTTTCGCCAACTCCAAGTTGCGTCACGAGGACACAATTATAAAGAGTAAGATAGCAGGCCTCAGGATAAAGATGACGGCTGCAAGACTGTCCCATCATCTCCAGCTCTCCAACTCCGAGCAAGAGGACTATCTAGACGAAAATGATCGTACAAGGACATTGTTATTCTGCGGATTGACTCGAGTGACTAGGGCCATTAAATGCAAGGATATGAATGACGAAGGAAAGCTTCTTTCAGATATCATAGGGAAGGTACTGATCTGCAAGCCTGGATCCCATGATCACATCTCAGGTGACATGTTCAAGAGCCTGATAGCCATTGTGTGCAGAAAGAAAATGAACTGGGGGGCCATGTTGTTTGAGAAAATAAAAGATACTCTACGCACCCCAAACTTCGGACGAATCATCAGTCTCTACCTGAACCAGATGGATGGAGATAGGTTTGATATGACTAAGGGAGTTCCCCTTCACTATCTAAAGAAGATGGACTCCAACGTCTTCGACAGGTGGGAAAGAATAATTGTCCAAGGGGGGCTCCTACAACACGTGTTGATGAGGAAGACAGAGCACCTGAGTTCACAAATCCTTCGGATGAGCCCAATGAAGTTCCTGATTTGCTGAATGCAGGAACTGAGGGGGAGTCACTACCCAATCCTTCTGCTGCCCTCAGTATGGAAGCCTCAGTCCCAGAACAAGTAAATGCTGCTACTGATATTTCCCTCATCGCTAAGGAAGCGGTAGAAACCCTAACTACTGATCAGACTGACAAGGAGGAAGAAGAGGATGAGGTGGACAATGTTGCTGATAGTGAACATGATGTGAATTCCCTTGAACAGCATGTTGCTGAGGATCTTGAGGATGAGAAGGCTGGAAATGATATGGCTATGAGGGAGGTTGATTCTGAACTTCTTTTTGAGGAACAGATTCAGGTAAAGGTTCCTGACGTGACTGGCGCTACAGTTGAGGGGGAGACCTCAAGGCCTCAGGTACAACTTGATACTCTGATGGATGGGGAGATGAGAATATATGGCAACATGGCAGATGCTGCTTCAATCCCTCCACAGGAGACTGTAAATTTATTGAGCTCCACAAGTGAATCTGAAGAGGAAAGTCATGACTCTCAGAACCCCATCACTCCAGAACATAACCAGGCCATACATCAAGAACATCAGTTAGGACCTAGCCTGGCAAATCACACTGTGAACATCATTCAAGGTATAGTAGACAAGCTGAAGATCTCTTTTAAACGTTCTCACAATAGAGTACTCAAACGAATAAAGCAATCAGAAGATCTGATGTTAAAGAACATTGTGGAGATAAATCACAAGATGGATAAAATGGAAGAAAGATTTGAAGCCAAGTATGCTGAGACTAGCAATGTCGTCACTCTTCTTATGCAAGGGCTAAAGAAGACCACAGCTGACCTGGCGGTGGTCAATCAAAATGCTCATGTCGTGGCCAACAACATCAAACTTTTTGATGCCAACATGGTCACCCTCAACTCAAATCAACAAACCTTGCTGGCCGATTTCACTCAGAATGTGAAGCATATAGATGAGTCACTGCACTCTTATGCAAACTCAATAGCGCTAGAAGACAAAAAGGGGGAGAAGGAATATGTAGCTAAGATGGCGGGGCTAGAGAAAATTATAGCCGACAACTTCAAACAATCAAACGAATATGTATTTAACAGTTTTCATTGGCTCGTTCAACAAGCGTCAGGTATTCATATTCCTGTTGATCCTGAGGTTGATCCTGCTGATGATGTTACTACTGCTGTTGATGATGTTGCTATTACTGAGGAGTTTCCCTTAAGTGAAGCTGATGCCAAAAAGGCTGCTAAAGCTGCTAACAGTGCACTCTTTGATCAAGAAGCGATTGCGAAAGGGAAGAGAAAGATTCAAGAAGGAACCTCTAAAGACAATCCAACAGAGATGAAACTAAGAAGAAAGGAAAGTGAAGTCAAAAACGAACGATGGAGTCCCGTTTCTAGGAGCATCATACTTGATACATTCATGTTACAACAGCGTGGAGAGCTTAATAGAAATGAAGTCTATAGTCAGTACGAATGGGAAAGGCACAAAGAATTTGAGGCAAAAAGAAATATATTCTTCAGGACAAACACAGTTGAAAACAAAGCTCCTCCCCCCAGGTACTACCCAAAGCCAAAAGAATATTTTGAAAGGCAAAGCAAGAAGTTCATGGCAAAACAGCAAAGAGAAGCTGAGGCAAAGGAGGGAAAGTCATGAAACCTAAATGTTTAATTTTCATTATGCGTGTACTTCTGTTCTTGTAATTAAAAATGAAAAACACTTTGGATATATATATATATATATGATCATATGCTGATTCAATTTCTGTTTTGAATGCGTGAAACTTTATTACTTTGATTTCTTGTCTCGCATACATTTATATATATCTTTACGTTTGGTGTAATTCATCTTAGCTAGTAGGATTTTGGCTTCTTTGAATAGGGGGAGATTGTTGGGTATTGTATCCACAATTACCCGAATTTGAAGAAGGCTCCAGTCAAGCTAAGATGGATTCACAATGTATTTGACGTTCTTCTATCAAGTTGTGCTTGCAGCTATTTCATGCTAAGTACACACCAATGTCAGGGTGCAGTGGGTCAATATACACGGGTCTGCGCAACGTAATCCCTCGTTGTGTAGATCAGTGTGTTGATTCACGTGTGCTCTCTCTATTGGAGTGTACTTACTTTCAAGTGTAGGGTCAAGGTAGATCAAGAGAAGAAGAAGGAGCAAGGATGTGTCAAAGACAAAGTTATCAAAAGAAGGAAGAAGGAAAATTCTTCTAAGTCAAAATCGACGGGAATCACTAGTGATTCCCGCCGACTTCGACGGGAGTCGCTGGTGATTCCCACCGACTTCGACGGGAATCGTTAGTGATTCTTGCCGACTTCGACGGGAATCAATTAGTGTCTCCCGCCGACTTCTTCCGGCTGACAGATTTCAAACAGAAATTCTGCCAAGGCAGAATCGACGGGAGTCGTGAGCGATTCCCGCCGACATCGACGGGAATCACTAACGACTCCCGCCGATTTTGCCTTAGACAAATTTTCTCCGTCTGGACCGAACCAAGCCGTCGTGCACTGTTTCGGCCCGGGCTAGGGCTTCTCCTTGTGGGCCCCACAACGGTCATTAGGGTTGGCTCTTGGTATAAATATACGTGTATTTTGAAACTCCAAATAGACACATTCACGGAAATACGAAATAAGTAAACGGTGACCTAGCCGATCGCGAAATCGTCGAACGCTTGTCGCAGCTCGCAAGATCGTCGCCGCCGCTGATCTCAGATCTTCTCTGATTGTCCGACGACAGAACCGAGGCAAGCAGTCAGTCTCACGTATCTCTCTCAAGATCTCTTGTCTTCCGATTCGTTGAACGAGACTTGTTCTCTCTTCCGAATCGGTTGAGACATTTGATCCGACTGAGATCGTTCGAAGACCTAGCTTGCTTCGTCAAGAATTTTGGATCTACAAATCATCGCCGCCGCACTTACTTGCTGCCGCCGATCTTGACAAGATCCATTCCAAGTGAGAAATCCGGTAGTGGACTCTTTGTACTTTTCGTGCAAGCTTCAGCGAACGAAGAAGGACATCGGAATCTCCAAAGCATTATTTGTATTTTTATTTACATTCAATTTTTTGTAAAGGAATTTTCATTTCTAGTTGTAAGGGTTGGGTGCAACCCGCTGTGGTGGAGTTGTGACTCCGTTGTAGGAAGGGTTCCTTCCGAGGTTAGGGGAGCGTTGCTCCTAGTGTGAGGATTGGATTTCAATCCGTTTGAAGAAGTGACCGAGTCGTCCCTTGGTGGGAGATAGGTCGAAGGGGGAAAGTGGACGTACCCAAATCGGGGAACCACTATAATTATTTGTGTTTTCCGTGTTCTGTTTGCTTACTTGTGCATGTTAGTTTAATTCCGTAAAAGACTGCACGACACTTATTCCACCCCCCCCCCATAGGTGGATTAGGTTGACACTAGATACTTTCAATACTCGATGAACTTTACTTAACAGATTTTTCACTTCTCCAATGAATTTACCCAAAGTATATACAACGAATTCGACGAGTATTGGTAAGTATACTCGACGAATTCGGCGTGTATCAATGACGATACTCGACGAATTCGGCGTGTATTTTTCCTGGGTCTAACCCTTGACCATCCTTGAGCCTTCTCTTATACTTGGGATATAAGTACACCTCAATAGAGAGATTACACGTGAGTCAACACATTGGCCTACACAATGAGGAATTGCATTGTATAGTCTTGTGTTTACTGACCCACTGTAACCTGACATTGGTGTTTACTTAGCAATAAAAACCTTCAAGTGCATACCTCAAAAACAACATCAAATACAGTCACAATTCATCTTAGCTTAACTGGGCCCTTCTTTAAATCTGAGTTATTGTTGATACAATACCCAACAATCTCCCCATATTTGAAGAAGTCAGAATCCTATAAGATAAGGTGAATTGTACATAAAAATAAATGAAATAATAAAACATTAAGGCTTAAAAAGATAATAAGAATTAAACACAACACGCATTCCAAGACAATTGTGAAAATTATATATATATATATATATATATATATATCAGAAATTGTCCACCGATTTTAACAGGGGGGCAACCCACAACTCAACGCAAAATATAACTACTGCTCCCGCCTGCTCTGACTCTTCTGTCTTTGCATGTCAAAATAAGTCTTTGGCTTTGGAAAGTACTTTGGAGGAGGTGCAGGCATCAGATCAGCATTTCTATGATTTCTGAAGTGAATTCTCCTTTTTGTGCAAGACAGCTTGTACTTGTTCCATTCTTCCTGATCATAGTGGTGCTGATATTTTTCACCACCAATGTTAACCAGGGAGAATATATCCAATATAATGCCTATAGATATGGGACTCCATACCTCTTCCATCTCTTTGTTTGGTTCTGACCTAACAGCAGACGAGCCTTCCCCATATCTTCTTCGCTTGTGAGCCGGAGGGGGGAAGTATTCAACAAATTATACCTCTGGAGCCTCAGCAGTAGTAGCATCAGCAGTATCAGCCTGAGAAAAACCCTGTGCGTCTGACCAGAACTGTGAGTAATCCTTGGCAGAATGAGTCTCATCATGTGTTGGGACAGACACAACAGGTACTTGAGATCCTATCAACTGACTATGCAGCCACACATAGTTGTTATAACTGAAGTCATTTACACTTTTGAAATTTGATAGCATTGCTACTTCAAGTGCATTGACCTTAGCTGCCACCTTTGCATCCAAGGAGTCCTCCCCCTTTCTGACTTTTGCAGCCAGAGAATTTCCATACGCTTGCAAGCTGTTGTCATAATGAGCCATAAAAGTATTGTGCACTTCAATCATAGTTTTGGCATTTGTGTCTACATTATCCACAATTTCTTTGGTATATTGTAGACCATCCATGTTCAGCTTGGTGGCTTTTCCACCCTCAACAAATAGTAAGTCAATCTTTGTATCAAGTGCTGCAATCTGAATTTTGACTTCAGCAAGGCCTCTATTAACGTCTTGCTCAGTCTCTTTTACCTTGTCTAGAACCGTCTTCATTGTTGCTTCAAACTATGCTTGTTGTCTTGCCAACATGACCTTTATTGTCTTGAGAACTTAACTATCAGCACTAAAGGTGGTAACTGTCTCAGAAGCAATAGGTGGGAGAGAAGGCATATCTTCGTTGAGAGACTCATAAGTCAGAGATAATCGAGCTCTATAACTCAGAAAAGGCACTTCAACAGCTAGGACAGGAGGATGCTCCTCTACATATCCTTCCTCATCACAAATCCCAACTACCTACTCAGGAAGAATTGGAGGTATTCATGTTGCCCTAGCAACTCTCTTCTCAAGGTTGCGGATAAACCTGTCAATCTCTATAGCAATTGATATCAAAGTCTTAGTCACCTCCCCCTCAGAAGATGAAGCGGGAACAATTTCAGGGAGAGGGAATATCAGGTTCTCCACTACCATGAGTGCATTACCAGCACTAACCTCAACATTAGTAGACTTATCAGAATCAATTCTCATCTCATCAGCAACATCATCATCAACATCAGCTATATCCTCTTCCTCAGCAGTATCTTCCTCAACTATATCATCCTCTGTCTCCTCAGGTACCAACTCCTCAATGTAGTCTGAGCAATCTGAGCAACCTCTGTCAGCAAATTCTCTGGCTCTAGGACTGGAATAACTGACTCCCCCTCTATTCCTTCCCTTAAACTCTCAGGAATGTCACCGAGGTGTGGAGAAGGAATCCTATCCTCGGGAGCCTGATCCTCCTCCTCCACAGCCACATCTGGGGCTCTCCCTTGCCGGATGATCCTCCTATCCCATCGAGCGAAGATTGTGGAGTCTATTTTCTTGAGATGGTGGATAGGTACTCCTTTGCTCATATCGAACCTGTCACCATCCATCTGATTCAGGTACATGCTGATAATCCTCCTAAAGTTGGCAGTGCGGAGGCTGTCCTTGATCTTGTCAAACAGCAAAGCACCCCAGTCAACCTCTTCCTGCAGATAATTGCAACTAGCACCTTGAACATTTCTGTAGAAAGGTAGTCATGTGATCCAGTTTTGCATAACAATACTTTGCCAACGATGTTTGAAAGAAGTTTTCCTTCATCATTCATCCCCTTGCGCCTAACTTCTTTTGAACCTCTAGGTAGTCCACAAAATAATAGGGCTTTAGAGAAATCATCTTCGTCTAGGTAATCGGCCTCTTCACAGACTGGAAGCCGCAAATACCTGGACAGAAGAGAGGCTTTCACCATTAGCTTGTACTTCTGAATCTTGCTCTTAATAACTGTGTCTTCATGTCTGAGCTTGGCGTGCTAGAAGAACTCAAGAACTTCCTTGTCCAGAACTTTGCATGGGTGTTCTATGGCGAAGGAGAGTCCAGCAGTCTCCAACATTATAATGACATTCCTGAACTCATTTGAAGCAGAAGCAAAGCCCGTGCGAACCAACTCTCCTCCTCCTAGCAAACCACTGGTGCTTCTAGGAGCCATGGGGAACGCTGAAATTTGGATTTCTGAAGAAAAATTCTCTGTTGCTCTGAAAACTGGACTTGTCCGAATCGGCAACTGTCAGGTAATCAGAATCCACCACTGCACGATGCCGGCTGGAAAACCTTGTATCACTGTCGCCTAGGGCTTGGAAGGAGTTGACAACCCTAGTCGAGGGAGAAGAAGCACACACGATAGAAATTTTTCGACAGGAATGACGACTGTAGCGCGGGAGCCGAAGGGTCAAATATCTGATTTCAGCGAATCGGCTAAACTTCGACGAAAGGACTTTGCGGCTGCCCCCTTTATTTATATATATATATGTATATAATTTTCAAATTTGCCTAGAAGCGCGTACCTTATTTGTCGTCGGTTCATTGGATCCAATATAGTAAGAAAGAATTTTCCTTTGAAAAAATTTCTATCTTTCAGACGTAGTTCCCGAGAGATATTCTGCTTGCTTGGACTTCTTCAGGGGTCAATATTCAGCATACCTAGTTCGGTTTTAAAAAACGAGAACTTGGCCTCGTCCAGCGGCTTCGTGAAAATATCTGCGACCTGCTTGTCCATCGGGACATAGCTGAGGCCTATGTCCTTGTTCTCCACATGCTCCCAAATGAAGTGATAGCGCACCTCGATGTGCTTTGTACTACTGTGGGAGACTGGATTGTTTGTGATCGCTATTGCGCTAGAAGAGTCGCAAAACATTTGAATCTCTCTGAACTTCAAATTATAGTCTTCTAGTTGATTCCGGATCCATAAAAATTGTGCTCAATAACTACCCGCAGAGATGTACTCTGACTCGGTGGTAGAAGTTGCCACACAATTCTGTTTCTTACTGCTCCAAGAGATAAGCCATCTTCCGAGAAATTGGCATGTCACGGAAGTACTTTTCCTATCATCCCTTCTTCCAACAAAATCAGCATCTGAAAAACCAATTAGCTCGACATCATTATTTCTCGGGTACCATAAGCCAAGATTGGGTGTGCCGTTAAGGTATCTTAAAATTTTCTTTGCAGCGATGTAATGAGATTCCTTAGAGTTCACCTGGAATCTAACGCAGACGCATGCTGAAAACATTATATATAGTCTACTAGAAGTGAGGTAGAGCAAGAATCCAATTATGCTTTTGTACTTGGTTTTATCAAAAGGCTTCCCTTTCTCATCCTTGTCCAGAGACACAATGGAAATCATTGGAGTCCTCATAGAGGTTGCATTCTCCATTCCGAATTTCTTAAGAAGCTCCTTAGTGAACTTCGTCTGAAAGATGAAAATTCCATCTTCAGATTACTTCACCTGAAGTCCTAAGAAATACTTCAGCTCTCTCGTACTGCTCATTTCAAACTTCCCTTGCATAAGTTTAGAAAACTTTTTGTAAAAGTTGTATTCTGTAGAGCCAAATATGATGTCGTCGATATAGATTTGCACTAGCAGAATCTTAAATTTAACTTCCCCTAAGAAATAATGTCTTGTCTATCTTTTCCCTTGTAAACGTGTTCTCAAGAAGAAAGCTAGATAGCGTCTCATACCAAGCTCGGGGAGCTTGCTTTAAGCAGTATAATGCTTTATTCAAAAAGTAAACGTAATAAGGGAATTGAGAATTTACTAAACCTGGGGGTTGCGCTACATATACTTTCTCTTTTAGATTCTCGTTGAGGAATGCTGACTTCACGTCCATTTAGTAGACAGTGAAACATTTGAGGGTAGTATACGCAAGAAAAAACCTGATCGCCTCGAGCCGAGCCACTAGAGCAAAGGTATGGTCAAAGTCGATCCCCTCTTCTTTTCTGTATCTTTGTGCTACAAGTCTGGCTTTGTTCTTGATGATTACTTCATGTTCGTCCAGCTTGTTTCTTAATATCCACTTGGTGCTGATCATGTTCTGTCCCTTTGGCCTGGGTACCAGCTCTCAGACTTTGAAACGTTAAAATTGATTGAGCTCCTCTTGCATTGGCAATATCCAAGAAGTGTCTTTGTTTGCTTCTTTGAACTTCTTTGGCTCAACCTGAGACAGAAAAATAAGATGCATAATTTCATTAGCAATACCTCTTCTAGTTCTCACACCGTTGTCTGGCTCTCCTATTATCTGATCAGCTGGGTGATCTCTTAGGTGTCTGAACCCTAGATTCCTTGCTCTCCCTCCAGCAGGCTGTGCAACATGTGGTGCATCCTCTATAGGTTATAGCAATTCTCCCTCTAGCAGTTCTTCATCCACAAAGCCTAGATTGACGATCTTGACTGAGCTTGGAGCTTCTTCCTCGATAGCTTCATCCAAGCTTAGCTCCTTGAGCCTAGTACCTGCATCTGCACCAATAATTGCTCAGTTTTGCATGTGACACGCTCTGTTAACTGCTTCAGCCCAGAAGTGCTCTGGAAGTGAAGCATCGTTCAACATAGTTGTATATGCTTCAATTAGGGTTCTGTTCCTTCTCTCTGCAAATTCATTTTGTTGTGGAGTGCGCGGGGAGGAAAACTCATGAAAGATACCTTGACTTTCAAAGAATTCTGTCATGGAACCAGACTCAAATTTTGTTTCGTGGTCACTTCTGATTTTGACTACTGAGCAGTTCAGTTCGTTCTGAATTTGCTGGAAAAAATGGTGAAAGGCTCGAAGGTGTCTGACTTGTGTTTCAGAAAGAACACCCAAGTAAAATGCGAGTAGTCATCAATAATTACTAACGTGTAGACTTTACCTCCTAAGCTGTGAATTGACATAGGACCGAATAGATCCATATGAAGTAAGTATAAACTTCTTGAAGAATCTTTTTCAGCAATACCCTTGAAAGTAGCCCGTGTCTGCTTTCCCATTTGACAAGTGTGACATGGACTCTCTTTAAGGCACTTAATGTTGCGGCATCACACACTAAGTTGTGAGAAAATAGCATATTTATAGTTTTGAAATTAATATATGTTAATCTCTTGTGTCATTGGTAACAGAGAGACGCGCTACTTTTAGCCATAAAACACACTAGGGTAGAATTTTCTAAACAAAGAAAATTTAAATAGAAAATATTTCTGCTCCGAGTGTCTGTTAAGATCGTTTCCAAATTTGCAGACAATTTTATCAAAACTTGTCCTCGCAGAACTCAATGATGTAGCCTTTGTCACATAGCTGACTTAAGCTTATAAAATTATGGTGTAATCCTTCAACATAAGCTACGTCTGTGAAAGAGACTACGCCGTTGGAAATCATACAATAGCCTTTTGTTGTTCCCCTGTCAGACCCTCCAAAGATCACTTTTGGTCCGTCTTCGACTAGGGTATGCTCAAGTAAAATGCTTCTTGTCCCGGTCATGTGCCGAGAGAATCCACTGTTCAAATACCAGAACGGATTTTTGGTGGCCTTTGGACATACCTGTAAAAACAAATCATTTTACCTTAGGAACCCAAACGTATTTGGATCCTTGGTTCTTGGTTAGCTGAACAGCACTAGGAACATTAACCTTGCCAGTGGTCGATCTCGTATTCCTAACTTGTGGGGTTACATAATTAGTAGGATTGTACCAACAATCTGCGCCAAAATGACCAATTTTGCCACAGCACCAACAGTTAAACCTATTGTACCTCCTTTTGTACTCCTGCTTTACCTTTTGGAGCTGAGGTCCAGCAGAGGTAGCATTCTTAGAGGTGGAGGCCTCCTAGTTGTAGCATACACATGAGCTCCCCATCTCTTTAGCCTTAGGCACAATAGTTTTGGCTTTTGGTGTCTTCTTATTGTTATGGCCATGTACATACGGACCATAACTCTTCATCTGAATTTCTTCATAAGGTGCTTTGAACTTGTTGGCACAAAAGTCACATGGACGGGTCCATCCCTGGTATCTATTCTTGGGCTCTATATAAGTAGGCCTAGCATAGTGACCATAGGATGACTCCAGGTCACACTTGTTTGTCGGGAAGATTACCTTCCTAAACGAGGGTTGACCCATGGGTGCCTTCCCTTTTCCTTGGCGCTAGCCTTCCTGGCAGCCTTACCCTTTCCAGCTACGTGGCCAAGACCACTACCCTTCTTCTGAGTTGAAAACTCATCAATGAGAGGGAGAATAGTCTTCGGCTTGGAGTAACTCTCAACGAGTTTTCTTCTCAACGAGTTTTCTCTCTACCACGAGCTTCTCTACCAGCTCATCAAGATATTTTTCTTTCAGACTCAATGTCTCAGCGGAGCCCTTGAGTTCCTCTTTCAAGGAGTAGACTTCATCTCTGAGAGAAAATAAATTTGCAACTTCTTCCTTAAGATTAGTTTTCACTGCTTTGAGGGAGGCAATCTCTTTTAACTGCTTTCGGACTACCTTACAACATTTGTCGAAAGCCTTTAATAGGTGCTCGTGCTGAGCCATCAATTCTGATTTGTCCTCATCAAAAGAATTGCCTTCATGACCATTAGTGGACGTTTCAGACTCAGAGAGTATTGTGTGTGAATTTACCTTCCCTTGGTACTTGGAGTCGCCCACTTCCTCGTCTGATTGTGTCATAAGCCTGAAATAGGCTTCCTCATTTTTTGAGCTCGACTCACTCGAGTAACTGTCACTGAGAGTCTTCGACTTCTTGGCGACGAAGCTCTTTTCTTCTTTCCTTTTTCCCTTGAAGGATCTCTTTTCTTCCTTCTCGGAACCATCCTTCTTCTTATAGGTATATTCCACAATCACATGTCCTGACTTATTACAACAGTAGCAAACAATGTCAGAGGAAAAATTTTTATTCGGTTTTGATTTATACCTGTCCTCTTTATTGTAGCTTTTCTTTGAGCTGTCTCCATCACGATGAGATTTTTTATAGTCAGAGGAGGACGACTGATTCTTCATCTGTCTCCTCTTCCTGAGTAGTTTCTTGAATTGCTTGGAGATAAGAGAAAAGTCTCCATCTGATAGCTCAGAGCCTGACGTGCTTGACTCAGAGTATTCTGGAGTATCAGGAGCTCGTGTCCTTACGGGTGACACAGCTTTAGACTTTCTTGAACCTTCACCCTTCAGAGCCATAGACTTTTCTCTGCTAGAAGTTCTGTTTCTTTGCTCCTCCTTCTTCCTGGTGTTCATATGGAGTTCGTAGGAGAGCAATTTGCCAAATAGGTTCTGGGGGTTGATTTCCGGCAACTTCCCAAATTCCCTAATGGCAACAACTTTGGTGTCCCAGTCCTTAGTAAGGGATCTTAGAAATTTGTCGTTGAGATCGCCATTCGTGAATTTGCGACCATTGTTCCTGAGGTCGTTGACGATCTTGAAATTTTTTTCGAAGCTGTCAGCAATAGTGCCACTTGATCCTTACTTAAATGCTTCGTACTCTTAATTCAGTAAAGATCTTCGATTGTCTCGAACTTTCTCAGCCCCTTCCATCAGAACTACTAAGCAATCCCACATTTTCATGGCAGACTTGTAGTGGAATAAGTTTTGGAGCATAGAGTCGTCCACTGTGCTTACAATGATGTTCTTCGCTTTCTTATCCAAGGATACCAAAGCAATTTCATCCTTCGTTAAATCCATCATTTTCTTAGGGATCATAATTGCCGGATTTAGAGATGAGGCTTGAGTAGGTATATGTGGTCCTTCTTCCACTATCCAAAAAATTCTTGGATTAGCAGCTTCCATGAAGAACCTGACTTTTTCTTTTCACATGGGAAAATTTTCTTTAGTGCATACAGGCAGCTTCATAGATGATATGTCCTTGCTTCTGTCCATGGTGAATTGCGGAATCTCTAAACGCTAGATCAAAGATCTTGTTCAAGGTGTTAGCCTTATAGAACAAAAACTCCCTTTGATACTAATTGAAAGTATCTAGCGTCTACCTAAATCACCTAGAGGGGGTGAATAGGTGATGTTTGTGTCTTTTCGCGGAATAAAAATCACTTAAAAATCAAGCACAAAAACACAGAGATTTATAGTGGTTCCCCAAGTTGGGTACGTCCACTTTCTCACCTCGCCTATCTACCACGAAGGGCTAAATTCGGCTACTTCACCAAACTCAGATTTCGTCAAATCTTACACATCGGAGTCGCAACTCCTACAACTCAGAGACGACACTCCTACCACTCGGAGAACAACCTCTCCTACAACTCGATCCACAAACTGGATCTACTCACTCGATCTATAAACGGATCTACTAACTCGATCCACAAACGGATCTACTAACTCGGAGATAAATCTCCTACAATAGTTAAAGCAATATTAAAACAATAAACACGATTACAAGTCTTTGCTCTAATGTTCTTCGAAATGGTTGATCTTGAATTTGGAGAACTCGGAAACTTGAAATCTTTTGGATCTTGAATCTTCACGTGTCTAGATCTGGAGGAAGAGAAGACTTTGATGGCAACAATTCAGACGTAGAGATCAAGAATGATTGGATCTTGCAGTGCTTACGGTATTCGGCTGATTGGAAATCGCGTGCGTACAGGAGGCCGACGAGTTGCTGATTTGGAAACATTTTCTCGTTTGAATCGGAGAGCAAATTAGCACAATAGCAAGATTAGCAATACAGAAAAATATCCCTAGGTATTTATAGAGATAAACCCTCCAACGGTATAAAGAATATTTCCAAAAGCGAAAGGCGGAAATTATTGTGCATGGCCGACAGAACCCGTGCCTGGTTTTTGAAATTTTTTGGAAAAAAATGACTTAAGTCAAATTCGTCGAGTATTAAAGATACTCGTCGAGAATCATAAAGATACTCGTCGAGTATCATAAAGATACTCGTCGAGTACATCCTGATATACGACGAAAAGGACTTAGCCAAAACATCTCAGGCTGGCTGGTCACTCATCGCTATAGCGCAGAGTCATACGCGACGAATTCGTCGAGTATCACCTGACATACTCGACGAATTCGTCGAGTATTGATCAACAGACTCGACGCTCTTGTCGTGGCACTCAATGTCATGGCACTCAATGCTTTTTACTCACTCAACGCCATATGCGACATTCGTCGAATATCGTCGAGTTAACTCAACACACTCAACGCTTTGATATTCGACGAATTATACTTGGAAAAATCTATAGACGTAGCGTCGACTGGACTCGATGAATTCGGCATGTATCACTTAGCATATTCGACAAATTTGGCGAGTATCTTTAGATACATTCGACGAATTCGACGAGTACGCACGAAGATACTTGACAAATTTTATTTAACAGATTTTTCACTTCTCCAATGAATTTACCCTAAGTATATACGACGAATTCGACGGGTATTGGTAAGTATACTCGATGAATTCGGCGTGTATCAATGACGATACTCCACGATTTCGACGTATATGCTTAACCATACTCGCCAAATTTTACTTAGGTAAAATTCCTATTTTTCCTGGGTCTAACCCTTGACCATCCATGAGCCTTCTCTTGTACTTGGGATATAAGTACACCTCAATAGAGAGATTACACGTGAGTCAACACATTGGCCTACACAATGAGGAATTACATTGTATAGTCCTGTGTTTACTGACCCACTGTAACCTGACATTGGTGTGTACTTAGAAATGAAAACTTGGAAATACATAACTCAAAAACAACTTCAAATACAGTCACATTTTATCTTAGCTTAACTGAGCCCTTCTTCAAATCTGAGTTATTGTGGATACAATACCCAACAGTGTGTGTGTTTGTGTGTACGTGTGTGCACTTCCATGTATTTGTTTTTGTGTGTGCATGCAGGTGTATGTGTGTTTGCGTGTATGTGTGCTTGTGTGTGCGTGAATGAAATTGTGTTTGTGTGTATGTGTGGTTGTGTTGGTAGTGTGTGTGGATGACATTGTGTTTGTGTACATGTATATGTGCTTGTGTATTCATGTTTTAAAAGCACGTGCAATTGCAAATGTGTACATGTTGATTCTGGGCATGCTTTTGTTTATAAAAACATTCATCAATCTTTTTAAATGTGAACAATGCCCATGAATGAAATGTTCGATGGAAAGTTGGAAACACGTTCAAAACCAAGGGAGTAGAGTGGCGCACAATTACTTTCAAATTTAACCACACTCGAACATAACTTTGATAAATTTGGAAAACACCCAACCAAGCGAAAGAGGAAGCACAACATTGAATAAGGAAATTGGGTAAAGAGAAGCATCTTTTTTGAACTACCTGCTAGCATAAGCTTTTGATACGACAAAACATTGATATAATGCATGTTGAAAAAAATATTTGTGATAATGTGTTGGGCACATTGATGAAAGAAATAAAGATACGAAAAAAGCGCGAGAAGATTTGCGAGACCTTAACATTAGGAAGGAGTTACACTTGATTAGAAATGGAAGTACTATAATAAAACCTCAAGCATGTTATAATCTATCTTACAATGAAAAAAAAGGTTTTGCAATTTTTTTAAAAATGTCAAGTTTCCGTATGGCTATGCGTCAAATATCTCAAGATGCGTAAAGGATGGAAAGATTTATAGACTTAAATCTCATGATTAGCATGTTCTACTCATTGTTGTCAGGATCGAGATCCTAGATGAGATCGTTTTGAGGTAGGATCGGATATGATAGTAGGGTCAGATCGAGGATCGCTTTACAAAATTAGGATCGATTTACAAAATCTGGATCGTAAGATCCTATGATCTGGATCGCGATCCTAACAACCTTGGTTCTACTACAACGATTAATTCCTATTGGCATTCGTGGGTTTCTACTCCCAGATGTCGTTGAGGCACTATATGAGCTAGAGGATTTATTAAAAAATTTATGCTCAATGACACTACGGGTAGAGCATATCGAGAAGTTGGAGAGTAATATCCCAATTATTTTGTGCAAATTGGAGAGAATATTCCCTCCAGCAATTTTTGATGTAATGATTCACTTGGCTATTCACCTTCCAAAAGAGGCAAAGATTGTTGGCCCAGTTCAATCACGATGGATGTACCCAATTGAAAGGTACATGTTTTTTATGCATTTATACTTTATTATATTACATAGCATAATTGAACAATTTTGTCATTTATCATTGAGTTTCCTCTTTATATTATATACGTAATAAAGCTCGTCAAAAGGGTTCAATAGTGGGATATATTGTAAAAGAATCTTTTATATTTATGTCAATGAACATAAATGAAATAGAAACACGGTTCAACAACGGTAATCGAAATGAAAATGCAATGGAGGATCAACAAGAGTGTGAATTATTTGTTTTTTCATCAACAATAGGGTTCATGGTTATAGGATTTAGGGTTTAGAGTCCAACGACGGAGAGGCCCTTTGGACCTCTCTGCCGTTGCAAAGCACATTCAAAAAAGGATCTAGATGTTGCTCATAAATTCATATTAAACAATTGTAGCGTATTAGATGCTTTTCAAAGGTTCGGAACATGAAAAATCTCAATTTTCATACTTTGTAACTAATTTTAATTTACTTATTTATTATCTTTTATAGTAAGCACATGGAGGAGTTTAAAAGGAGAAATGATAGAAACATTGACAAAACTCATCAAGAGCAGTTTCATTATTGGTTTCAAGCTCATATAAGCTCCAAATACAAAATTACTCTTGAAGACGGTTAATTTATAGTATTAGCAAACTAATTAGCTTCATATTTTATTTTGTATAGATAAATAGATTGCATCGTGAAAACTCAAGAGAAGTCTCTGAGGAATTATGGGGATTGGCAAATGGTCCGTAATCATACTTAACAAAATTTTACTCTGTATTGTTAATGAAGTACGATTTCATATACAAGATCGAGATGATCGTAAAAACTCAGGAGATGATCAAAATTTTTCTTGTCAAGGCTGTTGGTATTAGGATGTCAAGTAATTGGCTTCGGATTTAGATGGATGCAGAAATATATTCTTGTTTGAATTTTTATGCTTTGTCCTGGCTTCACGTTGATCATGTGAGTTGGGGAAATATCGTTATGCAATTCCAAAGATGGCTTCATTTTCTTATATTGTGCTTGAGATTATGTAAATTTGCGAGAAAATAGATCAATGCTTGTAAATATAGTATTCATCAAGAATGTGTATAATGTAATTTGTTAGATTTCTCAATTATATTTGCCATTAATTTGATGAACTTTGCATAAGAATGTAAATTGTATGTATAAGTGTAGACGCAATTGAACAAAAGTATCAAATTTCAATTTCTTTTGCACATTTCTATTCTGAGTCCGACAGCATAATCAAAATTCAGCTCAATTTTAATTCCTATTGGTTTTGGAATTGTTTGAACTAATTCCTCAATTTCAAAATTTATGAGTCAATCAAACCCTACGAAAACACCCTGGTTCTGGTTCTTACGAGAACCATTCGTCCTAATACAAGTTTGTCAATTGAGCTCAAGCACACTACCAGTTATCTCTCGAGAATGAGGATGAGATTTTTCACCTTGGAGAATCAAATCACAATGACTGAACGGATTGTGGTGGAGCAAGTGTGAATAGTGAGGGTTTAATAGAGTGGCTCGCAACAACAAAACAAGCTCTGAAGCATCTTTTCGGAGTGGTACATCGACTAAATGAATTCTCAGAATCTCAAGATAAGGAAGTCACCGCTCCTCACTCAGGCAATAGAAATGAATTTTAAAAAAGGAACGGGATCCTCTCCAATTGTGATGAACTGGAAAGTACCCAATTCATCATCCAACGGTGGAGGATAGATAAAAGATCGCAAGTCATGTCTGTTAGTGAATATTTGGACGAATAACGGATTCGGAGGCATAACGGGTCAGTTCGAACACGTGTAGATCCGATACCCGTAGAAACTCCTTGGGTTTGCCTATTTATACCCATCTAGGGGCAACGGGTAGGGGATTCCACTTTGATCCCCATCCGGATGCTTCGAGCGACATAACAATGTCACCAACTAAGCTCGTCAACTCAGCTTGCCTTTAAGTTGCTCAACTCAGCTCGTCGTCCGACTTGGGAGATCAAATCAGGACCGCGTACTGGATACTATTCAGTTTGCTTGAACTGGAAACTATCGAGGTCCTTTTAAAAAAGAAGGGAACAAGATTTAAAAAAAATGTTGTCTTACGAAACAAAAATAAAATCGCAAACAAAGCTAGTTTTTACGCTTCAATAATATAAAAGTGTTTTTTTCTTCAGGGCCATTTACCGGGACCTCCCCTCTAACTTTGTTAAATTACTGATAGCACCCCTCTTATTTTCGAAATTACAAAAACTTCCCCTAATGTTTTCATTTCATTACAAAAACCTCCCCTGAAGTTTTAATTTCATAACATTCATGCACAAAAACACCCCCCTCGATGAACAGTGTCCAGGAGGGTATTTTTCTTCATGGATGCAATGAAATGAAAAGACCAGGGGAGATTTTGGTAATGAAATGAAAATTTAAGGGGAGTTTTTTGTAATTTCGAAAATAAGAGGGGTGCTCTCACTAATTATGCTAGTTTATAGGGGAGGTTTGGGTAATTATTTCTTTTTCTTCATGATGAGATTTGCTATGAAACGTGGAAATAACACCGTAGACATTTGATTGAAAATGAAATATAAATAAAGAAAGCAATGCAATTAGTAGATTGCCTTCGATTTTAAATGATGTGAGATCACGTGTGATCATATATAATGATCATACACGCTAACGTGATGATCATGCACTATCATAAAATGATTGGTCATGATCGCCCCGTAGGATCATAATGATCATGCACGATCACAAAATGATCCAACGTGATAATTATTGTGATCACACACGATCATGATCATGTGCGATCACATGATGATCACAAATGATCTTTAGTTCCCCGTAATCGCGGCTCCTTAGAAGCAACCACAACCCAAGGAAACCCATCCCTTAACTTCATGCATCCTCTCCCCTCAAATTCCAACCACATGAACAAAAAACCATTATTGCAAGTGATTAAATTGGCATCAATACCTGAATGCCCTACACTCAGACAGCATTCTCCTCATCTCCACACTTTAGATTTTCAGAATCAGATGGGCCTCACAAAAAAATGTAACCATCAAAACTGGTGAAGGCCCTTCCATTTATTGAATGAATTCCTGACAGCTGGAAGCATGCATCAGCATAGTTATGGCTATAGGGTTCATATACAGCATTAATCACAATGTGCAGAATAAAAGAGATCAGTCACAGTAGATTTTACATGTGTATATCTATCTATATGTACATATTATTATTCATAAAAGAAATAACAATGGACAAAAGTAAGTTAAAAGGAGGATTAACACTAAAAGTTTTGAGCCTTCACTGATTGCGAGATTTAACTTTGTTTTTTCTGATTGAAAGCTGGGTCAGGGATTTTGGAGGCGAACAAAATTGAATAGAGAAATACGTGTCGATGGAAGAACAAATAACTCTGTTACAAGCAGAAGAAACGGTTTCCAGGTAAAGCCCTTGTGACTGAGTTTAATCAGAGTCAGTCTCCGGATAAGTAGGTTTTATTCTCATAATATCGCCTCTCGCTTTGTTCCTTCCTCTCATTTCGTTTCTGGAGATCACGAAAAAGTTGGTTTATGTTAATACAAAAAAAGCTGGTGGTACACAGAATCTATAAAAAAATGTATAAAAAATGAAACTATAAGAACCTAAGAAAGACGACTATTATTTTTTCTTTGTAACAACATAACAGTTAAATTGCATGATTAAATGATTTTTTTGCTGAACTTAATTTATTTTCTTTTAACATGTACATATTTTTATTTAGTTTCATATCATTTATATCCCATTTTATTAAAAAATTAGATTTTTTTATCAAACATCTAAATGATGCCAACATATAGAAGTAGAGATTCACAATCACCCAATTAGGATTTCATTTCATTTCCTCCACACTACCCTTGAAGCAAATCAAAAGAAAAATTGACTTCAGCAGAAGCCAATCAATCTCTATAAATTCAAAATAATTTGTTTTTTTATAAAAACATGTGGATTTGATGAACAAAAATGAGTAGCAAAAATAACCTGATAGGCTTCATGATTCGCGACAATCCTCTTGATTATTGTGCTTGTTGTGATATCAAGAGGACTTGTGATTCTTTGAAGAATGCCCATTTCCATGGGAACAGCATAAGGGTTAGATTTCTCCTGCTTGACAAAGATCAAATTTTGAATCTCTGTACATTTATTAATCTTCTAGTTACAGCAACGAGCAAGCTAATTAGATTTACCACAAAATAATCCATGTTTTCTGCAATTGTTCCATGAACAACCAATGAGACATTGAAGGTTGTTATCTGCAAAAAATAGCAAATCAATCAAATTAAACGAATATTAAAGGCTAGAAATAATTCTAATTTGAACAGAAAAGGATTAGGACATATGTAATCAGCATGAGAATTAAAAAAGATGAAAAGATGTAGTAATTACGCTTACTTGGTGTGATACCATTTACACAGAAGGATATCATTCAAATATATCATTTTATCAACTCACTGTTATCAAACGGAAAGGTGGTGGAATAGTGCAGAGTCGATTTAGTTTAAATCAAAGATCCCTACATCAACCTACGATTAAATTGGGGAGACCTTCCAACATTGAGGTGATGGAGATAACTCAAGCGAAAAAAATCAAATTAAAATAGCGGTGATAATGAAAAGGGCCTCATTAATCATGAGATTAAGGTTCCGTTTGGCGCGGCGGTGGTGGTCGTCACGCGGTGGTTATAAAATGCCGTTTGTGAATGCCCAACCTCGCCTAAGGAACATCGTTCACTTTTATGTTCAAAATGCCATGCCAAACATACATTATATAATGGTGTCGTTTTTGTCCAAACTCACTCGAGCAAAAATGCCACGCCAAAAGAAGCCTAAGCAGACCGACGAGTTTACTTGCACATATTCTTCCACGGATTTGAAAATTCATGTTATGATCGCAGACCAACATATCATAATCATCACTATTTGAAACCTAGATCTTAAAACTAAGAGGAATTAGGTCATGCACATCCTAAAAAGAAATAACTTGCAATTCATACCTGGAATCTTTCAAGTATGTACAACATCAATAAAGCAGTCTCATGCAAAATTCTATAGGTAAATTTTTGAAAAAGAATCTCGAAGGCAATGAAATCAATCAAAAATAACTTATAATTACAACTTTTATGACCGAAATCTGATGAATTTGGATGCTATTTTGCAAATTTCAACTTGAAAGAGTCAAAATGTAGTAGCAGTGGTATTCTAATTTAATTATTATTACAATAAAAAACTGCGGTGAATATCATTGTATTTACTTCAAACAAGGAAGAAGCAAAAATATATAGCATAGGTGAAATATGAAACTAACCATGTCCTTCGTGACTTCCCAAGGAGCGCCAATGATCACCTCATCGACGTACTGGCATGCCAAAACACTCAAGCTTCTCTCATGTAAATTCATGATTGGACGGTGAGATCCTCGTGTAGAGCTGAGAATGCAAAATTATTGAGAATACGAAGAACACTAGATCTAGGAAAGTGCAAAAATATCCATAATTTTAGTGCATTTATTCAGAACTCAGATGATGAATATAAGACAGAATCATGTCAAGATAACAACACTCAATGCATAATAAAAAATAGGAACCAGAAATTGGTTTCCTCATTTCAGCAGTGATTGCCTATGATGCCCCTAAGAATGATGCATTCTCTGATGTCTGGTTGAAATTGTTGATATAGACTTCGGATGATACCGAGTTTTGTGAGTATTAAATCTTGAAGCTTTGCTGCGATGATATGTAGGTGCTCACGTCTGAGAAGTATTATGTGTGGCAATCTGTGTAAGGTAAAGCATGGGGACTGACTGAGTGCTTGAACTGTAAATTTTTTGGCTTGAGTGCTTAAGTTTTGTATGGGACAATAGTAATGTTTGATTGGTGGAAGTGTAAATGTGTGTTAGTAAACGCCGCAGTACTGATTTACCTATGAAATATTTGTGGCAGAGTTTCTGGCCAAAACTCCAATTTTGGAGTTAGGGAATCTGTGACGGCTAGGCGCTAACGTTGAGCTCACCTCAATGACCCTGGTTGCTTTTCGCCCAAAATGTCAATTTGAGGACATAGCACTTGTGGCAGCAACAATCCAAATGCTATCTGCTTATTTCAAAAGTGCATTTACAACAACCACTACTCTCCCACAGCTCACCCAAAAAGAGGCATTGTTTGGGTGGGCGGTGGGGCTCCCTTTCCCATTGATCAGGTGGGAAAGGGAGGAGCACCAAATAATTCCTGAATAGGCTGTGGCAGTCAGCCTCCGGTGGAAAAGAGGAAAAGTTAACTGTGGTGATGCTCACTTTCCCACCACAGGGGAACCCCCCTCACTTTCCCACCATCCTTTTCCCACCACCCGCCTTTTCCCACCGCAACGGAGCCCTAATGCCCACCAAAACAGTGCTAGAACCTAATTTGTGCAGATTTCACACTGTTCATTAAGTGATTTGTACCAGTCCCTTGACTCATAAATAAGCAGGCAGACAAAATAATGATTTTTTAAATTGATGTTCAGGGACTGGGAGGATTTATGATAGCAAGTAAAAGGGTCTGAAAATGCATAAAGCATTTTACTTCCATTCGGACATTTGTTTAATATTTGTATGATTATATGTGCTGATTTTTCTAGCCTTTTCTTAATTCAATTGGAGCTGGAAGATTTCAGGGAGAAGCTAGGGTATGGTTCTAATTATTTTCTAGAAGATGCAAGACAATAAAAATTTAATGAACAATACAACCACACTGATTCCGAGGCATGAAGAATGTACTTTTATTTAGGTTCATGGCAATATAAATGGGATCGGGTTACCAGTGGTGTTACCATGGGGTGCAAGTACATCTGGATCCGGGTTTGCTCCGTACACACGGTGTCAACCAAGCTATCAACCATATGCTTTTGCCCAAAATTAAAGAAGATGAAAATAATTGTTGGAAATAAGAGGGAAATATCAAGTGCATCTTATTCATCCCTCAAAGGGGGTATTTAAACAAGTTACAATGACTTATAAACTAGAATAGACAATGTGGGACTAACTCATAGACACAATCATCCTAGAGGATTTACAACAACCTGAGTCGCATCGTATTGTAGTTTTTTTTTCTGCATTTAAATCATCCTAGAGGATTTACATCATCCTAAAGGATTTACATCATCCTAGAGGAAAATAATTGTTGGAAATATCAACCTGAGTCGCATCGTATTTTAGTTTTTTTCTGCATTTAAATTGGTGTTGTGCATGTCTTTGCGCAAGTCATTTTTTTTATTTTCGTACGTGTTCCTTGTAATTTCGCGCATGTCATTAGCGCGCTTATGTCATGAATTGTTCGGCTTATTGTTGTGATTGACCAATAAGGCCTTAAATGAAGAGCTCCGTCAAACTAGGCTAGTGTTCATTAAGGCAAGCTTTGAACAAATGTATTTTTACTTAGCACTAAAATATTATAAATTCTGAATTTGACATTAAATGCGTTAAATTCAGAAGTTAGAGATTTGAGAATGCTAAATGGGAGTCTTTTAAAATTACTAGCCTTTTGAAAACTTCACCCGTTAAAATCAGCCGTTTTTAATTTGAAACCTGCTGCCATCAAACAAATTTAAATCAACCGGAAAATTCCCCCCATTACTAGCCTTTTGATATCAATTTGAAACGGCAACCTTTTCTTTTTACCTTTAAAATCCCTATCCATTAAATTGCTGAATTTAATTCCCATTTTTATAAAACTACTGCCCGTACCAGTTAATGGCGGTCTGGACAGAATCGGGAAGCAGAGGAAAATTTTTTGTTTCTCGGTAATGCCAGGCAAAGCTTCCATCATGCCGCACGTGCCCATCTTCTTGCTTCCTCAGCCTCGACGACCCTTCCTGTTGATAGAAAAAATGAATTTTTGTGTCAATTCACAATTAACAAAGGTAATACATATACATGATAGAGGAGGGTGATCCTAACACCCGAGGTGACTCTAAGCTAACACGACCACTCATAATATACAACAAATCTAACCCCCCCCCCCCCCCCTCCACACACACACAAACTCAAGGGGGATCATACACCAAGAGTTTGGACACTAGATAAGCATGTTGGGTCCTTGTCTGCGGCTTTGTCATCAAATCTGCAATCTGTTGTTCTGAAGAAATAAGGAAAGGGCAAGAGTGCCACAACCATTGTGCTCACGCAGAAAGAAAGCATCCACCCCAATATGCTTGGAGAGAGAATGCTTCACCGGGTGTAAAGTAATCTGAATGGCACTGGTGTTATCACAGTAGAGGGGAGTGGGATCTGGAGAAGAGACACCAAGATCCTCAAGAAGCCAACGGAGCCAAATAATATCCTCAGCAGTGGTAGCCATGGCTCGAAGCTCAGCCTCAGTGCTGGAGCGAGAAACATCAGTTTGTTTCTTGGACTTCCATGCAATCAGTGAAGAACTCAAGAACAGACAGAAACCAGTGACAGAACGACGATCAACAGGATCACTAGCCTAGGTGGAGTCGGAGTAAGCATGTAGTTGTAGAGAACTGCTGTTGGAAAAGAAGAGACCACGAGAGATCGTCGCCCGAAGATAGTGCAGGAGCCGCAACAGATGACCATAACAAAGGTGAGCGGACTAACAAACTGGCTCAACACATGAACAACATGGGCAATGTCGGGCCGAGTAATGGTGAGATAGACGAAACTCCCCACAAGGTGGCGGTATCGAGTAGGATCAGAGAGTGAAACCCCAACATCCAGACGTAGCTAAAGGTGGAGCTCCATAGACCCTAAACCCTAAACCCTAAACCCTAAACCCTAAACCCTAAACCCTAAACCCTAAAACCCTAAACCCTAAACCCTAAACCCTAAAACCCTAAACCCTAAACCCTAAACCCTAAAACCCTAAACCTTAAACCCTAAACCCTAAACCCTAAACCCTAAAGCTCAGCTATCCAAGGTAAGTCATCTGAAACTGTTGCAGAAGATGATGTTTAACAAAGACCACATGAGAAGAATCATCACCAGTAATAATCATATCATCCACGTACAGTAACAAAAAGGTCCGACCACGGGAGGAGTGCGCAAACAGAGCTGGATCATGTAGACATAGATGGAACCCGACGGCTGGAATAGCTGAACTGAAACATGCAAACCACGTACGGAGAGTCTGCTTGAGCCCATAAAGAGCTCCCCTTAAGAGACAGACAAGGCCTGGAGGAGAGGATAGATCTGGAGGAGGAAGCATGTATACCTCCTACTGAAGATTACCGTGAAGAAAGACATTCTTCACGTCGAGCTGTGATAGGGACCATGGCGAACAGTTGCAACAGCAATAAGTGTCCGGACTGTGGTCATGTGAGCAACTGAAGCAAAAGTCTCGTCATAATCTCTCCTCTGCTCCTGCAGAAAACCACGAACAACAAGCCGAGCTTTGTACCTCACCACAGAACCATCAGAACGAGTCTTGACCTTAAAGACCCACTTGCAAGTAATAAGAACATCACCAGGTGGAAGAGGAACAAGATTTCATATATGAGTGTGCTCAAGCACCTCCAACTCAGCAGACATAGCAACCTGCCACTCAGGTATCCAGGTAGCCTCACGGTAAGAAGTTGACTCTGGAGTACTGTTAGCAGGAAGGGCAAGTAAGTCCAGCGATAGGGTAGCAAGGCTATGGCGGTTGGGAGGACGCCTCTCACGAGGTGGGTTGCGGCGTGCAAGAGGATCATCAACAGGGCACTCGCTGGAGGAGGTAGGCACTGAGTTTGGGGGCACTGGATGGAAGGAAATAAGAGGAGGACGACGAGTATAGTGATAAGGAAGAGGAGAGACAATATCCCTAGTGGACAGCTCATCAGAGGGAGAAGTGTGATGGAGAAGAGGAGTGAACAAGTGACAGAGCAGACTGCGGCAAGGAAAGAGGAGGAGACGAAGTAGACTGTGGCAAGGGATAAGGTGACGGAGTAGACTGTGGCAAGGGAAGAGGAGGTGGACATACCGGAGGAGAGGTTACATGAGGCGGAGAGATGAGAAGAGTGAGAAACTGCACGTCAGAGGGAGTAACAGATGAGTGTGAGGCCGAGTAAACAGAGGACACGAAGAAAGGATGAGACTCATCAAAAGTGACATCACGTGAGATGCGAAGTCGACGTGCAACATGGTCATAACATCGATAGCCCTTATGCTCAGCACTGTACCCAAGAAAGGCACAAGGAACGGATTGACCAGAGAGCTTGGTACGCTCACATGGCAGTAGAAGAACATAACACCGACAGCCAAAAACACGAAGATGAGTGTAACGTGGGGATCGAGAGTACAGACACTTACAAGAACTCTGTTCTTGACAGAAAGTGGAAGACTGCAGGTTAATGAGATAGACAACTGTGGAAATAGCCTCAGTCCAAAAATGAGGAGGTACGTGGGAGGAGATAAGAAGGGTGCAGGCTGTCTAAATGATGTGGCGATGCTTCCTTTTAGCGGTGTCATTCTGAGCATGAGCACCGGGACAGGCAAGCTAAGGAAGAGTGTCACGGGTAGCTAGCAGATCTCTAAAAGCATGAGAAAGGTACCCCCGCTGAATCATAACGAAAAGTGTATATGGAGACAGAGAAGTGTGCGCGCATCATAGAAGAAAAAGGGACATAAATATGAAAGAACTCAGAGCGAGAATGCATAAAGTACACCCAACAATAACGTGAATAATAATCAACAAAAATAAGATAATATCAATGTCCATCCTTGGATACAAAAGGTGCGGGACCCTAAAAATCAGAATGAACTAGGTCAAAAGGATGTTGAGACCTAGACTCACTGGACAAATATGAGAGTTGTAGTTATTTACCAAGCTTACAACCCGTACAAAAGTGGGACCTATCAACAGGAACACGACTAAGGAAGTCATGACTAATGAGAGAAGCTAGACATAAACCACTGGGATGACCAAGACGGTGATACCACTGGCGGAAACCCACTGAAGGAAGACAAAGGGAGAAATCTGCAGGTGACGATGAAGTGGATGGAAGGTGGAGACGATCAAGTACGTACACTCCGCAACGACAACCAGCCCTATGGAGTGCCCCAGTCAAACGATCCTGCACACAACGCGTAAACTCATCAAAGGTAACCAGACAACCATGAGATGTGAGCTGGCTGACGGATATAAGGTTCATGGATAACTTAGGTATGTAGGCAACATCGGGAATATGAAAATGACTAGTATGAAGGAGACCACGAATGGTGATGGGGTGAATGGTGTCATCTGCTACTATGATACTAAAGGCAGAGGAGATGGGCTGACAGGACAAAAGGTGTGTAGCATAATAAGTCATGTGAAAGGACGCTCTAGAGTCAGGAAACCAGTCGCAGGTAGAGATACCTGCAGAGGCGGAGGCAGCCGACTGAGAGACAAGGGCAGGAGAGTGGGGCAGTGAACACTGCTGGAAGAATTGCTGGGCAATCAACTGCGCAAGTTCAGATACCAAGAGACACTCCGCAAGAGTCGACAAGTGAGCGGAAGAAACACCCAGAGCAGGCTATGGACCAGACTGCTGAGCCATCTGAAACTTGCGACACTCAAATTGAATGTGTCCAAAACACTGACAATAGTGACAGCGGACCGGTTGGCGACGAGGAGCACCGGACTGAGCAATAGAGGACGTAGGATAAAGAGTCCCCACAGCAATCACAAAGGCCTTCTGGAGGTGACGCCATCAAAGTAAAATGGAGGACAGATAGGTCGGGCGGGCTACAGGAGCAGCGGACGGGCTCGGCAAAACGAGCAAGATCAAAAAATCCACAATCTGCGGGAGAAGGCTCTCTGGTGATATGGAGCCAGAATAGTGGCAGAAACCGGGCCAGAACAATCTGGCAAGGAGGGCTCGACGACCTGGAACTCGCGAGGCTTCTTCCACCAAGAGAGAGCAGCGGCAAAAAAAGGAGAACTGGGAGATGATAGGAATACCAATGATCTACGGCGTTACGGCGCGGGAGTTTTGTGGAAATCACAAGCGGCGAAAGCACACCGAAACTCACGAGAACGAACAGGGAGCGCCGGAAACACAAGAAAATCGCGAGTGGAGAGCGGACGAACGTGCAGAGTGCAAACCGTCAGTGTTGAGAGCATCGGTGAGGGCAGCGATTCCACCAGGAAGCATCGACCAGGAAGACCGGTTGAAAGCATCGGTGAGGGCAGCGTCGGAAGCAAATGGATCGTGCGATCGACGAAAGCAGGGACGAGGGCAGCGACCGGGATCGATCTTGCAACGACGGGATCGATCGACAGAAACATGGAAGATCGGCTAGGTTTTCGCTCGCTCTGGTACCATGATAGAAAAAATGAATTTTTGTGTCTATTCACAATTAACAAAGGTAATACATATATATGATAGTGGAGGGTGATCCTAACACTTGTGACTGGTACAAACGTCGGCGAGCCTTCCCGAGGCGGGACTGCCACCCGCAATCCTCTCGTACGCGAGCTCCGGCGGGAGCGAGCTCCTGTACGGCCGTTCCTTGAATCCTCCTTCCGCAGAGAGCGCCAGAGCCACCAAAATGACTGCCAGAATCCGGCGACCCGTCCTTGCTCCCTTCCGCAGCGAACAATGACATTCTGGTCGATCTACAGAGCTTTTTTTGTGTTCTCCTGAAGAGCCGGGTTTGTCGCAGTGGATATGCAATTAGGGTATGCCACTCAATTCTCCTGTGCTTGATTCATGTTAGTGTAACTTTTATGCTTAATTTTAAAATGACCTCTATAGTTTCAGAGCTTTCCTATAATTAACATTTATCCCTGTTTGTTGTCAATTTTAAAATCTGATTGTCTCGCATTGCCATTTATTTAAATTATTCGCTTGTGGAACATTAAGTCGTATTATTTAAGCACTTGATTGTTAGACATTAACGTGTGTTTGTAACCCTGGGTTGGTTACCGCATGGCTTTGATCGTGAAAGCCCGCTTGCGCCGCAAACGTTTACAAGATCACAATTTTAAATATTTTAAAACCAATTTTAGAGTTTAGGAATGCATATGTTTGGTATCAAAGCCAGCTTTGATTCACTCCTATTGTGATTCGAACGATCCTGTTTTTTATTTAGTTGTTCAAAAAAATGTGATTTTCCAAAAAGCAAAAGCACAATTTTATTTTTTAAAAAAATCTGTCACTTTCTACTTTAAAAAGAAAAAATATTTGAGCCCACTTTTTTCTTACCAAAAAAAAAATCAGTGTAGTTTTTCTATTATTATTAGAAGAAAATATATATATATATATATATATATATATATATATCACCGCTTTTTTAAAAAAAAAATCATCTAAAAAAATTATGTTTTTATTTTAAAAAAATGGAGAGTCGCTTAGATCGAACAGGAGCCACCTTAGGTGACTTAGTCATTCGAATGTGTGATCTGACGAAGTCGGTCGACATAGTCACTGCAGAATGCACACAGAGTTTGATTGGGCTGTGCGATGATGTACACAACCTCGAAATGAGAATGCTCCAACGATATGTTCTTCCTAACTACCTCCCAACTACATATCAATTAGTGGAAATAGAGCTTCATTGTCTTAAAAGTCGTCTTTCTAGGCATGATGATTCTCCCACGAGCATTTTAGCGCCACTTGTCTCCACTGAAGCACTCTCTTTAGTCGAGGAGGTTTTTCTTGAGCCCCGGCTCTAAGATCTTTTTCCTTCTTATTTAGTCGTCCCGACTGAAATAGAAATTCTGTTTGCTCACGTTGTGTCAATACCTTTAGAGGTCGAGTGTGTTCCTGAGGAAAACTTTTTTTGTGCGGGTAGCGTTCCTAGCTTTGGGAGCGAGTAGTCTGCTTGCAGTTGGATGACAGATCTAACCATCAGCAATAAATGCGAGAATTTTTTTTTTAAAAAGGCGAGTAAACACTTTGATCGGACGGTGAGCAGAATTGATCCAACGGCGAGCAGGCTACTTGCGCTCCTTCCTCTAAGAACGCTACCCTTAGCCAAAAATTATTTGTTCCTGAGGCCCCGCACCGACAAGTATTTTCTAATGATGTGTCACTCACCTTGGTTGACACAATTTTGATTTCACCTCTTCCGGAGAAGAAATTGGTTAAAGAAGAGTCACGCATCTTTGAGGACCTAGACTCGATCTCTTTATGTCCCAACTCTCCTAGCCCATTGCAGGCGCACATCCTTGAGGCCGTAGACATTGTTCTTGGAGGCCACTCACTAGTGGCATTCGAGTCCCCACCCTATATTCACTTTGTCTTCGGTGACCGCACTTTTAGTTCTTTTTATTATCCTAATATTACTGGAGAGTGTGTTAAGTCCCAATGTCAAATTAACAGTCTATTCACTCGTAATCTTCTTAGAAGGATAATCATGGTTCCTAAAATTTTCACACCCCATAGAAATACATGGTTTAAAGGATTTTTGTGGTTGGTTTTAAATGAAAAAATTGTGATCGGTTTACAAACTTGTGGTGTTAGTCAGGTATCAGTGGGTGATGATATGTTGATAGTTGCACTTGGTTTCGTAAACTTTCGTATGTGTCTAGCACAAGTACATATAATGCAATATGTTTAAATGACTCCACAGGTTGATCATGTTTCCTTACGGTTTTGCCTCTCTCTGCTTTATTGACCCACTTTTTTTCCCACTTTGTCGTACTCACTTCCTTTCAGCTCTAATTTCTATTAGACTATTGCATGTCATGCATGAATTTTTGACTAACAGTTTTCGAAAAACTTTGGAAAACTATAACTCCGCGGTTGATTTCATCGCCTAGAGTTATATTTTTTCAAGGGAGATGAGTTTTTTGTTCCTTTCAAGGAAGAGGGTTTGCCAACAAGTCTTGTGCTACAATGATGAGTCCTTGTCTTTGACTATCTACCAGAGCAAGGAGGCGGAAATACATGATCCGGGTCGTTGTTTAGAAGTTCCAGTGAAAGGTTCCATCACAATCTCGATGGGGTCAACCTTCTTCAACTCCGAGAGAATTGATGCAACCTGAAGTGCATCGTTATTTTTTTATCGTATTTGATTTAAATATTTTGTAGCGCATGTCGTCGCGCAAATATGTCTTTTATTTCTCGTGTATTTGTGTATGTTGTGCCGCATTTGTGCAATCATTCGTGCAACTTATTGGTGTGACCGGCCAATGAAATCTTAAATAAATTGGTCCGTCAAATTAGGAATATGAATAATTTGAGCAATCTAGTAATGAAGTTAATTAAAATTAAATAAGTATCAAATTGAAGTTAAGATAATATCTTGATTTAATATCAAGGTTATATGTTAACTCTCTGCATTCTTCACCTCCCCCATTATCCAATTAATTCCTCCTAGCCTTTTCATTAGCCATAACTGTCAGCTATTTTACCTCCTATTTAATATTATTAAACCGTGATGTAATCCGGATTCGGGGTTTTCAAATTAAAATATTTTTAGTAAAAATATATATTATTTGTGATGAAATAAGGTAGGTTTTGAAAGTTAAGTTGGTTTGTTTTATTTAATTTAAAGAGGTCGAGCGGGCCTAAACGAGCTTTCGCGCAAAGTCACTCCCAACGTCCGAATTTCGAGAAAACCGTTAATTGTTATTTGAAAGAAGACTCTCTGACTATTTAAGGAGTTGAATCGTCGCGAGACTGATAAATCCACAAGCATAAATCACACGCAATAATTTATGAAATAACGGTAATTCTAGTGATAGAGCGTTCGGTAAAGCTCATCAATTATTTAAAGGCGCATAAGTTTAAAACCAACTAAATTGAGCAAGGGTTGTGCGTTGTTACCACATGAGGTTCCACCATGTCCAAATCACGTACGAGATAAAACCCAAACTTTTTGTCGATGTTCTCTGGATACGCGGGAGTGGGAGCTCTATTGGGAGAAGAAACCGGGAAAAAATCCCAGAGTCGAGAATTTTATCGACTGCGGAAACAAGGGTCGGCACAGGGCTCGTCGGAATTGAGTTTCAGGGTCGACGACGAGACTTGGTTGTTGTCGGCGGCGACGCAAAGGAGGAACGACCCGCCGGAAGGGGGTTCCGTAGTCGACGGCGGGATCGGAGGCGTTCTCCAACCTGGACGGCGTCGATCGGCAGTTGTGATCGTCACTTCTTCCTCGAGTGGTTCGCGCAGTGTCGGGAGGAGCTCTCTGGTGTTGAGGTGGCTGGGCTTCGACGGGGTAGAGATTCCACGGGGAAGGCTCATCGGCACTGCAGAGGGAAACGACAGTGGTCGTCTTCCTCTACTTCAATCCGGTCTGCCCTATTCAGCCGTTGATCTCTTATTTAATGAAATTTCAATTTCTTCCTATAATTTGCCATCCAAACATAGGGCTGGCCAAATTAAATGTTTCCTTAGTTTTCTCATCAATCTATTTGGCAGGCAACTATTGCATCATACAAAGATTGTTTCCTTTTGTAATAATCTTTCCCAAATACTAATTTAAATTTTGATTTTTAAATTTAAGCGTTTTAAATAATGATGAGCTTGCATGTTACGTCCTATCTACCAGAATTACCGGACCTATTTATTCAGGGTCTCATCGGACGGCCAACCCGAAGAGCCAATCAACGAAGCAAATGTGCGATAAACGAAATACATGATAAATAAATGCGTAAATAAAATGTGTGACGCCTAGTGACGTCATGCATTAACTGATGCGACAGAGGATGCATCAATTCCCCCGAGGTTGAAGGCGCTCGACCCCGGCGAGAACTCGCAAAGACTAGCACTGGAGAGAGCTGATGTCGTCGTTGATGTTGATTCTGGTGGTATGTTTGGGGCCTTGACACTCTTCGGAATTTGAAAAAGACAAGAACTCCTGCAGTAAATAAGCACCCAATCGTCCCGTGGAACGTACAACTCATGACGACAAAAACCAACCATGCTTTTGTAATTTCCACGGGTGGCTCGCATATTGTTAGCAATAAATTTATAGAGTTCCGTTAAATAATTAATATGAGCTTGCGCATCAAAGGAAATACGTTCATTGAATGAAATGTGGTGGCGATCAAGTGGGCGGGGCAATGCATGGAAAGTCTCAAAAGGAGATATAGGAAGAGAGCGGCGTTTAGAATTATTACTTGTGAAATTAGGTTGTGGAGGTACAAAGTCCCATTGGTTTAGATTTGCCCCAATTAAACGCCTAAAAAGATTCTCCAAACTCTTATTAATGTTTTCAGTCAGTTCATCGGTTAGAGAGTGGTAATTGCTACTAAACTCGAATGTAATGTCCTCTCGACCCCATAATATATTAAAAAAATTATTATAAAATGTTTAATACATTGCGGCAGTTCCACAAATCCACTCACGTGCAACTTACTGTCACAATTTTTAAAGTTAATTCCAATTTTATCTTTTAAAAATTTCCAAAGAAATCCTTTAAAACGTGTATCCTTGTTGGGAGTGAAAATTTTTGGAGTTCTTACTATCTTTAAAATACGAGTTTTGATAATTTGATAATAAAAATTTTCAGACACATTTATAATTATGGAATATTGTACTGACACAAAGTGATGTTCCCCAAATATAAAATCAATATATGATGGTGACTCTAATGTGAGTGATATGTCACTAATAATTCCTTCTCGGGGCAGGGACTCCGAAATAATCTCAGCGACTAGTGGCGTGTTTTAGTGTGAGCAAGTGGGAGCACCATTTCAGTCGGGATGAGGGGATGAGGAGGAAGCTCTTCTTCCTGTAGTTGGGGCTCAGGAAGAACCTCCTCGACTAAAGTGAGTGCTTCGGTGGAGACAAGAGGGGCCAAGGTGCTCGTGGGGGAAATGTCGAGTCTAGAAAGAGGACTATTAATAATTCGAAGTCCGGGTTCCACTGGTTGATACGTAGTTGGGATATAGTCAGGAAAATTATTTTGTTTGCACAATATCATTTCAAGATTGTGTACATCGGTGCACAACCCCATCAGATTTTGCGTGAGTTCAGCAGTGACGAACTCAACCTTCTTCATTAAAGTTTTCATTCGCTCTTCGAGACTCTCCATTTTTAAAAAAAAAATAAGGTAAAGATTTTTTTTATTTTTTAAATAAAATAAAAGGACATAATAAAATTGTGTTTTTTTTTAAAGGGACTGGATCGATCGACTCACAATAGGAGTGAATCGACTAGCTCTGATACCAAACTAATGTAATCCGGATTCGGGGTTTTCAATTTAAAATATTTTTAGTCAAAATATATTTTATTTGTAATGAAATAAGGTAGGTTTTGAAAGTTAAGTTTGTTTTATTTAATTTAAAGAGGTTGAGCGGGCCTAAACAAGCTTTCGCGCAAAGTCACTCCCAACGTCCGAATTTCGAGAAAACCGTTAATTGTTATTTGGAAGAAAACTCTCCGACTATTTAAGGAGTTGAATCGTCGCGAGACTGATAAATCCACAAGCATAAATCACATGCAATAATTTATGAAATAACGGTAATTCTAGTGATAGAACGTTTGGTAAAGCTCATCCACTATTTAAAGGAGCATAAGTTTAAAACCAACTAAATTGAGCAAGGGTTGTGCGTTGTTACCATATGAGGTTCCACCATGTCCAAATCACGGGCGAGATAAAACCCAAACTTTTTGTCGCTGTTCTCTGGATACGCAGGAGTGGGAGCTCTGTTGGGAGAAGAAACCGGGAAAAATCCCACAGTCGAGAATTTATCGACTGCGAAAACAAGGGTCGGCACAGGGCTCGTTGGAATTGAGTTTCTGGATCGACGACGAGAGTTGGTTGCTGTCGGCGTCGACGCAAAGGAGGAACGGCCCGCCAGAAGGGGGTTCTGCAGTCGACGGCGGGATCGGAGGCGTTCTCCAACCTGGACGGCGTCGATCGGTAGTAGTGATCGTCACTTCTTCCTCGAGTGGTTCGCGCAGTGTCGGGAGGAGCTCTCTGGTGTTGAGGTGGCTGGGCTTCGACGGGGTAGAGATTCGACGGGGAAGGCTCGTCGACACTGCAGAGGGAAACGACAGTGGTCGTCTTCCTCTACTTCAATCTGGTCTGCCCTATTCAGCGGCTGATCTCTTATTTAATGAAATTTCATTTTCTTCCTATAATTTGCCTTCCAAACATAGGGTTGGCCAAATTAAATGTTTCCTTAGTTGTCTCATCAATCTATTTGACAGGCCACTATTGCATCATACAAATATTGTTTCCTTTTGTAATAATCTTTCCCAAATACTAATTTAAATTTTGATTTTTATTTTAAGCGTTTTAAATAATGATGAGCTTGCCTGTTACGTCCTATCTACCAGAATTACCAGACCTATTTATTCAGGGCCTCATCGAACGGTCAACCCGAAGAGCCAATCAACGAAGCAAATGTGCGATAAACGAAATACATGTTAAATAAATGCGTAAATAAAATGTGTGACGCCTAGTGACGTCATGCATTAACTGATGCGACAGAGGATACATCAATTCCCCCGAGGTTGAAGGCGCTCGACCCCGGTGATAATTCGCAAAGACTGGTACTGGAGAGAGTTGATGACGTCGTTGATGTTGATTCTGGTGGTATGTCTGGGGCCCTGACACGCTTTGGAATTTGAAAAAGACAAGAACTCCTACAGTAAATAAGCACCCAATCCTCCCGTGGAACGTACAACTCATGACGATAACAACCGACCATGCTTTTGTAATTTCCACGGGTGGCTCGCATATTGTTAGCAATAAATTTATACAGTTCCGTTAAATAATTAATATGAGTTTGCGCATCAAAGGAAATACGTTCATGGAATGAAATGTGGTGGCGATCAGGTGGGCGGGGCAATGCATTCTACTTCGATCTATTTCTGTCTCTAACAACAAGGTCGGATCTGTTGTGTCATCCGCCACTCACTTTGGCCGCCAACCCAAAGCCTAGGAATAACCTGGGGCTCGACATTTGCGGATCTCCCCACTTATGGAAGTTATTTCTCCCCCACCTATGGAAGTTATTTCCCCCCACCTATGGAAGTTATTTCATCCCCACCGATGGAAGTTATTTTGCGTGTAACTCCCCATCCACATAACTCCACACGCATGCATGCTAGTGTGACCTACTCACTCGCTCGTCAGCAGCTTCACACACAAAGTCAAGTGTCCCACGCCATCTTGCGAATCTGGACAGCCCCGCAAGCCTCCAATTGCTTCCTTCGAGGGCATTTTACAGCACATGCACACCACATCGGCATCCTTCTCCGACACCACAACCTCTAATACCTCGGGCCACTTCAGTGGGTCTAGTGTCACTTGTCTTCCCCAATCGAATAAGACACACGTCCTATTCTCCTCTAATCTCATCGTATTTGAACAAGCCACCAAACGATCGCAAAAACCTTATTTGTTCATTCCATCACAGAGAGCCTACACGACGCGCTTGTCTTCCCCGATCACAACTGCCCTTGTCTTCCTTGCTCCTTTTGTCCTCATCATGCTCAAACTCACTTTTGTACACTACGGTGCTTCCTTCGCAGCGCTTTGCGTAGTGAATGACCTTGACGAGAGACATGGCTAAGAATATTGACAAGATGGATCTCTAGGTATCATGTCCTCCCGCATGGAAGGGTCATGCTCAAGGAGGAACTAATTCTACGCTACGAAAAGTGTCACCTCTTGTCTTTGTTCCTTTAATCAAGTCGTCTCAATAAGAAGCTTATGTCGACGATTTTGTGGAGTTGACACATCATATCTTTGGCTTGTCCATGGCCCATTACCTCAAATATTTCATGCATGAATTACTACCGTACATTTGTGCCCTTCTAAGGACTCTGGACCCGTCCACTGTCATTATGTCCATCAAACAAGCCCGCTCTGTGGAAGTGAGATTTTCCATGACACCAGGGGCCCAATCACTGTAGCACTTTGGCCTCCCAATCACGATCACAAGTTGGTCTACCTAAACAGGCTCATGTCCTTTCTCTACTGCCATGTGGAGTTTCCCTTCCACATGCCTCATCAGAATCCACTCTCCAACATCTGCCTCTAGCTCTAGCACGAAAGTCGAATCCTCCAACATGTTGCCTCTCTCACCAGGCTTACATCGACCTCCTCCGCCACGGATTTGGTTTACGCTTCCCGCGACACATGTTATCTTGTACCCTTACTATATAAAGGGGAGTAGAGCTAGTTATATTTTAATCATGGAAGTTTATGTCTAAAATCTCTCTCTCTCTCTCTCGAAGAATGCTTGGGGAAACAAGCCCTTTGAAGCTTGGGTGAGAATATACGTCGCATGAATATCTCGTTTACATTCTAGTGCAATCTATTTTGGCATCTATCAAGTTATCACCTTATATATTATTTAAGGCATTGTTAAGCCATTACAACTGTTGAGAAAGCTCCAAAACTTGTATGTATTGCTTGAATGAGTAAATACAAGGAGAGAATACAAATATATAGGAGAGAAAAGGAGAGAAGAAATCCTATACAATGATGTGGGACTAATAGGAGAAGAAGGAAATGAAAAATACATGGACCCAATCATGGGCCATTTATATGGGCTTTTCTAACACTCCCCCGCAAGCTGGAGCGTACAAATCGTATGCGCCAAGCTTGGACAAGCACTGATAGAAGAGAGTACTGGAAATAGCCTTAGTGAGCACATCCGCAACTTGTTCTGTCCCGGGGACATGTTTCAGGTCGATCTTCTTCATTTGAACTTTTTTTCTGATGAAGTGACAATCAACTTCAATATGTTTAGTTCTTTCAGGGAATACCGGGTTCTTGGCAATATGTATAGCTTGGCTATCACAAAGGAGAGTGGCTGGGGAAGGAAGTCTTATACCCAGATCGGTAAGAAGGCTTTCCAGCCACGTTAGTTCAGACACTACAGATGTCATTGCCCGGTATTCAGCCTCAGCAGATGATCGAGCCACAACAACTTGTTTCTTGCTCCGCCGCGTAATCAAATGTCCTCCAAAATATGTGCAAAACCCACTGGTTGACCGTCGATCATCAAGAGAACCAGCGTAATCAGCATCTGAGTAAGCTATCAATGTAGGAGCTGAAGATGAGGTCTTGTAGACCAATCCTTGACCAGGGGCCGTTTTGAGGTATCTGAGAATACGTTCAACGGCATGAAGGTGAGATCTTCGCGGGGAATGCATATACCGGCTGACAATACCCACAGCGAAAGAGATATCCGGTCTAGTTACCGTGAGGTAGATCAATTTTCCAACTAGACGGCGATAGTATTCAGGATTCTCAAATAATAGATCTGAGTCGGAAGCCTGAACACATAACTTGTGATTCACATCCATTGGGGTATTGATTAGCTTACAACCAGAGTAACCCGCATCATGAAGAAGGTTGGGACAATACTTCCGCTGAGAAAGGACGAGACCATCTAGTCGTCTAGCAACTTCAAGGCCCAAAAAATACCAGAGGGGTCTCAGATCCTTTGTTTGAAACACTGTACCGAGATGTTGTTTTACCTCCTGTATTCCCTTTTCGTCATCTCCCGTAATGATGATGTCGTCAACATACACTAACAGAAGAACCGTCCCTGTTGTTCGGTGACGAGTGAACATCGAGAAGTCTGCCGTGCTGCGAGAAAAACCAACCTCCCGAAGAGCCTTACTGAACCTGTCGAACCATGCCCGCGGTGATTGTTTGAGGCCATACAGAGCTTTCTTAAGGCGACAAACCTGAGACTCCCCCGTGGTTTCAAACCCGGGAGGTTGCTGCATATAAACAGTTTCCTGCAGGTCGTCATTCAAAAAGGCATTTTTAATATCCATTTGCAGTAAGGGCCACCGGCGATGGACAACCACCGAGATAAGGACCCGAACGGTGTTGAGTTTGGCCACCGGAGAGAAGGTTTCCTCTTAGTCCATCCCTTATTGTTGGGTGAAGCCCCGGGCGACCAGCCGACCTTTCAACCGGTCAATCGTCCCATCAGCGGCATGTTTGACGACGAAGACCCACTTACACCCAACCGGTTTCTGACTCGGGGGAAGAGGTGTGAGAGTACAGGTCTGGTTAGCCCAGAGAGCAGCCATTTCCTCTTCCATGGCAGCCTTCCATCCAGGATGTTGTAGTGCTTCCTGCACAGCGTTAGGAACCGAAATAGAGGAAATAGAAGTTACAAAGGTGTGCAGTTGGGGAGAGAGGCGATGCATTGAGACATAATTTTCCAGAGGATGATTGGTGAAGGGAGATACCTGATCAGTAGGGCACAGAGTAGCCGATGATGAGGCCGACTGCAGAGGGGTAGCGGAAGGAGGAAGGCGGCGAGTGTAAGTCCGGATTACCGGTGGCTTGGAGGGCGCAGGAGCAGAAGCAGGAGCAGGAGCTGAAGTTGGAGTACTAGCAGGATTTGAAGGACGTAGGAACACAGGCGTAGTAGTAGGGAGGACGGGTCGAGGTATAAGCAGTGGTGGAGATGTCGGCGGGGAGGAAGGAGCGAGAGATGGGGAAAAAAAAGTTGATCTTCCCAAAAAGTAACATCGACGGAGACGATGACTTTACGGCTTACCGGAGAGTAACATAGGTAGCCCTTCTGAGTGCGAGAATAGCCGACGAAATAATTTTCGCTGCACGGGGATCCAACTTATCCGAGAAAGGACCCAGGAGGTGAACAAAGCAAGTGCAGCCAAACACCCTTGGTGTAATAGGGAAGGCCGGAGTAGAGGGGAATAAGAGGATGAAAGGAGTGGTAGAGTTGATAACCGAGGAGGGAAGGCGGTCGATGAGAAAACACGCAGTGGAGACTGCAAAGTTCCAGTAAATTTTTGGAACATGCATTTGAAGCATGAGAGAGCGGGCAACGTCGAGGAGGTGGCGGTTCTTTCGTTTGGCAACACCATTTTGTTGGGGGGTGTAGGCACAGGAGGTTTGATGTATTATACCAAATTCTGCACATATATTAGCAAAGTCATGGCCGATGTATTCACGGGCGTTATCGGTGCGCAATGTTTTGATAGTTGTGGAGAATTGCGTTCGCGTTTCGTGTATAAAATCACGAAATATGCGAGGGATCTCGGAGCGATCACGAAGTAGGTAAAGTCATGTTGTGCGAGAATAATCATCAATGAAAGTTATAAAATATCGATAGCCAGAGATACTTGTAACTTTGAGGGGACCCCAAACATCGGAGTGCAGTAAAACAAACGGAGCAGAGCTCCTAGTAAAATGAGCAGGAAAAGAAGTACGCGGCTATTTGTCGTAAATACACGAATCACATTTGAAAAGCAGGAAAAGATACATCAGGCAGCGCCTTTTGGAGAACGGGTAGAGGGGCATGCCCAAGACGGCGATGCCAATCAACAGCGGAGACGGAGGAGAGGATAGGAGGAGAGACATCAAGAAGGTAGAGCCCGTTCTGCAGTTGACCCCTACCAATGGTAGTTCGCGTCCGCCGATCCTGTATCAAAAAAGTAGAGGGAGTAAATGTGACAGAGCAATCCATATCATGAGTGAGGCGACCAACAGAAAGCAAATTAAATGGAGAGCCAGGAACATAAAGAGCCGAGCGAAGAGAGAGGGAGGGAGCAAGAGAGATGTCGGCGCAACCGGAGACCGGAACAATCGCCCCATTAGCGACAGTGATAGATTGCGGATGAGGAGCATCCGAGTACTTGAGTGGCCGCATCGAGGTGATGTGATGAGTAGCACCTGAGTCCAAGATCCAACGTGGACTGGAGGAAAGACAAGTAATACTTACGGTAGAGATGGAGGCAACAGAAGCAGAGGGAGGGCTAAGAAGCCCCTGGAGGTGCTGTAGCTGGAGGCGAACGGCCTCAAGGTCGGTACCAGTGGAGGAGGAGCCATCAGTGGTAGCAGACGCAGTTGGGCGAGGAAGATATTCATGTTTCTTGTAGCAAACGACATCAGTATGGCCATCTCGGCCGAAATAGGAACACTTGGGGCGGCCTCGACCCCCACGCCCCTTGCCGCGAGAGCCGGAACGTCCACCGCGCGCAGAGGTCGGTGGGGGAAGCAAGGGAGGAAGGGTCTGTTGAAGAAGGGCCGGAGAAGAGGGTGCCGGAGACTCTAGGGGTGGTGATACCCGAAGGAGCATAGAACAGACATCAGAGAGGGAGGGAGTAGAGGCCGAGGCCAACACCTGAGCCCGGATGCTCTGAAGGTGAGGCGGGACACGAGCCATCATTATGGCAATGCAGACAGCCTCCTTTTGCGCGCGCTGAGCAGCAAGTTCGGTGGTGGAAGGCTGATGCTGGATGCAGGCCTCTGCAACAGTCTTGGCACGAGCAACAAATGAGGTCATGTCAGCAGCCCCGCCAGCATCAAGAGTCTGAAGGTCGGTAATAATGTCATAGAGGTGCTGAAGACTATCCTTTCAAGAGTACAAGGAGTGAAGCTCCTCCCACATAGCTTTGGCGGTCTCATGGTACATGACCATTTGGTATGGCTCACCCTCAAGCGAATTAAGGAGCCATGTTTGGACGCGACCGTCATTCCGTAGCCAGTCATCAGTAGTAGGGGAAGGAGGTCCGTTAGTAAGATGGAGCATAAGGCCCTTGGCCTGAAGAACACGCCGAACCGAGTGGACCCATGGAACAAAATTCTTCTTCCCAGATAATGAGATAGTTGTGATCCGCAGCTCATCTCGGAGATCTGGAAGAGAAGCCGGGCGGTCAACAGGAGGAGTAGCCGCCTGTCCGGTAGAGTCAAGGGAGGAGCCCATGGAGCCTGGGGAGGTCGCAGCGACTAGAAGAGCGACAATCCGCGCGGCTAGAAGGCCGCGACCAGGTGTGACTAGACGGCAACAGCGACTAGGCAAGCCCACGCGACTAGAAGAGAGGTCGCAGCGGGTAGACACGGCGACAATCCCAGGGGAGAGAGACAGAAAGCCGCGACCAGGTGCGGATAGAAAGCAAGGGCAATCCGCACGGTCACTGTGAGAACACCAGCGGCCAAAGAAGAAGGAGAAGACGCGCGGCTAGCCAACGAGACCGAGCGACTAGAAGAAGGAAGCAAAGGCAAGAAAAAGGGCCGCGAGTAGGGGCTCGAGCGGCAAGAGAGAGAGACCGCGAGCGGCAAGAAAAGGCCGCAAAAGGAGGGCAGAGGCCGCGAGCTGAAGTACTCGAGCGGCAAGGCTAAGAGGGAAGAGCGAGAGGGAGACCGCGCGACCCGGCACGCCGAAAGAAGAGGCCGTGAGAAGAACAACTCGAGCGGCAAGAAGGAGCGGCAAGGGAAGGGACCAGGCGAGAAGGAGCCCGCGCTGTAAGAGGAAGATAGCGGGAAGTGGGGCCCACGAGTTGAGAAGAGAAGTTATAAAAGAGGACTTAGGGGTGGATCCACAGGAGAGAGGGAGGGAAAGAGGAGCAGGCAGCGGCTAGGCAGGGAGAAACCGCGGAGCGAAAGGGGCGGCACGAAGAGACCGCTACCCGGAGCGAGAATAAGAACCGGGCGGATAGAGTAGAGCAAGCCGCAGAGGAGTTGCGGACAGGAGAGGAAGACGGGCCGGGCGGTTAGATGTAGTGTAACCGCAGGGACCGAACCGTGTCCTCTGATACCATGTTGAGAAAGCTCCAAAACTTGTATGTATTGCTTGAATGAGTAAATACAAGGAGAGAATACAAATATATAGGAGAGAAGAAATCCTATACAATGATGTGGGACTAATAGGAGAAGAAGGAAATGAAAAATACTTGGACCCAATCATGGGCCATTTATATGGGCTTTTCTAACAACAACATTTTCCTTTGGCATCCGCTAAATAATTACCATTAAAAATTTGAGGTTCTGATAACCTATATGTGATGTTTAAGCAAGGGTCTTCATCAACAATGGTCATTGTTTGAAAAAGGAATAAATGAAAAATATATTCCTAAAATATGCTATGAAATTAAAATCTAAAGAAGAACAAAAGTAAACTCTATGATTTTGAGGCATGTAGACCCTTGTCCCTAGGATTTATTTCCTTCCTCACAGAAGTGCAGTCTGGTTACTAGGACTATACCCCAGGATAAAACAAAATTTTAATTCTTCCATGCTCCATTGTGCACATGATGTCATGCCAAGTGTTCAATCGACAACCTTTTGCTCAAATTTGAAGAAGGTAATGGGAAGTGAGAGAAAAGGTAGAAAGAAATACATAAGATCTCGTTTTCACTTTTGGGAGAAAAATATGATGCGGGACAAGTTGTAAATGGTTGTGTCAACCCTAATGTAATCGTAAGTGAATGTGTGGCATGGACTTAAACAAACTCAATGCAAATCATGCATGAATGAATTTACCTAATTAGGAAAAAAAGTGTTAGCAATTAAAATTATATTAATTTAGCAAAGCTACATAGGGTGAAACATGATTTTCCGGTGCACAAGTAAAATCATGCTTGTCTTTCGTAAATGGTGTTTCCAAATACAAATTTTACGAATGGATTATAGCAGAACAAAGTAAGGAAACAAGAATACAATCAAGTCATGATTTCCATTGAAAATATGAGACAACATTCAAGTATTCAATATAGAATAATAAAACACAAAAAAATAAACTCACAAATATAGGGGTTCGGTGGTGGCAGAATGCAGCAACGGGAGGGGGGTGGGGGTTAACTTTTTGATTAGGGCTGGACTGCAGTGCAGGAATGAGAGGGAGTAGACGGGTGGTGAAAGACCTGGGTTCTTGTTGTGCTAGAATGAAGGATCAAGACCTTTGAAGAGAAGGGGGTTCAGTTGTAAACAGGTGAACGGACGGTAAATGGAGAATTTAGTGGCTCCAACGATAGGGAACAGAAAGGGGGGTTGTTGGGAGGAACTGGTGGCCTAGACTATAGGGGATGAGGGCTTGTAAAGGGTTGACAATGGAGAGGGATTGGTTGATGGAGTAGTTACGCGGTGGAGGGCTTGCTGGGAGGAAGGAGACAGAACTGGAGGTTGCAGTCGGGCCTGTAACGGGGGAAGATGACCGAGAGGTGAGGTCGATGGGCATGGGGTTGCTGGATGAGGGAATCGGTGGGGTGATAAAGTGGCAAGGAATTGACGGCAGGGTGGGAGAACCGACGCCTAGGATGTCGACGGGGGAATGGAAGTCGTGGGATGAACGTGAGATTAAGGCAAGAAGTGGGGGAAATCATGCGGCAGGGGGAAGAGTAACATGAAAGCAAATAAAAAAGGAAAGATGAAATAAATAACTGGGACGTGGCACCCTGGGAACTCGCAGCGTCACACCGCGTTTCAATTGTCGGTTCTGGAATATCTCACAAAAAATGCCCTCCAGAATGAAAGCCTCCACCCCTATTTTAATGAAGGAGGGCGGTTGAGCACCCTGCGTGAATGACAATAATTTTTTGTTATGCCCGGTATCCTAAAATACAAAATAAAAATCCAAATAATAAAACAAAAAAAACATTAAAACGATGCTCTGAACGGAGTCATGGTATCGGATCGCCAATCTGATCAATGTCATGCACGCATGCAAATGCGGGTCTCGCTGAATGGTATCCCGATCTCCTTTATCGATTACGATCATGCGGCTGGCCATCACATCACCCCCCCCGACTGAAAAACATTCATCTTTGATGATTGGAGATGATTGAGTTGTAGTCGAAGGCCGGGGCAAGTCTAACAAGCAATGTCGTCGATAGGCAAGTGTCTCCAAAGATGGGGCATCCACTCCAGTGCACTAGGTAATGACAAGATGGGTCGCCCTCGGTGGTGGTGCACTTGTGGGCAACAATGTAAGTACTGCTCTCAGCTCTCGCCTCTCGGGTTAGTGGATCAAGAAGAACCGGTGGAATCATAGAGGGTGGGGGCAAGTCCGTGAGTGCTCGTCCAGGGAGATTAGGGGAATGTTCAAACTGTAACCGAGAGGGTGTCGGAAGTGGCTCGAGGTATGGGTCCTTATGCTAGAAAGGCTCACAGTAATGTGTCAAATCTTCTGTATTAAATATGAGATAACTATCCATATCTGTATAGAGCTCGATCACGTAGGAATTTGATCTCATTTTCTTTATAACCTTATAAGGACTTCATTCACTTAAATTGTAACTTAGTAGTGACTCTTTTTGGGAGTCTCTCCAACCATGTTATACTCACCCATCCGAAAATGCTACTCACATCTGTGTATATTTGTATGTACCATATATAATTCAATATTGCTCTGTCAATCCAAAAATGCTGCTCCAAAATGAATGTATGGTAGGGTTGTAAGCCAGAACCAACCGAACCTCCAAACCGAATCGAACCAAACCAAACCGCACGGTTCGATTCGGTTTTAGTAACCCACGGTTCGGTCACGGTTTCATTTTATGAAAAACCATGTGGTTCGGTTTGGTTCACGGTTCGGAATATCAAACCGAACCGAGTTGAACCAAACCGAACCATATTAGCTCTAATACTATTCTATTAGAGATAATTTATTTCATAAGCTCAGCTAAGCCCAAGTTATTAAAAGTAAACGATATATAAATTATTAAGACTAAATGTTATTACTTGTGAGTTATGACTGAGCGCCAAGCGGGATATAGGTCAACTGCTCTTTCATATCTCTTTATTAACTGTATACAAAATTTGATAGCATCCTTAAGTCTTGCAGTTATCTAAAACGACTCAATTATTTTCAAAACTTTATAAAAATCAACATTTCAAGTTACTTAAAAAATCAAATACTCTTCAATTTATGTTGTTTTAAAATGGTTCTTCAATTGAAAGACGAGCACCTTGTTTGATTTTCCTTCACAAGGATAACAATAATTAATGAGCAAACTTCTATTCTTTTAAGTATTAAACCACTCAAATCGAACCAAACCAAACGGTTCGGTTCCAATGATGTTCGCGGTTTGGTTCAGTTTTAGATTTTTGGAACCACACTGGGGTGGTTCGGTTAGCGGTTTTGATAGAAAACCGAAACAAACCGAACCGTTACAGCCTTAATGTATGGTTAAGGAAACAAGAGAGGGAAATCGTGCGGCAGGGGAAGAGTTACGGGAAAGGAAATAAAAATAAGAAAACTAAAATGTATAATCGGGACGTCACACCCCGAGATATCGTAGTGTCGCACTGCGATACGATTGTCGATTCTGGAATCTCTCACAAAATCAACAATGCCCCCAAAATGAAAGCCTCTAGTCTTATTTATAATGAGCGGAACGGTTGGCCACCCGACGTAAACTGTTATGATTGGTCGTTATCCCTGGTATCCTAGAACACTAAATATAAGTCCAAAAAATAAAAGACATAAAATAGTAAAACAACGCTCCGTACGCGCTCATAATCTCGGATTGTCAATCAGATCAATATATCTCATGCATGAATGCAAATGTGGGTCCTACCGAGTCCTGTCACGATCTCCTCTGTCAATCATGTCATGCGGTTGATCCCCATCAAAATATATCTTCGCCGAATTGTGTAAATGTACAATGAGATATTTACTCCATATAAATGCCCCATGAGTTGCAATCTCTCACACAAAATGCATAGCAAACATACATTACATTAATTAATTTACACAAATAAAATTTAATAAATTGATCAATAGCGTGAGCAACAACAACACTCAAGCCTTTATCCCACTATAGTGGGGTCGGCTATATGGATCCTTTGTCGTCATTATGCCCTATCTTTTGTCATAATTTCACTAATGCTTAAGTACATCATGTCTTTCCTTACAGTTTTATTCCAAGTCTTTATTGGTCTACCTCTCCCTCGTTTAACATATCTAGTGACTAGACTCTCACAACGCCTAATAGGTGCCTCTAATGATCTCCTTTGTACGTGTCCAAACCATCTTAGACGAGCTTCTCGCATCTTCTCTGCAATTGGTGCTACTTCTGTCTTATCCCTGACACTTTAATTCCTAATTTTATCCAATCTCCTGTGTCCACAAATCCACCTAAGCATTCTCATCTGCGCAACTCCCATTTTTTGCTCATGTACACAATTCACTGCCCAACACTCAGAACCATAGAGCATCGCGGGTCTAATTGCAGTACGGTAAAACTTGCCCTTAAGGTTTAGTGGTACTTTACGATCACATAAGATCCCTGACCGATCAATAGCGTGAGCATTCACGCAAAATATGCAAAGTTATATGCGCATCTAATAATAGCATATTTATTTACGCACCTGCACACAAGTTACAAGGATTGATTTCATTACCCCTCCAGAAACCTAAAAAAATTTGAAACCATACATAGAGGGAATGGATCGTAAGCACGCAACTCAAACTCTCCTTGACAATGTGAAACTTAGTCCTCCTAAGTGACATGATAAGGATGGCACTCAATAGGCTATTTTTTCCAATTCTTACAATCTCTTGCACGAAAATGGCATAATAGAGATAAATAATATTAATAAAATTAATCTAAAACATATCTAAAATGTCGCGCAACGAGGAAGCCATGGCGCACCGGTTGAGGTGTTGTTGTGTGATCTTGAGTTCATGGGTTCGAGTCCTGGAAGCAGTCTCTTGCAAAAATGCAGGGTAAGGTTTTTCTACATTTTACCCTAGTGGTGGGGCCCTTCTCCGGATCCTTGCTGCGTGAATTTGCTTTGTGCGCCGGGCTGCCATTTTCTTTTATATCTAGAATGTCCCTCACAGATACAATTGTTCGTGGCAAACATTCGAAGTTTCAAATGCCCTCGCACATGGGATCGAGGAGCCAGTCACAAATACACAATTGTTCATGGCAAGCATTCAAAGTTTCAAATGCACCCACACATAGGTCGTGGCAAGAATTCAAAATTCCAAATGCAATAATGCTCCTAGCAAGCATTCAAAGTTCCAAATGCACCCGCAAATGGGCAGTATGGAGCCATCTACTAAATCCAAGCAAATCTTCAAACCATAATAAATCAGAGTGGTATATAAGAAATGTGTTTTAAACTTCTCTAAGCACTGAGATAATAAAACCTGCTAAGTGAAGCATGTGGTAAGAATTATAATAAAACTACAAATCTCATGTGTGATGTGGCCAAGATTGTGACATGTTTACAAATGTTTTTTTAATAAATGCAACTAGAAACGCCAAGAAAAGCTTGAAGATTTAGAAGAAGAAAATTTAACAAACACTATTTCAATCATATGTAGTTTCACTTCATCTACAAGATTGGTTGTGTTTGTCAATTTATTTCAATTTTTCATGTTAATTTTTGGATTTATGCAAAATTTTAATATTTATAATAATAATATTTGTGAAATTTGGATCATGTAAAATTGTAAATGACCATGTTTAATATCTTTGTTATTAATTATTTTTTGCAATCTTAAAAAATAATTAAATACTTGTTCAGTTGATGTGTTCAATCTGTAGTTGTACATCCTACATTCTTCAGAAATATAACATATTATGTTTGTGTCCCCATGTGCATGCTATCTATAGACACTCATAAGCACACACATACACTCTCTCTCTCTCTCTCTCTCTCTCTCTCTCTCTCTCTTTCTCTCTCTCTATATATACATAGAGAGAGAGAGAAGAGAGTCCTTGTCTGCTTGAGAAACAAGACACCTTCCCCACTCACAAAACTACGAAGGGGGAAGTTTGAGAAAAGAGTCAGAATCTTAGATAAAAGATGAAAAAAAAGGCAGCCTGATGCACAAAGCATCCCCGCGCAGCAAGGGTCCGGGGAAGGGTCCCACCACAAGTGTGAAATGTAGGCAAACCATACCCTGCATTTTTGCAAGAGGCTGCTTCAAGGGCTCGAACCCGTGACGTCAAGGTCACACGGCGACACCTTAACCGGTGCGCCAAGGATCCCCTAGATAAAAGATGTATAGAAAAAAAATGTACCCTGCCAAATAAAAAGCATGTAACAAACTTAATCATGGAAGGATAGTTTAACACATCTAATGGAAAACAGGAAAATAGATTCAGATACAGAAATTTAAATACCCAAATGACCTGACAGTCTGATCAGTATGAATTCCAACTAATAAAAAGTCCCCAAGCGCTCTAGCAAGCCTCAATATCTAAACAAAATACGATATACAATTAGTCAAAAAAGAATTAATTAGATCATAAATTAATATGAACACAAAAAATAAAGAAATTACTTTCAAGAAGTTCAAATATGTAGATATAGTTTCATGCACTGATGGAAGTGTCAGAATTCTTTAGCTATCGTATCATATGATAATTTCAATCAATTTATATGTTTCAGGCCCCAACCAAGGAATAAGTACCCAATAATATGGAACTACAAAAAATTCAAGCTTATTATATACTATTAACCAAAATAAAGAAGAAAAAGATACTTTCCCCTTTAAAAGTGAGAAATATCAACGTTGTTAGTTATCAAAAGAAGGCCATTGTAATAGCATGAAACCTCATCCATGGAGATATTATTGTAATAGCATGAACCCTCATCTATCGAAAAATTATCGTAATAGCATGAACCCTCATCCATTGAGATATTATCAAATAGAAAGCCTTGAGGTTTTGTCCTTTTGGTTCAACACAATGTTGTATATATTGGCCGACAAGTCCGACATGGCGACAAAATATATAGTAATGTAGATCGCCACTCAGAGCAGGTAGCATATAGTGTTGTACATATTGGAGATCGGCAATATATAGTGATGGAGATCGCCACTCAGGACCTACGAGAGTTTATTGCATCGAAGGCATTGATCAGAGCTTCATCTTGACGATCCGGGACACATTCGCGTTGGGCCCACAATATTATATTTTTTGGATTTTTCTTCAGTTTTAATTCAGTCTATTTGGTGGATTTTAACTCATATTATTGACGTGCGATCTTAGACGTCCATAATAGAAGCCTTAAAAACCTCCTTCACGTATTAATTTAATTTTCAGATATGTAAATAATCATGGAGTTTGGAGATTAATTATTTTAGTTAAAAAGAAATTCAAAATGGCTTGAGATGGAGAGAAATAGGGGACTCAGAGGCAGAGGCAGATTGAAGTGCTATTCTTATGTAATCCATCTCATTCCTCATAGCATTGCATGAATGGGATAAAAAATCAAATTGAAGTACAGTCGTCTTGAAGAATGAAGCATGTGCAGAACATGTAATGGTGATCCCAATTAGTCGAAAGATCAACAAATGAGCCGGACTGTACGATCAGGGAACATGTCGATTGAGGCAGATGAACATAAGAGAGACTGCGCAAAATACCTGATGTGGCATTTGCGGCTAGGTTATCTGCTCCAGAATTCCTCAATGGAAGATGCTGACATTTGGGGGGGAGGTGAAGGTACATGGACAAAGAGAGCTTGAGCCGTCATTTGGGAGCTGAACGGTGGCAGGTTGATCCAGGCGAAGCTAGTGCACATGGTTGTTGTCCAGAGGAAAAGGATGAGTGTTGAGTTGAAGGATTCGTAAAACAAAAATAAAACAAAAATTGAATGAGCATAGAAGAGTGGTGTGCATTTACCGGGAAAGGAGGATCTCGCGAGACGATGTCGTCGGAGAATGTAACCACCAAATTCGGCGTCGGCGGCAGAAGCGCGAACGCGGATGGTTGGCGTCGCCGGGTGGAGCGCAAGCGAGGATGGTGTCCGTATTCATTTGGGAGAGGGAAGACGTGGCAAGTGCTAGAGCTTTCCGAAAGAGTGTGGGTTTAGGAAGATGTCCAAAACCGCTGCCGACAATCCTTTCCCGATGTATGAACGGCGAGGGGGAGCGGGCGAGGAGAAGGGACCGCGTAGGTTTCACGAGGGGAGCGCGGGGGGTTTCGATAGGGAGCGTGAAGGCTTGGAATCGGGAAGGAGGTTGCGGGTTTTTGAATAGGTTTTGCGGGACGATCGAACGGTGGCTATATTTTGAAACAATATCTAATGGTTTGAGTTTTTCGTGATTTTTGTGAACACACTATTTGCAGACCTTCCATATATCTTTTTAATACAGTGTATATATATATATATAGGGCCATTTACCGGGACCTCCCCTCTAACTTTGCTAAATTACTGACAGCACCCCTCTTATTTTCGAAATTACAAAAAACTTCCCCTAAAGTTTTCATTTCATTACAAAAACCTCCCCTGAAGTTTTAATTTCATAACATCCATGCACAAAAACACCCCCCTCGGTGAACAGTGTCCAGGGGGGTATTTTTCTTCATGGATGCAATGAAATGAAAAGACCAGGGGAGGTTTTGGTAATGAAATAAAACTTAAGAGGAGTTTTTTGTAATTTCGAAAATAAGAGGGGTGCTCTCACTAATTATGCTAGTTTACAGGGGAGGTTTGGGTAATTATTTCTATATATATATATATATATATATATATATATATATATATATATATATATATATATATATGCATATAAGGGTTGTTTTGTGGGCATTTAGGGTTTTGAGAACTATTTTATCCGGAACCGTAGATCAAGGAGTGGTGCCGAAGCCGCTCCTCCTTAAGTGTCGACGCCTAGGGTAAGCTTCTTTTGTTCGCTCATCCGCCTCCTTCCTATTTCCCTTCCCTTCCTCACTGTTGATCCCCCCACCCCCACCCCCACCCCACCTGTCCTTTGTTCTCAACCTCCAGCACCTCCATACCGCCAATCTCCCCTTCCCACTGCCAATCTCCCCAACCCTGATGTAGATCCTTACAATCCAGCCCTCCTCTCCACCGCTTCCAGCATCCCAACACTTCCCCGCTGCAAAAATCCGCCTCCCAGTCCCTCCCCGTAGCATATTTCCACCTCACAGCTACTCCCCGCTGCAGATCCCTACATTACAGCCATCTTCCCAGCCTCCCAACACTTCCCCTCTGTGAGAATCGAACTAAAACAAGCCGGAAACGGTTTAAACTGAAACTTTATTATCAGAAAAAGGTATCTATTACAAAGGTATGGTCTCCCTTATATAGAATGGAGGAGAAAAAAGAGAATGCAAATAAGAGATGTGGGACTAAAAAATTACATGACACAAGCGGACTGTATAGACACAAACCGCACAAGCCGCGCGGTTAGACAGAGGGGCTAACCGCTCGGCAACAGCCAGAGAGAGAGATCGCCATGTGAGACCGCCAGACCGCCCGGTCTCCAAGTCGCCAGTGACAAGCCGCTAGACCGTTTGGACCTCAGACAGCAGCACATAACAATCAACCCGCTGAAGGGAAACCGCCAGACCGCCCGGTCATCAACCCGCCAAGCCAGACCGCCAGACCGCCCGGTCACCACTTCAACACTCCCCCTCAAGCTGGAGCATATATATCGATCATGCCCAGCTTGTCACAAATATGAGAAAACGAGGCGGATACTGGCTTGGTGAAGATGTTAGCAAGCTCTTTATCAGAAGTTGACGAAGGGAGTGCAAATTTGTTCCTTCAAAATCTCTTCACGAATGAAATGAGAGTCGACCTCAATGTGTTTGGTTCTTTCATGGAAGACTGGATTTTTGGAGATGTATATCGCAGCCTTGTTGTCACAGAACATATGTAGAGGATGGTTGTAGACCTCTCCCAAATCCAGCATGAGAGCCTGTAGCCATTTTAACTCACAAGTGGTCGATGTCATACTTTGATACTCTGCTTCAGCACTGGACCTGGAAACAACAGACTGCTTCTTGCTCTTCCAGCTTACCAGATTTCCCCCAACAAAGGTGCAGAAACCGGAGGTAGACTTGCGATCCCCTTTGTCATCAGCGTAACTCGCATCTGAGTATGCTTCAACCTTCAGATGGCCATTCTTCTGAAATAATAATCCTTTCCCAGGGGCTGCTTTGACATACTCCAAGATCCGCAAGGCGGACTGTAGATGGCACTCCCTGGGTGCTTGCATGAATTGACTTACCTTGCCCACAGCATAGGAAATGTCGGGTCTGGTAACTGTGAGATATATGAGCTTACCAACTAGACGCCTGTACCACGTAGTATCTGAAAGAAGAGGCGAATCATCTGTCCAGGTTTTGTCTTCTCCAATAGCCATAGGGCATCGGGCAGGTTTGGCCCCAGTCAATCCTGCTTCTTTTAGAAGATCAAGGGCATACTTATGCTGGGAGAGGACCAAGGAGTTGGGCTTCCGAGAGATCTCGATCCTCAAAAAGTACTTCGGAGAACCCATATCTTTCGTGACCAGATATTGACGAAGATGCTGCTTTGTCAGGGCTACCCCTTCCTGGTCATCGCCAGTGAGAAGAATATCATCAACATACACAGCAAAAGCCACCAGTCCCGAGGGGGTTTTGCGAATAAATAGAGAGTGATCGGCAGAGCTGCGCGCAAAACCAACGGCCGCCACGATGCCGCTGAACTTGTCAAACCAAGCTCGAGGGCTCTGCTTGAGGCCATAGATTGCCTTCTGCAGTCGGCATACTCGTGTCTCCCCCTAAGCAACATACCCAGGAGGTTGCTCCATGTAGACGGACTCCTGAAGATCACCATAAAGGAAGACATTCTTTACATCCAGCTGAGAAATTGGCCAATCTTTATTGACCGCCACAGAGAGAAGGACTCGTATAGTGCTGAGACGAGCCACGGGAGAGGTGTCAAAATAATCAACCTCATAGGTCTGAGTAAAGCCTTTAGCAACAAGACGAGCCTTATAACGGTCCACAGTGCCATCTGGGCCAAATTTGACCACAAAGACCTAGCGACAGCCAACAACATCAGTACCGAAGGGAGGAGGAACAAGAGTCCAGGTACCCCGCTCTGTTAGGGTCGTCATTTCCTCATCCATGGCCATCTTCCAGTGAGGAATAGCAAGGGCCTCTTGGTAGGAACGAGGTGTGGCAGTGGCAGAGATAGCCAGCGCAAAGGCTCTGCGAGAAGAGGTAAGACGATCATATGAAACAACAGCAGTAAGGGGGTGTAGGGTACATGTCCGCACCCCTTTGCGAAGAGCTATAGGAAGATCCAGGTCAGCGGGTTCCTCGGCATACAGAGCATCCGTGGCAGAGAGAGCTGGCCCGGGAGAAGAGAGCGACGGCAGCGGAGATGAGGGAGACGGAGGTGGAGACAAAGTAGGGGTGGATATCGCAGTAGGAGGCGAGGGAACGAAGGGAATAACAGGAGAATCAGAGGCTGTGGGAAGAGAAGAGGAAGCTTGGGGAAGATAAGAGGAGTCGTCCGAGAAGTAGGAGGCATTCTCGAAGAAGGTAACGTCAGCGGAGACGAACTGCTTACGAAGAACTGGGTCAAAGCAACAGTAGCCTTTCTGAGTGGTGGAGTACCCCAGAAAGACACATTTGGTGGAGCGAGGGGAGAGTTTATCGCGGGTAACGGAGGGAGCATGCACGAAGGCCGTACAGCCAAATATACGTAGAGGGAGGGGGAAGGGTTCCTTGCCAGGATGGAGAATGGAGAATGGGGTTTGACCCTGGAGAACGGTGGATGGAATGCGATTGATGAGGAAACAGGAGATGAGAACGGCATAGCCCCAATAGGCACGAGGAACCTGCATCTGTGTCATCAGAGTGCGAGCGACATCAAGGAGGTGACGTTTTTTGCGTTCCGCCACACCATTTTGCTGTGAAGTATAGACACAGCTAGTTTGATGAATAATCTCATATTGTATACAGAAGGACGAAAAAGCATGACTGAGAAATTCTTGGGCGTTATCAGATCGAAAAACTTTTATAGAAACGTCAAACTGAGTTTTGATCATGAGATAGAAAGATGTCCATACAGAGAATAATTCGGAGCGATCTTTTAAAAGATACACTCACGTACAACGAGAGAAATCATCAATAAACGTGACAAAATATGAACTTCCCCGACCAACGGTAAGGGTAGGAGACGGACCCCAAACATCAGAGTGGATGAGATCAAACGGTTGGGAAGATCCACGAACTTGCTTTGGTGGGAAGGAGGAGCGGTGATGCTTGCCAAGCTGACAGGCCTCACAATTGAGGGGAGAACTTTGTGAAGGAAGATGGGGCAGAAGCTGACGAAGAAGACGCGGAGGAGCATGACCAAGGCGAAGATGTCATTGGAGTAGATTTGTGGATGTGGTGGAGAAGGCGGATAGAGCGGAAACGTTGTCGAGGAAGAATAAGCCGTCACTCTCAGTTCCAGTAGCAATCGTCCGCTGGGAGTCCGGATCCTGAAAAGAACAAGAAGTAGAAGTAAATGTGACGGAACACCGTAATTGCTTGCATAGAGAGGTAACAGATATTAAGTTGCACGGGAATTTGGGCACGTAGAGAGTATTTGCCAATTGAAGAGACGGAGTGACTTGAACCACTCCCGTCCCATGGACCGGGGATGGAGAGTCGTCAGCGAGAATAACTGGAAGCAACCGATCATGTGTTTCCAGGAGAGAAAAACACTGGGGAGAGCCGGTCATATGATTGGTAGCACCTGAGTGGATCAGTCATTTTCCTTGAGTAACGAAGTGGGCACTACCAGAAGACGTGACCACCGAGGCAGAAGGCTTCGAAGAAGAGGAGAAAGTAGAGATATCGAAGAGAGTCATAGGAGCAGAAATAGGTCGCGCGAACAGAGAGACGGGTCGCGCGAACTAATAAAGGAAGAGCGAGAGAACAAGAAACAGGCCGCGCGAACAGAGAACAGGTCGCGCGAACAGACAATCAGCGAACACAGCACGAACACAAGTAAGTTCGTGAGAACCAGAAGACCTCAGCGGACACAAAAAAAGGAAACCGCAAAGGACACAACCAAGAAGCAGACCAACGCAGGGAGAAGTCCGAGCGGTTAGAGAGAAGGCCGCACGAACAGAGAAGGAGCCGCGCGAATCAAGGAGATCGCGGGAAAAACAGAGGCATAGAAACTGCGAAAACAGGTCGCGGATAAAACTAGAGGCCGCGCGGTTAGGAAATAAGCCGAACGGATAGGAAGAAGAAGATCTGCAGCGGTCACGATGTCAAACACCAGCGGCTAGGAAAGCCACGACCAAACCGCAGAACCAAGCAGAGGGAAAGAAGTCGGCGGCTAGAAGACAGAGCGCTCGAACAGAAGTGGGGTTTGCTGGGAGGAGAAGGCCAAAACAGGTCGCGTCGACAGGGCGCGGCGACTAGAACAGGTCGCGAGAAAGAAGCAAGCAAACCGGCCACGAAAAACAGTTCGCGGGAACAGGGCACAAGCAAAAGAACCAAGCCGCGCGAACAAGGCACAAGACAGGGCGCGGCGACTAGAACAGGTCGCGAGAAAGAAGCAAGCAAACCGGCCGCGAAAAACAGGTCTCGGAAACAGGGCACTAGTAAAAGAACCAAGCCGCGCGAACAGGGCGCAAGCAAACAAACAAGCCGCGAAAACAGGTCACGAGAAGAAGAAACAAGTCGCGCGGTCAGAGAGGGGCACAAAATCAGGAGGAGAAAATCGAGTCCTCTGATACCATGTGAGAATCGAACTAAAACAAGCCGGAAACGGTTTAAACTGAAACTTTAATATCAGAAAAAGGTATCTATTACAAAGGTATGGCCTCCCTTATATAGAATGGAGGAGAAAAGAGAGAATAGAAATAAGAGATGTGGGACTAAAAAATTACATGACACAAGCGGACTGTACAGACACAAACCGCACAAGCCGCGCGGTTAGACATATGGGCTAACCGCTCGGCAACAGCCAGAGAGAGAGAGATCGCCATGTGAGACCGCCAGACCGCCCGGTCTCCAAGTCGTCAGTGACAAGCCGCTAGACCGCTTGGACCTCAGACAGCAGCACATAACAATCAACCCGCTGAAGGGAAACCGCCAGACCGCCCGGTCATCAACCCGCCAAGCCAGACCGCCAGACCGCCCGGTCACCACTTCAACACCCTCTGCCAAACTCCGCCTCCCAGTTCCTCCCCGTAGCATATTTCCGCCTCACAGATACTTCATGCTACAGATCTCTGCATTCCAGCCCTCTTCCAGCCCTCCCAGCTCCGCTGCCAAAGTACGCCCCGCAGCCCTTCATTCGTCGCATTTAACGTCTCCACCAAGCAACTCCCAACCCAAAACCGCCTTCATGTCCCTTCCTCGACTACAGGATGCCTCCAGCATACCCCCCCCCCCCCCTCACGCAGCCCTAATACTTGTAAGTCTTGTAGTTTTGGTTGCATTGTTACTTTATTGTGTGCAATGAGTGTTTGTATTGCTTAGTGAAACATAATATGTAATTGTTTGTTTGCCAATTAATCAATATAAATTGTTGGGTTTATTTGCTTGGTATTTTCGCTTGTGTGCTCCAACCGTAGAAGATAAAACTCGTTTACTTTCACCATAATTGCAAATTGTTGTAAAACTTTGCTAATTATTTAGGTTTGAAACCCAAAATGACATGTTATCGGGGGTTTTTAAGCCCGTAACGTTTTGAAAAAACGGTTGAAATTATTAAGATGCAAGCTAACCAAAACTCATCGGGTGGTGACCATACCCCAAAGTGTGGTCGATTGGCTTAATATATGGGATTCATATTGGTTTATCGGGAGACGAACGCAGAACCCTAAATGGTATGCCGCTCTTCTCTCTCGACATGGTATCAGAGGAGGTGTGTTCCTCGGCGTCGACCAGAAGGCTCGCCCGTGGGTTCTTTTCCTCGCCATTGTCGTACCCCGTGCTTCCTCCTTCGTCGTTTCTCTGCGCCGCTTGTTGTGGTATCTTTTCTCCGCCGTTTCTGTCGACGAATCTGTTCTGTCGGTCTGCTTCTTGCGGTCGCAATTGAAGGGGTTGTTACTCCAATTGTCCTGCTATGTTGGAGAGGCTGAAGCCACCGACGGTGTTGCTCCGTTTCCTGCTGTGTTGGAAAGGCTGAAGTCGGCGGAGATCTGCTATGTGTCTTGCTTGTTGCTCTCGTTGGAGTTGGGTATGCAATCAACATCTTGTTTTGCTCCATTTGTCTGGCATTTGCTTGTAGTTGTTTTCCTTCTTGGTGATTGTTCTTATGGAGGACAAATTGAAGGGTGTCAATCCCTCTGAAGGGGTGATAGATCAACCTAAACACTACAGTAGAGGAAGTTCTAACATGGACTTCAATCACGGGGTGACTCACATCAAACATGGGAGAAATTACCTCATGTGGGCTCAATCTATGCGGATATTCATTGGACATCATCGAAGACTTGGGTTTATCACTGGATCCAAGCCAGCCCCAAGCAAGCCTGACCCTCTATATGAGGAATGGGAAGGTGAGAACCTTAACGTGATAAATTACCTTATCAACTCTATGGAGCCCAAGAAATAAAATTACTTAAGAGTTCATCCGATCAAATACTATAAAATTAGCTATGCATATTTTTAAAAAAAACATTTTATAACTATGAAAAAGAAATTACAAGTGCATGAAAAGTAAATATATTCTAGGAATTGAACTTGCAAATATAAAAGGAAAAGTACAATAAAACTGCAGAAAAACTAAGATGGAAATGATTCAATCGAAGCATGGACTGGGCAGGGATCAACTTGGCAGTAGCTGGAATTTATCGGTGAAAATTTGGAAGTCACACCCCTAGGTCACGCCCGTGACATAGGACGTGTCTGCTACGAAACTGCCAACTTGAAAGTCAGGGAACGTTGGGAGAAAAACTGTTAAAAGTGAGTAACTCGGCGGATCACACCCTTAGGTCACGCTCATGACCTAGGGCGTGTCTTGACTGGGTCAGCAACGACGGCGAAACGGCAGATCTGGAGTCAATTCGGCGATTGCTGAAAATTTCACGCCCGCGACCAAGGGAGTGTAAGCTGAAATAGCACAGCGACATCAACTGCTTTTTTGAATGTTTTGTCAGGTTGAGTCACGCCCATGACTTGGATGTCACGCCCTCATGTCACGTCCGCGACATGGGGCATGTAACTTTAATTGACGTGACCGCGTGATCTGGAGCGCGGGAGGCGAGTCATGGTCATGACTATGGTCACTCCCCCAGGTCACTATCGTGACCTGGGGCGTGTACTTGCGATTTTTGCAGAAAAGCTCCAAAAATTCTCCTGATCATGTCTGTGAGCTCCAAAATTCTATTTGCAGCCCCAAATTACCTGAAAACACAGAAAAAAAAGTAAACTAGATCATTATTAAGATAAAAATGAATAAAAGGAAATTAATTATTACTAAAATACTATCGTAAAATATAGATAAATAATGTACTATCATTGCTCACGAGGAGTCTAAGGTGTGTAAGCTTCGGAAGGTCATCTATGATCTCAAATAAATCCCTCGCGCATTGTTTTACAAATTCATCCAGGTCATTTCAACCATTAGTTTCTCCAGAAGCAATGTTGATCACTCTCACTTTATATAAAAAACCAACCATGGCCTGGTCATTTTAGCTGTCTATATTGACGATATTCTTCTTATTGGAAATAACTCTTCTGAAATAGAGAAAACAAAGAAACATCTTCGTGATTATCTTGTTACCAAAGATATGGGACCTCCAAGATGCTTCTTAGGAATTGAAACCGCAAGATGCAATAATTTTGTAGTTCTTTCTCAATGTGATTACCCTAAACCCTGAAATAGAGAAAACAAAGAAACATCTTCGCGATTATCTTGTTACCAGAGATATGGGATCTCCAAGATGCTTCTTGGGAATTGAAACCGCAAGATGCAATAATTTCGTAGTTCTTTCTCAATGCATATGCCCTAAATCTACTCAATGAAGTCATTCACCTTGGAACAAAACCTGCTCGGAATCTCATGCTTGTGGATGCTGACAAACTTTGTGATGAGACATCTCTCCTACAGGATATTACTCGATACAAATGTCTGATTGGTAAACTCATCTATCTTGTAGAAAAGAGGTTCAAACTTTGTATATACTTCTTGAATGCAAAAAAATAAGTATGAGTACAAATATATGGAGAGAGGAGAGAAAGACCTAGCAATAAAAATAATGTGAAACTAAACAATAAATTCTAAATGGGTAATGTTAATGGGCCAATACATTATTTTCCCTATTATTCTCTAACACTCCCCTGCAAGCTAGAGTGTACAAGTCGTAGGCATCAAGCTTGGACAAGAACTGATACTAAAGAGGTCGTGGTAAGGACTTGGTGAGGATGTCAGCAACATGCTGAGCAGCAGGAACATGTGTTAACTCTATCTTCTTCAACGGAACTTTCTCCCGAATGAAATGACAGTTAAATTCAATATGTTGTCCGTTCATGAAAGACCGAATTCTTGGCAGTGTATATAGCAGCTTGACTGTCGCAAAATAAAGTGACAGGTGAGGAGAGCTTGACTCCTAGATCATCAAGGAGACCCTCAAGCCATGTGAGCTCAGACACAACTGCTGTCATTGATTGATACTCGGCTTCAGCAGATGACCGAGCAACCACGGACTGTTTCCTGCTCCTCCATGTAATAAGATGTCCTCCAAAGTAAGTGCATTATCCACTTGTAGAACGACGGTCATCCAAAGAGCCAGCATAATCTGCATCAGAGTATGCAATCAGAGATAAGGGAGACGAAGAGGGCTTGTACACAAGTCCTTGTCCAGGAGTAGTCTTCAAGTATCGAAGAATACGCTCGACTGCCTGAAGATGAGAGATACGTGATTCATGCATGAATCGAATGACAACCCCAACAGCAAATGATATATCAGGTCTAATAACAGTGAGATATATCAGCTTTCACACAAGACGACGATAATACTCTGGATTCGGAAGGAGCAAATTCGAGTCTGAGGTATGAGCACAAAGCTTGTGATTGATATTCATGGGAGTGTCAGCAGGCTTGCATCCATAATAGCACGCATCATGAAGTAAGTCAAGACAGTACTTTTTCTAAGATAACACAAAGTCCATCAGGTCTCTGAGCCACTTCTAGACCAAAAAAATATCGAAGGCTTCCCAGGTCCTTTGTTTGAAACATAGTTGTCAGATGCTGTTTGATCAACTGTATTCCTGAAAGATCGTCTCCTGTAATCAGAATATCATCCACATATATCAAAAGAATCACTATGTTTGTTGGATGATGACGAGTGAACAGAGAGAAGTCGACCGAACTCCGAGTGAACTCAACAGCACTCACGGTCTTACTAAATTTATCAAACCATGCCTGAGGAGGCTGTTTGAGACCATAAAGAGACTTCTTCAGACAACAGACTCCTCCGTGGTCTCAAACCCGAGAAGCTGCTGCATATAAACGGTCTCCTGTAAATCTTCATTAAGAAAAGCAATTTTGACATCTAGTTGGTGCAATGGCCAGTGGCGGTGAACAGCGAGGGAGATCAACACACGAACAGTGTTGAGTTTAGCGACTGGAGAAAAAATCTCATTATAATCCAGACCTTGTTGTTGAGTGAAACCGCGAGTGACTAGACGAGCCTTCAAACAGTGAATCGTCTCATCCAGACCCTGTTTGACAGCAAACACCCACTTACATTCCACACAAGTTTGTCCAGGAGGAAGCGGGACCAGATCCCAAGTGTGGTTTGCCCAAAGAGCAGACATTTACTCGTTCATAGCCACCCGCCACCCGGGACGTTGGAGAGCCTTCTGCACAGAATTAGGAGTGGTAATAGAGGAGAAAGAAAGAGCACTTTGTCGGAGTTCCGGAGAGAGGCGGTGTAAAGAGACATAGTTCGCCATCGAGTGAGCAGTGGAACATGTTGCCGGATCCACAGGCTGCAATACATCATTAGAGGAGGGCATCTCCCGTAGGGTAGTAGACGAAGAAGGACGTCGATTATACACACGGATGATAGGTGGTTTGGGTGGGATTGGTGTGGGAAGGAGGGGTGGGTTTGGTGTTATTGGCGTGGGAAGGAGAGGTGGAAGGTTTGAATGAACAGGGATAGCAGGCAGCGGAAGAGGTGGTGGAAGAGGAGAATCAGCTGGTCGAGAGTAATATGTCTGATCTTCGAGAAAGGTGACATCAGCAGAACAACCTTGCGATCCTTGGGAGAAAAGCAAACGTAGCCCTTCTGAGTCTGAGAGTAACCCACAAACATATATTTAGTGGCATGTGGAGCAAGTTTGTCAGTGGACGGGCCAAGATGATGAACAAAGCATGCGCAGTCAAACACGCGAGGGGTGATGGAAAACGGAGATTTGGAAGGAAAAAAAAGATTGAAGGGAACCGCAAAATTGAGAATAAATGAAGACATGCGGTTAATAAGAGTGCAGCCTGTAGAAACTACAAAATTCAAATACTATTTAGGAACATTCATTTGAACCATAAGAGAGTGCGTGACCTCAAGCAGGTGACGATTCTTGCATTCAACAACGCCATTTTGTTGGGGAGTATAGGCACATGAGGTTTGATGGATGATCTCAAACTCAGCACATAGGTGTGCAAAGGCATGACTAGTGTATTCACGGGCATTATCGGTGTGAAGTGTTTTAATTGTAGTGGAAAACTGGTTTCGAGTTTCAATGAAAAATGTACGGAATACACCAGGCAATTCAGAGCGGTCATGAAGGAGATATAGCCATCTCACCGGAGAGTAGTCATCTACAAATGTAACAAAGTAACGATATCCAAAAACACTAGCAATTTTGCAGGGTCCTCAAATATCTGTGTACTAGATCAAAGAGAGCAGGACTCCGAGTAGTATGTGGTGAGATCGTAGACCGATGATGTTTCCCATAGATACAGGACTCACACGTAAACTCTTGGAGGGAAACTTCAGGGAGAGATTTTTTGAGTATGTTCAGAGGAGCGTGACCAAGACGTCGATGTCAATCAACAGAGCTAATAGAGGACAACACCGTTGGAGGAGAGGGGTCAAGGATATAGATACCATTCGACAGATGCCCTTTTCCAATGATAGACTGCATCTAGTGATCCTGCACAACACACGAGTTGGAAGAAAAAATTACATCACAATCAAGATCAGTAGTGAGACGACCAATAGAGAGAAGGTTGAAAGAAGAGCCTGGAACATGAAGGGCAGAGCGAAGAGTAATGGAGGGAGTAATGTGAATGTCTGCCGCGCCAGAAACGAGAATGGTGTCCCCACTAGCAACAGTGATGAACTTGGGATGCATATAGTCCAAATATTGTGGTGGTTTCCGTGAGGAAATGTGGTGAGAGGCCCCGGAATCCAGAATCCAGGATGAGCTATGAGCAAGACAGGAAGTACCACCATCGAAAATAGACACCACAGAGCCAGGAGGACAACTGATCATCTTACAAGAAATAGTCCGCAGCAGTCACGGTAACAACACACCAGCGGCAAGAAAGGCCACGACTGGCGTGGTGAGAAACAGCCTGCAGTGGTCACGATCGGCGACTAAGAGACAGTCTGCAGCGAGAAAGCAGGAGGCAGCAAGGCTCTCGATGAAGAAACAGACCGCAGCAGTTACGAGTAGTGGCTAAGAGACAGTCTGAAGCGGTCACGGTGACAACGCACCAGCGGCAAGAAAAGCCACGATTAGCGCGGTAAGAAAACAAGCTCCCAGCGAAGAGAGGAGATACCGAGCAACAGAACACCAGCAGATAGAAGAGAGCCTGCGGCGGATAGAAATAATTCGCAGCGGTAAGAAGGCCGCCCTCAGCGACCAGGTAAAGCAGAACAACGGCAAAGCAGAGCCGCGAGTTGAGCACAAGCCCGAGACGCAGCGGAAAGAAGAGGTCCGCAGTAGTTAGAGGAACGGCGGCTAGAATACTGAGCTGGCAGCGACCAGAAGAAGAAGAGACCAGCAAACAGGCACTTAGACCGTGCGGTTAGGAGCACACCGCAACAAGAATTGTAACAACCCACAATAATATTAATAACAATAATAAAAATTAAAAAAAAAACCCTAACCGTCCCTCTTAAAACCGAGAACGAGCCAGCCCCAATTCTATTTCCCGTCTCCCGCAAGTCGCAACCCCGTCTCCCGCAAGCCGCAACCCCGTCTCCGCGAAAGCCGCGACTCGCCGCTCCCGATCTCGCCTTTGGCTGTCCCGATCCCCCTCCCCGTGCCCGGAAACCTCCTCATCTAGAGCTGGAGCCTCTTCCTCTTACTTCTGCCTCCCCGTCTTGCTCTCTCAGTCCTCCTAGAAGCCGGCAATCGCCCCCTTAAGGGCCGGCAGACCTTCCTCCTCCTGAAGCTGGCTGCAGCAGCTCTTCCTCCTTCCCCTCCAAGTGAAGGCAGTCTTCCATCCCTCTCCCACTGCGTTTTGGTCGGTGGTTTGCAAGGTCTCCTAGGGTTTTGCTCGGACCCTCCTCTCCTCGGATTTTTGCGATTTCAATCTCTTGGGGTAAGGAAACCCTCTTTCTCCCTCTTTTCAAATTTTTTTTATGTGGTTCTTAATGTTCGTTCTCCAACAATATTATTGGCGTCGATCAACTTGTGTTCGTCTTTCAATCGACTAACCCTTGTCGTATTTGTGTTTTTTCGGCGTCGTTCGTCGCTCTTTTTGGCAGTTCGTGAAGAAGCCCTCTCCGATCTAGGGTTTCCGTCACCCAAGCGTCGTTGAGTCCCCGATCCTTCGTGGTAACTCCTCTCCCCTTGTTCTCGAGGGAGGCAATTCTCTAAACAACCTCATATGTGCATCTTTGTAATTATTATAATGTCTGTGCAAGCGCAGAAAAATCCGTGTCATTTTGGTTGCGTGATCTTAAGCAGGTCGATCTAAGACTCCTAAGTTTTTGCTAGCACCGTCTAGCCGCCGCCATCTGTTCAACTTCACATGAAGGCAAGTAGAGAAATCTCTCTCGCTTGTAACATGAAATTTAATTATAATTACTCTTATATTATGAAATGTATACTGTTATCGATCGAGGGCGTGTGTTTATGACATGTCTAGATGTGTTAGGAATCTCCAAAACATGAATCCCCAATTCACTAATTGTCATAGGCAGACACTGAAAGGAGGTGTCGATTTGATGTGACGCTTTGAATCGAGCTCCCGCCGGACTGGTAACGGAAACCAATAAATGGCCACTGCAAGCACCGCGCTGATAAGCCTTGCAATTAAACTCATATTAGAATCTTGTACATCTAATTGAAAACTTTTCAGTGTTTACCGCTTATGACATTGCGTGATTAGAAACTAGGCAAACTCTGGGGTAGGCTAGAGTAAAGTTTAAGTATCAGTTACTTGTTGTTTTTTTCCTTTGTTTCCACTGCTTAACTAGCAGATTATTAACTTGCTTAATATTTGATTTTCATGTTCTAAGGCATTTTTCTTCTGTTTGGATTTTGCCTTATGATTCGTGACAGCACTGTCTGCTCCCTGAGCTGCTCTTCGTCCAGCTACCGCTTGCTCGGAGGTTCACTCTTTGTAGTAGTTACATCAGGTTCTATGTATTTGTTTTCTTTTTTCGTCAGATCTGTTATCATGCACTAGTTATTGTCAGACATTTTCTTTTGTATCGTGTACAACTGGTAGGATTTTTTATTGATGTACCAGATCACTTTATTTATGACATATTTATTACTGCGATCTATTACATTTACATTTTTCTTCAGCACTGTGTGTGATATTGATTTTATTATTAAAATACATGAGCATCAACCATTCTTTGAAGCTTCCGCATATATATATATAAACAACTAAATTTTACCAAAATAACTACTTTAAATCTAATATCATATTTCCATCTCCTGTCTAGCAGACATGGAAGTTACTTTTGTCCATGCTTGCGACATCACGACTCACCTGTAGCGCACTCTGATAAATGTTATCCGACGGGTCATGACAGTTGGTATCAGAACCAGGTTTGCTCCTAAAGATGAAGTATTTTGAAATTATCAAATATTTTGACAGTATTATATAAATATATGTGCATGCATCATTACTTCACTCATTTGTCATTATCTGTTGTTCGCGGCTGAAACACGCACACACTCACTCATAAACATGAGTAGTATGCACACGAATTTTAAGGGGTTATGGACAAACTTAACATTTATGTGCATATGAATTTCCATTAGTATTTACACCGCTTGCGAATATTAAATTGTATGGGCGGTTTAATATTTTCAAGTGCGTTTGCATTAGATTCATAATATGCATGACATGTTAAGTGATATGGGCGCTTAACATGACATGTGTATCCGTTCATGAACATTGTTACGAATGCATTCTAGACATAATTGCATTGCATGCATAACATAACTCATTGCACAAGTGTTAAGTTAAGAACAACAGATAATGATTGTACACACATGAAATTACAAATTTGTTTTGGCATTGCATGCGATTCATTGTTGGATTAGCATGAGCATTACCTAGAGTTGTCCAATGAAAATGTCGTAACTATTATATGATTTATGTATTCGACAGTACTAAAATACTAGAACCTTCTGTTTCTCGATTTTCTATGATTAGCTTGACAATTTTCTTACTCGGCTTTTTTATGTCTCCATCCAGATGGCTCCTAAGTGATCGCAGCGCAAGAAGGCTACCCCTTCTGCCGAGGAAGCTTCGGGAGACGCCACTGCCCAGCTACTACATGAGGCAGATTCTCGAACGTCTCACTCTTCTGGAAGAGGATCGCCAAACTCCTGATCCATCTCTTGGTTCCGGCAGCGCGGGGACAGTTGGAGCTGCTATCGCCACTGCTCTTGGTGCCACCTCTTTTGCATCTGGTTCTGGAACCGGCTCGCCTGCTGGCACCCTGGTGCCCCCGCTCGTGGATAATTCGACTCCCCCTCCTGTGACGATGACAAACACTCTGGGATTTAAAAAGCTAAAGTCGTCATCCTACAGCGGCGACCGTGACTATTTTGTCATCTATGAATGGCTCTCTCAGATAGAAAAGCATTTCGAGTATGATGGGGTTCCTGAAACTCAGAAGGTTCCCCTTACGGCCTATCAGCTGACCGAGGACGCGTACACTTGGTGGCTTCAGCGTCGCAGTCTTCCTAACTCTGTCACCTTGACCTGGGGGCAATTCAAGGATGCCCTTATGGAGAAGTTCCTCTCTTCGGTGGAGCGGGACAAGCTAGCTGAGAGGTTCTTGTCCTTTCAGCAGCCCGACAGGACAGTGAAAGAGTACGAGAAGGAGTTCTCTCGCATATCCCTCCTGGCCGTAGAGTTCGTGTCAGATGAGTCCAAGAAGATCAGTCGTTTCGTGAAGGGACTTCGACACGATTTTTGCCAGATGGTGGTGGCTCATGGTGCCACCACCTATGTTAAGACCGCGGGTGCTGCTTTGCAAGTGGAAGCTATTGAGCTTGATCGTTCTGCCAAGAAGATTCAGCATGGGTCTAGCAGCGCCGCAACCTCTGACCACAAGCGCAAGAGTGCTCCACCTCAGGAGCAAGGCCTCAGGTCCAGAGAGGAGTATGCCTTCTGCCACAGGGTGGGTCATGTCGCCTAGGTCTGTCGTTCCCTCCTGAAGAAGCAGAAGATAAACGTCCCTGCACATCAGCCCCAGATGACACTCGCCCCTGCCTCCACCATCTGTGCGTACTGCAAGAAGCCATGTCACATGCTGAAGGACTATCGCCGCAAGCAAAAAGCCTGTTATAGATGTGGATAAGTTGGACACCTCATACTCGACTGCCCCATGAAGGAAAGCCTGATTCCAGCTCAGCCTCTGCAAGTTGTTCCTGGAGCTCAGGATAAGGGTAAAGCGGTGTTGAACGTCATCTCTCAGGGTGAGGCGCTTGCATCTACCGGCGTTATCTCTGGTATGTATGTGTTGCTCTTAATTTTCTGCATTTGTTAATCCATCTGCCTTAGTAATGAGTAATCTTGGTATGCGTCAATGATTTCCATTTTTAGGGAGATTTATGGTCAAAAATAAGTGGATGCAGATTCTATTTTATTCTAGCGCATCTCACCCTTTCATCGCTCGTCATATTGTGGACCTTCATTGCTGGCCTACTTCGCCACTTGAGGTCCCGTATGAGATCTTTGTGCTCGATCATGTGCACTTTTCTAACAGCGGTATTCGCAATTGTCCAATCCTGCTTGGCGAATTACAAGTCTTCGCCGACCTCATAGTTCTGGAAATGTCAGAGTTCAATGTAATTTTAGGCATGAGTTGGTTGGTCGCATACAGAGCAAAGCTGGACTGTGTTGCAAAGCGGGTTAATCTCAGCATCGATGGCAAGGACTGCAGCGTTCATGTTCAAACCCGCAGCCACCTGAAGGTAATTTTTGTTGTGCGTGCCACCCGGCTGCTAGGTCAGGGTTGGTCTGCTTGTTTTGTTTGTGTCACTCTCAGATGTTGTCTCCCCTCAACTCGAGTCCATCCCGGTCACTGCTGAGTTTCCTGACGTATTCCCCGCTGAATTGCATGGGATGCCTCCTGATCGAGACGTAGAGTTCTCTATTGATGTAGAGGCCGGAACGCGCCCCATATCTAAAGCACCATACCGTATGGCAACGCGAGAACTGGAGGAGCTTAGATCGCAATTGGATGAATTTCTTGAGCGTGGGTACATTCGTCCCAGCTCTTCTCCTTGGGGAGCCCCCGTCCTCTTCGTTAAAAAGAAGGATGGATTCATGAGTCTGTGCATAGACTATCGGGAACTGAATAAGGTAACTGTCAAGAATAAGTATCCCCTCCCGCGCGTGGATGACCTATTTGATCAGCTTAAAGGCAGTACCGTCTTTTCCAAGATAGATCTCAGATCAGGTTACCATCAGTTGAAGATCAAGGAATCTGACATTCCCAGGACGGTCTTTCGGACTCGGTATTGACATTTTGAATTCTTTGTGATGTCTTTTGGCTTGACTAACGCACCTTCTGCTTTCATGGATATGATGAACCGTATCTTCCGTGAGTATCTGGATAAGTTCATCATCGTTTTCATTGATGATATTTTGGTCTTTTACAAGACTCATGAGGAGCATGCTGCCCATCTTAGACTCACTCTCTCCACCCTTCGTCAGCATCAACTCTATGCCAAGCTGGCGAAATGTGAGTTCTGGTTGAATCGTGTTGCTTTCTTGGCCACGTCATTTCAGGTGATGGACTTTCCGTTGATCCTGCTAAGATTTCCACAGTTATAGATCGGTAGCGACCTACCCCTACAGAAATCCGCAGTTTCCTTAGTTTGGCTGGCTATTACTGGCGTTTTGTCAAGGATTTCTCCTCTATTGTTGCTCCTCTAACAAATCTTACTCAAAAGCATGCCAGGTTCGAGTGGTCAAATCAGTGTGAGCAGGCCTTTTCTGAATTGAAGCAACGTTTGTGTTCAACGCCAGTTTTGGCTCTTCCGTCAGAGGGGTTAGACTTTTCAGTTTATATTGATGCTTCTGGAGTTGGCTTGGGCTATGTCCTGATGCAAGAGGATCGTGTTATCGCTTATGGGTCGAGGCAGTTGAAGACTCATGAACGCAACTACCACACTCATGATCTGGAGTTCGTTGCGGTGGTGTTTGCCTTGAAGCTTTGGCGTCATTATCTCTATGGCGTGAAATGTCACTTTTCACCGACCATCAGAGTTTGAAGTATATTTTCGTTCAGAAGGATCTAAACCTTCGTCAGAGGCGTTAGCTAGAATTCATAGCGGATTATGATTTGAAGCTCACGTATGTTCCTGGTAAAGCCAACTCAGTGGCAGATGCGTTGAGCCGACATGCTTCTGTTGTCGCTTGTGCACCCATGTCAGGTATTCTTGCAACCTTGATTGATGACCTCGATCGGATGGGCATATTCATCGCACCTGAGGGTCATGAAGAGGTTTCGAGTCTGTTATGGGTAAAGTAGGTGAAAGATTTGCAGCCATCTGATCCCGCACTCCAGCGCATCCTGAAAAGGGCTGAACTTGGAACTCTTCCAGATTTCTCCATCTCTGACGATGTTCTGCGTTTTCGAGGTCGCCTATGTATTCTCGATGTTCCTGAATTGTTTGGTAGCATTTGCCGAAAAGCTCATGAATCCCGCACATCTGGCCATCCAGAAAATAATAAGATGTATCATAACTTGAAGCAGGTCGTGTGGTGGCCGGTATGAAGAATTATATTGCTCATTTCGTCTCTCGTTGTCTGACGTGTCAGAAGGTGAAAGCTCAGCGTCAACGCCATGGTGGCCTTTTGCAGCCTCTGTCTATCCCTGGACGGAAGTGGGAAGACATCTTTATGGACTTCATCACGAGTTTGCCCCGCACCTCGAGGGGCATGACGCGGTTTGGGTCATAGTGGATCGCATGAATAAAGTGGCTCACTTCATCCCGTATAAGAAAGGTCATCCTACCGAGAAGATGGCTCGGATTTATGTTTCAGAAATTATTAGACTCCATGGGATTCCTCTGCGAATTTTATCTGATCGCGACTCGAGATTTGTATCGCACTTCTGGAAGGGCTTTCAGCAAGCTTTGTGCACCGAGCTCAGCCTGAGCACCGCTTATCATCCAACAACTGATGGCCAGACCGAAAAAGTTAATTAGATACTTGAAGACATACTTCAGTGTTATATTTTGGATTACAAAGGAGCTTGGGATGAGCACCTACCCTTGGTTGAATTCGCCTACAACAATAGCTATCAGAAGAGCCTCAAGATGGCCCCCTTCGAAGCATTGTGTGGGTGTCGTTGTAGGACCCCTCTCTATTAATCAGAAGTTGGTGAGAAAGTTATTTTGGGGCCTGAGTTACTTCAGGAAATGGAAGAAGCCACGAGAAAGACTCGTCTTCAGCTTAGTCGTGTCATCGAAAGATAGAGGAAGTATCCAAATCAGCATCGCCGTCCGTTAGAATTTGTCGTGGGTGATCAAGTATTCCTGAAGGTTTCCCCTTCCCCTGGAGTGAAGCAGGTTGGCCGTCATCATAAGCTTAGCCCGAGGTTCGTGGGACCGTATGCTATTTCAGAGCGTGTCGGAGGATCTGCTTATCGGCTGAAGCTACCTGTTTCTTTGGCCGGTGTTCACAATTTTTTTCATGTTAGCCAGCTTCGGAAGTACATTCGTGATTTTACCCACGTCATTGAAGAAGTTCTAGTGATTTCTGAAGCCAATCTTTCCTATCCGGTCGAGCCCAATAAGATCGTCGAGTATCAAAAACGCAAGTTTCGCAAGAGAACCATTCCTATGGTGAAGGTACTTTGGGTGCATGGCAAGTTTGAGGAGTACACTTGGGAACTCGAATCTGGCATGTGCAGCAAGTATCCGCAACTTTTCTCTTGATTTTGGTAAGTCTCTGCGCCCGACTTTCTTGTTATTTCGGTAATTTTCATATGTAGCTTCCAAGCGTTAATTTGCAAATGCGTGCTTGGAGTGTATGTCGTCCGAATCTTCGTTGTTTTGGCCCCATTCAGAGAATCCTCAAGAAAGTTTCGGGACGAAACTTCCTAAGTAGGGAAGAATGTAACAACCCACAATAATATAAATAACAATAATAACAATAATAATAATAATAAAACCTTAACTGTCCCTTTTAAAATCGAGAACGAGACAACCCCCATTCTATTTCCCGTCTCCCGTAAGTCGCAGCACCGTCTCCGCGAAAGTCGCGACTCACCGCTCCCGATCTCGCCTCTGGTTGTCCCGATCCCCCCTCCCTATGGCCGGAAACCTCCTCCTCCAGGGTCAGCGCCTCTTCCTTTTGCTTCTGCCTCCCTGTCTTGCTCACCCAGTCCTCCTAGGAGCCGGCAATCGCCACCTTAAGGGCCGGCAGACCTTCCTCCTCCTAGAGCCGGCTACAGCAGCTCTTCCTCCTTCCCCTCCAAGTGAAGACAGCCCTTCATACCTCTCCCACTGCGTTTTGGTCGGTGGTTTGTAAAGGGGTCTCCTAGGGTTTTGCTCGGACCCTCCTCTCCTCAGATTTTTTAGTCTGATTTCGATATATTGGGGTAAGGAAACCCTCTTTCTCCCTCTTTTCAGAATTTATTTTATGTGTTGTTAATGTTCGTTCTCCAACAATATTATTGGCGTCGATCAACTTGTGTTCGGCTTTCAATCGACTAACTCTTGTCGTATTTGTGTTTTTCTGACGCCATTCGTCACTCTTTTTGGCGGTTCGTGAAGAAGCCCTCTCTGATTTAGGGTTTCTGTCACCCAAGAGCCGCCGAGTCCCCGATCCTTTGTGGTAACTCCCCTCCCCTTGCTCTCGAGAGAGGTAATTCTCTAAACAACCCCATATGTGATTCTTTGTAATTATTATAATGTCTGTGCAAACGCAGAAAAATCCGTGTCATTTTGGTTGCGTGATCTTAAGCATGTCGATCTAAGACTCCTAAGTTTTTGCTAGCACCGTCTAGCCGCCGCCATCCGTTCAGCTTCACCTGAAGGCAAGTAGAGAAATCTCTCTCTCTTACAACGTGAAATTTAATTATAATTACTCTTATATTATGAAATGTATACTCTTATAGATCGGGGTCGTGTGTTTATGACCTATTTAGGTGTTAGGAATCTCCAAAACATGAATCCTCAATTCACTAATTTTCATAGGCAGACATTGAAAGGAGGTGTCGATTTGATGTGACGCTTTGAATCGAGCTCCCGCCGGACTGGTAACAGAAACCAATAAATGGTCACTACAAGCACCGCGCTGATAAGCCTTGCAATTAAACTCATATTAGAATCTTGTACATCAAATTGAAAACTTGTCATTGTTAACCGCTTGTGACATTGCGTGATTGGAAACTAGGCAAACTCCAGGGTAGGCTATAGTAAAGTCTAAGCATCAATTACTTGTTGTTTTCTTCCTTTGTTTCCACTGTTTAATTATCAGATTATTAACTTGTTTACTATTTGATTTTCATGTTCTGAGGTATTTTCCTTCTGTTTGGATTTTACCTTTGGGTTCGTGACAGCGTCGTCTGCTCCTTGAGCTGCTCTTCATCCAACTACCGCTTGCTCGGAGGTTTACTCTTTTGTAGTGGTTTACATCGGGTTCTACGTATTTGTTTTCTTTTACCGTCAGATCTGTTATCATATACTAGTTATTGTCTGTCATTTTCTTTTGTATCGTGGACAATTGCTAGGATTTTTTATTGATGTACCAGATCACTTTATTTATGACATGTTTACTACTGCGGTCTATTACATTTACATTTTTCTTCAGTACTGTGTGTGACATTGATTTTATTATTAAAATGCATGCGTGTCAACCCTTCTTTGAAGCTTCCGCATATATATATAAAAAACAACAAAATTTTTCCAAAATAACTACTTTAAATCTAATATTATATTTCCAGCTCCTACCTAGCAGACATGGAAGTTACTTTTGTCCATATCTGCGGCAACACGACCTGCCCGTAGCGCACTCTGATAAATGTTATCTGACGGGTCGTGATAAGAATAGCAGAGTAAATAGGCCGCAGGCAGTCCGCGCGAATAACCAAGTCGAGCAGAGACGACATAGTACTGGGAAGACGGTAAGGGAATAGCAGCAAGGCAGTTCGGTCGACAAGAAGACCCTACAAAAGAAGCCGGAGCGACACGGAGACCGCGCGGCAAGAAACTAGGCCGCAGCGAGAAAATATCCTTGCGACAAGGAGCCCGCGCGACAAGAAGCGAGGCCACAGCGGGAAAGAGGTCGGCACGGCAAGAAGAAAGAGAAGGCCACAGCGGATAGAACCAGATCGCAGCGGGAAGGAGAAGGCCGCTCCGGATAGAACAAGAGTCCAGACGGTTAGATTTTAACCGCAGGAAAGAAGCAATCCGCGGCAAGCAGAGACCCACTCCCGGGAAGAATGGAAGCCGCGGGGGGAAAAAATCAGCCCGCAGCGGTTAAAAAACTAACCACACAGCAGGGGGGCTTACTAGTCAGAGAGGAAGGCTATAAAAATGAGCGTAGAGGGGAAAGAAGAGGTGGATCCACGGAAGAGAGGAAAGAGACGTTTAGAAAGGAGGAAACCGCAGAAGCAATGTGATCAAGCAGAAGCACAAGCCGAGCGGTTAAAAAACGGAGAAGACGCAAGGGTGCGGTCAGGCCGACACAGAAGCCGCCCGGGTAACCGGAAGACTGGGCGGTTAGAAAAAAACTGGTCGGACTGTATCCTCTGATACCATGTAGAAAAGAGGTTCAAACCTTGTATATACTTCTTTAATGCAAAAAAAAGTATGAGTACAAATATACAGGAGAGAGGAGAGAAAGACCCAGCAATACAAATAATATGGAACTAAACACTAAATTCTACATAGGTCATGTTAATGGGCCAATATATTATTTTCCCTAGTATTCTCTAACATATCTTACTGTAACTAGACCTAACATCTCTTATGTTATAGGGAGGATCAGTCAATTCATCCAGACCCCTAGAGAATGTCACCTGCAAGATGCTTTAAAAATATTAGAAGGATCTCCAAGAAAAAGGACTGTTGTTTTAAAAAAATTACACATTAAAGCATACTGTGATGCAAGCTATTTAAATGATAAAGGAGATTGAAAATCCACTTCTAAATCCACTTCTAAATTATGCACTTACGTTTGGAAAAGCAAGAAACAAGCAGTAGTGTCCAGGTCAAGTGTCAAAGTTGAATACAGAAGTATGAATCAGACTACTTGTGAGTTGAAGTGGTTGAGATTACTTCTAAAACACTTAGGAGAAATTTACGATTATCCTCTATAAATGTTTTGTGATCATAAAGTTGTTGTCTACATATCTAAAAATGCAGTGTTTCATGAAAGGACAAGTCATAATGAAGTTGATTGACACTTCACGGAGAAAAAATTATAAAAAACAAATATGCACTTTGTTTGTTCATTCAGACAAAGAGTTGGTCAACGTCTTCAACAAACCAGTTTCTTTCGCTTTTTCGGATATTTGTGTGAAGTTGAGAATGATCGATATATATACTTCAGTTTGAGGGGCGTGTTAAAGCCCAAGATTCAAAACCCCAAAAAGGCCCATTGTACATTTTATCTTTCTTGTATTTAATCCCGCAATTCCAAACGTAAATTCTTTCTCTTCCTCTACTCTATATAAAGAGGGGAACATTTAATTGAAATATTTCAAATTCTTTCTCTTCCACATTGATGATTAGATCTTCATTTGTGACCACAATAGAGAATACATTTAACAAGAGCTCCATCTTAGCATTACAAGAATCAAAAGCGAATACATTTAACAAGAGATTTATCTTAGCATTAAAAGAATCAAAAGCAAGAATTAAACTGAATACAATGAAGGTGAGCAGACTGTTCCCTTCCCAAGGGAACATGAAGATCTAAACATAAATGATAAATATAAGAAAGCAAAAGATAGGGATTAACATTTCCTTCCATAATAATTTGTTTACTCTCACTTTAGTTATTCTTCACATGTGGAAGATGAGAGGAATGAATCAGGCTCTTATGTGGTGGGACAACAGGCCTCATTAGGTATCACATGTGCCCATACTACTTATAGTCTAACAATCAAACCATAAAAGGAAATAAATTACATGAAATCAATACAACCATGGCACCAGACTAATAATGTAGCAGATGTGAGATAAATGACAGCTGCCACTGAAATCAAAGCAAAAAATATAATAAATGCTATAATGATTTAAGCTGCAAATTGACAAGTGAGGAAATAGTATAAATTCTCTGAAAAGATGTGAAATGAAAGCTGGGAAAATTTTGCTATAAGGTTGGGTAAGTAGAAAAGGTGATAGAATTTTAGCTCTTAAATTGGTCATAGGAAAGAAACTATTAATGTGATCAGTGACTACACGTCACGAGTAGGATTAAGTGAAGCTATTAAAGTGCAATTTTGGAAAGACTTACATGATTTAGTAAGAGAAATCTTACAAAAAAGAAGATTTCTATTGGAGGAGACTTAAATGGACATATAGGAAAGGAATATCTAGCTAACACAGCCGTTCATGGAGAATATGGATATGGGAAAAGGAATGAAGAATGACGAATCATTTTAGACTTTGTTACAACACATGAGCTAATTGTATCAAATAAATTTTCATAAAGAGGGAAGAACATTTAATTACATTTAAAGGCGGACCAAATATGTCACAAATTGATTATTTTATGACTCGCAAAATGGATAAAATGATTTGTAAGGATTGTAAAGTCATACCAGAAAAAGTTTGAGAACACAACATTGGTTAGTGGTGTTAGATTTACAAATTAAATATAATAAATTTAAGACAAAAACAAAAATTTTGCAAAACATTTGGTGGTGAAACTTGAAGATGGAAAAGCAGCTTGTTTTTAAGATAGCAGTTATAGAACAAGTAGTTGATGACCCTTATGTTGATCATAATGTCTCATGGGAAGTTATGTTTTCACATTTAAAGATAAGTGGAAAGAACGTACTTGGAGTACCAAAAGGTCGTGCGCCCCCAAATAAAGAATTTTGATGGTGGAAAGAGTAAGTGCAAAACAAAGTGAGGGGAAAGGGGGTAAGCAAGAAATCATTCTACGCTTACAGGAATGATGAAAACTTAGTCAGGTATAAAGTCGTCAAAAAAGAAGTTAAACAGAAAGTAAATAAAGGAAGAAGTCAAGCTTATAAAAAATTTTATATGCGACTAGATACCAAAAATGGAGAGCATGACATATATAAAATTGTTCGAGCTAGAGAAAGGAAGACAAGAGATTTAAGTCAAGTAAAATGCATAAAGGATGAGACAGATATAGTTTTGACGGATGATGTGGATATTAAAAAGCGATGAAAAAAATACTTTTATCAACTCTATAATAAAACAAAAGACAATAAATTAAACTTAAAAAAGTTAAGCAAATCAGAGGAATATAAGAACATAACGCTTTATCGAAAAATTCAAGTATCAGAGGAAAATGATGCTCTAAATAAGATGAAAAATGCAAAGACAGTTGAGTCAGACGATATACCCATCAAAATATGGAAATGTCTAGGAAATGAAAAAAATTTGTGACTTACAAGTTTTTTCAATAAGATACTGAAGTCATAGAGGATGTCAGACCAATGAAGAGAGTATCATGGTACCTTTGAATAAGAATAAAAGAGATACAAAATTGTGTTAATTATAGAGAAATTAAATTGATGAGTCATACCATGAAACTATGGGAACGAGTAATAGAAAGAAGAGTAAGACGGAAGACTAACATCTCGGAGAATCAATTTGGATTCATGCCAGGGCGGTCGACCATGGAAGCTATACATCTCTTAGGGAGACTTATTGACAACTATTGAGAAAGCAAACAAGATTTGCATATGCTATTTATTGATCTTGAGAAGGTTTATGATAGAGTTCCAAGAGAGATCTTATAGAGAGTCTTAGAAAAAAAAATGTAAATGTATTTTAGATGAGCTCACCAGATATATCCAACAAGCAATACCTTGGTGTTTATTTTTTGCGGATGATATCGTTTTGGTTGATGAGACGCGCGAGGCTGTAAACGTGAAACTTGAATCTTGGCGAGATACTTTAGAAAAGAAGGGTTTTAGGTTGAGTAGGGCAAAGACAGAGTACATGGAGCTTAAATTTAGCAGTACAAGAAGGACGGATGACTTCGTTATTAAGTTGGGTGATCAAGATATTTCCCGTAGTGAGTGTTTTAAATATCTTGGATCGATAGTTCAAAAAGATGGAGGTATTGATAAAAATGTGGCACATAGAATCCAAGCGGGTTGGTTGAAGTAGAGAGGCGCATCAGAGATCTTATGTGATCGTAAAGTACCACTAAAACTTAAGGGCAAGTTTTACCATACTGCAATTAGACCCAAGATGCTCTATGGCTCTGAGTGCTGGGAAGAGAATTGTGTACATGAGCAAAAATGGGAGTTGTGGAGATGAGAATACTTAGGGGGATGTGTGAACACAAGATACTGGATAAAATTAGGAATGAATGGGGATAAGACAGGAGTAGCACCAATTGCAGAGAAGATGCGAGAAGCTCAACTAAGATGGTTTGGACACGTACAAAGGAGGCCATTAGAGGCACCTGTTAGGCGTTGTGAGAGTCTAGTCACTAGGCATGTTAAACGAGGGAGGGGTAGACTAATAAAGACTATGAAACTATAAGGAAAGTCATGATGTGTTTAGGCATTAGTGAGATTATGACAAAAGATAGGGCACAATGGCGACAAAGGATCCATATAGCCAACCCCACTATAGTGGGATAAAGGCTTGAGTGTTGTTGTTGTTGGAGTTTCAATAATACTAGCCAACATTTGTTGTAATCATAAGTAGCTAAAGCATGTGTGGTTTTAGTACTACAATGTGTTAGAATAAACTCTGTATACCTCCACGTGCCCTGCATGGAACAGATCAAATGCTCCATCTATGTAAATAATACGAGAATCTGGACTTGGACCCTGCAGGAAAAAAATGAATAATCATTAAGATTATAGCCACTCTGGATAATCATTAATATTAGAAATCATAACTTAAAAAATTCTTCTATAAGCAATTGAAAGAAGTTATCAGGAAAACACTCAACAGATGGAATTAGTTTCAGTTGAAATGCTCAATTTATTTTCTTAATTGAATACAATAAGTCTCAGTCTACTATATATGAGTGAGGAGTAACTAGGAAGAATACATAAATTACTGAAATAATGAATGCTAACACCCCCTCCCCCACCTCAAGTTCGGTGTGTAATGTTGATCATACCCAACTTAGCAATAATCCTCCCAAAATCATACGCAATCCTTTCGTGAGAATATCTGTCTATTGTTGTTCAGTTGGAACGAAGGGAGAGTTGTAATAAGTCAAGTCTTTATATTTCTTTATATCCCACTGTGGGGGTATTTTGGACCTTGTGTATTTTTCTCCCTACTCATATATATGGATGAGTAGTGGTTTTGATGCAATTAATCAATTCTCGGTTTTGTTTCCACTTGGTATCAGAGCTGGAAGAAAAAACCTAATCCCGTGACTTTCGTTCCACCGCCCGCAACTCGCCGTCCATCTCGCGTCCGCCTCTCCACCGCCCACTGCATGTTTGAAGTTCGTTCCATGGTGAGTCGCGGCCTTCTCGTCGGCGGTTGCACACGTTGAAGGAGACTGCCACCTCTCCTAATGATTTGTGCCTTGTTACCGTCGTCGGTCCATGATGTTGCATGTCTCTCTTCTGTCGACCAAGTGCCACTGTGACTTCACCGGCCTTCGTTTGATGTGACTTCGTCGGATTCGCCGCTTACATCCTGTATCCTTTTCTTCCTCCAGATTCAAATCAGATTCTGATCCTTGTCGAAGCTGTCGTCGATTCTGATCCAGATCTGTATCCTCATCGTGCCTGAATCCGCTGTGTTCTTCGCCGGTTCTTGTTGAAGTTGTTGACGCCCATCTTCGACACAGATGCTAGATCAGAACATTCAATCTCTCAGATTTCTTTATGTCGATGTCGTCGTCGATGCCTTGTTGATTGTTGTTGTTGTGTCGTCTCTGATTTTCTGCTGACGTGTTGCTCCCAGTCTTCGCCGGGTGTGCCAATGCTACAAATGGATGACCCGCCGCAGACTTATTCTTATTTGGCTCCTGCTGGACGTGGTTATGGTAGTGGTCAGGGTCCCAGCCGTAGAGGAACTCACTGGGGGTGTTCTTGTGGCCTGATACTGCATGTACAACCAAGGTCTATGATGCCCCTCCATATCCTCCTTCCGGACAGTTCTCCATCCAGGAATTGGATGTTCTTCGTCGCCTGCTTCATTCCCAGTCTGCCTCCACTTCATTTTCCATTGCAGCTTCACCCACTGTGCACACTGCGACTATTGCTCCCACTACATGGATCATTGATTCAGGTGTCACTGATCATATGACTGGATCTTCCTCAGGTTTTGTCTCCTACACACCTTTATCCGGCAAAGATAAGGTTATCTCCGCTAATGGCGCCTTGTCCTCCATTGCGGGCAAAGGACGTGTCAAGTGCTCGCCAGCTATCTCTCTTTCCTCCGTTCTTCATGTCCCCTCTTTTCCCCGCAATTTACTTTCTATCAGCAACATTACTAAATCTCTTAACTGCTCTGTAACATTCTTTCTTAACTCTTGTGTTTTTCAGGAATTGGGTACGAAGCAGACAAATGGCAGTGGTAGGAACCATGGTGTCTTGTACTATCTGGATACCCAACCTCCATCTCGAGCTCTCACATCGACCACTCTCACTGATGCTGATGTCCGACGATGGCATTTGTGCCTCGGACATCCTTCTCCCATTTATCTTTCCAAACTGTTTCCATCTTTCTCACCGTTCATTAAAAATTTGTCATGTGATGTTTGTGCTACGTCAAAACATGTTCGGCACACCTCTGTGCATTTATCTTCTCCTACTGACACTCCTTTTTCTACTATACACTCTGACGTTTGGGTTCCTTCCCTTATGGTTTCTTTATCTGTTTTTTGATGGTTTGTTATCTTCATTGACTGTTTTTCAAGAACCACTTGATTCAGACACAATTTGATGGCAAAGTTTGCGTTCTTCGTTGTGACAATGGAGGGGAATACGATGATTGTGGTCAGTTTGGCTCCTACCACTCCAATCATGGTATCTTACATCAAACCACATGTGTTCACACCTCTACACAAACTGGGGTTGCTGAGCGGAAGAATCGTCATCTTCTTGATGTAGCACGTTGTCTTCTTCACTCTATACATCTTCTCAAATCCTATTGGGGTGATGTTGTCCTCACTGCCTCTCATCTTATCAATCTTCTTCCCTCCCGTGTTTTAGACTATGCTACTCTCATCGTTCGCCTCTCTTTTATGTTGGTTGTCCATAACTCTCATCTTCCACCTCATGTCTTTGGGTGTGTATGTTTTGTGCATGTTCATCAGCCTCATAGGGAAAAACTTGACCCTCGGGCTTAACGTTGCGTCTTTATTGGTTATTCCGCCACTACGAAAGGATATCGGTGTTACCACCCTCCTTCCAGGCATTTCTTCTGTACCATGGATGTTACTTTTCGGGAGAAAGAACCTTATTATCCAATTCCGACTCACTCTCTTTGTCAGGGGGAGTTGGGTGACTCATGTGTTCCTCCTACTCTTCCTCTTCCTTTTATTCCTCCTCTCATTCCCGCTCAGTCATCTACCCTCGTTCTTACGATTCAAATACCTCGGTCTTCTCCCATCCAAGTTCCTGTTCCTCAGATTCCTACTTTCAACTCTCCTTTTTCGCATGTATACCACCGTCGTCAACCGGGGAAACAGGCAGCTAGTGCTCCACCTCTACCAGTGTCCACTTCAGGCTCAGATTCCACTGATGATCCTCTTACTTTGCTGAAAGGTAAAGATGCAAGTACTCAACACTCTATTTCCAATCATGTTGCTTATCATCATCTTACCCCGACCCATCAGGCTTTATTTCTGCATAATCTTTGGTTTCCATTCCCAAGATGTGGAAGGAAGCATTGGGGGTACCGGTTTGGACACAGGCTATGAAGGAAGAAATGTCAGCCTTGGACAAAAATCATACATGGGACGTCTCTTCCCTTCCCCCCGAAAAGAAAGCTATTAGATCCCAGTGGGTATTCTCTTTTAAACATAATCAGGATGGTAAGATTGAACGATACAAGGCTCGGTTAGTAGCTCGAGGATACACTTAAACTCAAGAAGTGGACTATCAGGAGACGTTTGCTCCAGTGGCAAAGATGGACTCTATACGGGTTATTCTATCATGTGTTGCTTGCTTAGGATGAGATCTTCATCAACTGGATGTTAAAAATATTTTTCTACATGGTGAACAGGATGAGGAAGTGTACATGAAATTTCGCCCTGGATTTGTAAAATAGGGAGCAGGTCTTGTCTGTCGCCTGAGAAAGTCCCAATATGGGCTGAAACAGTCTCTCAGGGCATGGTTTGGCAGATTTCTCAAGACAATGATCAAATTTGGTTACAAACAGAGACAATCTGATCACACCATGTTCGCCCACAAAAACGACCAAAAGATTGTGATCCTTATTGTTTATGTGGATGATATTGTGATTACAGGCAATGACACTGAGGAGATTAGTAACCTTAAGGCTCTTCTATCTGCTGAGTTTGAGGTGAAAGACTTAGGAAGATTACGGTACTTCCTGGGTATTGAGGTGACCCGGTCAAATCAAAATATATTTATCTCTCAACGGAAATATATCCTGGATCTTTTAAAAGAGACTAGAATGTTAGGTTATGTCCCGACAAACACTCTTATGGAGGAGAATCACAGGATAGATGAGGGAGGTGATGGAGATCGCACGAATACTTCAAGCTATCAAAGATTGGTTGGCAGACTCATATATATATCTCACACCTGTCCTGACATTGCTTACGTTGTTGGTATCTTGAGTAGATATATGCATGCTCCGAGGATCAAACATCAAGAGGCAACATATCGCGTATTGCGATACCTGAAGAAGGCTCCTGGTCGTGGTCTTTTGTTCTCTCAGAATAATCACTTGAAGATTGAAGTCTTCATCGATGCTGATTGGGTTGGATGTTGTGATCACAGGAAATCTACTACCGGCTACTGTACCTTTGTTGGAGGAAATTTGGTGGCATGGAGGAGTAAGAAGCAGAATGTGGTTGCTAGATCTAGTGTTGAGGCTGAGTATCATGCAATGTCTCAAGGTCTATGTGAGGGTCTTTGGGTGCAACCATGCTACATGACCTAGGGATCCGAAAGAATAGCCTTATCTCCCTATACTGTGATAATAAGGCTGCAATCAGCATAGCTCGTAACCGCATTCAGCATGATAGGACTAAACATGTTGAAGTAGATCGACACTTTATCAAAGACCATTTGGATAAAGAAAATGCGGTCACTCCGTTCGTTCAGTCCAAAGACCAACTTGTCGATGTGTTCACCAAGAGTTTGGGATGCGATATTTTTGCTGATGATATTCAGAAACTTGGAATGACAAATATCTTTTGTTCGACTTGTCGAGTTGTAATAAGTCAAGTCTTTATATTTCTTTATATCCCACTGTGGGGGTATTTTGTACCTTGTGTATTTTTCTCCCTACTCATATATGTATGGATGAGTAGTGGTTTAGATGCAACTAATCAATTCTCGGTTTTGTTTCCACCGGGAGTGCATACAATTCCCCTCACTATATTTACTTTAATGAAGTGTTTGTCAACCTCAATGTATTCGGTGCGATCGTGTTGAACAGAATTATGAGAATTGCTAATGGAACTTAGATTAATCATTCAGTACAACAGTGTTTGTCAAATTCAATGTTGTTCATATAATATGCATGCATGTCGGACTCATGTAAAGTACAGGGCAACTAATCACAAATTGAACTTAGATCAATCATTCTTAATGTTAATATTATTTGCATAGGTCACAACCAACGATGGTAGGAACACCGAAAATAAATTGAGCTACAAAAAAATGAGCTTCACAAAAGCTTAGCTTAGAATAACCAGAAATGAGCCCCAAAAAAGAGTTTGATAAAGCTAATACTAAGAATGGAACAACATCCAACTTAGAGTTAATTGGTTAACGAGTATAAACTGTGTTAAACATTCCTTAGATTATCTAACAACAAAGACATAGCTACAAACAATTTCAGATGTTTGTGATGTGAAACCATATAGGTATCGTCATAGTTAAGAAAGAAGTTTGGTATGTATAGAATCTTTGCATTAACTCATACTATGCATAACCTTCATAAGTAATTTTGTTTACTCCTACTGATCGGCAGCACTGTCATATATATTTATGGATCCTCTCTTATGATCAACAACAACAACACTCAAGCCTTTATCCCACTATAGTGGGGTCGGCTATATGGATCCTTTGTCGCCATTGTGTCTTATCTTCTGTCATAATCTCACTAATGTCTAAGTACATCATGTCTTTCTTTATAGTTTCATTCCAAGTCTTTATTGGTCTACACCTCCCTCGTCTAACATGCCTACTGACTAGACTCTCACAACGCCTAACAGGTGCCTCTAATGGTTTCCTTTGTAAGTGTCCAAACCATCTTAGACGAGCTTCTCGCATCTTCTCTGAAATTGGTGCTACTCCTGTCATATCCCTGATACTTTCATTCCTAATTTTATTCAATCTCGTGTGTCCACACATCCACCTAAGCATTCTCATCTCCGCAACTCCCATTTTTTGCCCATGTACACAATTCACTGCCCAACACTCAGAACCATAGAGCATCGTGGGTCTAATTGCAGTACGGAAAAACTTGCCCTTAAGTTTTAGTGGTACTTTACGATCACATAAATCCCTGACGCGCCTCTCCACTTCAACCAACACGCTTGGATTCTATGGCCAATTGTTCCTATGATTACAGATCATGAATTTGTTACGGGCACCACGAGTGGCTACGTGGACCCGAACAGGCCTGCAGACCATACACTCATACCTACTCTCCGCGGACCCACCCGGGGCTACCGGGATAAACCCAGTGGATGGTTGTTGGAGCGTGGTTACGAACACGAGCCCCCTTTGATAAGAATACTTAGAATCCTCTCATGTGAAAGCCCACCTGCAGCTCAGCTGCTGATGAGGGGCAGCGTTAAGGCCTTATCAAGGAGGTCGGGGGGTTTGAAACCCCGCCTCAACAACCTACTGTTGTTGAGAACATGGATGGGTTGGGGTGCCTCCTGGCTCTGCAGGCCTGTTGGCGGAGAACCATTGCGCGGGTGCGGGAGCGGGATTAAGCACGGAGTCCCCGATTCCGTGCACGGTCCCAACATAAAAGGTTCACTTTTATGTTACGGGCACCATGAGTGGCTACGTGACCCGAACAGGCCTGCATACCATACACCCACACCTACTCTTTGCAGGCCCACCTGGGGCTTCCGGATAAACCCAGCGGCCGGTTGTTGGAGCGCGATTTCAAACCCGCACCCACTTAGATAAGAATACTTAGAAGCAAAGCTCATCACCAACTGAGTTGCAGGCATGTTCGGGTCCACGTAGCCACTCGTGGTGCCGTACCAGAATCATGCATAAATACAAGGAAGTAAATAATGTCATAGATAATGCACCAAGAATAAATAAGAAATCAATTTGTCAATCATTAAGTTCAATTTTATGACTAAAGATAGGGCACAATGGTGACAAAGGATCCATATAGCCGACCCCGCTATAGTGGGATAAAGGCTTGAGTGTTGTTGTAATTCGCTTTAAGAGGATAACAGTAAATACAAAGCTGGTAAATTACCTTTCCATTTGAGAATTGAACTATACGCCGTGACGTGGGTAAAAAATGTGATACACGAGTTCCTCCATGGGGAGATTTTCCATCATCAAATCTAGGACTATGCCCATGGCTGAACTGTCTTTGCAAGGAAGAATGGGTGTGACGATCTCCACTAGATCTTTCTCGCACACAAAGTAGCATACGGCCTGATGAAACAAAATGACACAACCAAGATAAATTTCTTATAAACACAGTATAAGTGTAAAATAGAGTACAAAAAACTCTGTTTGAAATTTAACTATGAATCATAACGAATGTTGAAGTAATCAATTACATGTCTTGCATCTTCAAGTTGGAGGCAGAAATAAATATAGCTTAAACAAAAAACAATACAAAATTAAACTGAAACAAGCATTTAGTTCATTTTCAGCTTGGTTTGGTATGTATGTTAAATGGCATAAGCCAATTGGTTCGATCTAAATTAAAAATCAGACTTCAAGATATCATCTAAACCGAGTCAAAAGTAACAACAATATAAATGCTGCATGGTTCATTTTCAGTTTGGTTTGGTATGTATGTTAGATGGCATAAAACAATTGGTTCGATTTAAATAAAATTGGGGCTTCGAGATACCGTCAAAAACCAAGTCAAAAAGAACTAAAATATAAATGCTATATGAGCTATATAATATTATAAAGGGAATTGTGAGATGAACAGAACTTTCTCGACTACCGCGCGCATAACTTTAAATTCCAATTTTGCCCTTCACCATTGCGTTAAACATCTTCTTTTGTTGTGTCATAGCCGCGGCAAAATCGCTTGGCCACCGGCGACCCCGCCATTCTCCTTAATGTTCCAGGACAGCCTCTGCAATCTCTCATACGGTAGTTTCTTCTCCCGCATAGTCGACTTTCTCAGATCTCTAAAGACAACCTCTAAAAGTTCTCCAACTGTTGCAACTTTCTCTGCTCCGTCTTCTGATTTCCACTACTTCTTAATCATCTTCTTGGACCTAAACTCTTTGAAGGTATCGGCGATTGCTTAAATTTAAGATCAGCACATCCAGCTTTATTTTATTTCTCTCGAGGTCTCACATACCAAATGCACCACCATTGTTTTTAATTATTGTTTCCTCATATTCTCAGTGACGCAAGGTAGGTTGTAAGAGGTGTGTTCACACTGATTCAAGCCTATGTGAGCGGTGCCAGGTTAACACAAACAAACTTTAACTATATGATGTGTGTATGATTGAACTCATTCTGAAATCAAATAGAGTAGTAAAATTTAAACAGACAACGCAACCAAACACAACATATGCAAAAAATTTGTGTGAGCAATCAGGCAGGTTTTCTGATGGCGCGCAACGTCCGACATAGGTGTATTCCCGCAGGAGGCAGTGATCCGCTACCCAGTCGAACAATTCGAGACTGTGGTTGCGTCCAGATGGTCGATCCAAGTCGATTTCATATATTACTTTTTATATTTTAAGTCGTACTTGACGCCCGATCAGTCCAAACAGTATGAGTCGTCTGATTCGGGTGCTTATGTTGGTTTTACGGTTATGCAGCAGTTATGATTTTTAGGATTAAATATATCGGTAGGCGGTTCAAGGGGGGTCATGGAAAGTTTTGCAGTTTCGCAAAAACCGTCGGGTGCATTCTCCAGGTGCAACCCCGGAGTGATCTCCTTGGTGCGACGCCAAGGCTGCCCCTTCCCTCCTCAACCGCCGGACCACTGTAAAGCCACCACCTCCCCTCCCAAGTCCTCCCATAGCATCTTCTACGACCCTCACCGCTATTCCTTCCCCCACCCGTCAACCCGCTCCCCCCCCCAGTCCACACTCTTGCTGCCCCCCCCCCCCCGCCCTTTCAATCCCCCCTCGTCAACACAATCCTCCATCCCACGGCAGTCATATAAAGGATGCTACTACTGCCTACCAGTGAACCCAACCCCATCCTCCCCTCTTCAACCGAACTCCTCACCCATTCCTCTGCCGCCAGCCCAAATCCCCCCCCCCCACCATGAACACACTACAGCCACCCTCATTCCCTAACAACCATCACATAGCCCACCCAAATCTTCACCAGTCCAAAACTCCATTTCCGACATCTTCCCCGCTTGTTATGGCCTTGGATGCCCTTCAACAATTATCATTGTTGTCATCTGCATGTGTGAATTGTGGTATGAAGCTTTATTCACTATTGTTTTTATTTTGGCACCCGACTTGTAGTGGATATTTATTTTATTTGTCGTTAGTATTTACGATTGTTCGATTTGCATGGTTCATTCCGGGTGCACTTGAATTAATTGTGCCACATTCATTTTGTGAACATGTATTGTTTTCTTTAATTAATTACAGTTCTATTTTTTAGTGGACCGCTCTCAACACTAGCATTATACTTCATCGCATATAGGATTGCATTAGAGCGTCCACCCCGAGTCAACCTACCACTGCATCAATTTGGTATTAAAGCCCTAGGTTAGGGGTCACTTGCATGTTACGTAGTGGTAGAGATTATCATCAGTCCATGTCAAATCACAATCACACTGACGATAGGACTGTCAGTTCACAGTCGGACATGACGTCACTGAGTTTCAAAGACTTATTCTCGATCGATTTAATTGGATGGAAGCCCAATTTGAAACCCTTAGAGGCGATATCGCTAGGGTTAGCACAAGGGTTGATCAATTAGAGCCTCTAGAAGTCGAGTGACTCCTCCCCCTGACGAGAGGCCTTACAAGGATCCTCGAGACGCTACACCCCCTCCTGAGAGACATGGTAGAGGCATCCCTCGCTGAGACCCCCCTCCTTCTGCGAGAGGGAATTTTCATCGTGTTTATGAGTATCGGCAAGATCCAGGGAGGAATCATCGTTCTCCTGATGTGCCACGTCCACCACCCCCACATGGTTGTAAAAATTGAGCCCCTCCTGCACGATACAACTATGACTTTGACGATCAGTACGGTGACTACTGTGAGCCACGCTGCGGGATGACTCCAGAGGAGGATAATATCACCCGGCGTATCCGCATCGACGCACCCTCCTCCGACGGTCACCTGGACCAGAAGGCATTTAGTGATTGATTTATGGACATGGACCACTATTTCGACTGGTTTGAGATGAGTGACGAGAGGGGTATACGGTTTGCTAAAATGAAATTGATCGGTCAAGCAAAAATCTATTGGTCCAGTTTGGAGAGGTCACTTGAGCGGGACGGCTATTACCTCATCACCCAATGGGACGAGAAGAAGTAGCACTTGAAAGATAAATACCTCTCAGCTTTGTATCATGATCAGCTCTTAAATCAGCTTTATGCGTTGTGTTAAAAGGGGGGTCTGGCCCATCTTGGGAAACCCGGGGAAGAAAGCTCACAGCCCGACTACAGTCGGTGCACTTCAACCAAATCTCTTGGGGCCCACATCTTGGGGAAATCCCGGGAAGGTTGTTGAGGCTCGGGCTTGATCCCGGGACCTCCTTTATCAAAGCTCCCACGCACTTTGAGGAAGCTCAATTTGATCTTTGTTGTGGTGGACAATTTTTCTAAAATAGCTCATTTTATCCCTTGTCGAAAGACTGCTGACGCCCCTCACGTGGTCGTGCTTTTCTTTAGAGAGGTATTTAAGTAGCATGGGCTTCCCACTTCCATAGTCTTTGATTGCAACGTGTGTTTTATGAGTTATTTTTAGAAGACATTATGGAAGAAGACTGGTACAACTCTAAAGTTTTTCTCTGCCTACCACCCACAGACAGATAGATAAACTGAGGTTATCAACCGTAGCCAAATTTGCATATAATAGTTTTGTCAATAGAACAACAGGTTTGTGTCCATTCCATATCATGTTAGGGTATGAGCCTAGGAAACTTATTGACTTAATGGATATTCCACTCGAGTCCAAACCCAGTGAGTCAGCAGAGCCTTTTATCCAGCATGTGCATGCACTAATAATGATTATTATAAAGATCGAGCAGACCAGCACAGGTAGGAACAAATCTTTGAGGCGAGAGAACAAGTGTTGATTCACATTCGACCTGAGAGGTCCTGTAAGGACCAGCAAAGAAATTAAGCGCTCACCGAATAGGCTCTTATACAGTCGTGTTGCGGATTGGTATAAAAGCATATGAAATTGACATCTCATCATGGTATGGGAATCAGCTGAGTATTCAATATAGAGGATCTGACTCCTTACTACGAGGAGCGCATATATGTGGACCCTTTCTCCATACCTCTGTCTGAGCCTTCACCACATATTGCCCCTACCAGTCCCTTCCAGTTGCCACCTGAGGAGTTTCTCCATGAGGATCGCATTGCACCATCGATAGTTTCACTGATCCAGCAATCAGACGGAGATACATTGCAGCAAGAGTCATTTACGTCTACAAACGACATACTTCAAATCAACAATCACGACTTCTGCACCACGGGCGGACGAGATAATGTAGGTTATCTTGTACGTTGGAGCGGTCGGTCTCTACATGATGCTACATGGATTTCTTCAGAGGAGCTCGAGAGACCAAGGTTGTCAAGATCTCAATTTTGCTCGTAAGATCGGACAATACGAGCTTTACGGGAAAAACGAGTCACGAGCTATGCTGGATCGGGCTCCCTGCAGAAACGCCAAGATTGTCGTTTATGATCGTAGGATCGTGCGATCCTACGATCATATTCGATCCTAGCGTTTTAATCGGACCTGAAAATGATTCGATCCTGTGCATTATTTCTTCCCAATCCCGCATTCTAGGTCATCCCCGATCCCGTCGCAGTCGGTGCTCCCGCAGCAGGCGCTCCCGCCGTCGTCGCAGCAGGTGCTCCCGCCGTCATCGCAGCAGGTGCTCCCGTCGTCATCGCAGCAGGTGCTCCCGTCATGGTGCTTACGTCGTCGTAGCAGGTGCTTTGCTCCCGTCATCGCAGCAGGTGCTTCTTCTTCTTCTCTGTGTCTTCTTCTGCTTCTTCTTATTCTTCGTCTGCTTCTTCTTCTTCTGTGTCTTTATATATATATATATATTGCTTTATGATTATTGATCTTTAAATTAGATTTTTTTTTAAAATTTTGTATAGTAAGTAAGATCTTACTGTTTCGTGTCGATCCCACGTTTTACGATCTTACCACTGCGGACCGATCTTAGGTAAGATCTCGATCTTGACAACATTGCGAGAGACTCACGTTACGGCTACACAGTGAATACGACCGTCAACACTCATCGGAGTTGAGTGCTTTCAAGCCAGGGGGAGTTGATGGCACGCAAAGTCCGACACAGGTGTATTCCCGGGGAAGGCGGTGATCCGCGTCCTAGTCAGACGATCTGACTCTGTAGTTGCATTCGGATGGTCGATCCGAGTCGATTTCATATATTACTTTTTATGTTTTGAGTTGTACTTGACGACCGATCGGCCCAAACGATACGAGTCGTCCAATTTGGGAGCTTATGTTGGTCTTACGGTTATGTGTTGGGAAAAACACTATTAATTTAACTTAACAAATTATTCTTAAGTGATTTTTACTCCTTATTCATGATATATAGGCGGTTCAAGGGGGGTCGTCGATGGTTTTGCAGTTTTGCAGAAACCGCCGATCGTGCGTTCTCCAGGTGCGACTCTTTGAGTGATCTCCTTAATGCGACGCCAAGGCCGCCCCTTCCCTCCACCACGGTCAAACCACTATAAGGCCACCACCTCCCCCCCCCCCTCTGAGTCCTCCCATAGCCTCTTCTACAACCCGCGTTGTTATTCCTTCCCCCACCCGTCGGCCCGCTCCCCCCCCCACAATCCGCACTCTCGTTGTTTTCCCCCTCCCTTTTGATCCCCCTCGTCAACACAATCCCCCTGCAGCAATCATATAACGTACACTACTACTGCCTACCAGTGAACCCTACCCTATCCGCCCCTATTCAACCGAACCCCTCACCCATTCCTTCGCTGCCAGCCCAAATCCCCCTCCCCCACCATGAACTCCCTATAGCCACCCTCTTTCCCCTAACAGACACCACATAGCCCGCCCAAGCCTCCACCAGTCCAGAACTCCACTTCTGGCATCTTCTCTACTTGCTACGACATTGGATGCCCTCCAACAACCGTCATTGTCGCGGGCCTGCACGTGTGAATTGCGGTATGAAGCTTTATTCGTTATTGTTGTTTATTTTGGCACCCGGCCTGTAGTGAATGTTTATTTTATTTGTTGTTAGTATCTACGATTGTTCGATTTGCAGGATTTATTCTGCGCGCGCTTGAACTAATTGGGTTTTGTTCGTATTGTGAACATGTCTTGCTTTCTTTAATTAAAGTTTTGGGAACGCTTATGTCGTTGTTACTCTTTAAAATAATTAATTACAATTGTATTTTTGAGTTGACCGCTCTCTACAATGGCATGATACTTCATCGCATATAGGAATGCATTTAGAGCGTCCACCCGAGTCGACCTACCACTGCATCATTTTCCTTCGCACGAAGTGCTTTCAACTACAACCTTCACTCACAAATTATTATAAGAAAACAAAAAATGAACAAGTGCACAAGCAAATTAACACGTCTTACACATATGATATGAATCCAATATTCAATAAAAGTATGAATCAATACAAAATACTCACTAGCAACGGGGACTGATACAGTTGTAAACGTGAATCCAAGCGGCGGTAACGACTGCAATTGCTATCTTTTGACAAGGTGGAGGTTTGTAGCAGGTCAGAGGCTTGGATGGTGGTAGTAGAGGTTAACGACTAGAGTAATGGTATGGAGAAAAGGTTTTGGTGGCCAAAGCTGGAAGTGCCAGTTGGGATTTTAGTCGGATCAAGGGCTATGAGTTCACGAGAGGAAATTAGTGGAGGTTGCGGTGTTGTATTGCGACAGGTGTGGGTGATGCATCGTGATTTGAGCAGAGGTTGGAGATGTGTGTGTTGCAACTGAGTTTGGAGAGTGAGGGGCAGGATGATGAGCGTACAATAGGGACGTCGATTGGAATTAGGGCTGGAGTGAGGAGTTTTGCAGTTTGTCATGGACTGCAACAAGTGGTGAGGTGGGAGAAATGCTTTTGATTGCTGTAAAGGAAGGAGGAAAGCTTGTGGTTATGCGGTTTACAATAGAAATGTAGATTGACAGGAAGGTTTTGCGGGACGTGTGGTTCAAAGGGGAAGGGAACGCTCGGTTTAGCGGTTACAGTGGAGAAACTGTGGGATAAGGGCTACGGGAGTGGGAACGAAAATGAAGACTGAAATAATTAACCGAGACGTCGCACCCCGGGTTCTCGAAGTATCACCAAGGTTAGAATGATGGCTGTGGAATCTCTCACAAGGCAAACAATACCTCAAAATGGCAGCCCTCACCATATTTATAGAGAAAAAGGGGGGCTAGGGCACCCGTCGTGAATAACTATGATTGGTCTCTACGCCTGATGCCCAAGTAACACTAAAAATGTCCAAAATAAATAAAAAACAAAATACATAGAAAATGTAGAAACGGCGCTTCAGACGCGCACGTGGTGTCGGATCGACAGTCAGATCAACGCCTCTTGCGCAGTACACATGCGGGCCTCGTCGAGTGTTGGCCCAAAGTCCCACAACAATCTTGCGGCCGATCCTCATAAACTCCCCCGGACTAAAAAACATATGAATGAAAATGATCGTACTGACGTCAAAGATTGGGGGCAAATCTATCAAGCTCCGACGTCGAAATCCAAGTGTCGTCAAAGGTAGGGTGACCAGTCCAATTCACTAGATAACGGCAGGATGGGCCGTTTGGGGTGTTCCACAATATCAGAAATGCTCTCAACTCTCGTATCAGTGGATCCAAAGGAACCTGTACAATCATAAGGGATGTGGGCAATCACGTAGGTGCTCATTCAAGCTATAGAGAATGGGTTAGGATGTAAGTGGGAGGGTGTTGGAGATGGCTCAAGTATGGGTCCATATGCTCGAGAGGCACAAAGTTGAGTGTTAAATCATTTGTATTGAATACGGGATGAAAACCCATATCATCTGGGAGGTCAATTTTGTAGGCGTTTGTTCCAAATTTCTTTATAATCCTATAAGAACTCATTCGCTTAGGATGTAGCTTTTTAGCGGCACCTTTTGGGAGCCCCTCCATGTAAATTCTGACCATGACCTACTTACCCACCTGACAATGGTGCGCACGTCTATGCTTGTCTGCCTGTTTCTTATATAATTCATAAATGCGGGCAATTTTCTTCCGAATCAATTCATGCAGTTCATGTATATGATGGATGAATGATTCAGCAAACTCACTAGGGCGTGACGCAAAGGGAACCAAGGCAAGGTCAATAGGCTTCCTAAACTCATATCCTAACACTATATGAAATGGACTCGTGCTAGTAGACCTATTGACGGAGCTATTGTACGCGAACTCAGTTATGGACAACACAAAATTCCAAACCGACGAGTGTTCGCAAATCCGTAGGTGTTCATCCAAGCTGGTTAGGGTATGGAGCAGGCTGTAAGTGGGAGGGTAGTGGAGGTGGCTCAAGGTAAGGGTCCATGTGCTCGAGAGACTCAAAGTAGAGTATCAAATCTTTCGTACTTAATACAGGTTGAATACTCATATCTGTCGGGAGGTCAATCTCATAGGCATTTCTTCCAATTTTCTTTATAATCCTATAAGGACTCGTTCATTTAGGATGTATCTTTTAGTGACCCCTTTTGGGAGCCTCTCTATGAGAATTCGGACCATGACCTGCTCTCCCACTTAAAAATGTTGCTCATGCATGTTCTTGCATGTCCGTATCTTTTATAATTCAATACTGCTAGCAATTTCCTTCTGAATCAATTCATGCAATTCGTGTATATGATAGATGGACTAAACGAACTTACTAGGATGTGACGCTAAAGGAACCGAGGCAAGATTAATCGGCTTCCTAGACTCATATCCTAACACTATATGAAATGGACTCATTGTATTGACCTATTGACAGAACTATTGTACGCAAATTCAACTTTAGACAACATAAAATCCAAAATCGACGGGTGCTCGCCAACTAAACACCGCAGTAAATTTCAGAAACTCCGGTTTACGAATTGTCCGGTCGTCAGTCTATGCGTGAGAAGCTGTAGAAAAATTCAAGATCATACATGTCTTATGTCATAATGTCTTCCAAAAATAACTCATGAATCGCATGTCACGGTCGAACACTATGGACTTGGTAAATCATGTAAAAAAAAGATATCTCTCATGAAGAGGGCCGTTATACGGGTCGCATCTGCGGTCTTGCGACAGACAATAAAATGGGTCATCTTTGAGAATCAGTCTACCATCACAAAAATGGAATCATACTTCCTCAAAGTGTGAGGAGGAAGGCTTGGTACGAAATCTGATGTGGAGCAGAGAAGAGGACTTGTAGTGGATGACGAGTTTGGGCCCGTTCGGGGCCAATTGACGACTTTTCATATATGGCGTGCCCGGATCGACGATCGGACTCGCAGATGCGTTCGGATTCGCGTTGCGAATCAATTTCATATATAAGTTTATTATATTTGAATTTATTTTGATGTATTTGGGTGGCCCCACCTCCGGCCAATCATAATCGTTGATGGGGGATGCTCTAATCCTTGTTTTATTATAAATAGAGGTGATATGGGGCTGATCTAAGCATTGCAGATTTTGGAGTCTTCTTTCCGGATTCCCGCGATCCCGCCACGTTGCCGACTCCGTGGAACCCTAAATGACGACTCCTAGGTGGTTTTCTCTCCCCTTAAGGTATACCCTAACACTAAGCCTTATTTTCCCTCCTCCAAACCCCCTTTCAGCCGCCAAAATCAGCCCCAAAACAAGTCCCCGTTGCCTGTCCAGAAAACTTGTTTTCTATTCAACGTCACTGTTCAAAAATTAAAATCCCTATTCCTCCCTGATAGTTTTATCTCCCATGAAAAGATGTCTGAACTCCTCCAAGGGATTTCCCCCGCCGCCTACTTCTTTCCCCCATCCTGAAGCCCAACCCCCCCCGGCCGACTACCCCTCCCCTTCCTCTACCACCACCGCCCCCCTACCAGGCCCGCAAAACCCTAACCACCCCTCAAATTCTCACCCCCAAGTCGCCTCCCCGCTTGTGGCCGCACAACCCTAGCCGCAACCCTCCTTTCACGTGGATCTACTTCCAAACAACCCTAAAATTCTAGATCAGTCCAAATCTAGAGTTTTAGCGCCCTGATCTGTTATTTCCGCCACCCGTTCATCATCCCCTCACCCGGATCCGATCCCAAAATATCGGATCTATCCTTCCCGCCCGGATCTCCCTCCTAATGACTGGATCTATCCATTTCCGGCCCGATCTCCCCACTTTCCGTCGAGGACAGCCATCGTCATCATCGTTACGCCTCCGGTCCCACATTTGATCGCCACTCTACTCATCCGGCTCCGGAATCTTCATTGTTTTGGTCAGACCACTATTTAGTGAGTATTATTGTATTGGATTATTATTTTTCAGCATTTATTTATCGGATTGGACATCATATTTGTTTGGATATATCGTATGATAGTAGTTTGTTAGATAAATATTGTGATTTGCAGGGTTTATTCGCCGCGCACTCTTACTTTGTCCATCCATGCGGAGGAAAGCCTAAGTTTGTCTCACTTAATTAAATTATTTTGCCTTGTCTTGAATTAACTGCATGGGACATTTAAATTCAATATCTAATTTGTGATTTAATCCGTCGGGCTTTGCATAGCATGTAGAGTTAGGTCGCAAATTTCCCTCCTCCTATAGATTCGTCTTGCGTCAAAATCTATATTGATATCAACCCAAGAATGGCACGGGACTGGAAGGAGTGTATAAAGTTTAGTGTTCTGTTTTGAACCATTTGTATTCTGTCAGGTGCTGCAGTGACGCACAACTCTTGTCACATCCTACTTCAAAGTGGACCAACAAAAACGGTCCTCAGCCAATGCAATTGTCTTGTCTCTGTCGAAGTGGTTTGCAGCGCCACTCGTGTGCAATTCCCAAATTAGAAAGTCCCGAAAGGACGTCCAGGGAATGAAGAGACGAGACCCATGATATAAATATCTCTCGATGATATTGAACCCCTCAGCATACTCAAGAGAATCCCTTATCAGTCCCGAGTAAATCTGATTGAAGTCTGTGCAGGTGGGGGTACTCCCTAAGTAGTCGATCAAAACTAGTCGTGTTAGTGCTCAACGTGTGGAGTAGGGTGATACAACGACTAAGGGCATCAGTAGGCTTGTTTTCAACACTCACGCGGTGTTTGAGAGAAAATTCTGCAAGTACTCGACCCACTTGATATGTTGATACCCAAATTTTCGTTGTGAATCAAGATAGCACAGAGTCTGATTATCGGAATACAGGACGAAATACCATAGGAGGAGATAGTATCTCCAATACCGAAACAACTGCACTATTGCGTAAAACTCTTTATCATAATTTGAGTGTTTTTATCGGGCTAATTCAGCTTTTGACTAAAGTAAAAAACTGGATGATCTATCTGGCTCAAGACTCCGCCAATGCCAACTTCAAATGTGTTGCAGACTACCTCAAATACCTTAGACAAATTGATCAATCTCATAACAAGTTTTGTTGTCAACTTCTTGATCTCTACGAAAACTCGAGTGGCGGCCTCCATCCACTGGTATTCTCCCTTCCGCAGTCAACTCGTGAAGGGGAATCACGACGATGGTAAAGCCCTGGACAAACCTCTTCCAGAAGATGTCTATTCTGTGGAAACTACGGGACTCAATGATAGTGGTAGTAATAGGCCACTCACGAATGGAACAGACTTTGTCTAGGTCAACAGACAAGTCGGACGCTGATATGATAAACCTGAGAAAGTGCATGGAATCAGTCAAGAATGAACACTTCTTTTAGTTCACATATAGCTTCTCCTTTCGAAAAATCTCGAATAAGAGCCTGATGGTTCAGATGGTGAGTGATTTGTAAATCAAAAATTTTAGAATGAAATTATTATAGGTTGTATTCCCCCCACCCTATAAATAAGGGCAAGTTTTACCGTGCTGCAATTAGACAAGCGATTTTCTATGGTTCTGAGTGTTGGGCGGTGAATTGTGTACATGAGAAAAAATGGAAGTTGCAGAGATGAGAATGTTTAGGTGGATGTGTGGAAACACGAGACTGGATAAACTATGAATGAATGTATCAGGGATAAGACAGGAGTAGCACCAAATGCTGAGAAGATGCGAGAAGCTCGACTAAGATGGTTTGGACACGTACAAAGGAGATCATTAGAGTCACATGTTAGACATTGTGGGAGTCTAGTCATTAGGAATGTTAAACGAGGGAGGGGTAGACCAATAAAGACTTGGAATGAAACTGTAAGGCAAGACACGATGTACTTAGGCATTAGTGAGACTATGACAAGATAGAGCACAATGGAGACAAAGGATCCATACAGCCGATCCCACTATAGTGGACAATTGATTGTTCATTTTCACGGTTCATTTAGCATGGTATCAGGGCCCTAGCACTCTCGTCTCCAGCTTGCGCCCGTCTTTCCGCGCATCATTCCCCTGCCGTCACTCTCCTGCTCGCCTCTAGCCATTCACCCTCTCTCGCGCGCGCGCTGCGTGCCCCTCACTACAGTGTTGATCGTCGCTCGACAGACCCGTCGGCCGATCGGTGTTGGACGCACGGAATGATTCTTCGGCGGCCTTTCGGCGATTCGATTGACTCCAAACTTTAAAAAAAGTTTTGTTTTGGCCCTCCAATCCTCCACCTCAATTTTCTCACGAATCCAACGGTTGGATGCTTCCCGATCTCAGTTCTCGTGATTCCTTTGTTCAGGAAGAGGATGTCTCCTAACTCTGCAGTTATGTTTTATCTCCCTTCCGTTCTTTAAAGGGGTGTTCATCTCTACTCCTCACCATCCTATTGGCGGAGTTTGGCCATCATTTGCCCTTATGTCGGACGTTGATTTTGGAGCTCAGTGAATCCTACTGGATCTACTCAGGCTGGTCAAGATCACCACTACTCTCAGATTACAGCAATCTGACTTGATGAAACCAACTATTTTTCTTGGTCCGCTCCATTACTCTAGTCTTAAAGAGTCGTCGCCTCTTTGGCTATATCAATGGCACCGCCGCCACTCCTGCTACGACCTACTTCTTGGTCTCAATGGGAGTTGGAAAACTCCCTTATCATAACATGGCTCACTAATTCCATGCAGAAATTTTTTGCAAGAAATTACCTTTTCCTAGATACTGTTGCGTAGATATGGAAGCATGCTGAGTCTACCTATTCCCGCAAGGAGTATGCGACTCAGATCTACCAACTTCGACACAAGATTTTTCTTCTCTGACAAGGCAACCGTCCTCCTTCTGCCTAATACCTTGAGTTTACCGAGCTATATCAGGAGTACGACCATTTTGACTCTCTTGATATGGTTTGCAATGAGGATGTGGTCATGCTGAGGAGCCACGAGGATCGTAATCACATCTTTGAGTTTCTGCATGGGTTGCACAGAGAATTTAATCAGAATACTGTCCAGATTTTGGAACGCATTCATATTCCCTCGCTTCCTGAAGTTTACAACATTGTCCATCAGGAGTTTGACCACAAGCAGTCCTGGAATATTACCACCCTTCTGAAAGGATCCGCTTTAGTGGCCTATCAGACAAACTTTGGAGGTCATGTTTCTTGTGATTTCAAGCCTAACCCTACAGATAAAGATCATCTCGCTTGAGATTATTGTGGAAAGCTTCATCATACTCTGGAGACATGCTTCAACCTTCATGGCTTTCCTCCTCTCAGGGGTGATCGTTCTTTACATAGTGGTCACGGTCGTGGTCAAACTCCGGGGCGACCCTATCAGTCTGCTCATCTGACCGAGATTCTAGAGGGTTGTCCCCCTCAATCATCCTCCTCCTCTATTGAAGAGAGGCAGGCTCTTCATCACTTGATGTGTTTCCTTGCTGCTGAGCCTACTACTGTATTTATGTCATCCTCTGCTTTTTCCCACACGGGTACTTTAGGTGCCCACTCTACTACTATTACTACTACTACTTAGTGGATTATCGATTCTAGTGTCGCTGATAACATGACCGGTTCGACTTCAGGTTTCGTGTCCTATACTCCTTTTTCAGGCAGAGATAAAGTGAGCATTGTCGATGGCTCACTCTCCTCCATTGCTAGGAAAGGCTTCATCCCTTGTTCTTCTCACACTTAATATTAGTGCTTCATGTTCCGAATTTTTCCCATAGTCAACTTTCTGCTAGTCATTTGACCACTTTTCCTCAATGCTCAGTTACCTTCTTTTTTCCCATTGTGTCTTTCAAGATCTGAAGACGGAGAAGTTAATTGGCTTTGGCAGCATGCAGAATGACATGTACGTGTTTGACTCCTATGATGGGGCTACCTCTCTGCAAGCTCTCCACTCTTCGCAGACCTCCACCTTGCTTACCTGGCACGGTCGGCTTAGACATCCCTCCATTGCGACAATACAACATTTATTTCCTATTTTTATTCTACATGTTTTAAAAAATTTGGTTGTGATGTGTGTATTGTTGTCAAACATCATCGTATTTTTGTTCCACATGTCTCTTTACCTAGTAAAACACCTTTTCAAATTGTCCATATTGATATTTGGGGGTCCTGCCCAGTTGCTTCTATTTTTTGATGTTATTGATTTATTACTTTTATCGACTGTTTTTCTTAGACACCTGAGTTTATTTGATAAAAAATAAGCACGAAGTGTTTTTTTGCCTTTCAAAATTTCATAAAATGGTTTTGACTCAATTCTCTGCTACTATAAAAAATCCTCGTATTGATAATGATCGGGAATATGTCAACGGTCCCTTTGCTCACTACCTTGCCGATCATGGCATCCTCCACCAAACATCATGTTTTCACTCCCCGTCTCAAAATGGGGTTGCTGAACGAAAAACCGCCACCTCTTAGAGGTTGCTCAATGTTTACTCTTCACTATGAACATCCTTAAATTCTATTAGGGTGATATGGTTCTAAAGGCCGCATACACCTCAACCGCTTACCATCTCCAGTATTGGGTCATCAGACCCCCTATAACTACCTTAGGGGTTCCACCGACCTCTACCCACCCAAAGGCTTTTGGTTGTGTTTGCTTCTCTCACATACACTCTCCGGGCCGATCTAAACTTGACCCTCATGCTCTTAAGTGTGTATTCATTGGCCATCCTCCAACTTAGAAGGAATATAAATGTTATCACCCTCGAACAAAGCGGATCATTGTCGCGACAGATATCGTGTTTCTTGAATCCAACCCTTATTATGTGACCTCACTTCAAGGGGAGTCTACACATATGGAAGAAGTGAACTTCCCTACTCTATCCTTACCAATTCCTCCACCATACTCCATTCCTCCACATGCTCCGCCTTATGACGAGACCCCCATTAATGGGGGGCATTCCCAGAGGGAGCATTCTCAGGAGGAGCTTCCTCGTAAAAAACTGGAATTACAGGTGTACACCAGACGGAGTAAAGCTCCTAACACACAGGCTCATCACATGCTACCAGCGCCCGTGCCAACTCCGTCAATAGAGTCCTCAGAACCTCTCATTGCCCTTCGTAAAGATATCAGATATTACACCCAACATCCTCTGTCTCATTTTGTTTCCTATGACGCTTTAACAATTTCACATATAGCCTTTATCTCCTCTCTTGCATCTGTCTCTATTCCATCCACATGGCAGGAGACTTTTGAGCATCAAAAGTGGAAAGAAGCAATGATTGAGTAAATGACTACCTTGGAAAAAAATTGTACATGGGATCAAATACACATTCCACCCAAAAAGAAGACCGTTGGTTGTAAATGTGTTTTGCTATGAAGCGAAAATCTGAGGCTTGGTTGAATGATTTAAAGCGGGGTTGGTGGCAAGAGGATATACTCAAACCCTTGGGATTGATTATCAAGACACTTTTGCTCATGTTGAAAAAATGAACTCTATACGAGTTTTGTTATCATGTGCTGCGTGCAAGGGTTGGGGTCTTCCCCAATTGGATGTGGAAAATGCATTCTTTTATGAGAATGTAGAAGAGGAAGTATATATGTCTCCCCCCTATAGGTTTTTCCCTTTCCGACACTGAAGGGAAAGTGTGCAGGCTAAAGAAGACCCTTTACGACTTGAAGCAATCTCTGAGGGCTTGATTTGGTCGGTTTCACAAATTCATGATCACTCTTGGATACAAACAAGTCATGTTGACCATACTCTATTAATAAAATGGAGGGACAATATGTTAACAGCTCTCATTGACTATGTTGACAACATTTTCATAACAAGGGTTGAATGTGAATTTGGCAAAACAGTTTGAAGTAAAAGATCTAGGGAAACTTAAGTATTTTTTGGGAATTGAAGTAGCTAGATCTAAACGGAATATTTTCATTTCTCAGAGAAAATACATCCTCGATTTGCTAGAACAATCCTGTATTAGTAGGTGCAGATCTGCTGACACCCCTATGGAGGTCAACCACAACCTTGGAAGAAATGATTGTGATCCTATTGAAAAAGTTTTGGGTTGCCAACGACTTGTCGGACGGTTAATCTATCTGTCTCATACTCGCCCCAACATATCCTATGTTGAGGGGGTCGTTAGTCAATATATGCACTTCCCGAAGACGAGACATTTGAATTCAGCTCATAGAATCTTGAGGTACTTGAAAACCTCACCAGGAAGGGGAATTCTCTTCACTCCCAACACAAATTTGAAGATTGAAGTTTATACTGATGCAGATTGGGTTGGCTCCATTGAAGATAGACGCTCTACATCTGGGTATTACTCATTTGTTGGGGGGAACCTAGTGACTTGGAGAAGTAAAAAGTAATTTTTCATCTCAAGTTCTAGCGCATAATCAAAATTCAGAACTATGGCTCGTGGCATATGTGAGGAGTTGTGGATACGTTGCTTTATGTGTGATCTGGGTTTAAATGAATCTAGCCATATCCGGTTGTACTGTGACAACAAAGTTGCTATCAGTATTGCCAACAACCCTGTTCAGCACGATGGCACCAAACATATTTAAGTGGACAGACACTTCATCAAGAAGAATATCGAGAAGAAAATTATATGTATTTCATTTGTTACCTAAGAGAGACAACTAGCTAATATTCTCACTAAGAGTCTTAGGGGGAATGCTTTCTGTGTTTGTATCGATAAGTTGGGTATGAGAAATATAATATGCCCAACTTGAGGGGTAGTGTTAGAATGAAATTATTATAGGTTGTATTTTTCCCCCTTATATATAAGGGGAATCGACTATCTAATAATCAATTGACTGTTCATTTTCACGGTTCAATTAACAAAAATGTCTTCAAAGTAGATGACCAGAAATTTCCTCATGTAGGGCCGCAGTATCTAGGTCATGATCCGCATGAAAGTGCTAGGGGCGTTGGATAACACAAAAGGTATGACAAACCACTCATAGAGACCATCTTTGGTTTAAAGGCAGTCTTTTATTCGTCTTTCTCGCAAATTTTAATTTGATGGTACCCGCTGCGCAAGTCTCTTCAAGAATATCTGGGCACCAGTCATCGTGTCAAGCAAGTCGTATAATCGAGTGGGGAAATGATACTTGTATTCATTTTAGTGATAGCTCAACTATCAATACACATACGCCAGCTCTCATCCTTCGTTGAGGTGAGAAGGGTAGAGGGTCGCACAAAGACTCGTACACTTACGTATGAACCGCTTCCGGAGAAGCTCATCCACCTATCTGTTGATCTCAGCATGCTCGTCAGGGTTCATCCGGTAATGTGATGGGTTCGGGAGCGAGGCCCCTGGTGTTAGATTTATGGCGTGTTGGATTTCACGTAATGGGGGTAACTTGTCAGGTAAATCATTCGGCATAATATCAACATACTCATCAAGAATACGCTAGACCTCCATATGGCCATCAGAAGCCATAGTGACGGCCACTACGTAGAATATATCGGCATCTACGCTCTCCCTCATAAACTCACTGAAACGCAAAATGTACAGCCGCCTAGATGAACTTCTGTTAGTGGAGGGCGTGACCTTCCCCTTGGATTTCTTCTTGGGTTGGGCCGGTGTAAATATGACCTTACGACCCTTATTGTAAAATCCGCACGCGTTCGAGTGACCAAAAAAAGTGGCATCACGGTTGTAGAGTCAAGGTCTCCCTAAAAAAATATGGGCAGCATCCATACAGATGATGTCACGCCAAACACAATCCTCAAACAAGGCAAGAGTGATCGGTACCAAGCATCTCAGGGTAATCTGCATGATCGTCTTATCGACCCAGATAACTCGATAAGGATGAGGATGAGGCTCAAGGGTCACCTGCATTTGCTCTTAGGTCTTCTAGGCCAAAATGTTCACGCAACTCCCGCTATCAATGGCCAGCTTGCAAGGACTACCAGCGCTGGGAAAGAAAGTATAAAAGATCATCATCCGACAACAATCATCATCAGTATGTGTGGTGTAAAGGAGGCATCGTATAACACGTAACTCTAGGGAAAACTCATCATCGCTCTTACAACAGTCCTCGATGGCGGCAACAATATCTTCATCGGTGACCTCCTCAACACTAGAACTGGGTTCACCTTCTTCAACTAACAAATTTCTTGTAGGGCATTGGGCCGTCATATGGCCCCTACACGAACAGTGATAACATTGAACGTTCACCGACCAGGTGATCGTGGGAGGTATGGTGGCGTCTTGCCCTTCGTGTCCATTGGAACACGAGAAGACCCTGCGGGAGTGGTAGTGGCCGGTGGTGGCCTCCTAAATATAGGCCTGTCTAATCTGGAAGGAGTCTGAAAGGCACCGACGAGTCATGGGTATTGCTCATATTTGAGGGTCATCTGATAAACTTGATCTACCATCTAATTCCTACGGGGAATAAGCTCCCTACGTAACTCAGATCTCAATCCAAAATGAAATCGGGAAGCGGTGACACTAGTCTCCTCTCGTAGATTACTCCTCACAGATAGCTCATCAAATCGTGATGTGTACTCCGCTATAGGTAGCATGCCCTGGCGCAATGCATAAAGCTAATCTAGCAACTAGTCCTGATAGGAGGCGGGAAGATATTTATCCTTCAATTGTCGTGATAGAGAACTAGAGAAGAAGAAAGAACTAGGGAGAAAGAGAGGAATTAGGGTTTAGAGGAGGAAGAAGAGAAATACCTGAAATCATCCTTGCCTCCCTCCAAGAAAGAGTCCCGGGTATAAATAGACCCGGGCCCGAGGGGGCAGGTTCCCCCCCCCCCCAAGGGCTAAACCGGATGGTTCACTCCCGAAGTCGCGCGCATTAATGAGTGGGGGCCAAACCGGTGGGTTCAGCCCCGTTACCTCCTGTACTCTCCTCCATCGGCAAGCATAATGACGCCCTGAGAACCGTGCCATGTTCGGGGGCGTAACATAAGAACCAGCTTGTCCCCAAGATGGAAGTCCGGGTAGAGCTCCTTGAATTCCAGCAGGTCGACCCAAGGGTTATGTGCTTCTGGCCAGTGTTTCCATTTGACAAGGACCTCGGGGTGGTACTCGGTGCCCCTTTGTTTCCATTTGATTAATAGAATCTCTTCGGGCAACAGTCGTAGTTTGCCCGCTGTTGTCACCTCTGGTAGGAATGGGCTGGCTTGAATTGTGTTGCCTATATTCTTCTTTAGCAAGAACACATGGACGGTAGGATGGATGCGCGATCCCTCAGGTAGCGCCAAGGTGTAGGCCACTGGTCCCACTCGGCGGGTAATACGAAAGGGCCCATAGTAACGTGGAGCCAATTTCTGGTTCGCCCTGCGGCCAACTGACAATTGTCGGTAAGGTTGGAGCTTGAGGAAGACATCATCACCGACAGCGAATTCTCTTTCCTTGCGATGTTTGTCTGCTTGGACCTTCATGCGATCCTGAGCCACCTTTAAGTTCTCGCGTAAAGTGCCTAAGGTGCGGTCTCGGTCACGTAGCGCTCGAACAACGGCCGGTAAGGCCGTGCTGTCCAATTCATAGCTGCCCAATGACGGAGGGGGTGGCCGTAAACAACCTCGAACGGGGTCAACTTGTTGGCTGAGTGGTATGATGTGTTATAACAATATTCGGCCCAATGCAACCAGCGAGTCCATGTCTGAGGCTCGTCCATTACAAAACAATGGAGGTATGTTTCAACTCCTCGGTTAAGAACCTGTCTGGCCATCTAGTTGGGAGTGATTAGCAGTGTTGAAGCGTAAGCAAGTCCCCTGTAGTCGAAAAAGCTCCCGCCATAAATTACTCACGAATTTTGGATCACGGTCGGAAATGATGGCACGTGGAACGCAGTGGAGACGGACTATTTCCCGAACAAAGAGATCAGCAACTGACTCGCCCGTGTAAGGGTGGCTCAAGGCCAAAAAATGTCCATACTTAGAAAGTTTATCAACCACGACCAGGATAATAGACTTGCCCTAAGACTTGGGCAACTCGTCTATAAAATTCATAGACATTGTATCCCAAATGTGGTACGGTAGCTCCAACGGTGTAAGTACTCCTGCAGGAGGGGTGGTCATCTCGTACTTCGGTCGCTGGCACATCTCGCACTGTTGAACAAACTGATGAACATCACGGTGTAATCCTTTCCAAAATACATTTGCATGCGCTCGTTGAAAAGTGCGGAGTACTCCTGCAAGACCCCTAGTAGGGGAAGAGTGGAATTGGTGCAGCATGACGGTCTTCCGGGCGAAGTTAGGTGGAATGACCACTAGGCCGTGATAATAAAGTCTTCCATTCTGCAGGTAATTAGCCCGGGGCGGTGACTTGCCCCTGTTGAAGAGCTTCCACGAGGGCCCGTAGTGCGAGGTCCCGCATGACCTCCTCCTGTATATCATCTAAAGAATCGAGCAGGGGGGCGGAGATTTGGGTGAGGGTGCTCTCCGGTAGGCCGGATAAGGCGTCAACAACCACGTTCTCTTTGCCCTTACTGTAGAGAATCTCGTAATCGTACCCCAACAGCTTAGTCACTCACTTCTATTGGAGCGGGGAGGAGACCCGTTGCTCCAAAAAGTGTTTCAAGCTCTGTCGCTCTGGTGGTCAGTACGGATTTTGAAGTGTCGGCCCAGCAAATAAGGTCGCCACATAGCCACCGCATGGATGATTGCCAACATCTCCTTCTCGTACGTGGACAGCCCTAAAGTGCAGGGGGCTAACGCCTTGCAGTAGAAGGCAAATGGTTGCCCCTCCTGCATTAATACCGCGCTAATTCCGGCGCCCGACGCATCAGTTTCAAGCACAAACTCCTTGTTGAAGTCGGGAAGGGCGAGGACTGATGTGGAGGTCATGACCCCCTTGAGAGCATGGAATGTCGCCTCCGCCTCCTCCTGCCAAAGGAAGGCATCCTTCTGTAATAGCTGGGTTAACGGTCGTGCAATCTTGCCATAATCTTTCACAAAGCGCCTGTAATACCTCGTGAGTCCCAGGAAGCCCCGTAAGGCCCGAACTGTACGAGGACATGGCCATGACAGCATGCTCTCGATCTTCTTTGGGTCGGCCTTGACGCCGTGAGTGGAGACCAAATGTCTCAGGTACTCAACCTCTATCTGTCCGAACGAGCACTTGGACTGCTTGGTGTAGAGCTGGTGCTGGCGAAGAATGGTGAAAACGTGCTCTACGTGGGTCAGGTGCTCCTCCCAACTCGTGTTGTATATGAGGATGTCATCAAAAAATATCAATACTGAACAACGGAGAAGAGGGCGAAAAATCTCGTTCATAACTGCCTGGAATGTGGATGGGGCATTAATGAGCCCAAAAGGCATCACGCGGAATTCATAGTGTTCGTCATGCATACGGAAGGTTGTCTTATGAATGTCCTCTCGCATCAGTATCTGATGGTAGCCCGATCGGAGGTCGAGCTTGGCAAATAGAGAAGCGTCGTGCAATTCGTCTAACAACTCTTCGATCAATGGAATGGGAAACATATCCTTGATAGTCGAGTTGTTCAAGCCGTGGTAATCCACACAAAATTGGCACGACCCATCCTTCTTCTTTACTAGGATGACGGGAGAAGAGAAGGAACTCGTACTAGGACGGATAATCCCAGCGGCAAGCATTTCCTTGACGCTGCATTCAATCTCGGTCTTCTGGATGTGCGGATAATGGTATGGTTGGATGTTGGTAAGTTCGGACCCTGTATTTAGTTGAATCTGATGGTCTCTGAATCTCGGTAGTGGAAGTGTACGAGGTTTTTGGAATATGTCACCATACTGAGCCAGTATGGTCTGCATCTGTATCGGTACCACTGAAGGAGCTGGACTGGCCGATGTAATTTCTATGATCACGGCCATGGTGCTTCCCTGCTCCCCAAGTCGCTCCAGGCTTCGAAGGGAGATCTCCTTCATCGGAGAGGATTTGAGGCCCCCCAGACAATATTGCTTCCGGTGTTGAAGGAACTCCATCGTCATCTGATCTCAATCAAAGATCACCTTCCTCAATTGCCGCAACCAATGTACCCCAAGCACCATGTCCGAGCCCCTGATAGGAAGGAGGTAGACATCAGGACGACCCATGTACCCCTGTATCTGTAGCTCCACCCCTTTCATAACTCCCTCGCACTGAAGTTTGCTTCCATCCGCCACCATAATCTGAAAGGCGGCCCCACGATCGGTCACATGTCCCACTTGTTGAGCCACATCGGGATGGATGAAGTTGTGGGTGCTCCCACTATCCACCAAAATCGTCACCCGCTCCTAGCTAATCTTTCCCGCCATCCGCATCGTCAGGGAGGCGTTGCATCCCTCCATAGCCTACAAAGACACGCCAAGCTCGGTCAAATCCAAGTCCTCCTTCGGCTCTGGTTCTGGAGTAATCTCGTCCTCCACATCCTCATGTAACATATTGAAAGCCTTTAGCGTCGACTAAGTCCACCTATGGGGGGGAATAGGTCTCGTGCAGTCTTTTGCGGAATTTAAAATTACCTGCACAATTAAGCAAACACAACAAAGAAAAGCACACAAGCAATTATAGTGGTTCCCCGATTTGGGTACGTCCACTCTCCCCCTTCGACCTATCTCCCAACAAGGGACGACTCGGTCACTTCACCAACCGGATTGAAATCCAATCCACACACTACGGAAGGCACCCTTCCAACCGAAGGAGTCACTACTCCTCCACCACGGATTGCACTCAACCCTTACAACAAGGAATCACTATTCCTTTACAACAAAACAAAATTAGAATGTACAAGAAAATACAAACTACACTTGTGGAGATTCCGATGTCCCTCTTCGTTCTTTGAAGCGCTCTTGATGTAGACGAAGAGTCCACGACCGGAGCACTCTCTTGGAGAGGATCTTCCCGAGATCGGCGGCGGCAAGTGAACGCGGCGGCGATGCTTTGTAGATCCAAACTTCTTGACGAAGCAAGCAAGGTCTACCAACGATCTCAATCGGATCGGTCGTCTCAAACGATTCGGAATGAAGAGCTAACTTCGTTCAACAAATCAAGAGACAAGGGATCTCGAGAGAGAAGCGTGAGACGCTATACTTAGCCTTGGTCCTGTCGCCGGACGATCAAAGAGGACCTCTAAGATCAGCGGCGGCGACTATCTTGCGAGCGACGACGGCGACGGAAAGAGTTTCGCGATCGACTAGGTTACGCTCAGCGGCTTTGATTTCTCGTGATTGATTATTGTTGGAGTTCGAAATACGCAAGTATTTATACTGTAGACCAACCCTAAATGACTGTTATGGGGCCCACAAGAAGAAACCCTAGGCCCGGTCAAAGCAGCGTAACCCGTCTTGGTTCGGTCCAGCAAACAAGCGAAAATTGCCCAAGGCAAAATCAACGAGAATCACTGGTGATTCCCGTCGATTCTTCCTTAGCAGAATTTCAGTTGGAAACTAGATCAGCTGGAGGGAATCGGCGGGAATGCAACCTGATTCTCGTCGAATCGGCGGGAATCAAAACGATTCTCGTCGAAGTCGGCGAGAATACTTGGTGATTCCCGTCGATTCTGCCTTTTGGCAGAATTCTTGAAGGAGGACAGTCAACCAGATGAAGTCGGCGGGAATCGGCGAGCGATTCTCGACGATTCGGCGAGAATCACTTAGTGATTTCCGTCGATTTTGACTTAGAAGATTTCTTCTTCCTTCCTCTGAACTTGGTCTTTAACCCATCTTTGCTCCTCTTCTGCTCTTGCTCTATCTCGACCCTGTGCTTGAAAATAAGTACACTCCAATAGAGAGAGCACACGTGAGTCAACACACTGATCTGCTCAACGAGGGATTACGTTGCGCAGACCCGTGTACATTGACCCACTGCACCCTGATATTGGTGTGTACTTAGCATGGAATAACTGCAAGCACAGCTTGATAAAAAGTCATCAAATACATTGTCAATTCAACTTAGCTTGTTCAGGAGCTTCTTCAAATCAGGTAGATTGTGCATATAATTCCCAACAATCTCCCCCTATTTGAAGAAGCTTAAACCCTACAAGCTAGGGTGAATAGATCATATGGGAATGAAAATCATAAACTAAAAATTCAGTTGAGAGTGAATTTCATTACCATTTTCTCCTGAGAGCATACTTAACGTTGGCAGCCACCTTAGCCTTAGCCGAGAGGGTAATCTCCCCCTTTTCGGCTTCTGCAAATCTGGGACTTCACTTGGAGCCACATGCTCCCCCTCAGATCTTGCATCCGTGCTCGAGCTTGAGTTCATTGCTGATGCTCCCCTTGATCCAAGAGCCTGGAGCCTTACAGTCTTTACTCTTCATAGTTCAGCATGCCGAATTCAGTTTTGAAGAGACTGAACTTGGCCTCGTCTAGGGGCTGTGAAGATATCTGCAACCTGCTTATCCGTGGGGACATAGCAGAGAGATATATCTTTGTTCTCCACATGCTCCCGAATGAAGTGATAGCGCACTTCAATATGCTTTATTCTGCTGTGCGACACAGGATTGTTCGCAATTGCTATTGCGCTCGAGGAGTCGCAATACATCGGAATTTCGCTGAACTGCAAGTCATAATCTTTGAGCTGATTTCTGATCCATAGAAGTTGTGCGCAACAGCTGCCTGCTGAGATGTACTCAGATTCAGCCGTGGAGGTTGCGACACAATTCTGCTTCTTACTGTTCCAAGAAATAAGTCTTCTTCCGAGGAATTGGCACGTCCCGGAAGTGCTTTTCCTATCATCCATGCAAGCTTGTAGATTGCGGCCGACATGTCCGACATGTCGGCCGACATGTCATTTTTTGGGTGAAATCGCAACGATACCGCTGCAAATGGGATTTCTTGCGTTTTCCAGAATGGCGGCCGACATGTCGGACATGTCGGCCCGCAATGGCGGGTTATGGCGGCGATATATAACTTCTGGCGTTTTAAAAAATTTTAGGTTATTATTTATATAATTATTTAATTATAAGTTTATAACTTAATTTTAATTATTAATTATATAATTAATTCATTATTAATTATATAATTATTAGGTATAAGTTATAAGTTTATAACTTATAACTTTATAAGTTATAAACTTATTCTCCTCCCCCGACTATCTTCCGCCTCGGCTTGCCCTAGTCTCTCTCTCGCGCGATTTCTTTCTCTCACGACTTCTTTCTCTCTCGCGATTTCTGACTCTCTGGTTCTTTGATTCGCCGGTGATTCTCGATTAGAAGTGTGGTCTGCTTGCTCTCTGGTTCTTTGATTCGCCGGTGATTCTCGACTCTTCGTCGGCTGTCTTTCGTCGGCCGTCACATTTTGGGAATAAGGTACAATTATATTTTTAGTTTAATATGATTTTGTGATGTTGTATTACATGAAAGAAAGTATGCAATATTGTTCTTTTATTAGAAATTGATTAGATGATTGTTAATAGTTTAACTTTCTTATATGAATTTTAGTTTACACTTGATTAGATAAAATAATTACAATTTAATTAATAAATGAAAAAATTATGGAATATACATATATATATATATAATTATAATATTATAATCCGACATTTTAAAATGTCCCCGATATATCCCCCGCAATCCGACATCCGACATAAAAAACCCAAACCGACATGAGTCCGACATCCGACATCTGCAACCTTGCATCCATGCTTCCTGCAAAGTCAGCATTTGAAAAGCCTATCAGCTCGACATCATTGTTTATTGGGTACCACAAGCCAAGATTTGGTGTACCTTTAAGGTATCTAAGAATTCGCTTTGCAGCGACATAATGAGATTCTTTAGTGTTCACCTGATATCTGGCGCATACGCATGTGGAAAACATAATATCCGGTCTACTAGCAGTAAGGTAGAGCAGGGATCCAATTATGCTTCTGTATTTGGTTTCATAAAAAGGTTTCCCTTTCTCATCCTTGTCCAGAGACACAGTGGATCCCATTGGAGTCCTCATAGAGGTTGCATTCTCCATTCCGAATTTCTTGAGAAGTTCATTTGTGAACTTCGTCTGAGAGATGAAAATTCCATCCTCAGACTGTTTCACTTGAAGTCCAAAGAAATACTTTAGCTCTCCCATGCTGCTCATTTCAAACTTTCCTTGCATAAGTTTAGAAAACTTTTTGCAAAGATAGTTATCCGTAGAGCCGAAAATTATGTCATCGACATAGATTTGCACCAGCAAGATCTTGCCTTTGACTTCCCTAAGAAACAATGTCTTATCTATTTTTCCTCTCGAGAACTTGTTCTCAAGAAGAAAACTAGATAGAGTCTCATACCAAGCTCGAGGAGCTTGTTTTAAGCCATATAATGCTTTATTAAGAAAATAAACATGATTAGGGAAGGTAGGATTAACAAAACCTGGGGGTTGCGCGACATATACTTCCTCTTTCAATTTTCCATTGAGGAATGCAAATTTCACGTCCATCTGATAGACAGTGAATCCTTTGTGCGAAGCATACGCCAGGAACAATCTGATCGCCTCGAGTCTTGCAACTGGTGCAAAGGTCTGGTCGAAGTCAATCCCCTCCTCCTGTCTGTAACCTTAAGCCACCAGTCTGGCCTTGTTCTTTATGATGACACCGTGTTCATCCAGTTTGTTTCTGAAGATCCACTTGGTGTCGATCACATTCTGGTTCTTTGGTCTGGGAATAAGCGTCCAAACGTTGCATCGTTCGAATTGATGCAGTTCATCTTGCATGGCCAATATCCATGCTGCATCTTTGTTCGTTTCGTCGAACTTCTTTGGCTCAACCTGTGACAGGAAACTAAGGTGCAAAATCTCATTAATTGTACCTCTCCGAGTTCTGACACCGTCACGAGGATCTCCTATGATCTGATCTCTGGGATGATCCCTCACGTGTCGGAGCTCTAGGAGTCTGGCATCTGGAGTTCTGACATCTTCTCAGGCTTCTCCTTCTTCTAGGAGATTTTCTTCATCCTGATCGTCAACTTCTCCAGTTGGCGTGGAGGTGGAAACCTTGACGTACTTGGGAGTTGCGTCTTTTGCAGTCTCATCGAGACTTAACTGTTCAAGTCTTGCCCCTGCATCTTCAAGAAAGCCACAGGAAGAATTGCTATGAAGCAAGCTTCCTTCATCAAAAACAACATTAATGGACTCCTCTACCACTAGGGTTTTCTTATTGAAGACTCTATATGCCCGACTATGGCTACTATAGCCCATGAAGATACCTTCGAAGCATTTTTCTCCGAATTTAGTACGTGGGTACTTCCCATTATTGAGTACATAGCATCTGCAACCAAAAATCCTCAAATAGGACATGATCGGTTTCCTGCCTTTCAATAACTCATAAGGCGTCTTACGATGATTCTTGTTGATCAACGCTCGGTTCTGCACATGACAAGCCGTGTTGACAGCCACTGCCCAGAAGTTCTCTGGAAGAGAGGCGTCATTCAACATTGTCGTACATGCTTCAATGAGCATTCTATTTCTCATCTCCGCAATTCCGTTTTACTGCGGAGTACGCGGGGAGGAAAACTCATGAAAGATACCAAGTTCTTCACAAAATTCTGTCATAGCACCAGACTCGAATTCTGTTCCATGGTCACTTCTGATTTTGACCACCGACTAGTTAAGTTCGTTCTGAATCTGCTGGACAAAACTCGTGAAGATATCAAACGTATCTGACTTTCGTTTCAAAAAGAACACCCACGTAAACCGAGAGTGATCATCAACAATTACTAGCGTATACGATTTGCCTTCTAAGCTATGAACTTGCACTGGACCGAACAAGTCCATATGCAGAAGATAGAGACATCTGGAGGAGTCTTTGTCTTCAATGCCCTTAAAGGTAGCCCGAGTCTGTTTGCCCTTCTGGCATGCAGGACAAGGGCTATCTTTGATGCACTTAATAGTAGAGGAATCCCTTACTAAGTTCTTAGAAAACAACATATTAATTGTCTTGAAATTAATATGTGCTAATCTCTTGTGCCACTGTTCACAAATAGATGCACTGCCTTTTGCTACTAGGCACACGGGGGTAGAAGAATCTAAGCTAAGAAAATCTAAGCAAAAGATATTTCTGCTCCTAATGCCAGTTAATACCGTCTCCGAAGAGGCACACGATATTATCAAGCATTTATCCTTGCAGAACTTAACGTCATAACCTTTATCACACAACTGACTTACACTGATCAGGTTATGATTTAACCCTTCAACATAGGCCACGTCGGTGATAGAGATTATACCGTTGGAAATCATACTGTAACCTTTGGTGACTCCTCGATCTGATCCTCCAAAGATGACTTTGGGTCCATTTTCGACTGGAGAGTAATCACGCAGCAGGCTTCTTGTCCCAGTCATATGCCGGGAACATCCACTGTCCAAGTACCAGATAGGCGTTTTGATGGCCTTTGGACATACCTCCAAAACAGAATCAGTTTCCCTTAGGAATCCAATCGAACTTGGGTCCTAGATTCCTTGTTAGCATACTCCCCCTCGGGTGGTTAACCCTACGAGTGGTCGGTCTCGCATTGCTAACATGAGGAGTCTCGTTGAATCTTGGATTAAACCAGCAATCCACGGCAAAGTGACCAACTTTGCCACAGCACCAACAGTCAAATCTGTTGTACCTTTTCCTAGGCTCCTGCTTCACCCTTGGAGCGGTGGGTCCAGCCGGGGCCTTGGATCTGGAGGTGGAGGCATCATGATGACAGCAGTCACATGATTTCTTCACCTCCTGTTCCTTCAGTATAACAGGTTTGGCTTTTGGTGTCTGCTTCCTATTATGCCCGCTAGAGAAGTGGCCATAATCCTCCACTTGGATTTCCTCATAAGGTGCCTTGAAGACACTCTCACCGTAGTTGCGGGGGAAGGCCCAGCCATCATACCGGCTCTTGGGCTTTTCAACTGAGGGCCGAAAGAAGTGGTCATAGGTTGACTCAAAGTCATGTTCATTGCAGGGAAAGCTAGGCTTTCTGAATACAACAGAGTCGAGTGGGTCTTTTCCCTTGTCTGTAGCAGAGGCCTTCTTAGCAGCCTTATTTTTCCTCTGCTTTCTGTTTCTCCTTGATGATTTACCAGGCACACCCACATGCCCTAAGCCGGCCCCCTTAGCCTGAGCAGAGAATTCATCAACCAAAGGAAGAATGGTCTTGGGCATGGAGAAGCTTTTGACAATCTTCCTTTCTGCCGCAAGCTGTTCTTCCAACTTGTTGATTTCTTCCTGTTTTAGGTCAAGGAGCCTTAGAGATTCTGAGTGCTCAGAAGTCAGGCCCAGGTGTTCCTGTCGGAGAGAGATCAAGCTAGTGATCTCTTCTCTTAGAGACACACCCTCAGCCTTAAGGAATTTGACTTCCTTTTTCTGAGCCCTAAACCTCTTACGGCATTCCTCAAAGGTATTGAGCAGAAGCTCATACTTTTCGAGGAGCTCAGCTTCACGGGCAGATGGGTTGTCCTCGAGATCATCATCAGGAGACTCATGGTCAGAGTCAGAGAGGGGGGTACGATCTTTTACCTTCCCAGTAAATGGGGGGCAGTCTCCATCTGAGTCAGAGCGACCCACTAGCCCGAAGTAGGCTTCCTCATCATCACTGGAGTCTGAGGAATCAGACTCACTCAGTGTCTTTGGCTTTTTGGCTATATAGCTCCTCTCCTTCTTCTTATCCCTAAAGGACTTGTGCTCCTCTCCCTTCCCCTTACCTCTCTTGCCTTGGTGGCAGTCAGCGATGACGTGACCTGGCTTATTGCATCCAAAGCAAATAATGTCATTAGAGCGATGTTTGTTCTGTTTGGATTCATACCTGTCAGAAGAATAATTCTTCTTTTGATGTCTGGAGGAGGAGCCGTCTCTCTTTCTTTGATTCCTCAACTTGAGGAACTTCTTGAACTCCCGAGTGATGAGGGAGAAGTCTTCTTCAGATAGCTCTGAGCCGGAAGAGCATGGCTCAGAGTCTTCTTCCTCATCAAGTTTCCGAGAACGGGACGAGGTTGCACCCTTGCCTTTCCTTGAGTGATTGGCTTTTAGGGCCACAGTCTTCTCTCTGGCAGCGGCTTTATCGGCTTCTTCTTCAGCTTTTCTGGTGTTCAGCTGAAGCTCATAGGACAGAAGTTTCCCAAACAGAATCTGGGGATCTGTTTCTGCCAACCTGCCAAATTCTCTGATTGCGCAGATCTTGGTGTCCTATTCCTTAGTAAGGGATCTAAGGAATTTGTCATTTATTTCACCATTGGTGAACACTCTGCCATAGCCCTTCAGGGCATTGACGATCTTCAGGAAGTTCTTGAATGTCACTCTGATTTCTTCCTTGGGACCTTGCCTGAAGGCCTCGTACTTCTGGTTAAGAAGGGATCTTCGATCATCCCTTACTTCATCAGTGCCTTCCATCAAGATGATCAGGCAGTGCCAAATGTCCTTGGCAGTCCTGCAGTTGCAGAAAACCTGCATCATGGAATCATCGACGGCGCTTACCAGAATGTTCTGAGCTTTCTTGTCAAGTCCGACAAGCACCATCTCATCCTTATTCATTTCAGAAAGTTTCTTGGGCACTTTCTTGGTTGGATCAATGGTGGAGGCCTTAGTGGGGATATAAGGTCCCTCCTCCACTATCATGAAGAGTCGTGGGTCGACTGCTTCCATGTAGTACCTGATCCTTTTCTTCCAGATAGGAAAGTTCAACTTGGTGCACACTGGGATCTTCCCTGAATACTTGAGTCCTACCATTTCAGAGATCTTCTTTCTTCTTGACACTAGACACGGGATCTTACTCAAGGAGTTAACCTTATTGTTGAGCAACCTCCCTCTGATACCACTTGAAAGTCTTTAGTGTCGACTAAGTCCACCTATGGGGGGAATAGGTCTCGTGCAGTCTTTTGCGGAATTTAAAATTACCTGCACAATTAAGCAAACACAACAAAGAAAAGCACACAAGCAATTATAGTGGTTCCCCGATTTGGGTACGTCCACTCTCCCCCTTCGACCTATCTCCCAACAAGGGACGACTCGGTCACTTCACCAACCGGATTGAAATCCAATCCACACACTACGGAAGGCACCCTTCCAACCGAAGGAGTCACTACTCCTCCACCACGGGTTGCACCCAACCCTTACAACAAGGAATCACTATTCTTTTACAACAAAACAAAATTAGAATATACAAGAAATACAAACTACACTTGTGGAGATCCCGATGTCCCTCTTCGTTCTTTGAAGCGTTCTTGATGTAGACGAAGAGTCCACGACCGGAGCACTCTCTTGGAGAGGATCTTCCCGAGATCGGCGGCGGCAAGTGAATGCGGCGGCGATGCTTTGTAGATCCAAACTTCTTGACGAAGCAAGTAAGGTCTACCAACGATCTCAATCGGATCGGTCGTCTCAAACGATTCGGAATGAAGAGCTAACTTCGTTCAACAAATCAAGAGACAAGGGATCTCGAGAGAGAAGCGTGAGACGCTATACTTAGCCTCGGTCCTGTCGCCGGACGATCAAAGAGGACCTCTAAGATCAGCGGCGGCGACTATCTTGCGAGCGGCGACGGCGACGGAAAGAGTTTCGCGATCGGCTAGGTTACGCTCGGCGGCTTTGATTTCTCGTGATTGATTACTGTTGGAGTTCGAAATACGCAAGTATTTATACTGTAGACCAACCTTAAATGACTGTTGTGGGGCCCACAAGAAGAAACCCTAGGCCCGGTCAAAGCAGTGTAACCCGTCTTGGTTCGGTCCAGCAAACAGGCGAAAATTGCCCAAGGCAAAATCGACGAGAATCACTGGAGTCGACGAGAATCACTTGGTGATTCCCGTCGATTCTGCCTTAGCAGAATTTCAGTTGGAAACTAGGTCAACTGGAGGGAATCGGCGGGAATGCAACCTGATTCTCGTCGAATCGGCGGGAATCAAAACGATTCTCGTCGAAGTCGGCGAGAATCACTTGGTGATTCCCGTCGATTCTGCCTTTTGGCAGAATTCTTGAAGGAGGACAGTCAGCCAGATGAAGTCGGCGGGAATCGGCGAGCGATTCTCGACGATTCGGCGAGAATCACTAGTGATTCCCGTCGAATCGGCGAGAATCACTTAGTGACTTCCGTCGATTTTGACTTGGAAGATTTCTTCTTCCTTCCTCTGAACTTGGTCTTTAACCCATCTTTGCTCCTCTTCTGCTATTGCTCTATCTCGACCATGTGCTTGAAAACAAGTACACTCCAATAGAGAGAGCACACGTGAGTCAACACACTGATCTGCTCAACGAGGGATTACGTTGCGCAGACCCGTGTATATTGACCCACTGTACCCTGGCATTAGTGTGTACTTAGCATGGAATAACTGCAAGCACAGCTTGATAAAAAGTCATCAAATACATTGTCAATTCAACTTAGCTTGTTCAGGAGCTTCTTCAAATCAGGTACATTGTGGATATAATACCCAACACATATAAACCTGGATCTTTTGACATTTGTGCCCGGGCGCGTACTTTTTGTCACAGTTGAAACACAAACCCGTCTCCTTCCTCGCTTGAAGCTCGGCCCAGGAGAGCCGTGTCACAGTCGGTTTGCCAGCCGGCGGCGGTTCCCTTCTGGTGACCACCGGGGTGGTAGTGGTTCTCCCCGTGGTGCGAGTATGTTGCATATGAAGCGTTCCTCCTAGATACGAGTCAAGCTGCCGCAACTTCTGAAGGAGGGCCTCAAAATCCTCGTACTCCAATGGCCCGAATCTGGCGGTCAAGCCCTCCACAAAATCAACTCGGGGCACATATTCCTTGCCCCTCAGAAAACCATTGCAGCCACTGAAAAGCATCATCCTCCCGGTGGAAGAACGCTAGCTGCACCCATTGGCCCTCCGGGACCACCTGATAACTGAAAAAAAAAGTTCAGCCTTTTGCACCCATTCCAAAGCGTCTCCTTCGTTGAACTTGGGAAAATTCATGCACGTCAATTTCGGAGGCATGTAAGCTCGCGAAGTAGCCTGGCCCGTGCCATCCCAGCTCCTACCCGTCCCGCGTTGGCCTTCTTTGTTCCATAAGATCGAGATGTGCGCCCGGATATCCTTGTCGATACAGTCCACCCGTCGGTTGGGGCTGGCCGCCCCAAGGAGCGTCGGTTCCATGGCCCCCTAGTGGCCCATAGCAACGCGGATGGGGAAGGCCACCTGCACCCACCACCGGTTGTACCAGAGGTCAAGGAGCCCGTCTGGCCCCTCCCATGTCCTCAATGACCCGCCTCTATGGCGCGCGCTAGTAGCCAACGTCACCAACCCCGCCCTGGATCAATCCCGCGCCTAACGACGCCCCCGGATGCCACAGCCTCCTGTCACTCCTGCTTCTCCGGACGAACCCTCCCCGGCACGACCCAGTCCCGCCGATCCGGAAGCCTCGCTCATTTGCAGCGCAAATTGATGATGTTCGATCGTGTCTAGGGCCGGCACCTGTGAGCCGCCGGACTCCTCATTCGTTGTCGGTAGCTTCCCTTTCAGATTTTGGGATAATAATGTTTTAATTTTTTCCATGCGGACGTCTATCCATTCCTCCAACCGCTCCGTGGAGACCCTCATATTTTCCTCGATGGCGGCCACCGTATCCGTCAAGCCGACGTAGTTTTCTTCTAGGGTTTCCAACCTGGTGGTTTCCTCTTGCGAGCTAGTGGTAACTATGGTCGCAGGAACGCTCCTCTGATACCAAATGATAGAAAACTAGAGAAGAAGAGAGAACTAGAGGGAGATAGAGAGGAATTAGAATTTAAGGGGAGGAAGAAGAGAAATACCTGAAATCATCCTTGCCTCCATCTAAGAAAGAGCCCCGAGTATAAATAGACCCGGGACCAAGGGGGTCGGTCGCCCCCCCCCCCCCCCAAAAGGGGCTGAGTCGGGTGGTCCAGCCCCGAAGCCGTGCACATTAATGAGTGCAGGCTGAACGGGTGGGTTCAGCCCGTTGCCTCCTATACTCTCTTTCCGTCGGCGAGCATAATGACACCCTGAGAACCGTGCCATGTTCGGGGGCGTAACATGTCGTTTCATGTCCTCCCAGCGGTAAGACGGTATCCATCTCGACGAAGTGACCTCTCTAGGTTGGGTTAACCACATTCATCCTCGTGAATTTCACGCGTTGCTCGTCGGTCATATCATACCACTCGAAATAGTCATCCATCTCCTGAAGCCAATCACTAAAGGCCTTCGGGTCAATGTGACCGTTGAAGGTGGGAGAGTCAATGTGCATATGACGATTGTTGAAACCGGAAACCGGCCTCTATGGAGTTCGAACCCTTGGGGAAGGGATGACCGCACACTTACTTCGCCTAGCAATCTTGGCCGACCGAAGACTTAGAGCTCGAAACTAACCCAAGGCTCCAGCACGGAGGTCCCACCACACACCCGGAAGATCTTAGAGTGATTCCCCTCCTTAGCCTATGCTGAGTTAAGGGCACCTCAGAAAGCGCAAGAAGATCTAGGAACTAGAGAATTGGAAAAGCTTGTCTTCTGAGGTACCCCCTTGGGTCTATTTATAGATTTTGAAACCTGGTCTGCCAATGGCGCAACTCCGCTGTCCTAAATGATTTCCACATATTCAATACTTTGAATATGCCTGAATGAGTCACATGAACTTCATTGCTAGTTTTTGTTGGATCTAATCAAGAATCGTGGATTATGTGAATGACACGATCAATATAAATTTCTTATAAGCACGACTAATATAAGTGTAAAATAGACTAAAAAAATCAGTTTGGAATTTAATTATGAAGCCTAAGAATTGCTGGAGTAATAAATTACATGTCTTACAACCTCAAGTTGGGTGGGTGGGTGTGTGTGTTGGGGTGGGTGGGTGTGTGTGTTGGGGTGGGTGGGTGTGTGTGGGCGTGGGGTGGGTGGGTGGGGGGTGTCAATTTAAATTTAAATTGGAGCTTCAAGATACCGGCTAAAACCAACCCAAAAGTAACTACATTATAAATGATACATGAGTCATGTATAAAAATGAATTGCTAGTGCCAAAGTATATCCTATAATGTGTTTATCTATGATAAGTTGTTAACATAACCAAACCAGGCTTTTAGGGGTTTGCATGAATTGAACGCGAACAAAAATCAAGCAACTTAAAATGGTTCAGCCATATTTAGTTCTACTTCTGGTAGATTCACACTTCCGATGGCCAATTTGTTTCAAATCATGGTGGGCTTGGAACCAAACTGAACACCAACACTACTATTAAGAGGGCATAATCAACAAGAAGATAAGAAAAACTCTTTGCTTCTCTACACTATATTTCAGTTGAACCGCTAGAAATTATTTGCCAATCAAAATGCAGATTTTTTGTGTTTAATTGAGTATGTAAAGCATAGCAGAAGCATGTAAAATCAACAAATTCTAACACAACATATTGATGCAGGAATAATAACAGAAACATTTAAAATAGTAATTTCTAATTCAATATTTATGCATATCAGAGTTTGGCATTACCAACAATGTCGGTGCTCGACACTCCTTCAGTTCTCTTTATCTGCTTATAGCGGCCAGCTTTCTTGGCAAGTGCATATGCATCAGTGCCATCTGGGAGCAAGCAAGGGTCATCCCCATGAATGATATAATCTATATGATGCTCATTGAAGAGCTTGTACATGAACTCCTCAGAAATGGCATAAGGAGCGTTTGGGATGACCTCATGCACCCATTTTAGTGCACCAACCATGATCAACCTGTCAAATAGAGCTGCAGGCATCAGAAGCTTATAAAGTGCATGCCCAAAGAAAAAGGATCAAATGAGGCACTGTTGGAAACAGCGACTGTGACATAGAATACTCCCACATGTAAATTGTATTATCTCAAGCATTCAGTTTATAGAAAGATTTTCATTTCCAATGAATAGTTTTGTGAAAAGTAAATATTTTGGTGTTATTTATGTTCTAATGTGGTGTACAACGAGAAGTTAAATGTTACACAAAAAAGGTTTTTCACTTAACACATGGTATAGATAAGAGTGCCACATTTCTAGGATACTGATTAAAGTATAATATGTTGTTGAATTGATTCTCAAACAGTATAGCCGGATTACAATGGATTCAAATGAAAAAAAAAAGTAAGTAAAGGTGAAGTCTTAACAATTAACTAATAAAGCAGATCACTTGCAAATTAATATATACTCTGACTTCTATGTGATGAACACGTCCGTCGCCCGGAGTCCTGATCCGTTTGGGAGAGCGGTGCAGGTGTCTCCAGTGAGAAATAGAGCTCAGTGACAATGGAGCTCCAACAATGCAGTTGGAAATGGAGTTCAAAATGATGTTTTTGGTTTGTCTCACCGCACCAGAGTTTCAAAATGAAGGTTTACCAAACAAACCAATTTCTTCAGTGGCCTTTTTATCCACCCAAAACTGAAGCTAAAACCCCCGGAACAAACAGAGCCCGAGTCGAATATCAATAGGAAGTATGGAAAAAAGGTGAAGCTGCAGGCAATGGTTCGGACTTCCGACACATAGAGCACAAGTAACAGGAATTAAGAAAGACTAACTCCGTCAATCAAAATAAATTCATAATCAAATCAGTAAACAGCAAGAAAGAAAGAAACATGAAATGCAATGGAAGATTAGACCTAGACGAGAAAAAGGAAGGAAAAGCACCGACCGTTCCTCAATTGGCGTAACAGGCGGGCCCTTGTTCGCGATGATCTCCTCATCGCTGACCACACCGACGACAAGCTCGTCTCCGAGCTCCCGCGCTTGCCTGAGAGCGTTGCAGTGTCCATAATGCATCATGTCAAAGCACCCGTCCATATAAACCCGAACTGGCTTCTTCTTCCTCCTACCCGGCAACCTCAAGCCAGTCATCGGCGGCGCGTAGCCAAGGTGCACAGCCAAAACAGAAACTCCAAGCACTAATCCCCCAAGAAGCACTGCAGCAGCATAGCGCGAGTTGGCGAGCTTTTCCAGAACGTTGCGGCATCCGCCTCTGCTGTCGTCGTCGGACGCCATTAGAAGAGGAAGTCGCGAAGGTATCGGATCTAGTGTTTATTGTGTCCAGTTGGAAAAAGAATGGGTTTTGAGCTCCCAACAAGGTTCTCCGAGACGGAAATGTTAGAACCACGAAAATGTGTCCCGGTGTCCTTCTCGATAAACCCCATGTGTTGAGATCTGGCCCGTCCGCTTGGAGCACATTCGTTGAGACTCGTATGCTGTGACAGTGAGTCATCAGCGGCCGCAAGTTTTTATTCCGTAAATTGTCAGGTTCGACGGTCAGCAGTTGGAGTAATTTTTTGGTGGGCGGAACTACATATATCTAAATTTTACATAAAAATCACAAAAAGTGGGCCTATACATAATAAAATATATTATTTTGTCTTTTTCACACACCTAAAATACACAGAAAAGTAAGGTTTGGATTATTTTATTGGGTGTGGGGCTCACTTTTTTGTGATTTTTATGTATGACTTATGTATGTATAGAATTATCCTTTTTTGGTTCGTGCAGCGTTTTTACTATTTTAATTTTGGAAGCCAGTAAAAAGATGATGGCTGAATGAACAATCTAACCATCAATAATAAAGGCTAGAAAAAAATGAAAAAAATAAAAAAAAGGTGAGTACACGCTTTGATCACACGCTGAGCAAAATTGATCCAACGACGAGCAAGCTACTCGCACTCCTCCCTCAGAAAACGCTACCCTTATCAAAAAAAAGAGCATTGTTAATAGCACCCCTCTTTACGCTATTAGCACACCTGCGATAGTACCACCCTCATATTTGTATTCCCGCTATTAGCACACCATCCAAAAATTAAAAAAAAATTAATTTTTTTACATACATGTGAGAACATCAAATAAAGATTCAACTAGTTCTTTTTTAACAAAATTTCACAAAATGATACAAAATGCTAATGATGAAAATTAGTTAGTAAGCTCCACAAAATATTCCTAATTCCTCAAAATGATCATAACTTCCCAAAATGAAGAACAAGAGCTCTACAAAATTCAAAATGAGCTAGTAAACTCCCAAAAATGAAAACCAATTCATGTTGTAGCAACCTGCACGCAAATAAATGTATCATTAGTCTCTCCAAACATATTACTTAAAATTGAACTAGTAAATTAAAGTTTAATGAAAATTGAACAAGTAAAATTATACTATACCTTACAAGAGCTCCACAAAATTCAAAATGAGTCAGTAAGCTCCCAAAAATGAAAACCAATCCATATCGTAGCAACCTGCACACGAATAAATGTATCATTAGTCTCTCCAAACATATTACTTAAAATTGAACTAGTACATTAAAGTTTAATAAGTGAACAAGTAAAATTATACCATACCTTAGATCATAGATCGGATACATTGATATTTTGCAAGTCTCATGTATCCGCTATAGCACTCTGATATCTTGTCCATACAGAAAAAATCGGGGGTAGCGGACAATCCTCGCGCATAATCGAGCGAATGAAATGATTCTCATCAACAAAGCCAATGTAAACAATCTTGTGATCATCCGTGCGTTCGGAATGCAAAGGAAGAAATGTAATGGACTGATATTTAGAATAATGAACTACGGCAATGTTATGGCACAATGAAATTACTAATCCCATATCTTTCATCGACATCCATTTGTGTAATGGCGCGGGAGATACTTTGCAATCCAAGGAATCCAATAACTCTTGTAGTCTCGCTTTTCCATATATGTGTGTATATTGATTCTCATTACATGTTATTTCTCTTATAAGATCAAGGCGCACATGCATGAAATTTTCACCCATATTCATAGCATCACTAATAACTCGGTAACCACAATGGCCATCCCCCGGCACGTTGATAGCATCAACTATGTGACTTGCAATGTAAGTGGGCATTTGTTTTCGAATTGAACTGACAAATCTATTTCTAGATGTAGTCTTTTTTGCTAGTGTCTTTTGTTGCTTCTCCAAATTTTTTTGTTCACCCATTAGAACATGTTCAAAAAGAGATGGGTCTCTTTTAGTTGATTTGTACTCCACCTTGCATTTAGTAGAACTACCTTTTGGCTAGCCTTTTAATCTCTTGGGCATTATCGGTTCTAATGTTTGGCTAATTGTTGGATCCAATATCTCTCGTAGCTTCTTATTCATTTCTTGTCGTTGTAAATCGGAAATATTTTCATATTTGTGAAGTATTCCATCCAATTCAAGATGTATATCCGGCATTTTGCTCTCTTTGTTGACATGCACTGCTTTTGGAGCCACACTAACTTCATTCAAAGTGAGTTGTTTCCAATGTTTATGGATCATCCATAAGGGATAGGCAGTTGAGTGCTTTATGTAATTCAACAACTCATGAGCACAAGGTAAACCCATAGTGGATCTAACCTTATATAAACACTCATTTGCATCTACACAACCACTTCTTGCATATTCTTCCTCTTTTTAAATTACCTCCAATGCAAATATAGAAATAGAACCAAGCAACTCAATGTAAAGTGATCCTCTAAAACCCTTGGTAACTTGCATAACACTTTGACCAAAAGACCGTTTAATTTCCGTATGTTGTAGATGAAGCATTTGGTCGAATGCTTTCCAAACAGAAGTTAAGTTGCATATCAATACTTCTAGAAATCTTTTGAGTTGGCTATGACCACTCTCCACACGATTAGTCGTGGAATTTCCTAAATGTAAATATTTATCTATCCACGCAGAGATGAAATACTCTTTGTAAGGCTCTATCCATGTGGTAACCACGTACTTGATAACATTTGGAAACTTCTCCGAATAAATACTTAACATTGAGTTATATCTCCCTTGAAATATATGCAATGTCGAAGAGTTAACTAATTGATGCCATATAATTAAGAACCCTTCACAGTCTTTGCCTTGTTTAAAGTATTTCTTGCAATGGGCTAATATATTTCTACTTATATGCACTTGACATAAAATGATTGCAGAAGTTGGAAACACTACCTTGATAGCATTTATTAGTGCTATTTCCCGATCAACTACTAGTACACCCGGTAAAGTTCCATGATTTAAGTTGCTCTTAAAACACTACAATGCCCAAATATAGCTCGTTTCTGTTTCATTAGACATAAATGCAAAGGTAGAGAAAAAACTCAAACTTGTAGAGTTGACCCCAACAATGGAAAGTAATGGTAATCGAAATCTGTTTGTCTTGTACGTACAGTCCAAGCTGAAAATATCTGGGAACATATTGCTTAGTTGCACAGCTGTGGGATGAGCAAAATACAAGCTCTCCAAGTTACCATTTACGTTGACTTTATTGTAACTTGTATATCCTGCTTCGTTGATACCTCTATATAAGAACTGAATATGAGTACTTCCAGCTAGCTCTTTCCTATACAACTTGAACTTTTCATTATAAATAGTTCGCATTATGGTGGAGTTGGCCGGATCTCTTTTCTTGATAGTAGATAAGATTTTTCTAGGCTTAACACTGGTGACATATAACTCTTCTACAATCTTTTGCTCTGTTTCATTTAATCGGCCGGCGTACGCATGCGCCTCTAAATGGACAAACTCATGATTATGAATCCCACTTTTAAGTTTAACTTTCCAATCATCTGAACAAGGTTCTTTTTGACCGATAATTGAGAATGGACAATCACATCTCTTTGTGCTACTCTTTCTTAAATTCTTCTTAATCATCCTTTCCTCTGATTGTCACGTTGAAATCCGGCCCTATCACAGCCTAGGAATACTCTGGGCCTTGATCTATCTGTAATTTTATCAGCTCTTTGAATTGTCACTACAAAGCCCAAAACTCTCCAGGTATTACGGGTCCATTCAATTAGATCATCCTTACTTAGAAATGACAAATCCGTTACAAAATGATTTGAAACATCTAATTGGATAGTAGTAAGCTGCTCACCCATAGTGGAGTTCATTCTGGATAATGGGTGCAGAAGATTGTTGGATGAGTTGCAAATAGATAGAAATTAGTATACATAGAAATATCTATTTATTTAGAAGATATAAAAATCCAATATCTTAAATGATGTTACCTCAGCATTGACAACTTTTAATCTCTTTTCTCTTAAGCCAGGAACAGACAGTGACTGGAACTCGTAATCAGAAAGGTACTTCTTCTCATCAAGTAGCATAGCACGTAGAGCAGCAGTATGAATGTAAGTGAATCAGATTTCCTACAAAATACAATATAAATGTAAGTGAATGAAAATCCAAATAAAATCAAAGTCAGATAAATCCAAAACCATTCCTATAGGAATGCACAAATGTGAGCCACGCCTAATAACCTCCACTGAATTTAAAAGCAGAAAACACAAATCAGAAAACTGTAAACATTACAGAACGAAACAAACAAATATTTAAATGCTGCTACATGTTAACAGCAGATGGGATGATGGTCTTTTACAGCAGATGGATGGTCTTTTATAATCATCAAAACTTCAGCAAAAAAAATACAGGCAATGGCAAGCCCTTTCTTATAACAGGAAAAAGGAGAAAAAACTACAACCCCTCAATTCTGAGCCACCTCTCATCACATTTATTCTCAATAAGACACCAAAAAACAGATAGATGTGCCGCCACCACAGAAGCCACAGCATGAAAAAGAGAGTCGCTGGTTTTACAAAGATAAGAATGGTCGGACCTTCGTGCTTTCAAAACTGTGAGGCGGAAGATTACCCTATAGCGCGATCTTGGAGAGCTGATGCGGACGGAACTCCCGACGGCTGGCGATCTTGGAGAGTTGATGCGATGCGGACGGAACCCCCTCAGTGAGATACCTATCTCGGCGGAAGAGGAGGCGGCGGAATCCTATCCCGACGACGGCTGGCTAAATCGCATCGGGAAGAAATCGCGGGAGAAAGAAAACCCTAAACCCTACCTCCGCTTTAATCAGGCGAAAAACAAGGGGTGCGACTATTTAGAGGCTTAATTGTTACTTTAAGGCGTGCTAATAGCGTAAAGAGGGGTGTTATTAAGAATGCTAAAAAAATCAGCAGGTGAGCTCGGATCCGGATCCCCTGGAGTTCCTATTTGAACTCCAGGGGGTGGAGTTCCGATTTTTCGAATAAATGGGGCGGAATCAGAAAAATTGGTTAACATGAAAGTTGTAGATATCCCTGAGACGAATAACTTTCATGTTGAACACTTTTTGATTTGAAGTCGTTTAGACCCCCGATTTGGGCCCCGAAAAAATTCTGTCCGAAAATAATTAAATTAATTATTTTCGGACAGAATTTTTTCGGGGCCCAAATCGGGGGTCTAAACGACTTCAAATCAAAAAATGTTCAACATGAAAGTTATTCGTCTCGGGGATATCTACATCTTTCATGTTAACCAATTTTTCTGATTCCGCATCATTTATTCGCAAAATTGGAACTCCACCCCCTAGAGTTCAAATAAGAACTCCAGGGGATCCGGATCCGGTGAGCTCCCGTTCCGTCTAATGATTCGATTCCATGTTCTGCAGGCAAATAGGAAACAGAGGTACTTACCAATCCGTAATCTTATAAAAAGCTATCTTCTAGGGCAGGGCAGTGAGAACAAATGTCAACGGAGTTCCAGAAAAAGTTGATTTTCTTTGTTTGTTGGGATGGTTCGTTGTGACAGAAAAGGCTGCAAAACAAACGCTCCCCCATGTCAGTGTTGTGTTGGTATGGATCACACTGGAAATCATTCCGAGTGTCAGACAGCTTATCCAAATTTATTAATCGGCACAACTCTAAAATCCAAAGAAAAGACTCACATGGGTCCGTTTGTTTGAAAAACATTGATTTTCAATCCAATGTCATACATGCAGGGGTGCACAAAAAAACCGGTCCTAATCGGTCTGGTTGGAACCGGACCGGAACGGTTAGGACCGGCTAGGGATCGGTCCCGGTTTTGACCGGTCCGGTCCCGGACCAGTCCCAAGGGTCCCTTTTTTTCATAAAAGACCGGTCTCAGGCCGGGACCGATAAAAGACCTGTTGCGGACTAACTCGATGCCCCGGTCGGGCCGGATAAACTTGAACCGTCTTAGCTTGCGGAGCGGTCGAGCGCGCACACAGTCAATGAAATTTAATTGTAGACACAAGTCTTGATGACGTGGAAAAACTCCTTAAATGGGTAAAAAACCACATGACCGGGTCTGTGCCGGTCAAACTCCACTAGCTCTCGGTGATTACAGTACACTGGGTGAATCGAGGCGACAGACCGCTTCCGTTACAACTTGAGGGGAGAGAGAAAGACTGTAGATTCCGGCGGACAACAGGCTGCTCCGCGGAAGTGACTCAAACAATGGAATGTTCAGGATGCTTCTGGCACGTGCGCTCGGGGCGGCGCGTGCTTGCTGGCCTCGACTGTCTTCTTCGCTTGACTTTTTCCGATCTTGGGCGTCTCGTTGTGAACTGCGCTCTGATGGGGTGCCTATAGCCAATGGCAGGCGCTGGTGGCCAGTGGCGGCCGCTGGAGGTCGCTGGTGGTCGCTGGTGGCTGGCAGCGAGCAGAGACCGACTCGGAGGAGGTGGCGGGAGAGCCCTCACCTGAGAAAGAAGAAGAAATCGTAGGAGGGAAAAGATGAGAAATAAGAGTCCCCTGGGGGTCTTTTTATAGCCTCCAAGGGTGGGTCATTGCGGGCCCACCACTAATGGGGTAGTGGGTAGTTACCCCTTCGATCGGACGGCCGGGAGGGCCTCCCCCTTGATCGGACGGCGGGGATGCCTTCCATGACGGTGGGTCGCCATGACGGCGGCGGCGGCCGGCGATGGGGGCCGGCCGCGCGTCTCCTGGCGGTGACCTGCCGCCGGCCGGGCACGGCGAGGGAGGCTGGCCATGGCCGGAGCAGCCAAGGCATGGTCGGCCATGGCCGGGGCGGCCATGGCCGCGGCAAGCCCTGGCCGGGGCGGCCATGGCCGGGGCGGTCATGGCCGCGGCAGGCCCTTTCCGGGGCGGCCATGGCCGCGGCAGGCCCTGGCCGGGGCGCCCATGGTTGCGGCAGGCCCTTGCCGGGGCGGCCATGGACGCGACAGGCCCTGGCCGGGGCGGCCATGGCCGCGGCAGGCCCTGGCCGGGGCGGCCATGGACGCGACAGGCCCTGGCCGGGGCGGCCATGGCCGCGGCAGGCCCTGGCCGGGGCGGCCATGGCCGGGAGGCCATGGTCGCGGCAGGCCCTGGCCGGGGAGGCCATGGTCGCGGCAGGCCCAGGCCGGGGAGGCCATGGCAGCGGTAGGCCCTGGCTGGGGCGGCCATGGCCGCGGCAAGCCCTGGACGGGGCGGCCATGGCCGCGGCAGGCCCTGGCCGGGGCGGCCATGGCCGCGACGGCCATGGCCGCGGCAGGCCATGGCCGCGACGGCCATGGCCGCGGCAGGCCATGGCCGGGGCGGCCATGGCCGCGGCAGGCCATGGCCGCGGCAGGCCATGGCCGGGGCGGCCATGGCCGCGGCAGGCCATGGCCGGGGCGGCCATGGTTGCGGCCGGCCACGGCCGCAGCGACCGTGGTCGGGGCGGCCGAGGGAGTGCCCGCCACCGGGGATGGCTCGGCCTCTTGCCGACGGCGGTTCTCCCAGCGACGGTTCTTCCCATGAGGGGAGGGAGTGGGGCCCGCCCCCATCACCTCAATGAGAGATCATGGGGGGTGGGGCCCACCCATGACTTTCCTTGAGTGGAGATCATGGGGGGCTCCTTGCTTCCTATAAATGATGGTGGAATCCATCAAATGCCCCCCAAATCTTTACTGGCAAGGAATGAAGCGATCGTGAGGAGAGATTTCTATAATTCCTTGTTGTCATGGTGAGTGTCGGCGAGAAATCCGAGGTGGTTGCGATGGATCGTGGTTCTAAGGTATAACGTCGTGCGGAGGCTTGGCGAACGTGCATCGGATGCATGCGGACGGAGGCCGGCGCGGCACACGAGCGCCTAAACGGCGCGTGCGAGGAAGGGCCGCAGGGGTGGGCGCTAGCCGCGCGTGCTGGCAGCTAGGCCTGCGAGCGGTGCGGTTTGGTGCGGTTTGGAGGCAAACCGAAACCGCACCGCAGGGGTGCGGTTTTCGGCCGGCCAAAACCGCACCGCACCTAAACCGTGCGGTGCGGTTTGGTTTCGGTGCGGTTTGGTGTCGGTTTGTGCGGCGCGGTTTCGGTTTTTTGACAGTTTTTTTTTGATCTTTTACAAAATAATCAATCAGGCAATTATATACTGTCAAATTTTGACGACACCTTTAAATAATTAACTTTCTATTCAGAGCAATCAAATGATCAATGTACAGTCAGAATTTGGCTCACTGATAGATAAAATAAGAACATAATCACTAAATGGACAACTTAGGGGCCATCTCCGAACTCAAAGAAGTACAGTAAACTTTTATAATTAGACTATTAGAGGGATAAATGGCAATAAAAAATTAATTAAAATCTTGACCCGTTATTTTCCAAGCGAGTTGGTCCATTCTAACATCCATTAACCTCCTGCAGAATTTTCCTGCATGCATCATTGTGTTACTGCCAATTTCCAAATGCTTGCAAAGTACAAGGAGTAAAACCAATTCACTACTTTCAAAAACATCGGCCCAAGAGCCAACAAAGGAACAACAAAGTTACGTAGGTGTATCCTAAGGAAAAAAAGCAAGTAGCAAAACCTGCATATCCGAGTAGGCGTGAACTACAAATAACCTTGAATTCGCAAAACCTGCATATCAAAAAATCATATTTTCATTATAATGTACATTTACTTGCAAATCAAAATTCAAATGTACGATGCATGTTACTATATTTACCAAAATTCAATTTTCATCTTCATTGATTTCAGGTTCGTCATCCACATTAGCTTGCATTTGTTTGTCCAGTTCTGTTAAAAATTTAAAATAACATTTAAAAAAGTGGTAAACAACTACAATACTACAAATTCAATGCAAAATTGCAAATACTTTACCTTTATCGAGCTCTTCGTACTTGTCAACATCAATAAGCATCTCCTCTCTCATTGAGGTTTGACTTGCAACACAACCAATCACGAGCACAAATCAGAGCTTCTACCGTCTTAGGTGCTAATGAACTCCTGAAAGGATCAAGAATACGTCCTCCAGTACTAAAAGCTGACTCAGAGGCTACAGTAGACACTGGAATAGCTAAAACATCTCTTGCCACTTGAGATAATATTGGGAATCTGTAAGAGTTCAATCTCCACCAATTCAAAATATCAAAATTTATTTGCAGCTTGAGTGTATCTTCCTTCAAGTAAAGGGCAATCTCAGATGCACAAATAGTTGCTTCATCTTCCTCTGAATCATCCATAAACATTTTCTTTTGATAAGCCACGAAGCTAAATTCCACATCAGCTTGATTCATAGCAGTCCCGGAGCTTGAAGCTTGGCTTAAATTACTTTGAGTTGATGTGTTGTTAATAGATTTGTCATAATGACTGTATAAACGATATAGTGTGCATTCAGTCAACTCAATCATTGTCCTTGCTCTTGCCATATCATATACTGCTTTGAAGCACTTTGTAAATCTCTTTAACTTACATTGTGGGTCCAACACAAAAGCAACATATAGTAGAACATTACTTTTTTCCAAACTACCCCAATATTTATTGAATTTTATCTTCATCCGTTGTGCAACCATGCTCATTGCCGGATCTTGACTATCACACATAGAATTAATGGCATGCTCCATCATTGAAATGTTTTGAAAAAATAAATGCGAAGTTGGATATTTGGTGCCGGAAACATCCAAAGTAACGGTGTAAAATAACTTTAAAAGCTTAAGAAATAAACTTGCATTATTCCAATCTTCTGACTTGGGTGGACCATTAATTTTATCGTCATTATTAAAATAGTTTCTGTATGAGCTTTCATCCTCTAATTCATTGAAAGCTTTCTCAAACTTTATCGCAGTCTCTAGCATCAAGTATGTTGAATTCCACCGTGTTTCCACATCCAAACACAAAAGTGATTTGCATGATATCTCTGCATTTGCTACACATTTTTTGAATTTTTCTAGTCGTTGAGAAGATCCTTTTACATACTTAATGGCCAACCGAATCTTTTCGATGGACTCATTATATTCGGATAATCCTTCCTTCACAATTAAATTTAATATGTGTGCTGAGCATCTAACTTGTAGGAACTCATGCTCTAGTATAGTAGATTTCCACTCTTTGGTCTTCCTTGTCAAATATCTACCAACTACGTCATTAACTGATGCATTATCCATAGTGATAGTGAAAATTTTCTTAATCCCCCATTCAGTGATACAATTTAATATTTCATTTCCAAGACCTTCTCCAGTATGATCAATGATTCTAACAAAGTTAAGAATCCTTTTTTGCAATCTCCACTCTTTATCTATCCAATGTCCAGTAAGGCACATATATCCATATTTTTGAATAGATTTCCATGTATCTGTAGTTAGACATATCCTTTCTGATCGTAACTGTTTCTTTAATTTCTTCCGCTCGGAGGTGAAAAGATTGATACAGTACTTGGAAATAGTTGTGCGAGATGGCACTTTGAACCTTGGCTCTAGCTGGTTAGAAAAACTTCTAAAGCCTTCATTTTCTACGAACTTGAAGGATATCTCATCAACTACAACCATTTTGCTAAAGCAACACGACATTGTTCCTCATCAAATTTACTAGCTTTTAATGAACCAACAACTACTCCATCTTCTTTTTTCTCACTAAGAGATAACATTTGTTGATTGTTATTTTTCAACCTAAAGCGACATAAAGTTAGCATATGCACTCTTAAAGCACTGGTTCCGTTCTTACGAGGATCAGCAGCGTATATCTTGGAGCAATGCTTACACTTCGCCTTATCTCTTCCTTCAGTATCTTTAAACTTCATGAACCAATCCCACACAGCTGATTTAGCTTTAGTACTATCAGAAACATCCATTTTTGTTTTCTTCTCTATGTGTTTTGTATCATCATTGTGATTCACAATAGGTTCACTAACTTTATTTTTAGTACCGCTATCTCCCTCCATTACAAGTGGTTCTTTTCCTTTGTTCTTTTTGGATGCCATCAACAACTATGCACAATAGCACGATGACTCTAGTTTATTAAAAAGGGTGAAAAATAAAAAAGTATAACATATGAAGAAAATAACCAACAATATACCTCCTGTCCTCCTCAATTGAAACTTGACAAGTATAATCAGATGTCCAACACTCCAAGTCTCCAATCCACGTAGAGCGCTATTTGCACAACACTTCTAAGTTGACCTTCCAACAAAAAACAACCAATATCAGAAGGATTATCACAAAAACTCTGCATCTTAACATGGATTTTTCCTAAATTTAATCTCATAGAAAGGAATCACGCAGGCATACCTCCCCAGCAAAATCCAAGTCTTCAACAACTTTGTGCTTGTAGCCTGTAGGGGACCGGGGACTGGAGTTGGACTGTTGGAGTGGTTGGCTGGTCGCTGGCGGGGAAGATCGCTGGAATAAGAGCAGAAAATAAATCGACGGCAGGTTTGCGGCCCGCGGAGTGCAGAAATCGCCGGAATAAGAGCAGGAAGTTTGATGCGGTGCCGGTGCAGCCCGGCGCTAGGGTTTCGCGAATAAGAGCAGGAAGTTTGATCACCGGAATATCTGCAAGAATCTCCGGAATAGGAGTTAAGTCGACTGCGGGCTAGCAGCTGGAGGTTTGATGCGGTGCGGCCCGGCTCTAGGGTTTCAGTGTTTCACGAATCGCCTCTTTTTTTTTATCCGGAAGGGCGGACAGCGGAGACGCGGAGTAGAGAAAATAGAGTAAAAAAGATAAACCGAACAGGTGTAATAATTAATGGTTTAAATCAGTAATGCGGGAGTCGGGAGAAGTTAAATCAGTAATAATTTAACAGAGTAAAAAAGATAAACCGAACCGGTCAGGAGCTGCTTCTTAGTGTGTAAATCGTAATGCGGGAGTCGGGAGAAGTTAAATCAGTAATAATTAATGGTTAAGTTAAATCATAAGCCACGGTTTAGGTTTTTAAGATTTCCAATTCGATTCACGGTGCGGTGCGGTGTGGTCGGTTTTTAAGATTTCCAAGCCAAACCGAACCGCACATGTGCCGGTTTTCAGACCCCCCAAACCGAACCGCACCGCACCGATCGGTTCGGTTTGAAATAAGGTGCGGTGCGGTGCGGTGCGGTGCGGTTTTGCGGTTTGGTGCGGTTTTCGGTTTTCCTGCGCAGGCCTACTAGCAGCGCACGGGCAGACAGCGCGCGCGGGCCGTGGGCGCAGGCCGCGCGTGCGCGCAGGCCGCGCGCGCGCAGGCCGCGCGTGAGCAGGCAGGGCGCGCGTGTAGGCCGCGCGCGCGCGGACAGGCCGGGCGTGCGGGTAGGCCGCGCGCGCGCGGATAGGCCGCACGTGCAGGTCGGTTGCGCGGGCTGCGCACGCGGGCCGCGCGCGCAGGCCGTACGCACACATGCTGGTCACGTGCGCAAGCCTTGCGCGCAGTTTGCGCGCGCGGGTCTTGCGCGCAGGCCGCGCGAGCGGGCCTTGCGCGTATTCCGCGTGCGTCGGCCGCATGCGCGTAGCCTATGAGCGTGCGCAGGTCGTGCGCGCGCTCAAGCGAGGGTTGCGCGATTTGCACTGTGCGGTCTTGAAGCTGCGAGCTGTTTTTTTTCTTCATCGTGTGCATGTAACGAAGCGCTCCTCCAGTCCGATGCGTTTGCGCTCTTCCTTGACTGAAGATGGTGTGGAAATTTGGAGGGCGAAGTACAGGCTTCCTGCTGACTTAGAAGTGAGGATCCCGCGGCCCGAGGAGCGGGTTCAGAATCCTCCCCGTGGGTGGCTGACGATTTGAAGAGTATCCCTTAGATCCGACTTTCGGTTTCCGCCCTGTGATGAGGTGATAGAGATTTTGAAGTTCTGCGGAGTGCCTATCTTCCAGTTTGCTCCGACTGGGATCTCTTGAATTATGGGCTTGGTCTCCTTCTTCCGCGAGCAAGGGAGCCTGCTTTCTTTGGACCAGTTCCGAGATTTGTGCGACGTGCGCTCTGATGGTGGCGAGCGGGTGGAGGTGCGTAGCAACAAGGTCTGGTTGGAGTTCGAGGCTCGTAAAGACTGTCGTCACGGTAATACTTTGTTTGGATATGTGAAGAACTCCTGGGGTCTTCTTGAGGTGTGGAATGCGCTCCCCGACCGTTGCCGCCGTGTGAAAGGGAGGGAGCGGGACTTTTCCCCGGTGTTGGGATTCTCTGAGCCTCGTGAGCTGGCCAACCATCTCTTTAACATATACATCTATGTGGAGGAAAAGCGATTGCTAGGATGTGGCATTTCGGCGGGCACTGTTCAGGTGGTGGCGACTTCTCAGGGAGGGGACTGAAAGAGGAAAGCGGTGATGGGCCATGCTGATGACCTTGATGTTGTGTTGGTAGCTTCTGACGATTCAGTTCCAGAGGTGCAGATACCTGCTTATCCTGCTCCCCAGGTGCCTGTCAGTACAGCGGCTCCACGGATGTCCTCTTCCTTGAGGGCGATGAGTGATGCGGTAAGGGTGTAACTTTTCTTTTTATTCTCCCTTTCTTTATTTTTTCGTGGAGAGAGACTGATTGTGTGTCTTTATTTTGCAGATAGAGACTCGAGCGCAGATCGCAGTGACCTGGAATGATCATTACGTGAGCCTGAAGGATGAGTATCTCGCTTTACAGGAGAAGCTTCGATTGTCGATGAGCCCGCTTGCCTCCCTGAAGGAGGAACATGACCGGGATATTACACGGCTTCGTCGAATTAGCTCAGAGCTGAAGTCCGAGCTAGAAGATACGCGTGCGGCCTTGGATGTGGAGAAGACTTTGGTGGAGAGGACCACCCAGATGCTGAAGCATGCAAAAGAGGAGACATCTGGCTTAGGGACCCAGCTGCAGGCGGCACGAGAGGAGGTTTCAGGCCTTGAGACTCAGCTTCGGGCGGCGAAGGAGCAGGTGGAGATGCTGTCCTATGACGACCATGCATCCGAGTTGAATGCAGCAGGGCTTGCAGAGTACTTGGAGTCGCTGGATTACCTACGGGACCGCAACTTGATTGCGGAAGAGGTTCGTGACGATATTTGGTCCAAGGAGGTGGAGCCCCAAATGGATGATATACGCGAGCTAGCATTGCGTCGCGGCGTTTCGAAGGCTTTTCGCTTCCTAGGAAAGCGCCTTGGGTGTGACACCTCCAGTTTCAGCTTTGCGGATGTTTCCGAGGACGAGCGCTCTGACTCAGATGCCGAGGGAGAGTAGCTGTAGTGTTTACATGTCGTTGTATGTTTTGTTGTCTTCTTGCGCGTGTAGCGTCCTGCCTTTAGGCACTGGTTGTACCTGTTTTATTTTGAGCTTTTGCTTTGTTATGTCATTGTTATCTCTCCATGTCCTTTCGGACGTTTGTCTGTGTTTGATTGATATTGACCGCGCAGTTTTGACCAGGCGTGGGACGTTTAGCTTGCGCATATGGCACTTGCGGTTTTTTATTTTTTGTGAAGGGTACTCGCATCCCTTCCTTTTTCAGCACACGGGATACCCGTGGCTTAGTTTGCATGAGGGATACTTGCGACTTGGTTGGTATGAGGGACGTTCTCGGCTTAGTTTGCGCGAGGGGGGCAGGCCCCCATAGTGGCGCGCAAGGGTTACTTACGGCTTAATTTACGCGAGGGATGCTTGCGTCTTCCTCGTGGGGGGGGGGGGGGGGGTAGGCCCCCACGGTGGTGCACGAGGGTTGATCGCGACTTAATTTGTGTGAGGGATGCTCGCGGCTTCCTCGTGAGGGGGGTAGGCCCCCATGGTGGTGCGCAAGGGTTGCTCGCGGCTTAAGTTGCACGAGGGGTACTCGCGGCTTCTTCGTGAGGGGGTCAGGCCCCCACGGTGGTGTGCGAGGGTTGCTCACGGCTTAAGTTATGCGAGGGGTGCTCGCGGCTTCTTCGTGAGGGTGGGCAGTCCCCCACGGTGGTGCGCGACGGTTGCTCGCGGCTTAAGTTGCGCGAGGGATGCTCGCGGCTTCTTCGTGAGGGGGGCAGTCCCCCACAGTGGTGCGCGAGGGTTGCTCGCGGCTAAAGTTGCGCGAGGGGTGCTCGCGGCTTCTTCGTGAGGGGGGAAGGCCCCCACAGTGGTGCGCGAGGGTTGCTCGCGGCTTAGGTTGCTTGAGGGATGCTCGCGACTTCTTCGTGAGGGGGGCAGGCCCCCACGGTGGTGCACGAGGGTTGCTCGCGGCTAAGGTTGCGCGAGGGATGCTCGCGGCCTCTTCATGAGGAGGGAAGGTGAAAGTGAGGATAAGATCTATCTTAACTCTAGAGGGGGGGAGGGTGAATAGAGTATTTTAAGGTAAGTTCACAAATTAAAATTGCACAACAGTAAAGGCTTAATTTATTTATAGGTGTAAGGTGCTTTGATGTAGAAATAAAACTAAAGCAGTAAAATAAAAACCACAACACACAGCAAAGAATATGCACAAGAAAACCAGAAGACGCAAGGAGCTATAGTGGTTCCCTAAAAACCTGGGTACATCCACTCTTCTACCACCCTTGGTAAGAATCCACTGATGGATGAGTTGATTAGGTGTCCTGAGCACCAATGAGCTTTTGATAAGGTGCTCAAAAACCAAACTGGATTTTTTGATCATGTGTCTTGCCACCACTGAGTTTTGACAAGGCTCTCAGAACTAGAACCAAAACTTTTGAAGGGAGTCTTGATAACCCTTTTACAGCAAGAAAAGAAAAAGGAAAAGGTGAAGTTGTCTTCTCTGTCTCAATCACTGAGAGAAGACTTAGTGGATTGATTGTGTTGTAAAAGCTCCCCCTGAGATGTAGATGGTTCAGAGATGAGAGCTTTGCTAGGGTGATAGGTCTTCAGAAACTTCAGATCTCCAGCAGAAGATGGTTTCAGCAGAGGCTGAAATATGAATTGTCTGGAGTCCTTGATGTTGAAGCCTTGATCACTTTTCAGTATGCCAATAATCAATCAAAACTTTTCAGGATTGATCACTTGATTTTCCTCTAAGTTTTTCTGACTATCTATGTATGTCTGTATTGAGTGATAGATCTTTTTTTTGATCTGCTGTAAAATATTTTATTCTCTGAAGATCCTTTATCCAAGATAGCCGTTAGTAGTCAATAAATGTCTTCCATAAATGTTTTGTCTTCTGGAGGAAAGTCCAATAAACATTCTCTGATAAATCTCTTGAAACTTGCTCCAGAATAAATGAAAACGGCTAGCAGATCTCTTGAAATAAATGCTGAGAGAGTTTGAAAAAACATTCCAAAAGCTGACTGAATTTGAATCCTCAAAGTCGTCGATCTCTCAGGAAAAACGTCGATCTGAGTTCTACGATCGTCGACCTGAGCTCAGAGATTGGATTGAACATCAGACAGAAAACGTCGACCTGAGCTCGAAGATCGTCGACCGGAGCTCAGCGACATGAAGAATAAGCTAAAGGTAGATCGTCGATCTGAGCTCGAAGATCGTCGACCGGAGTTTGACGATTTAACAGAGTTGAGCTCAGAGAGCGTCGAACGGAGTTCGACGTTTCTTCGACCTAAGCTCGACGATAATTGTCTTTGTCTCAGCTCTAAGTCTGAATCCTTGGAAGGTCCTGGGGGCAGCTTCAAACCTAAGTTCTAAGCCCTAGACTCATTCTAACTTGACCTTTTTAACTATACATCTAGGTCAAACTGATTTCCTAAAAACATAGTGATCCTTGCCCAAATTAGTAATAGGGTGTTCCAACAATCTCCCCCTATTTGGGTTAGGATTACTATTTACAAAACTCAGTAAAAAAATACAAAATCAATATACAGAAAAACAAAAAAAAATCTAACACAATAGAGCAGATCATGCAACATAGCAGCAATCAGAGGGAATATCAGCAAATGTTCAAAATGAGTATACTGTCTGCTTACAAATGTCATTTATTTTCACTTCCCTTCTTGAATAAGATTTCCCTGTTGGGATTTAGAGCTTCTTTCTTTGACCTTATATCATCCTCTGCACCTAAGGAGGTTTGAGATCTAGCCCTGGGAACCACAGCCTCAGGATGCAGCTTCATGTAGTCCACTGGGTCAAAGAATTTCCTTGATGCATACCTTTCCAGTTCTACCTTTCTTTGATCTGACAAGGTTGTAATGTTGGAAGTGTCTTTCCCTTGTTCTTTGGCCTTCTTCAGCTGATCTAAGGCAACCAGTTCTTTCATCCTAGCAGTCCATGATAATGGATTGTTCTCTGGATCTTCAAAAGGAACTGCAGACTCATATCTGTTGACAGTTTCTGAAGCAGTAGGAGTTCTTGTATCAACAGTTTCTCTGAGTTTATAAGGGAAAGGACCTTGAGTTGAGTCCGTGTGTCTTTGTCCTTCCCTTGCTTGAAATCTGTGTTCTCTTTGATTTCCTCTATATTGTCCCCTTCTGGACTGATAACCTCTTTGATATTGCTCCTGGGATGATATCTTTGAGAGGATTAGGAGGAACTTTGCTTTAGAGCTGAGGTTTGAGAAGCTAAGCCTCCACTTGATCCTGAATCTGGAGGAGGAGAAGGAGGAGGCTGAAACTGGGATGAACCTTTCTCATACTTATCAAACTTTCTTTTATTCTTCATGGCCTTTAGTTGGTTTTTAGAATATTGCATCCATGATTCAGTTATCTGGCAATCATGCAGAATATAGTAGGGTATATCATTAGCATCCTTGGCCTTAGAAGGATGGACCTTCATCATGGCCTTGCTTCTGGCCTTCCTTTTCTTTGCAATGGTACCAGAAGAGTCATCAGAGTCAGTGTGAAACTGATCACTTTCTGTGCTCTGGGGTCTATCATACAGATCATCAATGCTTTTGATGTACTTCTCTTATTGTTTCAGTTGTTCAGGAGTCAGAGCAGGAGCAGCAGCAAAAACACAACTTATTGAAGCAGCAATAGGAGCAGAAGTAATTGGAGAAGCAGGTTCAGGTTCTTCCAGATAAGTAGCAAGTTCGTCAACAGCAGCAGCATTAGCAACAACAGACAGCATTTCAATATCAGACGATCCAATAGATGTAACAGCAGTAGCAGCAGCAGCAGTAAAAATAGAAGCAACAACATCCTCAGCCTTGAAAGAGTTTATATATGATGCAATCAGGCTGAGATCACATTCTAGAACAGGCACAATGGCCTTAGTAAGGTCTTCAACTTGTTGAACAGGCAGAGAATTGAAGTACACAGTATCAAAAATTGACAGCAGGCTCTGAAGATCCACTGCAAATATTGGAGCAGGTTCTGAAACTTTAGCAGCCTCAGGCAAATCCAGAGCTTCATTAGGCATCTCCCCCTGCCTGGATTCAGTGAAAACTGGATCAAGGGACCCAGAGGAAGGGATTGCCTGAGAGGAAAGGAAGGGAGATAGCCTGGTAGACAGCTCCTGAACATTTTTCAGGAGTGGAGCCAAGGTGGTCTCCAGCAATGAGGTTAGCCTGGGGGCTAGCAGCTCATAAACCCTGTCTGCCAAAGCTGAAAGATCTACATGCTCAAGAGGGGCTTGAGTAGAGGTAGGAGTTGATGCAGCTGGAAGGATGTTGGCTGGAACTGATGGAATGGATGGTGTGGAGGTAGGAGGTATAGGGATGGATGGCTCAGTAGTAGGAATTGTTGAGATTGATGTTATTAAAGTGGAGATGGATGATAAGGGAGAGGAAAGGGATGGGGTGAAGGATGATTGAGAGAGTATATCCTGGAGAAGTTGTTGGTAGGAAGATGTAGATGGAATATCAGGAGGAGTAGGAGGAGAATCATCCATGAAGGAGTCATCCAGAAGATGAAATGATGGAGAGGTGACAGGTGGATAGAAATACAGAGGGTGGAATGGTACTGAGGTAGTTGCTGGAGAAGGTGAAATAGGTGAGGAGATTGTAATGGGGGAAGATATGGCTATGGTTGAGATGAGAGGTGAGGTTGATATGGAGACTGAGGCAGATACAGCTGGAGGAGAAGGAGAAGCAGACAAATCTTTTGCTGGGGCAGAGACCTGAGGAGGAGTGACTGAGGCAGTCCTTGTGCCTGAAGCAGATGTCGATGCAGCAGCCCTGTTGGGGTTGATAATCTGCCTGTCCCACATGCTGAAAAGGGCACAGGTGAGCCTTTTGGATGCATTGATGTGCATCCCACTTGAAACCAGCAGATCAGGGCACCTGTGATGTAGGTAAACCCCTATAATCCTCCCCAAACTGACACAGCTTTTGCCAATTTTCTTCTTGATCAAATTAAAGAAGATTGATCCCCAATCTAGATGTTTCTTATCAACTAAAGCTCCCATTAAGCATAACTGATACCTTGAGATTATATCATGAGCTGAGTGCTTTGCCAGAAGCACTTTCCTAACAACATCAGCCAAAAATTGAAATTCAATAGATAAATTCTTTTTCAGCAGTTTATTAGGGTTCACAGCAGAGTGACCCATTCGATCTAACAGCGAATCATATTCCTCTCCAGACAAATCGATAGAGTCATTCCCAGTACTTAAGGCGAATACTTCTGTCAAAAGAGCGGGGGACATTGGTACCTGTGTTCCATTGATTGTGCCGACTATAGAGTTTTCATTCTCATTGGTGGCAGTAAAAACCCATTCTCTTACTTCATCTGCTGCAATCTTTATTCTGGTGGTCATCAACTGAACCAACTGCTGTTCGTGGAAGAGATTCAGAATATCTTTGAACCGCTGATCGCTGCCATCGAAGGAGTTCATATCTATGTCAAAGCCTGTATCAAATTTCATTTTGGAGAGAGCGGCGACCGACATTGCCATTTGTACCTGCAAATATTCAACAAACACGACCAAGTGTAGAGAGTTTGGAGGGAAAGATAAAAATTTGCAGAGAGTATGAAAGCGTAAACAACGAGCGGCGGCCGAAAAATGATTTTATATTAGGGTTCGACGCGAAAAAGGAAGGATCGTCGATCTCCATTCGACGATCGGGACTCCTAAGGGAAGCGGAAAGGTCTTCAACATCGTAGATCTCAGTTCGACGATCTAGAGAATGTCGAGCTCAGTTCGACGATCGAAGGCCTGAAAGAGATAGTATACAACTATCTGACAAGCTCTAAACTCCGGTCGACGTTTTGGGAAAACGTCGAGCTCCGTTCGACGTTTTTCGGGAAACCGTCGATCGACGTTCGACGATTTCTGGGGAAAACGTCGAGCGCAGTTCAGAGACAGAAACTATCCTACAGGCACAAAAAGAAATGAGTTTTTAGCCTAATCTTGGTCTGTTTTTAGCTTTTCAAAATCTTGTAATTTATTTTAGGCTTCCTCCATCTAACATGCCTAACTGATTGAGGAAGAAGTTGTGTTTCTTTTCATCTAAAGGCTTGGTGAAAATATCTCCCCTTTGCAAATCAGTTGGGATATATTGAAGTTCAATTTTGTTTTTCTCAACATTATCCCTTAGAAAATGATGCCTAATTTCTATGTGTTTTGTCCTACTATGGAGGACTGGATTTTGTGCAATGGAAATAACACTGGTGTTGTCACAAAATATTTTAGATTTCTCTAAGTTGTAACCATAGTCTAGGAGTTGATTTTGAATCCATAAGATTTGTGAACAACAACTACCTGCAGCCATGTATTCAGCTTCAGCAGTTGAAGTTGACACATATGTTTGTTTCTTACAAAACCATGAGACAAGTCTATCACCAAGAAACTGACAAGTTCCACTGGTGCTTTTCCTGTCTATTCTGCATCCAGCATAATCAACATCTGAAAATCCAGTTAAGTCAAATGATGAATCTTTTGGATACCAGAGTCCTAGATTTGGACAGCTTTTAACATACCTAAGAATCCTCTTTACTAAAGTTAAGTGTGACTCTCTAGGGCTAACTTGGAATCTAGTACATATACATGTAACAAACATTATATCAGGCCTATTAGCTGTAAGGTACAATAAAGAGCCAATCATTGCTCTATATGTTGTCTGATCAACTGGTTTCCTATGTTCATCAGCATCCAATATAGTATTGGTAGGCATGGGTGTTTTCATACATGATGTATCAGACATACCAAATTTCTTAACCAGTTCTTTTACATACTTGGTTTGAGAAATAAATATGCCTTCAGCATGTTGTTTGACTTGCAGTCCTAAGAAGAAGGATAGCTCACCCATGCTACTCATTTCAAATTTAGAGTGCATAAGCTTGGAAAACTTTTTGCACAAGTTTGAATCAGTAGAACCAAATATAATATCATCTACATAAATTTGTACTAGTAGGGTATGGGCCTTATGGGTTCTAATAAAAAGAGTTTGGTCTACTCTCCCTCTAATAAAATCATTTTCCAGAAGAAAGCATGCTAGGGTCTCATACCATGCTCTAGGAGCTTGCTTTAGACCATATAATACTTTATGCAGTTTGAAAACATAATCAGGATGAGTTGGAGAGACAAAACCTGGGGGTTGTCTGACATAGACTTCTTCTTTGATCTCCCCATTGAGAAAAGCACTTTTCACATCCATTTGGTAGACTTTGAATCCCTTGTGAGCAGCATAAGCTAGGAAGATTCTTATGGCCTCTAACCTTGCAACTGGTACAAAGGTCTGGTCATAGTCTATCCCCTCTTCTTGAGAATACCCTTGAGCAACTAGCCTTGCCTTATTCCTTACAATAATTCCTTGATCATCCAATTTATTTCTGAACACCCATTTTGTTCCAACAATAGAATGATCCTTTGGCTTAGGTACTAGTTCCCAGACTTTGTTTCTTTCAAATTGATGCAACTCCTCTTACATTGCAATGATCCAGTGTGGGTCTTGCTCTGCATCTTGAATGGATTGAGGTTCAATTTGAGAGAGAAAGCAAGTGTGCATAAGGTTTTGGTTGACCTGATTTCTGATTTGCACACCAGCTGAGATGTCTCCAATCACTTGGGAGATTGGATGATCTCTTGATGTTACTAAATCAACAGGGGGTGTTGATTGTTCACAAACCTGTGTTGCTGTTTCCTCTTGTGGAACAGCAACTGGCTCTTCAAGAAGAATTTCTTCCAGATGTGGAGCAGCTTCTTCATCTTCACTACTTTCATCCTTTTGAGTAACTTGCAATCTGTCCAAGTCTTCAGCTAGAGAATGTACCTGCAATTGTTCTATGTTAGAAGCATTCTTCTCCTTGAAAGACATATTAGTTTCATCAAAAGAAATATGAACAGATTCTTCTATTTTTAGAGTAGTTTTATTATAAACCCTATAAGCTTTACTGATCATGGAATATCCCAGTAACACTCCTTCATCAGCTTTTGCTTGAAATTTTGCTAAATATCTCTTGTCATTATTGTGAATATAGCAAGTGCAACCAAAAACTTTAAAATAGTCTACTTTAGGTTTCTTCCCTTTGAGCAATTCATAGGGAGTCTTGCCCTTCAGTTTATGTATTAGACTTCTATTCAACACATAATTGGAGGTGTTCACTGCCTCAGCCCAAAAGGATAGAGGAAGGTGAGCATCTGTCAATAATGTAGTTGCAGATTCAATTAGGGTTCTATTTTTCCTTTCAGCTACCCCATTCTGTTGAGGAGTTCTAGGAGCTGAGAATGTATGCCTGATCCCTTCACTCTGACAGAACTCTTGCATAAGAAGAGAATCAAACTCTGTCCCATGATCACTTCTGATCAGGACAATGTGAGTGTTGAACTCAATCTGTATGCATTTGAGAAACTCTGTCAAACATTTGAAGTTATCAGACTTCTTCCTCAGAAAGAACACCCATGTGAATCTTGAGAAATCATCTACAACCACTAAAGTGTAGGATTTCCCTCCTAAGCTTTGTACCATAATGGGTCCAAAAAGATCCATGTGTAATAGATACAAAATCCTAGGTGAATCACTCTTGTTAATTGATTTAAAACTATTTTTAGTTTGCTTGCCTAATTGACAAGTCTTGCAAAGTCCTTCCTTTTTGTAGGGGCCAGAAGGTAGTCCTCTAACAAGGTTGTCCTTGGATAGCCTAGCAATGGTTCTAAGGTTAATGTATCCTAGTCTCTTATGCCATAATATATTAGGTCTAGATATGGAATTGAACAGGCAAATATCTACCTTAGATGAATGAAAATCTACTAAGTAAATGTTACCTTTCCTGTTACCTGTTAACACAGTTGTGTTGTCTTCTGACTTGATCTTGCATATTGCTTTGTTGAAAGTCACTTGATATCCTTCATCACAAAGTTGACTGATACTTATCAAGTTATGCTTGAGTCCTTCAACATAAGCTACTTTCTTGAAGGTGACTGTTCCAATTTGAACTGCACCATATCCTTTTGTTATTCCAATGTTTGAATCACCAAAGATTACTTTGGGTCCAAGCTTGGCTTTAAAGGATGTGAAGTTGTCCTTATTCCCTATCATATGCTTTGAGCACCCACTATCCAGATACCATGGCTGATTTGATGTTAGATAGGTCTTCACCTGCACATAAAAATCTTATGTGTTTTTGACCCAGTTTACCTTGGGCCTAGGTTGATATCCCTTAAATTCAGAAATGAAAGACATCCCAGGTTGACTCTTATAACCTTCAGGATGGTATCTCCTAGGAGGTACTATCCATTCAGCAAAGGGGTTGAAACCTTGGGATGTAGGACTTCTAGGATTGAATCTAGATGTACCCTTGAAGGATTGTTCAAAGTCCTGATTTCTGTTCGACGATCGTCGAGCTAAGGTCGACGATCTTGAGTCAGATCGTCGATCTCTGTTCGAAGATCGACTATCCTGGAGTTCAGAGTTCAGGTGTCGTCGAGCTGAGTTCGACGATCGTTTCTTGGATCGTCGAGCGACGTTCGACGATCGTCGAGCTCTGTTCGACGCATTCTGTTGAACTATATCTTTCTTTGGCAAATCTGCATTCTTCCTAGCTACCTCTACAACTTCCTTCCCTTTATCAAAGATAAATTTGATTGGAGTTGTCAGAACTATAGGCTGGCTGGATGAAGCTCCCAAGCCCAGTTTACTATTAAGTCTGGAGTTCACTGTGCTTGTGATATCCATCAGTTTGATGCTTCTCCCATTAAGGGATTCTTCAAACTGCTTGGCCTTGGATAGTTCACTCTTCAGTGAAGCTATCTCCTCCCTATAACATTCTAACTCTTCAGAGAGTTTGAGGTTCTCTGATTTTAAAGTGCTATACTCAGATAGTTGTTTTCTGAGGGAAGTGATTTTCTTCCCAGACTCCAACAGATCTAGGCATAATACTTTAAACTCATGTCTAAAGTCCTCAGAATTGAAATCAAATGAATTGATTACCTGATCTTCTTCTAGTTGAACTTCTGAATCTGATTCTAACTCTTCTGCTTCTGAATCTGTTTGAGAGGCATTGATAGCCATCATGCAAAACTCCTTTTCATCAGCATCATCCTCATCATCACTAGAGCTGGATGAGGCTTCAGAATCCTCTTCAGTTTCACTCCATGTCTCAGCAACAAATCCCTTCCTTGTATGTGTGTTCTTGTTGTAGGAGGGTTTGTCTGAGGTGTTCTTCTTGAAGTCTTTCTCCTTTCTTCTTTCTCTTCTATCTTTCTTGTCCTTGTTTTTTGTTTTCTGGACAGTCAGGCACAATATAGCCTGGTTTCCTACAACCAAAACATATAATTTCTTTGTTGTTATTTAATTTATCATACCTTGGCTTATCATGTCCCTTGTATGATCTCTTTCTGAAGTCTTTTCTGGTCATTTTGTAGAATCTTTTGACCAGTAGACTTAGGAGCTCATCATTTCCTGTAGATTTATCTTCAGGCTCCTCTTCTATAGCTTTGAAGGCTATGGTCTTCTCCTTCCTTGTGGCTGGTGAGGCAGCCTTCTGTTCTTCTTCTCTATTTTTAATGAGCAGCTCATAAGATTTGAGCTTGCCCAGGAGAGCTTCAGTTGTAATCTCATTTAGACTTCTGGTATCTTTGATTGGCCAGATTCTTGAATCCCAAGTGTTGGGGAAGCACATTAGGATTTTTTCATTCAGCTCAGTCAATGAGATTTCTTTATCCAGAGTCTTTAACTCATTGACAATCAGACTTAGTCTGTTGTACATGTCTGCAACTGATTCAGCTTCTCCTTTCTTGAAGTTCTCATATTGGGATATGAGATGGGATCTTCTATCTTTTCTCTCATCAGCAGATCCTGAGACAATCTCAGAAAGTTTGTCCCAAATTCCTTTGGCTGAGTTGTATTCAGCTACCTTCATGAAATATCTCATTAGACATTGTCTGAGCTAAGATATTCATGGCCTTGGCATCTGCAGTCTTCCACTTCTTTATTTCAGCATCTGTTCCTGAAGGAGGTGGAACAGCATTTGTACTTGAGCTTGCTGGTGGACTTGGGCACACTATCAAAACAGAATTAAATATGTCTTCATCAATAGAGTTCATATAAAGTCTAATCCTTGCTTTCCAAAGTGTAAACTTGGATAGATTGCACACTGGAGGCCTGGTGCTTGTATAATCTTTGTTCTGTGCCATATCTTTATATAAAATTAAATATAATGAAAATAACCCTCTTAAAGGATTGATCTTATCAGGGATCTTTTGGTTCAGGTGTTAGCCTGTATGAACAACCAACCTCGCTCTGATACCAATTGAAAGTGAGGATAAGATCTATCTTAACTCTAGAGGGGGGGGGGGGGGGTGAATAGAGTATTTTAAGGTAAGTTCACAAATTAAAATTGCACAGCAGTAAAGGCTTAATTTATGTATAGGTGTAAGGTGCTTTGATGTAGAAATAAAACTAAAGCAGTAAAATAAAAACCACAACACACATCAAAGAATATGCACAAGAAAACCAGAAGACACAAGGAGCTATAGTGGTTCCCCAAAAACCTGGGTACATCCACTCTTCTACCACCCTTGGTAGGAATCCACTGCAGGATGAGTTGATCAGGTGTCCTGAGCACCAATGAGCTTTTGATAAGGTGCTCAAAAACCAAACTGGATTTTTTGATCAGGTGTCTTGCCACCACTTAGTTTTGACAAGGCTCTCAGAACCAGAACCAAAACTTTTGAAGGGAGTCTTGATAACCCTTTTACAGCAAGAAAAGAAAAAGGAAGAGGTGAAGTTGTCTTCTCTATCTCAATCACTGAGAGAAGACTTAGTGGATTGATTGTATTGTCAAAGCTCCCCCTAAGATTTAGATGGTTCAGAGATGAGAGCTTTGCTAGGGTGATAGATCTTCAGAAACTTCAGATCTCCAGCAGAAGATGGTTTCAACAGAGGCTGAAATATGAATTGTCTGGAGTCCTTGATGTTGAAGCCTTGATCACTCTTCAGTATGCCAATAATCAATCAAAACTTTTCAGGATTGATCACTTGATTTTCCTCTAAGTTTTTCTAACTATCTATGTATGTCTGTATTGAGTGATAGATCTTTTTCTTGATCTGCTGTAAGATGTTTTATTCTCTGAAGATCCTCTATCCAAGATAGCCGTTAGCAGTCAATAAATGTCTTCCATAAATGTTTTGTCTTCTGGAGGAAAGTCCAATAAACATTCTCTGATAAATCCCTTGAAACTTTATCCATGAATAAATGAAAACGGCTAGCAGATCTCTTGAAATAAATGTTGAGAGAGTTTGAAAAAACATTCCAAAAGTTGACTGAATTTGAATCCTCAAAGTCATCGATATCTCAGGAAAAACGTCGATCTGACCTCTACGATCGTCGACCTGAGCTCAAAGATTGGATTGAACATCAGACAGAAAACGTCGACCTAAGCTCGAAGATCGTCGACCGGAGCTCAGCGACATGAAGAATAAGCTGAAGGTAGATCGTCGATCTGAGCTCGAAGATCGTCGACCGGAGTTCGACGATTTAGCAGAGTTGAGCTCAGAGAGCGTCGAACGGAGTTCGACGTTTCATCGACCTAAGCTCGACGATAATTGTCTTTGTCTCAGCTCTAAGTCTGAATCCTTGGAAGGTCCCGGGGGCAGCTTCAAACCTAAGTTCTAAGCCCTAGACTCATTCTAACTTGACCTTTTCAACTATACATCTAGGTCAAACTGATTTCCTATAAACATAGTGATCCTTGCCCAAATTAGTAATAGGGTGTTCCAACAGCAGGCCCCCATGGTGGTGCGCGAGGGTTGCTCGCAGCTTAAGTTGCGCGAGGGGTGCTCGCGGCTTCTTCGTGAGGGGGGGGGGCAGGCACCCACGGTGGTGCGCGAGGGTTGCTCGCAGCTTAAGTTGCACGAGGGATGCTCGCGGCTTCTTCGTGAGGGGGCAGGCCCCCACGGTGGTGCGCGAGGGTTGCTCGCGGCTTAGGTTGCGCGAGGGATGCTCGCGGCTTCTTCATAAGGGGGGCAGACCCCCACGGTGGTGCACGAGGGTTGCTCGTAGCTTAAGTTGTGCGAGGGGTGCTCGTGGCTTCTTCGTGAGGGGGGCAGGCCCCCACGGTGGTGCATGAGGGTTGCTTGCGGTTTAAGTTGCGCGAGGGATGCTCGCGACTTCTTCGTGAGGGGGCAGGCCCCCACGGTGGTGCGTGAGTGTTGCTCACGGCTTAAGTTGCGCGAGGGGTGCTCGCGGCTTCTTCGTGAGGGGGGCAGGCCCCCACAGTGTAGACTTGATTAACGCCATGTGTTTGATCTATTGCGTGACTTAGCGTGAAGAAGCCATTTCTTGATTCCCATACTGCCAAATTAAATGATGAGAAGATAGTCTTCACAAGCCTGGGCTAGTGGTTTTTACAATATTTAATAAACAAAATGAGCGAACAAATGAAACAACTTAAAGATGGAGGTTACGAGAGCGGGATTGGAAGACATCCAGGAGCGATTGTTGGAGTATTGCTGTGTAGTCAGAATCAGCTTGGATGACGGCGAACTGTACGTCATAGGATGTCTGTCGGTGCGCATCTTTGAAGGTGACTGGGAGAGTGATGGTGCCGATAACTAGTACCGGGTTGTTCCCCGAAACGCGCACGCTTGCAGACATTAGCTTGAGGTGGACGGTGGTCAGCTTGACCTGAAGCAATGTTGATAAAAACAGCACATTGATGGTGATCTCTGCGTCCACCAAAACTTGGTTCAACTCGGTAGATGGCTCGCCGATTCTGATTGTTGTAGGTGTCATACTCTGACTGGGAGGTGATGTTTTTCTTGATAAGAATTGATCAACTGCTCCTAGGCTGGCCAGTCGTTGGATTTCCTCCTTTAGCCCATTGCATTCGTTGGTGTTGTGTCCGTGGCCCCGGTGATACTCGCAGTATCTTGTTTGGTCAACCTTGGGGTTTGGCCGCGGTGCCCTTGGTCGTTGGAAAACTGGATTATTTTGAATCGCATACTTTACATTAGTGCGGGTGGTATTCAGAGGGGTGTATTTCTGAAATGGATGTTGCCCCCCACTCCTTGGAGGGCCACGTTGGCGACTAGCGAGATAATGCCTGCTGCGAGGTCGTTCTTCTTTTTTTGGTTCTTCCTCTTTCTTCCTTTTCTGTCTTCTGCTTGGTCCTGGATTTTTCGATGAGGGTTTTATGAATCTTCTGATGAAGAGGGCGGCGAGTTCGAGGTAGCTGTCAATCTTTTCTCCTTGTAGGGAGTAAGACCAAGCTCGAGCTCTGCCTTTCAGTATTGTCAGAAATGCTTGGATCATGAGTTGATCTGAAGCATTGCGGGTGTGCATGATAGTTTCGAAATACTTTAGGTGTGCCAGTGGGTCGCCTGTCCCGTTGAAACTACGGATTTCAGAGCCATCCTCCGAGCCTGGTGCTGCTTGGGAGTCTAATGAGTTGTAGCTGGGCTGATACTCATTGGGTCTTTGCTCTGTGGCCGTAGCATCAGGGTCTGTTACGTTCCCAACCTTCTATTTATAATGCGAACAGGCAAGGTGATGATCGTACATCTCTTGGAGTGATGCGGCGGGTGCGGAGGAGCTGCTTGTGCTTGAGAATTTCTTCTCTATGTCATATTCTTTGTGCAAGCAATGTGTCGTTGGAGGAAGAGGCTCTTCTGGTGGAGTCAAATCAGCTTGCTCGAAGGGCTGAGGATTCCTTGGCCAGAGGGATTTTGAATCACTTCGCACTGTATGCCTTGCGTTAGTGCATGCAATACTTAGGGGGAAGTATTCTTGGGGCTGGTGTTGCCCCCCGGTCGTTGAAGGGTTACGCTGGCGGGGCTCATCTTATCGCAACTCTTCCTGTCTCCTGAGGTTTTGTCCTTCTTTCTGCTGGAATTCTTGCATTGGGACGTGAATTGACGGAGGTTACGGCTCGACTAGTGCTCCCATATCTCGGAGCATGGAGAGCAATTTGACTTATTGTTCTTCCATTTGGCGGATGCGTCCTTCCAGGGTGGCATCGGGAGTTAATGCGGCTTCAGCAGTCAGTGACACGTCCACCAGAGAATGTGAACGTGCGGGCTCAGGGTTTCTACCAAGGGCAAAGATTTCGGCGGTACGGGTGCTTCTCTTCGCCATTAAGGCTGAACTTGGCAGGGGCGATGCTTGTGATCTTGCACTTTGAATGATGTTAGGACTCGTGTTCCCACAGACGGCGCCAAACTGTTGTGGACTAACTCGATGCCCCGGTCGGGCCGGATAAACTTGAACTGTCTTAGCTTGCGGAGCGGTCGAGCACGCACACAGTCAATGAAATTGAATAGTAGACACAAGTCTTGATGACGTGGAAAAACCCCTTAAATGGGTAAAAAACCACGTGACCGGGTCTGTGCCGGTCAAACTCCACTAGCTCTCGGTGATTACAGTACACTGGGTGAATCGGGGCGACAGGCTGCTCCCGTTACAACATGAGGGGAGAGAGAAAGACTGTAGCTTCTGGCGGGCAATAGGCTGCTCCGCAGAAGTGACTCAAACGATGGAATGTTCAGAATGATTCTAGCGCGTGCGCTCGGGACGGCACGCGCTTGCTGGCCTCGACTGCCTTCTTCGCTTGACTTTCTCCGATCTTTGGCGTCTCCTTGCGAACTGCGCTCTGATGGGGTGCCTATAGCCAATGGCAGGCACTGGTGGCCGGTGGCAGCCGCTGGAGGTGGCTGGTGGTCGCTGGAGGCGAGCGGAGACCGACTCGGAGGAGGTGGCGGGAGAGCCCTTACCTGAGGAAGAAGATGAAGAAACCGTAAGAGGGAAAAGATGAGAAATAAGAGTCCCCTGGGGGTCTTTTTATAGCCTCCAGGGGTGGGTCATGGCGGGCCCCACCACTAAAGTGGTGGGGTAGTGGGTAGTTACCCCTTCGATCGGACGGTCGGGAGGGCCTCCCCCTTAATCGGATGGCGGGGAGGCCTTCAATGACGGCGGGTCGCCATGATGGTGGTGGCGGCCGGGCGGCCGGCGATGGGGGCCGGCCGCGCGTCTCCCGGCGGCGACCTGCCGCCGGCCGGGCGCGGCAAGGGAGGCCGGCCACGGCCGGAGCGGCCAAGGCCATGGTCGGCCATGGCCGGGGCGGCCATGGCGGGGACGGCCATGGTCGGCCATGGCCGGGGCGGCCATGGCGGGGACGGCCATGGTTGGGGTGGCCATGACCGCGGCTGGCCATGGCCGGGGCTGGTCATGACCGCGACGGTCATGGCCGGGGCGGACATGGTTGCGGCCGGCCACGGCCGCAGCGGCCGTGGCCGGGGCGGCTGAGGGAATTCTGGCCGCTAGCGATGGCTCGACCTCTTGCTGGCGACGGTTCTCCCGATGGCAGTTCTTCCCATGAGGGGAGGGAGTGGGGCCCGCCCCCATCACCTCCATGAGAGATCATGGGGGGTGGGGCCCACCCATGACTTTCCTTGAGTGGAGATCATGGGGGGCTCCTTGCTTCCTATAAATGATGGTGGAACCCATCAAGACCGGTCCCGGGCCGGAACGGTAAAAGACCGGTCCCGGACCGGGACCGATCAAAACACTTGTAAAAGACCAATCATTTTAGTAATTTTAGTAAGAGACCGGTCATTTTGAGTCATTTTAGTAAAAGACCGGACAAAAGACCTATAAAAAAGACCGGTCCGGGACCGGTCCGGGACCGGTCCGGGACCGGTCCGGGACCGGTTAGGATCGGTCCTCTGGTCCCAGCCAGTCCTCCTCGAGAGGAGGAAAATCGGTCCCGAACCAGGACTAATTTGAGCGGGACCGGTCGGCCAAAAGACCGGTCTTTTAAAAGACCGGTCCCGGACCGGTCTGGCAGTCTTTTTATGCAGGACTACATACGTGCATGAATTAACATTGAATTTAATTCCAATTTTGTTCTTTGACGTATGGTGATTTTTTATCAAAATAATTGTAAGACCCCTCTCCCCCTTACCAAGGAGGTTACTCGATCTTATGCCCATAACCGTCGCCTTACGGTGACACTAACACATGGGCTAGTCTACACCGCAAGACGTTGATCATGCCGGCTAGTACGATCATTCAACCTGTTTGGCCAATCGAGGGAAGAAGTATAACAAGTAGTAAATAAAACTAACAAGTCCATAGTGTCACAGTACAATGTCTTCATATATGTAAATGAAAAGTACAATAGTCAAAATGAGTACAAAATGAGAGAAGGGTTTATGTCTGATACATGCCAAATCAAATCTCTCTCTCACTATAACACTATGCGGAAGCGGTATCTGAAACACTCGTCATCACCTGACGCTGAGCTGCGGTAGTAGTACGTGGTATCTGCTCCTCATGTCCTGTCACCTCGTCATTTTGGTCGTGATGGTGCTCCAGCTCCTCAATCTCCTACAGTCACAACTGGCCGTTAGTCATAAAGACTAAGTCATTTTGTCCTCGTCTCACTCCCACGACTCCTAGGTACCGAGCGGGAGGACGAAGCGGAGGACAACAAGGGGTATAAAAAGGAAAGCAGATGACAGTGGATCTATTCTATCATGGATATATAATAACAGTACTTATATCTCTACTCTAGCAGTTCTATAAAGTAGAGTAAAGAGCGGAGCAGAAAGTAAACTAACTACTACCAAACTATCATCACAGAGGTACCTTAACTTATAAGAATGCTCATACAAACTTACATGTTAAGATTTCACGAATATAACTTATCATATAAAAGAGCTCATACTAATTTATATGATAAGGATCTATGGTGCGTATGTCCTAAGTATGTATATATGATATGGTATGCGGGTTATGATTCATACAAGTGCAACTCACGCACACGACTCTGTGATCACAGACCTTTAATTCCCACTTTTTGGAGTTAGCTTAACTCTCGGGTACCACTATTGTGGCTATGATAGTAGCGGAGCGGGCGTCTCCGCATCCTAGGCGGGTACACACACTACCAGGACTAGACCCTTCGTACGCCTCCGTACACATCCTAGGTGCACATTCCAGAGCCTTTGTGTACTAATTTGCTAGGAAATCCACCAGTCTTTTTGGTCGGGTGTTCGTTTTCGGGGATTGTCCTTCAGACCGCAGTGTAAAACAACCCACTGGCCCCTCAAACCCTCACACCTGCCAAAGTCACCGTACTGCCATCAGTGTGACGATTGGCTCAGCACCGCATGACCCTCCACTAATATGTTCTATGCACATACAAATTATTTCCAACCCGAGCCTCCATCTCATAGGACTAAACCCACTACAAGAAAAACATGATTTAGGAAGGGAAATTTGGTAGGCTTGATAATCCTTCATAATTAGCATCAAATTTAGCTAGGAATATACTTTTTTTATTTTACCTATCAAAATAGCAAGAGATTTACTCGTTGCTAAAATAACAATGAATTTTTTTATTGCAAAATTTTCATTGCTAAAATAGGAACAAATTTTTTCGTAGCAAAACTTTTGTTGCAAAATAACAACGAATTTTTTTTGTTGAAAAATATTTATAGAGATACAAAATTATTTTCTTTGAAATTTTTTGTCTCTTTAGACTTCATTTGGTTCGACAAGAGCAGACGAGCGAGTGAAAACATCGCCACCGTTCGGAGCTTGAGGGGGAAGCAGGGATTCCAAACTGAGAGTTTTCGATTCGTTCTTCTGGCTCGACGAGAGCAGATGCTGCTCATTTATTTTCCGGCCGTGTGGTGGCTTCTGTTCCCGCACCGGCTTGAAAGCGCCTCCCCAAATAAAGTCTTAATTAAAAAAAGAGAATTTTTAATTTTCTTATTCCTCTCTTATAAAATATTTTTTGTTTATATATATATTTATAAATTATTTATATACATATATAAACGTATATAATAAAATAATCATATATTTGTATAAATAATATATATATATATATTTCTATAAATATATATATATATACATATATATAAATAATTATATATATACATATATATATTTAAATACATATATATATATATATATATATATATATGCACGTATATATAAATAATTATATATATACATATATTTAAATATCTTATACATAACTATATATAAATATATATATTTAAATCTATTTATATAAATTATAAAAACTTTGAAATTATATAAACATTTTTTATGTGTGCGTGTATATATAATTTAACGTATTTTTAGAATAAATTATTTAGTTGGTGAGTTGGTTAAGCATAAGTTATTGTATATGAGAGGTTTGAGGTTCGATTCTCAGCAAACACACATTTTAAGATTCTTTTTATTGGTTTATATATAAATATTATTTTAATTCAATAAAATACAAAACATTAGCAAGGAATTTAGTTTTCCTTGCTAATTTAGGAATGATATAATACCTTGCTAAAAAAATCTTTGCAAATTTACAAGAAAAAAATTCGTAGTTAAAATTTGCTAAAACCATATTAGCTATGTATTCTTTTGTTCCTAAATTCATTGCTAATTAAAATTTGCAACGAATTTTACTAAATAGCAAGGAATTTTGACCCTTGCTATTTAAGGTTTTTCTTGTAGTAAACTCGTCTTGTATCAAAAGATTCGAGCCTCCAGCTCGCAGGACTAAACCCGTCCTAAATCCCTCCAACCCTATGCGGGTGAGTTTGTCATACCGTTTCTTTAACCTATTAGATTACTCTTGTCTAATTTTTATTATATATAGCAATTTAGGGTTAGTCCTTAGACTGTCCAGGGCATGCCCGGTGAATGGCTCTCGAGGGTACTAGGAACTACAATGAGCTGAAGCCCAAAGCTCTATTTCTCAAGGACACTTACTTGTATTAGTGTCTACCCATTATTATTACACCAATCTCATTATTACTCTTGAGTAAATCTAATGACTTAAGGCACTGATTGGGAGAGCGACGATCTTTCGTCGGATCCCGTTATAGTTGTTCTCCTTGTGACTTGCACTCTAACACTCGTTACTATGTAGCGGCATACTTGAGACACCAAGCAGGGTTTCAACTTCCTAATATAACTCTCAATCCAACCACCTATCATTCTCTGTGGGTCCTAGTGTTACACATCACTTTTACTAAGCGCAACCCACAATCTAACTCTGACCCGTATGAGATGACTTCCAATTCCTTGAGCCAAAGACCCCTAAATATTTATCATGGGTTTGTCATGTGTATGAAGTTGACCATTTAGAATTTCATCATTTTTCTAAGTATTTAGGATAATAAATTAAATCATTTACTTAGGTGACATAGGTCACTTTATACATGAGCTATTATATCCAATGATCCATTATGTCTAGATAATTTACCTGGAGTTCATCTAGGTTAAAAATAACTGTTCATCAAAGATATTAATTTTTCCACTTGATTTACCATTCATTTTCTATTTATGATTATAATCACAATTATTCCATTTTCCAAATGAAGTACCTAAAATATTCAAACAAAAATTCATGGAAAATTGTTGGTGATCAACATGGCCATGATAATACTCAAAACAGAAATTCATCTTCCAAATCAGTGATTTGACTTAAAATAATTGCATGTGATCATTATTATAAAAATGTTACTACTATGGTTTTCAGCATGATTATTTATCCAAAAATTCTTAAATAATTTACGGGGGTCTCTATCACATAAATATGAGCCTAAATATTTTTCCACAATTTTTCAAATAGTATTACCCTTATATTTAATTTAAATCTCAAAAGTGTAAAATTGTAAATCTACTAAATACATAAGATATAATTCTCAAACAAACTCATAACTTTTTCCAAAGATATAAAATGTTCTATTATAGGTTGTATCAAAATTTTAGAATTTTATAAGGTCAGTAGCCATATTTATTATTTTTATTTCTAAATGAGCCTATTTTTTAATAAGTCAAATTAATGGGATTTTTTATCTCAAAAAACCCAATATTTCTATGGGAGGTGTAATTCATCCCTATAAGCCTCTGCCTAAAATCTCATTGACATGCATTGAGCCAAATGGGCTAACATCCCACTTTCCCATTTTTACTATTGGCACATCATTTACAAATCCACCTCCACCATGCATGTTGGATTCCCCAACATGCAGAGGTCCAAATGGTCTAAAATTTCTACCATGGTCATATAATGATCTAATGGCCATGACAACCAAATTTGGGGGCATTTGGATAAGGGAATCTCCCTATATTCCTTTTATTTAATAAGTGAAATTTCTATAAAAACTATAGAAAAATACCCTCCCAAAATTCTGATTTTTAGGCAGGGCCTAAGTCTAACATAAGCACATGCATGACCTAAATTTCATCGTATGTGGACTTAGGGTTTGGCCAAGGCATCCATTTGAAATTCTACCCTAGCCTAGGAGCAGTCCGAGGAGAACTGTCCTACAAAGAGCTACATTATATCAAATTACAAGTTTAGGATGTCAAATTAAAGGTGAGACCTAAATCTACCTTTTTCATGTTGGATATTATTTTTGGAAATGCCTATAAGAGGCCTAAATAATTCATGCAAGGTGACTGTATTTATGTGATAGAAATTACACTAGTAGGTAATTAATACTATAGTTTATAATACATTTAAATGGACGGCATCGGCTCATCTTTCCCAATCAGCCGATGGTCCAGATCATCCCGAGCTATAGATATTTGATCTGCACTTTCCCGGCCATCCTACCACCACCACCCCCGACAATTTACACCTCTGTTGAGGTGGTGGCTAGCGTTTCCCGGCGATATGGCCGCCAGAGGCGGCTCTTCCGGCGAACCCGAGCAAGGAGAAATGCTCGGAATAAAATCTAATATTTCTCACATGGTATTGGGCTCATTTGATCCTGAAATCTCTCCTAAAAGAACTAGACGGCTAGCACCGAGGGAGTGGAGGAGAAACGGACCTGTAGCCGTACTTTGCGGCGAGTACAGTGGTTGTGAGCTATGACCGACAACTTCTCCGGTGGGTTAGCTTGTTTCCTGGTTTCTCCGACTATCTCCTTTCTCCAGATATTGGTTTCCACTCATCTTGGCTCACTAAAGGTGATGGTGGGGTGGAATGGAGGTGAGGTTGGGAGTGGTTTGTTTAAGGACTTTGAATAGGGGGTGGCTGGGAGTGGCGGGGCATGTCTAGTCTTCCTTGAGCATGGTTGCTCCTTGCCGCCAAGTGTCACCATAATATTGGACCGTCCAATTATTATTTTAATTAGGTCTTGATTGGAAGGACCGGGTCCAATATGTCAATTGGCGCTCATTCCGAAAACCTAGTTCAGCCCATACATATGAACCCGTAAGCACAATTTTTTTGACCGAAAAATAGTCTAAGTCCAAAAGCGTTGAGTGGCATTGAGTCCACTCAATGCCACGTTGAGTCCACTCAATGCCTCAACATCCAGAATGTTTCTAAGTCAAAAGCATTGAGTGGCGTTGAGACCACTCAATGCCGCGTTGAGTCCACTCAACGTCTCAACATCCAAAAATTTTCTAAGTCAAAAGCATTGAGTGGCGTTGAGACCACTAAATGTCGCATTAACACCACTCTACGCCAACAACATTCAATAGTTTCTAAGTCAAAAGCGTTGAGTGGTGTTGAGACCACTCAACGCCGCGTTGAGTCCACTCAACGCCGCGTTGAGTCCACTCAACGCCGCGTTGAGTCCACTCAATGTCTCAGTATCTAGAAAGTTTCTAAGTCAAAAGTGTTGAGTGGTGTTGAGACCGCTCAACGCTGCGTTGACACCACTCAACGCCAATAGAATTCCACAGTTTCTAAGTCAAAAGCATTGAGTGGCATTGAGACCACTCAACGTCGCGTTGAGTCCACTCAATGCCGCGTTGAGTCCACTCAATGCCGCGTTGAGTCCACTCAACGCCGCGTTGAGTCCACTCAACGCCGCGTTGAGTCCACTCAACGCCGTGTTGAGTCCACTCAATGCCTCAACATCTAGAAAGTTTCTAAGTCAAAAGCATTGAGTGGCGTTGAGACCACTCAACGCTGCGTTGAGTCCACTCAACGCCTATAGTTTCCAGAATATTTTCTAAGTTAAATTCGTCGAGTGGAGTTGAGTGCACTCAACGCTTCGTCGAATGGCACTGAGTTCTCTCGACTCACTCGATGCTTCCCGAGCCTGAGTCAATTCTCTTGACTCAAAATGTGTGTGAGGGGCCTAGCACGAAATGAGATGTTACAAATCCCAATAAACAAAAAAAAAATCATCCCCAAAATTCAAGTTCGAGTCTACGGGGTTTTTATGCACAAGAATTTTAAGAAATTTTCAAACATAATTAAAATATACCTGAGGCGAAGAGTCCTGAATATCATTCACGCATTAGATCCATCGGCTCCCAAGTGTGCTCCTCCCATCCATGGTTGGAACACATCACCTTGACCAAGGGAACCTTTTCCTCCGCAACACTCGAATCATTGTATCATCGACCGGACCGGCTCTAAACAGACCGATCTATCAGGTGCTACCAGGCCTGCTGTAGTGGTAATATGCTGCTCTGGCCGAAGGAGAGCTCTCGGAAGCGAGGAGATGTGGAAGACGTCATGCAGAGTCCCCAACTATGGCGGCAGCTTCAGCCGGTAAGCTAAGGCACCGATCCGCTCCAGGATCAAATACGGTCCCATAAATCGAGGGCTGAGCTTCTTGTGCCTCCGCACCCGCGAGACACCATGCACCGGACGTATCTTCAAGAACACCCTGTCCCCACCTGGAACTCCACCTTCTGATGCCTCGCATCATAGTACATGGCCTGCCTACTCTATGCCTCCAGCATCCGAATCCTGATCAGCCGTATCTGAGCATCTGTATCCTCAATATAATCCGATCCAAGTGCCCTGGGGTCCTCATCATGGACCCAAGATAGTGGAGTCCAACACTTTCTTCCGTATAGGGCCTTATATGGTGTCATCTTAATGCTTGCCTGATGACTGTTATTGTAGGAGAACTCAATCAGTGGCAACAGTCTCTCTCAGGGCTTCCCCGTGTCCAGTATACATAAATGCAATAGATCCTCCATAGTCCAGTTTGTCCGCTCAGTCTGGTCGTCGATTTGCGGATGGAAAGCGGTGCTAAAAGCAAGCTGAGAACCTAAGTACGCTTACACCGCTCTCCACTCCCTGGAGGTGAACTGACTGTCACGGTCCGAGACAATTGTCTTGGGGACGTCGTGGTACCTGACGAACTTCTCCACAAACAACCTCACCAAAATAGCAACTGGGTTGTACTTCCTGATCGGTATAAATCGGGCCATCTTTGTCAGTCTATAGACAATGACCCAAATAGAATCGTGCCTAGAGTGAGAGCGAGGCAAACCGTGCACGAAGTCCATAGTTATATCCTCGAACTTCCACTCTGGCACCAATAATGATTGTAGTTATAACGCCCCGAAACTCAAAAGAGGGACGGGTGACGTTTTAAGCCAAGTCTGGGACTTGGAGCAAGTGTCACGGGTCATGTCACGGGCATGACACGGGCGTGACACGGGCGTGACACAGGCGTGACACGGGTATAACACGGGCGTGTCACGGGCGTGACACGGGCGTGTTCGGCCACGGGTCGCGTGGTCGACATTTTGGCAGGCAGGAGTCGTCAAGGGGTGAACACGGCTTGGGACACGGGCGTGTCGGAGGCCGTGTCAGCCACTCAACGCCACTCAACGATCATTGAGTAAGGCACACGGGCCATGACACGGGCACAGACACGGGCATGTCACATGTGACACAGACGTGTCGGGTGCCATGTCACAGGCCGTGTCCTTCTCGGGTTGCGAATGTTGGTCGTTGCACATGGGGAGTGATACGGGTCGCGACACGGCCTTGTCGCATGCGACACGGGCGTGTCGGAGGCCGTGTCAAATGCCGTGTGCTGGGAATCGCGTCGTTCGAGACGGCGAATGGGTGACACGGCCATGCACACGGCCGTGTTGCAACCCGTGTTCGACCCAGATTTTGTAATTTTAGGTCTAATCGTGGCCGTTCGTTTCCTTGGCTTTGGATCCAACGGTGGGGGCTATTCCTGGAGTGTTTTTAGCCGGGAATTAAAGTGGGAAACCCTCATTTCTTTTGGGTATTCTCTCTCTAAGGGTTTAGAGAGAAGGGGAGAGCAAGGAATAAGGAGGAGTCCAAGATCCGGCCGCCGGTGGAGCTTTGGAGCTCCGAATCGCGATCCGAGTTCATATCCGCAAAGGCGACACCGTTGCGGTGCTTTACAGCCGCGTAGATTTTTCATGGCGCCGCGGAAGAACACAAGGGTAACGATTCTCATCCTAGGGCATGTGAATCCCTCTTTTCCTTTGCATAGGAAGCCCTTTCTCGCGAGTGCGCGAAGAGTTGGAGCGTTCCTTGGGGTAGATATGTAAAGTCCCCCTTGTGTAGAGTCCGTATGCGAAAACGGGCATAGGCATTGTGTGTGAAGCCTATTCAGACGAGGTGGTCCGGATCGGTGATGTTGCATTGCATTTGAACCGGGCAAGACTCCGGGTGTTTGGGCGTTTTTCGGGTTTTCTACGTGGTAGATTGTAGCAGGGAGCCTTGGAGATTAACTCAAAGGTGCACCCGGAAAACTGGGCAAAAGCGGGTTTTGCCAACACGATGGCCGGGGAGCCAACGTGAACATAACCGGGTTATGTGATTGTTGTGGCGGAAACGGGACTCGGTGAGTCTTGACCTGCGCATATGGCTTAAATTGCCATTGTGATATGAGCATGGGTCAGGCGGAACCGTACCCGGTCTATGTCATTCGGTGGGACCGTTGGCATGGATGAGGGTCTTCGGCGGTCTATGGCTTAAATTGTCGTGACCAAGGCCATGAAGGAAAAATGCTCATATGGTTGACTGTCCAAGAGACGGTGGTGGAACGGGAACGTCTATGGCTTAAATTGACGTGACGTTGGCCAGTCCGCCGTGAATGTGCCCTGTGTGCACGGGGTGTGTGGCCGTGCAAGCCTACGCCTGTGATGAGGTGTTTTTACACTACTTTGATGCTTATACTAATAAAGTGCAGGGAAATAGCATCGCCACCCCGATTTTGGGGGCGGGATCGTTATAATTTGGTCAGCATAGCTGACCGTTATTTTGTTTACCACCGGGCGGTGGATTGTGGCTTGCAGGTGCTGCGGAGCCGAGCGGGAAATAGCGGGCTAAAGCCCATGTTGCTGTGCCGGCCCTCGAAGGCCTAACTTTTTATGTTTTTCCCGTTTATCTCATGTATGGCCAGTCTGCGTGCCGAGGTTTGGAAGACATGTTTATTTAAGCAAACATTGTAAGGCCTAAAGGCCAGTTGTTGTGTGTATTCAACATTCATACGTTTCTGGTTTAGTGGACATTCATGTTAGCAGGGTTCTTTATTGTGCAAATTTTTAATTTACTTCCGCTAGATGCTCTGTGTAGTACGTTGTGATTGGTTGAATGGTTTCAACGCGTAACCAACCGGTCTGTCCGTGGTATATGACGTCGGGCCCCGTCCGGACCTACTGCTATATGCTATGTGACGGATAGGGGTGTTACAAATTGGTATCAGACTACTAGTTTCGGTCAAACTTAAATGAATTCGTGGGCGAATTCACTTTAAGGGGTGGTGAGCACATGTGTGTGCGTCATCATTATAACATGAAAAGAACCCATGAATGTCCACTTAGGAATGAAAATACACGTGTTTGAGGAACCTGCGTGTTCCTATAATTGTTGTTTGCAATATTGTTTGGTCGCTTATCGGTGTTTTGAACGATTATAGGTGACCAAAAGTGGTGCTGGACCGTCGGAACGGCCAGGTTCCGAGGCAAGTAGCGCACCAAGTGATGCGCCTGCAACACCTCTGTCAGCCGAAATGAATAGGTTGGTGGCAGAAGCTGTCATGGCAATGATTAATGCGCAACCTGCAAGGCAGGTGCAGCAGCCTGCTCCTATGGTTGAGCAAGTGCCGCTCCAAGCGGCGAAGCCTATAAGGGTTGAACAGGTGGTGGTGGAGCCGGAGTTTCCTCGGAGAGCAACTGAGAGACAGCTTAAGCATGTGATGGGCTTCCATCTACCGGTGTTCTCGGGAATGGGAACCCCGACCCAGGCCGAAGATTGGCTCTCAAGAGTCAATAGGGTGATGACAGTAACAGAAACGGAAGAGTGGCAGAAGACCACGATAGCAACGTTCCTATTGGACGGGGATGCGAGATTATGGTGGGAAGGCCTAGAGCTACACCAGTTGAGGGGAAGGCCGTTGGCCGAAGTACCTATGGAGGAGTTTTTGAGATTGTTCATGGCTCGATACCTCCCCTCAGTGCAGAGGATCATATTGGAGAACGAGTTCCAAAAGCTGGTGCAAGGAGATAGCACTGTAGATGAGTACCTCCACGAGTTTACTCGATTGGGGAGATATGCTAGCGCTACCTTTGCCGACGAGGAGCGAAAGACTAACCGCTTCTTTGAAGGGTTAAGAGATGAGCTGAGGTTACTACTGTCGGGTCCCATGGCGCAGGGTTTCATGACCCTGGTCACCTCGACCCGGTCCTTGGAGAAGGACATGAGAAATGTGCAAGCTAAGAAGGAATCTGGTGGGAAGAAATCGGAGTCCAAAGCGCCGACTACGTCGAAGTTGGGATATCGCAAGTTCTACAAGAAGGCTAGGACGTCGGGTCCAGCCCCTTCTTCAGGTGCCTCGGGGATAACTACCAACCGAACCCCGGACACTTGTTTTACTTGCGGAAAGACGGGGCACTTTGCCCACGATTGCTGGAGCGGACGTCCAAAGTACGAGAGAAAACAAGGAGCCACTTACGAAGAAAAGGGCAAGGCGGTGGAGTCAACCGCGTCCCATTATGCTTCGACTCAGCCTAAAGTCTACAACTTGGGCCATCAAGAGGCGATCAAGCAGGCCGACGTGGTGACAGGTACGGTTTAATTTATAGCAAGTTAGCTTTAAATACTGTTACCTAGTGCTTGTTAACTTGTATTGGTTGTGTAGGCTTTGTTCTTATTGGCGATAGTCCGGCACGAGCACTTTTTGATACGAGAGCCTCACACTCCTTTTGTCCGAAGGTTTAATAACGCGCATTTGAGTCCCTTCTTCGATGGCGAAGGACAAACTTGATGTGTTGCTACTGAATGGGTGTTCGATGAGTACGGACAGAGTGTGCGCCGTAAGGGTTCATATTGGAAACCAAGAGTTCGACTTGCTAGCGTCATTGCTGCCGCTAGTAGAGTTCGACGTTATCGTTGGGATGGATTGGCTTTCGGAGCAGAAGGCCTATATTGATTGCAATAGTAAGGAGGTCAAGCTGGGTGTTGGATGGGAGACAACATTCACGGGACTGAAGGGGTCGAGCAGGACGCTGATGTCCGCTCTTTAGGTGGTAAAGACAGTTCGTGCTGGCGCAGAGCTGTTCTTCGCGATAGTTGGGGCTGTAGAGCCAAAGTACGCTTTGGATAGTATCCCCGTGGTTTGTGATTACCCCGATGTGTTCCCGGATAGTCTTCCCGGAGCCCCACCGCAGCGTGAGATCGACTTCACAATCGATCTTGTGCTAGGTGTCAAACCTGTGTCACGTTCTCCTTATAGGTTGGCGCCGAAAGAGATTGCAGAGTTGAAAGTTCAACTAGAGGAGTTGTTGGAGCAAGGGTATGCGCGTCCAAGCTCATCGCCTTGGAGCGCACCGGTCCTCTTTGTCAAGAAGAAGGACGGGAGTCTGCGGCTGTATATCGACTACAGAGTGTTGAACAAGCTGACGGAGAAGAATAAATACCCGATCCCAAGGATCGATGATCTCTTCGATCAGTTAGTCGGATCGTCGGTGTATTCGAAGTTGGATCTGAAGTCTGGGTATTATCAGCTGAGGATAAGGGAGTGTGATATCCCGAAGACGGCGTTCAACACAAGATATGGGCATTTCGAGTTCACGGTCATGCCGTTTGGACTGACGAATGCGCCATTGGTGTTTATTGATTTGATGAACAGGACATTTCGAGAGTACCTAGACCGTTTTGTGATCGTCTTCATTGACGACATATTGGTGTACTCGCAGTGCAAGGAAGATCACTTCAAGCACTTGCATTTGGTTTTGGAGACGCTGAGGAGGAACGAGCTATACACAAAGTTCTCCAAATGCAAGTTCTGGCTACCCTCAGTAGCATTCCTTGGTCATATTGTCTGTGGGGAAGGTATAGCGGTGGATCCGACGAAGATCGTTGCGATACGGGAGTGGCCTGCGTTGTCTTCTGTCGCGGAAGTCCGTAGTTTTCTCGGGCTTGCCGGATATTACAGGCGCTTCGTAGAGAACTTCTCGCGGATAGCGCTACCTCTCACGAAGTTGACAAGGAAAGATCAGAGATTCTTGTGGAAGCAGGAGTGCGTGCAAGCTTTTGAGGAGCTGAAGAGACAGTTGACCACAGCGCCAGTGCTTAGTTCGCTGAGTGGGACCGAGGGCTTCGAGGTTTATAGTGACGCCTCGGGTAGTGGTTTGGGCTGTGTGCTGTTGCAGCATGGGAGCGTGATAGCGTATGGATCGCGTCAGCTAAAAGTGCATGAAAGGAACTATCCGGTCCACGACTTGGAGTTGGCGGCCGTGATATTTGCACTTAAGCTGTGGAGGCACTACCTATACGGCGTAAGGGTCGATATATATACCGATCACAAGAGCCTGAAGTACCTGTTGGATAAGAAGGATCTTAACATGAGGCAGAGGAGGTGGATGGAGTTCCTGGGGGACTACACCTTCAAAATTCATTATGTACCCGGGAAGGGCAATGCAGTTGCTGATGCGTTGAGTCGCAGGGCTCCCGCCCAAGCCAACTGGTTGTCGGTGCATGATGAGCGGCTAATACGGGAGTTGGAGGTATTGGAGATCTGTTGCGTGGACAAGAAGACAAGCGCCAAGGCTTTGTTGAACTGGACAGAGGTTCAGTATGACCTGGCTGACCGGGTTCGGCAGGCATTGGAGTTAGATGACTCCATGAAGGAGCTTTTGGAGGCAGCATTGGATGGGTCAAATTCCCAGTTCTCGGTGGAAGATGGATTATTAAGGAAGGACCATCGGTTGTGCGTCCCAAGCGGGGGTAACCTACGGGTGGAGTTGATGTACGAGGCTCATCATACCAAGTACTCAATCCACCCATGGAGCACAAAGATGTACCGTGACCTCAAGAAGCTGTTTTGGTGGCCGGGGCTCAAGAAATACGTAGCGTTGTTTGTGGCTAAGTGCCAAACGTGCGCCTTAGTGAAGGCGGAGTGCCAAAAGCCGGGAGGATTCTTAAAGTCCTTGCCTATACCGGAGTGGAAGTTCGATGACATATCGATGGACTTTGTGCATGGTTTTCCAAGGTCGCGGAAGGGGAACGATGCCATCTGGGTGATCGTAGACCGGCTAACTAAAGTGTCGCACTTTATTCCGCATAGGAAGGATGACTCGATGGAGAAGTTGGCAAAGCTTTATGTGGATAATATAGTTAGACTGCACGGTGTACCCCGTAGCATTGTGAGTGATCGTGATGGGCATTTCACGTCAAATGATTGGAGGTTAGTGTAGCAGATGCTGGGGACAAGGTTGAAGTTCAGCACAGCCTTCCATACGCAGACAGATCGGCAGACCGAGAGAGTCAATAGAATGATGGAGGACATGCTACATATGTGTGTTCTAGACTTCAGGAAACATTGGGAGGACGACCTGTATTTGGTGGAGTTCGCGTACAACAACAGCTACCAGGCGAGTATCCAAATGATGCCCTTTGAGGCCCTGTATTGTAGAAAGTGTCGCACGCCGTTATCGTGGTTGGAAACGGGTGAGGCAAGGTTGTACAAGAAGCAAGAGGTGGAGAGTGCTACCTCATTGGTGCGGATCATTCGGGAGCGCTTGTTGATCGCTCAGGACAGGCAGGCGAAGTAATACAATGCCAAGCACCGGAACGTGGAGTTTGCGGTAGGCGATTGAGTACACTTGAAAGTGAAGCCGTTCAAGGGTGTTTCGCGGGTGAGACGCTTGAATAAGCTGAGCCCAAGATACCTTGGACCCTTTGAGGTTCTGGAGCGGGTCGGCGAAGCGGCATACCGATTGAGGCTATCTGAGGAATTAAGTGGACTACACGATGTGTTCCACATTTCTGTGTTGCGGAAGGCGATGCAGGAGCCTTCGCTAGTGATCGCAGTTGATCAAGTACCGGTGGACGAAGGGTTGACGACAAGGGTCAAGCCCGTTCGTATCGAAGACTCTGAGGTCAAGAGACTCCGTAACAAAGAGATCCGGATGGTTAAGGTCCGGTGGGATAATTACGGTCGGGAGGAGCTTTCTTGAGAACAGGAGCAAACTATGCTGGAGGAGTACCCGGAGTTATTCTGCTCAGGTACCGTTAAAAGCTTTCAGTTCCCATTGTTTTCCTTTAGTAAATTTCGTGGGCGAAATTCTTTTAAGGGGGAGAGAGTTGTAACGCCCCGAAACTCAAAAGAGGGGCGGGTGACGTTTAAAGCCAAGTCTGGGACTTGGAGCAGGTGTCACGGGTCGTGTCACGGGCGTGACACGGGCGTGACACGGGCATTTCACGGGCGTGACACGGGCGTGATACGGGCATGACACGGGCGTGTTCGGCCACGGGTCGCGTGGTCGACGTTTTGGCGGGCAGGAGTCGTCGAGGGGTGAACACGGCCTGGGACACGGGCGTGTCGGAGGCCGTGTAAGCCACTCAACGCCACTCAACGATCGTTGAGTAAGGCACACGGGCCATGACACGGGCACAGACACGGGCGTGTCACATGTGACACGGGCGTGTCGGGTGCCGTGTCGCAGGCCGTGTCCTTCTCGGGTTGCGAATGTTGGTCGTTGCACACGAGGAGTGACACGGGTAGTGACACGGCCGTGTCGCATGCGACACGGGCGTGTCGGAGGCCGTGTCGAATGCCGTGTTCTGGGAATCACGTCGGTCGAGATGGCGAATGGGTGACACGGTCATGCACACGGCCGTGTTGCAACCCGTGTTCGGCCCAGATTTTGTAATTTTAGGCCTAATCGTGGCCGTTCGTTTCCTTCACTTTGGATCCAACGGTGGGGGCTGTTCCTGGAGTGTTTTTAGCCGAGAATTAGGGTGGGAAACCCTCATTTATTTTGGGTATTCTCTCTCTAAGGGTTTAGAGAGAAGGGGAGAGCAAAGAAGAAGGAGGAGTCAAAGATCCGGCCGCCGGTGGAGCTTCGGAGCTCCGAATCGCGATCCGAGTTCAGATCCGTGAAGGCGACGCCGTTGCGGTGCTTTCCAACCGCGTAGATTTTTCATGGCACCGCGGAAGAACACAAGGGTAAGGATTCTCATCCTAGGGCATGTGAAGCCCTCTTTTCCTTTGCATAGGAAGCCCTCTCTCGCGAGTGAGCGAAGAGTTGGAGCGTTCCTTGAGGTAGATATGTAAAGTACCCCTTGTGTAGAGTCCGTATGCGAAAATGGGCATAGGCATTGTGTGTGAAGCCTATTCAGATGAGCTGGTCCGGATCGGTGATGTTGCATTGCATTTGAACCGGGCAAGACTCCGGGTGTTTGGGCGTTTTTCGGGTTTTCTACGTGGTAGATTGCAGCAGGGAGCCTTGGAGATTAACTCCAAGGTGCACCCGGAAAACTGGAAAAAGCGGGTTTTGCCAACACGATGGCCGGGGAGCCAACGTGAACATAACCGGGTTATGTGATTGTTGTGGCGGAAACGGGACTCGGTGAGTCTTGACCTACGCATATGGCTTAAATTGCCGTTGCGATATGAGCACGGGTCAGGCAGAACCGTACCCGGTCTATGTCGTTCGGTGGGACCGTTGGAATGGATGAGGGTCTTCGGCGGTCTATGGCTTAAATTATCGTGACCAAGGTCATGAAGGCAAAATGCTCATATGGTTGACCGTCCAAGAGACGGTGGTGGAACGGGAATGTCTATGGCTTAAATTGACGTGACGTTGGCCGGTCCGCCGTGAATGTGCCCTGTGTGCACGGGGTGTGTGGCCGTGCGAGCCTATGCCTGTGATGAGGTGTTTTTACACTACTTTGATGCTTATACTAATAAAGTGCAAGGAAAGAGCATCGCCGCCCCGATTTTGGGGGCAGGATCGTTATAATTTGGTCAGCATAGCTGACCATTATTTTGTTTACCACCAGGCAGTGGATTGTGGCTTGCAGGTGCTGCGGAGCCGAGCGGGAAATAGCAGGCTAAAGCCCATGTTGCTGTGCCGGCCCTCGAAGGCCTAACTTTTTATGTTTTTCCCGTTTATCTCATGTATGGCCGGTCTCCGTGCCGAGGTTTGGAAGACATGTTTATTTAAGCAAACATTGTAAGGCCTTAAGGCCAGTTGTTGTGTGTATTCAACATTCCTATGTTTTTGGTTTAGTGGACATTCATGTTAGCAGGGTTCTTTATTGTGCAACTTTTTAATTTACTTCCGCTAGATTCTCTGTGTAGGACGTTGTGATTGGTTGAATGGTTTCAACGTGTAACCAACCGGTCTGTCCGTGGTATATGGCATGGGGCCCCGGCCGGACCTACTGCTATATGCTATGTGACGGATAGGGGTGTTACAGTAGTAGTCCTCCCGGGCTCTTGCACTCTGCCTTTACCCGCTGGGAGGTCTCGCAATGTGTCACATAATATATGATTTCCCTCTTCATCCCTGGCCAGTACATGCTCCTCCACAGGTCCACTGTCATCTTTGTGATACCGAGGTGCACAGAGTACTGAGAACAGTGTGCCTCCCTTAGTATATCATCCCGGATACCACCTCCAGCGGGTATATAAACACGGCCACGAAAATGAACGAGGTCATTACGCAATGAATAATCATCCGACTCGCCCCCTTCCAAGGCTTGAATATTGGCTCCAAAGCTGCATCCAGCCTCTACTGTATCCTGATGCGCTCCCGTATGTCACACTCGATGACCAAGGAGTTCAAGTTTTCCCGATAGACCTCTGGCTCGGACTAGAAAACCATAGTGATCTACATCTCCTCCATCATCCATACTAGCTCCATAGCCAACACTCGGGGCTCCGATACAGTAGTGCCAACTCTCCTGCTCAAGGCATTTGCCATGGTGTTCGCCTTCCCCGAGTGATAATTCATCTTGTAGTCGTAGTCGTACAGGAACTCAAGCCATCTTCGCTGGCACAGATTTAGATCCTTCTATGTGTCAATATACTTGAGGTTCTTGTGATCTGAGAAGATATCACAATGAACCACATACAAGTAATGCCTCCAAATCTTCAACTTGAATACCACTACCCCGAGCTCTAAATCATGTATGGGGTAGTTCTGCTCATGCTTCTTCAGTTGTCTCGAAGCATTTGAGATGACGTGCCCATGTTACATCAGGACTGCACCCATCCCCTGATATGATGCATCCGTATAAATGTGAAATCCTTCCTTCCCAGACAGAAGTGAAAGGATGGGGCAAAAGGTGAGTCTGTCCTTCAAATCCTGGAACGCTGCCTCACACTTGTTAGTCCAAACAAAATTTGCATCCTTCTTTATCAAGGACGTGAGGGGGAGTGTTACCCTTGAGAACCCCTCCATAAACTTGCGATAATATCCCGCCATTCCCAAGAAACTACGGATGTCTGAAGCTGACTTTGGTCACGACCAATGTCTAACTACCTGCACCTTGGCCGGGTCCATAGCCAACCCGGATCCACTGATGGTATGTCCTAGAAATGCCACCTCCTGTAGCAAGAACTAGCACTTGGAAAACTTTGCGTACATCAGATGCTCTCTTAGTGTGTCCAGTACCAGATCCAGATGCTGGGTGTGCTCCTCCTTCGTCCGGGAGTAGATCAGGATGTCGTTAATGAACACTATGACAAATCTGTCTAGGTAGGGCTCGAAGACACGGTTCATCAGACTCATGAATGCGAAAGGTGCATTCGTGAGCCTGAAGGGCATCACGGTGAACTCGTATAATCTATATCGGGAATAGAAAGCTGTCTTCGGGATGTCCTCCTCCCGAATGCGTAGATGGTAGTATCCTGACCTCAAGTCGAGCTTGGATAACCAGAAGGCTCCCTATAGCTGGTCAAATAACTCATTAATCCAAGGCAGTGGATACGTATTCTGTACAGTCAACCGTTTCAGCTCCAGGTAGTCGATGCAGATCCACAACAACCCATTCTTCTTCTTAACGAACAACACTAGTGCTCCCCACGATGATGAGCTCGGTCTGACAAATCCTGATTCCACTAGCTCCTACAACTGTGTTATGAACTCTACTAGCTCCTTGGGGGCTGATGGTTTCAAAGTATAACTTGATGCAGATTCATTCTACACTCTAGTATAAACTATGTAGAAGGGCATAAGCTAGATTGATTTAGCATTCAGGCAAGTGCACCTATCAATCATAGTATAGGAGAAATCTACATCTCGTGTCGTATTCTATAGGGTCTTTTCAAATACTCGTACTCACTCTCACTCTATCATACTTATAATTAAAATTGATTTTTAACCTAGATTAACCTAACTGGACTACTTGGATAAAGTGACATTGGAGGATTATGGATAGTAAAAAGTAGGTAATCTAAGAGCATTCACATGAAAATAATCGCTCATTATTTCAATTCTATGTAATCACGTAATAACAAGGTTATCAAATTCGTAGTATTGTAAGGGTTAAACATATATCGAATTCTCTCTCGAGCAATTCAAAATCTAAACCTAAGTTGAGTAAATTTTCTCTCGAATAATTTACAACACTCAAATTTGCATTAAAATAAAGTACCCTATTTAGTACATAAATGCATGAAATCCTATCTCTAAAATACCATGAATCCATTTATCCGTACTACTATGATCCAAACGACATATCTCTTGATCATGCAATTTGAAATACAAAGAGAAATAATACTAAAAGATGAACATATAAACATCATCACAACCTTCCAATTTCTCAATCTAGAAGTTTGGAATTCATATAAAACAAATAATAAATTCAATTCTAGGATGAATCTCTTTGTTTGAAAGCCTACATACGAATAAAATACCACAAATCTGATATAAAAAATAAAATACATGATTATCGAATTGTTCAAAGATAAATTTCATGCAAAATAAAAATAAATAAAGTTAGATCCACCAAGAGAAAAGAAAGATTAAAAGAGATACATGAAGATTAAAAGCATACGAATAATCACCTTCAATTCCTCCTTCCCTTGGACGCTCCACTTTAGTTCTCCAGAAGTTCTCCAAATGCTTTGATCCAAAAGTTCCTATTCTATTTTTCCTACAAATTTTTATAGTCTCCCTGCAAACAAGGTCAGACACGGGTTCCAACATGGCCGTGTGGAGGGTTCAATGATGGTTTAACACGTATAGATGTGTCTGGTCATGGGCCGTATCATCTGACACGACTAATGATACAGTCATGTTGTTCTTCATATTCTTCGCATACGGGTTGGTTGGCAGCAGGTCTTTAATTTGTCCCGAAAAGGACAAGGGTGGGCACACGGGCGTGTTCCCACCCGTGTTGTGCTCTGTCTTTTTCTTCCAACTCTTCTGATCCATCCCGAATAGGACATGGGTAGGGACACGGGCGTGTTCCTACCCGTGTGCGCCCAATTCCTATCATGTCCTCGGCCATGTTGGATTCGTGAACTCCTCTATTTGCTCCAATACTTTTAGTTCCACTGGTTTCCAATACCTGCATTAAGAAAATAAACGAATAAATGAATAACTTAATACAGGAAATAATAGAAACTGGATAATGTGCTCTTCTATTTATGATAATCCAAATTCTTTACTATTCTCGTGCAATTGCTACAAAGGGAGGTAGAAAATGGTGGACATGATTACAATCATGATAGTAAAAAGACTATCATAATTGTACTCATCAAATACCCCCAGACTTAGATGTTTGTTTGTCCCTAAGCAAACTAATTCAAACACTTGGATTAGCAATAAATAATTTTTCTTTCGCACACTGGTTGCTATGAATTTAAAGAGAAATTTGATGTTGTAATTGTATAGGAAATAGTATAGCAGACTTTTCTAAATATAACTTTATCTTAAAATTTCTCCAATATATCTATTAACTATCTTTCACTATTTCTTAGAAATAGGATTACAATAAAAAACTATTAACTATCTTTCACTATCTTTCACTATTTCACTATTACAGTTACTTTTCTAAATATAACTTTATCTTAAAATTTTTCCAATATATCTACCTTGACTCTAGAGGGGAGGGGGGTGAATAGAGTATTTTAAAATAATGTTTATAATAAAAAAATTGTAAGGCAGTGGAAGATTTAATTTAATTATATGTGTAAGGTGCTTGTAGAAAAACAAAGTTAAAGCAAGAAATAAGAATCACACAGCACACAGCAATAACAAACACACAGCAACCAGAAGACACAAGGATTTATAGTGGTTCCCCAAAAACTTGGGTACATCCATTCTTCTACCACCCTTGGTAGGAATCCACTGCAGGATGAGTTGATCAGGTGTCCTGGGCACCAATGAGCTTTTGATAAGGTGCTCAAAAACCAGATCTAGATTTTTTGATAAGGTGTCTTGCCACCACTGAGTTTTGACAAGGCTCTCAGAACCAGATTCAGAACTTTTGAAGGGAGTTTTGATAACCCTTTTACAGCAGGAAAAGAAAAAGAAAGAGATGATGATGTCTTCTCTGTCTCAAATCAAATGAGAGAAGACTAGTGGATTGTTGATGTTGTCAAAGCTCCCCCTGAGATGTAGAATGGTTCAGGAGTAAAAGCTTTGCTAGGGTGATAGGCCTTCAGAAGCTTCAGATCTCCAGCAGAAGATGATTCCAGCAGATGCTGAAATATTTGGTGTCTGGAGTCCTTGATGTGGAAGCCTTTGAACACTTGAAGATTCAGTAGATTTGTAAATCACAGAAGTTGAAATCTTTATCAGAGAAATTACGTTGTTCAATCTTCTGTAATGTAATCTAATTCTTCTGTATCTCCTTGTATTGTGTGTGTTGATCACTGTATCTTGTGTATCTATGTTATCAGAATGAAAACTGAAGGAGTATGTCAGATATTCTCTTAGACGATCGTTTAATAAGTCATAAATGACATCCATAATAGACAACTGTATCTGGGGAAAGTCCTAAGCAATATTCCATTTAGTCTTTCCTTGAAACTTGCATCAGATTGATTGAAACAGCTAGAAAATCCTTTGCAATCAATGCAGGAATTAATTCTGATTATAATCCATAACTGTCCTTGAATTTGAATTCTGAAGGCATCGATCTCTGACAGAAATCGTCGATCTGAGCTCCACGATCGTTGAACTGAGCTCAGAGATTGGATTAACACAATAGACAGAAAACGTCGAACTGAGCTCTACGATCGTCGAACTGAGCTCAGCGACTGGGAAAGTAACTGAAGACAGATCGTCGATCTAAGCTCGAAGATTGTTGACCGGAGTTCGATGACTCAGCAGAGTTGAGCTCAGAGAGCATCGAACGGAGTTTGACATTTCGTCGAACTGAGTTCGACGAAAATTGTCTTTGTCTCAGCTCTAAGTCTTGATCTTTGAATGGTCTTGGGGGCAGCTTCAAACCTAAGTTCTTAGCCCTAGACTCATTCTAATTTGACGTTTTCAACTATACATATAGGTCAAACCAAATTCCTAAAAACATAGTGATCCTTGCCCAAATTAGTAATAGGGTGTTCCAACAATCTCCCCCTATTTGGGTTAGGATTACTATTTACAGGACTCAGTAAGAAATACAAAAGCATATACAGAAAAGAAAAATTTAAAACAATAGAGCAAAACATATAACATAGCAGCATTCAGATAGAATATCAGCAAATGTTTAAAGATGAATGTACTGCCTGCTTACAGAATTCATTTTCTTTCACTGCCTTTCTTAAATACAATCTCTCTGTTGGGATTGAGAGCCTCTTTCTTTGACCTTCTGTAATCTTCTGCACCTAAGGAGGTTTGTGATCTGGGCCTTGGAACTACAGCCTCAAGATGCAGTTTCATGTAATCCTCTAGGTCAAAGAACTTCCTTGAAGCATATTTCTCCAGCTCTGCCTTTCTATGCTCTGAAAGAGTAGAGATGTTGGAAGTATCTTTACCTTATTCTCTGGCCTTTTTCAATTGATCTAAAGCAGCAAGTTCTTTCATCCTGGCAGTCCAAGATAGAGGATTGTTTTCTGGATCCTCAAAAGGAATTGAAGGTTCATATTTGTTTATGGTTTCTGAAGCAGTAGATGTCCTTGCAACAACAGTATCTCTGAGTTTGTAAGGGAAAGGACCTTGAGTTGAGTCCATATATCTTTGTCCTTCCCTTTGCTATTTGGAATAAGTTCTATAATCTCTCTGACTTCCTCTGTGTTGTCCTCTCTTAGACTGATAACTTTTCTGATATTATCCTCTGGGATGATATCTTTGGGAAGATTGGGAGGAGCTTTGCTTTGAAGCAGAGGTTTGAAAGGCTGAGCCTCCACCTGATCCTGAGTCTGGAGGAGGAGGAGGAGGAGGAGGAGGCTGATACTGGGAAGATCCTTTCTCATACTTATATAGTTTCCTTTTCTTTCTCATAGCCTTTAACTGATTTTTGGAATATTGAATCCAGGGTTATGTTATCTGGCAGTCATGTAGAATGTAATAAGGTATGTCATTAACATCTTTGGCCTTTGTAGGAGGAACTTTCATCATAGCTTTGCTTCTAGCTTTCCTCTTTTTGGCAATGGTGCCAGCAGAGTCATCAGATTCAGTACTGAACTTGTCACTATCAGAACTCTATGGTCTGTCATACATATCATCTATTCTCTTGATGTATTCCTCTTGGATTTTTGATTTCTCAAGAGCAATAGGAGCAGGAAGATTTGGGACAGCAGCAGGAACCTCAGCAGGAGCAGATGAAGTAACAGACACTTGTGGAGCAGATGAAACAACAGGAGTCTCAGAGACTTTTTCTTCCCAAAAACTTGTCAATTCTTCAGCAGCATCAGTATCAACATCAGCAGACAGCATTTCAATGTTAGTAGATTCAACAGATATAACAGCAGCAGCAGCCGCAGTACAAACAGAAGCAGTAACATCCTCAGCCTTAAGAGAATTGACATATGATATAATCAGGCTGGGATCACATTCTGAAATAGGCACAATGGCCTTAGTGAGGTCTTTAACTCCCCTAGTTGGTAAATATCTTCTGTGAAGAATATCAAAAGCACACAACAGTGACCTGAGGTCCACTGTAAACACTGATACTGGAGTAGCAAGCACTTCTTCAGCTTCATGAGGCATCTCCCCCTGCCTTGATTCAGTCAGGACTGGATCAAAGCACTCCATTGAAGGAATTACCGGAGGAGAGGAGATAGCAAACAGCCTGTCAGATAGCTCCTGTATAGATTTGAGGAGTGGAGCCAAGGAGGTCTCCAGCAGGGCTACTAGCTCTGGGGCCAGTATCCCATAAAGCCTATCTGCTAGAGCTGAAAGATCCACTTGCTCAAGGGGTACTTGAGTAGAGGTGGAGGAAGAGGTGGCTGGAGCTGATGGTGGATGGACTGCAGTTGATGCTGTGGTGGATGGTAGAATGGATGGTTGAGAGATAGGGATGGTGGAGATGGATGGTATAGGAGTGGAGATGGATGGAGTGAAGGATGGTTGGGAGAGTATATCTTGAAGTAGTTGTTGGTAGGAGGAGGTAGAAGCAAGCTCAAGAGGAGAGGAAGGGGAATCATCCATGAAGGAGTCTTCCAATATGTTGAATGATGGAATTGTAAGAGGTGGATAATAGTGGAGTGGATGGAATGTTTCTGAAGTGGCTGGAGGAGAAAGAGGTGATGAGATGGTAATGGGGGAAGAGATGGTTATGGTTGAGGAAATTGTTGTGGTTGATGTGGAGATGGAGGTAGAAACAAGTGGAGGAGAAGGAGGAGAGGAGGCAGGCAGTTCTTCTAGAGCCGGAGAGGAAGTGACTGCAGGAGTCCTTGTGCCTGAAGCTATGGCAGTCCTGGCAGGATTTATAATCTGCCTGTCCTATTTCCCAAATAGGGCACAGGTTAATCTCTTAGATGCATTGATGTGCATCTCATTGGAAACCAGTAATTCAGGGCACCTGGAATGCAGGAAAACCCCTAAAATCCTCCCAAAATTGACAAAACTTTTGTTAATTTTCTTTTTGATCAAATCAAAGAAGATAAATCCCCAATTCAGATGTTTCTTGTCAACTATTGCGCCCATTAAACAGAACTGATACCTTGAGATGGTATCATGTGTTGAGTGCTTGGCCAGCAGCACTTTGCCCACAACATCTGCCAAAAATCTATAGTCAATAGATAGATTCTTTTTCAACAGCTTACTAGGGTTTAAAGCAGAGTGACCCATTCTATCTAACATGGAATCAAAATCTTCACCAGACATATCGGGGGAATCATCTCCAGAACTTAAGTTGAATACCTCAGTCAGAAGAATAGGGGACAATGGTACCTGAGTCCTGTTGATCGTGCCGACTATGGTCTTCTCATCCGGATTGTTCGTAGAAAAAACCCATTCCTTTATTTCATCGGCCGCTATTTTCATTCTGGTCGACATGATATCCACAAACTATTGTTCCTTGAAGAGTTCCAGAATGTCCTTAAAAATTTGATCGCTGCCATCGAAAGAATCCATATCGATATCAAATCCAGTATCAAACTTCATCTTTGCAAGCGCCGCACCAGTCACCGCCATTGAAGACCTGCAAAAAAGTACCAAACACAACCAAGTGTAGTAGAGTTTGGAGGGAAAGAAATAAATTGCAGAGAGTATGAATGCGCAATCGAAGAACGATGACGAAAAATGATTTTTTATATTAGGGTTCGACGGTGGAAAGGAAGGATCGCAGTACTTCGTTCGACGATCTGGGCTTCTAATGTAATCTGAAGAGTCTTCAATAACGTTGATCTCCGTTCGACGATACTGGAGAGCATCGAACTCCGTTCGACGATCGTTGACCAGAGGAAGATAGCCTAGCGCTGCCTGGAAAACGCTGAACTCCGGTCGATGCTTGTTGGAAAGCGTCGATCTCCGTTCGACAATTTTTGGAAAAACGTCGAGCGCAGTTCAGAGATAAAATAGAACCTACAGACAATAGAAAATATAAGTTTTTAGCCTAGTCTTGGTCTATTTTTAGATTTTCAAAATCTTAGAATTTATTTTAGACAGCCTCCATCTAGCATTCCTAACTGATTTAGGAAGAAGGTATGTTTCTTCTCATCCAAAGGCTTGGTTAAAATATCTCCCCTTTGCAAATCAGTTGGGATATATTGTAGTTCAATTTTATTATTTTCAACATTATCTCTTAGAAAGTGATGCCTAATCTCTATATGTTTTGTCCTACTATAGAGGACTGGATTTTGTGCTATGGAGATAGCACTAGTGTTATCACAAAAGATTTTTGACCCTTCTAAGTTGTAACCATAGTCTAGAAGCTGGTTTTGAATCCACAGAATTTGTGAGCAACAACTGCCTGCTGCCATGTATTCAGCTTCAGCAGTTGAAGTAGACACAGATGTATGTTTCTTACAGAACCAGGAAACAAGTCTGTCACCAAGGAACTGACAAGTTCCACTTGTGCTTTTCCTGTCTACTCTGCATCCAGCATAATCAGCATCTGAAAATCTAGTTAATTCAAATCCTGATTCTTTTAGATACCAGAGTCCTAGATTTGGACTACTTTTCACATACCTGAGAATCCTCTTTACTAAGGTTAAGTGTGACTCTCTAGGGCTTACTTGGAACCTAGCACATATGCATGTAGCAAACATTATATCAGGTATACTAGCTGTAAGGTACAATAAAGAGCCAATCATTGCTCTATATGTTGTCTGATCAACATGTTTTTCATGTTCATCAGCATCTAATACAACATTAGTAGGCATAGGTGTTTTCATACAAGATGCTTCAGACATACCAACTTTCTTAACCAGTTCCTTTGCATACTTGGTTTGAGAAATGAATATGGCTTCAACATGTTATTTGACTTGCAATCCTAGAAAGAAGGAAAGCTCACCCATGCTACTCATTTCAAATTTAGAGTGCATCAGCTTGGAAAACTTTTTGCACAAATTTGAATCAGTAGAACCAAAGATAATATCATCTACATATATTTGTACTTGTAGGGTATGGGACTTATGGGTTCTAATAAAAAGAGTTTGGTCTACTCTACCCCTAATAAAATCATTTTCCAGAAGAAAGCATGTTAGGGTCTCATACCATGCTCTAGGAGCTTGCTTGAGACCATATAATGCTTTATGCAATTTGAACACATGATCAGGGTAAGTTGAAGAGATAAAACCTGGAGGTTGTCTAACAGAGACTTACTCTTTGATGTATCCATTGAGAAAAGCACTCTTCACATCCATTTGGTAGACCATGAATCCCTTGTGAGCAGCATAAGCTAGGAATATTCTGATGGCCTCTAACCTTGCAACTGGTGCAAAGGTCTGGTCATAGTCTATTCCTTCTTCTTGAGAGTAGCCTTGAGCAACTAGCCTTGCCTTGTTCCTTACAATGACTCCCTGATCATCCAACTTGTTCCTGAACACCCATTTTGTTCCAACAATGGAGTGATCCTTAGGTCTTGGCACTAGTTCCCAAACTTTATTCCTCTCAAATTGATGCAATTCCTCTTGCATAGCAATGATCCAGTGGGGATCTTGTTCTGCATCTTGAATGGATTGAGGCTCAACTTGAGATAGAAAGCAAGTGTGCATCAGGTTCTGGTTAACCTGATTTCTGGTTTGCACACCAACTGAGATGTCTCTAAGTACTTGGGAAATTAGATGATCTCTTGTTGTTACTAGATAAACAGGGGGTGTTGATTGTTCACCAACCATTGTTATTGTTTCCTCTTGTGGAACAACGACTGGCTCTTTTAGATGTTGCACATCCCCTTCATGATCACTGCTCTCATCCTTTTGCTGGATAGGTGGAAAAGCTGTATCCTTTTTTTTAACCTGTAATCTGTCCATACTTTCTGAAAGAGAGTGTACCTGCAATGGTTCTATGGTAGAAACAGACTTCTCCTTACAAAACATGTTAGTCTCATCAAAAGAAACATGAACAGATTCTTCTATTTTAAGAGTTGATTTATTATATACCCTATAAGCCTTGTTGATCATGGAGTATCCCAGAAACACCCCTTCATCAGCTTTAGCTTGGAATTTTGCTAAATATTTCTTGTCATTATTGTGTATATAACAAATGCAACCAAAAATTCTGAAATAGTCTACTTTAGGTTTCTTCCCTTTGAGCAATTCATAGGAAGTCTTGCCCTTCAGTTTATGTATTAGGCTTCTATTCAACACATAGTTGGAGGTGTTCACTGCCTCAGCCCAAAAGGATAGAGGTAGGTGAGCATCTGTCAACAATGTAGTAGCAGATTCAATTAGGGTTCTATTTTTCCTTTCAGCTACCCCATTTTGTTGAGGAGTTCTAGGAGCTGAGAAAGTATGCCTGATCCCTTCACTCTGACAGAACTCTTGCATAAGAAGATAATCAAACTCTGTCCCATGATCACTTCTGATCAGGGCAATGTGAGTATTGAACTCAATCTGTATATGTTCTCTGGTAGTGACCGGGCGGTTAGTTCCTACTAACCGCACGGTTAGGCGGTCTGCTTGGCGGTTTGGCGGTTAACTTTGTAGATGTTGTCTTTTGTATTTTTAGTCCCACATTGGGTATTTGTATTCTCTCCCATCTCCTCCATTCTATATAAGGGAGGCCATACCTTTGTAATAGATACCTTTTTCTGATAATAAAATTTCAGTTATACCCGTTCCGGCTTATTTCTAGTTCGTTTCTTACATGGTATCAGAGGGAGGTTAGGAAATAGCTGGTGGATGAGACGCGAGGGAGGATGCCCCAGGCGAAGGTGCCACTGAAGAAGATCTGTAGAAGCGGGAGAGAAGACGGTAAGAGCAGATACATCATCAAGGAAGTAGAGACCACCCCTCTCAGTCCCAGTAGCAAACGTCCGCTTGGAGTCCGGGTCCTGAAACGAACAAGAAGAAGGAGTAAATGTTACCGAACACTGAAGTTGCTTGCAAAGAGAAGTAACCGACAATAAATTGCACGGAAACTTGGGCACATAAAGAGTATCCGCCAGGCGAAGGGACGGAGTAACTTGAACCATGCCCGTTCCATGTACCGGAGAGGGAGAACCATCCGCAACGAGAACAGGGGGCAACCGATCATGTGTTTCTAGGAGAGAAAAGCACTGAGGATTGCCCGTCATATGATTAGTGGCACCAGAGTCGATTAGCCATTTACCTTGGGTAACCACGTGGGCACTACCTGAAGTCGTGGCCACGGAGGCAGATGGCTTGGAAGAAGTAGGAGTATCACCAGCGGGACGAAGATGCGGATGCTTTGTCCAGCAGCAGTCAACCAAGTGTCCTGGGCGGCCACAATGAGTACAGAGGTAGCGAGAAGGGCCACGCCCGCCAGAGTGGTTACCACGACCACTAAATCCACCACGATGAGCCTGGTGGGCATAGGCATCCGGAGCCGGAGGAGCGGCAAGCAAGGGGCGTTGGAGCAGAGAGGTAACAGCGGCAATGCGGGCAGCAGTAGCATCCAGGGTAGGAGACTCAGCCTCTCCAAGAATTTGCTGCCGGATCATATCGTATGAGTCCGGAAGCCGCAGAAGGTAACTGACCACTAGGAGTTCCTGGAAGTGCTTCAGCTGAGTGGCCACATCTGCCGAGAGAGGACGATTTTGTAGAATCTCAGCTCCAAGGGCTTGGACTTGTTGGTAAGCTGCAGGAGGGGACATGGACTGGCGAGCAAAGAGATCCGCATTTTTGGGTGCACTGCCTTTGTTCATAGCCCTGCCGCAACTCACGACAAATTGTCCCCTCGTGCTACGAAGTGTATCTTTTTGGGTTACTCCACAACTCAAAAAGGTTACTGCTGCTTTGACCCTGTTCATCGAAAGCAGTTCGTCTCGGTGGATGTGATATTCTTTGAGAATGCCGCCTACTTCTCTTCTGATCTCCCACAGGTCGATGGATCGAACCTCCCTCTTCTTCCTACCGACTCGACCTCTCCACCCATTCTCTCCACCACATCCACTCCTCTTGAGCTTCCTCTATCCCCACCTCCACCAGCCGCTCCTTCTCTTGATCATGATCCTTCTACCTCGTCCCCTCGGCCGTCTCTCTCTTCTCCCGGGCCAGCTATCTCCGCCACAGATGCACCGGCGACTGAGGAACTCGAGGACCTGGAGCTGCCCATTGCCCTTCGCAAAGGGGTTCGGACGTGCACCCAGCACTCGCTGGCAGTTGTTATTTCTTATGATCGGCTAACACCTTCTCGCAGGGACTTCGCCCTAGCCATCTCCGCGACTACCACACCTCGCACCTACCAGGAAGCCCTTGATATTCCTCACTGGAAGGCTGCCATGGATGACGAGATTGCTACTCTCTCTGACCGGGGCACTTGGACCCTTGTGCCTCCTCCTTTTGGCACGGATGTGGTTGGTTGTCGCTGGGTGTTTGTCGTCAAGTTCCGTCCTGATGGCAGTGTGGACCGGTACAAAGCCCGTCTTGTTGCAAAAGGGTTTACTCAGACCTATGGTGTTGATTACTTTGACACGTTCTCGCCAGTTGCTCGCCTCAGCACCATTCGGGTCCTTTTATCGGTGGCGGTCAACAGGGATTGGCCTATTTCGCAGTTGGACGTCAAGAATGCCTTCCTCTATGGTGACCTTCACGAGGACGTCTACATGGAGCAACCTCCTGGGTATGTTGCTCAGGGGGAGACTCAAGTATGCCGGTTGAAGAAGGCCATCTATGGCCTAAAGCAAAGTCCCAGGGCGTGGTTCGATAAGTTCAGTAGCATCGTTGGGGCCATCGGTTTCACCAGGAGTTCGGCTGATCACTCCTTGTTCATTCGCAAGACATCTTCGGGTCTGGTTGTGCTAGCTGTTTACGTGGACGATATTCTTCTTACTGGCGACGATCAAGCTGGTGTAGCCTTGACGAAGGTCCATCTCCGCCAACACCTAGTCACGAAGGATATGGGCTCTCCAAAATACTTCTTGGGAATTGAAATCTCTCGGAAACCGGGTTCCTTGGTTCTCTCCCAACGGAAGTATGCTCTTGATTTGTTGAAAGAGGCAGGGTTGACGGGTGCTAAACCTGCCCGGTGTCCCATGGCTCCTGGAGAAGACAAGACATGGACAGACGAATCACCTCCTCTATTGGATACTACGAGGTATTGGCGTCTGGTTGGCAAACTCATCTACCTTACGGTGACCAGACCAGACATCTCCTATGCAGTGGGAAAGGTCAGCCAGTTTATGCAGTCGCCTAGGGAATGTCATCTTCAATCTGCTCTAAGGATATTGGAGTATGTGAAGTCCGCACCTGGGAAAGGTCTTCTCTTTCAAAAAAACGGTCACCTAAGAGTCGAAGCATACTCCGACGCTAGCTATGCGGACGACAAAGGGGATCGCAAGTCGACTTCCGGATTTTGCACGTTTGTTGGAGGAAACTTGGTTAGCTGGAAGAGCAAGAAGCAGTCAGTCGTCTCCAGGTCTAGTGCGGAAGCAGAATATCGTAGCATGGCATCAACCACGTGTGAGTTAAAATGGTTGCGGGCTCTCATGCTGGATCTAGGAGAGGTCTATAACTATCCTCTTCCCATGTTCTGTGACAACAAGGCTGCGATCTACATTTCCAAAAATCCGGTATTCCATGAGCGAACAAAGCACATAGAGGTTGATTGTCACTTCATTCGGGAAGAAGTGTTGAAGAACCAGATTTGCACTCCGTTTGTTACCTCGGAGAAAGAGCTGGCAGATATATTCACAAAACCTGTGTCCGCCTCTTTCTTCCACATTTGCAGCAAGCTAGGCATGATTGACATCTATGCTCCAGCTTGAGGGGGAGTGTTGCTGTATAGACCTGGGCGGACAGGCGGCTAAGACTGGCGGTCTGGTAGCCGGGCGGTCAGCCCGGCTAATCTTGCGGTTTGGTAGCCAGGCGGTCTGGCGGTCTGGCGGTTTGGTTGCCAGGCGGTCTGCCGGCTAGTCTCTGGGATCTTGGTGGTTCGGCTGAGTGTTCTCTGGTAGTGACCGGGCGGTTAGTTCCTACTAACCGCACGGTTAGGCGGTCTGCTTGGCGGTTTGGCGGTTAACTTTGTAGATGTTGTCTTTTGTATTTTTAGTCCCACATTGGATATTTGTATTCTCTCCCATCTCCTCCATTCTATATAAGGGAGGCCATACCTTTGTAATAGATACCTTTTTCTGATAATAAAATTTCAGTTATACCCGTTCCGGCTTGTTTCTAGTTCGTTTCTTACAGTATACATTTGAGAAACTCTGCCAGACACTTAAAATTATCAGACTTCTTCCTCAGAAAGAATACCCAAGTGAATCTTGAGAAGTTATATACAATCACCAAAGTATAAGATTTCCCTCCTAAGCTTTGTACTGTAATGGGTCCAAAAAGATCCATGTGTAACAGATACAAAATCCTAGGTGAATCACTCTTATTAAGTGACTTAAAACTATTTTTAGTTTGCTTGCCTAATTGACAGGCCCTGCAGAGTCCTTCCTTCTTGTAGGGGCCAGAAGGTAATCCTCTAATAAGGTTGTCCTTGGACAGCCTAGCAATGGTTCTAAGGTTTAGGTGTCCTAGTCTCTTATGCCATAGATCATTTGGTTTGCATACTGAATTAAATAAGCAAATGTCTGTATGGGTTGAAATAAAATCTACAAGATAGATGTTACCTTTCCTTTTACCTGTTAACACAGTTGTGTTATCCTCTAACTTGATCTTGCATAAGGATTTGTTGAAAATCACCTTATATCCTTCATCACATAGTTGACTGATGCTGATAAGGTTGTGCTTCAGTCCTTCCACATATGCCACCTTCTTGAAAGTGACTGAACCTATCTGAACAGCACCATATCCTTTGGTTTGACCAAAATTTGAATCACCAAAAATTACTTTGAGTCCAAGTTTGGTTATGAAGGATGATAGATTCTCCTTGTTCCCTATCATGTGCTTTGAGCACCCACTATCCAGATACCAGTGTTGGGCCATCTCTGGATAGGTCTTCACCTGCACATAAATAGCTTATATGTTTTTGACCCAGTTTACCTTGGGTCTAGGTTGATAGCCTTTAAATTCAGAAAAGAAAGACATCCCTGGCTGACTCTTATATCCTTCAGGATGGTATCTCCTAGGAGGTACTATTCATTCAGTATAAGGGTTGAAGCTTTGGGATGAGGGACTTTTAGGATTGACTTGAGATTTACCTCTGAAAGAAGGTTCAAAGCTCTGAGCTCCGTTCGACGATTGTCGACCTGAGTTCGACGATCTTGGGTCAGATCGTCGAGCTCCGTTTGAAGATCGACTATACCAGACTTCAGAGTTCAGAAGTCGTCGATCTGAGTTCGACGATCCAGCTTTGCATCGTCGAGCTCTGTTCGACGATCGTCGAGCTCTATTCGACGTTTTCTGTTGAACTTGATTTTCCTTAGGTAAATCTGGATTCTTCCTAGCTACCTCTACAACACCCTTTCCTTTATCAGAAATAAATTTAATTGGGGTTGTTAATACTATAGGTTGGCTGGATGAAGCACCCAAGCCCAGTGTACTATTGAATCTTGAGTTCACTGTGCTTGTAATGTCCATCGGTCTGATGCTTCTCCCATTAAGGGATTCTTCAAATTGCTTGGCCTTGGATAGTTCACTTTTCAGTGCAGCTATCTCCTCCCTATAGCACTCTAACTCCTCAGAGAGTTTGAGGTTATTTGATTTTAGGACACTGTAATCAGATAATTGATTTCTTAGAGAGATTATCTCTTTCTCAGACCTTAGCAAATCTAAACACAGTGTCTTAAATTCAATTTTAAAGTCCTCAGAAGTAAAATCAAAAGAGTTTATTACCTCATCCTCTTCAGATCCAGTTTTAGCTTCAGAATCAGACTCTTGTTCTGCATCAGAGTTTTGTTGGGAGGCATTGATTGCCATCATGCAGAATTCTTTTTCCTCAGCATCATCCTAATCATCACTTGAGCTGGATGAGGCTTCTGATTCTTCTTCAGTGTCACTCCATCTTTCAGCTACAAATCCTTTTCTTGTATGTTTATTTTTATTGGATGAGGATCTATTGTTGTTGTTCTTTCTGGAGTCCTTGTCTCTTCTTCTCTGATTTCTGTCCTTCTTGTCCTTATTTTTATTCTCTGGACAGTCAGGCACAATATGGCCTTGCTTCTTGCATCCAAAGCAGATGATTTCTTTGCTGTTGGACCTATCATATCTAGGCTTCTCATGCCCTTTGAATGACTTCTTTCTGAAGTCCTTCCTGGCCATCTTATAGAATCTTTTGGCCAGTAGACTTAGGAGCTCATCATTTCCTATAGCTTTGTATTCAGGCTCCTCTTCTGTAGCTTTGAAGGCTATGGTCTTCTCCTTTCTGATGACTGGAGAAGTAGCCTTTTGTTCTTCTTCCCTATTCTTGATGAGCAGCTCATAAGATTTGAGCTTGCCCAGAAGAGCCACTGTTGTAATTTCACTTAGGCTTCTGGCATCTTTAATTAACCAGATCCTTGAATCCCAAGTGCTGGGGAAGTACATTAGGATCTTGTCATTGAGTTCAGTGAGTGTGATTTCCTTGTCCAATGACTTTAACTCACTGACTATCAGATTGAGCCTGGTGTACATTTCTGCAACTGATTCAGCTTCACCTTTCTTGAAGTTCTCATATTGGGATATGAGATGGGATCTCCTGTCCTTTCTTTCATCAGCAGATCCTGATATAATTTCTGAAAGCTTATCCCATATGTCTTTAGCTGAGCAGCATCCAGATACCTTCTGGAATATCTCATCAGACATAATCTGAGCAAGAATATTCATGGCCTTTGCATCTGCAGTTTTCCACTTCTTTATTTTAGCATATGTTCTTGAGGGAGGTGGAACAACACTTGTGCTTGTGGTCTCTGGATGTCTTGGACACACTGTCAAAACAGAATTGAAAATGTCCTCATCAATAGAATTCATGTATAATCTAATCCTTGCCTTCCAAAGTGCAAACTTGGAAAGATTGCACACTAGAGGTCTGGTGCTAGTATAGTCTTTGTTTTGTGCCATGGTTTTTGAAAATAACTAAAATACAGAAAATAATATCCCTCTATATAAGATTGATCTTTTCAGAGATCTTTTGGTTCAGGTGTAAGCCTGTAAGAACCAATCAACCTGCCTCTGATACCAATTGAAAGTGAGAGAAAGATCTACCTTGACTCTAGAGGGGGGGGGGGTGAATAGAGTATTTTAAAATAATGTTTACAATAAAAAATTGTAAGGCAGTGGAAGATTTAATTTAATTATATGTGTAAGGTGCTTGTAGAAAAACAAAGTTAAATCAAGAAATAAGAATCACACAGTACACAGCAATAACAAACACACAGCAACCAGAAGACACAAGGATCTATAGTTGTTCCCCAAAAACTTGGGTACATCCACTCTTCTACCACCCTTGGTAGGAATCCACTACAGGATGAGTTGATCAGGTGTTCTGGGCACCAATGAGCTTTTGATAAGGTGCTCAAAAACTAGATCTAGATTTTTTGATAAGGTGTCTTGCCACCACTGAGTTTTGACAAGGCTCTCATGATAGTTTTACTTTCAAGACTACCTAAACACCTAGAGGGGGGGGGGGTGAATAGGTTCTAATGCTTGTTTTCACTTTTAGGCAGAATATAATAACTGAATTAAATCACACAGCACAACAATCACAGAAATTCATACAACACAGATTGCATACAGTTTTATAGTGGTTCCCCAAGGTCTGGGTACATCCACTTTCCCCCTTCACCTATCTAGCAGTGTGCTAGATTCGGCCAAACTTCCTCTTTAACTCAGATCAGCAGATCCTACAGCTCAGAACCTGGAAAGGTTCCTACAACTCAAAACCCAGAATAGTTCCTACAACTCAGGCTAATCAACCCTACCTCAGCCTTGCCACAAGGCTTACAACTCAGAGAAAAACTTTCTCCTACACTCAGACAACACAGCCCTACCACTCAGAGATCAACTCTCCTACACTCAGCCTTTATAATTTAGGCTTACAACTCAGATCTACCTTAATAGATCCTACAGAAATTAGAAAAGAGTTTTACAGAATTTTGTCCTAGATGAGAGAGTAAGGACAGGACAATACTTGATTAGCTGATGGATGAAATCAACTGAATCTTAGCTTTCTTCAAAGCTTCTTGAATCTGAACTAGCTGAGTTGATTTCCAAACAGCTTCTTGAGAAACTTGTAACAGCTTCCTTCTTGATCTTCAAATGGCTGGATCCCTCTCTATCCAATCCCTTTGATACTTCTTCAAAATTCTTGAACGAATTCTCCTTAGACAGATCCTGATAGGTTGAACACTTCAGAATGTCTTCTTAGATCTTCTGATGAAGATCTTCTTCCGTGCCTTGCACTTTCTTGATCAGTTTGTATGTGTGTTTTTTCTTAAAATCAATCTTCTCTTTTTATTTGCCTTCTGAATCTGTCTATTTATAGACCTTCTTCATGGTAACCGGCTGATCCGGTTTCTAACTGTCTTCTGACAAGTCTGACAGCTTTAGATAAACTGTTGCAACCCACAGCTGTCAAGTCTTCAAACAGATCCTTAGCCTTTGTCTTGATCAGCAAAGTGTCGAGACTGACTGTCAGAAAGTGTCGAGACCATCTGTCTATATGTGTCGACACAAGTTACTTTGGTGTCGACACAGCTTCTTCAGACCTTCATCTTGAGGATGAGTCGACACTGAGAATTTGTGTCGACTCAAGCACTTCATCATTCTTCAGGAAATGACTTGGTCTAGACTTGCAGTGTGTCGACACAAGTCCTGTGTGTCGACACAGTTGTTATAGATTCAGAATATAGTATGTGTCGATACTGCCTTCAGGTGTCGACACAGCTTTTGTCGACTCTGCCAATATGTGTCGACTCTGTCTTCTGGTGTCGACACAACTATCGTCGACCCTGCCAATATGTGTCGATTCTGCCTTAATGTGTTGACACTGCCTTCTGGTGTTGACTCTTCCTCAATGTGTCGACACAGCTTCCTAGTGTTGATACAGCTGTTGTCGACTCTACTTCTGTAAGTCGACACTACTTCCCAGTGTCGACACAAATGTGGTCGACTATTTTTCTCTGTGTTGAACAAGCTGTTGTCGACCCTACTTCTGTAAGTCAACACTACTTCCCGGTGTCGACACAAAAATGGTCGACTATTTTTCTCTGTGTCGACACAGTCTTCTTCAAGTGTCGACACAATTCTTCTGAAGTGTCGACATAGCTTTTTCTGGTGTCGACACATGGACTTAGAATAATTTCCTGTACTTTTAGTACTTTCTTAATCTGCACATGTCAACTCAAAATAACATCAAATACACCTTGATGTATATCATAAAGCTAAGTTAGGCTTCTTCAAATCAGGTACACATTTTCCAATGTACCCAACAATCTCCCCCTATTTAGAGAAGTCATAACCCTTTTAGCTAATGATATACACCATTTAAAAAATATAATATGATGATGTATATAAGCATGACATTACAGGAATACTTTAATAAACAAAACATACAGCAAATTCATCACAGAATAAAGATGAACATTAATAAATGATTACAGAACAATGTTTTGTTTATAACTTGGAAATGTTTGTTACAGATGTTTACATTGAATGACTTAACAAAACATTACAAAATAATTGAAAGGAATGGTAAGATTAAGCTAAGACTGATCAGGCTTTCTTATGACAATTCCTTTGCCAGATTGAATTTGAGCCTTCACAGCTGGTTCAGCAACCTTAGCAGGCTTCTTGCCTTTCAGATCAGCTTTCTTCTGAGCTTCTTCCTTGAGCCTTTGCCTTTCAAAGTAGTGAAAGGGCTTTGGAAAATATTTGCTTGGCTCCTGAGCATCTGGTGGTAGCCTCCCCATCTTGGCTTTTCTTTTATATTGAACTATAGCCTCCTGCCTAGCTTCATACTTTTGCCATTCAATCTCATTATACCACTTTCCTCTTTCATGGACTTGATCCTTTACAGCCTTCCATGCTGTCAGTATAATGTTTCTTGAAGTGGGACTCCATTGCTCAAAGTCAGGCCTAAGTTCAGCTTGCTCTCTAAATCTTTTCTTGGACAGTAGAGCATCTTGTTGTTCTTTCAAACTTGCATCAGGCTTATCAACTTTCTCAATAACAACATTTGTAACCTCCTGTGGAGGACTATACATAGCCTGTACTTGCTGATTAATCATATCAAAATCTGTAGGGGGGTAAATGACTTGGGCAACCTCAGGTTGATTGCCTTCAAGTAAACCTTGTTGAATTCCTGACTCAGCCACCATATCATCATCACATAAAGGTGGATATCCCAATGTGGCTCGAATACTATTAGTCACCCATTTGGTGTGTTCTGAGCCAGCATGAACTAATAATCTCTCCCCCTTTAGGACTTCTCTTTCAATATGCTCTCTGAGATCATCCTTCTGAAATCTGATCTGGCCATCAAGATAATTCACACCCTCTTTAAAATATGGTTTCAACTTTTGAAGCTTAGTAGATATCTCTATCTGAGAGGTTGTGATAGCAGTTTGAACTGAATCTAAGGCATCCTTGAGTTTCTTATCAAAATCTACCATCTCTTGTGCTCTTGCTTCAGTCATCCCTGTAGCACTTTTTTTTCAACTGATCAAGAATTTCATGGTGAGATTCAGCCAGATTCTCATTCATTCTCAGCTGATTTTCTAGAACATAACCTTGCTTTAGTGCAATATCATCTACCTTGGTAAGAATTGACTGCTGTTGTTTAGCCAAAAATACTACAGCATTACCTCCCTTATGGAAGCAATCTGTCATTTCCTTTTTTGTTCAAGTTAACTTCAAATCTGATTGATTTAATATCCTGAGCTAAGTCAAACTGAAGTGACTTATTATTCTCATCAACATATTTTTCCACAGCCAATCTGTGTTCATCCAACTTAACTTGCAAGTCCATCATGAACTTATTATAATCAAAAGCAGCAGGAGTTTGGTGACTTGCAGTTTGGAGAGCTTGCTTATAGGTTTGGCTTCTTCTCTTGAAGACTATAAGCTTCCTTTTCTTTGCCTCTTTGGCTTCTGCAGTCTCAGATTCTGAAGGGCTATCAATCTAAACTTGTTCATGAGAAGGAGCAGGAATATCTGCCTCAGTGACATGTTGTTCAACCTCAACATTCACAGGCTCCCCCTCAACAACTTGCTCCTCAACAACAACTAGCTCTTTCTCAACCTCTTGTTCTTTCTCAACCTCTTGCTCTACCTCTATTTCATCAGCAATTCCATCACCAGCAATTCCATCATTAACAATTCCATCATTAGCAATTCCATCATTAGGAAACAACTCATCTAGAGTGAATTCCTGCTGAGCTGGAGCAGAAGATGAGACATCTAGATCAGCTATATTCAGATCTTCTGGTAGGTTTTCCCTTTCTACCTCTTGGACTTGTTCAGAAATTTTCTCCCCCTGCACCTGTTCAGTATTGGGAATGTCCTGGGCAGGAGAATAACCTTGCTCCCCTTGCACCTGAGCTGGATCAGTGATATCCTGAGTAGGAGAATGAACTTGCTCCCCCTACTCCTGTGCAGGTAATGTTTCTTTCTGGACTAGAGTTGATCCAGACTGATCTTCACCCTGTTTTCTCACTTGATCTCCTTGATGTTGTTCAGTACTTTGCTCATGTCCAGGTGACATCTCAGTTATGTCTTGCCTGACCTCTTCAGGCATCTCTTTGGATAGTACTCTATCCCACCTTGAGAATAATCTCATGTCCATCTTTCTCATGTGATTGATCTTAGTCCCTGATATCTGTTGCAGGACTTCTGGAATCACTCCAACCAAGTATAAACTCAAAATCCTAGCCAGATTTGGCTTCTTAAGTCCTTCCTTGATCTTATCAAATACAACTGCTGACCAGTCAGTTGGAATTTTAAAAACAATTCTTGTCATAAGGCAGAACATATAGGCTGAGACCCTATCATGTCCTCTAGGTTTGCACAAAATCACCTTTCCAACTATCTCAGACAGAAATTTGCCCTAGTGATTCATTCCTTTTCTATTGATGGCTGCTCCAATCTTTATGGTTGGATCCAACCCACACCATTGGAGAGCCTCCCTTATCTTAGAGGCTGGAACCTCTTCTTCATTCTCAATGCTTGGCAATTGAAGAATTTGTCTTAAACTCCGTAGAGTAAGTTTGACCTTGGTGGCATGAACTGTGGATTTGATCTTGAGTCCAGAAGAATCCACTGATGCAGAAGTGTAAAATTCAAGTACCTCCTTCCAGATCTTCGTTGGTTCAGAAACCAGAAATTCCAATCCATTTCCAGCAATAAGGGAAATCACTTGTTTGAATTCTGGTGCGGCGGTGTCGAACGCAGCCCTAACCAGCTCATATCCTTTATTCACATTATCTTCAACCTTAGGCGCCATTGAATCAGTCGAGAAAGCTTGAGAGAAGGAGAGAGAATGTCGACACAGAGTTTTAGTCTCGAAAACCTTGTGAGCGTGTCGACAGAATATGTTCTTGACCTATTTATACCCTCTAAAGAAAGAAGATCAAAAGTCGGGCAAAAATAATCTAAATGTGTCGACACAGATGGAATGTGTCGACACAAACTTCTATTGTCTCGACAAACAATTCTGTCTACTATGTGTCGACACCAATTGAGGATATGTCGACACCTGAGATACATAGTAGAGCATCAGAAATTCTGTGTTGACTCTTTGTTCAAGTGTCGACACAAAATCTGTAAGTGTCGACACCAATGTTCTGGTGAAGTCGACACTATATTTCTGGATGAGTCGACTATTTGACCCTTAAGTGTCGACACATATTCTCTGTGTCGATACAATTTCTCTGACTAGTCGACCAGACTTCACATAGTCGACACTTTATCACTATAAGTGTCGACACCATTTTACTTAGCCAATATTTGTTTGTTGATACCACTTGAAAGTTTATTGATATACTAGTCAATGGTCAGCATTCCTAATTCAATTTTAAATTTATTGAATTTTGTTTCATCCAGTGGCTTAGTAAATACATCTGCTATTTGATAATCTGTTTTAACAAATTCCAATGAGATGTCTTCTCTTTCTACATGCTCTCTAAGAAAATGATATTTGATTTCTATATGTTTAGTTCTACTATGAGAAACAGGATTGTTAGCAATAGAAATAGCACTCTTAGAATCACACAATAAAGGTGTTCTACTTACTTGAATACCATAATCCTTCAATTGATGCTGTATCCACAATAACTGTGCACAGCAGCTTCCAGCAGCAACATATTCTGACTCAGCTGTGGATATTGCCACACTGGTCTGCTTCTTACTGCTTCATGATATTAGTCTTCCTCCCAAGAATTGACAAGTACCTGTAGTACTCTTTCTATCCTCTCTACAGCCTGCAAAATCTGCATCTGAATAACCTGTTAGTAGAAAATCTCTATTCCTAGGGTACCAAAGGCCTAGATTAGGTGTGCCCTTAAGATATCTCAGAATCCTTTTGACAGCGGTATAATGAGATTCTTTAGGGCAGACTTGGTACCTAGCATAGACACATGTAGCATACATAATATTTGGTCTACTAGCAGTGAGATATAGTAGAGAGCCAACTATTCCTCTATACAAAGATTCATCAACAGGTTTACCTGCATCATCTTTGCATATAGGCATACTTGTTCCTATAGGAGTTCTCATGGTGGAGGATGACTCCATACCATACTTCTTAATTAATTCCTTGGTGAACTTAGACTGGGATATGGACAAGCCATCTTCAGTCTGTCTTACTTGGAGTCCCAAGAAGAACATAAGTTCCCCCATACTGCTCATCTCAAACTTCCCTTGCATAAGTTTGGCAAACTTTTTGCAAAGGTTGTTCTCAGTAGATCCAAAGATTATGTCATCTACATAGATCTGTACTAAGATGATCTTACCTTTAGATTCCCTAAGGAATAGAGTTTTATCTATTTTCCCTCTTGAGAATTTGTTCTCAATAAGGAAAGTAGACAGGGTTTCATACCAAGCCCTTGGGGCTTGCTTTAACCCATACAAAGCTTTCCTAAGCCTATAGACATAATCAGGTTTAAGAGGATCTACAAAACCTGATGGCTGCTCTACATAGACTTCCTCTTTTAGATCACCATTCAGGAATGCTGATTTCACATCCATCTGGTACACTTTGAAGTCTTGATATGCTGCATAGGCAAGGAACATTCTGATTGCCTCCAGCCTTGCTACTGGGGCAAATGTTTGGTCAAAGTCAATCCCTTCTTCCTGCCTGTATCCTTTAGCAACCAACCTAGCTTTGTTCTTCACAATTATTCCACTCTCATCCAACTTGTTCCTATAGATCCATTTTGTGCCAATTATATTATGGCCTTTTGGTTTAGGAACAAGCTCCCAGACATTGCACCTTCTGAATTGATTCAGCTCCTCTTGCATAGCATCCATCCAGTGTTGGTCTTGGATGGCTTCTTCAAACTTCTTAGGCTCCATTTGAGACAGGAAACTTGAATGCAGAACTATGCTCAGATTTTTGCTTCTTGTCTGAACTCCCTATCTTGGATCACCTATAATCTGATTAGCTGGATGATCTCTTAAATGTCTTGTAGCTGGAGGTAGATTCCCTTCTGGTTGAACATCTCCAGCTCCTACATCATGCTGTACCTCTTGGATTTCATCAACTTCTATTGAGTCTTGTACTCCCCCTGGACAGTAGCCTTTATTTTCCAATGCTTCATCTACATTTGATGCTTCTGCAATGGAAAGCTTGTCCATCCTTTTGCTTATACCTGTTGAATCATTTGATCTACAAGACAACTCATAGTTGATTAATCTTGTTTCATCAAATACAACATGTACAGACTCCTCTACAACTTGAGTAGTCAAGTTGAAGACCCTATAGGCCTTACTATTTATGCTGTACCCAACAAATATCCCATCTTGGGATTTGGCAGCAAACTTAGTCAGATATGACTTGCCATTGTTAAGTATATATCACTTGCAACCAAAGATCCTGAAGTAGGATAGATTTGGTTTTTTACCTTTCATAATCTCATAGGGAGTCATTTTGTGGCTCTTGGTGATAGAAGCCATATTGATCACATGACATGCAGTGTTTACTGCCTCAGCCCAGAAATATTCTGGAATAGAGGTGTCACTCAATAGAGTTCTACCAGCTTCAATTAATGTTCTATTCTTTCTTTCAGCAATGCCATTTTGCTGTGGTGTTCTAGGTGAGGAGAACTCTTGGAAAATCCCAAAGTCTTCACATAATTTTGTCATGCTTTCAGATTGAAACTCAGTACCATGGTCACTTCTGATTTTGACCACTGTACAATTCAGTTCATTCTGAATTTGCTTCACAAAACTAAGTAAGACACTTGGGGTTTCTGATTTCTGTCTCAGAAAGAACACCCATGTAAATCTAGAATAGTCATCTACAACCACAAAAGTGTAGACCTTCCTACCTAGACTATGAACTGGCATAGGACCAAAAAGATCCATATGTAAGAGGTATAGGCACCTCACAGAATCCTTGTTTTCAAGGCTATGAAAGGAGGATTTTGTTTGCTTGCCCTTTTGACAAGCAAAACATATCCCATCCTTTATACACTTAACTTGAGGACCATTCCTCACTAACTCTTTGCTAAAGAGTTGGCCAATTGTCTTGTAGTTAAGATGAGCCAATCTCTTGTGCCACTTGACACAATGAGATGCATTATCATCAGCTACAAGACAGATGGGAGAAACCTTGTTCTCATATACAAAATTAAGACAATATACATTTCTCTTCCTATACCCAGTCAAAATGATCTCTTGATCACTTGACCTTTTGATATGACATCCATCCTTAATAAATGAAATGTCATATCCTAAATCACTCAGCTGGCTTATGCTTATCAGATTGTGTTTCAAACCTTTTACATAAGCCACTTGGGTAATAGTAATTAGGTTAGAAGAAATGTTACCAAACCCTTTGATGACTCCTCTTTCAGATCCACCAAAGATTACTTTAGGTCCATCTTTGACAGATGTGTACTCCTTCAGCAGCCCCTTTGTTCCAGTCATGTGCCTGGAACATCCACTGTCCAAGTACCATATAGGGGCATGGCCACTTGGTCTTTCCTGCAATACAGATTTACCTTCCCTTAGAACTCAAGTAAGTCTTGGGTCCTTGGTTCAGGTTAGCACCAACAAAACTACCAGCTGCTCTTATAACTGGTAGACTATTGTTCTTCCTAATACTTGTGTTGTGCCAGCAGTCTAAGGCAAAATGGCCTCTCTTGCCACAACACCAACATTCAAACTTGTTGTATCTAGATCTAGATACACCCTTGACAGAAGAATTTTTGTCCAGTGCTGGTGCTGCAGCAGCTTCACCCACAGGTTTCTTATAACCATGGGGTTTATGAACATGTAGACCTGTTGGCATTTACACCTTTGTTTATCAGAACATTAGTCTTAATATGACCATGAATATTCTCAAGATCATATTTGTTAGAAGGCACTTGCACCTTTCTAAACTTAACATGGACTGAAAGGTTTAGTGGCTGGACAGGAGCTTTGCCTTTTCCCTTGAATTGGGCAGCCCTGGGGTTACCTTTGAAGCCTAATCCTGCCTTACCCTTTTGAGCCACAAACTCATCTATCAAGGGTAAGACAGATTTTGGCTTTGAGTAACTAGCCACTAAATCTTTTTCTATTCTTAGTCTAGCCTCCAGACTCTTAACTTGATCATTAGTATATCTGATTGTGCCCATCTGAATAATAGTTATATTTTTCAGTTTGGCAATCTCATTCAACTTTTAATCTATTACTTTTTCCAACTCAGTTGCAACAACCTTAAGATCAGAAATTTCCTGAGCCTGAGATTTGACTAGGTTCTTGCTTTTCTTAAGGGCCTGCAACAAGTCCCTATACTTATCTATCAACTGATAGACATCTCCTTCAAATTCAGATCCATCTACATCACTTGATGCAGATGAAGCTGATTCTACACTAGTACTACAAACTGAATTTATAAAAGGACAATGTATCTTACTAGGACCAGACTGATTCTGGCACATGTCTTCTTCTGATCCAGCCATCAGTCCCATGCACTGATGGTCCTCTTGTTCATAGATGGAGTCCAGCAATTGCATAAACTCCTCTTCTTCAGTAGCAGCATACAGTCCAATATATGCTTCAGCTTCAGATTCTGACTCTGAAGTTGATTGATCTGTAAGGATCTTTTCCTTCTTTGCAACAAAGGATTTCTCCTTCTTGCCTTTCTGATGAGTCTTCTTCTTGTCTGATGACTCCTTTCTCTTATCAGGACAATCAGCCACTACATGTCCAGGCCTATTGCAACAATAGTAGACAATCTTTGATGTAGTGGCTTTGCTGGGCTTAGTTCTGTTCCTTTTCTTCCTTGATGACTTATTCTTCTGATAATAGTCATCAACTTGCTGAGATGTGGAGGGCCTAGAATTCCACTGCTTCTTCTTCAAGAACCTCTAGAATTGCCTTGTGAATGCAGCAAAGTCTGCATCTGAATCACTCCTCTCTGAACTCTGACTGTCTGAATTTTCAGAATTAACTTCTGCAACTTCCTTAGGAGGAGATGAAAATATCCTCCTATTCTTTCTATTGGCTTCAGCCTTGAAGGTCACAGATTTTTCTCTATGCTCACCTTTTGAATTCTTTTCTTCCTCCTTCCTCACCATTAGTTGCATTTCATAAGATAGCAACTTTCCAAACAAGGTTAGAGGAGAAATTTCTGCCAGTTTAGCCACTTCTCTTATGCCACAGATCTTGGTGTCCCAATCCTTTGTCAAGGATCTTAAGAATTTGTCATTCAGTTCATAGGTACTGAAGACTCTTCCATAGGACATTAATTCATTCACTATTCTGTAGAATTTCTTAGAGCATTCAGTTATGCTATCAGATTTTTCTTGTCTGAAACTTTCATACTCTTAGTTGAGCATAGACTTCCTATCCTGTCTTACTTCTTCAGAACCCTCCATGTAGACAATCAAGGTGTCCCACATTTCTTTGGAGGTTTTGCAGTGAATCAAATTTTGGAATGTAGAATCATCTATGACACTTACAATAATGTTCTGTGCTCTTTTATCCATGGTTGCCAAAATGATTTCATCCTTTGTCATTTTTGAATAACTCTTTGGAGTTTGGATATTTGCATCAAGAACTGATACCTTCATTGGAATGAAGGGGCCTTCCTGTACTGTAATGTATATCCTTGGGTCAGAAGCCTCCATGAACAATCTCACCCTTTCTTTCCAAATTCCAAAGATTTCTTTTCTACAGATTGGTAATTTCATTGACCCTAACTCCTTGTGATTCTCTCCAGAACCCATTTTCTTGAATCTTGATTCTGCCTTAGGGATCTTACTCAAACTGTTAAGTCCTTATTTGAGTAACCTCCCTCTGATACCACTTTATAGTTTTACTTTCAAGACTACCTAAACACCTAGAGAGGGTGGGGGGAATAGGTTCTAATGCTTGTTTTCACTTTTAGGCAGAATATAGTAACTGAATTAAATCACACAGCACAGCAATCACAGAAATTCATACAACACAGATTGCACACAGTTTTATAGTGGTTCCCCAAGGTCTGGGTACATCCACTTTCCCCCTTCACCTATCTAGCAGTGTGCTAGATTCGGCCAAACTTCCTCTTTAACTCAGATCAGCAGATCCTACAGCTCAGAACCTGGAAAGGTTCCTACAACTCAGAACCCAGAATGGTTCCTACAACTCAGGCTAATCAGCCCTACCTCAGCCTTGCCACAAGGCCTACAATTCAGAGAAAAACTTTCTCCTACACTCAGGCAACACAGCCCTACCACTCAGAGATCAACTCTCCTACACTCAGCCTTTATAATTTAGGCTTACAACTCAGATCTACCTTAATAGATCCTACAGAAATTAGAAAAGAGTTTTACAGAATTTTGTCCTAAATGAGAGAGTAAGGACAGGACAATACTTGATTAGCTGATGGATGAAATCAACTGAATCTTAGCTTTCTTCAAAGCTTCTTGAATCTGAACTAGCTGAGTTGATTTCCAAACAGCTTCTTGAGAAACTTGTAACAGCTTCCTTCTTGATCTTCAAATGGCTGGATCCCTCTCTATCCAATCCCTTTGATACTTCTTCAAAATTCTTGAACGAATTCTCCTTAGACAGATCCTGATAGGTTGAACCCTTCAGAATGTCTTCTTAGATCTTCTGATGAAGATCTTCTTCCATGCCTTGCACTTTCTTGATCAGTTTGTATGTGTGTTTTTTCTTAAAATCAATCTTCTCTTTTTATTTGCCTTCTGAATCTGTCTATTTATAGACCTTCTTCATGGTAACCGGCTGATCCGGTTTCTAACTGTCTTCTAACAAGTCTGATAGCTTCAGATAAACTGTTGCAACCCACAGCTGTCAAGTCTTCAAACAGATCCTTAGCCTTTGTCTTGATCAGCAAAGTGTCGAGACTGACTGTCAGAAAGTGTCGAGACCATCTGTCTATATGTGTCGACACAAGTTACTTTGGTGTCGACACAGCTTCTTCAGACCTTCATCTTGAGGATGAGTCGACACTGAGAATTTGTGTCGACTCAAGCACTTCATCATTCTTCAGGAAATGACTTGGTCTAGACTTGTAGTGTGTCGACACAAGTCCTGTATGTCGACACAGTTGTTATAGATTCAGAACATAGTATGTGTCGATACTGCCTTCAGGTGTCGACACAGCTTTTGTCGACTCTGCCAATATGTTGACTCTGTCTTCTGGTGTCGACACAACTATCGTCGACCCTACCAATATGTGTCGACTCTGCCTTAATGTGTTGACACTGCCTTCTGGTGTCGACTCTGCCTCAATGTGTCGACATAGCTTCCCAGTGTTGATACAACTATTGTCGACTCTACTTCTGTAAGTCGACACTGCTTCCCAGTGTCGACACAAATGTGGTCGACTATTTTTCTCTGTGTTGAACAAGCTGTTGTCGACCCTACTTCTGTAAGTCGACACTGCTTCCCGATGTCGACACAAAAATAGTCGACTATTTTTCTCTGTGTCGACACAGTCTTCTTCAAGTGTCGACACAATTCTTCTGAAGTGTCGACATAGCTTTTTCTGGTGTCGACACATGGACTTAGAATAATTTCCTGTACTTTTAGTACTTTCTTAATCTGCACATGTCAAATCAAAATAACATCAAATACACCTTGATGTATATCATAAAGCTAAGTTAGGCTTTTTCAAATCAGGTACACATTTTCCAATGTACCCAACATCTCAGAACCAGATTCAGAACTTTTGAAGGGAGTTTTGATAACCCTTTTACAGCAGGAAAATAAAAAGAAAGAGATGATGATGTCTTCTCTGTCTCGAATCAAATGAGAGAAGACTAGTGGATTGTTGATGTTGTCAAAGCTCCCCCTGAGATGTAGAATGGTTCAGGAGTGAAAGCTTTGCTAGGGTGATAGGCTTTCAGAAGCTTCAGATCTCCAGTAGAAGATGATTCCAGCAGATGCTGAAATATTTGGTGTCTGGAGTCCTTGATGTTAAAGCCTTTGAACACTTGAAGATTCAGTATATTTGTAAATCACAGAAGTTGAAATCTTTATCAGAGAAATTGTGTTGTTCAATCTTCTGTAATGTAATCTAATTCTTCTGTATCTCCTTGTATTGTGTGTGTTGATCACTGTATCTTGTATATCTATGTTATCAGAATGAAAACTGAAGGAGTATGTCAGATATTCTCTTAGACGACCGTTTAATCAGTCATAAATGACTTCCATAATAGACAACTGTATCTGGGGAAAGTCCTAAGCAATATTCCATTTAGTCTTTCCTTGAAACTTGCATCAGATTGATTGAAACGGCTAGAAAATCCTTTGCAATCAATGCAGGAATTAATTCTCATTATAATCCATAACTGTCCTTGAATTTGAATTCTGAAGGCGTCGATCTCTCACAGAAATCGTCGATCTGAGCTCTACGATCGTTGAACTTAGCTCAGAGATTGGATTAACACAGCAGACAGAAAACGTCAAACTGAGCTCTACGATCGTCGAACTGAGCTCAACGACTCGGAAAGTAACTGAAGACAGACCGTCGATCTGAGCTCGAAGATCGTCGACCGGAGTTCGACGACTCAGTAGAGTTGAGCTCAGAGAGCGTCGAACGGAGTTCGACAAAAATTGTCTTTGTCTTAGCTCTAAGTCTTGATCTTTGAATGGGCCTGGGGGCAGCTTCAAACCTAAGTTCTAAGCCCTAGACTCATTCTAATTTGAACTTTTCAACTATACATCTAGGTCAAACCAAATTCCTAAAAACATAGTGATCCTTGCCCAAATTAGTAATAGGGTGTTCCAACACAGACTTTTCTAAATATAACTTTATCTTAAAATTTCTCCAATATATCTATTAACTATCTTTCACTATTTCTTAGAAATAGGATTACAGTCATCTATAACAATTATAAGGAGAAAATAACAATCTCAATAAGATATGCATTAGTATTTCAAAACTTATAAGTACCAATATTGATAGTCATGAGCTTGCCTTTTTAAACCCTCTCAATGACACTAGTTAGAATTAGTAAGGTTGGATCCTTAGGACTTGTATTATGCAGTAACCTTTTGGCTTAGGATAGAAGATTATAGGTAGGGTAATCAAAGATAAATTCGATGGTTCATATCACACCTAGATAATGATTGAGCCTCTTGCTTTGTAATTACCTTAACATACATCAACGTCATAAAAGCACCCCCAGACTTAACAATTATTATACTTCCCATTTTTTTTTCTGATGGATACTCTATATTTTTTTTTATTTTTCGTAACCAAGGGTCCATAGTAGGGATCATTCCAAGTGTGTGTAAGTGTACACGCACTCAGGCTACATATCACTATGTTTTTTTAAGGGTTCATAGTAGGGATCATTCCAAGTGAGTGTAAGTGTACACGCACTCAGGCCACATATCACTATGAACAAACTCATTCCAAGAAGATCTCAATGATAGGTGTGCTAATAGGTAAGGATTTTGTCTTGGTGAATTTTAGTAGTAGAGTATCAAAAAGGCATAGGGATTAGGTCTAAATTGGGTGTGCAAGGGTATAAGGTTTTATGGTTTTGGGCTTGAAAGGCTCAAACTATCCAAAGGAAGGCCCAAGTCATTTCTGCCCTCACTAATTAACTTATGTGAATGTTTTGAGGATAACTAGAGGGTAAGTTCTAGACACCAATAGAGAGTATTCTTTATTTTGATTGAATAATACAAAATTATCAAAATGTTACACTCATCGACTCACTTTATTATAGATAATTATATTTTCTAAAATAGAGTGATTGTTAGTTAATAATATAGAGGACTAATCTTAAAAATAAATTATATAGAGAAAATTAAGCTAATGAATTTATATAAATAATTACTAATCAACAAATTTGTACACTCAATGAGTCTATTTCAATTCATTTTAATCAGCGTGCATAAGTAAATTAGCTAGTTATAATCCCAAATGAGTGAATTAATGAAAGCATAAAGAAGTCAAAACAGTTTAATTAGGGGTGTTTAAGAACCTTGAGTACTATGACAACAAAAATATAACCAATTGTAATCATGTCCAGCACAGAAATTATTAAATTGAAGAACATCCACCCCCAGACTTAAAATTTGCAATGTCCTCATTGTAATGTAAAGAACTGAGAGAGCAATTTCACCAACATATAAAGAATTGACTATCATGAAAATAAAAGAGCACATAAATTAAAAAGGAGCAAATATGATAACATATATAATATTTGATAGTATAGGTACAAATACATGCTACTAAAATACATGTCCAAATAAACAATGATACATGTCAAAAATATGCTGGAGGGTCGGCCTGATTGTCAGGGAAGTGAGGCAGGCGAGGAGCTGTCGGTGGTGGGCTGGAGATCCCCAAGTGAGTCCTGATCTGAAGTATATCGTCCTCAGTCCTCTTCTATGAATCCTCTATATGCTGAAGTCGCGACGAGAGTTGGGTCTCATAAAAGTGCTTGAAATCACGCGAGTACTGGGAGCACGATCGAGGAGGAGCAGAAGACTCTCCCTGAGTATAAGTGGACTGGGCTGGAGGGATCAGGGGCTCATCGAGGCCAGGATCTACATCATCATCATCGTCGTCATCTACATGTGGTCCACACCTCACAATGGAATAAATAATGCCACCCTGGCCCTGACGGGTGGTGAAGAGGTGGAGGGATCGAAGACTGGCCATAGTGATAGACACAGTCTTCGCGACCACAGTCATCGGGGGAAGGGAAGAGAATATGTTCATATTATTCGCCAGGCGCGTAATGTAGGGTGCTACACAGATAGACCCCATACGTGAGTTATCGGCCTGGTGAAGGATGAACTGGGCTAGCATAAAACCCAGATGGATGGGGTAATGCGATGACATGCTGTAGAGATACAACATATCCTGCCTACTAACGACACCAGAGCTTTCGCCCCAGCCACTCAAGGTATGACTAAGTAGATGATGTATGTAATGGAGGGCGGGAGAACACAATTTTTAGGTCTTAGACCTCTTGGCCTCATACGGAGATAGATCAAAAGTAAGACGAGCCCAGATAATGGATGCATGGTCACAAGTAGGGAGATCAAAATGAAGGTCAGAGTAGGCGGCACTATAGAGGAACGAGTCCTTATACACCCCTAAATGTTGGGTGAACTGGAGAAGGGAAAGTGTGTAAGCATGGCCCGCTACTCGGAATGAAATGACCACCTCTTGCGCGTTTGTGTGCTCAGTGAAGGCCGGTCTAAGATTTAGTTAAAAATATAACATGAACTCTAATGTGAGTTCCTTAAATCCTAACTCCTCAATACCAAAAAACTGTTGCCACCCTAATACAGAGATCAACTCCCGAACATCTCCTGCTAAATTTATCTCCTCCAGGATGTTCTGGTCAATGGTTCAAATGTCTTGATATTTCTTTGACTGGAGACGATTATAGCGGTTTATGTGCGCCGGATCTGTGAATTCCAGCGTCGCGCCTGTCCATAGACAATGCTTAGAGATCTGGGCGATGACGGCGACTGCCTTGTGCACGTCTGGATGACATGATCTGTGGACAAATGGAAGGATTTTTAAAAATGAGGAAGAGGAGAAGAAGAGGAAAAATGAGAATATGAGAACAAGAAGAAGGAGAAAAGAGTGGAGAAGAATAAAAAGTTGAAAAATAAGAACATAATACAAAATATTTACCTAGGGAGATAGATCGCGATGGGAGGAAGCAAATCCACGAACGTTGAAGGCAAAGAGCTCAAGCCGGCTATTGAAAGAGGAAGTGCAGGAAATGAGCTTGGAAACCAGGAGATGAAAATGAAGATGAATAGTGCATAACCCTATATAAAGAAGCCGAATACGGGTTGACACATGGCCGTGTGTGGACTCGTGTTAATTAATATATAACCGCATAATACACGGTTTTCAAAAGGCGTGTGGACAATCTGATGGGATAGGACAGTGCTAGACGAACACGGTCCACAATATGGATGTGTGTGGACCCGTGTGGTCAAACTGACAGGTGACAGAGGCAGATATGATCCACAACACGGGTGTGTGTGAACCCGTGTCCCTCTCGGGAATAACTTCGTCGAGCTGTGACATGATGGACAACACGGCCGGGTGAACCCGTGTCCTGCTCGGGAACATACTTCGTAAAAATCAGGATTGGCACACGGGCATAAACACGGGTGTGTGTTTACCCATGTCCTGCTCTGGATGGTCGCGTGAAAAGAAGCTAAAGCGACACGGCATGGCACACATGTGTATGTCAAGCCGTGCGGTGCTCTGGAAAAAGGCTTCCTATTAATTTTAAATAGAACATAGCTGGGCTAAAGGATGCGTTATGGACACGGCCAGACACACGGCCGTGTGGGTACCCGTGTGCCCCTCTAAATTTGAAATACCTCCTAAGTGAAATTTTTTTCTTCTTCTTAATATTAACATTTAACTAGAATTTTACTAAAAAATTTATAAAATTAGAAAAATTACTACATTATACTTAATCCTAGTCTAGACGGAGGCAAGATTCTTGACGAGCGAAATCTTGAGGAAGCGCACCATAGTAAAGTTTTAACTGGTGCCCGTTGACTTCAAAATCTCCCTTCTCAAGGTGGGTTAGCTCGACGGTGCCATAGGGAAAGACTTCTTTGACTTGGAAGGGTCCGGACCACTTAGACCTTAACTTCCCTGGGAATAAACAAAGTCGGGAATTAAAAAAGAGAACTTGGTCACCTTTTTGGAATGTCTTGGGTTTGCAAAGGTGACAGTCATGGAATAATTTAGTCTTCTCCTTATATATTCGGGAGTTCTCATAAGCCATGGTTCTCCAATTATCTAATTCGTTAAGCTGAAGTTTTCGTTTCTCCCGTACAGAATTGAGGTCAAAATTCAAAGAGCATATTGCCCAATACGACTTATGTTTTAATTCTATAGGCAAGTGATATGATTTACCATAGACTAATCTAAAGGGTGTGGTCCTTATTGGTGTTTTGAAGGCAGTCATATATGCGCACAAACAATCGTTTAGTTTCTTAGATCATTGCTTCCTATTCCCTTCTATAGATTTTCTATGATTCTCTTAAGTTCTCTATTGGAGACTTCAACTTGACCACTAGTTTGTGGATGAAGGGGAGTGGTTATCCTATGTGTAACCCCATATTTTTATAATATTTTATCTAGATGTAGATTACAAAAGTGTGTACCCCTATCGCTAATAAGTGCACGTGGTTTGTCAAATCGTGCGAATAAGGATTTCAAAAATTGAATCACTACTCTACTATTATTAGTAGGCAAAGCTTGCGCCTCTACCCACTTTGATATATAATCTACAGCTATCAAAATATATTTATTCCCATAAGAAACTAGAAATGGTCCCACAAAGTCAATCCCCCATACATTAAACACTTCTCATTCAAGAATAAATTTTTGTGGCATTTCATGTAATTTAGAGATATTACCTGATTTTTGACAAGAATCACATGAAAGCACATACCTTTGGGCATCCCTGAATAGAAGGGGCCAATAAAAACCAGAATCAAGAACCTTTTTAGCTGAGTGATTTGCTCCATAGTGACCACCTGTAGGGCCGGAATGACACTGCTCCAAGATTTTCCAACCCTCCTCCGCTGATACACACCTTCGTATAACAGAATCTCCACATATCCGAAAAAAAGGGGTCCTCCCAGAAGTAATATTTCAAGTTAGAGAAAAATTTCTTTTTCTGTTGATATGAAAAGTCTTTTGGAAGGACCTTAACCACAAGATAGTTTACATAATCGGCAAACCACGGATAATCAACATTTATATTTGTAGATAATTCAAATATCGATTCCTCCGGAAATGTATCAGAAATCTCAAATTCATCTAACATTGCTCGTAGTGGATTTTCTAAACGTGAGACATGATCTGCCGCTAAGTTTTCTGCTCCTCGTTTATCCATAATTTCAAAATCAAATTCTTGCAATAAAAGAACCCAACGGATTAAACGAGGTTTGACTTCTGCCTTGGCTAGTAAATATCTTAGGGCAGAGTGATCTGTGTATACTACTACCTTAGACAATATTAAATATGATCTAAATTTATCGAAGGTAAATACCACTGCTAGGAGTTATTTTTCTGTATTTATATAATTCTCCTATGCGTTATTAAGTGTTTTGCTAGCATAAAATATAGGGTGAAAGTGTTTGTTTTGTCGTTATCCTATAACAGCTCCTACCGCAAAACTGCTAGCGTCACACATGATCTCGAAAGATTGAGTAAAATTGGGTGTGATCATAATAGGAGAATTAATTAATCTTTCTTTTAAGAACTTAAAGGCATGCAGACACTCTTGATCAAAAATAAAAGGTGTGTATTTTTCCAAAAGCCTAGTAAGTGGTTTGGCGATTTTAGAGATGTCTTTAATGAATCGGCGGTAAAATCCGGCGTGACCTAAAAAGCTTCTCACTGCCTTAACGGTGGTTGGCGGTGGTAACTTTTCTATGGTTTCAATTTTCGCTCTATCTACTTGAATTCCTTGGCTTGAGATCTTATGGCCAAGTACTAACCCTTCTTGTACCATGATATGTCACTTCTCCCAACTAAGCACTAGGTTTGTTTTCTCACACCTCCTCAGAACTTTTCTAAATTATTCAAACACAAATCAAACGAGTCACCAAACATAGAGAAATAATCCATAAACACTTCCATAATATCTTCAACATATTCATTAAAGATGGCTAACATGCACCTTTGGAAAGTTGCAGGTGCGTTACATAAACCAAATGACATGCGTATATAGGCAAAGGTACCAAATGGGCAAGTGAATGTTGTTTTCTCCTGGTCTTCTGGTGCTATAAGAATTTGGAAATATCCAGAAAGTCCATCTAGAAAACAATAATAAGCATGTCTTGATAATTGTTATAATATTTGATCAATAAATGGTAGAGGGAAATGGTCTTTCCTAGTGGCATCGTCTAACTTCCTATAATCAATACAGACATGCCAACCTGTACTATTCACGTTGGAATTAATTCATTCTTATCGTTTGCTACCACTGTTAGACCACCCTTCTTAGGAATGACTTGTACAGGACTAACCCATGAACTATCCGAAATAGGGTATATCATTCTAGCATCTAACAACTTAACAATTTCAGCCTTTACTACCTCTTTCATATTTGGGTTTAGCCTACGTTACGGTTGAATAGAAGATTTATAGTTTTCTTCCAAAAGAATCTTGTGAGTGCAAAAACTAAGGTTGATACCTTTTATATAAGATATTTGTCATGCTATAACACCTTTACATTTCTTCAGCACAGTTATTAATTTAGCTTTTTCAGTATTAGAAAGATTAGAAGAAATAATAACTGGGTAAGAAGAATTAGTTCCTAAGAATGCATACTCAAGATGATCCAGTAATTTTTTAAGTTCTATTATCGGTGGATCCTTAGTATTATTCTTAAGAACTTCACAATCTCCTTGTGTAATCAAACTATACTCCGTCTTCCTATTCATTGAAATAGAGTTATCTAAAAAATATAAATGTTCAACAATGTCTTAACTTTTTTCATCTTCTAGATAACAGTTAGTGATGCAAATTTCCAAAGGATCTCTTTAAAATAAATTAGAATTCATAGAAGTCATAAAATTATCAACACCGTGACAAAAATAACAATAATCGTCATTATCCAAGGATTGTTTCATTGTATTGCCAATTTGAAAAGTGACTTCATCTTCCCCTACTCATAAAACTAATTCACCATCAAAAACGTCAATAAGAGCTCTAGATGTGGCTAAGAATGGACGACCTAGTATGAGTGGCACTTCAATATTTTTGTCCATATCTAGAATAGCAAAATCGGCAGGAAATATAAACTTATCTACCTTAACCAATACATCCTCTACTATTCCTATAGGATACTTAACCGACCGATCTGCTAGTTGAATACTCATTCTAGTAGGGCTAAGTTCTCCTAGACCTAGTTTCAAATATAGTTTATAAGCATTAAGTTTATACTAACTCCTAAGTCCGCTAAAACTTTATTTACTTGTAAGTCACCGATTAAACATGGAATTGAAAATGAACCGAGATACTTAAGTTTTTGTGGTAATTTGTTCTATAAAATAGTGGAACATTCTTCACTAAGTGTTACTAAAGATAATTCTTCTATTTTCTTTTTATTTGAAATTAAGGCCTTTAGAAATTTAGCATACTTAGGCATTTGAATGATTTCAGAAAAAGGTAAATTAACATGTAATTGTTTAAACATAGATAAAAATTTACCGTATTGCGCATCCATACGCTCCTTATTCAGCTTTGCTGGATACGTTATTGCTGGTTGATACTCCATTGGCTTCAGATTCATCTCATTTGGTCCTTCACCATTAGACTTCTCTTGGGGTGCTTCATTTGTAAGCCTTTGATCTTGTAACTCCTTTCCACTCCTCAATTGGATTGCTTTTGCATGCTCCTTCGAGTTTATTTCAGTATTACCCAGAAGTGTACCTTGTTTCCTTTCAGATACCATTCTTGCGAGCTGACCAATCCGGTTTTCCAAATTTCGAATCGAGCCCTCTTGATTCCAGAAAGCTACATCAGTAGTTTGCATGAACTTGGTAAGTACATCTTCTAATGTTGGCTTCCCTTGCTCCGGTTGTTGTGGTTGTCCAAACACAGGTTGCTTGCCTTGATTCCTTGCCCTCCCCAAGAGAATTGGGGTGGTTCTTCCATCCAGGATTGTATGTAAAACTATATGGGTTGTTTGCTGGGTTAAAAGGTGGTCTGGTATTGTTGCCCATATATTCAACATGTTCAAGCACATGAGGTTCACCACTAGGCATTCCACTAAGTGAAGGGTCCCATTATTGAGGTACCATTGAGGGTGATGCTGAAGAAAGGTTATCCATCTTCTGGTGAAGCTTCTCCACTTGAATAGCTAAGGCAGTGACGACATCCACTTCATACATTCCTGCAGGATTATTAGGCTTTAGTCTCACGGTAGTCCATTGATAGTTATTCATTGTCATGTCTTCTATCAACTGTTGAGCCGCTTCAAGTATCTTATTGTTCAAGGTGCCTCCACTAGCCGCATCAATCATCTGTTTAGTGGTTGGATTGAGACCATTGTAGAAGGTCTGAATCTGAAGCCAGGAAGGTAATGCATGATGAGGACACTTCCTTAATAGATCCTTGAATCGTTCCCATGTGTAATACAATGATTCAGATTCAAGTTGAACATACATAGAGATGTCATTCCTTAGCTTTGCAGTCTTCGTCAGTGGAAAATACTTCATTAAGAACTTCTGAACCATCATATCCCATGTAGTAATCGACCCTCTTGGTAATGAGTTTAACCACTGCTTCGCCTTGTGCCTTAGTGGGAATGGAAACAACCTCAATCTAATGGCATCATTAGAAACGCCATTGATCTTGAATGTATCACATATCTCCAAAAATCCGGCTAAGTGTGTATTGGGATTTCATCTTGCAGGCCATCATATTGGACATACTGTTGAACCATCTATATAACACTCGGCTTCAATTCGAAATTGTTGGTGATAATTGGTGGTCTAACGATGCTTGACCCAGTACCCTGGAGATTAGGTCTAGCAAAGTCAGACATGGTTTGCTCGTTCTGGTTTGCCATATTATCTAGATTATCTGGATGATGATAACCTAAGTTTACTGATTCCTCTTCTAAAAGTCCGTTTGTATTATCTGTAGTATTAGTTCCCACAACCCTTTGGTTGGTGTTGTGAATAATTCGTTCCAAGTCAGGATGAAATGGTGCTAGCCCAGAATTTCTCCCCTGATCATAGACTAACAGACTACAAAACAGAGATTTAGCGATATAATTATACAATAAACTAATTTACAATTATACGTTACTAATCAAAAATTGGTAGATTAATAGAGTTTAAGCTTTCAAAATATTGAAAACGAGTCCCCGGCAACGGCGCCAAAAACTTGATGGTTTCAAAGTATAACTTAATGCTGATTCATTCTGCACTATAGTATAAACTATGTAGACGTGCATAAGCTGGATTGATTTAACTTTCAGGCAAGTTCACCTATCAATAATAGTATAGGAGAAATCTACATCTCATGTCATATTCCACATGGTCTTTTCAAATACTCGTACTCACTCTCACTTTATTATTATACCTATAATTAAAATTGATTTTTAACCTAGATTAACCTAACTAGGATTTCTTGGATAAAGTGACATTGGAGGATTATGGATAGTAAAAAGTAGGTAATCTAAGAGCATTCACATGAAAATAATCACTCATTATTTCAATTCTATGTAATCACGTAATAACAAGGTTATCAAATTCGTAGAATTTTAAGGGTTAAACATCTATCGAATTCTCTCTCGAGCAATTAAAAATCTAAACCTAAGTTGAGTAAATTTTCTCTCAAACAATTTACAACTCTCAAATTTGCATTAAAATAAAGTACCCTATTTAGTACATAAATTCATGAAATCCTATCTCTAAAATACCATGAATCCATTTATCCGTACTACAACGATCCAAATGACATATCTCACGATCATGCAATTTGAAATACAAAGAGAAATAACACTAAAAGATGAATATATAAACATCATCATAACCTTTCAATTTCTCAATCTAGAAGTTTGGAATTCATATAAAACAAATAATAAATTCAATTCTTGGATGAATCTCTTTGTTTGAAAGCCTACATACGAATAAAATACCACAAATCTGACATAAAAAATAAAATACAAGATTACTGAATTGTTCAAAGATTAATTTCATGCAAAATAAAAATAAATAAAGTTAGATCCACAAAGAGAAAGGAAAGATTAAAAGAGATACATGAAGATTAAAAGCATATGAATAATCTCCTTCAATTCCTCCTTCCCTTGGATGCTCCACTTTCGTTCTCCAGAAGTTCTCCAAATGCTTTGATCTAAAAGTTCCTATTCTATTTTTCCTACAGGTTTTTATAGTCTCCTTGCAAACCGGGTCGGACACGGGTTCCAACACGGTTGTTTCACAGGCCGTGTGGACGGTTCAATGGCAGTTTATCACGTATAGATGTGTCTGGTCGTGGGTCGTGTCATCTGACACGGCTAATGACATGACCGTATTGTTCTTCGTGTTCTTCACACACAGGTTGGTTGACAGCAGGTCTTCAATTTTTCCCGAAAAGGACACGGGTGGGAACACGGGCGTGTTCCCACCCCTGTAGTGCTCTATCTTTTTCTTCCAAATCTTCTGATCCATCCCGAATAGGACACGGGTAGGGAAACGGGCATGTTCCTACCCGTGTGCGCCCAATTCATGTCCTATCCTCGACCATGTTGGATCCGTGAACTCCTCTGTTTACTCCAAAACTTTTAGTTCCACTGGTTTCCAATACCTGCATTAAGAAAATGAAGGAATAAATGAATAGCTTAATACAGGAAATAATAGAAACTGGATAATGTGCTCTTCTATTCATGATAATACAAATTCTTAACTATTCTCGCACAATTGCTACAATGGGAGGTAGAAAATGGTGGACAAGATTACAATTATGATAGTAAAAAGACTATCATAATTGTACTCATCAGGGGCCATCCTGTACGGTGCCCAAGATGCGGGCCTCGCTCCCGGCACCAACTGAATTCGAAAGTCTATGTCCCTGGCTGGTGGCAATTTGGGCAATTTCTCTGGGAATACGTTGGAGAAATCCCGAACCACCAGGATATTAGCAATAGAATCTTCTGCTCCCGCCATCTCGAAGCATATCAAGTATACCTCGTCTCCTTGCTCATAGGACTTGACAGCCTGTACAGATGATAATAAGGTATGAGAGACAGGTCTAATACCTCGATGATGATGTCGAAGTCCCCATACCGTAAGGTGATCCTCCTTGAAGGGCAATCGATCCGGGCGTAGTTCCAATGCAACCAAGTCATGCCCAAGATCAGATCGAAGTCCGGCAATCTCAAAATTGTCGTCGACGCTTCGAATTTCTTTCCTCCAATTTCTGCCTCCAGGTTACACTTGGCAGATGATAGAGCTCAGATCCATCTGGTAGACACACCCTTCTGGTTACGCTGGTAAATCGATCTGTGCCTGCTAGTCCTTTCAAGAAGGCTTCAGATACGAACGAGTGCGAAGCACCCGTATCGAATAAGGTATGAACGGGCTTGCCACTGACTAAGACTATGCATAAGGTTTGGTTTGAGTTAAATTGGGATTGTTATTCTATGAGGTCGAAGTACTATAATTGAAATTTTAAATTTATAATAGCATTTAAATACCTGTAATAACCTCCTCGGGGTTCCTCCGCTCGGCGAGGTCCAAAGCATACATCTTCTCCTGTCCTTGACCTCTACCATAATGTCCTTGACCTCGACCTCGACCACATCATTAGCCTCCACCTTGGTGTGCTGGAGGGGCTACTGGTTGTGGAGGAGGAGGAGAAGGTGGACGAAACTGCTGAGGGTAGTCAGATCTTACGTGCTCCGGCTGTTGGCACCTATAGCAAATCACTGGTCGGTGGACACGGTCATCTTGTCTCATCGGGTCATGTATCTACAGTGGTGGGGGAGCTAGTACTGTAGGAGGCCTCTGCTCCTGCCTGAAGTTGGGACGATAATGTCCCCCACCCCTCTTGTGGCTCATCACTCTGCCTCTCTGTGAGCTTTGACTGCTCTACCCGAAGGATGACCCATCCAGCTTTCTCATTCCTCTGCTCTGTACTATCAGCTGGTCTGCCTCCAACTTCTCGACCATCTCTATTATCTGAGCTGATGTGTCATGAGAAATAAATAGTAGAGACTGCCTCATAGAGTCTCTAAGTCCTTGGTAAAATCTCTTTGCATACTTCTTGTAATCTAGATTGTGTATCCCTGAGAACCTGGCCAAATGGGAAAACTCCCTCTGGTACTCTGTCACTGATCTGGTCCCCTGCATGAGGTTTAAGAACCTCTCCTCCAACTCATATCTATCTATAACAGACATGAAGTGCTCTACGAAGGCCTCATTGAGCTCATCCCAGGAAATGTCTGACAGCTCCCTATCAACATATGTGGAGTCCAACATGGACTTCCACCATCTCTTTGCGTGAACATCCAGTGTAGAGGTCGCTAAGGGAACTGCCTTGCTGACCGGGAATCTGATGTCGACAAGCATCTCCTGTATGGCCTCAAGCCACTCTTCCGTCTTTACCGCATTCTCTGTCCCGTGGTACATTGGTGGGGACAGATTATTGAAGGCACTCAGCTAATTCGAACTCAGATTTGGCGGCTAAGCCGGGACCTGTTGAGCTCTGAAAGTCTCAAGAATGGCTGTCAGGGTTTTCCCCATCTCCGTCTGCTGAAAAGGAATGGCATCCGGAGGGGAAGAAATCACATCCTGCGGTACAGCGACCTGTGGAGGCTGTATAAAAGTAAGGCTCATATTTGGATTGGCCTAACTCATTGTCTAATATGGACTATTTCTGTGACTTTTTACACATGGGCACACCATTGCTTCCGCTATATGGTTTGTTTGCAAACTAATGCTCGAGTGGGGTGACCCAGTATTATGGAATTCTTTCTCATATGATCGTTTGTCAAGTGATACCAGTTTGTAAGACCCCTCTCCTATAACGACCCTGGCGCGTACGTAACAGCGTTATGGCTCCGCTCTCCAGGCATCGCTACCGGGCTGCAGCCCAAGCACCCCAACCCCTCTCCCTCCACAGGCGGGTTGTTGGTGGCCACAACCTCCCTTTGATGAGGTAAACTCGATAGTCAAGCGCACACCACAGGGACTTCCCAGGAGGTCACCCATCCCAGTACTACTCTCGCCCAAGCACGCTTAACTATGGAGTTCCTTCACTTCTCATCACCAAGTGAGCTGCACCACAGGGACTTCCCAGGAGGTCACCCATCCACGTACTACTCTCGCCCAAGCACGCTTAACTATGGAGTTCCTTCACTTCTCATCACCAAGTGAGCTGCAGCTCACTTGGTGATGAGAAGTGAAGGAACTCCATAGTTAAGCGTGCTTGGGTGAGAGTAGTACGTGGATGGATGACCTCCTGGGAAGTCCCTGTGGTGCGCGCTTGACTATCGAGTTTACTTCATCAAAGGGAGGCTGTGACCACAAACAACCTGCCTTTGGAGGGAGAGGGGTTGGGGTGCTTGGGCTGCAGCCTGGTAGCAATGTCTGGAGAGCGGAGCCGTAATGCTGTTACGTACGCGCCAGGGTCGTTATAATAAAAAGTGCTTGGGCTAGAGTAGTACTGGGATGGGTGACCTCCTGGGAAGTCCCCGTACGACCCAACTTAACTGTCGAGTTTGCCTCATCAAAGGGAGGCTGTGGCCACCAATAACCAGGCAGTGGGCTGGAGAGGGGTTGGGGTGCTTTGGCTGCAACCCGGTAGCGATGCCTGGAGAGCGGAGCCGTAACGCTGTTACGTACGCTCCAGGGTCGTTATATATCCCCCTTACAAAGGAGGTTACCCGGTCTTATGCCTAGAACCGCCTCCTTATGGTGACACTAACACACGGGCTAGTCGACACCGCAAGACACCAATCCTGCCAGCTAGTATAATCATTCAACCTATTTGGCCAATCGAGAGAAGAACTATAACAAGTAGTTAATAAAACTAACAAGTCCACAATGTCACAGTACAATGTCATCATATATGTAAATGAAAAGTTCAATAGTCCAAATGAGTACAAAATGAGAGAAGGGCTTATGCGTGATATATACCAAATCAAATCTCTCTCTCTCTCTCACCACAACACTATGTGGAAGCAGTAACTAAAACACTCATCATCACCTGGAGCTAAGTTGCAGTAGTAGTATGTGGTATTTGCTCCTCATGTACTGCTACCTCGTCTTACTGGTCGTGATGGTGTTCTAGCTTCTCGATCTCCTACGGTCACAACCGACTGTTAGTCATAAATACTAAGTCATTTTGTCCTCGCCTCACCTCCGCGACTCCTAGGTACCGAGCGGGAGTACAAAGAGGAGACAACAAGGGGTATAAAAAGGGAAGCAGATGACAGTGGATCTTTTCTATCATGGATATATAATTAATGATTATATCTCTACTCTAGTAGTTCTATATAGTACAAGTAAAGTATGTACAAACATTACTGAAAGAAGTGCGGTAGGTAGAGTAAAGAGCGGAGCAGAAAGTAAACTAACTACTTCCAAACTATCATCACAGAGGTACCTTAACTGATAAGAATGCCCATACAAACTTATATGTTAAGATTTCACGAATATAACTTATCATATAAAAGAGGCAATACTAATTTATATGATAAGGATCTATGGTGCATATATCTTAAGTATGTATTTATGATATAGTATGCGGGTTATGATTCATACAAGTGCAACTCACATATACGATTCTGTGATCACACCTTTAGTTCCCACTTTTTGGAGCTAGCTTAACTCTCGGGTACCACTATTGTGGTTATGGCAGTAGCGGAGCGGGCGTCTCTGCATCCTAGGCGGGTATACACACTACCAGGCCTAAACCCTTCATACGCCTCTGTACACGTTCTAGGTGCACATTCCAGAGCCTTTGCATACTAATTTGCTAGCAAATCCACCAGTCTTTTTGGTCGGGTGTGCGTTTTCGGGGATTGTCCTCCAGATCGCAGTGTAAAATAGCCCATTGGCCCCTCAAACCCTCACACTCGCCAGATTCACCGTACTGCCATCGGTGTGAATATTAGCCCAACACCGCATGACCCGCCACTAATATGTTCTATGCACATGCAAATTATTTCCAACCCGATCCTCTAGCTCGCAAGAATAATTTTGTCTTGTATCCAAGCATCCGAGCCTCCAAATCGCAGGACTAAACCCGTCATGAATCCCTCCAACCCTATGTAGGTGAGTTAGTCATACCGTTCCCTTAACCTATTAGACTAATATTGTCTAATTCTTGTTATATATAGCAATTTAGGGTTAGTCCTTGGACATCCCAGGGCATGCCCAGTGAAGGGCTCTCGAGGACACTAGGAACTACGATGGGCTGAAGCCCAAAAATCCCTTTCTCAAGGACACTTACTTATATTAGTGTCAACTCATTATTATTACCCCAATCTCATTATTACTCTTGAGTAAAACTAATGACATAAGGCACTGATTGGGAGAGCGACGATCTTTTGCCAGATCCCGTTATTGTTATTCTCCTTATGAGTTGCACTCTAACACTCGTTACTATATAGCGACATACTTGAGACACCAAGCAGGGTTTCAACTTCCTAATACATCTTTCAATCCAACCACCTATCATTCCCTGTGGGTCCTAGTGTTACACATCACTTTTATTAAGCGCAGCCCACGATCTTTGGACAAAGACTCCTAAATATTTATAATGGATTTTTCATGTGTATGAAGTTGACCATTTAGAATTTCATCATTTTTCTAAGTATTTAGGACCATAAATTAAATCATTTACTTAGGTGACATAGGTCACTTTGTACATGAGCCACTATATACAATGGTCCATTAAGTCTAGATAATTTACCTGGAGTTTATCTAGGTTAAAAATAGCTGTTCACCAAAGATACTAATTTTTCTACTTGATTTACCATTCATTTTTTATTTATAATTATAATCACAATTATTCAATTTTCCAAATGAAGTACCTAAAATATTCAACCAAAAATTCATGGAAAATTGCTGGTGATTAACATGGCCATGATAGTACTCAAAACAGAAATTCATCTTCCTAACCAGTGATTTGACTTAAAATAATTGCATGTGATCATTATTACAAAAATGCAACTAATATGGTTTTCAGCAAGATTATTTATCCAAAAATTCTTAAATAATTTACGGGGGTCTATATCACAGAAATATGAGCCTGCATAATTTTCCACAATTTTCCAAATAGTATTACCCCTATATTTAATTTAAATCCCAAACGGGTAAAATTGTAAATCTACTAAATACATAAGATATAATTCTTAAACAAACTCATCACTTTTTCCAGAGATGTAAAATGACCTATTAGGGCTTGTATCAAAATTTTAGAGCTTTATAAGGTAAGTAACCCTATTTATCATTTTTATTTCTAAATGATCCTATTTTCCAATAATTCAAATTAATGGGATTTTTGATCCCAAAAATCCCAATCTTTTTATAGGAGGTGTAATTCATCTCTATAAGCCTCTGTCCAAAATATCATGGACAAGCATTGTTCCAAATGGGCTAACTTCCAACTTTCCCATTTTTACTATTGGCACACCATTTACAAATCTAACTCCACCATGTATGTTGGATTCCCCAACATTCAGAGGTCTAAATTGTCTGAAATTTTTACCATGGTCATATAATGACCTAATGGACATGCCAACCAAATTTGAGGGCATTTGGATAAGGGAATCTCCCTATATTCTTTTTATTTAATAAGTGAAATTTCTATAAAAACTATATGAAAATACCCTCCAAAAATTCTGATTTTTGGGCGGGGCCTAAGTCTAACATAAGCACATGCATGAACTAAATTTCATTGCATTTGGACTTAGGGTTTGACCTAGGCATCTATTTGAAATTCTGCCCTAGCGTTGGAGCAGTCCTAGGACAACTGTCCTACAAGGAGCTATAGTACATAAAATTACAAGTTTAGGGTGCCAAATTAAAGGTGAGACCTAGATATACCTTTTTTATGTTGGAAATTATTTCTGGAAATGCCTTTAAAAGACCTAAATAATTCACGTAAGGTGACTGTATTTATGTGACAGAAATTACACTAGTAGGTAATTAATACTATAGTTTATAATACAATTAATGGACGGCATCAGCTCATCTTCCCCAATGAGCCAATTTTTTCAGATCATCCCGAGATTTAGCTCATTGATCTCCACTTTCCCGGCCATCCGGCCACCATCGGCGATTATCGTAACCACCTCCGTTTAGGTGGTGGCTAGCCTCTCCCGGCAATATGGCCGCCAGAGGCGGCTCCTCCGGTGAACACGAGCAAGGAGAAATGCTCAGAAATAAAATCTCATCTTCCTCACATGGTATCGGGCTCAATTGAGCCCGATATCTCTCCTAAAAGAACTAGACGGCTAGCCCCGAGGGAGGGGAGGAGAAACAGACCTGTGCCGCGCTTGGCGGTGAGTACGGTAGTGGTGAGCCATGGCCGACAACTTCTCCCACGATTTAGCTTGATTCTTGGTTTATCCGGCTATCTCCTTTTTCCAGCTATTGGTTTCCACTCGTTTTGGCTCACTGAAGGTGATTGTGGGTTGGAATGGAGGTGAGGTTGGGAGTGGCTGGTTTAAGGACTTTGAATAGGGGGTGGCTAGGAGTGGCGGGGCATGGCTGGTCGTCCTTGAGCATGGTTCCTCCTTGCCGCCAAGTATCACCATAATATTGGACCGTGCAATTATTAATTTAATTAGGCCTTGATTGGAAGGACCGGGTCCAATAAGTTAATTGGCGCTCATTCCGAAAACCCGGTTCAACCCATACATATAAACCCGTAAGCACAAATTTTTTGATCGAAAAATAGTCTAAGTCCAAAAGCGTTGAGTGGCATTGAGTCCACTCAATGTTGCGTTGAGTCCACTCAATGCCGCGTTGATTCCACTCATCGTCTAAGCATATAAAATGTTTCTGAGTCAAAAGTATTGAGTGGAGTTGAGACCACTCAACGCCGCGTTGAGTCCACTCAACGCCTCAGCATCCAGAAAATTTCTAAGTCAAAAGCCTTGAGACCACTCAACGTCATGTTTACACCACTCAATGCAAACAACATAACACAGTTTCTAATTCAAAAGCATTGAGACCACTCAACGCCGCATTTCGTCCACTCAATGCCTCAGCATCCAGAAAGTTTTTAAGTCAAAAGCGTTGAGTGGCATTGAGACCACTCAACACCACGTTGAGTCCACTCAACGCCTACAGTTTCCAGAATATTTTCTAAGTTAAAATCATTGAGTGCCCTCAATGCACTCGATTCTTCGTCAAATGACGTCGAGTTCACTTGACTCACTCGACGCTTCCCGAGCCTGAGTCAATTCTCTTAACTCCAAACGCGTGTGGGGGGCCTAACGCGAAATGGGATGTTCAAGAATTGACATTAATCATTGATAGGGACCCCCTAATCCAGATTACATATAGTCAAAACACCCACCTCCTTTGGTGGAGGAAGTGGGGTTGACCAAAGTCAACCCCACTAACACTGAAACCGTGGCGCCATCCATCGGACAACCGTCGAACGACCGCACATTCAAAGACTTGATTTCAAGAGCCTAAATACCTAGAGGGGGGGGGGGTGAATAGGTTCTAAACTTTTTAAACAATTTTTATTGGCAAACAGCTAGATTAAATTTTGCACTGATAATTCAAAGCACCGACCACAATTCACAGCACAACATACACCAGATTTATAGTGGTTCCCCAAGGTATGGGTATATCCACTTTCCCCTTTCACCTATCTAGTAGATAACTGGATTCAGCCTAACTTCCTTCCACTGGCTCGGATCCGCAGATCTTAGTCCTCGGAACCAGAATGGTTCCTACAGCTCAGACTTAAACAAGTCCTACCTCAGATTCTTCCCAAGAATCCTACCTCAGCCCTTAGCCCTACCTCAGCCTTTATCACTAGACTTACAACTCAGAATTTTCACAAGTCCTGTACCTCAGGCCCTCAGCCCTACCTCAGCCTTTATAATTTCAGGCTTACAACTCAGATCTAACAATAGATCCTACAAGAAATTGAATGATATAAAGATACTGAAAATTCACCGGCTAGATTTCTCTATTGGTGTAGCCTTCTTGATCAGTTCTTGAATGAACTGACCCTTCTGATCCAACCTGACTTAGCTTTTCAAAGCTTCTTGATAGAATAAAATAAGGTGGATCTTCACTTAATATAGAAGATGATCTTCAGTCAGCTTCTTCCTTAAATTTAGAATGAATTCTGAATCTGTCTTGCAGATAGCTCTGGATTTACCTTCGTAAGGGTTTTCCCTGTTCTTGTTGAAGAATTCTCTAGTATTCTTCTTCTTCTTCTTATGTTGTATATATTCTGGCTGTCATAGATCTGACTTTTATATAGAGTTTCCCAATGGGTACCGGCTAATCCGGTTTGTAACAACCTTTTGACAGTTCTGATAGAGGTGTCAGACCGGTTGGTTATGACAGCTGTCGAGTCACCAGTCAAGTCAGTTGATTCTTCAAAGACTTTCTAACTCAGCACATTCCACTCTGCAAACTGCCTCACATGTGTCGACACATATAGGCTAAGTGTCGACACAAGTCTTCATGATGTCGACACAACTCTTCATGTGTCGACACAACTCTTCATGTGTCGACACAATCATTCTTCTGCTTCTCGACACTTCTTCTGTTGTATGTGTCGACACAAGTCCAGTGTGTCGACACAAGTCTTTATGTCTCGACATATCTATTTCAGACAGATGGAGTTGAGTGTATGTCAGACAACGTTGAGTGTGTGTCGACATAAGTCCTATATATCGACACAAGTCCTTCTGGTCTCGACATAGCTATTGCCGACAGACGGTGTTGAGTGTGTGTCTATAGCGTTGAGTGTGTCCAGATGGCATTGAGTGTGTGTCGACACAAGCCCTGTGTGTCGACACAAGTCCTTTTGGTCTCGACACAACATTTTGAGAGTTGACGTGTCGACACAAGTCCAGTGTGTCAACACAACTGCTTCCAGTGTCGACATATCTCCTAGGTGTCGACACAGCTCCTGCATTAGGTGCAGACACAAATTCTACCTCAGGTGTCGACAGAATTCTGGGTGTCGACACAGCTGCTTCTTTAGGTGTCGACTCAGTTTGAGTGTCGACACAACTTCTTCATAAGTGTCGACTCTTGTACTTAGAAAATTTTCTTCAAATTCTTGAACCTACATAATGTAACTCAAACATCTATCAAATACAAATTGATGCATATCATTGACTAAGATGAGGCTTCTCTAAATCTGGTATATATTTTTCAATGTACCCAACGATCTCCCCTTATTTGGAGAAGTCATAATCCTTAGTCAAAGATATACATCTCTCATAATAAAACATAATAGAAATAGATATACATCAATTTCACAACAGGTTAACATATAATCATTGTAAACAACAAAAATTAATACTAAAACTGATTTCATTTAATTCAGAAAAATGATATGTTTACAAGATTTTCTTTTAGAACAAAAAACAAAATATTACATTTTTCTTTTCATAAGCCTAGCTATCCTATTACTGACTAGGCTCCTTAATTACAATGCCTTTTCCAAACTTGATCTTAGCCTGCAAAGGAGGTTTAGTATCATCAGCAGGCTTCTTTCCTTTCAGAGCTTTTTTCTTTTGTTCTTCAGCCTTTATTCTCTGCCTTTCAAAATAGTGAAATGGCTTTGGGAAGTACTTGCTTGGCTCCTGAGCATTAGCAGGTAGCTTCCCAGCCTTAGCACTTCTTCTGTGTTGAAGAATGGCTTCCTGCCCAGCCTAATACTTATTCCATTCCTACTCTGAATACCATTTACCCCTATCATGGGTTTTATCCTTCACAGCTTTCCAGGCAGTCAGTATAATGTTTTTGGAAGTAGGACTCCATTGCTCAAAGTTTGGCTTCAACTCAGCCTGTTCTCTGAACCTCTTCTTGGATAGCTGAGCTTCCTTCTGAGCTTCTATGGCAGCTTCTGACATTTCTACTTTCTCCAGAATAACATTTTGTGCTTCTAGTGGAGGACTATACATTTTCTGAACTTCCTCTTGAATCATTTCAAAATCTGCTAGGGGGTAAATCACCTGAGCAACTTCAGGCTGATCTCCTTCAGTATGAGCAGGTTGTATTCCAGACTCAGCTACATTGTCATCATCACATAGAGGAGGATATCCAAGAGTTGCTCTGATGCTATTTGATATCCATTTAGCATGATCAGAGCAGGCTTTGACTACTACTCTCTCCCCCTTTATGACTTCTCTATCAATATGATCCCTCAGATCATCTTTTTGAAATCTGACTTGATTAATAACATTGTCAGTTCCTTCTTTATAATAATCTCTGAATTTTGTCAAGAAATCAGATATAATCTTCTGTGAGGCTTGAAATGTGGCCTGAACAGTAGCTATATCTTCCTTGATCTGCTTTGAGACTTCAGCTTTGACAGCAGTTGTTAGATCATTAATTTTTGTCAAGATAGCATACCTGAAAGAGCAAAAAGATAAGAGGCTCGATAAAAAGAACAAGAAGAAGGTGTTGAAGGCAGAAACTTGCGACGATTCATCATTTGAAGATTCAAGTGGTTTAGGTTAAGAAAACAACGAGGAAGCCAACATGTGTTTGATGGAAAAGAGTGTTTTACCATCCGAAGATGAATGTAGTGTCCAAAGCGACACTAATGTAACTCGTCCTACTTATCAAAAATTATATTCTGAATTTTTACAAACATGTAAATTTTTTGATAAAAGCCTTAAAGATTTTGATTTATTAAAATCAAAAAATAAAATTTTATTAAAAGAAAACAAAAAATTAACTAGTGAATTGAAAGTGCGTGGGAAGTAGAAGGTCACTTGTTAAGAGTGCAATCACTCTTTGGTAAGGATAAAAGAATTAGAAGAAATCTTACAAAGTCTCAATCGAAAGTAGATTCTCTTACCAAAGGAAAAATGGACTTACAAAGAACTTTAAAAACTTCTCAATCTCAAATAGAAAGTGTCAAAAAGACATTTGCAAATTAGTGTGTTATGTTAGTCACCAAAAACACTACATTGAAAGCCCAGATCCATGATCTAAATTTGGCTATTAAGAATTTTGGAATTAGCCGAAAATCACTGGATATGATTTTAGCCAACCCATGCCATGGATATGCAAAGTACAAGCTTGGATATGTCGCTGGAAGCTATCGCCCCATGATAACTACTACCGCTGGCGATAACTCAAAGTCCAGAAAATTAATTTTTAAAAATAAAAATAATTTTTCTATTGATGAACCATCTTCCTGTAAGAGTCCAAATTCAGTTGTAAAAAATGAATCATCACATTTTATTACTCGTGCCAAATATAATAAGTTTGGACACACTACTGACTCTTGCAGGAAGATAGGTCATAGTCTAGTTAAATAAGTCTTGGTACCTAAGAAGTCCACCTACTCTATGGGAGTCATCACTTGGGTAACCAAATCTTTACTCTCGTCTTCTTTCTAGGTGTTTTGTGTAACACCCCAAATATTAAAATGAGTGCAGGATGAGCAACGCGGCCTGGGACACAGGCGTGTCCCAAGCCATGTCCTGCTCTGTGTTGTCGAGTTGACACATAACCTGTCGAGTGCTCAACGAAATGCACTCGACGATTCTCGAGAGGGTACACGGCCTGAGACACGGGCGTGTCCTAGGCCGTGTCTTACTATGGGTCGATGAAATGCACTCGATGATCCTCGAGAGGTAATTCTAGTTGTACACACGGCCTGTGATACGGGCGTATCAAAGGCCGTATCCTTCTTTGGATTTGGCCAGGGATGTGAGGCCTGGTGAACACGAGCTAGACACGGGCGTGTCCGAAGCCGTGTCAGGGCATATGGACTACGACACGGGCGTGTCACATGGCCGTGACCTGTTCGGGTCAAGTCGGTTTGTTTGCCGCTTAAGGTACACGGCCTGTGACACGGGCGTGTCACAAGCTGTGTTTGGCCAAAAATTGAGATTTCAAGGCAATTTGTGGCCGTTCATTTCCTTTAATTAGGATCTAGTGGTCCAGGCTTCTCCCTGCTGCATAAGGCCAGGAGTTGAGAGATAACTCTCATTCCACTTTGGCCATTCGCTTTCTAAAGAGATAATGAGAAGGGATAGCAATGAAGGAAGAGAATAAGGAATCCAGCCGCTAGTGGAGCTCCAACATTCTGAATCGAGAGACGAGTCCAGATTTATGGAGGCAAGGCCGTTGTGGTGCTTTCCATCCTGCTAGATTTCCATGGCTCCAAAGAGATCGTCAAGGGTAACGATCTTCCTTCTTGGACATGTGAAGTCCTTATTTTGGCATGTGCATGGATTTCCCCCACCAAAGGGTGAATTCTTGAGGGATTTCCCTTGGGTTGATTCTTGAAATCCTCAACAAGTCTTGCATATAGATCCGGAAATGTGTAGTATGGAATAGGTATGATGTGTGAAGCCCATCTGGACAGGTTGGTCTGGATTGGTGATGTTTCATTTTGTGCACCGGAGAAGACTCCGCGTATAAATGTGTAGTTTGTGGAGTCGTTGGGTTGTACCTGTGAAGGGCAGTAACAGGAAGTACTAGAGTGGAATTCCAGGAAAATACCCTCATGATTCTTGTGCTATATGCTATACAAGACCAGTTTTCTAGCACTGCAGGATGCTGCAGGGTTTAGGTTGAGTTTGAGTGCAGAAAGAGAGCTTCTGCTGAACCCGCCAATCGCTCGCGAGGAACGCTAGCACTAACTCCCTATTTGGAATGTGAAGCCAGTCCTTGGTGGACAATGTGGCTATTGTGAGCTGCGAGCTATTGAAGGCTTCGTACCGAACGGATAAGGGGAAAGCTGACCCGCGTCATTTTGGACAATTTGAGCAACGAGATTGGCTAAACTGGTCCGCGTTATGTCTGACCGACTAGTAGACCTAGTTATTGGTCTCGTTGGAGCGCATAATGAGAGTCTTAGGCCTGCGCGCCATTAAGACTAAATGATTAATACCCTTGGGTTTCGGACCTTGAACGGTGGTGGGACCTTGGTTTGCTGGTACACCAAGAATGTGCCCTGAGTGCACGGATCGTCGGGCCACGTGGCTGATGGTTGTGATATATTGATTGTGCATGAGTGCACATTGTATGATATATCTGCTTGTGAAATGCTATACCTGCCGGGAAGGAATACCACTGCCCAGGTGTTGGGTATTGTATCCATAATTACCTGGACTTGAAGAAGCCTCCAGTCACACTAAGATGGATTCACAATGTATTTGACAATTTTCTATCAAGTTGTGCTTGAAGCTATTCCATGCTAAGTACACACCAATGTCAGGGTGCAGTGGGTCAATATACACGGGTCTGCACAACGTAATCCCTCGTTTAGCAGATCAGTGTGTTGACTCGCATGTGCTCTCTCTATTGGAGTGTACTTATTTTCAAGTATAGGATTAAGGCAGATCATGAGCAGAAGAAGGAGCAAAGATGGGTCAAAGACCAAGTCATCAAAGGAAGGAAGAGAAAATTCTTCTAAGTCAAAATCGACGGGAATCACTAAGTGATTCTCGCCGACTTCGACGAGAATCGTTAGTGGTTCCCGCCGATTCGGCGAGAATCAATCTGCATTCCCGCCGACCTCTTCCGGATGACTATTTTCCTACAGGAATTCTGCTAAGGCAGAATCGACGAGAATCACCAAGTGATTCTCGCCGACTTCGACGGGAATCGTTCTGATTCCCGCCGATTCGACGATAATCAGGTTGCATTCCCGCCGATTCCCACAAGCTGACAAGTTTTACAACTGGAAATCGGCTAAGGCAGAATCGACGGGAATCGTGAGTGATTCCCGCCGACTTCGATGGGAATCACCAACGATTCTCGCCGATTTTGCCTTAAGTAATTTTTCTCGTTCGCTGGACCAAACCGCCTTGCCGTGCGCTGTTTTGGCCGGGGCTAGGGTTTATCCTTGTGGGCCCCACAATAGTCATTAGGGTTGGCTCTGGTATATATACATGTGTATTTTGAACATCTACAGGAATCGATTCACGGAAAATCTGAAGTAGCCGACGCGTGCCCTAGCAGATCGCGGAACGTCGCCGCTCGCAAGCCAGTCGCCGCCGCTGATCTCAGAGGTTCTTTGATCTTCTGGCGACAGTACCGAGGCTATCAGTGCATCTCACACTTCTCACTTGAGATCTCTTGTCTCTCGATTCGTTGAACGAGGTTAGTTCTTCATTCCGAATCGATTGAGACGACTGATCCGACTGAGATCGTTCGTAGACCTTGCTTGCTTCATCAAGAAGTTTGGATCTACAAAGTATTGCCGCCGCAATCACTTGCCGCCGCCGATCTTGACAAGATCCTCTCCAAGAGAGAAGACTGGTTGTGGATTCTTCGTTATCTTCAAGCAAGCTTCAAATAACGAAGAAGGACATCGGGATCTCCAAAAGTTTGTTTGTATTTTCTTTACATTCAAGTTTAGTTTATTGTAAAGGAATTTTGATTCCTAGTTATAAGGGTTGGGTGCAACCCGTGATGGAGGAGTAGTGACTCCTTCGGTTGGAAGGGTTCCTTCCATAGTGTGAGGATTGGATTTCAATCCGTTTGGTGAAGTTACCGAGTCGTCTCTTGGTGGGAGATAGGTCGAAGGGGTAAAGTGGACGTACCCAAATCGGGGAACCACTATAATTTCTTGTGTGTTTTTTGTGATGTGTTTGTTTAATTGTGCAGGTAAAATTAATTCCGCAAAAGACTGCACGACACCTATTCCCCCCCATAGGTGGACTTAGTCGACACTGGATACTTTCAAGTGGTATCAGAGGGAGGTTACTCATCAATAAGGTTAACACCTTGAGTAAGATCCCGCATCTAGTGTCAAGAAGAAAACAAGACTCAAGTATGGAGCTATACACTGATGTTTCTCCCCTGAGACTACCTGCCTGTACAAAAGAATATTATCCCATCTGGAAAATGAGGGTTCAGTTTCATCTGGGAGCCATTGACCCCCGTACTTTATTCATTGTGGAAGAGGGTTCCTTCATTCCCATGAAGGCTTCTGACTCTGGAGAAGATCTCCAAATCCCTAAGAGTACCGCAGAGATGTCTGAAACTGAGCTCTCACTATTCAACTTGGACAAGCTGGTACGATAGATCATCTCTGATATTTGGTCAGGGTCTTCTCATATAAGATTGGATAAGTGCAAGACTGCCAAGTCCATGTGGGAAATAATCTCTGTTCTCAAGGAGGGAAAGAAGACTGCTGGGACTGAATGTTAGCAAGAGGATGAAGCATATATGGGGGCCCTCATCTCTGATGATGAAAGTCAAGAACAACTTCTCAATATCAGGGCTCCAGTGTCTCTATCTGAGACTGAAGAAGAGATTGAGGAATGCGGTTGTGATGAAGCTGAAACCTCAGTCTCTGCAGACCATAACTCTAATCCTGATCAGCACAATCAGGATCAGGTATCTTCCTCTTCTTGCTCCCTTCCTCTTGTTTCTCCTGAAGACAGGAGAAGTTTAGAGGTTTGTCCATCTTTTGATGCTAGGGAAATAGACAGTTTCAATCAAAAGATTGAAACTCTTGATTCCCTTCGTAGTGCCCTTCAGAAGAGCAACTTGTTTGTTGAGAAACAAGCTATGGAAATTGCTCAGTTGAGGACCATGATGGATCTCCAATTGGAATCCATCAAGGTGAAAGACTCAAAGATCTCGGATCTAGAGTTTTCTTTAGAGACCGAGAAGAGAATAGTATCTAACTTTTCCAAGGCAGATGTTATTAAGAGAAAGAGAGAAAACGGGTGGATCTCACGAATTATAAAATCGTGGAGAAATGGGGAAACTATTTTTAGACCCCCCACACCGAGTAGGAAGGGCACACATCATTCCTTCAGGTATGACCATAAGAACAACTATGGTCACTGCAAGAATGATCGGCCCTCATGTGGGAACACCCATAGTGCAAATGCTGTTATGGCTACCCATGAGAAAATACACACGGCTCATCATGAACCATTTGTATTTACAGCCTCAGCTCCCCCACTTCATGACATTGCAGGAACCAGCTCTCACAGAACGTCTTACCACCCTAGGACAAAGGGAAAGGGAGTTGGGAAACATGTAGCAAGCATCAATGGGGACCCCGGATATGTGCTGGCTGAAAAGAAAGCACCATCCCCCAGGCCTCATGATACTCACCACATGTTAACCATCAGACCTCCCTCGAGTCTCGGTGGAAAGGGTAAATCTGAGAGCAGTTCCAGCTTTGCCTCCTTCAGACCTAGGGTCATGACTAACTACGTTAATAGACCTGGTCAGAAAAGGAGATACAATATTCATGAGTGCTGGTGCTGTGGCAGAGTAAGTCACTTTGCCATAGATTATTGGCACAATCCTTCTGTGCCAAGGGCAAGGGTGTGTCCACCTCTTTTGGCAAGAGATAGCCTTCCTGACAGAAATCCTGTAGGAAAGCATGTTGTATGTTATGCTGACAAGAACCTAGGACCCAATACCTATTGGGTTCCTAAGGTAAGGTAATTCTTTTTTTGCAGGATAGTCTAGGCACCCATGAACCTGATGGTACCTAGATAAGAGATGTTCCAGGCTCGCTATAGAACAAGTATATGAGACCAGAGATAATGCTAACTATAGTGTCCTACTTGAACTTGATACCCGTTGTACTTCAAATAGTGGATCCGAATGATCAACCTAATGATCCCAGGTACGCGCATTCAGTTTCGAAAATTGAATCGCATTACATAGATGTATATATATATATATATATCCAAACACATGTGTAGATTCCCTTTCAAGATATAAATATATATATATACACACACGTGATGGAAGGACACGGAAGCTAATATCCGTATGATCTATATTGTGGAAACTGATAAACTGTCAAAATTTTGATATGGTGAGAAAGGGAGTGTCAAATGGTCCCATGACTCTCAAGGGACTTGTATCAATAGTTGAAATTACAATATCACATTTTGAATCCAACAAGGATAGGCCGGGGTTTATTTCTAATGTTAACCGTCCTTGAACTCAACTTAGCTATCATAACATGAAAACTTGATATCCGTTGTTTAGAGGAAAAAGGAAATCTAGGTAAAATAAACAGGATTCCTGTCGATTATATTAATCGTGCGAAAATATCAGAGACCTCCATAACCAGCAGAAATATCGGAAACAGCGGCAAATAACGGAAATAAATAGCGAAAACTACTGCTGATGAGGATAATATGGAGAATGTTGCTACTGATGAGGATAATGTGGAGAATATTGCTGCTGATGATTTGAAAAATGAGCAAGCTGGAAATGAAATGACCATGAGGGAGATTGATATTGATCTCCCCTCTGAGGAATAGGTTCAGGTAAAAGTTCCTACTGTATCTGGCGCAATAATTAAGGGGGAGACCTCCCAGCAGGGGATGATGAGTATACATGCAAACCTGGCAGATGCTGCCTCTATTCTTCCACAGGAGACCGTGAATCTATCAAGCTCCACCAGTATATCTGAAGAAGAGAATCCTGACTCATTGAGTCCTATTCCCCCAGAGCATGACCAGGCCATTCATCAGGATCATCTGCTAGGACCTAGCCTGGCAAATCACACGGTAAATATCATTCAAGGTATAGTGGATGAACTGAAGGCCTCCTTTGAACGATCTCACAACAAGGTACTTAAACAAATTAAGCAATCCGAGGATCTGATGCTACAGAATGTTGTGGAGATAAATCATAAGCTGGATATGATGGAACAAAGATTTGACGCTAAGTATGCTGAGGCCGGCACTACCGTCAATCTTTTGATGCAAGGGCTACAGAAAAATACAGCTGATCTGGCAGTAGTAAATCAAAATGCACATGTTGTGGCCAACAACATTAAATTGTTCGATACCAACATGGTCACACTTAACACGAATCAGAAATCCCTGCTGGACGACTTTACTCGGAATGTCAAGCATATAGATGAGTCACTGCATTCTTATGCAAACTCAATTGCTCAAGAAGCCAAAAAGGGGGAGAAGGAATATACAGCTAAGATGGCAGGATTACAACAAATCATGGTCGACAACTTCAAACAGTCAAATGAGTATGTTTTTGAAAGCTGTCACTTGCTAGTTAAGCAAGCATCTGGTATATAAATTCCGGTTCCTCCTACTGATGAGGTTGCTACTGCTGCTGCTGATGAGGTTGCAAGTGCTGAGGAGGTTCCCTTGAGTGGAGCTGATGCCAGAAAGACTGCTAGGGCCGCTGCCAAAGCTGCTCACAGTGCTATGTTTGATCAAGAGGCCATTGCAACAAGGAAAAGAAAACTTCAAGAAGGAACTTCCAAAGAAACTCCAGCTGAGAGGAAATTAAGATTGAAGGAAAGTGAAGTTAAGAATGAACGATGGAGTCCTACGTCTAGGAGCATCATACTGGACACATTCATGCTATAACAGCGGGGAAAAATTAATAGAAATGAAGTATATAGTCAGTATGAGTGGGAGATGCACAAAGAGTATGAGGCCAAAAGAAACATATTTTTCAGGACTAACACTTTGGAACATAAAGCTCCTCCCCCCCGGTACTACCCAAAGCCAAAGGAGTTCTTTGAAAGGCAAATCAAGAAGTACATGGCTAAACAACGAAGAGATGCTCAGGCAAAAGAGGGATAGAATTGGAATCTAGATTTGTTTTTATTTTCTATATGCGTGTATATCTTTTCTTGTATTTAAATGAACAACCTTTGGATATATATATATATATATATATATATATATATATATATATATATATATGATCACATGCTGATTCATTTGTTGTTCTGAATGCGTGAAATTCTATTATTCTTAATTCTTGTCTCGCACATTTGTTATGTATATCTTTCTGGTTGGTGTAATTCATCTTAGCTAGTAGGATTTTGGCTTCTTCAAATAGGGGGAGACTGTTGGGTATTGTATCCACAATTACCTGGACTTGAAGAAGCCTCCAGTCAAGCTAAGATGTATTCACAATGTATTTGACAATTTTCTATCAAGTTGTGCTTGCAGCTATTCCATGCTAAGTACACACCAATGTCAGGGTGCAGTGGGTTAATATACACGGGTCTGCGCAACGTAATCCCTCATTGAGCAGATCAGTGTGTTGACTCGCATGTGCTCTCTCTATTGGAGTGTACTTATTTTCAAGTAAAGGATTAAGGAAAATCATGAGCAGAAGAAGGAGCAAAGATGGGTCAAAGACCAAGTCATCAAAGGAAGGAAGAGAAAATTCTTCTAAGTCAAAATCGACAGGAATCACTAAGTGATTCTCGCCGACTTCGACGAGAATCATTAGTGATTCCCGCCGATTCGACGAGAATCAATCTGCATTCCCGCCGACCTCTTCCAGATGACTGTTTTCCTACAAGAATTCTGCTAAGGTAGAATCGACGGGAATCACCAAGTGATTCTCGCTGACTTCGACGGGAATCGTTCTGATTCCCGCAGATTCGACGAGAATCAGGTTGCATTCCCGCCGATTCCCACAGGCTGACAAGTTTTACAACTGGAAATCGGCTAAGGCAGAATCGACGGGAATCGTGAGTGATTCCTGCCGACTTCGACGGGAATCACCAACGATTCTCGCCGATTTTGCCTTAGGCAATTTTTCTTGTTCGCTGGATTAAACCGCCTTACCGTGCGTTGTTTTGGTCGGGGCTAGGGTTTCTCCTTGTGGGCCCCACAACGGTCATTAGGGTTGGCTCTAGTATATATACATATGTATTTCGAACATCTACAGGAATCGATTCACGGAAAATCTGAAGTAGCCGACGCGTGCCATAGCAGATCGCGGAATGTCGCCGATCGCTGTCGCCGCTCGCAAGCCAGTCGCCACCGCTGATCTCAGAGGTTCTCTAATCTTCCGGTGACAGTACCGAGGCTAGCATTGTGTCTCATGCTTCTCACTTGAGATCTCTTGTCTCTCGATTCGTTGAACGAGGTTAGTTCTTCATTCCGAATCGATTGAGACGACTGATCCGACTGAGATCGTTCGTAGACCTTGCTTGCTTCATCAAGAAGTTTGGATCTACAAAGTATTGCCGCCGCAATCACTTGCCGCCGCCGATCTTGACAAGATCCTCTCCAAGAGAGAAGACTGGTTGTGGATTCTTCGTTATCTTCAAGCAAGCTTCAAATAACGAAGAAGGACATCGGGATCTCCAAAAGTTTGTTTGTATTTTCTTTACATTCAAGTTTAGTTTATTGTAAAGGAATTTTGATTCCTAGTTATAAGGGTTGGGTGCAACCCGTGATGGAGGAGTAGTGACTCCTTTGGTTGGAAGGGTTCCTTCCATAGTGTGAGGATTGGATTTCAATCCGTTTGGTGAAGTTACCGAGTCGTCTCTTGGTGGGAGATAGGTCGAAGGGGTAAAGTGGACGTACCCAAATCGGGGAACCACTATAATTTCTTGTGTGTTTTTTGTGATGTGTTTGTTTAATTGTGCAGGTAAAATTAATTCCGCAAAAGACTGCACGACACCTATTCCCCCCCCATAGGTGGACTTAGTCGACACTGGATACTTTCACCCGGGAAAGGGGTATGGTCGTTATAAATTGGTCAGTTGAATGTTGACTGTTGCTTTGTTTGCCACCATTATGGTGGGCTGTCTTTGTACAGGTACTGGAGAGCCGAGCGGGAAATAGAGGGCTGAAGCCCCTATTATTGTTGTTGCTGCTATTGCTACTGCTGCTGACCCTCGAAGGCTGAGCAAAGACTTTTGTTATGTTCATGTGTGGTTGGCCTGTGCGCCGATGTTTATAATCCACACTTGTAAAATGTAATTGTAAGGCCTTAAGGACAAACTCTTGAGTATTTGATATACATTCCTTCGAGAGTATATATAAATATGGTTGTTTATATGTATGAACATTCATAGTTTAAGTTCAATATTAACGTTAAAATCTTCCGCTAGTATGCTCTGTGTTGGGAAGCAGTATGTTTTTGGTATTAACCTGTAACCTCGCCGCCTATTTTATGGCATATGTTGTGGGGCCCCGGCCGGACCTTCCATTATATGTAATTTAATGGATGGGGTCGTTACATTTTGGAATCAGCTTATCTCGGTCTTACTCTTTCGAATTTGTGGTCGAATTCTTTTGTGGGGTGACGAGCACGTATAAGTGCAACTCGCTTTAACATTAATGAACTCAGGAATGTCCACTAAGGAATGGAAATACGCTTGTTTGAGGAACCTGCGTGTTCCTATATTGTTGTTATGGCTTGTGCAAAGGCGCTAATGTGTGTCTTGTTCACCTATAGGTGACTCGTAGTGGTGCTGGGAAGTCTGAGCCCCAGCATTCTGATGAGAGTGCGGCACCAGCTGAGGTGCTTACACCTCCTCCTTCTATAGAAACAGTCCGCTTAGTTGTTGAGGCGCTATTTGTCATGATCCATGTACAGCCTACCGGACAGGAGCAGCCGGCATTGGTGCCAGAACGGGTTAATCTAAAGCCCGAACCTATTGAGGCTGTTGATCCTCGAGCAGTTGAATGGCAGTTGAAGCGGTTTATGATCTTCAATCCTCCTATGTTTCTGGGCGTGGGATCCCCAACGCAGGCGAAGGATTGGTTGTCGCGCGTCAAGGGTATCTTGACGGCAATAAGGATAGAGGAAGATCAGAAGGTCACCTTGGCTACCTTCTTGTTGGAAGGAGAGGCTTGGTTATGGTGGGACGAGATAGTGTTGCACAACTTAGCAGGCATGCAATTAATGGAAGTCTCGATCGAGGAGTTCTCGCGACTATTCTTGGCAAAGCTCATGCCAGCAGCGCAACGTATCGGCATGTAAAATGAGTTTCAGCATCTAATGCAAGGAGACAGTAGTGTCGATACTTACTTGCATGAGTTTACACGGTTGGGACGTTATACGGGGTCTATCTTCGCTGATGAACAACGTAAAACCAATCGGTTCTACGAAGGATTGTGGGATGAGCTGAGATTCCTGCGCTCAAGTTCGGTGAACCAAGGGTTTCAGGTGTTGGTCGATACGGCTTGTGCACTGGAGAAGGATATGAAATGGGTGCAAGGAAAGAGGGACTTGGCTATGACAAAGTCCGAGTTTAAAGCTCCACATCCTAGAAAATCATACTACCAAAAGAATTGGGGCAAGAGATCCAAGTCCTCTGGACAGGCTCCTTCTACAGTTGCGTCGGGGGCAACGTCAAGGCAAGAGTCTCGTACCTGCTTTACATGTGGCAGAGTGGGACATATAGCCCATGACTGTCAGGTTAGTCCTCCAAAGGTAGAAAAGAAGATGGGAGCATCTTATGTTGAGAAGGGAAAAGCAGTGGTAAAGTCCTCTACATCCCAGGCGCAGCTCCGAGTATATAATCTTGGCTAGCAAGAGGCCATAAAGCAAAGTGACGTCATCACAGGTACGATTTAAGATATTGATTGCTTTTTATATTGCTTGCATTATGTGTAGCTTGTGTATGATGTGTTTATCACAGGCTTAGTCCTTATTCAGAATAATCCGGCGAGAGCACTATTTGATACGGGTGCTTTGCATTCATTTCCACCTAAGGACTTCGTAGCTCGAATTGGAGTACCTAGTCATGTGATGACAGATAGTGTAAGGTGTTATTACCAAATGGATGTGTGATGCTTGTGGATAGGACCTGCTATGTGGAAGTACAAATAGGAAGTCGGAATTTTTGCTTGAGTGCATTTGTGCTACCGATATCGGAATTTGATGTGATCTTTGGTATGGACTGGCTTCGGAGCAGCATGCCTTTATTGATTGCAATTCAAAGGAGATCACACTAGGACAGAATACCAAGCTTGAGACTAAGTTTGCTGGTATGCGAGGAGTGGGCAGGACCTTGATGTCTGCTCTCCAAGTCGTCAATGCTACTCGGAAGGGCGCAGAGTTATTCTTCACACTTATTCAGGTTGTTGAGCCAAAGGCCAGTGTGAGTGATGTTCCGATTGTATCGGAGTTTGCTGATGTGTTTCCTAAGGATCTTCCTGGGTTACCACCCTAGCGGGAGATCGACTTCACTATTGAGCTGGTGCTAGGTGCGAAACCTGTGGCCCGCTCGCCATATCGCGTAGCGCCAAAGGAAATGGCAGAGCTAAAAGTTTAATTGCAAGAGTTGTTAGAATAGGGTTATATACGCCTAAGTATGTCACCTTGGAGTGCACCTATTCTTTTTGTGAAAAATAAGGACGGTAGTCTGCGGTTGTGTATTGATTATCGCGGGCTGAATAAGCTGGCAGAGAAAAACAAGTATCCGATTCCACGGATAGATGACTTGTTTGATCAACTTGTGGAATCAACCGTCTATTCTAAATTGGATTTAAAATCTGGATATTACCAATTGAGGATTCAGGAAGGTGATATTCCCAAGACAGTGTTTAGAACACGCTACAGTCATTATGAGTTCACTATAATGCCGTTTGGGCTATGCAATATGCCATCGATGTTCATAGATCTAATGCACCAAACGTTCCGAGAGTACTTGTACCTATTTGTGATTGTCTTCATTGATGATATTTTAGTGCACTCTCAATCAGAAGCTGATCATGCGAACCATTTACGGTTGGTGTTGCATACCTTGCGGAGAAATAAGCTATTTGTCAAGTTCTCAGAGTGTGAGTTTTGTATGTCGTCAGTAGCTTTTCTAGGCCATGTGGTAAGTGGAGAGGGCATTGTGGTGGATCCTTCAAAGATAAGTGTCATACAGGAGTGGCTAGTGTTATCTTCTGTAGCCGAAGTCAGAAGTTTCCTTGGACTGGAAGGCTATTACAGACATTTTGTAGAAAATTTCTCACAGATCGCTTTGCCTCTTACCACATTAATGAGGAAGGATCAGAAGTTCATTTGGGCGCCGGAGTGCGCGCGAGCTTTTGAAGAGCTAAAGAGTCGTTTGACCACGGCGCCTGTGTTAACATCGCCATGTGGTACAGATGGCTATGAGATCTATAATGATGCATCAGGGAGAGGCTTAGGCTGCGTTCTTCTGTAGTTTGGAAAGGTGATCGCTTATGGCTCATTGTAGTTGAAAGTGCATGAGCGGAATTATCCAGTCCACGACTTGGAGTTGGAGGCGATGATTTTTGCACTTAAATTATGGCATCACTATCTATATGGTGTAAAAGTGGATATCTTTACGGATCATAAGAGCCTAAAGTACTTATTGAATCAGAAGGATCTCAATATGCGACAACGGAGGTGGATGGAGTTCCTTGGGGACTACACCTTTGATATTCACTATACTCCCGGGAAGGGAAACGTGATCGCAGATGCCCTGAGTCGTAGGACTCCGTCAAGGGAAAATTGGTTAGAGATGCATGATGAGTGTCTGATCCAGGAGTTGGAAGCGTTAGAGATTTCTTGTGTTGACAAGAATTCCACAGCCGATGCATGCTTGAACTGGACGGAGGTACAATATGACCTTGCGGATAGGGTTCGGCGAGCAACGGAACTTGATGAAAGTCTCCAACGCTATGCAGTGGAGGGGTCAACTGACCGATTCTCCTGGGATGATGGCCTTTTACGGAAAGAGGGTCATTTGTGCGTCCCGAGTATGGGTAAGTTAAGAGAAGAATTGATGTATGAGGGTCACTTTACAAAATACTCAATTCACCCAGGGAGTACAAAGATGTATAAAGACATGTAAAAGTTGTTCTGGTGGCCAGGGTTAAAGAAAGACATAGCACATTATCTGGCTAAATGTCAAACATGTGCCTTGATGAAAGCAGAATGCCAGAAGCCCGAAGGTTTCTTGAAGTCGTTACTTATAACCATAATGGAAGTTTGATGATATTTTGATGGATTTCGTGCACGGGTTGCCGAGATCTCAATGCAAGAATGATTCATTCTGGGTGATCGTAGATCGGTTGACTAAAGTAGCTCACTTCCTTCTGAATAAGTGGGACGATTCAGTGGAAATCTTGGCAAAACTTTATGTTGAGCAGATTGTACGATTATACAGTGTTCCCCGTAGCATCGTAAGTGACCGTGATGGGAGATTAACATCAAATGATTGGAGGCTAATCCATCAATTATTGGGAACAAAGTTAACATTTAGTACGACCTTTCATCCCCAAACTGATGGCCAGACTGAGAGGACCAACAGAACGATGGAAGACATGCTCTGAATGTGCGCCTTGGATTTTGGTAAGAGGTGGGAAGATCATCTCTATATGGTCGAGTTTGCCTATAATAATAACTACCAAGCGAGCATAAGTATGGCTCTGTTTGAAGCCTTGTATGGTCGGAAGTGCCGTACACCATTAGCTTGGGCAGAAACAGGCAAATCTAAATTGTATAAGCATAAGGAAGTCGAAGAAGCTAATTTGACGATACGCTCTATTCAGGATAGGCTACTGATAGCCCAAGATAGACAAGCAAAATACTACAATGCCAAGCATTTGAACGTGGAATTTGCGGTGGGTGATTGGGTATATTTGAAATTCAAGACCTTCAAAGGCGTATACATGATTCAACGCTTGAAAAAGTTAAGTCTGAGGTATCTTGGTCCGTTTGAAGTGGTGGAGCGAATTGGGGAAGCTGTCTATCGGCTAGCTCTTTCGGCAGAGTTGAGTAGATTGCATGATGTGTTCCACATATCAGTGCTTCGAAAAGCCGTAAAAGATCCAACTCAAGTGATTGCGAATGATCGCGTACCGGTCAAATTTGGGCTAACAACGAAAATTAGGCCCATTCGGATCGAGGATAAAGTCGATAAACAGTTGCGGAATAAGATAATTGGGATGTTCAAGGTCCGATGGGACAACTATGGCCGTGAGGAGCTAACATGAGAGTGAGAGCAGTCCATGCGAGATGAATTTTCTGAGCTATTTGTTTAAACTGTTGTACATGACATATCTTGTTGTAACCAAATTTTGTGAAGTTATAACATCATGACTGCTGTTTCCCTACTATAGCTAAATTTCAGTACGAAATTTCTTGTAAGTAGAGGTGGATTGTAACACCCCAAATCTCAAAATGAGTGCCGGCTGAGCAACATGGTCTGGGACACGGGTGTGTCCCAAGCCGTGTCCTGCTCTATGTTATCGAGTTAACACACATCCTGTCAAGTGCTCAACGAAATGCACTCTACGATTCTCGAGAGAGTACACGGCCTGTGACACGGGCGTGTCCTAGGCCGTGTACTACTATGGGTCGACAAACTTCACTCGACGAAATGCACTCGATGATCCTCGAGAGGCAATTCGAGTTGGACACACGACCTGTGATACGAGTGTGTCAAAGGTCGTGTCCTTCTCTGGATTTGGCTAGGGATGTGAAGCCTGGTGAACATGGGCTAGACACGGGCGTGTTTGAAGCCGTGTCAGGGCACATGGCATGTGATACGGGCGTATCACATGGTCGTGTCCTATTCGGGTCAAGTCAGTTTGTTTTCCACTTAAGGTACACGACCTGTGACACGGGCGTGTCACAAGTCGTGTTCGGCCAAAAACAGAGATTTCAGGGCGATTTGTGGTCGTTCATTTCCTTCAACTAGGATCTAGTAGTCCAGGCTTCTCCCTGCTGTATAAGGCCAGGAGTTGAGAGATAATGCTCATTCAACTTTGGCCATTTTCTTTCTAAAAAGATAGTGAGAACGGAGAGCAAGGAAGGAGGAGAAGAAGGAATCTGGCCGCTAGTGGAGCTCCAGCGTCTCGAATCGAGAGATGAGTCCAGATTTGTGGAGGCAAGGCCGTTGCGGTGCTTTCCATCTGGCTAGATTTCCATGGCTCCAAAGAGATCGTAAAGGGTAACAATCTTCCTTCTTGGACATGTAAAGTCCTTTTTTTGGCATGTGCATGGATTTCCCCCACCAAAGGGTGGATTCTTGAGAGATTTCCCTTGGGTTGATTCTTGAAATCCCTAACATGTCTTGTATATAGATCCGGAAATTTGTAGTACGAAATAGGCATGTTGTGTGAAGCCCATCTGGACAGGTTGGTCTGGATTGGTGATGTTTCATTTTGCGCACCGGAGAAGACTCCGCGTATAAACGTGTAGTTTGTGGAGTCGTTGGGTTGTACCTATGAAGGGTAGTAGCAGGAAGTACTAGAGTGGAATTCCAAGAAAATACCCTCATGATTCTTGTGCTATATGCCATGAAAGACCAGTTTTCTGGCACTGCAGGATGCTGTAGGGTTTGAGTTGAGTTTGGGTGCAGAAAGAGAGCTTCTGCTGAACCCTCCAATCGCTCGTAAGGAACACTGGCACTAACTCCCTATTTGGAATGTGAAGCCAGTCCTTGGTGGACAATGTGACTATTTTGAGTTGCGAACTCTTGAATGCTTCGTGCCGAACGAATAAGGGGGAAGCTAACCCACATCATTTTGGATGATTTGAGCAACGGGATTGGCTGAACCAGACCGTGTTATGTTTTACCGACTGGTAGACCTAGTTATTGGTATCGTTGGAGTGCATAATGAAAGTCTTAGGCATGCACGCCATTAAGACTAAATGATCAATACCATTGGGTTTCGAACCTTGAACGGTGGTGGGACCCTTGTTCGCCGGTACACCAAGAATGTGCCCTGAGTGCACGGATCGTCGGGCCGCGTGGCCGACGGTTGTGATATATTGATTGTGCGTGAGTGCACATTATATGATATATCTGCTTGTTAAATGCTATGCCTGCAGGGAAGGAATACCATTTCCCCGAGAAAGGGGTTGGGTTGTTATAAATTGGTTAGCTGAATGCTGACCGTTGCTTTGTTTGACACCATTATGGTGGCCTGTCCCTATGCAGGTGCTGGAGAGCTGAGCGAGAAATAGAGGGCTGAAGCCCCTGCTACTATTGCTACTATTACTATTGCTAGCCCTCAAAGGCTGAGCAAAGAATTTTGTTATGTTCATGTGTGGCCGGCCCGCGCGCCAATGTTTGTAATCCACACTTATAAAGCGTAACTGTAAGGCCTTAAGGCCAAACTCTTGAGTATTTGATATACATTCCTTCGAGAGTATATATAAATGTGGTTGTTTATATGTGTGTACATTCATGGTTTAAGTTCAATATTAACGTTAAAATCTTCCGCTAGTATGCTCCGTATTAGGACGCAGTATGTTTTTGGTATTAACCTGTAACCTCGCCGCCTGTTTTGTGGCATATGGTGTGGGGCCCCGGCCAGACGTTCTATTATATGTGATTTAATTGATGGGGTCGTTACATTTTGGCAGGCTAAGGACAAAGAAGACATGTGGTACTTTAACTCATGATGTTCAAAACACATGGCGGGAAATAAATCCAAGTTCATTAGCCTTGAAATGAAGAAAGGAGGAGTAGTGACTTTTGACGACAATAATAAAGGAAGAATCATGGGTATCAGAGTAGTTGGTAACGATTTCTTTATTATTTCAAATGTTTTATTTATAGATGGTTTGAAGTATAATTTAATTTCTATAAGTAAACTATGTGATATGGGATTAAATATTTTATTTGAATCATCTTCAAACATTTGCCAAATCATTGATTCAAAAACTCAAGAAATTTGATGTTTTTAGTTGTCTACCTAAATCACATAGAGGGCGGTGAATATGTGAAGTCTTCGTCTTTTTGCGGAATAAAAATTAAACAAATGAAGCACAAAAAATAAGCAAACAAATCACAGATAACACCAGATCTATAGTGGTTCCCCAATCTTGGGTACGTCCACTCTCCACCTCATTGATCTATTAACACGCTAGACTCGACTACTTCACTATTACCTCGAATTGAAAACCAATCCTACAACTCGGAGCAACGCCCCTACAACTCGATCCTCAAAAATGGATCTACACTCGAAAGAAAAACTTCCTACAACACTCAGAGATAAAATCTCCTACAAGATTAAAGATGTTGTAAACAAAAAATATACAAACAAAATTATCTCAGATCTGAATCTTTAGCCCTTCTTCTTTCTTGAACTTTGAAGCTTTATCAGAAATAGATCGAAGAAGACAAGCCGAAATCTCTGGATCTGAAGACTTTGGATCAGCACGATCAAGAGATGGATCTGTAGAAATAAAAACGTCTTGATCTGTTGATCTCTACTTCCTCTGAATCACTAGAATCAGAGAAGAAGCGGCGACGAGATCGTCAATGAAGAGGGGTGGCTTTTCCAGATTTAGAATGTTTAAATGATTCAGAATACTGATTTTCTCAGGTTCTCCTTCCTAGGGTTAGTCGATTTGTTTAGACCTTTTATAGGACAAGCTTAACGGTCATAATCATAAATATTGTACACGTAGATCAATAATCATTGAGATTAAGTTTGAAATCATGTCCGTCAAACTTAATGAAAAATTTCAGGAAAAATCTTCATTACTCGAGTGGATAATATAGTACTCAAGTAATTACTTTAGCTTCTCGAGAAAAGAGTATAAGCTTCTCGAGAACAACACTTGGAGAAAAACTTGGAAATTTTCTGGCTATTCGAGTAAAAGAAACTGACTTCTCGAGAACTAGTTATACTTCTCGAGAACAAGTGCTTCACTACTCGAGAACAAGTTATACTTCTCGAGTACTAGACTTCTGTTACTCGAGACAAATTCTTATACTACTCGAGTAATGTCCTAATCTCCTCGAGTATTAGACTTAGAAAAATTCTGAGCTAGACTTTTCAGATAACTCGAGAATAAGGAAAGTGTTACTCGAGTACTCTATAGATTCTCTAGAACTAACATTAAGTATTCTCGAGAACTACTTCAGTTACTCGAGTACTAGACTTAGCTTACTCGAGAACTGGCTACAATTCTACTCGAGTACTTAGGTTACTTCTCGAGAAAAACACTTAGAAAATTTTTGCTTTCTGAAAAATTTCTTTCTTCAAGGAATTCAGCAACGGGTCTTTCTCCTATAACTTTAATGCTTTGAAAATGAAGTGTGTCCCAATAGAGAGGCTACACATGAGTCAACACAATGGATCACACAATGAAGGATTACATTGTATGGTCCTGTGTTTGGTGACTCATTGTAGACTGATATTGGTCTACACTTGACAATTATATCCTGCAAACACATATCTCAAACAGGGCATCAAATACAACTTAATTCATCTCAGTTTAAGGGTGACTTCATACAAATCTAGGTTATTGTGGATACAATACCCAACAATCTCTCCCTATTTATAGAAGTCAGAACCCTCTACACTAAGGTGAATTTTATCAAGATGAACAAATAAAGTAACCAGTAGACACAGTGATCATAAAGATAAAATACTAAGCAATGAAAAGAAAATTAGATCATCAAAATAAAAGATTAATATTTATAGAATTTTCCAGAAATCCAATTCAACAAAATCTCATAAAACAATCCTTTGATCATCTATCATTCCTTGCTTTGATGTTGTTGTTGTTGTTGCTATCTCTCTTTCTTCTCTTGCTGTCTCTTATGGTAGTTGAAATGTTTAGGATAGTACTTTGGAGGTTTAGAAGGAGCCTTTGGATTGTTCCTTCCATACTCTTTGTCATAAATTCTTCTCTTGGTTAAGGATTTCTCATAAAGTTCCCACTTATGAGAGCTGTAATGATCATTCCTGCTTTCATTGTAGTCCATAACAAGTTTGAGAGTATCAAGGATTAAAGATTTAGAAGTTGGGCTCCAAATTTCTGCAAATTCTTGAGTTCTTCTCTTTTCTGCCTTGATTAGGAATGGTCCTGCTGGCAGAGGCACCATCACCATATTTTCTTTTCTTAGGAATTTGTACTTAAGGATGTACTTGAGGAGGCACATCTGTTTGTTCAGATTCCCAAACTTGAGCATAAGTTTCTGGAGGTGGTGTATCTGAGCCTTTAGGTCTTGGAGAGAGAGTTGGCTGCTGGACTGGAGGATGCTGAGCAATTGGATTCAGATGGTGAGGAATAATATTAGGATCAACTTGGAAATCAGGAAAGATTTGATTGTGCATCCAAACAGTTGTATCATAGGTGTGAAACTTGACACCATCTATTTGATTTTGAACATCATCATAAATTTCAGTCAACTTTGCTTTCCAAAGAGTTTCCATGTTGTTATCTGATTTTTCCAAGTATTCTTTCGCTAGCTTCTCCCCCTTTCTGACTTCTATGGATAGGGTGGCAATATCATCTTCTTTGAAAGTGCCCACTTCTTCACATATCTTGAAGGTATGCTCTTGAGCTTTCTTTTCCAGTTGGATCTTATTGTTTGCTAAGGTTACTGACTGATCCATCACCTGACCAATACTGGTTATGGTGTAGTCTAGAGTTTTCCCACCTATTTGGAAGAGGTGTTTAAGCTCATCAGTATTATGCTGTATTTCTACAAATCCTCTGTTCATCTCTTTTTCTAGAGCAATTACTTTTTCAGTTACAACTTTTAGAGATTCATCAAAATAAGCTCTTTGTTGTGCTAGCATCAATTCTATCTTACTCAAAATATTATCAGTAGTAGGTGTTTCAACTTGAGAAGGTGGTGGAGGAGGAGCAACTATAGGAGCTGACCAGGGGGATTTCTTCAAAGAGAACTGAGCTTTGAGCTATGGTAGTATGAATCAAAATATCTCCTTCCTCACCAAGAATTGTAGGAAGTGAGAAATCCAGGATCTTTAGGGGAGCCTCAGCTGGTTCAAGAGAGGCTTCTCTTTCCTCAGAAATTAGAACTGTTTCTTCTTCTTGTATATTTGCAGCAGGGGACTGATGAAGAAGGGATTCTTGTTCAAAATGGTGGTCAGATGGAGATGGTTCTGGAGGAGGAGATTTTTCTATATGGATAGGGAAGGGAGACTCTTTTGAAGTGAGTTCATCAATCATTCTATTGATGTCATCCTCTGTAGAAAGAACTTGTTCTTGGACTTGAGCATCAATACATAGATTTTCAGCAGGGGTGCCAGCTGGTAGAGCATCATCTAGAGGAGGAGTAGAATGTCTTTCCTCTAGGGTTGAAGGAGCAGGCTCCCCCTCAACAACTGCACTAGATGTGCCATCTACTTGAGGTAGGGGGAAGATGGGGTCATGTCCTCATCCTCTGGGTGATCATGAGCTAATGTAGCTTGAGCAGGGTTCTTCAGCTTGAGTTCCCATCTTTGAATAGAAGATATGGAAACTTTCTTCATATGGTGTAGGGTAGTACCTTTGGATAGATCAAAAACCTCTGGCTTGAATTCATGAAGTAGTAGAGATATAATCCTGACATAATTTGGGCCTTTTATGCTTTCCTTGATTTTGTCAAAAATCATCATCCCAAATTGAAATTTCTTCCTGCATATGATTGCTGTCATCATGTCAAAAAAATCTGCAGTGATGAAGCTGATAGAAATAGTCTTGCACAGAAGTACTTTCCCAAGTATGTCCACTAGAAGTTTGCTTTCTGGATTCAGATCAGGTCGATGAATGGTGTTTACACCAAAAAAAATTCCACAGAAACCGCATGCCCTATCATAGTCCTCGTCTATTAGGTCATCTTCTTCGTCAATGACTAGTAGTCGAAGAAGTTTTGAAATGACTGGAGTAGATAGTTTGATCTTAATCCCACGAACTCTAGTCTTAAGGAGCTTTCCATTTCTCTTAACCTAGCGTTCTGGAAAAATTCTTCAACCTCTGGAAATAGAACTTTGCATGGGTGCTATAAGATGAATGATAGTCCGACAGTTTCTAAAAGCAGTAGAAGATTGTTGAAATCATCGAATAGCTTTGCAATTCATGTAGAAACTAGTGTGCTTCCAATCCCAATCTTAGATGGAGGAGCCATAGCTTGAGAGATGAACGAAAAGTTTCTGCTTTGAGAGAAAGGGCTGAATCGGCGGAAAGATGGCACCGACGATAGGAAGACGAAGAGTTTTCTTCTTTTCTCTCGATAAAGGGTTTAGAGATCGAGTGATTTGGAATTTCCGGACTTTTCTATTTATATAAGTCTTAATGTATGAAGATTAAGAAAATAATAAAAGTAACATAACTGAAAATAAGGCGGTATAAAGTACGGGTGCAAAAATCAAAAAGTTGAACTTGAAGACAAAAATCTGCTTCAGACTTCTCGAGTGGAAAGGCATTACTCGAGTGCAAAGAATGTAGTTCTCGAGTAGTAACTTGCTTTCTTGAGTAGTAGACTAGAAGTTCTCGAGAGGCAGATTATTACTCGAGAAGTAGTTCTCGGGAGACATACTTGTTTCTTGAGTGGTACTCGAGTAGTCAATATAGTACTCGAGAAATGAAGTCCAAACTTAGAGATTTTTGAATTTTTGAAGTGTTGCCTGATCCTTAAGCTTTGTTGTGAGACCTCCTTCTTCATTCTTCTTTGTTGAGCATGTCAAGTTCTGTTTTGAAGAACGAGAACTTGGCCTCGTCCAGCGGCTTCGTGAAGATGTGTACAACCTGCTTGTCAGTTGGAACATACTGGAGGTTGATGTCTCCATGCTCCATATGCTCCCTAATGAAGTGATACCTCAGCTCTATGTGATTTGTCCTGTTGTGAGAGACTGAGTTGTTTTCAATTGTAATTGCACTGGATGAGTCACAAAATATTGGAATGTTCTTGAACTTCATGTTGTGATCTTCAAACTGGTTCTTTATCCATAGCAGTTGTGCACAGCAACTGACTGCAGAGATATACTCTGACTCGACTGTTGAAATTGCAACACAATTATGTTTTTTGCTGCTCCTGGAGATGAGCCTTATTCCTAGGAATTGACAAGTCCCGGAAGTTCTCTTCCTGTCATCTTTTCTACCTGCAAAATCTGCATCTGAAAAATCAATTAGTTCATTATCATTACTTCTTGGGTACCATAAGCCAAGATTTGGTGTACCTTTAAGGTATCTCAAAATCCGCTTTGCAACAGCATAGTGAGATTCCTTAGAGTTCACTTGAAATCTAGCACACACACATATTGAAAATATTATGTCCGGTCTACTAGCAGTAAGATAGAGTAAGGATCCAATTATGCTTCTGTACTTGGTTTCATCAAAAGGTTTCCCTTTCTCATCCTTTTTTAGAGACATAGCTGAACCCATTTGAGTCCTCATAGAGGTTGCGTTCTCCATTCTAAATTTCTTAATCAACTCCTTGGTGAACTTCGTCTGAGAGATGAAAATTCCATCTTCAGATTGTTTCACCTGAAGTCCTAAGAAATACTTCAGCTCTCCCATACTGCTCATTTCAAACTTCCCTTGCATAAGTTTAGAAATTTTTTTGCAAAGGTTGTCGTCAGTAGAGCCAAATATGATGTCATCGATATAGATTTGCACTAGCAAAATCTTGCCTTTTATTTCCCTAAGAAATAATATCTTATCTATCTTTCCTCTTGTGAACTTGTTCTCAAGAAGAAAGCTAGACAACATCTCATACCAAGCTCGAGGAGCTTGTTTCAAACCATACAAGCTTTAAATAAAAGGTAAACATGATCAGGATGGTTAGAATTAATGAAAACTGCAAGTTGTTCCACATACACTTCTTCCTTTATGTCACCATTAAGGAAGGCCGACTTCACATCCATCTAATAAACAGTGAAGCCCTTAAGTGCAGCATATGCTAGGAACAACCTGATTGCCTCCAACCTTGACACTGGAGCATACATCTGATCGAATTCGATTCCTTCTTCTTATCGTTATCCCTTGGAGATGAGTCTGGCCTTGTTCTTTATGATTGTTCCATCTTCGTCCATCTTGTTTCTGTAGACTCACTTAGTTCTGATAACGTTCTTACCTTTGGGTCTTGGAACAAGCTTCCAGACTTGGCAACGCTTGAATTGATTCAATTCTTCTTCCATTGCCATCATCAAAGATGCGTCTTAGTTTGCTTCCTTAAACTTCTTTGGTTCATCCTGCGAGAGGAAACTTAAATATAAATTTTCATTAGTTGTACCTCTACGAGTTCTGACACCGTCCTAGGGATCTCCGATGATTTGATCAATTCGGTGATCCTTCAAGTGTCTGAGCTCTAAGGTTCTTGTATTTGGAGCTTCTTCTATCACAGGAGTGACTTCATCAACTTGAATGATATCTTCATCATGGTCATCAACCTCTCTAATTGGGGTTGGAGTGTGATCTTGATGAACTTTTGATCTTTTTCTTCAGTCGGCTCATCCAAGTTTAATTCCTTTATTCTTGAACCTGCATCTTCAATAAACACACTAGAAGAACTGCCTTGCAGCAAGCTCGTCTCATCAAAAACAACATTGATAGATTCTTCTATAACTAGTGTTTTCTTAATAAAGATCCTATATGTCTTACTATAGCTACTATAATCGACGAAAATACCTTCAAAGCTCTTTTCACTAAATTTAGTGGTGTGATACTTACCATTGTTAAGGACAAAGCATTTACTACCAAAGATTCTAAAATATGAAATAGTCAGTTTCCTGCCCTTTAGTACATCATAAGGTGTCTTATTATGGTTCTTATTTATGAGTGCTCGATTTTGTACGTGGCATGCAGTGTTGACGACTTCAGCCCAAAAATATTCTGGTAGTGAGGCATCACTTAACATGGTTCTGCAAGCCTCTATGAGTGTTCTATTCCTTCTCTCAGTAACTCCGTTCTATTGTGGAGTACGAGGAGAGGAAAACTCATGAAAGATACCTAGGCTTTCACAAAATTCTATCATGGTCCCAGACTTGAACTCTATTCCATTGTAACTTCTAATTTTGACAACGAAAAAGTTGTATTCATTCTTGATCTGCCTGACAAAATTAGTAAAGATATCAAAAGTATCTGACTTGTGTTTTAGAAAGAACACCCATGCAAAGCAAGAGTAATCATCAACAATAACTAATATATAATCCTTACCTCCCAAACTTCTAATTTGCAGTTGACCGAACAAGTCCATATAAAGTAAGTGTAAACACCAATTAGAATATTTGCCAATAACGCTTTTAAAAGTAGCCCTTGTTTGCTTGCCTTTTATATATGCATGACAAGGTCTATCTTTAAGGCACTTGACATTTTGGCATCATGTACTAAATTAAGAGAAAATAATTTATTAATAGTTTTGAAATTTATATGTGCTAATCTCTTGTGTCATTGGTCACCAAGAGACACACTATCTTTTGCCAAAATGCACATTGGCATAGAAGAGTCTATGCAAATAAAATTTAAGCAAAATATATTCCTGCTACGAGTGCCTGATAAAATCATTTCTAAATTATCAACCGATTTTATCAAACACTTGTCTGCATGAAATTCTACGATGTATCATTTATCGCAGAGCTGGCTTATGCTTATAAGATTGTGTTCCAATCCTTTAACATAAGCCACATCGGAAAGGATACACTACCATTAGTTATTATACCGTAGCCTTTAGTAATCCCTCTGTCAGAACCTCCAAAGATGACCTTTGACCCTTTCATGACAAGAGAATAATTTTGGAGAAGGCTTCTAGTCCCGGTCATATGCCGAGAGCATCCACTATCCCAATACCAGATGGAATTTTTGGTGGCCTTTGGACATTCCTACAAAAGTAGAATCAAGTTGCCTTAGGTACCCAAACTTGTTTGGGCCCTTGGTCTCTAGTTAGCATACTCCCCCTACATATGTTAACATTGTGAGTGGTCTTTCTCATATTATTAACTTGAGGAGTTTCATAATATCTGGGATTAAACCAGCAATCTATGGCAAAGTGACCGATTTTTCCACAACACCAACAGTCAAATCTATTGTATCTTTGCCTAAGGTTCTCCTGCTTGGCCTTTTGAGAGTGTGGTCTAGCAGGGGCAGTAGACTTGGAGGTAGAAGCTTCGTGGTGATGGCACTCACATGACTTCTTCTCCATAATAGGCTTTTCCACAATGGGTTTGGCTTTTGGAGAATTCTTGATGTTGTGACCATGATTATAAGGTTCGTAGATCTGAAGAGTGATCTCCTCATAAGGTGCCTTGAAGACACTCTCGCCAAAGTATCGGGGATGAGTCCATCCTTGGTACCGAGACTTGGGCTCTACATGAGTAGGCCTAGCTAAGTGACCGTAGGACGAGTCAAGATCAAACTCGTTCGTTGGAAAGATAACCTTTTTGAAAGGAGTTTGTTCTTTAGGAGCTTTCCCCTTCTCCTTGGCTAGAGCCTTCTTGGCAACCTTATTTCTTCTCTAGGCTTTATTTCTCCTAGAAGATTTACTAGGAGAAACCACATGGCTTAAGCCAGCACCTTTACTCTAAGTAGAAAATTCAGCCACTAGTGGAAGGACTGTCTTAGGCTTGGAGAAACTTTCAACAAGTTTCTTTTCAGCCGCAAGTTATTCTTCCAACTTTTGGATGTTCTCCTCCTTCAGGTTTAAGTGCTTGAGATCTTTATTATATTCTTCCATCGCATTATGGAAGTCCTTTCTGAGTGAGTCCATCATCTTGACTTCCTCCCTCATACTGCTCTCCTCAGCCTTAAGAGATTTGATCTCCTTAGCTTGAGATCTTGCGACTCTATGATATTTGTTGTAGGCTTTGATCAACTATTTGTTCTGAATCATGAGTTCAGATTCATCATCAGAAGAACAGTCCTCATGATCATGGTCAGAAACATCTGATTCAGAGAGAGGGGTATGAGAATTTACCTTCCCAGTGAACCGGGGTTCTTCTTCTTCATCTGTATGTTCCATGAGACCAAAGTTGGCTTCCTCCTCATCACTAGACTCAGATGAGTCTGTGTTATTGAGGGTCTTGCCCTTCTTGGCTACCAGGCTTCTTTCAGTCTTCTTCTTATTACAAGAAGTTTTATTTTCCTCTCTTCTTCATCCCTCCTTCTACTTGCGAGGACAGTCAACTATACGTATCTTGGCTTATTGCAATAATAACACACAATGTCAGAAGAAATGTGTTTGTTCTTTTTAGAGTGATACCTATCTTAGCTACTTGAGCCTTTCTTATAACGATCACCATCATGACGTGATCTTCTCGACGAGGCATCTTTGTCTCTCCATTGTTTCTTCTTGTTCAAGAAGTTCTTGAATTGCCTTGAAAGAAGAGAAAACTCTCCTTCAGATAGCTCTAAGCCCGAGGTACTTGACTCTGAAGCTTCTTCTTCACTTTCTTCCTGTGCGGGGGCAGGAGATGCAGCTTTAGACTTCCTTGAGATGTCTATCTTTAGAGCGACAAACTTCTCCTTGGATGAAGACCGACTCTTCTCTTCTTCAGCTTTTCTTGAGTTGATTTGCAATTCATATGACATAAGCTTTCCGAAGAGATTTTGCGATTCAGTCTCTGCTAGCTTGCCAAACTCTCGGATAACACATACTTTGTTATCCCATTCCTTAGTCAGGGATCTCAAGAACTTATCATTCAGTTCTCCATTGGTGAAGACCCGACCATAGACTCTTAGGCCGTTGACAATCTTGAAGAAACTTTCAAAGGTACCTGCAATAGTGTCCTCGGGACCTTGTCGGAATACTTCATATTTCTGGTTTAGGAGGGATCTCTTGTCATCCCTAACCTCTTCAGTACCTTCCATCAAGACGATAAGGGACTGCCACATTTCCTTGGCCGATTGGCAGTGAATCAGGTTCTGTAACATAGAATCATCGATTACACTTGCGATGATATTCTTGGATTTCTTGTCTAAGGAGACAAGTGCAATCTCATCTTTATCAAGATCCATGAGCTTCTTTGGAACTTGCTTAGTTGGATCAATGGTGGAGGCTATCATTGGAACATGAGGACCTTCTTCCACAATCATAAAGATCCTTGGATCTACAGCTTCCATGAAGAAATTTATTCTCTCTTTCCACACAACAAAATTATTATTTGTGCATAATGGAAGCTTAGCAAAATCCTTGGCTCTATCCATGCTTGAATCCTCTAAAGACAACTTGGAGGAGATTTGTTCAAGGTGTAAACCTTTTTGATGAACAACCTCCCTTTGATACCAATTGATGTTTTTAGTTGTCTACCTAAATCACCTAGAGGGGGGGGGGTGAATAGGTGAGGTCTGTGTCTTTTTGTGGAATAAAAATTGAACAAATGAAGTGCATAAAATAAGCAAACAAATCACAGAGAACACTAGATCTATAGTGGTTCCCCAATCTTGGGTACGTCCACTCTCCACCTCACCGATCTAGTAACATGCTAGACTCAGCTACTTCACTATTACCTCTGATTGAAAACCAATCCTACAACTCAGAGCAATGCCCCTACAACTTGATCATCAAAAACGGATCTACACTCGGAAGAAAAACTTCCTACAATACTCCGAGACAAAATCTCGTACAAGATTAAAGATGTTGTAAACAAAAAATATACAAACAAAATTATCTCAGATCTGAATCTTCAGCCTTTCTTCCTTCTTGAACTTTGAAGCTTTATTAGAAATTGATCGAAGAAGACAAGCCGAAATCTCTAGATCTGAAGACTTTGGATCAGCACGATCAAGAGATGGATCTGTAGAAATAAAAACGTCTTGATCTGTTGATCGCTACTTGCTCTGAATCACTGGAATCGGAGAATAAGTGGCAGCGAGATCGTCGATGAAGAGCGACAGCTTTTCTAGATTTAGAATGTTTAAACGATTCAGAATACTGATTTTCTCGGGTTCTCCTTCCTAAGGTTAGTCGATTTGATTAGACCTTTTATAGGACAAGCCTAACAGTCATAATCATAAAGACTATACGTGGACCAATAATCATTGCGATTAAGTTTGAAATCTTGTCCGTCAAACTTAACGAAAAATTTCGGGAAAAAAATCTTCATTACTCGAGTGGATAATATACTACTCAAGTAATTACTTTAGCTTCTCGAGAAAAGAGTATAAGCTTCTCGAGAACAACACTTAGAGAAAAACTTGGAAATTTTCTGGCTACTCGAGTAAAATAAACTGACTTCTCGAGAACTAGTTATACTTCTCGAGAACAAGTGCTTCACTACTCAAGAACAAGTTATACTTCTCGAGTACTAGACTTATGTTACTTGAGACAAAGTCTTGTACTACTTGAGTAATGTCCTAAGCTTCTCGAGTATTAGACTTAGAAAAATTCTGAGCTAGACTTTTCAGATAACTCGAGAATAAGGAAAGTGATACTCGAGTACTCCATAGCTTCTCGAGAACTAACATTAAGTCTTCTCGAGAACTACTTCAGTTACTCGAGTACTAGACTTAGCTTACTAGAGAACTGGCTACAATTCTACTCGAGTACTTAGGTTACTTCTTGAGAAAAACACTTAGAAAATTTTTTTGCTTTCTGAAAATTTTCTTTCTTCAAGGAATTCAGCAACTGGTCTTTCTCCTATAACTTTAGTGCTTTGAAAATGAAGTGTGTCCCAATAGAGAGGCTACACATGAGTCAACACCATGGATCACACAATGAGGGATTACATTGTATGGTCCTGTGTTTGGTGACTCATTGTAGACTGACATTGGTCTACACTTGACATTTATATCCTACAAACACATAACTCAAACAGGGAATCAAATACAACTTAATTCATCTTAGTTTAAGGGTTACTTCATACAAATCTAGGTTATTATGGATACTGTAACATCCCGACTTTTATTTGGCCACTAGAGCCCTAGTGGGCCCAATAAAAGTGACCCGAGCCTCTACCCGTGACCCGGTATGAGGCAACCCTAGGCAGGGTATCGAGCTAGAGAACTCCGAATTGAGTTCTATCAGTTCATGTGGCCTCGTATAGTCAATACGAGCGCATCGGAACTCGTTCAGTTGGACCCCGAGGTCATATAGTGGATTTGGCCATTCCCCGCAGAACGTCGCAAAAATGAGATTTTTAGTTATTGACATAGAGAACTCCGATTTGTGTTCTGTCAATTCCTATGACTTCGTATAGTTGATACGAACACATCGGAAATCATTGCGTCGCGATTCGAAGCCTAACGATAATTATGAGCGTTTTGACCATTTTAGCGCGCTACGACGCTCAAATTTTGGACTTTCGCCAAACGGACTCTGATTCAACCCCAGTCAGTGGCGTTGGACTCGTGTGATCAATACGAAGTCAACGGAAGTCATCCCTATCAATTTTGACGATAATTTGTCAACTCGCGTTCAAATCGAGGCTAGTTGTGCACCGAAAAGCGTGCGCACACCAATTATGACACGACACCCGAACCTTGACCCGACCTCGATGACTTGGACCCACATTGACTTTGACCAGCAAGGGGGACCCACCCTAGGGTTGACTTGGTCAAACCCTCCTAAAAATCCACTTTTTGGATTTTTCTCCAAATGAGGGGCCCACCTCCTCTCCAAAGGAGGATGACTCATGCCCCCCTCACTCCCCTTGGGCCCCCCAACCAACAATGAAGCCTAGGATAAGTGGAGGCCCACCCCACCCCTCTTCTCCTCTTTTTCCCCTCTCTTCCCAAAAGGCCCAAGCCCATTTAAGGACCTCATTCATTTTCCCCACATGGGGGAAAATGAGAGACCTCCAGCTATCCAAGGACAGCTGGAGGGTGGGATTAATCCCTCCCTAAGGAGAGATTAGTCCCACACCACCCAAAGGGAGGGAGCTCCCCCTCCCCCTCCCTATAAAAGCTACCCCACCCACTCTCCTTCCCTCACAGCTCTAAAGAGCATCCCCTCCCCCTTCTCCCCCCTCTGCCGGAGCTCTGGTGGCCAGAAAAAGCCAAGCCGAGGAGCTCCTCCCCCTCCACCACCACCTTGAGCCATGTCCGACCAAGCCGGCCCCTCCCGAGCCTGCCAAACACAGGTGGAAGCCTTCTCCCTCCTCCTTCTTCATTTTGAACGTTTTGCATGGCGCCCTCGGCGGCCAGAGCGCCGCCGCCGTTCTCCCCTTCCCTCCCGTTTAAAATAATAATAAAAAAAGCTCCGGCGATGGCCGGCGGCGGCGGGCTGCCGGACCACCGCCGGAGGGAGCGCCCACCACCGGCGGGTTGGCCGGTGGTGGAGCCATGGCCGGCCGGTGGCCGGCCGGCGGCGTAGAAGCCCCGTAAGGGCGGCAGGATTGGTTCTAGCAAGGAAAAAACGATGGTGAACAGTAACCTCATTTTATAATTTATATTATTATAATATTATAATATTATAATAAGGGCTTTGATTTTTCATAGGCTAAAATAGGGCTCTCATGGAAAAGTTTTGAACATGAAAATATTTCCTCATGATGAGGGCAGTCTCCACAAAAATTTTGAGAATTTTTGGAGTTGATTAGGTATTTTTAAAATCCCAAACAAAATTTGTTTGGCCAAATTAAAGGCCCAAAATAATTTGGAAAATTACAAAAAAATTACTATGCTCATTTTAGGCTCTCTTAAGAGTTGTATCAAAATTTGAGGTCATGAGGATAAGTGTTGGTATTTTTCCCAAATTATGGAAGCCTAGGATCGCGCCCGGTAAATATTACGCTCATTTTCTGTGAAAATGAAAATTGGAGCGCGACTATCCTCTCTAATTTAATTAATAAGTGTAAAGTTATCGTATCGACGAGAGTGGCTGAGGCAAGTGACCAAGCTCCGTGTGTTCCGAGGCTTTGTGAAACCGTCGAGCGCCTCGACTCTCGGGTGATTTAGACACGCTCGGAAGGTGAGAGTACGAGAAGCGGGTTGCGAATTATTCTCGATAAATAATGATAGTGTAACTCCTTATAAGCCACTAATCCGATTAAGTCATGATTAATAAGGCGCAATCAAATCATAATCGGATCTTAATAATGAGTGTAATCCAATGAAGCCTTATTAAGAACTGAAATAGAACTGAATGTGCCTCTTGAGAACGGAGATGAGACTGAAGCCTCCTGGATGGAGTGATTGGACTACTAACCATTTTCTTTATGATTATTCCAGTCTTGCACTGGTCCTGTTCCCTTTATTCTTTTCAATTCAAGTACTTTTAATTCAGTTCTACTCCAGTCTCGTACTGGTCAAGTACTTTTAATTCAGTTCTACTCCAGTCTCGTACTGGTCAAGTACTTTTAATTCAGTTCTACTCCAGTCTCGTACTGGTCAAGTACTTTTAATTCAGTTCTACTCCAGTCTCGTACTGGTCAAGTACTTTTAATTCAGTTCTACTCCAGTCTCGTACTGGTCAAGTACTTTTAATTCAGTTCTACTCCAGTCTTGTGCTGGTCAAGTAATTTTAATTCAGTTCTACTCCAGTCTCGTACTGGTCAAGTACTTTTAATTCAGTGCTACTCCAATTTCGTACTGGTCACGTTTCTTTCCAGCACTTTAAATAAGCAGCATAAACACCGCATTTGTCTTCATTGCAATTTACTATTATAATCACGGGTCCTGCTCCGACGAGCAGTCGTTATTAAGGTTGAGCCTTAGTTGGGGATAACCGGAGTTGAGGTATTCCTCCAGGTCTAGCCCCGAATAATGCGCTCCCACGCTCCTTGACGAAAGTAGAGCTAAGCGCCGCCGCCCGAAGTTTAAGCCTAGTAATAGTAGGGCAGGCCGACGTAGACCCGGTGTGTATTATGTTTGTCGTTGATTGATTGTTTGTAAATTGCTTGCGGTGGAATAGTGGCGGTTCAGTCCCTTCCGTAGACCGTTCATACCGATGCGGGAAGGTTGACGACTCAAGGCGACAGGGAGATGGGTACCACGGGTGACCGGCCGTTTTATTCCCCGTCGGGTTTTCCTCCGCTGGTCGGCCAAAATGATTTGTTGGATGTCGCTCACATCCAAGAGTACACCAGGTTGTACGTTAGGGCCTGGGGTTGTGCGGTACGATCACCCCCAGAAGTGGCAGGACTGGACACTATCACCGACGGCCACATTGGTGAGGCCCGCAGGGCTCGCTACCCTGCTGGAACAGAAGCGGTCCAAACTATGCCGACATAGGGTTTGTGTGCGCGGCTGTGAATGCCTGCGGTATGTGCGCGGCTGTAAATGCCTGCGATAGAATTCAAGATATGAAAACATGTTGTGTTGTTGAGCTAGTAGAGCATTGTTATAACTGTTTTATATTATTGCTGCTTTTTCTGTTTATACTACACTCTTTTATATTTGCTCCTAGCTGTTCATATATGGAATATTGTGCTAACCCTCTCGTGCTTTGGCTATTTACTTCTGTTGGGTGGGTGCGTGCTCGTCCCCAGGATGTGGATCCGGGGAGGAGATTTATTTCCACTTAGCTCTGTGACTAACGGTTATTTGATTAACCATTCACAGGAGGTGGAGCACCGTAGTGACCCGCTGCCGCAGGAGATTATGCCATCAGCTAGGTCTACTCGAGCAGATGCACCCCCGCCGTCCCCAAAGTTTAGAGACGTGAGTTCCGCCGAGCAACGTAGAGAGAGAGTATATGAGGATTATATGTAGCACATGTATAGCTCACAGGCTTATATAAGTACTTAGGCTTCGGCCCTAGAACCGCTGTAATTTTGATATGTGATATATAAATCTGCAATGGTTTCCTGTTAATGCTTTCGCTATATTCTGATGGGTTGTGAATGTTATGATTTGAGCCAAGCAAGGCGTCCATCTAGTGCTTGGATAAGGTGGATCGTTTCCCCTATGAACACTGGGTGGGCGTCTTGGGCCAGTAGTACCCCCTTCGGCCCGACCCGGGAAAAAAGGGGGGGGGGGTACTACAGATACAATACCCAACAAAATTATTTTTACTGCACCGAGAATTCATAATGTTTATAAATTTATTAAGAGTTTAACTTTATTAGAAGGAAAGCTTTCTTCTTTATGTACGCTGTAAGACCCCCCTTTTTTCTGTTAAAATCTCGGGGTCTTATGCCCAGAACCGCCGCTTTGCGGTGAAACCTCCGCGCCCGGGAAGGTCGTCACTACGAAACGCTGATTCTGCCGGCCTTATTGATCACAAAAGTAGCTGTAGCATAGTAAGAAAATGCAGTCCACACCCAGATCACATATAATAAAAATCTCCACGAAGGGAGTGTCCACAGAATAGTAAAGAGAGTACAGAAATAAAAGGCTTAAGCCCGGTACATCAATGTCCTCACACAGATCTCTCATGCGGAAGCAAAATAATCTACTACTAGAAGTCAGAACTCACGATCCCAGCTGGCTATACTCCTGAGCTAGACTGCCCTGTCTCCAATCGCACCGGTCTCCTGGGCTGCTCCTCCATGCTGGGCTCCACGATCCCCTAAAATGATGTGGTTCGAAAACCATTAGTCTATAAGACTAAGCCCTATCGTCCCCCGCCCCTTCCCCCATGCTCATAAAGCACCGAGCGTGGAGGAAGAAAGGGAAGGACGTGAAAGTGGAGAGTAAAAACAATAGGTGACAGGTGGATCTAGCTAACAATTTTATAAACAGGTTGTAATAGGTAAAGTAAGAAAGGAATTTAACCTTCGCTTATGTGAGTACACATAAGCCAAGGGATCTTCTACAAGGCTCCCATCATATAAAGTGTCCCATACTACTTTATACGTCGGGGTGTCGGTATCACAAGCAGTATATATATATTGAATTAACCTTAATTTATAAACTTGTCCACACACGCTTATAGACCAAGGGATCGTTTAGCAAGTCCTAATGTATAAGCGTCCCATTAAACTTATACATTAGGTGTCATAGGTTATTATGAATGATTATGATATGCATCTATATGGTGGGTTCATGTTATGTTCAAGAAGTGTAACTCACCCACCCGACTTTGTGTACACAAACCTTTAGTTCCCCCTTTCGGAGCCATTACCTCCCAGGATACCTCTGTAGTGGCAGACGGAAGCAGTGGGTTGGGCCTCGCCCACCTCAAAACCAGTAATAGCACTACCGGTCTGACCTATCGTACACCTCAACTCTTGGTGCACTAAGCGGACTACCCATACTCTTTGCCAACAAGACCACCGGACTTAAGTTTGGCGAAGTGTAAAACCACACTTGTCGAGTCATCGTATTGGCGTCGATGCAACGACCCTCCAACACCGAAGACCCACCACCTTAGGTATTTCTTATGCACATGCAACCTTGATGTATCAACCTCCGAGCCAACGCTCCCCGGACAAACCCGTCCGTAATAGCCAATAACCGAGCCAAAACTCCCCGGACTAACCCGTCCGGCTTAAATTCCAAACCTCATCCCTTTGAACGCCGCGGGATGACGCCCCTTTGAACACCTCGGGAAGACTTAACCATTTCCCTCCAACTCGTCACGAGTGAGAACAGGTATAGTTTACCTAGCCTATTAGACTACTCTTGTCTACTGGTTGTTACACTTAGTATTTTAGGGTTAATCCCAGGACTGCCCAGGGTATGCCCAATGAAGGGGTCTCGGGGGCACTAGGAACCAAGATGGAATTAAAAATCCAAGGTTCCCTTTCATAAGGATAATTAGTTTTAGTTGATGTCTACCCATGACCCTCGACCAACTCTCATTATTACTCTTGGGCGATCCTAATGACTTAAGTTATTATCGGGAGGGCGACGGTCTTCCGCCGGCCTCCACCCCAGTTATTACCCAATGGCTTGCACTTTCACTCTCATCACTAAGATGACACTAACCACCAGGGTTATACTTCCAATCGTATTCTCTAACCCAATTGTCGATCTATCCCCCGGTGGGCCTTATGGTATAACCTACTTTTACTATGCGCAGCCCATGACCTAATACCACCCCGAAATAAAACTTCCAAAATCCTTGGGCCACCAACCCCTAATTATTTATCCTAGGATGGTATGAACTAATAAAATGAGCGTGTTGATTTTCATAATTTTCCTAGGTCAATAAAGCCTCTAATTAAATCATCTAAATTAATTCCCTAGGTCACTTTACACATGAAGTAGTATAATTTAAAATCCACTGACCTAAGAAATTTTCCTTGAGTTGTATATTGGTAAAATATTGCTGTCTACAAGGTTTCATAATTTTTCCTTTGATTATTTATACTTATTCCTTAATTAATACAAAATCCACAATATTATCATTTTCCAAATGAAGTACAAGGAATACATAAGTCAAAATTCCAGGAAAATTACAGAGCATATATGACATTAATTTAAGACTAATAGCAGAGTTTCATTAACCTCTATAGTGTAATGGTCTATCAAATTCCATTCTTAAGTATTTACCAAAATGCCATTATGTTAATTTAAAAATCATCAGTAAATCCAAAAATTCTGAGATAAATACACAAGGCTAATCATACAAATATACATTACTAGAAATAATTCCAAAATTTTTTGATATGTATTTCTATCAATTTATGAATAATTGTAATAAGGGCAAAAGGGTAATTTCAATGCATTCTACTCCAAATATCCTCAAACAGAAAGCTAAATTTTTACCTAAGTCAAATATGACCTCCTTTTTGACTTAACAGACTTTGGAGATTTCTATTTGATCAAAACCTATTTCTCCAATTTATTTTCCAAAAGGGCTATATTTTTAAAAATTCCAATTAATGGGATTTTTGATTCAAAAAAATCCCATAATTAATCTGAGGGGTGAACTTTACCCTAATGAACCACGGGAATCAAATCCATGATTTTTGGATGCCTCAATTAGGCTGAATGTACAATATTTAAATTGTTGCTATTGGCACACCAAGGCTGTACATAAGCCAACGCATGCAAGTGGATTACCCCAACATGCAGTGATCCAAATGTGCTGAAATTTTTATCATGCACCAATGATGTACTCAAGGACCTACCACCAAAATTTGGGGCTATTTGGAGGCATATAACTCCAAATATTTCATTTATTTAGTTTTTGATATTATGACCAAAACTATAGAAAAAGTTGTCCCAAAAATTCCCAATTTTTGGCAGGGGTTAAATATGCCCAAATAAGCTACATATCCAAAATTTCAGTCCATTTGGACTTAGGGTTTGGACAGGGCACTCATTCTATTTTCTGACCTACCCTAGGACCAGTCCTAGGAAAATGGCTCTATAGGGCAGCCTACTTAACCAAAATAAATGTGTAACATGTCAAATTAATGGTAACTTCAAGACCTGATAAATTTTATGTTGAGCATGTTTTATGAAAGGGGCTGTATTTGCCCTAAATTTGACATGCGAAAGTCTGTTTTATAAGGCAGAATTTTGCACTATTCATAAGATTAAATAAATACGGGATTTAATATTAATGCATGGCACTAATCCTAAAGCAATCAGACGGCTGTTATATTTCTTCCCCAACTTGAGCAGGATTCCAGCCCGATAACAAGCTTTTACGGGAGAGGTTTTCCGGCGGCTACCGGCGGCGCAACCACCAGCCATCTTCTCCTCTACCCTCACGGTGGTGGGGGCAAGCATTATCAGTGGCTAGGGCAGCAGGAGACGGCGGCGCCACCCAATCCCGAGAACATGCAGAACGCCATTAATGGCGAAAATGAAAGCTTGGTTCGGGCTCATTCGAGCCCGAACCTTACCCTAATATTCCTAGGATCTATAACATGAGGAGAAAGGTGAGGGATGACCTTCCTGGTGGCCATGCGACGTGAGGAGCGGCGGGGAGCCATTTCCGGTGGCAGTGGCAGCTTTTCTCTCGGGTTCACTACCCAGCACGACTTCTCTCTCTCTCTCTCTCTCTTTCTCTGCTGCTCTCCTTGTTCTGAGGGTGAAGAAAACGAGGGGAGTGAGGGGAGGGAAGAGGAGATGAAGTATAGGGGGGTGATATTTCCTAAGTGAGGGGGTGGCGGGTTTGCCTTGGTTGCATCACCATGCATGCATGGTGGGCTCCACTTCATCCACCTCCTCCTAACTGAATTAAAAGGGTCGGCCAGCCCATATGTGGGCTGATGTCATGAGCCCAAGTGGCTCAATCCACTAAGCACTCTAAATTATCCCCCTTTCTCTCTCCTAATTATTCTTTATTTTAAGTTTCTCTCTCTCTCTCTCTCTCCTAGTAACTAAGTTGTCTAGTCATCTCTCTTGTCTATTGGCAGCCCATATAACTCACATGAACAATAAACATGAGGTTAGCCCAAGTGGGGTTGGGTTTGAGCTTGAGTTAGCCCATTTAGGCTAGGTTTGACCTATCACTAGAATAGAGTTGACCTTGGTCAGAGTGCCTTTTGGATTACCCTCAATAGGTCCTGGGTGACCCATTGACCTCACTTTAGGGTTAGGAGGGAATGGGTGGGGTTTACTTAGCTAAGGGGAAGTCAATTGACCCTATGTAGTTCAATTTGACCCCCTTTAGGGTTAGGGTGGACCTAGGTCAACTTGACCACTTTGACTGCCTCCATTGGGTCCTTATGGCTCTAATGGACCCTCTAATGGGTTAGGGATGTTGTGGTGGGGTTATGGAGTCAAGTTGAAGCCCTAAGGTCAAATCCCATGTTTGGTAGTGAGGCTGTGCTATAGGCAGACCAAGGTGACTTTCACCTTCATGCCTAAGCTCACTTGGTCTTTTTGAGCTTCCTATGGTTTTGTTATGACCTAGTCATGACAAAACCACTCTTAGGGGTCTAGTTGGAAATGGAATGTTACGTACACCGTGTCAAAAAGGAAAATTCACAAAATCATCTTTTAAAAACAAAACTATTGTTTCTACGATTAGACCTTTACAATTAATTGATATGGATTTATATGGTCCAGTTACTCCTTAATGTCTAGACGGTAGAAAATATACATTTCTTTTGATATATGATTATTCACGTTTTTGTTGGATAATCTTTTTAGTTTCCAAATCTGATGCGTATTTTGAATTTACAAAATTATGTATTCATTTTATAAATGAACTTGATTTGAAAATTAAATGCATACGATTGGATTATGGAGGTGAGTTTGAGAATGATAGATTTATTTCTTTTTGTACTGAATTAGGGATTAAGCATGAATTTTATGCTCCTCGTACACTACAATAAAATGGTGTAGTGGAGAAGAAAAATAGAACTCTTCAAAAACTAGCATATACTATGTTATTTGAATATAAATTACCTAGATCTTTTTGGGCTAAAGCTGTTAGTATTGTTTGTTATGTGATAAATCATGTCATGCTGCGTTCATTTTTAAAATTTACACCATATGAGCTATATTATCAAAAGAATCCCAATGTATATTATTTTATAGTTTTTAGATGTAAATGTTTCATTTTAAATACAAAAGACGCTTTAGGTAAATTTGATGAAGAATGTGATGAAAGAATTTTCAGTGGTTATTCTTCAACTAGTAAAGCTTATAGAGTATTTAACAAACAGACAAAAATAGTTGAAGAATCAATTCATGTTAAATTTGATGAGTTTATTCCTTGTGTAGAAGCTAATCCTACATGAAATGATGAAGAACCCCATCCTCCTTTGGAGAAGGATGATGAAGAAATCTTTGGAGAATAAGAAGATAAAGAATAAAAAGAATAATAAGTTGAAGAATACGTGCCTCCAAGAGAGTTTATTTTTTCAAAAGATCATCCATAAAAATTGATAATTGGAGAACCATCAAGAGGGGTAAGTACTCATTCTTCTTTATATGATTTATTTTCAAACCTATGTATTGTTTCCAATTTAGAACCTAAAGATATTTCAACCACTTTAAATAAAGAGTCTTGGTTTTTAGCTATGAATGATGAACTTAATTAATTTGAACATAATAAGGTTTGGAAACTTGTAGATAGACCATCTGATCATCCTATTGTAGAAGTTAAATGGATTTTTAAGAATACATTAGATAGTGAATCTAGGATCGCTAGAAATAAAGCTAGGCTTGTAGAAAAAAGGATATGCTCAGATTGAGAGGGTAGATTTTGATGAAACCATTTGCACCCGTAGCACGTCTTGAAGCAGTTAGAATTTTTATTGCTTTTTATTGTAACCCCTATGTGATTTGCGCTAGGTTCTCTTCTTAGGTTGTGACCCATGTTGTATATAAGGGTTAAATTTTATGTATTTCTAGAGTTTAGGTCATGTCCTTAGAGTCAACAGTACAAAGGACCAACCTTCATCACTGCCAGAGACTCAAGAATTAGAGAAATCAAGATTTAGTAAAAGAGATCTATGTTCATTGATCTCAGGTCGACGATAGTCGTACTCAGCTCAACTAACTCAGAGATAAAAATCTCTGAACTGAGTTCGACGATCGTTGTTCTCAGTTCGACTAATACTTCATCTCTAAGCGCCATAATGGACTCAGCGCCATAATCACTCAGTGCCATAATGGACTCAACGACATAATTCTCTCAAAGCCAAAGCTGATCTCAGGTCAACGAACTCAAAGCACAGAATCATTCAGTTTGTGCAGTGCAGTTGTTCGTAGAGCTCAGGTCGACGAAAGCTGATCAGAGGTCGATGAAAGCTAATCACAGTTTGACGGACTTACAGGTCGACAAAAGCTTATCAGAGGTCGACGAAAGCTGATCTCAGGTCGACGAAAACTGTAAGACATTTTGTTATTTATTCTTTCTCTTTCTGTCTCATCACTTTATATCTATTATAGGCTATTAATTCCCTTGTAAATCAATGCTCTTATATTCTCCAAATAGAGCCATTACTGGCAGCATTGATTACCAATATCCTCCATGGAATTAAATGCTTAAATCTCGGGACAGACATAGAATAGAATAATTTACAGCATTCTTGCCATTTTTCCGTTCCGAAGATTTCGGCAGAACATTTATTACAGAGCTTTTGAAATTCGACCTAGTTGCAGTTGTCTGATATTCATCTCCCTGTTAAGAAAACAACAAGAGAGATATACAAAAAAGAGACAGTAATCTATGATAAACAGAGTTACAGAAAAGAAAACATACAAAAGTGCAGTAAAAACATCTCTCAGACATTTTGGACTGCTCTCAAGAGAAGAAGAAAGAACAACCATCACCATCAAGAGTCTTTCTTCCTCTCCTTCTTTGTTTTCAGGGATCTCAAGTGATAGCAACATTCAAATCAGTCAAGGCCTACTCACCCTTCTACAAAGCTTCCACTCCTGAACCATTCAAGATCTCAGGGGGAGCTTTGTCATCAACAACAACAAATCCACATAGTCTTCTCACTGTGTTTTGAGAAAAGAAGACTTTCATCAAACTCTTTTCCCCACCTCTGTACAGAGTTTTAATTCCCTTCAAAAAATTTCTGGTTCATAAGTCTCCTTCCAAAAGACTTGAGAGTTGGTTTTTGAGCACCTGATCAAAAGCTCATTGGTGGCAGTCACCTGATCAAAACCTGTAGTGGATTCCTACCAAGGGTGGTAGAAGAGTGGATGTACCCAAGTTTGGAGAATCACTATAAAATTCTTGTGTTGTCTGTGTTTGCTGTGATTTTTCTTTGTGCTTGTGCTGTGATACATATGTGTTGTGTAGATTAGATATATATCTCTAGTGTATCTGTTGCACCTGTACACTTGTACACTTATAGTATAGTAACTTATTTTATTAAAGATTCTTTAATTCAACAAATTTAAAAAGGTTTAAAAAACTCTATTCACCTCCCTCTAGAGTTTTCAGAGCTTACCCTAACTTTCAATTGGTATTAGAGGAAGGTTAATCATATCATATAGGCTCACACCTGGATTAACCAAGATCCTCAGGATAAACTCTGAATAAGCTTTAGTAGTCTCTTTGATTATATTTTATTTTCTGATATCATGGCACAAAACAAGGATTATGTCAGCACCAGACCACCAGTTTGTAACTTGCAAAAGTTTCAAATCTGGAAGGCAAAAATCAAGCTATATATGAACTCTATTGATGAGGATATTTTCAATTCTATCTTGACAAGACCACCAGCTTGTAACACCCCAAAACTTGGAAGGGGAATCGACGGCGTCATTTTAGCCAAGTTTGGGTTTTGGAGCAGGTGACACGGGCGTGTCGGGGCGTGACACGGGCGTGTCAGGGCGTGGTCGACCGCGGAGCTTGTGGGCGATGTTTTGAGGGTCGACGTTCGTCGAGCTCAGGAACACGGCCTGGGACACGGGCGTGTCCCTGGCCGTGTCCTTCTCGGGATGTTTGCAGGATTTATTCTGCTAGGCGTGACACGGGTCACGACACGGACGTACCGGGTCTGACACGGGCGTGTCGAAGGCCGTGTCTTTGGCCGTGTCTTTGGCCGTGTCCTTCTTTGACTGGGAAAGTTGGTCGGTGGGGGGCTTGACACGGGTCTCGATACGGGCGTGTCAAAGGCGACACGGGCGTGTCGGAGGTCGTGTCAACGGCCGTGTGCTGGTTTTCGAATCGGTCGAGATGGCGAATGGTTGACATGACCCTGCACACGGCCGTGTGCCAACCCGTGTTCGACCCAGATTTTGTTATTTTGGGTTCCGATCGTGGCCGTTCGTTTCTTTGGTATGAGATCCAACGGTGGGGAGCCTCCCTGGGCGGTTTAAGGCCGGGAATAGGGTTTCAAACCCTTATTTTCCATTTGGCTCTATCTCTCTTGATTCTAGAGAGAAGGGAGAGCAAGGAGGAGGAAGAAGGCCAAGGTCCGGCCACCGGCGAAGCTTCGGAGGTCCGTTTCGCGAGCGGAGTTCAGATCCGCGAAGTTGGGAGCGTTGCGGTGGTTTTCAACCGAGCAAATCTTCTCCATGGCTAGGAAGAGGGGACGAAAGGTAACGACACTTCTCCTCTCGGTTTTTAGGATTTAGGATGCATGAATAGCATCCCCTTCCTTTCGTATTTTGAGCATCGAATCTCTCAAATGAGAGGGATTCGTGTAGCCTAGGTTCAAGAGGAACCTCTGAGTTGAGTATGTTCATCCCGGCATGCTTTGCATTAGAGATCCGCTCCGTTAGCGGATTAGGCATTGTGGGTGAAGCCGTGGTCGCGACCGTTAGTCCGACCCGGTGATGTTGCATAGCGAGCTTCGGGGATTCGGTAGAAATCCGTTGCGGTAATACGCCGTTGTATGTATGCATTTTCCCCCTTATATTTGAGTGAGTACTCGTGGTCGGGACCGGACAAGGTTAGCTCCGCGTTGTGCTGTAGATGGTTTCCTTGGAGCACGGGAAAGACACGGTGCGAATGGTGATTGGGGTGGGGAAACCTTTGTTTGTGCTGTGCAAAGGCGCGGTTATGTCTCCGTGGTCGGCTGGCTATCCCGTGACGCGCAAGTCATGTGGGGAAAGTGTCCCGGCGAGACTAGCCCCTTGTGTGGGACTAACGAGAATGTCGAGCGGAGGGCAAGCCCGGGCAATGTGGCCATGAGCGGGTGGGGTCCAGCAAGGCTTCTTAGAATCGGTCAGTGTGAGACGGAACCCTAACGTGCGAAGTCAGAATGTGCAGGCAAGCCCGGGGTATATGACCCTTGTGCGGGTGTGGCCTTTGTAAGGTTCCGTGTGACGGCGTGTGTGCCGTTAGGGATATGGTGGTTCCCTTGTGTTTGCGGCTTTAAGCCAATGGGGAAACGGAAGTACCCAGTGTTTGATGTTGTGTTAGATACATACGAGCTAGGGTGCCTTGGGTGAAACCCGGGTTGCATTCATGTTGCATAGTAGGCCCCTTTCACTTTGTACAAAACATAGAGAACATGTATGCTGTATGAGACATCCAAGCATGTTTTACCGCTTTATTATATATACTCTTTTGGTATACGAAGTGCTAACTTGCAAGCGGAGTGGTACCCCGGGGTCCGTTAGGGACGGTCGGGAGGAGATGTGTTTGTTACACAGTAGAGGCCAGCCTTTGCTGACCCATGTTACTTCAAATCCTTACAGGGCAAGGATCGCATACAGGAGCTAGCGCGCCGGGCGAAAAGCCCTAAGCCTCATGAAGTGTTGCTGTGCTTGACTATTTTCTTTTCCATGTTTTGCTGTTGTTGTTTGACTATGTCCGGCTTGCATGCCGAGGTAGCCTAGGGGTGCTTGACACTTTTTTTATATTTGGACTTATATTGTGTAAGGCCTTAAGGACATTTGATACTTTTCTGTTAGTGGATAACTTCTGTCTGTTAGTGTTCTGTTTCCGCTGTGTTTGTCTGGAGTTTTGAGATTGGGTAGTTTTATATCATCTTTTAATACTAAAGCTATGGCGTCCGTATGTTGTGGGGCCCCGGCCGGACCCATATTATATGGTCTTTACAGGGGAGGTGTTACAATTTGGTATTAGAGGGAGGTTTGCGTTCCAATGAGAAGTTTTGCAGTCGAAAGTATAAGTCGAGTCGCGTATAAGAAGTTATCCACATAGGAGTATCGCGGGACCATGAGTGTCCTTGTGTTTGAGTCTTGCGATTAGAGACTGATTTGCGTTTTCTTGCTTGTGTTTAGAGTGCAAGCAACGAGGCTGGGACCTCGAGGCCAAGAGAAGAGCTCTCGGTAAGTAGTGCGACTGCGCAAGGTCCGCTAGGGATGGGGGTCACACCGGCCGACTTCTACCGTATGCTTGCAGAAGCGATGGTGGCAGCCCAAGCTGCAGCGACAACACAGGTAGCAGCTCCCATTGCTCAAGTAGCAACTCCTGCTACCCCGGACACGACAGCGACCGTGCCGGTTGAGGAAGCCAGGCGGGCAGAGCCGCAGGCCGAGAGAGTGGTTGTCGGGCATGGGGACCGGCAAATGAAGTACTTTCTGAGTTTCCACCCTCCAACCTTCAAGGGAATCGGCTCGCCCACAGATGCAGAGGATTGATGGGCTAGAATTCAGGAGCTTCTGAGGGAGGCAGAGGCGCCAGATGAGAAAAAGGCAGAGTTCGCAGCCTTTATGTTGGAGGGATATGCCAAGTTATGGTGGGTGAGCCACAGTGACCGGCAGTTTTTAGGATGCACACCGTCCATCAAGGAGTTTGGGAATGCCTTCCTGAAGAAGTACATTCTCGTCTCAACGAGGTTAGCCCTCCAGAGGCAGTTTCTACATCTGGTGCAGCGAGACAAGTCAGTGGATGAGTATGTTCAGGAATTTACTCGCTTGGGTCGTTATGCAGGGACGACCATGGCAGACGATGAAGAGAGGGACAATCTCTTCTATCATGGATTGAGGGAGAATCTAAGACAACCCCTCATATCGATGAAACATGCGGGTTTCAACGAATTGGTGGAGGCGGCCCGAATTTTGGAGAGTGACATGGAGCGATCCCAGCGTTGCAAGGGTTTCACACCCAAACAGGGGGAGGAGAAGAAGCCTGCTCAGTCCCATGGAAATGCGGAAGGGAGCCGATGGAAGAAGAAGCCTTCCCCATACAAGTCGGGCGAGAAAAGTAATTGGACGTCCGGAGGGTCACGCTCTAAGGGACCACAGACGTGTTACAGTTGTGGCAAGCCAGGCCACATAGCAAGATTTTGTACCCAAGGGGGCGCTGAGCAAGAGCCAAGGCAGGAGCAGACCATACGCTCTGGACCCAGTGCAGCAGAGAAGGGGAAGATGGCGGAGTCGAGTGCTTCCCGGTTTCAACCAGTGCAGCCAAGGGCCTACAACCTTGGGCAGCAGGAAGCAATCCGCCAAATCGATGTGGTGACAGGTATGAGAGTTCAACCTGCACCATAGATTTTTTCCTTTCAAGCCTTTTTATGTTTGTTGCATGTGTGTAGGCTTTGTAGTGGTATCTGGGTACCCCGCTAGAGTACTTTTTGATACGGGAGCGTCGCACTCCTTCCTTGCGGAAAGTTTCACCCGGAGGATTGGAGTTGAGTCCTTCGCAACGGACTCAGAGTTAAAAGTGCGCATGACCAATGGGTCGTCTATGACAACCAGGGCTAAAGGGCGGATTTGTTGGAGTCTTGAGGGAGTCGACTTCATATTGGTAGCGGCAATCTTGCCGTTGTCCGAGTTCGATGTGATTTTGGGGATGGATTGGCTAGCGGAGCAGCGTGCCAGTATCGACTGTTTGTCCAAGGTGGTAACCCTGAGGGGCGTGGGGCAAGCGGAAGTCAAGTTTGAGGGCCTGCATGGAGTGGCCTGTTCCCTAGTTTCGACACTTCAACTAGTGCGAGCTGTTAACCAGGGGGTGTAGCTCTAGTAGCGTTGTTGGAGGTTAGCCTTTCCAGGCTGTCTCTTGGAGAAGTGCCCGTGGTGGCAGAGTTTGGAGATGTTTTTCCTGAGGAGCTACCGGGAGCACCTCCTCGGCGGGAGATTGATTTCTCCATCGAGTTAGTGCCCGAGGCTAGACCGGTGTCACGTCCACCCTTTAGGATGGCACCAAAGGAGTTGGCCGAGCTCAAGGTTCAGTTGCAGGAGCTTTTGGAGCAAGGGTATATCAGACCCAGCTCTTCACCGTGGAGTGCGCCGGTGTTATTTGTAAAGAAGAAGGACGGTAGTATGCGTCTGTGCATAGACTACCGAGAGTTGAACAAATTGACTGCCAAGAATAAGTATCTGATTCCTCGGATAGACGATCTCTTCGACCAGTTGGTGGGGTCGGTGGTGTACTCCAAGTTGGACTTGAAGTCTGGATATTATCAGTTGCGGATTCGTGACGAAGACATACCCAAGACCGCGTTTGGTACGAGGTATGGTCATTTTGAGTTCTCGGTGATGCCATTCGGGCTGACGAATGCGCCGTCCGTGTTCATGGACTTGATGAACCGAGTGTTTCGTGAATATTTGGACCGGTTCGTAGTCGTCTTTATCGATGACATATTGGTGTATTCCAAGTCAGAAGCGGAGCACGAGTCGCACTTGCGGACAGTGTTGTAAGTATTGAGAGAGAACCAGCTTTATGCGAAGTTCTCCAAGTGCGAGTTCTGGTTGGAGAAAGTGGCATTTCTAGGCTATGTGATTAGTGGGGATGGGGTGGTGGTATATCCAACGAAAGTAGAAGCCATCAGATAGTGGCCAGTTTTGAGGACTGTGGCGGAAGTCCGAAGTTTTCTTGGACTAGCCGGATACTACCGAAGGTTTGTGGAAAACTTTTTGCGGATAGCTCTACCCCTCACTTCACTAACTCGCAAGGATCAGAAGTTTGTATGGACTCAAGAGTGCAATCAGGCGTTTGAAACCTTTAAGGAAAGGCTAATGAGGGCGCCAATCCTAAGTCTACCAAAGGGGACCGAAGGGTTCCAGATTTTCAGCGACGCATCCGGATGCGGTTTAGGGTGCGTGTTGGTGCAGCATGGTAGTGTGATAGCTTTTGGGTCGAGGCAGCTGAAGCCTCATGAAAGAAATTACCCCGTCCATGATTTGGAGTTGGCGGCGGTAATTTTTGCTTTGAAGTTGTGGAGGCACTACGTTTATGGTGCAAAGGTGGAGATCTTCACGGACCACAAAAGTCTGAAGTATCTCCTAGATCAGAAGGACCTAAATATATGGCAACGTAGGTGGGTCGAGTTCCTTGGGGACTACGAGGTGGCGATTCAGTACACGCCAGGGAAAGCCAATGTGGTGGCAGATGCTTTGAGTAGGAAATACTCGGGGCAAGGAAATTGGATTGAAGCTCACGATGAGCGGTTAAGGCAGGACTGGGAGTCCCTTGGTTTGGAATGTGTGGCAAGAGGCGAGTCTAGCGTGGCTCGACTAAATTGGATTGAGATGCAGAGTGACTTATGCGATCGTATTCGGGAAGCGACCCGTGTAGATGCGGAGTTCCAACCTTTCGTGGAGGAAGCTCTAAAGGGCGAGGGTAGCGCCTGGGAGATGGTTGATGGGATTCTAAGGAAGGGCGGAAGGATTTGTGTACCGCAGTTCGGCAAGCTCCGCGAGGAGTTGATGTTTGAGGCCCACTTCACTAAGTACTCCATTCACCCGGGTAGTACAAAGATGTACTTGGATTTGAAGAAGTCCTATTGGTGGCCTGGGATGAAGCGGGACGTAGCTTTGTGTGTGAGTCCCAAACTTGTGGCTTGGTGAAGGCCGAGTGTCAGAAGCCGGGCGGGTTCTTGAAGCCTCTTCCAATCCCCGAATGGAAATTTGATGACATCTCCATGGATTTTGTGCATGGGTTGCCTAGGTCGCAGCAGGGTAATGATGCCATTTGGGTGATTGTGGACCGCTTGACCAAAGTGGCACATTTCATCCCAAACCGGAAGGAGGACGGTGTGGAAAAGTTGGTGGAGTTGTACGTCCGCAATATTGTACGGCTTCATGGGATTCCGAAGAGTATAGTCAACGACCGGGATGGACGTTTCACGTCTAAGGATTGGCGGTTGGTGCAGAAGAGCTTGGGCACAAAACTCAAGTTCAGTACGGCCTTTCATCCTCAAACCGATGGGCAAACTGAGAGAACGAACCGTACTTTGGAAGATATGCTAAGGATGTGTACTCTCGACTTCGGCAAGAAGTGGGAGGATCACCTCTTCATGGTGGGGTTTGCTTATAACAATAGTTACCAAGCTAGTATCAAGATGGCGCCATACGAAGCTCTGTATGGGAGGCGGTGTCGAACACCGATGTCTTGGACAGAGGCGGGAGACACCAAGATTTTGGGGAAAGAAGTGGTAGCCGACGCTAGTGAGCTAGTGCAGACCATCCAAGAGCGCATGAAGGTAGCTCAAGATCGGCAGTCGAAGTATTTCAATGCTCGCCACAGGCATGTGGAATTCGCTGTGGGCGACTGGGTGTATCTTAAGATCAAGCCGTTCAAAGGCGTTTCGCGAATTCGCCGACTCAAGAAGCTGAGTCCGAGATTTTTGGGACCATTCAAGGTCATCGAGCGAGTGGGAGAGGCAGCGTACCGGTTGGCATTGTCCACAGAGCTAAGTGGATTGCATGACGTTTTTCACGTCTCCGTCCTGAGGAAAGCTTTGTTAGAAGTCAGCGTGGTGTTTGAGCCGACGCCAGTGTCGGTAGAGGAAGACTTGAGGATGCGAGTTCGTCCAATCGGGATAGAAGACTCAGAGGTTTGGCAACTGCGGAACAAGGAGGTCAGACTCGTAAAGGTCCGTTGGGACAACTGTGGTTGCGAGGAGCTCTCATGGGAGCGAGAGCAGGCCATGCTGGAGGAGTACCCCGAGCTTTTCTCCTCAGGTACAATTGAGTTTTGTTTACCTTCCATGTTTAAAATTTTGGGACGAAATTCTTGTAAGGGGGGAGAATTGTAACACCCCAAAACTTGGAAGGGGAATCGACGGCGTCGTTTTAGCCAAGTTTGGGTTTTGGAGCAGGTGACACGGGCGTGTCACGGGCGTGTCAGGGCGTGGTCGACCGCAGAGCTTGTGGGCGACGTTTTGAGGGTCGACTTTCGTCGAGCTCAGGAACACAGCCTGGGACACGGGCGTGTCCCTGGCCGTGTCCTTCTCGGGCTGTTTGCAGGATTTATTCTGCTAGGCGTGATACGGGTCACGACACGGCCGTGCCGGGTCTGATACGGGCGTGTCGAAGGCCGTGTCTTTGGCCGTGTCTTTGGTCGTGTCCTTCTCTGACTGGGAAAGTTGGTCAGTGGGGGGCGTAACACGGGTCTCGACACGGGCGTGTCAAAGGCGACACGGGCGTGTCGGAGGCCGTGTCAACGGCCGTGTGCTAGTTTTCGAATCGGTCGAGACGGCGAATGGTTGACACGGCCCTGCACACGGCCGTGTGCCAACCCGTGTTCGACCCAGATTTTATTATTTTGGGTTCCGATCGTGGCCGTCCGTTTCTTTGGTATGAGATCCAACGGTAGGGAGCCTCCCTGGGCAGTTTAAGGCCGGGAATAGGGTTTCAAACCCTCATTTTCCATTTGGCTTTATCTCTCTTGATTCTAGAGAGAAGGGAGAGAAGGGAGGAGGAAGAAGGCCAAGGTCCGGCCGCCGGCGAAGCTTCGGAGGTCCATTTCGCGAGCGGAGTTCAGATCTGCGAAGGTGGGAGCGTTGCGGTGGTTTTCAACCGAGCAAATCTTCTCCATGGCTAGGAAGATGGGACGGAAGGTAACGACACTTCTCCTCTCGGTTTTTAGGATTTAGGATGCATGAATAGCATCCCCTTCCTTTCGTATTTTGAGCACCGAATCTCTCAAATGAGAGGGATTCATGTAGCCTAGGTTCAAGAGGAACCTTTGGGTTGAGTATGTTCATCCCAGCATGCTTTGCATTTGAGATCCGCTCCGTTAGCGGATTAGGCATTGTGGGTGAAGCCGTGGTCGCGACCGTTAGTCCGACCCGGTGATGTTGCATAGCAAGCTTCGGGGATTCGGTAGAAATCCATTGCGGCAATACGCTGTTGTATGTATGCGTTTCCCCCTTATATTTGAGTGAGTACTCGTGGTCGGGACCGGACAAGGTTAGCTCCGCGTTGTGCGGTAGATGGTTTCCTTGGAGCACAGGAAAGACACGGTGCAAATGGTGATTGGGGTGGGGAAACCTTTGTTTGTGCTGTGCAAAGGCGCGGCTATGTCTCCGTGGTCGGCTGGCTATCCCGTGACGCCCAAGTCATGTGGGGAAAGTGTCCCGGCGAGACTAGCCCCTTGTGTGGGACTGACGAGAATGTCGAGCGGAGGGCAAGCCCGGGCAATGTGGCCATGAGCGGGTGGGGTCCAGCAAGGCTTCTTAGAATCGGTCAGTGTGAGACGGAACCCTGACGTGCGAAGTCAGAATGTGCGGGCAAGCCCGGGGTATATGACCCTTGTGCGGGTGGGGCCTTTGTAAGGTTCCGTGTGACGGCGTGTGTGCCGTTAGGGACATGGTGGTTCCCTTGTGTTTGTGGCTTTAAGCCAATGGGGAAACGGAAGTACTCAGTGTTTGATGTTGTGCTAGATACATACGAGCTAGGGTGCCTTGGGTGAAACCCGGGTTGCATTCATGTTGCATAGTAGGCCCCTTTCACTTTGTACAAAACATAGAGAACATGTATGCTGTATGAGGCATCCAAGCCTGTTTTACCGCTTTATTATATATACTCTTTTGGTATACGAAGTGCTAACTTGCAGGCGGAGTGGTACCCCGGGGTCCGTTAGGGACGGCCGGGAGGAGATGTGTTTGTTACACAGTAGAGGTCAGCCTTTGCTGACCCACGTTACTTCAAATCCTTACAGGGCAAGGATCGCATGCAGGAGCTAGCGCGCCGGGCGAAAAGCCCTAAGCCTCATGAAGTGTTGCTGTGCTTGACTATTTTCTTTTCCTTGTTTTGCTGCTGTTGTTTGACTATGTCCGGCTTGCATGCCGAGGTAGCCTAGGGGTGCTTGGCCCTTTTTTTATATTTGGACTTATATTGTGTAAGGCCTTAAGGCCATTTGATACTTTTCTGTTAGTGGATAACTTCTGTCTGTTAGTGTTCTGTTTCCGCTGTGTTTGTCTGGAATTTTGAGATTGGGTAGTTTTATATTATCTTTTAATACTAAAGCTGTGCCGTCCGTATGTTGTGGGGCCCCGGCCGGACCCATATTATATAGCCTTTACAGGGGAGGTGTTACACAGCTCCAGTGGCCTCTAGCTCAACTTCAGTAAATATCAGTGCAGTGCCTCCTCCAGATCAAGCTGATGTACATAAGAAGGCAAAAATTGCTGATGCTAGCGCTATGAATATACTAGCCCAAACTATGTCAGATGACATATTTCAAAAGGTTGCTGATGCACATCTGCCAAAGCCATTTGGGATTCCCTCAACCAAATGGTAGCACGCTCTGCTAATGAGAGGAAGGACAGAAGATTAAATCTCATCTCCCAATATGAGAACTTCAGGAAAGATGAAGCAGAATCTGTAGAAGCAATGTACAACAGGCTGAGCTCCATCATAAGTGAGCTCAGAACATTGGATAAAGAAATCACTCTGACTGAGGTCAATGACAAGATCCTCATGTGCTTTCCTAGCACATGGGACTCCAGAATCTGGCCCATCAGAGAAGCCAGAAGCATGGCTGAAATATCAACATAATCTCTTCTTAGAAAGCTCAAATCCTATAAGCAACTGATCAAGTCAAGAGAGGCTACAGTCGAACCAAAAGCTTCAACACCTACCAAGAAGGAACAAAGCTTAGCACTCAAAGCTGCAGAAGAATCTCCCAGCTTATCAACCAATGAAGAACTTATGAGTCTCTTTGCTAAGAGATTCTATAAGATGGCAAGGAAGGACTTCAGGAGGAAGCCTTCAAGGAATGAAGATAAACCCAGGTATGATAAGACCCCTTCTAAAGAAGTTGTCTGTTTTGGATGCAGGAAATCTGGACATTTTATCTCAGAATGCCCAGAAGCTCAAAAGAAAGACAAAAGGCAAGAAAAGGAGTCAAGAAGACATCAGCACAACAAGGCCTCCTCCAGCAAATATAAAAATAAGGAGTAGGGCTTTGTGGCTGAAACCTGGAGTGATACTGAAGATGAAACATCCTCCTCCAGCTCCATTGAGGATGATACAGAGGAAAAGAAGGCAAGGGAAGTGTGCCTTATGGCAATAGATGCTGGAAGCAAAAGATCAGATTCTGAAGGATTAAAAGATGAAGAATCCCAATCTGAAGAGGATCAGGTAATTGCATCATATGATTTTCAATCTAAAGAATTTCAATCTGAATTTAAACTATTGTGTTTAGACCTAATAGGATCTAAGAAGGAAATCAAATTTCTCAGGGAAAAACTGTTAGAACAAGAAAAAGTCAATGCTGATAATGAAAAATTAACTGAAGAACTAGACCTAGCTAATCAACAAATAGTGTTTTAAAATCTGAATTAAGTAAGGCTAAGGAACTAGAAGAAACCTTAAATGGTAGAAGTTTACAATTGATAGACATAACTAGTATAGTTAATACAAGATCTATTAATACCAAACTAGGATTAGGAGCCTTATCTAGTGAACCAATCCTCATTCAGAAAAATCAACTATCAAAACCTATTAATTTTATTTCTGAAACTGGTAAGAAGAATACTGAACAGGTAGACAAAGTTAATGAAGTTCTTAAACAATTAGAAATTAAGAAAACAAATCATAAAAAGAAAAACAAACAATATAACTATGTTCAACAAATTTCGTCGAACTCAGAACGACGAAATGGGTATGGTTCGTCGACCTCAGAACGACGAACTCTGAACACAAATAATAATGTAATCTATTCTTCGAACTGGGATCGACAAAACTAGTATGGTTCATCGACCAAAGATTGACGTTTCTGGGGCTCTGAGAATGGATATCTCCATTCTTCGAGCAGAGATCGAAGAACTCAACCCCGATCGTCGATCTCAGGTCGACGAACATACTCAAATTTGTCAGATCCAGTTCATAACCAGAGTAACCTAAAAGCTAAAAAAAACCCTTAATCCCTTTGGTCAGTGGGTCATACCTCCTAGAAGGTGTCATCCCTTAGGTTATAAGGATCAACCTGAATGCTCATTTATTTCAAACTTCAGCTATGTTAAACACAAGGACCCAAGGTAACCTGGGTCAAAAACTGCTAATCCTCTTTTCAGGTAGAAGAGAACCCTGTCACTCAAAACAAATGGTACCTGGACAGTGGTTGCTCTAAACATATGACTGGTTGCAAATAATGCCTAATGACCTATAAAGCTAAGACTGGACCTAAAGTAATCTTTGGGGATTCAGGCTTTTAATTGACAGAAGGCTATGATGACTTCAACTGCGGAGCTATCACATTCAAAAAGGTGACTTATATAAATGGTTTAAATCATAACCTAATATCAGTAAGCCAACTATGTGATACAGGTTATCAAGTAAGCTTTACTAACTCCTCATGCATTATTTCTCTAAACAACACAACTTTTTTAACAGGAATTAGACAAGGCAACATCTACTTAGTAAATTTTGAATCTGCTAACTCTGAAATTTGTCTATTTAATTCTTTTAGCATTCAAACTAGCTTATGACACAAAAGACTAGGTCATGTAAACCTTAAGAATATAGATAGGTTATCTAAGGACAATCTTGTAAGAGGTTTACCTTCTGCTCCCTACAAGAAGGAAGGCCTCTATAGGGCTTGTAAACTAGGCAAGCAAACTAAATCTAGTTTCAAATCCATTAATAATAGTGATTCACCTAGAATTTTGTATTTGCTCCATATGGACCTTTTTGGTCCTATTGCTGTACAAAGTCTAGGAGGAAAGTCTTAAACATTAGTTATTGTAGATGACTTCTCCAGATTCACATGGGTTTTCTTTTTGAGAGCAAAGTTAGATACCTTTCAAGTTCTTACAGATTTTCTCAAGAACATACAGATTGAGTATTCTACTCAAGTTGCATTGATAAGAAGTGATCATGGCACTGAGTTTGAGTCTCTTCTTATGCTAGAGTTCTGTAGGAAAGAAGGTATAAGACACTGCTTCTCAACTCCCAAAACTCCTCAACAAAATGGGGTAGTTGAAAGGAAGAATAGAACACTCATTGAAGCTGTAGGTACATTGCTTGCAGATACTTATATGCCTCTATCCTATTGGGCAGAAGCTATAAGCACAACAAACTATGTCCTGAATAGAAGCCTTATACACAAACTAAAGCTCAAGAATCTCGATGAACTACTCAAATGGAAGAAACCTATAATCACCTATTTTAAAATATTTGGATGTATATGCTATATTCACAATAATGACAAGAAACATCTTAGAAAGTTTGAAGCTAAGGCTACAATGAGAATTTTTCTAGGATACTCCCAAGTCAGCAAGGCATATAGGGTGTTTAATAAATCAACACTAAAAAATTGAAGAATCCATGCATGTGACATTTAATGAATCTAACATGTTTTACAAGGAGAGAGATATCTCTACCAACAGTCATTTGCAGGTACAGAATTTGTGTGAGAGCTTGGGTGATCTAAACCTTACCTCAAAGGTTGAATCACATCCCTCTCCACAAGCTATATCAGAAGCTGAAAGTGAAGAAGAAACTGTGGAAGCAGTCCAACTTCCTTCAATAGTTGATACAATTCCACAAGTGGAATTAAATCAAATAACTGTTGCTGAACCAACTTCTCTTAATGATTTTGTCACACTTAGGGATCACCCTAGATCTCAAGTAATTGGAGACATATCAGCAGGAGTGCAAACAAGGCATCAACTCAACCTTGATGTGATGCTTTCTTGCTTTCTCTCTCAAATTGAGCCTCAATCCATATCTGATGCAGAGCAAGATCCAAACTGGATAATTGCAATGCAAGAGGAACTCAACCAGTTTGAGAGGTGTAAAGTTTGGGACTTAGTTCCAAGGCCTAAGGGCTATCCAGTAATTGGGACTAAGTGGGTATTCAGAAACAAACTTGATTCCCAAGGTGTGATTGTGAGGAACAAGGCAAGGCTTGTTGCTCAAGGATACAAACAAGAGGAAGGGATTGATTATGATCAAACCTTTGCACCTGTTGCAAGGCTTGAAGCCATCAGAATCTTCTTGGCCTATGCTGCTCATAAGAAATTCAAGGTATATTAAATAGATGTCAAAAGTGCCTTTCTCAATGGGGAACTAAAAGAAGAAGTGTATGTGGAACAACCACCAGGTTTTATCTCTCCAACTCACACCTCTTATGTTTTTAAATTACATAAGGCTCTCTATGGCTTAAAGCAAGCTCCAAGAGCTTGGTATGAGACCTTAGCCAGCTTTCTTTTAGAGCATGGTTTTTCAAGAGGCATGGTTGATAGAACCCTTTTTACAAAATTGCATCATGATAAAATTCTATTAGTACAAATATATGTAGACGATATAATATTTGGATCTACTGATCCAAATCTGTGCAAAAGATTTTTTGATCTAATGCACTCAAGGTTTGAGATGAGTAGCATGGGTGAGTTATCATGTTTCCTTGGTCTTCAAGTGAAATAAACCCCTGAAGGAATCTTCATCTCTCAGTCTAAATATGCTAAAGAGCTTTGTTGGGTACATTGGAAAATGTGCACCTGATTTGAAGAAGCCCAACTTAGCTCAATGATATACATCAAGGTGTATTTAATGTTGTTTTGAGTTGACATGTGCAGGTGAAGAAGTATTACAGAATGCAGAAAAATATTCTAAGTCCACATGTCGACACCTGAAGAAATTGTGTCGACACTTCAGAATATTTGTGTCGACACTTCAGAATATCAGTGTCGACACAGAGAAAGATGGTCGACCACATTTATGTCGACACTGGGAAGCAGTGTCGACACATAAAGAAAATCGTCGACCTCAGCACTGGGAAGCAGTGTCGACACAGTGAAAGATAGTCGACACCCAGAGAAAGTTTGTCGACTAGTGAAAGATAGTCGACCAGAGAAAAATAGTCGACTAGTGGAAGATAGTCGACTAGTGAAAGATAGTCGACCAGAGAAAAATAGTCGACTAGTGGAAGATAGTCGACTAGTGAAAGATAGTCGACACTGGGTGGATGTGTCGACACCTTGAGATTGAGTCGACACATATTGGCAAAAGTCGACTATGCTTGTGTCGACACCAGAAGACTGTGTCGACACATTTTGGCAGAATTGAAGATTGATGTGTCGACACCTGAAGGCTGAGTCGACACATACTAAGTTCTGAATCTACAACAACTGTGTCGACACACAGGACTTGTGTCGACACACTGCAGAGTCTAGACCAAGTTATTTTCTGAGAAAGCTGTGTCGATTTAAAGGCAAATTAGTCGACATCATCAAAGACTGTGTCGACACCAAAGTCAATTGTGTCGACATAGATAGACAGATTGGTCTCGACACTTTCTAACTGACTGTCTCGACATTTTGCTGTCCAAGGCTAAGGTACAGGAACTGTTTGAAGACTTGACAGCTGTGGGTTGCCACCATTTAACTGAAGCTGTCAGACCTGTCAGAAATCAGTTGGAAACCGGATCAGCCGGTTACCATGAAGGAAGTCTATAAATAGACTTATTATGAAAAGAAAAAAAAAAAGATAACAGAAGAAGATCTAAGAAGAAGAAACAAGAAGGATTACGATCCTGTTGAAGTTTCAATTCGAGAAAGTGCTAAAGAAGATCTTCATCAGATAATCTAAGAAGAAGTCTGAAGTATCAGAAAAGGTGTTGGACAGAGAGGGATCCAGTCATCTTGAAGAAGAAGAAGGAAGCCATCAGTGGTTTCTCAAGAAGCTGTTTGGAAATCAACTCAGCTAAGTTCAGATTCAAGAAGCTTTGAAGAAAGCTCAGGTTCAGTTGATTTTATCAGCTGATCAAGAAGTGTCTTGTCCTCTTCTCTCTCAACAAAGGCAAGACATTAAAATATCTTTTCTAAATTTCTGTAGGATCTGTTTATACAGATCTGAGTTGTAAGCCTGTGTTATAAAGGCTGAGTGTAGGAGAGGTGATCTCTGAGTGGTAGGGCTATTTGCCTGAGTGTAGGAGAAGGTTATTCTCTGAGTGGTAGGCCTTGATGCAAGGCTGAGGTAGGGCTGTAGAGCCTGAGTTGTAGGAACCTATCCAGGTTCTGAGCTGTAGGATCTGAGGATCTGAGAATAGTGGAAGTTTGGCCGAATCTAGCATATTGCTAGATAGGTGAAGGGGGAAAGTGGATGTACCCAGACCTTGGGGAACCACTATAAAACATTGTGCAATCTGTGATGCTTAGTTGTCTGTGAATGCTGTGCTAGATGTTTTAATTTGTAATTGAATTCTGCCTAGAATTATAAACAAAAAATTAGAACCTATTCACCCCCCCCCCCCCCCCCCCCCCCGCTCTAGGTGTTTAGGTTGTCTTGAAAGTAAAACTATCAAGTGGTATCAGAGGGAGGTTCCTCAGAAAGGACTTAACAGTCTGAGGTAGATTTGTAAGGCAGAATCAAGATTCAAAAAGATGGGTTCTGGTGAGAATCATAAGGAGCTAGGGTCTATGAAATTACCCATATGCAAGAAAGAAATTTTTGGAATTTGGAAAGAAAGAGTCAGATTGTTTATGGAGGCATCTGACCCAAGGATTTACATCCCAGTACAGGAAGGCCCCTTCATACCAATGAAGGTATCAGTTCTTGATGCAAATATCCAAACTCCAAAGAGTTATTCAGAAATGACCAAGGATGAAATCATCTTGGCAACCATGGATAAAAGAGCTCAGAACATTATTGTTAGTGCCATAGATGATTCAACATTTCAGAATCTAATTCACTGCAAGACCTCCAAAGAGATGTGGGACACATTGATTGTCTACATGGAGGGATTTGAAGAAGTAAGGCAGGACAGGAAATCTATGCTCAATCAGGAGTATGAAAGTTTTAGACAAGGAAAATCTGATAGCATAACTGAGTGCTACAAGAAATTATATAGAATTGTGAATGAGCTTATGTCCTATGGAAGTGTCTTCAGTACTTATGAACTGAATGACAAATTCTTAAGATCCTTAACAAAGGATTGGGACACAAAGATCTGTGCCATAAGAGAAGTGGCTAAATTGGCAGAGATCTCTCCTCCCACCTTGTTTGGAAAGTTGCTATCCTATGAAATGCAACTTATGGTGAGGAAGGAGGAGGAAAAGAATTCAAGAGGAGAGCATAGAGAAAAGACTGTGGCATTCAATGCAGAAGCCACTAGAAAGAATAGGAGGAAATCACCATCTCCTCCTAAGGAAGTTGCAGAAGATAGTTCTGAAAATTCAGATAAGGGTTCAGAAAGCTGTGATTCAGATGCAGACTTTGCTGCATTCACAAGGCAATTTCAGAGGTTCTTGAAAAAGAAGCAATGGAAGTCTAGGCCTTCCACATAACAGCAAGTTGATGACAATTATAAGAAGAAAAGGTCATCAAGGAAAGAGAAGAGCAGATTAAAGACCAGCAAAGCCACTACTTCAAAGATTGTCTTCTATTGTTGCAATAGGCCTGGACATGTAGTGGCTGACTGTCCTGATAAGAGAAAGGAGTCTTCAGACAAGAAGAAGACTCATCAGAAAGGCAAGAAGGAGAAATCCTTTGTTGCAAAGAAAGATAAGAGTCTAACAGACCAGTCAACTTCAGAGTCAGAATCTGAAGCTGAAGCATATATTGGACTATATGCTGCATCTGAAGAAGAGGAGTTTCTATAGTTGCTAAACTCCATCAATGAACAAAAGGATCATCAGTGTATGGGGCTGATGGCAGGATCAGAAGAGGACATATGCCAGAATCAATCTGGTCCTAATAAGGTAAAATGTCCTTCTATTACATCTGTTTGTTGTACAAGTGAAGAATCAGCTACATCTGCATCAAGTGATGTAGATGCATCTGAATCTGAAGGAGATGTCTATCAATTGATAGACAAGTATGGGGACTTGTTGCAGGCCCTTAAGAAAAGCAAGAACCTGGTTAAATCTCAGGCTCAAGAAATTGCTGAACTAAGGGTTGCTACAACTGAGTTAGAGAAAGTTATTGATCAAAAATTAAATGAAATTGCCAAGCTGAAGAATATAACTATTATTTAGATGGGCACAATTAATTATACTAATGATCAAGTGAAGAGTCTGGAGGCCAGACTTAGAATTGAAAGGGATTTAGTGGCTAGTTACTCTAAGCCAAAATCTGTCTTACCCTTGATAGATGAATTTGTCACTCAAAAGGGTAAGGCTGGATTAGGATTTAAAGGTAACTCCAGGGCTAGCAGATTCAAGAGGAAAGGCAAAGCTCCTGTTCAGCCACTAAACCTTTCAGTCCCCATAAAGTTTAGTAAGGTGGAAGTGCCTTCTAACAAATATGATCATGAAGATATTCAAGGTCATATTAAGACTAATGTTCTGAAGAACAAGGGTATAAATGCAAGCAGGCATACCCATGGTCATAAACCCAATGGTTTTAGAAATCAGTAGGTGAAGTTGCTGCAGCACCAGCAATGAACAGAAATTCTTCTGACAAGGATGTATCTAGATCTAGATACAATAAGTTTGAATGTTGGTGCTGTGGCAAGAGAGGCCATTTTGCACTAGAATGTTGGTATAACCCAAGTGTTATAAAGAACAATAGTCTACCTATTAGAAGAGGTTATGGTAGCTTTATTAATGCTAACCTGAACCAAGGACCCAAGACTTACTTGGGTTCTAAGGGTAAGTAATTCTGTGTTGCAGGTGAATCCAAGTTACCATGCCCCTATATGGTACTTGGATAGTGGTTGTTCCAGGCACATGACTGGAACAAAGGGGCTGCTGAAGGAATATTCATCTGTCAAAGATGGACCTAAAGTGATCTTTGGTGGATCTGAAAAAGGAGTCATCAAAGGGTTTGGTAACATTTCTTCTAACCTAATTACTATCACTCAAGTGGCTTATGTAAAAGGTTTGAAACATAATCTAATAAGCATAAGCCAGCTAAGTGATTTAGGATATGACATTTCATTTGTTAAAGATGGATGTCATATCAAGAGGTCAAGTGATCAAAAGATCATACTGACTGGGTATAGGAAGAGAAATATATATTGTCTTAATTTTAAATGTGAGAATAAGGCTTCTCCCATCTGTCTTGTAGCTGATGACAATGCTTCTCATTGTGTTAAGTGGCACAAGAGATTGGCTCATTTAAACTACAAGACAATTGGCCAACTCTTTAGCAAAGAGTTAGTGAGGAATGGACCTCAAGTTAAGTGTATAAAGGAAGGGATATGCTCAGCTTATCAAAAGGGCAAGCAGACAAAATCCTCCTTTCAAAGCCTTGAAAACAAGGATTCTGTGAGGTACTTATACCTCTTGCATATGGATCTTTTTGGTCCTATGCCAGTTCACAGTCTAGGTAGGAAAGTCTACACTTTTGTGGTTGTAGATGACTATTCTAGATTTACATGGGTGTTCTTTCTGAGACAAAAATCTGAAACCCCAAGTGTATTACTTAATTTTGTAAAGCAAATTCAGAATGAACTGAATAGTACAGTGGTCAAAATCAGAAGTGACCATGGTACTGAGTTTCAATCTGAAAGCATAACAAACTTGTGTAAAGACTTTGGGATTTTCCAAGAGTTCTCCTCACCTAGAACACCTCAGCAAAATGGAATTGCTGAAAGAAAGAATAGAACATTAATTGAAGCAGGTAGAACTCTATTGAGTGACACCTCTCTCCCAGAATATTTTTGGGCTGAGGCAGTTAACACTACTTGTCATGTAATCAATAGGGCTACTATCACCAAAAGCCACAAAATGACTCCCTATGAGATTGTGAAAGGCAGAAAACCAAATCTATCTTACTTTAGGATCTTTGGTTGCAAGTGTTATATACTTAACAATGGCAAGTCATATTTGACTAAGTTTGCTGCCAAATCCCAGGATGGGATATTTGTTGGATACAACACTAATAGTAAGGCCTATAGAGTCTTCAACTTGACTACTCAAGTTGTTGAAGAATCTGTGCATGTTGTGTTTGATGAAATAAGATTAATCAACTGTGAGTTGTCTTGTAGATCAAATGACTCAATAGGTATAAGCAAAAGTATGGACAAGCTCTCCATTACTGAAGGATCAAAGGAAGATGAGGCATTGGAAAATGAAGGCTTCTGTCCAGGGGGAGAACAAGACACTATAGAAGCTGATGAAAACCAAGAGATTCAGCTAAATGAAGGAGCTGGAGATGTTCAACCAGTAGGGAATCTTCCTCCAGCTACAAGACATTTGAGAGATCATCCAGCTGATCAGATAATAGGTGATCCAAGACAGGGGGTGCAAACTAGAAGCAGAAATCAAAACACAGTTCTACATTCAAGTTTCCTGTCACAATTGGAGCCTAAGAAGTTTGAAGAAGCTATCCAAGACCTGCACTGGATTGATGCTATGCAAGAGGAGCTGAATCAATTCAGAAGGTGCAATGTCTGGGAGCTTGTTCCTAAACCAAGAGGTCACAACATAATTGGCACAAAATGGATCTATAGGAACAAGCTAGATGAAAGTGGAATAATAGTAAAGAATAAAGCAAGATTGGTTGCAAAAGGATATAGGCAGGAAGAAGGGATTGACTTTGATCAAACCTTTGCTCCAGTAGCAAGGCTGGAGGCAATCAGAATATTCCTTGCCTATGCAGCCTATCAAGACTTCAAAGTATACCAGATGGATGTGAAGTCAACATTTCTGAATGGTGATCTTAAAGAAGAAGTATATGTAGAGCAGCCATCAGGTTTTGTAGATCCTCTTAAACCTGATTTTGTTTATAAGCTTAGGAAAGCTCTGTATGGGTTAAAGCAAGCCCCAAGGGCTTGGTATGAAACCCTGTCTACTTTCCTTATTGAGAATAAATTCTCAAGAGGAAAAATTGACAAAACTCTATTCCTTAGGGAATCCAAAGGCAAGATCATCTTAGTTCAGATCTATGTTGATGACATAATCTTTGGATCTACTGAAAACAACCTTTGTAAAAAGTTTGCCAAACTTATGCAAGGGAAGTTTGAGATGAGCAGTATGGGGGAACTGAAATTCTTCTTGGGACTCCAAGTAAGACAGACTGATGATGGCTTGTCCATATCCCAGTCTAAGTTCACCAAAGAATTGATTAAGAAATATGGTATGGAGTCATCCTCTACCATGAGAACTCCTATGGGAACAAGTATGCCTATATGCAAAGATGATACAGGTAAACCTGTTGATGAGACTTTGTATAGAGGAATAGTTGGCTCACTACTATATCTTACTGCTAGTAGACCAGATATTATGTATGCTATATGTGTCTGTGCTAGGTACCAAGCCTGCCCTAAAGAATCTCATTATACTGCAGTCAAAAGGATTTTGAGATATCTTAAGGGCACACCTAATCTAGGTCTTTGGTACCCTAGGAATAGAGATTTTCAACTAACAGGCTATTCAGATGCAGATTTTGCAGGATGTAGAGAGGATAGGAAGAGTACTATAGGTACTTGTCAATTCCTGGGAGGAAGACTAATATCATGGAGTAGTAAGAAGCAGACCAGTGTGGCAATTTCCACAGCTGAGTCTGAGTATGTTGCTGCTGGAAGCTGCTGTGCACAGCTATTATGGATGCAGCATCAGCTTAAGGATTATGGTATTCAAGTAAGTAGAACACCTCTTTTGTGTGATTCTAAGAGTGCAATTTCTATTGCTAATAATCCTGTTTCTCATAGTAGAACTAAGCATATTGAAATAAAATACCATTTTCTTAGAGAACATGTAGAAAAAGAAGACATCTCATTGGAATTTGTGAAAACAGATTATCAAATAGCAGATGTGTTTACTAAGCCCCTGGATGAGACCAAATTCAATAAATTCAAAATTGAATTAGGTATGTTAACCATTGATTAGTGTAATCACAAAATCATCAACAATGAAGTTGAAATGGTAACAAGACATTCAAGTGATATAAAGACACATTGAAGTAGTATCAAGTATTTTGTAGGACTTATAAGTTGTGTTGAACAAATAGAAATTGGCTAAGTAAAATGGTGTCGACACATTCAGTAATAATGTGTCGACTCAGGGTAGTAATGTCGACAAGTCAGAGATGTTGTGTCGACACAGAAAATATGTGTCAACACTTAAGAATCTTATTGTCGACTTATCCAGGAATGTAGTGTCGACTTCACCAGGATAGTGGTGTCGACACTTACAGATTTTGTGTCGACACTTATACTAAGAGTCGACACAGAATTTCTGATGCTCTTCTATATATCTCTGGTGTCGACATAACTGCAAATTGGTGTCGACACATAATAGACGGACTTGATGTCGAGACAATAGAAGCTTGTGTCAACACATTCCATCTATGTCGACACTTATAGTCTGTTTTTGGCGTCTTTTGATCTTCTTTAAACAGAAGGTATAAATAGGTCAAACACTCATTCTGTCGACACGCTTACAAGGTTTTCGAAACCCTGTGTTGACATTCTCTCTCTCTCTCTTTCTCTCATCTTTCAAGCTTTCTCGACTGATCAATGGCGCCAAAGATTGAAGATAATGTGAATGAAGGATATGAGTTGGTGCGCCAGGCCTTTGCTGCTGCTCCTCCAGATGTTCTCGGGGTTATCTCTCTCCTCTCCGACTCAGGATTAGAATTTCTGGTCTCCGAACCATCTAAGATATGGAAGAAGGAAGTGCATGAGTTCTATACTTCTGCATCTATAGTCTCTGAAAGTCATGAGATAAAATCAACAGTTCATGGGTCACCAGTGGAAATTACACCAAGTAAGTTAAGAACAATTCTACACTTACCTATAATCGAGAATGAAGAGGATGTCCCTGCTTCTAAATCAAGGGAGGCTCTTCAATGGTGTGGATTGGATTCCACCATGAAAATTGGAGATGCTTTCAATAGGAAAGGAATGAATCAACAGGGCAAGTTTCTGTCTGAGGTGGTTGGAAAAGTTATTCTGTGCAAGCCAGGTGGACATGATAGGATTTCCGCCTATATGTTCAGCCTAATGACCAGGATTGTGTTTACAATTCCAACGGATTGGTCAACTGTAATCTTTGAAAAGATTAAGGAAGGAATCAAGAAGCCAAATCTGGCTAGAATAATGAGTATATACCTAAGTAAGGAGATTCCTGATGTTATGCAACAACAATCTGGAACAAAAATTAATCACATGAGAAGGATGGACATGAGATTGTTCTCCAGATGGGATAGGGTGCTGACCAAAGAGATGCCTGAAGTGGAAAGGCAGGATTCACCTGAGAAATCCCCAGGTCATGCTACCAGTACTGAGCACCCACAAGAAGAACAAGTAAGACAAGAGGTTGAAGATCAGCCTGCTTCTACACAAGTTCAGGATGCCACAATACCTGCAATTCAAGAAGAAGAGGTAAGAATACCAGCTCAGCAAGTTTATTCACCTACACAGACTGTATCTACTCATGACCAGGTACAGGTGCAGGGGGAGCTGGTGTATTTTCCTACAAAAGACATCTCTAATATTTCTATTTCTGCACAGGTCCAGGGAAACCAAGTGTCCTCACCTGCCCAAGAAATCACCAATATTGAACAAGTACAGGGGGGAGACTGTCTGAGCAAGTGCAAGACGATGCTCAAATTGATATATCTCAAAATTTGAATACTGCAGATGTTCCAGCCCAAAAGGAATATACTCTAGAAGAGTTATTTCCAGATAATGAAATAATTACTGATAGAATGGAAGTGGAGCAAGAAATTGAGGGGGAGCCTGTGTATGTGGAGACTGTACAACATGGCACTGAAGCAGCTGTTCCTCCTCCTCCCAAAGAAAGAGTTCAAATTGATAGTACTTCTGATTCTGAGAATGAAGAAGCCAGGGTGGCTAAGAAGAGAAAACTTCTGGTCTTCCAGAGAAGGAGCAAGAGCTATAAGCAGGCTCTACAGTCTACAGAACATCACACTCCTTCTGACTTTGATTATAACAAGTTTTTGATCGATTTACAAGTGAAATTGGATGAAAATAGAGTGGCTATTGAAAAATATGTTGATGAGAACAACAAGTCCCTGCAATTTGACTTAGCTCAAGATATAAAATCTATTAGGTTTGAGGTCAATATGCATAAAAAGGAGATGACAGATTGCTTCCATAAGGGAGGTAATGCTGTGGTATATTTGGCACAACAACAGCAGTCTATCATCCCTAAGGTGGATGATATTGCTTTAAAGCAAAGCTATGTCTTGGAAAATCAGATAAGGATGAATGAGAATTTAACTGAATCTCATCATGAGATCATTAATGAATTGAAAAAGATTGTTCCAGGCCTGCCTGCAGCTAGAGCAAAAGAAATGGAAGAATTTGATAAGAACTTTCAAGCTGCTATTGATTCTGTTAAAACTGCTATCACTATCTCTCAAAAGGAAATATCTGACAAGCTTCTAAAGTTAAAACCATTTTTTAAAGAGGGTGTGAATTATCTAGATGGCCAAATCAGATTTCAGAAGGAAGATCTAAGAGATCATGTTACTAGAGAAGCCATAAAGGGGGAGAGGATGTTAGTTCACGCAGGCTCAGAGCACACCAAATGGGTGACCAATAGTATTCGAGCCACATTGGGATATCCACCATTGTGTGATGATGCTATGGTGGCTGAGTCAGGAATACAAACAAGTCTACTTGAAGGCAATCAACCTGAGGTTGCCCAAGTCATTTACCCTCCTCCAGATTATGATATGATTGATCAGCAAGTTCAAGGAATGTATAGTCCTCCAAAGGAGGTTACTAATGTTGTTATTGGGAAGGTTGATAAGCCTGAGGCTAATTTGAAAGACCAGCAAGATGCTCTACTATCTAAGAAAAGATTTAGAGAGCAGGCTGAACTTAAGCCAGACTTTGAGCAGTGGAGTCCTACTTCCAGAAATATTATACTCACTGCTTGGAAGGCTGTCAAAGACCAAGTGCATGAAAGAGGCAAGTGGTACAATGAGATGGAATGGCAGAAGTATGAACCAGGCAAGAGGCCATAGTACAGTTTAAAAGAAAAGCCAAGCTGGGTAGGCTGCCTCCAGATGCTCAGGAGCCAAGCAAGTACTTCCCAAAGCCCTTTCATTATTTTGAAAGGCAAAGGCTCAAGGAAGAAGCTAAGAAGAAGGCTGATCTAAAAGGCAAGAAGCCAGCTGAAGATTCTGAAGCTCCTGTGAAGGCTCAAATTCTATCTGGCAAAGGGATTGTCATAAAAGAGCCTGATCAGTCTTAATTTTTAGTTCTTTCAAAGTATTTTGTAATGTTTTGATTAAATCATTAAATGTAAATCTCTGTATTCAAACATTATCAAGTTATAAACAAAATGTTGTTTGGTATCATATAATGTTCATTCTGTGATGGATGGTTTTTATTTTGTTTATATTAAGTATTCCTGTTATGTCATATATCATCAGTTTATACTTTTTATAAATGGTGTATATCATTGGCTATAGGGTTATGACTTCTCCAAATAGGGGGAGATTGTTGGGTACATTGGAAAATGTGCACCTGATTTGAAGAAGCCCAACTTAGCTCAATGATATACATCAAGGTGTATTTAATGTTGTTTTGAGTTGACATGTGCAGGTGAAGAAGTATTACAGAATGCAGAAAAATATTCTAAGTCCACATGTCGACACCTGAAGAAATTGTGTCGACACTTCAGAATATTTGTGTCGACACTTCAGAATATCAGTGTCGACACAGAGAAAGATGGTCGACCACATTTATGTCGATACTGGGAAGCAGTGTCGACACATAAAGAAAATCGTCGACCTCAGCACTGGGAAGCAGTGTCGACACAGTGAAAGATAGTCGACACCCAGAGAAAGTTTGTCGACTAGTGAAAGATAGTCGACCAGAGAAAAATAGTCGACTAGTGGAAGATAGTCGACTAGTGAAAGATAGTCGACCAGAGAAAAATAGTCGACTAGTGGAAGATAGTCGACTAGTGAAAGATAGTCGACACTGGGTGGATGTGTCGACACCTTGAGATTGAGTCGACACATATTGGCAGAAGTCGACTATGCTTGTGTCGACACCAGAAGACTGTGTCGACACATTTTGGCAGAATTGAAGATTGATGTGTCGACACCTGAAGGCTGAGTCGACACATACTGAGTTTTGAATCTACAACAACTGTGTCGACACACAGGACTTGTGTCGACACACTGCAGAGTCTAGACCAAGTTATTTTCTGAGAAAGCTGTGTCGATTTAAAGGCAACTTAGTCGACATCATCAAAGACTGTGTCGACACCAAAGTCAATTGTGTCGACACAGATAGACAGATTGGTCTCGACACTTTCTAACTGACTGTCTCGACATTTTGCTATCCAAGGCTAAGGTACAGGAACTGTTTGAAGACTTGACAGCTGTGGGTTGCCACCGTTTAACTGAAGCTGTTAGACCTATCAGAAATCAGTTGGAAACCGGATCAGCCGGTTACCATGAAGGAAGTCTATAAATAGACTTATTATGAAAAGAAGAAAAAAAAAAGATAACAAAAGAAGATCTAAGAAGAAGAAACAAGAAGGATTACGATCCTGTTGAAGTTTTAATTCGAGAAAGTGCTAAAGAAGATCTTCATCAGATAATCTAAGAAGAAGTCTGAAGTATCAGAAAAGGTGTTGGACAGAGAGGGATCCAGTCATCTTGAAGAAGAAGAAGGAAGCCATTAGTGGTTTCTCAAGAAGCTGTTTGGAAATCAACTCAGCTAAGTTCAGATTCAAGAAGCTTTGAAGAAAGCTCAGGTTCAGTTGATTTCATCAGCTGATCAAGAAGTGTCTTGTCCTCTTCTCTCTCAACAAAGGCAAGACATTAAAATATCTTTTCTAAATTTCTGTAGGATCTGTTTATACAGATCTGAGTTGTAAGCCTGTGTTATAAAGGCTGAGTGTAGGAGAGGTGATCTCTGAGTGGTAGGGCTATTTGCCTGAGTGTAGGAGAAGGTAATTCTCTGAGTGGTAGGCCTTGAGGCAAGGCTGAGGTAGGGCTGTAGAGCCTGAGTTGTAGGAACCTATCCAGGTTCTGAGCTGTAGGATCTGAGGATCTGAGAATAGTGGAAGTTTGGCCGAATCTAGCATATTGCTAGATAGGTGAAGGGGGAAAGTGGATGTACCCAGACCTTGGGGAACCACTATAAAACATTGTGCAATCTGTGATGCTTAGTTGTCTGTGAATGCTGTGCTAGATGTTTTAATTTGTAATTGAATTCTGACTAGAATTATAAACAAGAAATTAGAACCTATTCACCCCCCCCCCTCTAGGTGTTTAGGTTGTCTTGAAAGTAAAACTATCAAGCTTATTAAGAAGTTTGGGATGAATGATGCCTCTATCATGAAAAATCCCATAGCTGCCAATGCTATTATAGATGCTGATGAATTTGGAAGACCAGTTGATCAGACCAAGTATAGGGCCATTGTTGGATCCCTACTGTATCTAACAACAAGCAGACCAGACATTATGTTTGCCACATATCTTTGTGCTAGGTTCCAGGTGAACCCTAAAGAATCTCACCTTATTTTCTTAAAAAGGATTTTAAGATATATAAAAGGTTGTCCAGATCTAGGCCTCTGGTATTAAAAAAAATCAGCATTTGTGTTAACTAGATTTACTGATGCTGATTATGCTAGATGTAGAGTAGACAGGAAAAGCACCTCAGGAACTTGTCAGTTCCTTGGTGACAGACTTGTATCTTGGTTCTGTAAAAAGCAAACATCTGTTTCAACCTCCACTGCTGAAGCTGAGTATATGGCTGTAGGCAGTTGCTATTCACAGATCTTGTGGATACAAAACCAACTACTGGATTATGGTGTCAACTTAAATAATTCAACTACTCTTTGTGATAATACAAGTGTTATCTCAATTGCACAAAATCCAGTATTGCATTCTAGAACCAAGCATATAGACATTAGACATCATTTCATTAGAGATTGTGTTGACAAACATAAGATTAAACTTGAATTTATCTCTACTGATTTGCAAAGAGAACACATATTCACTAAGCCATTGGACTCATCCAAGTATCTGTTCTTTGTAAATCAGCTTGGTATGATAAATGATCAGGACTTAATCTAATGCTCTGTCTGTGATCAAAGAATTGCTTCTGTTGGTCGACCTGAGATCGACGAACTGATAAATGTTCTTGAAGACTTTTCATCGACCATAGATCGACGAAATCTCTTAGTTGAGCGCATTCGTCGACCAGAGATCGACAAATTCTGTCTCTGAAAGTTTTCTACAAACGATAAAAACTTTCCCTCTCTTCGTTCTTAGATCGACGAATTTCTCCTAAATGAAATTTTTCGTCGACTTGAGATCGAAGAATCTTGTGTTTTTTGTCGGATTAAGATTGGCGATTCATATTCCGAAAACCTTTATTAAGGATTTCTTCTTCGACCTCAATCCCGTGCTTTCAGAATTCCCCTCCTGCACTTGATCTTGTGTTTTCTCTTGCAGGTGTGCTCTTTCTCTTCCTCATTCAATCTTAACGTCGCAAATAGCCGCTACTGGATAAACCGACATGAAGTTCGATCATGGTTTCAATAATGATTTTGACTCTTTCCAACAGTCAGATCAAACTTTCATAGATATTATACAGCTATTTGAGGAACAAAATCTGAAGCAGTTCATGACTGAAAGAATCAGGATTCTTATGACGGAAATCAAGGAATGGGTTGGCTCTTCTTCTTCATCAGAGACTGAAATGATTGGGACTGTCAGTGGTAATCAGGTGATTCTTTCTCCCTCCGTTCTCTCTGAGCTTTTCAATATGAAAACTGGAGAAGATGATCTAGAAATGGATGATAATGAATATGAGGATATACTGTCTGTTATGGGTCACTTCGGGGAAAACCCTAACAAACTGTTTAAGAAAAATTTCTCCCCGGCATATAAATTTTTTGCGGATATCGTTGGGAAGGTGCTGTTTGCTAAGCATACAGCACATGACTATATTTCCAGGCAACAGTTCCTGGTTATGGCCACGTTGGTCAGTAAGAAGAATGTGAACTGGCCGCAGATATTCTTTGATCTAATTGGGAAAAAGAATAGCAAAAAGGAGGTTTGCTATGGAAGAATCTTGGGCTTATTTATGAAATCCAAGGCAAATTAACTACTGCTATCTCAGCCAACATGTATTAATGCATCTAAGAAGCTCACATCTGCCCTCTTTGGCAGATGGGAGATGACTATCATAAAGCCATCTAAGGGCAATTCCTCTTCCTCTAAATCTTCTTAAAGTACAAGGGCTGCATCAGCCACTCCTCACCCCTCTGAAGAGATTCCATCCACCCCTCCACCTCCTCCTGATTCTCAAGCTCCATCTCAGCCTCAAGTTCAACAAAACCCAGACTCCACTTCTATTCTAATACATACTCTTACACCACCAGCATCTACAATTCCTTCTTCCCCTACACATATTCCATCCAATCCTCCCTCTCTAAGGCCTGATACATCCATCCCTACTCCTCCCCAATCTCCTTTTCCATCTCATCTTGCTGATATCCCCCTATCCACTCTCTCTTCAATCCCATCTTTCAATTTACTTTCATCTCCTCTGAACACTCATTCTCCTCAACAATCTCCTCAACAAGACCCCTTTCCAGATACTTCCAATCAACCATCTCCTCCAGCAACTATCATCACTACCTCTATCCCTTCTCAACCACCTACTGCCCAAACATCTGCCTCTACATCTTTGCATCCCTCCATCATCCAGCCACTTCTTGAGCTCCTCAAGCCTATCCTCCAAACCATCATTGCAGAGGCTATTTACCCTCTAGCTATCTTCATATCATCTCTCTCTACTCAAATCTCTACCCTCACCTCTACCCTCTCTTTATCTAGGGGCCTGGCTTCAGTCCCTCCTGAAACCAGGTAGGGGGAGATACTTAATGATGAAGCAATAACAACAGAACTAACAGCAGCAGGAACAAATGTTGACAGGGAAACGGATTTTTAAAATTTTCTTGATACTGATATGGAATCAGATGATATAGAGATAACTGATTCAGTAGATGATGTATATAATTAATGTACAGATATTATAGTATCCAATGCTCAAGAGACCAGCTTGCCAGAAGTTCTGCCTAGAAGGGTCTACTTTATTAGATAAAAAATAAATCTACATGATATGCTGAAAATTTTTGGATCTTATATTCACTTTTGCCTCTCCTTTCCCACTAAATCATCAGGAGCAATTATGTGCTACACCTCTCCTACAAGTTCAGAAGTATTAGATACCATAAAGAAAAGTCTGATAGCTCCTCTAGTAGTATTATATGAACAAAGATCTAGCCCTCATGGGCCAACTTATATCATGGATAACAGCCCCATTCCTAATCTGGATGATCTGATAAATCAGGATATGGCTATGGAAGCTGAAGCAGCTGAAGCTGAAGTTATTCCCACTCTAGCTAGTAAAGAGATTTCCCAAGATGTATTAAGTCAGATTGATGCTATGTATGACAATCCTTTGTCTTCTGATGATGTGAGTGATGATTCTGATGATGCTCCAAAGAGGAAGCAAATCTCCAAGAAAAGGAAAGCACCTCCTCCTCCTGCTCCAAAACCCAAGTCTACAAATGATATTCCATACTACATTCTGCAAAACATAACTCCTTATAAAGGTATGCCAGCTTGGATGTGGCTATCCAAGAATGAACAAAAGCGCAGAAAGAAAAGCAGAAGATACTCCCCTCCATCTCAGAAATTCAAAAGGGACCCTCCTCCTCCTCCTTCTCCTCCAACTACAGGAGCCTCAGAAACCTTATCTCAAAGTTCAGAAGCATTCTTCAAGCCTACTCTTACTAAAACATATCAAATGCAAGGAAGACCAACTCAATCTTCTAGAGGTAGTCAGCATCAACATAGACATCAGATGTCCTCTAGAAGTTCTTACAGTGCTCAGCAATCTGCTCCCCAGCCAACATTTTCCCCTCCTCCATCTCCTGGAAAAGCTAATAATCCTGAAGAACCTCCAATTCCAGCTTATGATCCTGAAGCTAGTCCAACTACAAGAATGGCTAGATTCAAGGAATCTGTGGCTCTTTCTCAAATCTGGCAAGCCAGAGAAAAAGGCCAAGATCCTTCTCAGTTCTCTACCATATCAAGCTACAAAAAGAAAGAGTTTGAAAGATATCAAGTAGGGAAACTGTTCAATGGTGATGAATACATGAGTCTACATCCTGAAGCTGTGGTTTCAAGAACCACCTCTCAAAAGACTCTCGGGGATGCTGATATGACCATGACTATGAAGCAAGCTCAAGATCCAAAACGGATAATCAAATTTTCTAAGTATTCTGATTCTCACAAGAACATTTAAATTATTTATTTTTTGTGTTATCTGTGAACAATCTGGGTACATAGCTTTATAAAGGTACTGATAGCTTATTTATTCTATCAGTTATCTCAGTTTTCATGCTATGTCTACTTCACTATGTCTTGTGATCTTTATCTTTTGTTTTGAAGTAACCTCACCCAAATAGGGGGAGATTGTTGGAACCCCTAGGTGATTTGGGCTAGGTTCTCTTCTTAGGTTGTGACCCATGTTGTATAGAAGGGTCAAATTTTATATATTTATAGAGTTTAGGACATGCTCTTAGAGTCAACAGTACAAAGGACCAGCCTCCATCACTGCCAGAGACTCAAGAATTAGAGAAATCAAGATTTAGTAAAAGAGATCTACGTTCGTTGATCTCAGGTCGACGATAGTCGTACTCAGCTCAACTAACTCAGAGATAAAAATATCTGAACTGAGTTCGACGATCTATGTTCTCAGGTCGACTAATACTTCATCTCTCAGCGCCATAATGGACTCAGTGCCATAATGGACTCAGCGCCATAATAACTCAGCGCCATAATGGACTCAGCGACATAATTCACTCAAAGCCAAAGCTGATCTCAGGTCAACAAACTCAAAGCACAGAATCATTCAGTTTATGCAGTGCAGTTGTTCGCAGAGCTAAGGTCGACAAAAGATGATCAGAGGTCGACGAAAGCTATTCACATTTCGACGGACTTACAGGTCGACGAAAGCTGATCAGAGGTCGACGAAAGCTGATCTCAGGTCGACGAAAACTGTAAGACATTTTGTTATTTATTCTTTCTCTTTCTGTCTCATCACTTTATATCTATTATAGGCTATTAATTCCCTTGTAAATCAATGCTCTTTTATTATCTAAATAGAGCCGTTGCTGGCAGCATTGATTACTAATATCCTCCATGGAATTAATGGTTTATATCTCAGGACAGACATAGAATAGAATAATTCACAACATTCTTTCCATTTTTTCCATTCCCAAGATTTCGGCTGAACATTTAATTCAGAGCTTTTGAAATTCGACCTAGTTGCAGTTGTCTGATATTCATCTCCCTGTTAAGAAAACAACAAGAGAGATATACAAAAAAAAGAGACAGCAATCTATGATCAACAAAGTTATAGAAAAGAAAACATACAAAAGTGCAGTAAAAACATCTCTCAGACATTTTGGACTGCTCTCAAGAGAAGAAGAAAGAACAACCATCACCATCAAGAGTCTTTCTTCCTCTTTTTCTTTGTTTTCAGGGATCTCAAGTGACAGCAACATTCAAATCAGTCAAGGCCTACTCACCCTTCTAAAAAGCTTCCACTCTTGAACCATTCAAGATCTTAGGGGGAGCTTTGTCATCAACAACAACAAATCCACATAGTCTTCTCACTGTGTTTTGAGAAAAGAAGACTTTCATCAAACTCTCTTCCCCACCTCTGTACATGGTTTTAATTCCCTTCAAAATTATTCTGGTTCATAAGTCTCCTTCCAAAAGACTTGAGAGTTGGTTTTTGAGCACCTGATCAAAAGCTCATTGGTGGCAGTCACCTGATCAAAACCTGTAGTGGATTCCTGCCAAGGGTGGTAGAAAAGTGGATGTACCCAAGTTTGGAGAACCACTATAAAATTCTTGTGTTGTCTGTGTTTGCTGTGATTTTTCTTTGTGCTTGTGCTGTGATATATATGTGTTGTGTAGATTAGATATATATCTCTAGTTTATCTACTGCACCTGTACACTTGTACACTTATAGTATAGTAACTTATTTTATTAAAGATTCTTTAATTCAGCAAATTTAAAAAGGTTTAAAAAAATCTATTCACCCCCCCCCCCTCTAGAGTTTTCAGAGCTTACCCTAACTTTCACTTTTGCTAGTTTCAAAAGATTTAAATTATTTCAAATGGATATGAAAACTGTTTTTTTAAATGGGTACATTAAAGAAAAAATTTATGTAGAACAAACCCCAGGTTTTGTGAATGAAAAATTACCAGATCATGTTTAAAAATTAGAAAAAGCACTTTATGATTTGAAACATGCACCTCGTGCATGGTATGAAATATTAACTTAATATTTGTTAAAAATGATTATAAAATGGGTAGTGCTGATTGTACACTCTTCATTAAGCATGTTAATGATGATTAGTAGTTTTACAAATTTATGTTGCTATTGTTTTTGGAGCCACTAATGAAAAGTTATGTAATGATGTTGGGAATGTTATGAAAATTGAATTTGAAATGAGTATGGTAGGGAACTTATATATTTTCTAGGTTTTCAAATTACTCAAAAACATGATGAAATTTTTATTTGCCAATAAAAATATTTTCATGATGTTCTTAAAAGATTTGGATTTGAAAACCTTAAGCAAGCTAGTACTCCTATGAGTGTTTCTTTAAAGTTAGGAAAAGATGAAAGTGGTATTTCTATTGATCAAACTTTATATAAATGCATGATATGATCATTATTATATTTAACCGCATCTACACCTGATATTATGTTTGCAGTTTGTTTATGTGCTAGACTTCAGGCTAATCTCTCAAGACGAGGCTCGACTGAGTTGGAGAGTACAAGATATGAACAAGACTTGGATTGGTTCTGCTTTGCCTAAAGAATCTCATTTGAAAGTGGTTAAACGTATTTTTAGATATCTTATTGGTACTTCAAAATTAGGTTTTTGGTATCCTCATTATGATGATTTTATCTTACACATGGTTATTCTGATTCTAATTATGCTGGTTGCTCTTTAGATCGTAAGAGCATAAGTAGCACATGTAACTTTTTAGGCCCTTTTATTATTTCGTGGTCGAGTAGAAAACTTAATTCTGTTGCCCTCTCCACCACTAAGCCGAGTATATTGCACTAAGTAGTTGTTGTGCATAAGCTCTTTTGATAAAACAAACTTTAGAAGATTTTGGGGGTGAAACAACAAACTATAAAATTAAAATGTGATAATAAAAGTGAAATTGATCTAACATACAATCCATTACATCATTCACGATCTAAACATATAGATGTTCGACATCATTTTATTAAAGACCATATTAAAAAGGATAATATTAAAATAAATTTTATAGGAACGGATTCACAACTTGCTGATACTTTCACCAAGCCACTTCCTAATTCACGTTTTTCTACATTAAGACTAGAATTAGGAGTCATAAATATTTCAAACTAAAACTATAAGTGAAACTTAAAAAAATAACTAAAATGATTAACAAAAAGATAAGAATTAACAAGAATTATGATAAACATCGCACACATTATCAAGAGTAATCTAAACCATCACATATAGTCTTAACATAAACTAGCACAAATGATAGTCTTCAAACAACAATCAACACATCAACACAATGTCTCACATTACAGAAAATAAAAAAAATCTAAAAATTCACTATCACTGGGCGACAGCTGCTATCGCCGCGCGATAGCTCCAGAAACCTCAACCTGTAGAAAATCTAATTAGAACTCTCAATACTCGTTGGTGGCTGGTTGTTCCTCACTCGAGCTTTGGTCTCACTGCTACCTTGGTCGTCTTATACGTAGAATAGAGTGACAAGGAGGATCCTCCACTAGACTCTCCCACTCTTTTTCTTCTGTCGGTATCACTTTGAGTTTCAAACCTCGAGCGATGAAATTCATAAATTTCTTCATTCCCTTAAACCTCGTAGTCGTCTGGGTGTGTCACGTCTCCACCAAGTCATATAGACTATCTATTTTTTATCATAGCGATCCACCTCGAGGAAGTGGAGGTACAGTCGATGTAGAAGCTTCACCTTGAGTCAGTCGTGGTACGGCTGAAGTGGATGCTTCACCATATCCTGACGGGAATCTAGTCACCTCTGTATTATAAATTGGAGGAATATAGTCATCTACATATAAGCGTTGATGGATCCATTTATATTTTGAGTATATCACTCGTTGTATCACACTTCTAAATGGAAGAGTATTAATTTTCTTTCTCAATGGATCCTTTATCTTGTGAGTATAACGAATCACAGATAAGGCTAAATCTGCTACATCAAATGGCTCCTTCTCTAAAATATTATACGAAACCAACTTGAGTTTTACAGTGATCTTCCTAATATCTCCTCCCTTCAATAACATAGTGTTCCTAAGTATGTCTTGCACCATGTACGCATAAGTATTGAGAGTTGTTGTGGAGTGGATCATTGTTTTAGCGGCAGTTCCATGAAGAGGTATATTAGCCTGTATCCAATATCTATCCTTGTGATAGTTCTCTACAATATCAAGTACATTCTCACAGTCTATCAATCCAAACTCATTCCTCAATTCTTCATGAGTGATCTCAACTATTCCTCTTTGGAGGTGAGTTCTCACTCCTCCATTCAACCCGGAGTGTGCGGGATCTTCCAAATGATTATAAAATTCCATCACAAATATAGAACAAAACATGTCCGGGATGATCATAGACATTATATCTGCCTTTATTAGGAGATCGTAAATATGTGCTTCTCGAGGTATGTCGAACTCCATGATTATTGAAATCCCTATAGCTGCTTTTTCAATCTCTGGAAAAGATTGGTAGGATGAATGCAGATTGTTGGAAGAACTTTTTCTTGCTCTTGCACTGAAGGCAATTCCTGCAATTATCCAAAAATAAATTAAAAGACGAAATTTTACTACTACCGGGCGACAGTGACTGTCGCCGTGCGATAGCTATTTTGCATCTCCATACCGATTTTTCCATCAAAAATCTCAGATCTATGTTTTTAAGTGTACAAAACATCGAAAACCAACCTTAAAATTCAATATGTGTATATATCTACTAGATCCATGCAAATCTAACCATAACCCTTAAGTTTTTTTCCAAAACCTCCTTCAACTCACTTCAAATCCAGAAATTTTCTTCATAAAAACACTTTTAAATCCCAAAGAACCTTCAAAATAGCAACCAAAATGAAGATCTACAAAAAATTTCAACAAAAACCAATGAAGAATACCTAAGATCTGAAGCTTTCGCTGGCATCACCTCCATTTCTCGTATTAGGGTTACAAGAAATAAGTGAGAAGAATGAAATTCGGACTGAAGTCCACCCTTTTATATAAAAATTGCTATCGCGGCGCGATATCGCTATCGCTCGCGATAGTGACTTGTTGCTTCAAAAATGCAATTTTTCTATCAACTTTTGTTTGTTGTATACTACACATAGTTTGGACATATGATATCAACTCTTGTGTGTTGGTTTGTACATTTTGAAAGTTGTTCAATGTGATTTTCATTTTTTTCAAGTTTCACATAACATTGTGCACGAACTTTCATGCTTTGAATATTTTCACTTTTATAATGGATTTGTGTATAGTAAATGATTCAAATTATTTTCGCATGCCTCTAAGTATGAGTAATATTTTATACATGATAATGACTTCACACTTACACATTTTGGTGCAATACAAGTTTTTAACCATTTTTCATCTACATGAATGTGTTTTTATTTCACATTACAAATTTGATATACATACCACAATATGTTTCTCATTGAATCTTGCACAAATTTTTTTACTTCGCATGGGCATAAAAAATTTATTATGTTGTGTTATACAAGTGGATTCGGAGTTCTGAATGATAATAAAAGAAGAGAAAAAAAAACAAAAATATACTATAAAAAATTTTATTCTTCCAATAATATGCTTAGGATACTCCATCAAGCACTACTCACCATCCTGATTGTACAACCCCATATTCACTGAGTGGGATCCAGAGGCACCGAGGGTCGGGTCTGGACTAGCTTGGGCTAATGTTGGGCCTCAGAATAGAAGAGCTCCTGCCTAGGAGTGGGCGGGAATGCTCACGCTCAAGCACTGGCCGAGACCTGCTTCTGTCTAGAGACGGGCGAGAAGGCTCGCGTCCCGCGGAAGGCGGAACTGTCTCGGTCTGAGGCATTCTTCGACATCTCTTTAGCTTCCGCTGAGTAAGGGCGAGAGAGTTCTCGGCAATCAACAGTTCTCGGCAATCAACAATTCTCGGCATAGGGAGTTATCGCCAGGCGGGGCCCAGGGAGAAATTACCTGGTTGTCCTCGGGTAAATTACCTATATGCCCTCAGGGTCTGCATTCAGTATTTCATGACAGCGGGATTTGGCTATTGGTAGACCAACCAGGGGTAATTTTGTAATTTCAGGACAACAAAGGCTATAAATAGACCCATAGGGGCTCTTTAGAAAGCAAGCTTACATTTTTCCCTAAGATCTTATAGTGCTTTCTGAGGAGCTCCAAGCTCAGCTTTTGGCTTTGGAGGGGAAGCTCTCAGAGATCTTCCGGGTTAGAGGTGGGACCTCCCTGCTGAGGCTTTGGGTCAGCTCTAGGTCCTTTTCAGCCAGTCAGGGGTCGGAGCTTGGGAGAAGTAGGTGTTGGCTACACCCCTATTTTCGAACTCTCGTTGAGGTCATATTTTGGCTTCAACAGTTCTGGTGCGATGAGCGTGGAAGGTAGCCAGTACAATAAAATCTTGAGTCTAGCCCCATGACAGGAGGTGAAGGTGAAGGATCTGGCTCAGGAGGTTCTCTCCCCGGGGAGAATAGGCGATAAGGAAGATGCTTGAAGACTTCAGGCGAGAGGTCCTACAGACTATCAGCCTGGCCTTCTCGGCAAGGAGCGAGTGGGAAACTCCTCAGGTTCCAGTAGAGGCAGTCCCACTCTTGGGCAAGAATTGCCCTAGGCAGCGCCCCGGGAAGGAGGTCCCGACGGAGGTTGGCGAGAGGGACGTTACCGCGCTGGAGCTCTTCCCAGGCAAGCGTCTCAGAAAGGAGGTTCCGGCAGAGATCGACGAGAGGGAGGCGGCTGTGCGAGCTTGGGCATGACCTCGCGGATCGGGCCAGCCAGATGAGGCTGCGAGACGTGCCCTCTTGGCAGGCAGGCGGCGAGAGCCCCTTCAGTGAACTCATCATCTCAGCTCCGGTACCGGAGGGGTTTTAGGAGCCAGACATGTCCTACTACTCCGGGAAGGATGACCCTGTGCAGGATGTACAATGGTTCGAAGACGTGGTCTCGATAAGGCAGATGACGGATGCTTTTAAGTGCCTGCTATTTGCCATCACGTTGAAGGAGAAGGCCTGGGACTGGTTCCACTAGTTGCCAGCAAGTTCGATTTACAGCTTTTAGGATCTGTGTTGAGGGTTCCTATTGAGGTTCTCAACATCAAAGAAGCGGAAGAAGGAGGCAGAATGCCTGTTTGCGGTGAGGCAGAAGCATGATGAGACGCTGGGTCATTCCGTTGACTGGTTTCAGGAAGAGATCCTCTTAGTCCAGGAGGTCCCAGGGTACGCGCTTATGCTCGCCTTCACCCTGGGGATGAGACTAGGATTCTTTAGCATGGAGTTGAAAAGAGTGACCCCCTCTCCTTTGAGGAGCTCATGGAGAGGGCGGCGAAGGAGATAGACTTCGAAAGGGCCAATCCGGCTTTCGCTAGGAAGCTGGCCCGGTTGGCGGAGGATGATGTGAAGGAACCAACAATAAGAAGGTAGAGGGAGCAGAGGGAGACGAGGGAGTAGATGGAGCCGAGAAGAACCCTGAGGGCAGGGGCAGCATTATGGATAGGGGGTCCGGGAGCCAAGGAGGTTTGATCAACCAGCGTGGAGGCAGGGGCCAAGGGTTCACCTCCCACAACCGTAAGAGGCCATAGAGGTCGACAAAGGAAGAGGAGCGAGAAGAGGAGTTCGAGGAGCCGAGAGAATGGGGGGAGGAGAAGGAAGAAGGGGAAGGGCGGTGTTGCTCTTCTGTAACTTCCATCAGGAGGAAGGTCACGCAACGACCACCTGTCCATAGTTCTTGGAGATGAGAGAAGCTAGGGGCTGGGGAGGCAGGATCCGTCGATAAGGATCGTGGAGGTGTAGCAGGGAGAGGGAGAAGACAGTGTGAGTACCGAGCAGACGTAGGGACCCGAGGAGGGATCAGAGTGATCCACAGAGGAGTTGGGATTGAGGGAACTCGAAAGGGGAGCCTTTAAACCATGTTCCGAAGGGGGGGGGGTCACCTCAACCTCCTTGGCTCCCCCTCCAGAAGAAAATATCACCTTTTCATCAGCAGACATGTCAGACTATGAGGATCTATTCTGTGACGCCCTGGTGATCCAGACGGTAGTGGAGAACTTCACGGTCTCCAGAATACTAGTGGACAACGGGAGCTCTGTGAATTTAATCTTCAAAAAGGCCTTCGATGAGATAAAGGTCGAGGGTAAGAGGGTCTTGGATTCAGATGGACCGCTGTTCGAGTTTTCTGGAGAGAGGAAGGAGGTAGAAGGAGGGGTAGGCTTGCATTTGAAGTTTGGGGGCGTGTCACGGAACTGTAGGTTCGTGATAGTGGATGCCCCAAGCAGTTACAATGCCATCTTCGGGCGCCCCCTCATCAGCGCCTTTCACTGCGTACCCTCCTTATTCCATCAATGCCTCAAGCTAAACAATGGAGGGGTGTAGGTTAGGATTAAGGGGGACCCGAAGGTGGCAAGACACTGTTACGTGACGGCAGTCAACACCGTGTCTTGGATGATAGATGCGGAAGAGCTGGGGAGGGAGATGGCAAAGCAGGAGGAGGTTGTCGGAGTGGAGGAGGTGAGCCGGAAAGAAAAAAAGGGCAGAAGGAGTTGAGAAGGAGGCCCGGAGGGGCGTGGAGGTCAAGCAGCAGTAGCGGGAGAGCCTGGAGGAGGCGATGGAGGTAAAGGAGGAGCGAGGAGCAGGAGTTGAGAGGGAGTCCCAAAGGGGCATGGAGGTCGAGCAGCAACATCAAGAGAGTCTGGAAGAGGTGATGGAGGTTGATGAAGCAAGAGGGGAGGAAGAGTTTGGGCAGGAGGAAGAGAAGAGGGATGGCTGGGAGTAGTCGTGGCTGGAGTCGGCTGAGGAAGTGGTGGAGATGGAGGTCTTCACCAGTGCAGGACAGGTGTAGAGGGTACGGGTCAGCGGGGGATTAAGTCCCGAGGACCAAGAGCGAGTGCGGGCCTGCATCCAGAGCAATGTCGACATCTTTTCTTGGAGCGCGGAGGACATGCCGTGCATTGATGCGGATGTGGCCTGCCATTGCCTTAACATGGACCCCCGGATGCGCCCCATTCGCCAGAAGATAAGGACCATCGCCACTAAGCTGGAGGAGCCCATCCGCGAAGAGGTCAAGAAGCTTCTGGAGGCTAGCTTCATCTCAGAGATCCAGTATCCAGGCTTGATCTCCAATGTGGTAATGGTGAAAAAAGGGGGAGGAAAGTGGCGAATGTGTATTGACTTTTCCTTATTGAATAAATCGTGCCCTAAGGATTGCTACCCCCTGCCTAGAATCATCGCGTTGGTTAATTCAGTCGTTAGTTTTTCTATTATGAGTTTCTTAGAAACTTTTTCAGGTTATCACTAGATCCAAATGCACCCTCCTAATGTCAAGGATGTCTCCTTCATCACGAGGGAGGGGTGCTTCAGCTATAAGATGATGCTCTTTGGGATGAAGAATGCAGGAGCTATATATCAACGCATGATGGATCGAGTCTTCCAAGGTCAAAGGAGGAGGAACCTGGAGGTCTACGTAGATGACCTGATTGTCAAGAGCAAGAGTATAGACTCACATCTATAGGACCTGGAGGAGACATTCACTACCCTGCGGAGGTTCAAGATGAGGCTGAACCCCTCGAAGTGTGTCTTCAGGGCGAGTCGCGGGAAGTTCCTGAGGCATCTTCTGACCCAAGCAGGGGTAGAGCCCAACCCTGATAAGGTGAAGGCCATCCTGGAGTTGGAGTCACCGCACAATGCCAAGGAGGTCCAACGCTTGACGGGTAAGCTAGCCGGGCTAAGCAGATTCCTCTCCAAGTCAAGGGAGAAGTTCTCTTCGTTCTTCAAGGTACTGTGGGGGAATCAGAGGTTTGAGTGGACCGCCGAATACGAAGAGGCTTTTCAAGCGCTGAAGAGGCAGCTCTCCTAAGCTCCGCTACTTCAAAGCCCGAAGGAGGGGGAAGATCTAGCCTTATACCTTGGAGTAGGAGTGGAGGCTATGAGCTCTGTTCTGGTAAGGGAAAAGGTAAAGAAGCAACTGCCAATCTACTACGTTAGCAGGACCCTGAAGAAGTCGGAGCTCCACTATCCCATCTTAGAGAAGCTGACATACGCTCTGATTGTTTCAACAACGAAGCTTCGACTGTATTTCCAAGCCCATTCGATCAAAGTGGTGACAGACCATCCCCTTTGTAAGATCTTTGAAGGAGTAGAACACTCGGGCAGGTTGTCAGAGTGGTCTATTGAACTGAGCAAATTTGACATCTCGTTTGTCTCGAAGCTCTCCATCAAGGTGCAAGTGGTGGCTGATTTCTTGGCCGCAGGGGGCATGGAAGATGGTGGTAGACGGGGCCTCGGGAAAGCATTACCTCTGGGGAGGAGTGGTGCTGATAAGCCCTCAGGGGGTCTGATAGTTTTACTTTCAAGACAACCTAAACACCTAGAGGGGGGGGGGGTGAATAGGTTCTAATGCTTGTTAACACTTTTTGGCAGAATTCAATTACAGAATTAAAACACACAGCACAGCAGTCACAGAAATTTAACCATCACAGATTGCACACTGTTTTATAGTGGTTCCCCAAGGTCTGGGTACATCCACTTTCCCCCTTCACCTATCTAGCAGTATGCTAGATTCGGCCAAACTTCCTCTTTACTCAGATCCACAGATCCTACAGCTCAGAACCTGGAAAGGTTCCTACAACTCAGGCTCAATAGCCCTACCTCAGCCTTATCACAAAGCCTACAACTCAGAGAAGAACCTTCTCCTACACTCAGGCAAACAGCCCTACCACTCAGAGATCAACTCTCCTACACTCAGCCTTTATAACACAGGCTTACAACTCAGATCTGTATTGACAGATCCTACAGAAATTAGAAAAGAAGTTTTTAATGTCTTGCCTTTGTTGAGAGAGAAAAGAACAAGACAATTCTTGATCAGCTGATGAAATCAACTGAATCTGAGCTTTCTTCAAAGCTTCTTGAATCTGAACTTAGCTGAGTTGATTTCCAAACAGCTTCTTGAGAAACCAATGATGGCTTCCTTCTTCTTCTTCACGTGGCTAGATCCCTCTCTATCCAACACCTTTGATGATACTTCTGAATTCTTGAAAGAACTCTTCTTAGACTGATCCTGAGATCGTCTTCTTAGATCTTCTGATGAAGATCTTCTTTAATGCCTTGCACTTTCTTGAAGAGAGGACTTGTCTCTTAACTGATGTGTTGATTAAGAATTAATTTCCTCTTGTATATTATATGTCTCTTCTTTTGAATCTGTCTATTTATAGATCTTCTTCATGGTAACCGGCTGATCCGGTTTCTAACTGACTCCTGACAAGTCTGGCAGCTTCAGTTAACCTATCATAACCCACAGCTGTCAAGTCTTCAAACAGATCCTGTGCCTTAGTCTTGGACAGCAAAGTGTTGAGACAGACTGTCAGAAAGTGTCGAGACCAACTGTCTATATGTGTCGACACAAGTGACTTTGGTGTCGACATAGCCTTTGATGATGTCGACTAGTTTGCCTTTAAGTTGACACTACTTCTTCAGAACTTCATCTTGAGAATGAGTCGACACAGAGAATTTGTGTCGACTCAACACTTCATCTTTCTTCAGAAAATAACTTGGTCTTGACTTTACAGTGTGTCGACACAAGTCCTGTGTGTTGACACAGTTGTTGTAGATTCAGAACTCAGTATGTGTCGACTCTGCCTTCAGGTGTCGACATAGTTGAGGTCGACTATCTTTCTGTGAGTCGACACTGCTTCCCAGTGTCGACACAAATGTGGTCGACTATCTTTCTGTGAGTCGACACTGCTTCCCAGTGTCGACACAAATGTGGTCGACTATCTTTCTATGAGTCGACACTGCTTCCCAGTGTCGACACAAATGTGGTCGACTAACTTTATGTGAGTCGACACTGCTTCCCAGTGTCGACACAAATATGGTCGACTATCTTTCTTTGTGTCGACACAGCTTCCTTCAAGTGTCGACACAATTATTCTGAAGTGTCGACCCAGTTTCTTTAGATGGCGACACATGGACTTAGAATAATTTCCTATATTCTTTAATACTTCTTCACCTGCACATGTCAACTTAAAACAACATCAAATACACCTTGATGTATATCATTAAGCTAAGTTAGGCTTCTTCAAATCAGGTACACATTTTCCAATGTACCCAACAATCTCCCCCTATTTGGAGAAGTCATAACCCTTTTAGTTAATGATATACACCATTTATAACAAAAATAATATGATGATGTATGACATTACATGAATATTTTATATAAACAAAATATTAACAATTCATCATAGAGTGAACATGAATATATGATTCCAAACAAAATTTTGTTTATAACTTGATAATGCTTGATTACAGATGTTTACATTGAATGATCAAAACATTTACAAAACATTTGAAAGAACTTAAGAGTTGACAAAACAAAAGTTCTCGGAATGCCCCCCACTTCTTACTACTCCATGATATCAGTCTTCCTCCCAAGAATTGACAAGTACCTGTTGTACTCTTTCTATCCTCTCTACAGCCTGCAAAGTCTGCATCTGAATAACCTGTTAGTAGAAAATCTCTATTCCTAGGGTACCAAAGGCCTAGATTAGGTGTGCCCTTAAGATATCTCAGAATCCTTTTGACTGTAGTATAATGAGATTCTTTAGGGCAGGCTTGGTACCTAGCACAGACACATGTAGCATACATAATATCTGGTCTACTAGCAGTGAGATATAGTAGAGAGCCAACTATTTCTCTATATAAAGATTCATCAACAGGTTTACCTGCATCATCTTTGCATATAGGCATACTTGTTCCCATAGGAGTTCTCATAGTGGAGGATGACTCCATACCATACTTCTTAATTAATTCTTTGGTGAACTTAGACTGGGATATGGACAGGCCATCATCAGTCTGTCTTACTTGGAGTCCCAAGAAGAACTTAAGTTCCCCCATACTGCTCATCTCAAACTTCCCTTGCATAAGTTTGGCAAACTTTTTACAAAGGTTGTTTTCAGTAGATCCAAAGATTATGTCATCAACATAGATCTGAACTAAGATAATCTTACCTTTGGATTCCCTAAGGAATAGAGTTTTGTCTATTTTTCCTCTTGAGAATTTATTCTCAATAAGGAAAGTAGACAAGGTTTCATACCAAGCCCTTGGGGCTTGCTTTAACCCATACAAAGCTTTCCTAAGCTTATAGACATAATCTTGTTTAAGAGGATCTACAAAACCTGATGGCTGCTCTACATAGACTTCCTCTTTTAAATCACCATTCAGGAATGCTGATTTCACATCCATCTGGTACACTCTGAAGTCTTGATAGGCTGCATAGGCAAGGAACATTCTGATTGCCTCCAGCCTTGCTACTGGGGCAAAGGTTTGATCAAAGTCAATCCCTTCTTCCTGCCTGTATCCTTTTGCAACCAATCTTGCTTTATTCTTCACTATCATTCCACTCTCATCCAATTTGTTCCTATAAATCCACTTTGTGCCAATTATGTTGTGGCCTCTTGGTTTAGGAATAAGCTCCCAGACATTGCACCTTCTGAATTGATTCAGCTCCTCTTGCATAGCATCAATCCAGTGCTGGTCTTGGATGGCTTCTTCAAACTTCTTAGGCTCCATTTGAGACAGGAAACTTGAATGCAGGTCTGTGCTTTGATTTCTGCTTCTAGTCTGCACTCCCTGTCTTGGATCACCTATAATCTGATCAGCTGGATGATCTCTTAAATGTCTTGTAGCTGGAGGAAGATTCCTTTCTGGTTGAACATCTCCAGCTCCTTCATGCCGAACCTCTTGGTTTTCATCAGCTTCTATTGAGTCTTGTACTCCCCCCTGGACAGTAGCCTTCATTTTCCAATGCTCCATCTTCCTTTGATGCTTCAGCAATGGAGAGCTTATCCATTCTTTTGCTTATACCTGTTGAATCATTTGATCTACAAGACAACTCACAGTTGATTAATCTTGTTTCATCAAACACAACATGTACAGATTCTTCAACAACTTGAGTAGTCAAGTTGTAGATTCTATAGGCCTTACTATTTATGCTATACCCAACAAATATCCCATCTTGGGATTTGGCAGCAAACTTAGTTAGGTATGACTTGCCATTGTTAAGTATATAGCATTTATAACCAAAGATCCTGAAGTAGGATAGATTTGGTTTTCTACCTTTCATAATCTCATAGGGAGTCTTTTTGTGGTTCTTGGTGATAGAAGCCCTATTGATTACATGACATGCAGTGTTAACTGCCTCAGCCCAGAAATATTCTGGGAGAGAGGTGTCACTCAATAGAGTTCTGCCAGCTTCAATTAATGTTCTATTCTTTCTTTCAGCAATGCCATTTTGCTGTGGTGTTCTAGGAGAGGAGAACTCTTGGAAAATCCCAAAGTCTTCACATAATTTTGTCATGCTTTCAGATTGAAACTCAGTACCATGGTCACTTCTGATTTTGACCACTGTACTATTCAGTTCATTCTGAATTTGCTTTACAAAACTAAGTAATACACTTGGGGTTTCTGATTTCTGTCTCAGAAAGAACACCTATGTAAATCTAGAATAGTCATCTACCACCACAAAAGTATAGACTTTCCTACCTAGACTATGAACTGGTATATGACCAAAAAGATCCATATGTAAGAGGTATAGACACCTCACAGAATCCTTGTTTTCATGGCTTTGAAAGGAGGATTTTGTCTGCTTGCCCTTTTGACAAGCTGAGCATATTTCTCCCTTTATACACTTAACTTGAGGATCATTCCTCACTAACTCTTTGCTAAAGAGTTGGCCAATTGTCTTGTAGTTAAGATGAGCCAATCTCTTGTGCCACTTGACACAATGAGAAGCATTATCATCAGCTACAAGACAGATGGAAGAAGCCTTGTTCTCACATACAAAATTAAGACAATAGACATTTCTCTTCCTATACCCAGTCAATATGATCTTTTGATCACTTGACCTTTTGATATGACATCCATCCTTAACAAATGAAATGTCATATCCTAAATCACTCAATTGGCTTATGCTTATTAGATTGTGTTTCAAACCTTTTACATAAGCCACTTGGGTGATAGTAATTAGGTTAGTAGAAATGTTACCAAACCCTTTGATGATTCCTTTTTCAGATCCACCAAAGATCACTTTGGGTCCATCTTTGACAGATGTATACTCCTTCAGCAGCCCCTTTGTTCCAGTCATGTGCCTGGAACAACCACTGTCCAAGTACCATATAGGGGCATGGCCACTTGGACTTTCCTGCAACACAGATTTACTTACCCTTAGAACCCAAGTAAGTCTTGGGTCCTTGGTTCAGGTTAGCATTAACAAAGCTACCATTATCTCTTCTAATAGGTAGACTATTGTTCTTTCTAACACTTGTGTTATGCCAGCAGTCTAATACAAAATGGCCTCTCTTGCCACAGCACCAACATTCAAACTTATTGTATCTAGATCTAGATACACCCTTGATAGAAGAATTTCTATCCATTGCTGGTGCTGCAGCAGCTTCACCCACTGATTTCTTATAACCATTGGGTTTAACATGGATAGGCCTGTTGGCATTTACACTTTTGTTTATCAGAACATTAGTCCTAAAATGACCATGTATATTTTCATGATCATATTGGTTAGAAGGCACTTGCACATTTCTAAACTTAATAGGGACTGAAAGGTTCAGTGGCTTGACAGGAGCTTTGCCTTTCCTCTTGAATTGGGCTGCCCTGGGGTTACCTTTGAATCCTAATACTGCCCTACCCTTTTGAGTCACAAATTCATCTATCAAGGGTAAGACAGACTTTGGCTTAGAGTAACTAGCCACTAACTCCTTTTCTATTCTTAGTCTGGCCTCCAGACTCTTCACTTGATCATTGGTATAATTGATTGTGCCCATCTGAATAATAGTTATATTCTTCAGTTTGGCAATTTCATTTAACTTATGATCAATTACTTTTTCAAACTCAGTTGCAGCTATCTTTAGATCAGCAATTTCTTGAGCCTGAGATTTAACCAGGTTCTTACTTTTCTTAAGGGCCTGCAACAAGTCCCCATACTTATCTATCGATTGATAGACATCTCCTTCAGATTCAGATGCATCTACATCACTTGATGCATATGTAGCTGATTCTGCACTTGTATTACAAACAGATTTTATTGAAGGACATAGTACCTTACTAGGACCAGACTGATTCTGGCACATGTCTTCTTCTAATCCTGCCATCAGTCTCATGCACTGATGATCTTCTTGTTCATAGATGAAGTCTAGCAATTGCATGAACTCCTCTTCTTCAGTAGCAGCATACAGTCCAATATATGCTTCAGCTTCAGATTCTGATTCTGAAGTTGATTGATCTGTTAGGCTCTTTTTCTTCTTTACAACAAAGGATTTTTCCTTCTTGCCCTTTTGATAAGTCTTCTTCTTGTCTGATGACTCCTTTCTCTTATCAGGACAGTCAGCCACTACATGTCCAGGCCTATTGCAACAATAGCAGACAATCTTTGAAGTAGTGGCCTTGCTGGGCTTTGTTCTGCTCTTCTCTTTCCTTGATGACTTTTTCTTCTGATAATAGTCATCAACTTGCTGTGATGAGGAGGGCCTAGACTTCCACTGCTTCTTCTTTAAGAATCTCTGGAATTGCCTTGTAAATGTAGCAAAATCTACATCTGACTCACAGCTTTCTGAACCCTGATTATCTGAATTTTGAGAACTAACTTCTGCAACTTCCTTAGGAGGAGATGATGATATCCTCCTATTCTTTCTAGTGGCTTCTGCCTTGAAGGCCACTGTCTTCTCTCTATGCTCTCCTTTTGAATTCTTTTCCTCTTCCTTCCTCACCATAAGTTGCATTTCATAGGATAACAACTTTCCAAACAAGGTTGGAGGAGAAATCTCTGTCAGTTTAGCCACTTCTCTTATGGCATAGATCTTTGTGTCCTAATCCTTTGTCAAGGATCTTAAGAATTTGTCATTCAGTTCATAGGTACTGAATACTCTTCCATAGGACTTTAACTCATTCACAATTCTATAGAATTTCTTATAGCATTCAGTTATGCTATCATTTTTTCCTTGTCTAAAACTTTCATATTCCTGGTTGAGCATAGACTTCCTATCATGTCTTACTTCTTCAGATCCCTCTATGTAGACAATCAAGGTGTCCCATATTTCTTTGGAGGTGTTGCAGTGAATCAGATTGTGAAATGTAGAATCATCTATGGCACTCACAATAATATTCTGAGCTCTCTTGTCCATGGTTGCCAAAATGATTTCATCCTTGGTCATTTCAGAATAACTCTTTGGAGTTTGAATATTAGCATCAAGAACTGATACCTTCATTGGAATGAAGGGTCCTTCCTGAACTGTGATGTATATCCTTGGGTCAGATGCTTCCATGAACAATCTGACTCTTTCTTTCCAAATTCCAAAGATTTCCTTCCTACAGATGGGTAACTTCATTGACCCTAACTCCTTGTGATTTTCTCCAGAACCCATCTTCTTGAATATTGATCCTGCCTTTCAGATCTACCTCAGACTGTTAAGTCCTTTTTGAGGAACCTCCCTCTGATACCACTTGATAGTTTTACTTTCAAGACAACCTAAACACCTAGAGGGGTGGTGAATAGGTTCTAATGCTTGTTAACACTTTTTGGCAGAATTCAATTACAGAATTAAAACACACAGCACAGCAGTCACAGAAATTTAACCATCACAGATTGCACACTGTTTTATAGTAGTTCCCCAAGGTCTGGGTACATCCACTTTCCCCCTTCACCTATCTAGCAGTATGCTAGATTCGGCCAAACTTCCTCTTTACTCAGATCCACAGATCCTACAGCTCAGAACCTGGAAAGGTTCCTACAACTCAGGCTCAACAGCCCTACCTCAGCCTTATAACAAAGCCTACAACTCAGAGAAGAACCTTCTCCTACACTCAGGCAAACAGCCCTACCACTCAGAGATCAACTCTCCTACACTCAGCCTTTATAACACAGGCTTACAACTCAGATCTGTATTGACAGATCCTACAGAAATTAGAAAAGAAGTTCTTAATGTCTTGCCTTTGTTGAGAGAGAAAAGAACAAGACAATTCTTGATCAGCTGATGAAATCAACTGAATCTGAGCTTTCTTCAAAGCTTCTTGAATCTGAACTTAGCTGAGTTGATTTCCAAACAGCTTCTTGAGAAACCAATGATGGCTTCCTTCTTCTTCTTCACGTGGCTGGATCCCTCTCTATCCAACACCTTTGATGATACTTCTGAATTCTTGAAAGAACTCTTCTTAGACTGATCCTGAGATCGTCTTCTTAGATCTTCTGATGAAGATCTTCTTTAATGCCTTGCACTTTCTTGAAGAGAGGACTTGTCTCTTAACTGATGTGTTGATTAAGAATTAATTTCCTCTTGTATATTATATGTCTCTTCTTTTGAATCTGTCTATTTATAGATCTTCTTCATGGTAACCGGCTGATCCGGTTTCTAACTGACTCCTGACAAGTCTGACAGCTTCAGTTAACCTGTCATAACCCACAACTGTCAAGTCTTCAAACAGATCCTGTGCCTTAGTCTTGGAGAGCAAAGTGTTAAGACAGACTGTCAGAAAGTGTCGAGACCAACTGTCTATATGTGTCGACACAAGTGACTTTGGTGTCGACACAGCCTTTGATGATGTCGACTAGTTTGCCTTTAAGTTGACACTGCTTCTTCAGAACTTCATCTTGAGAATGAGTCGACACAGAGAATTTGTGTCGACTCAACACTTCATCTTTCTTCAGAAAATAACTTGGTCTTGACTTTGCAGTGTGTCGACACAAGTCCTGTGTGTTGACACAGTTGTTGTAGATTCAGAACTCAGTATGTGTCGACTCTGCCTTCAGGTGTCGACATAGTTGAGGTCGACTATCTTTCTGTGAGTCGACACTACTTCCCTGTGTCGACACAAATGTGGTCGACTATCTTTCTGTGAGTCGACACTGCTTCCCAGTGTCGACACAAATGTGGTCGACTATCTTTCTATGAGTCGACACTGCTTCCTAGTGTCAACAAAAATGTGGTCGACTATCTTTCTGTGAGTCGACACTGCTTCCCAGTGTCGACACAAATGTGGTCGACTTTCTTTCTCTGTGTCGACACAGCTTCCTTCAAGTGTCGACACAATTATTCTGAAGTGTCGACCTAGTTTCTTCAGATGGCGACACATAGACTTAGAATAATTTCCTGTATTCTTTAATACTTCTTCACCTGCACATGTCAACTTAAAACAACATCAAATACACCTTGATGTATATCATTAAGCTAAGTTAGGCTTCTTCAAATCAGGTACACATTTTCCAATGTATCCCACAGGGTCACTATAGAAAAAGCGGTGGTCTTGCACTTCCCGGTGACTAATAACCAAGCAGAGTATGAGGCCGTGGTAGCTGGCCTCCGTTTGGCAAAGGAGCTTGAGATCCAGGATGTGGAAGCCTTTACGGACTCGTTGGTGGTAGCATCACAGATCCGGGGAGAGTTTGAATCCCGGGAGCCTACTCTTGCAAAGAACTTATCTAAGGTAAGGGTGCTCATTGGAGGGTTCCGGACGTTCTCGATCCAACACATTCCAAGAGAAGAAAGCGCAGCCGCCAATCAGCTGGCTAAGTTTGGACCTCGGGGGGGGGGGGAGGAACCCTGACCGAGCTATTTCGACCTGCAATCGAGGAAGGAAAATTGATGGAGGTAGACCAGCGACTCTCATGGGTAGACCCCTTGGTGACCTTCCTGACCACGGGTGAGCTTCTGGAAGGGACTAAGGACACCAAAGGATTCAAGCATAAGGCGGTCCATTACCTAATGTTGGAGGGAGATTTGCATCAGAAGATGTTGTCGGGGCTCCTAGCAAGGTGTGTGACCGAGGAAGAGATCCCGAGGAACCTGGAAGAAGTGCATTTCGGAGAGTGCGACAGTCACTCGAGGGGAAGGATGTTGGAAGCAAGGGTATTTATGGCAGACCCTGAGGAAGGATGCGACTGAGTTTGCGAGGAGGTGCCGAAAGTGTCAGCTGTACACTCCCCTCCAGCTCTTACCCGCTCAAAGGCTCTAAAGCATCACAGCACCATGGCTTTTCTCCATCCGGGGGATGGATCTAGTTGGGCCCTTCCCTCCAGCTAGCGGGCAGATGAGGTTTCCCTTAGTCATGATTGACTACTTCTCCAAGTGGCTGGAGGTCAAGGCACTAGCCAAGGTCACCTCCCAGGTCATCCGGAACTTTGTTTGGGGAGAGATCATATGCAGGCATGGGCTACCCTAGGCGATAGTAACGGATAATGGTCCCGAGTTTGCAAGCGAGGAATTCATCAGCTTCTGCACCTAGCTGGGGATAGATCTAAGGTTAGCCTCCGTCCACCACCCTAGGAGCAACGGTCAGGTGGAGGAGGCAAACAAGATCATCGTGAACTTACTTAAGAAGAAGGTGGAGAACCTGAGGGGGAATTAAGTGGAACAGCTCCCCTCAGTTCTATGGGCCTTGCGAACAACCCCGAACACAGCCACCAGCAAGACCCCCTTCAAACTTTCTCATGGGTGTGAGGCGGTCCTGCCAATGGAGTTTGAGGTTCGATCTCCACGGGTCGCAGCCGCGGGAGAAGGAGACGAGGTTTGGAGGTTGGAGAATGAGGGGGATTTGCTCCTCTCATTAGATATGGTGGAAGAGCTACGCGATGTCGCGTCTATAAGGCAAGAGGAAATCAAACCGCAAATGACAAGATACTTTGACAAACACATCAGGATCAAACAGTTCGCAGAAGGAGATCTACTGTTAAAGAAAGTCAATGTCGCGGGACGATCAGCCCCCGTTGGCAAGCTCAATCCAAATTGGAAAGGACCCTACATTGTTGAAAGGGTTCTAAGAACGGGAGGTTACCATTTCATGGATTTGGAGGGAAGGTCCATGAGCCACACCTGGAGCGGTAACGATTTAAAACGTTTCTACCCATGATGGGGGAAGGTGAAACTATGTATTTAAAGTCAAGTTATTACATTGTGTTCACTAACTTGTTATTTCTTTTGTCTTACCTGTTGTGGAATGCGGTTGATAGAAGGGTTGGATGTTTGCACTACCCCGAGCTTGGCTCGGCCCCAGGTAGACCCACTGTGCAGGCTCTCATCTAGCTGGCAGGTCCGAAGGCTGGCCTATAGAGGAGAGGTTTTGTTCTCAGAGATACTTCAGCTTTGATGTTTTCACTACCCCGAGCTTAGCTCGGCCCCAGGTAGACTCGCTGCACAAGCTCTCATCTAGCTGGCAGGTCCGAAGGCTCTCCTGTGGGGGAGAGGTTTATTTCTCGAAGATACTTTAGTTTGGATGTTTGCACTACCCTGAGCTTGGCTCGGCCCCAGGTAGACCCGCTGCACAGGCTCTCATCTAGCTGGCAGGTCTGAAGGCTCGCCTGTAGGGGAGTGGTTTGGTTCTTGGAAATACTTCAGCTTGGATGTTTGTACTACCCCGAGCTTGGCTCGGCCCCAGGTAGACCTGCTGCGTATGCTTTCATCTAGCTGGCAGGTCTGAAGGCTCACCTGTTGGGTATAGGTTTGGTAATTAGAGATACTTTAGCTTGGATGTTTGCACTATCCTGAGCTTTGCTCGGCCACAGGTAGACCCGCTGCGTAGGCTCTCATCTAGCTGACAGGTCTGAAGGCTCGCCTGCGGGGAGAGGTTTGGTTCTTGGAGATACTTCAGCTTGGATGTTTGCACTACCCCGAGCTTGGCTCAACCCAAGGTAGACCCGCTACACAGGCTCTCATCTAGCTGGCAGGTCTGAAGGCTTGCCAGTGGGGGATAGGTTTGGTTCTCGGATATACTTCAGCTTGGATGTTTGCACTACCCTGAGCTTGGCTCGGCCTCAGGTAGACCCGCTGTACAGACTCTCATCTAGCTGGCAGGTCCGAAGGCTCGCCTGTGGGGAAGAGGTTTGGTTCTCGGAGATACTTCAGCTTGGATGTTTGCACTACCCCGATCTTGGCTCGGCCCCAGGTAGACTCACTGAGCAGGCTCTCATCTAGCTGGCAGGACCAAAGGCTCTCCTTTGGGGGAGAGGTTTGGTTCTTGGAAATACTTTAGCTTGGATGTTTGCACTACCCTGAGCTTGGCTCGGCCCCAGGTAGACCCGCTGCACAGACTTTCATCTAACTGGCAGATCCGAAGGCTCGCCTGTGGGGGAGAGGTTAGGTTCTCGGAGATACTTCAGCTTGGATGTTTGAACTACCCCGAGCTTGGCTCGGCCCCAAGTAGACCCTCTATGTAGGCTCTCATCTAGCTGGCAGGTCTGAAGGCTAGCCTGTGGGGGATAGGTTTAGTTCTCGGAGATACTTCAGCTTGGATGTTTCCACTACCCCGAGCTTGGCTCGGCCCCAGGTAGACCCGCTGCGCAGGCTCTCATCTAGCTGGCAGGTCTGAAGGCTCGCTTGTGGGGGCAAGGGACCCCGAATGCTTCTCGGCCCCCTGTAGACTCGCTGCTCAGGCTCTCATCAGCTGGGCAGGTTTGTAGGCACACATGTGGGTAAAGGGCTTGTTCTCGGATATGTTCTTCGGAGCACCGCAACTTGGCAACTTTTGCACTACCCCGAGCGAGGCTCGGACCCAGGTGGACTCGCTGACAAGGCCTTCTGGGAAGGATAGGAAGCACACCTGGAAGGCAGAAGGAAAAGGTTGGAAACCCACTCAAGCGAGAGAAGTATCTGCCAAGAGGTCTCGGCTAAGAGGATCTCGGCAGAGGGAGTTTCCGGCGGGAAGGCTTTCGGCGAGGAGCCCTAAACAAAAAAATCCACTCACTCGCGCAAGGTGGAGGGGCGGCACCCCCCCCCCCCACTCAAGAACCTACAACCAGCGCTCCCGACAAAAGGGTCTCGGCAAAAGGCACTCCGAAGCGGCACGTTGGGCCTTGAGTTCTCGGCAAGTCTCCACCTATTGATCGCTAAGGGCGACGACTATCCTAGGGAGATCGAGGGCTTCAGCGAGAACGAGCTTGGGAAGCATTTGACACTACAACACTTGTAAAGAGCTAAGAAATCAATCATAATATACAAGCATGTACTATATATCCTTCAAAATGTAATTACAAGCGAGAGCATCTCGCGCGTTTCAAAGACAAAAGGAGGGGGGAAAAGAAACCCATAAGGGGGACACACTATACCCCCCGCTCGAGCTCTCGCCAGAACCCTCCCCGGATTTCTCACCAGCAGCAGTAGGAGATTTCGGTACATCCGAGGGCGGGGAGTCAGGTGCGCCCATGGGCTTAGGGATGGGGTCAAAGAGCCACGGAAGAAGCTGGCGGGCGATGAGGGTTTTGCCGCCTTCATACAGACACCCTATGTCCCGCAACATCTCTATGGTGAGTCTGGATATTGCTTAGGCGTTGTCCTGCAGCAGCTTGTCGATATCGTACTCTGAGAAGTGGCGACTCCTCAGCCTCTCATCCACCGAAGGAGGAGGCGGGACTGCCGCTGCCGCTGCATTCATGCGCCGGAGCTGGTCCTTCGGCAGGACGTTCTTGCACCTTATCCCGGCCAGCTCCGCGCGAAGCATCATGCTCTGGGCAAAATCCTGCATAAGGGAGAAACCAATCAATACAGAGGAGAGACTGGCTGTAAATTACAGGGACGAGAGCGAGTGCCTTGAAAGGTCTCGCTTACCGCTTCCGCCGGGCACAAGGACAGAAGTTGCTGAGCATCCGCCAGCTAAGCCTTTAACGCTACTACATGGGTCGTCGCCTGATCCCTCGCCTTGAGCATCTCGCCGAAGTTGCGGTCGATGGTGATACTCCGGCGCGCACACATATGCGCGATCTAGAACCCACGCAACAAGGCCCGGATGGAGTCAAGGGCCAAGAGTCAGGTGGACATTTGGTCGAAGATGCTGGCATCCTCCCAGCTGTAAAGGTCGTAGCCCAACGCAAAAGCATCGTCGTTGACCTCGTCGTGCTCCGCCCAGCTGGGGAGGAGGGTAGAGACGGAGACCCGGTTGGTCTTGGGATCCCACTAGAGTAGAGGCATTCTTTCCGCATCTAGACACTTCATGCCGAGTTCGAAGTTCCGGTGCCCCTTTGGCACCTGCTGGGGTGGGGCCGGAGTGGAGGTTTCAGCGGCTGCGCCCACGTCACCAGTCCCGCCTACGACTGGCAGGTTCTTGGCAGGGACCCCAACGGTGGCCCCGGCGGCAGTGATCGCCTCCCTGGCTGCCGACAGGATCTCGGCGAGGGATCTACCCTCGGCGGCAGGTCAGGGGGGAGAGGCCGCCACGGGCTTCCCCTTGTCTGCAGCGGTGGGCTTTGGTCTTTTTAGAGGATTGGATGAGAAGGTGTCGGGCTTTCGCTTCCCGACACCAGACCGAGGAGGAGGAGCTGGCTCCTCTCGGCAGGCGAGAGCCACAGTTTTCGCAAGAGACAGTGGATCTCTCACAGCCCCGGTCTCGGCAAACGGCTGGTGCTGAGGGATTTCCCACTCTCTTGTAAAGTGGACAACATTCAGCGGTACATTTTAGAGTATGAAATGCCAAGCTAAAGGCGAGACCATACCTTCGCCAGGAGGCACGAGCAGGAGAGAGTCAACTACTCGCCTGAGAAATTGGACGTCGATGTCCTTGGTTCTGAAGAACTCCAGGAGGGAACTCTCGCACAACCTAAGAGTGGGTGGCTTGTAGGCGGCATCGTCGGATTGGACTGGCGCGAGGGGCACGTTGCCTAAGTCGTCGAAAACATAGACGAACTTCCTGCCCTAATGGTGATGCTTGTTGGTAAGACCACATGTTTTGAGCAGCTGACTAGAGAAGAAGACTACCCCTCCCTTAGCGCGGAAGATAAACAGCTTCAGGAAGATAGGTAGACTTAACTCAATCCTGTCTGATTGCATGTAATAGATGAACTCCACCAGGATAGCAACTGAATTAGGGTTGAGCTTGACGGGAACCACCCCGTAGTTGCGAAAGGCTTGACGCATCTCGGGCTAGAGGGGGAGGCAGAAGCCCACCTCGAAATGCTCGAGGGGGATGACGAGCTCTCCTTATCCTGCGAGATTTACCCTATCGTCGTTGCCCGGGTTTCTCGCGGATAAACCGGCAGGGATGTAGCGGGAGGTGATCAGGTTGTACTCGTCCATAGTCAGTCGGCAAGGAGGGAACTGGTTCCTTTAGAATTCTTGCGCACAGTTGGAGCATCCTTCGCTCTTGCATGGCATCGTGGTTAAAAGATTGAAGGCAAAAGCTCGGGGAGAAAGGCGAGAATGAGAGAAGGTGGCGGAAGCAAGGGAAGATCTCGGCAAGGCGCGAAAGCAGCAAGAAGGAGGACAAGGTTTCCGGATCGGAGAAATAAATGCGGTGGATGGACCGGCCTATTTATAGAAAATTGTAGTAGTGATAGTTTTTCCCAAAAAGGTGGCGAGGGTACAATCGTCATGCCTCAAGTAAACGGCGCCTCGTTTTCCACCCCAACACACGTCAGGCGCCTAAGCCAATTAGAACATTCCGGTTCATAGATAACAACGATTGACAGACAGCTTGAGTGCGCGCAAACAATGAGATAATAGCTTGAAACAGAGCAATGAAGTAGAAATGGAAAAAAGAGGGGCTCTCGCCGGGCGAGAGCCACATAACTGATCATAATAATAATAATAATAGTCTCAAGCAGTCAAGTTTCAAATTAAAAAAGGGGGGTACATGGCGACAAGGGTAGGCCAAGGGATGAGGGGGGCGAGACTCCGTTATTTAGTATGGTTCTCATCGCCATCGCCCTCATTCTCGCCTTCTGGTCCTCGGAGGAGCTTGCGGGTTAAAGTAAGATGATAGGGTGGTGCACCCAAGGTTGATCCAGTGGGCCTGATCTCGAATCCGCGCAATACATCGCCCTAGGGACGACCCGGCGGTAGGCATATCTTGCTGCTCCGTCTCTCCCAGGAAGTTGTAATCCCGCTCGAGGGCCTCCAGCCTTTGCTCAACCATCTCGTGATGTTCCCTCGCCACAAGGGCATTGGCCCGCTCCCGCCGCACGAACTTCGACAGGATTGTCGCTATCCTTTTCTGCCGTCTCTTGACGTTCCCGGCATCGTCCAGAATTTCCTCCATCTCATCAGAGGAAGGAAAGGGGGGAGCTCTCGACATCTTCCCCTTCCTCTCCACCTTCATCTTCGTCTTCATCTTCCTCGTCAGCTCCCGCTCCCGAGTCCACGTCCCCTAGAAAAAGCAAAGCTCCATGGTTATGGCGAGAGCAAAGTAAAAGCTATGATAGTACCCCGCATACCTGTAGTACGGCGAGAGCTACCGGCCAGTGGCAGGCGAGAAGGCCCGGACTCCACCTCAGTCTCCTTTCCAAAGAGGAGATGGAGCGGTTTTTCTTGCCCCGAGCAGAAGGTCTTGCGTGAGGTGATCTCGGCCTTGCCGAGAGCAGGGGGGAGTCGACCTCTCTCACGTGGTGGCTGGCCTCCTTTGGGGATATAGAGGGTTCGGTGGCCACTCCTCCCACCAATAGGGCAGGATTAGCTGCTTGGGTGACCAAGTTAGCAGCTGCTTGTTCATTTTCCCGGGTGGCGAGACCCGGGCTAGCGAAAGCTGGCGCTGCGGGAAGTCAGTTCAACAGATTGGAATACTGTGATTGGGACGATAAAAAGGAGGCAGTAGGGATAAAAGGTTACTTGGATTTCTCGAAGGGTCAGCCAGAGGAGTGTCCTCCTGGACTCGTGGTGGATTGCCGGGAAGGCGAGACGCCGAGTCGGGGGGCACCAGCAGGGACCCAGCGCCGTCATCCCGAACCACCTCCTGCGGGAAGTATTGCGTGTTAGTTGTCAATCCTTTTGCTTGATCAGTTCATAATCATGGTAATCAACAAGCCGAAAAGGCGTACCTTCTACAGAAGGGAAGGATTATCTGCGTGGCTTGGGGATGGGGTAGGCGAGCCCCGGTTCTCGCGAAGAAGGCCCCGCTTGAATGATCTCGCTTTCTTTTTCTTCTTCTTCAGCTGTGAAGACTCAGCGGCTGGCACCTTTCTCGCCAGCCAGGGGGCTACCAAGGCGCTGTTCGCGAGGGCTCGCTCCTGTGCCGCATTGATGCGGTCCTGAAGGTCCTGCGAGAATGGCTTGTCAACACGTTTGGAATGCTTCACGACACCACGCGAGAGCTCAGACACGGGGCAACGATTGGCAGGGACAGATTTATGGTTGTCTATCAGCGCACATATATAGCCATGGGATGGCCAACCAAAAGATTCTCTTTTTAGGACGACACATGCTCAGCGAATATTTATGGGTTGGACATGTCTTTTCGAGCGCAGGGCTTGCTCGAAAAGAACGGGGATTGTGTACAACCCCATATTCGCTGAGTGGGACCCAGAGGCATCGAGGGTCGGGTCTGGACTAGCTTGGGCTAACGTTGGGCCTCAGAATAGAAGAGCTCCTGCCTAGGAGTGGGCGGGAATGCTCGCACTCAAGCACCGGCTGAGACCTGCTACTGCCCAGAGACGGGAGAGAAGGCCCGCGCCCCACGGAAGACGGATCTGTCTCAGTCCGAGGCATTCTTCGGCATCTCTTTAGCTCTCGCCAAGTAAGGGCGGGAGAGTTCTCGGCAATCAACAGTTCTCGGCATGGGGGGTTCTCTTCAGGTGGGGCCCAGGGAGAAATTACCTGGTTGTCCTTGGGTAAATTACCTATATGCCCTCAGGGTCTGCATTCAGTATTTCATGACAACAGGATTTGGTTATTGGCAGACCAGCTTGGGGTAATTTTGTAATTTTAGGACAGCAAAGGCTATAAATAGACCCACAGGGGCTCTTCAGAAAGCAAGCTTAAATTTTTCCCTAAGATCTTCTAGTGCTTTCTGAGGAGCTCCAAGCTCAGTTTTTGGCTTTGGAGGGAAAACTCTCAGAGATCTTCCGGGTTAGAGGTGGGACCTCCCTGCTGAGGCTTTGGGTCAGCTCTAGGTCCTTTTCAGCCAGTCAGGGGTCGAAGCTTCGGAGAAGTAGGTGTTGGCTATGCCCCTATTTTCGAACTCTCGTTGAGGTCATATTTTGGCTTCAACACTGATAACTCTGAATGAGCATTGTGAGGTTGAGCACATTGAAAAGAATCATAAAGTACCTTATGCACACATTTTTGGCCATTTTTTCATCTAACGTGCAACAGATTCATACATGGCCACCAAGTAGTCTTATGCATAGTCATTGTTATGTGTTTACATTTCCCAATTTCATGTGATTTTTAACTACATAACTTGTTATTTTCTACCAAAGCACAACTTATACACATTATTATCTATTATAAAAAATATTTCTCATGATAATTGGACTAAAAATGATTTTCACATTTCTATATCACATTCCATCCTTCTTTTAGATATTTTTGGCATGATTCTACCAATGATTCTAATTACTAGATATTTTATATCGTATACATTGTTCATTTTATATGTCATTCCAAACCAACATTTTATTGTCTATTTATGTTAAGTATATTTCCTCTAACGCTTCTCATCCAATTTCTTTTCAAATTCTTTCTATACTTTTCTCTCACATTTCCGTTTCCATATCTTTTGCTAATAACAAAAGGGAGAGAATATCAAAAGAACTCTATTATTAATAGTGGGTAGCTTACATTAAGGGGGTGTAATTATGTACTTATTATATTTCATATGAACATATTAAGAAAACGTGACCTTCCTACTCAATTTACCTTTGGAATTATACAAATTTAAGGTCATCCATTTAGGGGGAGTATGTGTACTTTAAGTACTTATGTGGCTTATCATATTTTGTACACCTTATTATGACTCATAGCAGATTTATTTCTATGAGGATTTGTTATTATCAAAAAGGGGAGATTGTTGGAGCATGCATTCCACACTCCTTGGTTTGAAAATAACAAATCCCAAATATATTTGATCATAGTGTGTTTGTGGTGTACAGATATAATAGGTAAAACACTCTGATAATTTTGGATGGGCAAAGTACATCAATTTTTATAATGTTGAGATACCGCAGGTGACAGTTACTACCGCCCTGTGTTAGCATGATGACGTCAGCCATGACATAGGCCACGATTCTGAACGGTTACCACGATGCGCATTATTTGAGATACCGTATAGCAATATCGTGCTATCACAGCGCAATTGTCCTACGACCGTACATGATTTCCAACATGTAAGCATAATTATTACAGAGTTGGACACATGTCGGTCATTAGAGATATCACATGCGATATTGCGCTACCACCGCGCGATTGTGAAAAAAACTATAAATGGGCTGAAATTCGGGAATTTGATGTTACTTCCAGGAGCCTTGATCTCGTGTATCTTCATCCAGATAACTGCGTGGAATTAGAAAAACTCCTAAGTGTTCGTGAAATCTCGAGAGCAAAGAAGGGACCGTTCGTGCTTCTCATCTCCGGTGATCTTTGGAAGGATTTTCCGGCCTCTTCAATGCTCAAGACTTTAGTGAGTTTTTATTCTCAGATTTCTTTTTCGTTTTCATTCACTTTGTAATTAGTAGAGAATTCGCCATCTTGTGAGTGGCGACTAGGATCGTGTGTGGTTTAGGGGGGAATTGTCGTCGTGTATGCAGCGACTAGGTCGTGGTGAGATTTAGGGGAGGCTAGTTGTTGTATTTAGGGAGAGATAGGTTTTAGCCGATTGGTCTTTAGGAGAAGGACTGGTAAATACAAAAGGGAGATTTTTTTTCATCATAGTCTCGATTTCAAGATTTATTGAAATCTTTTGTTTATAATTTTTATCACTTATGAAATAAACATGCATTTCATTTTATCATAAATTTTTATGTGCTTTGTTATAAATATTTGGTTGTGATTAAGTGAAAGACTTTATTTCAAGAGCCTAAACACCTAGAGGGGGGGTGAATAAGTTCTTATCTTTTTGTGTCTTTTTTAATTTTTAGGCAAACAGATATATAACTTCTTTTAGTACAGATCAATCTATCTACAGAAATTTAAACACAACACAGAATGCATCAGATCTATAGTGGTTCCCCAAGATATGGGTACATCCACTTTCCCCCTTCGCCTATCTAGCAGATAACTGGATTCAGCCTAACTTACTTCCACTAGCTCGGATCCGCAGATCTTACAATCTCAGAACCCAAGATGGTTCCTACACCTCAGACTTAACACAAGTCCTACCTCAGATTCTTCTTCAGAATCCTACCTCAGGCCTCAGCCCTACCTTAGCCTTTATAATTAGGCTTACAACTCAGACTTTCCACAAGTCCTTCCTCAGGCACACAGCCCTACCTCAGCCTTTAAAATTTTAGGCTTATAATCTCAGATCTAACAATAGATCCTACAAGAATTTGTGAGTAAAGAGTAACTGAAAACTTCACCAGCAAGATTTCTCTGTTGATGTTGTCTTCTTGATCAGTTCTTGTATAGACTGATCCTTCTAATCAACCCTAACTTAGCTTTTCAAAGCTTCTTGATTAGAAAAAAAATAAGGTGGATCTTCTCTTATTGTTTAAGTTGATCCTCAGTCAGCTTCTTTTGTAAATTCAGATTGAACTCTGAATCTTTATTGCAGACAGCCCTTGATCTGTCAGAATTCTTTTTATTGATTCGATTACTCTCTATCATTTCCGATCTGTCTCTTATATAGAGATTGCTCCATGGTTACCGGCTGATCCGGTTTATAACAGACTTCTGACAGTTCTGACAGTGGTGTCAGACCGGTTAGTTATGACAGCTGTCAAGTCACCAGTCACGTCACCAGGTTTTTCAATGTTTTTTCAACTCAACACACAATACTCAGCAAACATCTCCACATGTGTCGACACATATAGACTAAGTGTCGACACAAGTCTTCATGGTGTCGACACAATTACTCCAAGTGTCGACACAGTCATACTTCTGCTTCTCGACACTGCTTTTGTTGTATGTGTCGACACAAGTCTTGTGTGTCGACACAGCAGCTTCTTGTCTCGATATTTCTGTTGTAGACAGTTGCATTGAGTGTTTGTCAAATGGCGTTGAGTGTGTGTCGACACAAGTCCTGTGTGTCGACACAATTACTTCTGAACTCGACACAGCCTTTTGAGAGTTAGTGTGTCGACACAAGTCTTGTGTGTCGACACAATTGCTTCAGGTTTCGACATATCTCCTGAGTGTCGACACAGCTTCAGTTTTAAGTGTCGACATAAGTCCTGCTTCAGATGTCGACACATTTCTGGATGTCGACACAACTGCTTCTTTAGGTGTCGACATAGCTTTTAGTGTCGACACAACTTCTTTATAAGTGTTGACACAAATTTTGGGTGTCGACACAACTTCTTTACAAGTGTCGACACAATTTTCCTGTGTGTCGACACACCTTGCTTGAGTGTCGACACGAGTTCCTTGAGTGTCGACACAGTTTCTTCACAAGTGTCAACACTTGTACTTAGAAAATTTTTCTTCAAATTCTTAAACCTGCACAATGAAACTCAAACTTCTATCAAAAACAAATTGATGCATATCATTGACTAAGTTGATGCTTCTCCAAATCTGGTACACATTTTCCAATGTACCCAACAATCTCCCCTTATTTGAAAAAGTCATAACCCTTAGTCAAAGATATACATCTCTTAAGATAAAACCAAATCGTAAATAGATGTAAAAACATTTCAGAGCAGGTTATCTCATAATTATTGTAAACAACAAACACTTAATACTGAAACAAATTTCATTAATCAGTAAAATTTTGGTTTACAAGAATTTCTTATAGAACAAAAGAAACAAATTAGTACATTTTTCTATTACATAAACCTAACAATCATATTACTAACTAGGCTCCTTAATAACTATTCCTTTGCCAGACTTAATTTTAGCCTGCACAGAAGGTTCAGCATCCTCAGCTGGCTTTTTCCCTTTTAGAGCTTTCTTCTTTGATTCTTCAGCCTTGATCTTCTGTCTTTCAAAATAGTGGAAAGGTTTGGGGAAGTACTTGCTTGGCTCTTGAGCATTAGCAGGTAGCTTTCCAGCATTATCACTTCTTCTATGTTGAAGAATTGCGTCTTGTCTTGCTTGATATTTATTCCACTCTTGTTCAGAATACCACTTACCCCTATCATGGGTTTTATCCTTTATAGCTTTCTAGGCAGTAAGTATGATGTTTCTAGAAGTTGGGCTCCACTGCTCAAAATCTTGCTTCAGCTCAGCCTGCTCTCTGAACCTCTTCTTGGAAAGTTGAGCTTCCTTCTGAGCTTCTAATGCAGCTTCTGACATTTCAACCTTTTCCAGAATTACATTTTATGCCTCTGGTGGAGGACTATACATTTTCAGCACTTCTTCTTGAATCATCTGAAAATCTGCTGGGGGTAGATCACCTGAGCAACTTTAGGCTGATCTCCTTCAAAATATACAGGTTGTATCCCAGACTCTGCTACATTATCATCATCACAAAGAGGAGGATATCCAAGAGTAGCTCTGATGCTATTGGAAGTCCATTTAGCATGGTCAGAGCTAGCTTTGACTAGTAACCTCTCCCCCTTTATGACTTCTCTTGTAACATTATCTCTTAAATCTTCTTTCTGGAATCTTACTTGATTGACTATATATTCAGTTCTCTCTTTAAAATAATCTCTGAATTTTGTCAGGAAAGCTTTAATCTTCTCCTGAGAGTCTTGAAATGTGGCTTTGACAGCAAATATATCTTCCTGGATTTGCTTGGAGATTTCAGCCTTCAGAGCCGTGCTAGAATCAGTGAGCTTTATTAATATGACATGATGTGAATCCTTAAGGTTTTCATTCATTCTGATCTGATTCTCCAGTACATATCCTTTCTTCACTTCAATTTCATCCACTGTAGCTTTGATATCTTGTTGTTGTTTGGCCAGGAACACCACAACATTACCTCCTTTATGGAAGCAATCTGTCATCTCCTTCTTATTCTGATTTACTTCAAACCTAATAGATTTGATGTCCTAGGGCAACTAAAACTGTAACTCCTTATGAGTTTCATCCACATATTTCTCTATTATCTGTCTTTGATTATCTAATTTTATATGTATCTGGACCAATAAAGAACTTAAGTCCATGCTTGATGTAGATGGTGCAGTTCCTATTTGTAAAGCCTTCTTATATCCAGAACTCTTTTTCTTTAAAACAGTTAGCTTCCTTTTCTTAGCAATGTGGCTTCTTCATCTTCAAAAGATTCAGTTGTACTTTTAATATTAACAGTATTCTTTTCAGCTAGGGCATCCTCCTCAGTATCCTTTGATAACTCCCCCTCAGTTCTTGGAATATCTTTTCCTTTCTCAATATGCTCCCCCTAAGTCCTATCTGGAGGAGGATCAGGAAACAATTCTTCCAAGGTGAATTCCTATTGTATCTGTATAGAAGGAATAAGATTAGTTTTTTAAAGTACTACTTAAAAGACTAATACCACTTGAAAGATTTTTTTTGTGTAAACAAAAGTGTCCCCTAGAACAATTCTAGAGGAGAATCCCATCATATATCACTAGACTGTGGAGAAGATACTTACTGGCTCATTTTGAGCATCTGTCTTATCAGTTTCTTCAATTGCAGTGTTGATTTCAGATACTATATCTGAAAGTGAAGGGATAGATACTACTCTAGAGGGGGGGTGAATAGAGTAATCAAATTTTGCACAATACAAAACTTAACTGTCTACCCAACTCCCTTGGAGTGAAGTGCGGAATGAAGAGATTATAGATTTTGATTTAACCTTAAAGCCTAACACAAGTGATGTGCAAACACAAGCTAACTGTAATTACAGTTAAAGCTTGGAAAACCTAAACAGCAACTAGCAACCTAGTTATATCTATTCACAGCCACAGTACATGAATTAAACAGTTGAATCCAGACGACACAAGGAGATTTATAGTGGTTCCCCAAACAACTTGGGTACGTCCACTCTTCTACCCACACGGTAGGAATCCACTCAGGTTTTTGATCAGGTGCACTGCCACCAACAGAATCTGCTTCAGGTAGATTCAGAAACCCTTTAGACTTTTGATCAGGTGTCTAAAAACCAAGCACAGGTTTTTGATCAGGTGCCCTGCCACCAAGGGATACTTTTGAAGGGAGTAATAACCCTGTACAGGAGGGGGAAGAAGGTTAAGATGTCTTCTCTATTTTTCAATAGATTAGAGAAGCACAAAAAGCTTGCACTGAGCTAGAATGCTCTAAAGAATCAAGGCTCCCCCTGGCTCAAAGATGTCCAGGTGAAGTCTTGCTTCAGTGCAGAAAACTCTTCAGAAAATTCTGAAGGAAAAGCTACAGGAAGAAAGTAAATAATAAAAAGAAAACAGTCTTCAAGCAGCAATCTTCTTCTTCTTCTTCTTCTTCAAAGAAACTCTGAGTTGAACTTCCTGAAAGCAGGAGAACTCAGGTGAAGAAGAGATGAAGATCTTAACACTTCTCAGACAGATGGAGTTTGCTGAGAGCAGGAAGCTTGAGCTTGATGAAGGCTTGAGTGCTTTTGAATATGTGTGTAACACTTCTGTTAACTAGCTTGAATCCTTCTGCAAAGGGTTCTTTATATATTAGCAGCAAGCAACGGCTCTCTTCCATTTGAATTCTTTGTCTTCTTGTGAGCCTTGAGACCTGGGCTGTAAATATCAAGAAGACAGAAATATCTCTGCAGCAATACATTCCATAAAAAGGAATAAATCTCTTTCTAAGAAGCTGCAGGTTTAAATCAAATAAACAGAGGACTAAATAAAGTCACATCAGAGATAAACTCTTTATAGCAAAGAAAAAGACTTTTCAGTCCAACGGCTATAAAGGGGTTGACAGCAGATAAAGTAATTTAAATAGACAGCTAATAAGACAAACAACTTTATCTTAAAAGATTTGAACTCAGGCAAATAGAATGAAGTAAATAATGCCTGGAAACTTTATCATACAGCTTGAAATAATGTGCCAGAAAATGTATTAAATTAATTAAATATAATAAATAAATACAAAATACAAAGGCAGGCAGAAAGCGTCGAACGACCTTCGGAGATCGTCGATCGACGCACGGAGATCGTCGATCTATCGGGCAGATAGTCGAACGATCCAGATAGTCGACCTATCGAAGAAGATAGTCGAACTACCCCGGGAGATAGTCGATCTATCAGAGCAGATAGTCGAACTACCAGATAGTCGATCTATCAGGACAGATAGTCGAACTATCAAGCGCACAGAGATAGTCGACCTATCAAGCAGATAGTCGACCTACCTCAGAAAACAGATAGTCGACCTATCAACAGATAGTCGACCTATCAACGCAGAACAGATAGTCGACCTATCAACAGATAGTCGAACTACCAGCGCAGAGCAGATAGTCGACCTATCAACAGATAGTCGACCTATCAGCGCAGAACAGATAGTCGACCTATCAACAGATAGTCGAACTATCAGCGCAGAACAGATAGTCGACCTATCAACAGATAGTCGAACTATCAGCGCAGACCAAGGCGTCGACCAACTGATAGACGATCGTCGATCAGTCGATAGACGATAGTCGAACGGCGTTCGACTATGGTCGAACGAAAAACTACTTAACCAAATTCTCAATTTGGAAAAGCGAGGACTCTACAGCTAGACTCCTAACCATTGACCATAGATATTTCTTGGGTCAAGGAGCACAAAGGAGAGGACTGAACTCAAATCAAACTAGGGTACCAACAATCTCCCCCTATTTGAGTTAAGTCTCTCAGAAACTAAAACAGCTAGCAATAGAATACTAAAAATAATTTCAACAGATAGATAACAATAAATCTGGCAGATTATCAATCAGATAAATAAATATAACACAGCAGTTTAAATCAAACTATCAAGAATCTTTAGGGTCAGGTAATGGATCAGAAGAACTAGAGACAAAAGAAATTTTTCGAAGAGGGTCATCTGATTCCTTCTTTGATATCTTCAGATCCTGAGCCCCAATGATCTTTAGTTCTGTAGCTCTGGGGACAACAGCTTCAGGATGTTTTTCCATGTACTTTGCTGGATCAAATATCTCAGGATTGACTTGGAATTTCTCAAATTCTTTCTTTCTATATGCTGACATAGTAGTAAAACCAGTTGTATCTTTACCTTCAGCTCTTGCTTTTCTTATTTGGGCTGCCCCTACAAGCTCTTGAAAGCGAGCCATCCTAAAATTAGGATCGAGCTCGGGATTTTCATATACGGGCTCTGGAGAAGCAGCAACTATTATATCTAGATAAAACATTAGAAAACTTAGCAAAAGGAACTTGCTAGAAGGTTTTAAAACACTGTAAACTATTTACCTTTTGAAATACTTTTCTCAGATTGAACTGGAGAAGGAGGTGGGGAAAAAGTTGGTCTTTGGGCCACAACCTCCTTCATCTGTCTTTGAGATCCAGAGAAAGATTTTCCTTGAAAACTTTGATGCCCTTGTCTAGGCTGGGACTGAGCAGACTCAGATTTTCCATAGGCAGCAGACTGATTTGCAGGTAGATTCCCAGAGGCTCCTGCACCAGGAGGTGGAGGAGGACCTTTGGGAGTCCATCTGGAGACTGGACTGTCATACCTCTTAGTTCTCTTCCTTTCTTTTTGCTGATTTTTCGAGAACAGCATCCAATGCTTAAAATCTTTAGATTTGGGGTCAATGCCCTTCAGGATGTAGTAGGGAGTGTCATTGTCCTTATTTGGAGGAGGAGGAGGAGCAGCCTTTCTTTTCTTTGCAGCAGATTTCCTTTTCTTTGACTTTTCAGACATATCAGACTCATCATCATCATCAGAATTGGATGATGGAGGATTCTCATAGGGATCATAGGCTTCTGAGACAGCCTTTTCTTTAAGCTTTAATGCCGACTTCTCTTTTTCTTCTTCAATGACATCCATAGCCATAAGAGAGTCTAAATCTAATCCTGGAGAATCATCCCAGATGGATGACTTTCCATACTGCAAATCTTTCTCTTTTTCTTGTAAAGATTTTACTCTTAAGTCCCAAGCAGCCCTTGCTTGAATTTCTTCCAAACTTAAAACAGGAGAATCAACTTTGATTTCCTCTTGATTTTCATCCTCTTTATCATCTAAAAACACATCCAATTCTGGATCTAATTGAGTATCAGAATCACTTGGAGCAGCCACAGAAACAACTGCTATTTTCTGGGCAGTTAAATCTTCTTTAATAATATCTGTAAAATTACGAATACAGATCTGCTAAATAAACTTGAATCATACCTTCAAGGTATTCACAGACTATCAAATTAATAGATTCATCGACAAAACGAATGAAAGCGTTACCTTCATATTTAACCATTTCCCATGACTTGTCCAGATATGAGGTTACGATTCCTTCTAGATATCTTGCAATCACAGGGGTGGTGAGATCATCTAGGCATATTTGGACTTCAATCTCAGATAGAAACTTTGTTATAATTTCGTCTATAAATTTTGCAATCTCAGGAGTTGAAATATCTTCTAGGCATACCTTTACAGCAAATTCTGATTGCAAGATTGCATCTGCTATATCCTTCTCAGTCAAAACTGGAGTAACCTCTTGCTCAGCAGGGGCATTCTCTTCCTCAGCAGACATAACCACATCTGAAACTTCTTCTGGCTCAACTTGAGCAGATTCTGGAAGAGCAGACAACACTGAATCTTTTACAACTTGAGGAGAGGCAGGGAGGCCTGAGACATCTTCATTGGACATCTCCCCCTGCCTGATTTCAGTGGGTACTGAAACCAGGCCCAAAGAGGAAGATGGCTCAGCTGATTTTGATAGAGATTTGATGGAGGCAGATAGAAGATCAATGGAGGCAGCAAGGGGAGTGATTGCCTCTTCAATCATGATTTTGATTGATGGGGTAATCAGCTCCACAATGCGGGAGAGGAATTCAGGGGTAATTTCAAAAGATGATGAATTTGAGGTGGATGGAGCTGCAGCAAATATGGTAGATGTGCTGGGATGAGGAGTGGTGAGAGCAGGGGATCGAGCAGGAGATCTCTGAGGAGGTGAGTTAATTGGGGAATTAACATGACTGGGGGACGGAGGAGGAGAGGGAAATCTCTCAGAACCTAACAAATCAAAACTAGGAATAGATAACCCAGTTTGATTAGAAGGAATGGGAGAGACTGGAGAGGAAGGAGAAACAACCATAGCTGTTTCAGGTGCAGCAGAAAAAGAGGGTCGTACCTCAGCTGAAGTTGATGGTACTTCAACTGAGGCAGACGGCAAAACAGAGGATGAGGAAGGGATAGCTGAGCCAGCTTCACTAGGTTGAGGAGCGACTGAGGCAGTCCTTGTGTCCTCTGATGTGGCTGGAGCAGATTTCACAAAAGTCCTCTTCCACTTAGAGAATAAGTGGGGATCCATCTTCTTGCTGGCATTGATAGTTGTTGCGGCAGAACTCAGCAACTGGGGAAATTTCTCCTTAAGGAAAATTCCAATAACCCTTCCCAGGGTAACTTCCTTCTTTCCTGTCTTCTTCCTGATTAGATCAAACAGAACGGCTGCCCAATCGATCCTCTTTCGATTGACAATTGCACACATAAGTGCAAATTGTTGCCTTGTTATGTTGTCATGGGCAGAGTGCTTTCCAAGGAGCACTTTTCCGACTACTTCAGCGAGAAACTTTATCTTGAAGGGAAAATTTACCTTGAGCAGCTTGGTGGGAATGCCTTCAGCATGTCCCAGCTCGACAAGCATCCTTCCGAACTCCTGAGCATCTTGCTCATAGTCTTCATCACCAATAACTAAACCGAAAACATCAGAAAGAACGGCCGGAGTCAGGACAACTTCTACTCCGCCGATGGTGCCGATCATCGATTCGTCTGTGGAAGACGACGTGAAAGCCCATTCTTTTATTTCAGGAATGTTGATCTTGATCCTCTCAGACATCAGCTTCTCTAAACCTTGATCTTTGCAAAGCTGGAGAACTTCCACTATGCCGGCATCGCAACTGCTGAAAGCTTCGAAATCTACACTGAATCCGGCATCGAACTTTACTACGGCTAAAACAGCTGGAGAAATCGCCATTGATCTGCTGGAGAAACGCGAGAAGGAGGAGGAAGACGAAGAGGACGGAGCAGCAGAAAATCGCAAGCGGGAAAGCAGAATGCGAAAGGGCACGCTCCGTCGACGATAAAGCAACAGATCTTTTAACCTAGGTCGACTATCGGCTTTATATTGAACCGGATATAGTCGGTCTATTAAAAAGATCTTGACCCGATGGTCGAACGGTCGTTCGACGATCGGCTCAGAAGCAGAGTAGTCGGACAATCGTTCGACTATTTCTGGCTTCTCAAACAATAGGCTGTCGTCGTCCAGAGATCGACGATGAGCCCAAGCCGTTCGACGATGGTCGAACGTCGATCGACGATCTTCAAACAGATAAGCCATCATTAACCAGAGGTCGACGATAGGCTTAAACCGTTCGACTATCTTCGAACGTCGTTCGACTATCTTCAAACAGACCTCAACATAGGCAGATATCGTCACACTTAGTCTCGTCCATTGATCATGCCTAGTTGTACTAAAAAGAACAGATGCTTCTGTTCATCTAAAGGCTTGGTGAATATATCACCTCTCTGAAACTCAGTGGATATGAACTCAAGACAGATCTTGTTCTTTTCCACACAATCTCTCAGGAAATGGTGCCTAATCTCAATGTGCTTCGTTCTAGAGTGGTGCACTGGATTTTGTGCAATTGAGATAGCACTGGTACTATCACACATGATCTTGGTGTTCTTGTGTGAGTAACCATAATCCACAAGCTGGTTTTGAATCCACAGGATCTGTGAACAACAACTGGCAGCTGCTATATATTCAGCCTCTGCAGTTGAAGTTGAGACAGAAGCCTGTTTCTTACAGAACCAAGAGACCAATCTCTCTCCCAGGAACTGACAAGTTCCTGAGGTGCTCTTCCTGTCAACTCTGCAACTAGCATAATCAGAATCAGAATATCCAATTAATTCAAACTCTGACTCAGCTGGGTACCAAAGTCCTAGATTTGGACATCCTTTCAGGTATCTCAGGATTCTCTTTAGAAGAATCAGATGAGATTCCTTGGGGTTGACCTGAAATCTAGCACAAAGGCATGTAGCAAACATTATATCTGGCCTACTTGCAGTTAGATATAATAGGGAACCAACAATGGCCCTATAATTCTTTTGATCAACTGGCTTGCCGTGATCATCAGAATCAATAACTACATTAGTAGCCATGGGTGTAGGCATTGCTGAAGCATCAGCCATCCCAAATTTCTTTACCAATTCCTTGGCATATTTGGATTGGGAGATGAAGATACCATCAGCATCTTGCTTAACTTGGAGACCAAGAAAGTAAGACAGCACACCCATGCTACTCATCTCAAACTTAGAGTGCATCAAGTTGGAAAACTTTTTGCAAAGTTTGGGATCAGTGGAGCCAAAGATAATATCATCTACATACACCTGAACTAACAGGATTGTGTCCTTGTGATGCTTAACGAAAAGGGTTCTATCAACTACTCCCCTAGTGAAGTTGTGCTCTAACAGGAAACTAGCTAAGGTCTCATACCAGGCCCTAGGAGCTTGCTTTAGTCCATAAAGAGCTTTTTGCAACTTGAAAACATGAGAGGGCTGTGTTGATGAAACAAACCCTGGTGGTTGTTCAACAAACACTTCTTCCTTAAGCTCACCATTCAGGAATGCACTTTTGACATCCATTTGGAACACCTTAAACTTCATGAAGGCTGCATAGGCCAAGAAGATCCTTATTGCTTCTAGCCTTGCAACAGGAGCAAAGGTTTGGTCATAGTCTATACCTTCCTCCTGTCTGTAGCCCTGAGCTACAAGCCTAGCTTTATTCCTTACTATTATTCCATTTGCATCTAACTTGTTTCTATACACCCACTTGGTGCCTATGATCAGTTGGCCTTTAGGTCTTGGAACCAAAGTCCAAACTTTACATCTCTCAAACTGATTGAGCTCCTCTTACATTGCAATGATCCAGTGGGGATCTAGCTCTGCATCTTTAAAGGTGAGGGGTTCAACCTGTGAGAGGAAACAAGCATGCATCACATCCTGTCTTAATTGATGTCTTGTTTGCACACCAGCTGATAAGTCTCCAATCACTTGAGATGTGGGGTGATCTCTAAGTGTGACAATATCAGCAGGTGGGATGTGATCTTCAGCAACAGTTGGGATTAATTCCTCAGGAGGAATTTGATCTACTGTTGGTGGAACAGCAACAGCTTCAACAGCTTCAGCAATGTCTTCATCACTGTCTGATTCAGTGATTTGAAGAGTTGAAAGTTGAAGGATTTCTTGAGGGGCATCATGTACCTGCAAAGAACTGGAGGAAGGAGAATTTTCTTTCTCCTTGTAAAACATCTGAGACTCATCAAATGATACATGCACAGATTCTTCTATCTTACAGGTTGATTTGTTATAAACCCTATAAGCTTTGCTTACTTGGGAATATCCAAGCATGATTCCCATTGAAGCTTTTGCTTCAAACTTTCTAATATATTCTTTATTATTATTATGAATATAAACAGTACAGCCAAAAATTCTAAAGTAATTAATTTTTGGTTTCTTTCCTTTAAGCAACTCATAAGGAGTTTTACACTTAAGTTTGTGTATCAAACTTCTATTCAAGACATAGTTGGCTGTACTAACAGCTTCTGCCCAATAGGATAGAGGCATGTTAGCATCTGCCAACAATGTGCTAGCAGCTTCAATTAGTGTTCTATTCTTCCTTTCAACTACCCCATTTTGTTGGGGAGTTCTAGGAGCTGAGAAGCTATGTTTGATACCTTCTCTCTCACAGAATTCTTGCATGAGAAGAGAGTCAAACTCAGTACCATGATCACTTCTGATCAAGGCCACATGAGTAGAGTACTCAGTCTGCACACAAAGTAGAAAGTCTGTAAGGGCTTTGAAGTTATCAGACTTAGTTCTCAAAAAGAAAACCCAACTGAACCTAGAGAAGTCATCTACAATTACTAATGTGTAATACTTCCCTCCTAAACTCTGTACATTTATTGGGCCAAAAAGGTCCAAATGTAATAAATACAGGATTCTAGGAGAATCACTTTTATTTACTGATTTAAATGAGTTCTTGGTTTGCTTGCCTAGCTGACAAGCCTTGCATAGACTCTCCTTCTTGTAGGGGCAAGAAGGTAAACCTCTAACAAGGTTGTGCTTAGATAACCTAGATATATTTTTCAGGTTTACATGACTAAGCCTTTTATGCCATAAAGAATTATTATTAAGGGTTAATTCATTGAACAAGCAGATTTCAGAATGAGGTGAATTAAAATCTACTAAATAAATATTGCCTATTCTATTACCTATTAAAACAACATCATTATTTAAAGTAATACTGCAAGAGGAGTTAGAAAAAGAAACCTGGTAGCCAGCATCGCATAGCTGGCTAACTGAGATCAGATTATGCTTCAGTCCATTGACATAAGCAACTCTCTTGAATGTAACAGCTCCAATCGTGATCTTGCCATATCCTTCTGTTTGACCACAGCTGGAGTCTCCAAAGATAACCTTTGGGCCGAGCTTAGCTTTGTACTTTGACAGAAGCTCTTTGTTTCCTGTCATATGCTTAGAGCATCCACTATCCAAATACCACTTATTTTGAGTGATTGGATAGGCCTTCACCTGCATAACAATTATTTAGACAGAGTGGACCCAGGTAACCTTGGGTCCCTTGTTTTTCACATAAGAAAAACTGGAAATATAAGAGAATGCAGGCTGAGGGTGATAACCTAGTGGGTGAGATCTCCTAGGTGGAATTCTCCATGCAGATGATGGGTCAACAAACCTAGGGTTTCTATTTTCATTTAGGTTTCTATGATAGGGATTATGATTTTGAAAATCATGTTGAAATCGTCGATCTACGTTCGACGATGGGCGCTCCGATCGTCGACCTTCGTTCGACCATGGAGCTTCCGATCGTCGAGCTTCGTTCGACGCTCTTTGCATTTCTTTGAAAAATTTCTTTCTCTTTTCTCTCTTAGCCTTATTTAATGTTTTATTTACAAGGTTTACTTGCTCAGTGTTCTTCTTTCCACTAGCTGAAATGAAGTTCACTGGAGTTGAAAGGTTATTTTTAAGCAAGACTGGGGGTTCACTGGGAGAAGCTCCTAAGCCTAGTTTATCATTACCTGACCTAGTGTTAGCCATGCTGGTAATTTCTAACAGCTTAAGGCTTCTACCATTAAGGGATTCTTCTAATCTCTTAGACTTAGCTAATTCTATTTTAAGAAATTTAATTTCTTCACTACAAGTAGTGAGATCTTCCTTTAACCTAATGTTTTCAGAGGCTATTAATTCAGAGTCAGCTAGCCTATTTCTAAGTTCTTTTATCTCTTTCTCTGAACTAATTAAATCTAAACATAGAGATTTAAAATCTAACTTAAACTCTTCTGAAGTAAAATCATAAGATGAAAGTACCTCATCTTCAGTAGGCATTTCTTCATCTGAGTCAGAACTCTCTGCAGCAGAGTGGTTGCTGCAGGCATCTATTGCCATGAGGCAAACTTCTTTTGCCTTCTTTTCTTCTTCATCCTCACTAGAGCTTGAGGATGAGGATTCTTCATCAGAATCACTCCAGGTTTCAGCAATGAAACCTCTCTCCTTCTTCTTGTTTTTGTAGGAGGATGGCTTGGAGTGCTTCCTGTGTTGTTCTTTATCTTTTCTCTTTTCTTTGTTTTTCTCCTCTGGACACTCTGGCAAGATGTGTCCAGGCTTCCTGCACCCATAACAAATAATTTCTTTAGTTGGAGTACGATCATACCTTGGCTTTTCTTCATACTTTGAAGATTTTCTTCTGAACTCTTTTCTCCCCATTTTGAGAAATCTCTTGGCAAACAATGCCATGAGCTCCTCATTTGATTGGCTGCCTTCTGAGGCTTCAGCAGCTTTAAGAGCTAGAGATTGCTCTTTTCTTGTTGGAGTGGGGGTCTTGGCTTCTGCTTCAGCTTCCCTTGTCTTCAGCACTTGCTCAAAAGATTTGAGCTTGCCGAGAAGGGCTTCAGTTGAGATTTCATTTGTACTTCTGGCTTCTTTGATGGGCCAGATTCTTAGATCCCATGTGCTAGGGAAGCACATAAGAATCTTATCATTGACCTCTGTCAATGATATGTCCTTGTCCAGGGTCCTCAGCTCATTGATGATTGAGCTGAGCCTGGTGTACATCGCTTCAACTGATTCAGCATCAGTCTTCTTGAAGTTCTCGTACTGTGAGATAAGGTTGGACCTCCTGTCCTTCCTTTCATCAGCTGAACCAGCTACAATCTGGTTCAGTGTGTCCCACATGGCCTTTGCTGAAGAGCAATCAGCAACCTTCTGGAACACTTCATCAGACATAGTCTGAGCTAGTATGTTCATTGCTTTGGCATCAGCAATTTTGGCCTTCTTGTATTCATCATTATAGTCTGGAGGAGGCACTGCACTCATATCAGATGATGAGGCAGTGGCAGCAGCAGGTGCTCTTGGGGGACCTGACAAAATAGAAGCAAAAATACTCTCATCAATAGAGTTCATATAAAGTTTGATCCTTGCCTTCCAGATGCCAAACTTTGCTAAGTTGCATGCTGGAGGTCTGGTGCTTGAATAATCCTTAGACTGGGCCATGATAGTGAATATCTATAAGCTCTTGGTATCTATCAGGATCTTGTGACTTAGGTGTTAGCCTATACAGTCAGTCAACCTCCCTCTGATACCAATTGAAAGTGAAGGGATAGATACTACTCTAGAGGGGGGGTGAATAGAGTAATCAAATTTTGCACAATACAAAACTTAACTGTCTACCCAACTCCCTTGGAGTGAAGTGCGGAATGAAGAGATTATAGATTTTGATTTAACCTTAAAGCCTAACACAAGTGATGTGCAAACACAAGCTAACTGTAATTACAGTTAAAGCTTGGAAAACCTAAACAGCAACTAGCAACCTAGTTATATCTATTCACAGCCACAGTACATGAATTAAACAGTTGAATCCAGACGACACAAGGAGATTTATAGTGGTTCCCCAAACAACTTGGGTACGTCCACTCTTCTACCCACACGGTAGGAATCCACTCAGGTTTTTGATCAGGTGCCCTGCCACCAACAGAATCTGCTTCAGGTAGATTCAGAAACCCTTTAGACTTTTGATCAGGTGTCTAAAAACCAAGCACAGGTTTTTGATCAGGTGCCCTGCCACCAAGGGATACTTTTGAAGGGAGTAATAACCCTGTACAGGAGGGGGAAGAAGGTTAAGATGTCTTCTCTATTTTTCAATAGATTAGAGAAGCACAAAAAGCTTGCACTGAGCTAGAATGCTCTAAAGAATCAAGGCTCCCCCTGGCTCAAAGATGTCCAGGTGAAGTCTTGCTTCAGTGCAGAAAACTCTTCAGAAAATTCTGAAGGAAAAGCTACAGGAAGAAAGTAAATAATAAAAAGAAAACAGTCTTCAAGCAGCAATCTTCTTCTTCTTCTTCTTCAAAGAAACTCTGAGTTGAACTTCCTGAAAGCAGGAGAACTCAGGTGAAGAAGAGATGAAGATCTTAACACTTCTCAGACAGATGGAGTTTGCTGAGAGCAGGAAGCTTGAGCTTGATGAAGGCTTGAGTGCTTTTGAATATGTGTGTAACACTTCTGTTAACTAGCTTGAATCCTTCTGCAAAGGGTTCTTTATATATTAGCAGCAAGCAACGGCTCTCTTCCATTTGAATTCTTTGTCTTCTTGTGAGCCTTGAGACCTGGGCTGTAAATATCAAGAAGACAGAAATATCTCTGCAGCAATACATTCCATAAAAAGGAATAAATCTCTTTCTAAGAAGCTGCAGGTTTAAATCAAATAAACAGAGGACTAAATAAAGTCACATCAGAGATAAACTCTTTATAGCAAAGAAAAAGACTTTTCAGTCCAACGGCTATAAAGGGGTTGACAGCAGATAAAGTAATTTAAATAGACAGCTAATAAGACAAACAACTTTATCTTAAAAGATTTGAACTCAGGCAAATAGAATGAAGTAAATAATGCCTGGAAACTTTATCATACAGCTTGAAATAATGTGCCAGAAAATGTATTAAATTAATTAAATATAATAAATAAATACAAAATACAAAGGCAGGCAGAAAGCGTCGAACGACCTTCGGAGATCGTCGATCGACGCACGGAGATCGTCGATCTATCGGGCAGATAGTCGAACGATCCAGATAGTCGACCTATCGAAGAAGATAGTCGAACTACCCCGGGAGATAGTCGATCTATCAGAGCAGATAGTCGAACTACCAGATAGTCGATCTATCAGGACAGATAGTCGAACTATCAAGCGCACAGAGATAGTCGACCTATCAAGCAGATAGTCGACCTACCTCAGAAAACAGATAGTCGACCTATCAACAGATAGTCGACCTATCAACGCAGAACAGATAGTCGACCTATCAACAGATAGTCGAACTACCAGCGCAGAGCAGATAGTCGACCTATCAACAGATAGTCGACCTATCAGCGCAGAACAGATAGTCGACCTATCAACAGATAGTCGAACTATCAGCGCAGAACAGATAGTCGACCTATCAACAGATAGTCGAACTATCAGCGCAGACCAAGGCGTCGACCAACTGATAGACGATCGTCGATCAGTCGATAGACGATAGTCGAACGGCGTTCGACTATGGTCGAACGAAAAACTACTTAACCAAATTCTCAATTTGGAAAAGCGAGGACTCTACAGCTAGACTCCTAACCATTGACCATAGATATTTCTTGGGTCAAGGAGCACAAAGGAGAGGACTGAACTCAAATCAAACTAGGGTACCAACAATATCCATTATTGTATCTACAACTAAGTCACTGTCTAGGACAACATCATCAATACCTTCCCCTTGGGCAGGTAGCTCAGTTTCTTATTCTAAGTTTTCTCCCCCCTTGAGTGGAGTCAACTTGTTGCTCCTGGGGCTCACTGTCCTTTACTTGATCATGAGCATCCTTTTGGTGTTGTTCTTCATCAGAACTAAAGACCACTTCCTCCTCAGAATCACTGGAGGAGTCAGCCTGTACTACCACTTTCTTTTTCTTATTGTCTTTCTTAGTTTGCTCCTTGGGAGCAGGGACTTCCTTGGTCAGAACTCTGTCTTATCTTGACAGTATCCTCACATCCATTTTCCTCATGTGATTTATCTTAGATCCATTTGCTTGTTTTAAAACATCTAGAATTACTAATGTTAAGCATAAACTGAGGATCCTTCCCAGGTTAGGTTTCTTAATTCCTTCTTGTATTTTATCAAACACCACTGTTGTCAGTCAGTGTTTATCTTGAATATGATCCTCACCATCAGATTGAACATGTGGGCAGAAATCCTATCATGTCCACCAGTCTTGCAGATAATCACTTTGCCCACAACTTCTGAAAGAAATTTTCCTTGGGAATTCATCCCTTTTCTATTGATAGATGATCCAATCTTAATACTGGGACTCAGTCCACACCAGCTTAAAGCTTCAGTTATCTGGGAAGGAGTTATTTCATCTATATCCTTGATCAAAGGAAGATGTAGTGCTTTCCTGATAGTTTTCAAAGTGAGCTTCACCCGAGTATCTTGAATAGACGCCATGATTTTCTTTCCTTCAGAGTCCATTGTAGTTGTTTAGTGGAACTCCATGACTTCCTTTTTCCATATTTTGGTCGGTTCGGAGACCAAAAATTCTAATTCATTTTCAGAAATTAGGGCAATAACTCCCTGAATTTCATTAGAAGCAGTCGTGAAACCTTCTCGAACCAGTTCATAACCTTCATTGACCTTATCTTCTTGGTGTGTTGCCATTGACGTAAGTGCTAGAGGAGAAGAGAAGAGAAGGTCTATGTCGACAGAAAGTGTAGAGTCAAAAATTCTGATAGCGTAGTCGACCAAATTTTGGCTTCACCTATTTATAGTACTTGTGTCAAGGGCAGGTCAAAATTCGGGCCTAAGTCGACAAATCAGTTTTTGTGTCGACAAAAATGACCTAGGTCTTGACAGAACTTAAGATAAGTCGACACGACTATGTGTCGACATACTAATGTCTAAGTCGACAAAACGTATTTTAAGTCGACACATCTATGTGTCGACATACTTGAGTCTGTGTCGACAAACTTGCGTCTGTGTTGACACTAACAACTTTAGTCTCGACAGAGTTGTGTCGACACCAACTCCTGTGTGTTGACACAAAAATCCTCTCGACATATGGTCTCGACAAGGTTGTGTTGACACCTATTCTTCTGTCGACACAGATACTATTTCTGTGTCGACACATCCTTTTTCTGTGTCGACACAACATACTGAGTGTGTCGACACAACTTGCTTGTGTCGACACAAACTTTGTACTTAGCCAAATTTCAATAGAAATTTTGTGCTTATATATGCTACTTATAGAAACTTGTGTTAACCTATTCTAGGTTCAACATACCTAATTCAATTTTGAAATTATTAAATTTTGTTTCATCTAGAGGTTTTGTAAAAATATATGATATTTAATTATCAGTTTTCACAAACTCTAGGATAATATTTTCCTTCTCTACATGTTCTCTGATAAAATGAAACTTAATTTCTATATGCTTGGTCCTACTGTGTGATAATGGATTCTTAGCAATAGAAATAGCACTTGTAGAATCACAAAATAGTGGAATTCTACTTACCTGGATGTCATAATCTTCTAGTTGATGCTTTATCCACATCAATTGTGCATAGCAGCTACCTGTAGCTATATACTCTGATTCAGCTGTTGATATAACTACATTGGTTTGCTTCTTGCTGCTCCATGACACCAGCCTCCCACCAAGGAATTGACAGGTTCCTGTGGTACTTTTTCTGTCTTCTTTGCATCCAGCAAAATCTGCATCTGAGAAACCAATTAATAGAAAATCTCTATTCTTAGGGTACCAAAGGCCTAGATTAGGTGTGCCCTTAAGATATCTCAATATTCTCTTAACTACAGTATAATGATATTCCTTAGAGCATGCTTGATACCTAGCACAGACACATGTTGCATACATGATGTCAGGTCTACTAGCAATTAAGTATAGTAAGGAGCCAATTATCCCTCTATACAAAGACTAATCAACAGGTTTCCCTACTTCATCTTTGCATATAGGCATACTTGTTCCCATTGGAGTCCTAAGAAGAACTTCAGCTCACCCATACTGCTCATCTCAAACTTCCCTTGTAGGAAGTTTGGCAAACTTCCTACAAAGGCTATTTTCAGTAGAATCAAAGATAATGTCATCCACATATATCTGGACTAGTATTATCTTGCCTTTTGATTCCCTATAGAATAAAGTTTTGTCTATCTTTCCTCTAGAGAATTTATTCTCAATAAGGAATGCAGACAAGGTTTCATACCAAGCTCTTGGAGCTTGTTTCAAACCATATAGTGCTTTCCTAAGCCTATATACATAATCAGGAAAGTGAGAGTCTACAAAACCTGAGGGTTGTTCTACATAGACTTCTTCTTTTAAATCACCATTCAGAAATGTTGATTTCACATTCATCTGATATACTTTGAACCCTTGAAAGGCAGCATAGGCCAAGAACAGCTTTATAGCCTCAACCCTTGCCACTGGAGCAAAGATTTGATCAAAATCAATACCTTCCTCTTGCCTGTAGCCTTTTGCTACCATTCTAGCCTTGTTCTTGACTATAGTATCATTCTCATCAAGCTTGTTCCTGTAGATCCACTTAGTTCATATTATGTTGTGATCCTTAGGTTTTGATACCAGTTCCCAGACCTTACACCTTTTGAACTAACTGAGCTCTTCTTGCATTGCATTAATCCAGTTGGTGTCTTGCATTGCTTCTTCAATCTTCCTGGGTTCTATCTGAGACAGGAAGCTAGAATATAGAATTGTGTTCATGCTTCTGCTCCTTGTTAGAACACCCTGACTTGCATCACCAATGATCTGGTGAGCTGGATGATCCTTCAGGTGTCTCCTTGCTGGAGGAAGTCTGTCAGCATTATGGCTATCTCCAATTTCCTCATCTTGATGCTCCATATTTTCTTCTTCACCCAGAGGAAGTTGGTCTCCCCCTGGATAGCTGGCATCTTTATCCTCATTCAGTTTAGCAGGAACATCTTCATTGATGGTCAGCTTGTCCAGCTTATCTGTTAGACTTGTAGAACTAACTGAAGAACTAGACAATTCACTGTTAATAAATATTGACTCATTAAATACTACATGCACAGATTCTTCTACAACTTGAGTAGTCAAGTTGTAGATTCTGTGTTCTCTACTTTGGTTACTGTACCCAACAAATATCCCTTCTAGGGATTTGGCAGCAAACTTAGTTTGGTAGTGTTTACCATTGACTAGTACAAAACACTTACTACCAAAGATTCTGAAATGTGATATGTTTGGTTTTCTGCCTTTCAAAATCTGGTAGGGAGTTATCTTGTGTTTCTTGTTAATGCAGGCCCTATTGAGCACATGACATCCAGTATTTACTGCCTCAGCCTAGAAGTATTCAGGGAGAGTAGTGTCATTCAATAGAGTTCTACTGGCCTCAATTAGAGTTCTATTCTTTCTTTCAGCAACACCATTTTGCTGAGGAGTTCTAGGTGAAGAGAATTCCTGATGAATCCCAAGTTCTTTACAGAATTTTGTCATACATTCAGACTGAAATTTAGTTTCATGGTCACTTCTGATTTTGACCACTAAACTATTGTATTTATTCTGTGTTTGTCTGACAAAAGTCTGGAAAATAGTTGGGGTTTCAGATTTCTGTCTCAAAGAGAAAACCCATGTAAATCTAGAATAGTCATCCACAACAATAAGTGTGTATGCTTTCTTACCAAGACTATGAACTGGCATAGGACCAAACAATTCCATATGTATGAGATACAAACATCTCTTTGAATCTTTGATGTTAAGTTACTGAAAAGAGGACTTAGTCTGCTTGCCTTTTTGGCAAGCTGAACACACACCCTCTTTTATGCACTTAACTTGAGGACCATTCCTCACTAATTCCATGCTGAACAACAGTCCTATTGACTTATAGTTCAGATGAGCTAACCTCTTGTGCCATTTGACATATAGAGAAGCTTTCTCTCCTGCAACCAAACAAATAGGTGAGTTGTTAGACTCACAATCTAGGTTAAGGCAATATACATTTCCTTTCCTAGTGCCAGTCAAAATGATCTCTTGATCACTTGACCTTTTTACTAGGCACTCCCCTTTGAGGAAAGAAATGTCATAACCTAGATCACTAAGTTGACTTATGTTAATCAGTTTATGTTTTAGACCCTTTACATAAGCCACTTTAGGGATTATAATTGAATCACAAGATATGTTACAAAATCCTTTGATGATTCCCTTTTCTGATCTACCAAAGATAACTTTTGGTCCATTCTTTATGGGCACATAGTCCCTCAACATTCTCCTTGTTCTAGTCCAGTGTCTGGAACAACCACTATCCAAGTACCATATAGGGGTATGATCACTTGGATTCACCTTACTTGGTCCAGGCTGATCCTGTCACTTATCTTCTTCAGATTGAGCCATCAGCCCTTTACAGCAATATTCTTCCACTCCATTTATGGAGTCCAGCATCTGTAGGAATTCTAGTTCCCTAGAATCCTCTTCTGTTGAGAAGAGTCCAACATATGCTTCTGCCTCTTCTTCTCCAGATTCTGAAGATGAAGAGTCTGTCCAACTCTTCTCCTTCTGAGCCACTAGAGACTTCTCTTTCTTGCCTTTGACCAGCTGCTTCTTCTTGTTCTTTGACTCCTTTCTTTTGTCAGGACAGTCAGCTATGACATGCCCAGACCTATTGCAGCAATAACACACAATCTTAGAATTAGATTGTTTACCAGGTTTAGAAGCATACCTGTCCTTCTTAGGTGTTTTCTTCTTCCTGTAGTATTCATCCTTGGAATAGGATGTTGATGAAGGCCTGGTTCTCCATTTATTTTTCTTCATGAACCTTTGGAATTGTCTTGTGAAGGCAACAAAGTCTTCATCAGATGTGTGACTATCTGATGTACTTGTTTGAGGAACTCCTTCTGCTTCAATACTCCTTCTAGGTGGAGAAGAAGATTTTCTCCTACCCTTCCTTGAGCCCTCAGCCTTAAAGGCTACTGACTTTTCTTTATATTCAGATCTGCTGCCCTTCTCTTCCTCTTTCTTAGCAGTAAGCTGCATTTCATATGAAAGCAGTTTTTCAAAAAGTGTAGGTGGAGGTGTGTCAGCCAGTTTGGCCACTTCCCTGATGGCACATATCTTAGTGTCCCAATCCTTTGTTAGGGACCTAAGAAACTTGTCATTCAGTTCATAAGTATCGAAGACTCTTCCATATGTCATCAGTTCATTAATTATTCTGAAAAACTTTTTATAGCATTCATCTATGCTGTCAATTTTAGTCTGCCTAAAATTCTCATACTCCCGATTCAGCATAGACTTTTTGTCCTCTCTGACTTCTTATGTGCCTTCCATATAGACAATCAATGTATCCCACATTTCTTTAGAAGTTTTACAGTGCACAAGATTCTGGAATGTTGCATCATCTATGACACTTATAATTATATTCCTAGCTCTTTTATCTAATGTAGCCAAGATGATTTCATCCTTAGTCATCTCTGAATAACTCTTTGGAGTTTGAATGCTTGCCTCAAGAACTGATACGTTCATTGGGATGAAGGGGCCTTCCTGTACTGTGATATAAATTCTTGGATCAGATGCTTCCATAAACAGTCTGACCCTTTCTTTCCAAATGTCAAAAGATTCTTTCCTACATATGGGCAATTTCACAGATCCAAATTCTTTTTGATTTTCACTTGAACCCATTCTTGTTATCTGTTATTTGCCTTGGAGAAATCCTCTGACTGTTAGGACAAATTTTGAGGAACCTCCCTCTGATATCACTTAAAAGACTTTATTTCAAGATCCTAAACACCTAGAGGGGGTGGGGGGTGAATAGGTTCTTATCTTTTTGTGTCTTTTTAATTTTTAGGCAAACAGATATATAACTTCTTTTAGCACAGATCAATCTATCTACAGAAATTTAAACACAACACGGAATGTACAAGATCTATAGTGGTTTCCCAATATATGGGTACATCCACTTTCCCCCTTCGCCTATCCAGCAGATAACTGGATTCAGCCTAACTTCCTTCCACTGGCTCGGATCCGCAGATCTTACAATCTCAGAACCCAAGATGGTTCCTACACCTCAGACTTAACACAAGTCCTACCTCAGATTCTTCTCCAGAATCCTACCTCAGGCCTCAGCCCTACCTCAGCCTTTATAATTAGGCTTACAATTAAGATTTTTCACAAGTCCTACCTCAGGCACACAGCCCTACCTCAGCCTTAAAAATTTTAGGCTTACAATCTCAGATCTAACAATAGATCCTACAAGAATTTGTGAGTAAAGAGTAACTAAAAACTTCACCAGCAAGATTTCTCTGTTGATGTTGTCTTCTTGATCAGTTCTTGTATAGACTGATCCTTCTAATCCAACCTAACTTAGCTTTTCAAAGCTTCTTGATTAGAACAAAATAAGGTGGATCTTCTCTTGATGTTGAAGTTGATCCTCAGTCAACTTCTTCTGTAAATTCAGATTGAAATCTGAATCTTTCTTGCAGACAGCCCTTGATCTGTAAGAATTCTTCTTATTGATTCAATTACTCTCTGTCATTTCCGATCTGTCTCTTATATAGAGCTTGCTCCATGGTTACCGACTGATCCATTTTATAACAGACTTCTGACAGTTCTGACAGTGGTGTCAGACCGGTTAGTTATGATAGCTGTCAAGTCATCAGTCACGTCACTAAATTCTTCAATGTATTTTCAACTCAGCACACAACACTCAGCAGACTGCTCCACATGTGTCGACACATATAGACTAAGTGTCGACACAAGTCTTCATGGTGTCGACACAATTACTCCAAGTGTCGACACAGTCATACTTCTGCTTATCGACACTGCTTTTGTTGTATGTGTCGACACAAGTCCTATGTGTCGACACATCAGCTTCTTCTCTCGACATTTCTATTGCAGACAGTTGGCGTTGAGTGTTTGTCAAATGGCATTGAGTGTGTGTCGACACAAGTCCTGTGTGTCGACATAATTACTTCTGAACTCGACACAACCTTTTGAGAGTTGGTGTGTCGACACAAGTCCTGTGTGTCGACACAATTGCTTCAGGTGTCGACATATCTCCTAAGTGTCGACACAGCTTCAGTTTTAAGTGTCGACACAAGTCCTGCTTCAGATGTCGACACATTTCTGCATGTCGACACAACTGCTTCTTTAGGTGTCGACATAGCTTTGAGTGTCGTCATAACTTCTTTATAAGTGTCAACACAAATTCTGGGTGTCGACACAAATTCTTTACAAGTGTCGACACAATTTGCCTGTGTGTTGACACAGCTTGCCTGAGTGTCGACACAAGTTCCCTGGGTGTCAACACAGTTTCTTCACAAGTGTCGACACTTGTACTTAAAAAAGTTTTCTTCAAATTCTTAAACCTGCACAATGAAACTCAAACTTCTATCAAATACAAATTGATGCATATCATTGACTAAGTTGATGCTTCTCCAAATCTGGTACACATTTTCTAATGTACCCAACATTAAGTTTTCTTGATTTCAGTAAAAAAATTTGCTAAGTAATTTGTTAGGCATAAAATTATAGCTTGCCCTTATTCACCCCCTCTAAGGGTGCCTCAAGATCCAACAAAATCTTCCCTTGGCCATCCTTAATTATTAGGAGGGGGATTTTATAAACTGGTATCACTTGAAAATGATCATAAGAGAAAGAAGCTCACAAAAACACTGGGTCACCCCGCTCGAGCATTAGTCTATGGACAAACTAAGCAATGGAAGTAATGGTGTGCCAATGTGTGAAATAATATGAAATGGTCCATTAATCAATGAGTTAGGCCAACCCAACTAGGACACTACCTTGGTTGTACTTACCAAGCTGATAGTATGACGTATCTTAGTCTAAAATCAACCTCGAGTATAGATTGGTTAAGGCATGAGGATACCTGAAGTGACTAAGGGAAAAGTTTAATACTGTTAGAATAATTTTTCTATTTATTCCAGAATAATATATATATATATATATTTGTTTCGAAAACAAGAAATAACAGCAGCAAAATTTAGATCTAGAAAATCTTGATCTTTTAAAACTGAACTAAATAGAGAAGGAGAGAAATAAATTTTATAGTTTAGAATCGAGCCTGGATAAGGCGTGTGATCACTGCCCTAAAGAAGTTGCACCACCCTCCGGCAGGGCTTTCAATCGATGGCCACTCCAAGGTACAACACCCGGCTAGATCCCGAAACTCCGATGTGTGCGGACACCGAAGAAGCACAGAGCACCCGAACCACCACTTGATGAAGCAAATGTGAATAAGATGAAAAACTTAAGAACAACAAGCGAACTCAGCGCATCCGAAGAATGAAAAAGGAAAAGAATATATCGTCTCTAAAGCGATTCCTGAAAAGACGTTTTTCAAAATCTCGGTAAATAGAAGAAATAAATTCGTCATTAATTTTGACGGTTATGAATGGTAAGTAAGTAAAAGAAAATGAACGTTGGAAACGTCAGCGTAATCAAAGCTCGAGGAAAAGTGTTCGACGAAAATCATCTAACGAAACCGGTCGACGAAAAGCGGTCGACGAAACCGCTGGCGAAAGCGGTCGACTAAATGCGGTCGACGAAATGCAGTCGATGAAATGCGGTCAACGAAATGCGGTCGACAAAACTGCTAAAGAAAAGCGGTCGACGAAACCGCTAAAGAAATGTGGTCGACGAAACGCTCGGCGAGAAGAGCTCGACGAAATTACTGTTCAGCAGAGTCAAAACTATTTGGAGCAAAATTAACAATTCAATTCAATTATTCCCCAAATCCTAAATCCCAAATCAAAAATCCGAATCCGAATTCGGTCCAGTACGGTGCGTGCGCGCGTGTGGTTCATTGTTTCTCCTTATGTTCTTTTGAACAAATAAAAAGGAGGAACTTTACTAATAAACACTTCTACATGAAAGGTGGTAGTCAATGTTGGACTATATGATTTCATCCTTTGGGAAAGAGGGGTTCCCTCCAAAATTTTAGATTCCCTCCAATTTGGTTTGGGAGCTTTTCCCTTTAAATAAGGAGCCCAAACACCAAATACCTAAAGGCCCCAATAAAATCCTTTCTTTTAAGAAATGTTATATATATATATATATCAAATTTCTAACAATCGCTCACAAAAGCGAAAAACCAAAAGCAAAATTCATATTTTATAATATTACTTATAAATAAAATCAAATACAAATTTGCTTCATCAAGTTGTATCTAAAGTAATGGGTATAGGTGGAGTGGTTACATAGAACCTATACTTAGTACTTATTTCCTCTACCGAAGAGTATAATGTGCCAGAGGCTTTGAATTATAAACTTTGACCGGTAAATTAGATAAGCACACAAAAGATTGGTCGTTCTTGGGTTATGGCGGTGGGTGCGTTAATGGCCATGCGCATTCCTTGATTTTTCATGAGGGTTCTTAGGGTGCAGCCCGGATCCCAAAGTCGCGGCCTCACGACTACCCCCCCCCCCCCCACATAGGTGGTGCCTCAAGATATATTCGTAACCATATCTCGCAAAGGTATATGCCTTTGGCAACCATTAAGAACTTGACGTTCATCCTATCTTGTTACGTAGAGCACAACATCATAGGAATGGGGAGAAAGTTTTCTAAACCTTTAAATTTGTGCTCCCAACTACGCTACATCAACGGTTTCGTTTCTACCGCATTGAACCCAATTCATGGGATCTCCAATCACATGGGTTGGGTATCCACCGTTAGTAGCAAATCATGTGGGCTTAAGCTCCATTCCCCTCGATTACAATAAAAGCTCCCTTCGGGACAATCCTTGGTAAGATTATCAGCCAGCTTCAATTCTGACTTTACATAGTTGAGTGATATCACTTCTTTTCTTCTTTGCTTCACTGATTTGTACCTGATTCTCATGAACTTGTTCATTTTTGAATTAGTACTATTAAATGCAGTTAAATCAATAACAGATTTATTATCACAATGCAAAGAAATGGCAGGTATAGGTTTTGCAAGTAAAGGAATTTCTGAAAATAAGTTTTTAATCCATTCAGCTTCGGCACATGTTGTGTCCAAAGCTATAAGCTCTGATTCCATGGTACTCATAGAAATGACTGTTTATTTTGTAGAAGCCCATGAAATGGCGGCTCCTCCAAGAACGAACACAAATCCAATCGTTGACTTAACGTCTAACGAATCAGTTACCCAATTAGCATCTGAATATCCTTCTAGTACTTCGGGAAATCCAAGGTACACTAAACTATAATATATAGTTCCACGAAGGTATTTAAATATTCTATTTAATGCTATCCAATGATCATCACTTGGATTACTAGTATATCTACTAAGTCGGCCTACGACATAGGAAATGTCGGGTCTAGTGCGGTTAGCTATATATAGGAGTGATCCTATCATTTATGCATACTTATATTGATCAACCGGTTCACCCATATTTTTACAAAGTTTTGAGCTAGCGTCATATGGAGTAGAGGCGGGAGCGGAATCATATAAATTAAATTTATTTAACATTTTCTCAATCGAATGTGATAGAGATAAATAAACACTAGAATCAGTTTTAACTAGTTTAATTCCTAATATGATATTTGCTACTCCCAAATCTTTCATATCAAATTTGGAAGATATATTATTTTTAGTTTCATTAATTAATTCAATTATGTTTCCAAAAATTAAGATATCATCTACATAAAGGCATAATATGACAATTCCATTTCGTTCTTGTTGGGTATTATATCCATAATGTACCAGATTTGAAGAAGCCCCTAAACCAGCTAAGGTGAATTGACAATGTATTTGACGATATTTCTTCAAGATTGTGCTTGCAGCTATTCTACGTAAAGTACACACCAATGTCAGGGTGCAGTGGGTCAATATACACGGGTCTCCGCAACGTAATCCCTCATTGAGCAGATCAGTGTGTTGACTCATGTGCGCTCTCTCTATTGGAGTGTACTTATTTTCAAGTACAGGGTTGAGATAATTCAAGAGCAGAGGAGGAGTAAGGATGGGTCAAAGACCAAGTCATGGGAAGAAAGTAGAAAAAGTAGCTAAGTCAGAATCGATGGGAATCACTAAGTGATTCTCTCCGATTCGACGGGAATCTAGTGATTCCCGCTGAATCTTCGAGAATCACTCGCCGATTCCTGCCAACTTCATCTGGCTGACAGTTCGCCTTCAAGAATTCTGCTAAGTCAGAATCGACGAGAATCATTAACTGATTCTCGCCGAATCATCGAGAATGACTTTACATTCTCGCCGATTCGTCGAGAATGGTCTTGATTCTCACCGATTCCCTCTGGATGGCAAGCTTTTCAACTGAAACTCTACTAAGGATAATTCGACAAGAATCATGAGTGATTCCCGCCGACTTCGACAGGAATCACCAATGATTCCCGCCAAATTTGCCTTAGGCGATTTTTATCTGCTCGCTGGACCGAACCAAGATAACGTGCGTTGGTTAGACGGGGCTTAGGGTTTATTCTTGTGGGGCCCACAACGGTCTTATAGGGATGATCTACAGTATATATACTCGCCTATTTTGAAGTTACGGAGGCATGAATCATCAAGCGAAGAAAACGAGAAAGTATTACGGCCGCCGAGCGTGACCTAGCCGATCGCGGACTTCCTGCCGTTGTCGTCGCCGCTCGCAAGTTGTCGCCGCTCGCAAAGTAGTCGCCGCTGCGGATCGCTGATCTTGAGTGATCTCCCGACGACAGAACCGAAGCTAAGTAACGCGTCTCATGTTTCTCTCTCGAGATCCCTTGTCCCTCGGTTTGTTGAACGAGAACATTTCTCCCCTCCGAATCGATTGAGACGATCGATTCGAGTAAGATCGTTGGTAGACCTTGCTTGCTTCATCAAGAAGTTTGGATCTACAAAGCATCGCCGCCGCAATCATTTGCCTCCGCCGATCTCGGGAAGATCCTCTCCAAGAGAGTGCTCCGGTCGTGGACTCTTCATCTTCATCAAGAACGCTTCAACGAACGAAGAGGGACATCGGGTTCTCCATACTTGAAGTTTGTATTTTTTGTACATTCTAATTTCCGTGTTGTTGTAAAGGAATAGTGATTCCTAGTCGCAAGGGTTGGGTGCAACCCGTGGAGGAGGAGTAGTGACTCCTTCGGGTGGAAGGGTTTCTTCCATAGTGTGAGGATTGGATTTCAATCCGTTTGGTGAAGTGACCGAGTCATCCCTTGTTGGGAGATAGGTCTAAGGGGGAGAGTGGACGTACCCAAATCGGGGAACCACTATAATTGCTTTTGTGCTTTTCTGTGTTGTGGTTGTTTTCTTGTGCAGGTTATTTTTTATTCCGCAAAAGACTGCAAATCACCTATTCTCCCCCCCCATAGGTGAAGTTAGTTGACACTAGATAACTTTCAAGTAGTATCAGAGGGAGGTTACTCGTCAATAAGGTTAACACCTTGAGTAAGATCTCGGTTCTAGTGTCAAGAAGAAAGAAGATCTCTGAAATGGAAGGACTCAAGTATTCAGGGAAGATCCTAGTGTGCACCAAGTTGAACTTTCCTATCTGGAAGGAAAGGATCAGGTACTACATGGAAGCAGTCGACCCACGACTCTTCATGATAGTGGAGGAGGGACCTTATATCCCCACTAAGGCCTCCACCATAGATGTAACCAAGAAAGTGCCCAAGAAACTTTATGAAATGGATAAGGATGAGATGGTGCTTGTCGGACTTGATAAGAAAGCTCAGAACATTCTGGTAAGCGCCGTCGATGATTCCATGATGCAGGTTTTCTGCAACTACAGGACTTCCAAGGACATTTGGCACTGCCTAATCATCCTGATGGAAGGCACTGATGAAGTAAGGGATGATCGAAGATCTCTTCTGAACCAGAAGTACGAGGCCTTCAGGCAAGGTCCCAAGGAAGAAATCGGAGTGACATTCGAGAACTTCCTGAAGATCTTCAGTGCCCTGAAGGGCAATGACAGAGTGTTCACCGATTGTGAACTAAATGAAAAATTCCTTAGATCCCTTACTAAGGAATGGGACACCAAGATCTGCGCTATCAGAGAATTTGGCAGGCTGACAGAAACAGATCACCAGATTCTGTTTGGGAAACTTCTGTCCTATGAGCTTCAGCTAAACACCAGAAAAGCTGAAGAAGAAGCCGATAAATCCGCTGCTCGAGAGAAGCCTATGGCCCTAAAAGCCAATCACTCAAGAAAAGGCAAGGGTACAGCTTCGTCCCGTTCTCGGAAAATTGATGAGGAAGAAGACTCTGAGCCATGCTCTTCCGGCTCAGAGCTATCTGAAGAAGACTTCTCCCTCATCACTCGGGAGTTCAAGAAGTTCCTCAAGTTGAGGAATCAAAGAATGAGAGACGGCTCCTCCTCCAAACATCAGAAGAAGAATTATTCTTCTGACAGGTATGAATCCAAAAGAAACAAACATCGCTCTAATGACATTATTTGCTTTGGATGCAATAAGCCAGTTCACGTCATCACCGACTGCCACCAAGGCAAGAGAGATAAGGGGAAGGGAGAGGAGCACAAGTCCTCTAGAGATAAGAAGAAGGAGAGGAGCTATATAGCCAAAAAGATAAAGATACTGAGTGAGTCTGATTCCTCAGACTCTAGTGATGATAAGGAAGCGTACTTCGGGCTAGTGGGTCGCTCTGACTCAGAAGGAGACTGCCCCCCATTTACTGGGAAGGTAAAAGATCGTATACCCCTCTCTGACTCTGACTATGAGTCTCCTGATGATGATCTCGAGGACAGCCCATTTGCCCGTGAAGCTGAGCTCCTCGAAAAGTATGAGCTTCTGCTCAATACCTTTGAGGAATGCCGCAAGAGGTTGAGGGCTCAGAAAAAGAAAGTCAAATTCCTTAAGGTTGAGGGTGTGTCTCTACGAGAAGAGATCACTAGCTTGATCTCTCTCCGGCAGGAACACCTGGGCCTAACTTCTGAGCACTCAGAGTCTCTAAGGCTCCTTGACCTAAAACAGGAAGAAATCAACAAGTTGGAAGAACAGCTTGTGGCAGAAAGGAAGATTGCCAAAAGCTTCTCCATGCCCAAGACCGTTCTTCCCCTGGTTGATGAATTCTCTGCTCAGGCTAAGGGGGCTGTCTTGGGGCATATAGGTGTGCCTTGTAAATCATCCAGGAGAAACAGAAAGTAGAGAAAAAATAAGGCTGCTAAGAAGGCCACTGCTGCAGAAAAGGGAAAGGCCTCACTCGACCCTGTTGTATTCAGAAAGCCTGGCTTTCCCTGCAATGAACAGGACTTTGAGTCAACCTATGGCCACTTCTTCCGGTCCTTGGTTGAAAATCCTAAGAGCAGGTATGATGGTTGGGCCTTCCCGCGCAACTACGGTGAGAGTGTCTTCAAGGCACCTTATGAGGAAATCCAAGTGGAGGATTATGTCCACTTCTCTTGTGGCCATAATAGGAAGCAGGGACCAAAAGCCAAGCTTGTTATACTGAAGGAACAGGAGGTGAAGAAATCATGTGACTGCTGTCATCATGATGCCTCCACCTCCAGATCCAAGGCCCCGGCTAGACCCACCATTCCAAGGGTGAAGATGGAGCCTAGGAAAAGGTACAACAGATTTGACTATTGGTGCTGTGGCAAAGTTTGTCACTTTGCCGTGGATTGCTGGTTTAATCCGAGATACAACGAGACTCCTCATGTTAGCAATGCGAGGCCGACCACTCGTAGGGTTAACCACCTGAGGGGGAGTATGCTAACAAGGAATCTAGGACCCAAGTTCGATTGGGTTCCTAAGGGAAACTGATTCTGTTTTGCAGGTATGTCCAAAGGCCACCAAAATGCATATCTTGTACTTGGACAGTGGATGTTCCCGACATATGACTGGGACTAGAAGCCTGCTGCGTGATTACTCTCTAGTCGAAAATGGACCCAAAGACATCTTTGGAAGATCAAATCGAGGAGTCACCAGAGGTTACGGTATGGTTTCCAACGGTATAATCTCTATCACCGACGTGGCCTATGTTGAAGGGTTAAATCATAACCTGATCAGTGTAAGTCAGTTGTGTGATAAAGGAAATGACGTTAAGTTCTGCAAGGATAAGTTCTTGATAATATCGTATGCCTCTTCGGAGACGGTATTAACTGGCATTAGGAGCAGAAATATATTTTGTTTAGATTTTCTTAGTGTAGATTCTTCTACCCTCGTGTGCCTAATAGCAAAAGACAGTGCATCTCTTTGTGAACAATGGCACAAAAGATTAGCACATATTAATTTCAAGACAATTAATATGTTGTTTTCAAAGAACTTAGTAAGGGATGCCCCTACTATTAAGTGTATCAAAGATAGCCCTTGTCCTGCATGCCAGAAGGGCAAACAGACTCGGGCTACCTTTAAGCACATTGCAGACAAAGACTCCTCCAGATGTCTTTATCTTCTGCATATGGACTTGTTCGGTCCAGTGCAAGTTCATAGCTTAGGAGGCAAATAGTATACGCTAGTGATTGTTGATGATCACTCTCAGTTTACGTGGGTGTTCTTTTTGAAACGAAAGTCAGATACGTTCGATATCTTCACGAGTTTTGTCAAGCAGATTCAGAACGAACTTAACTGCTCAGTGGTCAAAATCAAAAGTGACCATGGAACAGAATTCGAGTCTGGTGCTATGACAGAATTTTGTGAAGAACTTAGTATCTTTCATGAGTTTTCCTCCCCGCGTACTCCGTAACAAAACGGAGTTGCGGAAAGGAGAAATATAATGCTCATTGAAGCATGTACGATAATGTTGAATGACGCCTCTCTTCTAGAGTACTTCTAGGCAAAGGCTGTCAACACGGCTTGTCATGTGCAGAACCGAGCATTGATCAACAAGAATCATCGCAAGACGCCTTATGAGCTATTGAAAGGCAGGAAACTGACCATGTCCTATTTGAGGATTTTTGGCTGCAGATGCTATGTACTCAATAATGGGAAGTACCCACGTACTAAATTCGGAAAAAAATGCTTTGAAGGCATCTTCATGGGCTATAGCAGCCATAGTCGGGCATATAGGGTCTTCAATAAGAAAACTCTAGTGGTAGAGGAGTCCATTAATGTTGTTTTTGATGAAGGAAGCTTGCTTCATTGCAATTCTTCCAGTAGCATTCTTGAAGATACAGTTGCAAGACTTGAACAGTTAAGTCTCGATGAGACCGCTAAAGATTTAACTCCCAAGTACGTCAAGGTTTCCACCTCAACGCCAACTAGAGAAGTTGAAGATCAGGATGGAGAAAATCTCCTAGAAGAAGGAGAAGCCCGAGAAGATGTCAGAGCTCTAGATGACAGACTCCTACGGCTCTGACACGTGAGGGATCATCCCAGAGATCAGATCATAGGAGATCCTCGTGATGGTGTCAGAACTCGGAGAGGTACAATTAACGAGATTTTGCACCTTAGTTTCCTGTCATAGGTTGAGCCAAATAAGTTCGACGAAGTGAACAAAGATGCAGTATGGATATTGGCTGTTGGGTACATTGGAAAATGTGTACCTGATTTGAAGAAGCCTAACTTAGCTTAATGATATACATCAAGGTGTATTTGATGTTGTTTTAAGTTGACATGTGCAGGTGAAGAAGTATTAAAGAATACAGGAAATTATTCTAAGTCCATATGTCGACACCTGAAGAAATTGTGTCGACACTTCATAATAATTGTGTCGACACTTGAAGGAAGCAGTGTCGACTCACAGAAAGATAGTCGACCACATTTGTGTCGACACTGGGAAGCAGTGTCGACTCACAGAAAGATAGTCGACCACACTTGTGTCGACACTGGGAAGCAGTGTCGACTCACAGAAAGATAGTCGACCATATTTGTGTCGACACTGGGAAGCAGTGTCAACTCACAGAAAGATAGTCGACCTCAACTATGTCGACACCTGAAGGCAGAGTCAACACATACTGAGTTCTGAATCTACAACAACTGTGTCGACACACAGGACTTGTGTCGACACACTGCAAAGTCAAGACCAAGTTATTTTCTGAAGAAAGATGAAGTGTTGAGTCGACACAAATTCTCTGTGTCGACTCATTCTCAAGATGAAGTTCTGAAGAAGTAGTGTCAACTTAAAGGCAAACTAGTCGACATCATCAAAGGCTGTGTCGACACCAAAGTCACTTGTGTCGACACATATAGACAGTTGGTCTCGACACTTTCTGACAGTCTGTCTCAACACTTTGCTGTCCAAGACTAAGGCACAGGATCTGTTTGAAGACTTGACAGCTGTGGGTTATGACAGGTTAACTGAAGCTGTCAGACTTGTCAGGAGTCAGTTAGAAACCGGATCAGCCGGTTACCATGAAGAAGATCTATAAATAGACAGATTCAGAGAGAAGTAACAGATTGAATTTTGGCAATCAATTTGAGAAATCAAATCAAGAAGGAGTAATACACAAAAGAAGATCTTCATCAGAAGATCTAAGAAGACGATCTCAGGATCTGTCTAAGTAGAGTTCTTTCAAGAATTCTGAAGTATCATCAAAGGTGTTGGATAGAGAGGGATCCAGCCTCTTGAAGAAGAAGAAGGAAGCCATCATTGGTTTCTCAAGAAGCTGTTTGGAAATCAACTCAGCTAAGTTCAGATTCAAGAAGCTTTGAAGAAAGCTCAGATTCAGTTGATTTCATCAGCTGATCAAGATTTGTCTTGTTCTTTTCTCTCTCAACAAAGATAAGACATTAAAAACTTCTTTTCTAATTTCTGTAGGATCTATCAATACAGATCTGAGTTGTAAGCCTGTGTTATAAAGGCTGAGTGTATGAGAGTTGATCTCTGAGTGGTAGGGTTGTTTGCCTGAGTGTAGGAGAAGGTTCTTCTCTGAGTTGTAGGCTTTGTGATAAGGCTGAGGTAGGGCTGTTGAGCCTGAGTTGTAGGAACCTTTTCAGGTTCTGAGCTGTAGGATCTGTGGATCTGAGTAAAGAGGAAGTTTGGCCGAATCTAGCATACTGCTAGATAGGTGAAGGGGGAAAGTGGATGTACCCAGACCTTGGGGAACCACTATAAAATAGTGTGCAATCTGTGATGGTTAAATTTCTGTGACTGCTGTGCTGTGTGTTTTAATTCTGTAATTGAATTCTGCCAAAAAGTGTTAACAAGCTTTAAAACCTATTCACCCCCCTCTAGGTGTTTATGTTGTCTTGAAAGTAAAACTATCAAGTGGTATCAGAGGGAGGTTCCTCAAAAATGACTTAACAGTCTGAGGTAGATCTGAAAGGCAGAATCAAGATTCAAGAAGATGGGTTCTGGAGAAAATCACAAGGAGTTAGGGTCAATGAAGTTACCCATCTACAGGAAGGAAATCTTTGAAATTTGGAAAGAAAGAGTCAGATTGTTCATGGAAGCATCTGACCCAAGGATATACATCACAGTTCAGGAAGGACCCTTCATTTCAATGAAGGTATCAGTTCTTGATGCTAATATTCAAACTCCAAAGAGTTATTCTGAAATGACCAAGGATGAAATCATTTTGGCAACCATGGACAAGAGAGCTCAGAATATTATTGTGAGTGTCATAGATGTTTCTACATTTCAGAATCTGATTCACTGCAAGACCTCCAAAGAGATGTGGGACACCTTGATTATCTACATGGAGGGATTTGAAGAAGTAAGACAGGATAGGAAGTCTATGCTCAACCAGGAATATGAAAGTTTTAGACAAGGAAAAACTGATAGCATAACTGAATGCTATAAGAAATTCTATAGAATTGTGAATGAGTTAAAGTCCTATGGAAGAGTATTCAGTACCTATGAACTGAATGACAAATTCTTAAGATCCTTGACAAAGGATTGGGACATAAAGATCTGTTCCATAACAGAAGTGGCTAAACTGGCAGAGATTTCTCCTCCAACCTTATTTGGAAAGTTGCTATCCTATGAAATGCAACTTATGGTGAGGAAGGAGGAGGAAAAGAATTCAAAAGGAGAGCATAGAGAGAAGACAGTGGCCTTCAAGGCAGAAGCCACTAGAAAGAATAGGAGGATATCACCATCTCCTCCTAAGGAAGTTGCAGAAGTTAGTTCTGAAAATTCAGATAATCAGGGTTCAGAAAGCTGTGAGTCAGATGTAGATTTTGCTGCATTTACAAGGCAATTCCAGAGATTCTTAAAGAAGAAGCAGTGGAAGTCTAGGCCCTCCTCATCACAGCAAGTTGATGACTATTATCAGAAGAAAAAGTCATCAAGGAAAGAGAAGAGCAGAACAATGCCCAGCAAGGCCACTACTTCAAAGATTGTCTGTTATTATTGCAATAGGCCTGGACATGTAGTGGCTGACTGTCCTGATAAGAGAAAGGAGTCATCAGACAAGAAGAAGACTTATCAAAAGGGCAAGAAGGAAAAATCCTTTGTTGCAAAGAAGGAAAAGAGCCTAACAGATCAATCAACTTCAGAATCAGAATCTGAAGCTGAAGCATATATTGGACTCTATGCTGCTACTGAAGAAGAGGAGTTCATGCAATTGCTAGACTCCATCTATGAACAAGAAGATCATCAGTGCATGGGACTGATGGCAGGATTAGAAGAAGACATGTACCAGAATCAGTCTGGTCCTAGTAAGGTACTATGTCCTTCAATAAAATCTGTTTATAGTACAAGTGCAGAATCAGCTACATCTGCATCAAGTGATATAGATGCATCTGAATCTGAAGGAGATGTCTATCAATTGATAGATAAGTATGGGGACTTGTTGCAGGCCCTTAAGAAAAGCAAGAACCTGGTTAAATCTCAGGCTCAGGAAATTGCTGATCTAAAGGTAGCTGCAACTGAGTTTGAAAAAGTAATTGATCAGAAGTTAAATGAAATTGCCAAACTGAAGAATATAACTATTATTCAGATGGGCACAATCAATTATACCAATGATCAAGTGAAGAGTCTGGAAGCCAGACTAAGAATAGAAAAGGAGTTAGTGGCAAGTTACTCTAAGCCAAAGTCTGTCTTACCCTTGATAGATGAATTTGTTACTCAAAAGGGTAAGGTAGGATTAGGATTCAAAGGTAACCCCAGGGCAGCCCAATTCAAGAGGAAAGGCAAAGCTCATGTCAAGCCACTGAACTTTTCAGTTCCTATTAAGTTTAGAAAGGTGCAAGTGCCTTCTAACCAATATGATCATGAAGATATTCATGGTCATTTTAAGACTAATGTTCTGATAAACAAGGGTGCAAATGCCAATAGGCCTATCTATGTTCATAAACCCAATGGTTATAAGAAATCAGTGGGTGAAGCTGCTGCAGCACCAGTAATGGACAGAAATTCCTCTGTCAAGGGTGTATCTAGAACTAAATACAATAAGTTTGAATGTTGGTGCTGTGGCAAGATAGGCCATTTTGCATTAGACTGCTGGCATAACACAAGTGTTAGAAAGAACAATAGTCTATCTGTTAGAAGAGATAATGGTAGCTTTTTTAATGCTAACCTGAACCAAGGACCCAAGACTTACTTGGGTTCTAAGGGTAAGTAAATCTGTGTTGCAGGAAAGTCCAAGTGGCCATGCCCCTATATGGTACTTGGACAGTGGTTGTTCCAGGCACATGATTGGAACAAAGGGGCTGCTGAAGGAGTATACATCTGTCAAAGATGGACCTAAAGTGATCTTTGGTGGATCTGAAAAAGGAATCATCAAAGGGTTTGGTAATATTTCTACTAACCTAATTACTATCACCCAAGTGGCTTATGTAAAAAGTTTGAAACACAATCTAATAAGCATAAGCCAGCTGAGTGATTTAGGATATGACATTTCATTTGTTAAGAATGGATGTCATATCAAAAGGTCAAGTGATCAAGAGATCATATTGACTGGACATAGGAAGAGAAATGTATATTGTCTTAATTTTGTATGTAAGAGCAAGGCTTCTTCCATCTGTCTTGTAGCTGATGATAATGCTTCTCATTGTGTCAAGTGGCACAAGAGATTGGCTCATCTTAACTTCAAGATAATTGGCCAACTCTTTAGCAAAGAGTTATTAAGGAATGGTCCTCAAGTTAAGTGTATAAAGGAAGGGATATGCTCAGCTTGTAAAAAAGGCAAGCAGACAAAATCCTCCTTTCATAACCTTGAAAACAAGGATTCTGTGAGGTGCTTATACCTCTTGCATATGGATCTTTTTGGTCCTATGCCAGTTCATAGTCTAGGTAGGAAGGTCTACACTTTTGTGGTTGTAGATGACTATTCTAGATTTACATGGGTGTTCTTTCTGAGACAGAAATCAGAAACCCCAAGTGTCTTACTTAATTTTGTAAAGCAGATTCAGAATGAACTGAATAGTACAGTGGTCAAAATCAGAAGTGACCATGGTACTGAGTTTCAATCTGAAAGCATGACAAAGTTATGTGAAGACTTTGGGATTTTCCAAGAGTTCTCCTCACCTAGAACACCACAGCAAAATGGCATTGCTGAAAGAAAGAATAGAACATTAATTGAAGCTGATAGAACTCTATTGAGTGACACCTCTCTTCCAGAATACTTCTGGGCTGAGGCAGTTAACACTGCATGTCATGTGATCAATATGGCTTTTATCACCAAGAACCACAAAAAGATTCCCTATGAGATTATGAAAGGTAGAAAACCAAATCTATCCTACTTCAGGATCTTTGGTTGTAAATGCTATATACTTAACAATGGCAAGACATACCTAACTAAGTTTGCTGCCAAATCCCAAGATGGGATATTTGTTGGGTACAGCATAAATAGTAAGGCCTATAGAGTCTTCAACTTGACTACTCAAGTTGTTGAAGAATCTGTACATGTTGTGTTTGATGAAACAAGATTAATCAACTGTGAGTTGTCTTGTAGATCAAATGATTCAACAGGTATAAGCAAAAGAATGGACAAGCTCTCCATTGCTGAAGCATCAAAGGAAGATGGAGCATTGGAAAATGAAGGCTACTGTACAGGGGGAGTACAAAACTCAATAGATGCTAATGAAAACCAAGAGGTTTAGCATGAAGAAGGAGCTGGAGATGTTCAACCAGAAAGGAACCTTCCTCCAGCTACAAGACATTTAAGAGATCATCCAGCTGATTAGATTATAGGTGATCCAAGACAGGGAGTGCAGACTAGAAGCAGAAATCAAAGCACAGACCTGCATTCAAGTTTCCTGTCTCAAGTGAAGCCTAAGAAGTTTGAAGAAGCCATCCAAGACCAGCACTGGACTGATGTTATGCAAGAGGAGCTGAATCAATTCAGAAGGTGCAATGTTTGGGAGCTTGTTCCTAAACCAAGAGGCCACAACATAATTGGCACAAAGTGGATTTATAGGAATAAATTGGATGAGAGTGGAATAATAGTGAAGAATAAAGCAAGATTGGTTGCAAAAGGGTACAGACAGGAAGAAGGGATTGACTTTGATCAAACCTTTGCCCCAGTAGCAAGGCTGGAGGCAATCAGAATGTTCCTTGCCTATGCAGCCTATCAAGACTTCAGAGTGTACCAGATGGATGTGAAATCAGCATTCCTGAATGGTGATTTAAAAGAGGAAGTCTATGTAGAGCAGCCATCAGGTTTTGTAGATCCTCTTAAACCAGATTATGTCTATAAGCTTAGGAAAGCTTTGTATGGGTTAAAGCAAGCCCCGAGGGCTTGGTATGAAACCCTGTCTACTTTCCTTATTGAGAATAAATTCTCAAGAGGAAAAATAGACAAAACTCTATTCCTTAGGGAATCCAAAGGTAAGATCATCTTAGTTCAGATCTATGTTGATGACATAATCTTTGGATCTACTGAAAACAACCTTTGTAAAAAGTTTGCCAAACTTATGCAAGGGAAGTTTGAGATGAGCAGTATGGGGGAACTTAAGTTCTTCTTGGGACTCCAAGTAAGACAGACTGATGATGGCCTGTCCATATCCCAGTCTAAGTTCACCAAAGAATTAATTAAGAAGTATGGTATGGAGTCATCCTCCACTATGAGAACTCCTATGGGAACAAGTATGCCTATATGCAAAGATGAAGCAGGTAAACCTGTTGATGAATCTTTGTATAGAGGGATAGTTGGCTCTCTACTATATCTCACTGCTAGTAGACCAGATATTATGTATGCTACATGTGTCTGTGCTAGGTACCAAGCCTGCCCTAAAGAATCTCATTATACTGCAGTCAAAAGGATTCTGAGATATCTTAAGGGCACACCTAATCTAGGCCTTTGGTACCCTAGGAATAGAGATTTTCTACTAATAGGTTATTCAGATGCAGACTTTGCAGGCTGTAGAGAGGATAGAAAGAGTACAACAGGTACTTGTCAATTCTTGGGAGGAAGATTGATATCATGGAGTAGTAAGAAGCAGACCAGTGTGGCAATATCCACAGCTGAGTCAGAATATGTTGCTGCTGGCAGCTGCTATGCACAGCTATTGTGGATACAACATCAGCTTAAAGATTATGGTATTCAAGTAAGTAGAACACCTCTTTTGTGTGATTCTAAGAGTGCAATTTCTATTGCTAATAATCCTGTTTCTCATAGTAGAACTAAGCATATAGAAATTAAATACCATTTTCTTAGAGAACATGTAGAAAGAGAAGACATCTCATTGGAATTTGTTAAAACAGATTATCAAATAGCAGATGTATTTACTAAGCCACTGGATGAAACAAAATTCAATAAATTTAAAATTGAATTAGGCATGCTGACCATTGATTAGGTTATCAACAAACTTACAAGTGGCATTAGATTATCAAGTGGTATTGACAAAAACAGAAATTGGCTAAGTAAAATTGTGTCGACACATTCAGTGAAAATGTATCGACTCAGTAAAGTCATGTCGACTAGTCAGAGAATATGTGTCGACACAGAGAATTTTGTGTCGACACTTAAGAATCAAATAGTCGACTCATCCAGGAATGAAGTGTCGACTTCACCAGAATAGTGGTGTCGACACTTACAGATTTTGTGTCGACACTTATCCTAAGAGCCGACACAGAATTTCTGATGCTTTACTATGTCTCTCAGGTGTCGACATATCCACAATTAGTGTCGACACATAGTAGACAGACTTGCTGTCAAGACAATAGAAGTTTGTGTCGACACACTCCATCTGTGTCAACACATATAGACTGTTTTGCCCGCCTTTTGATCTTCTTTCAATAGAAGGTATAAATAGGTCAAGAACTTATTCTGTCGACACGCTTACAAGGTTTTCGAGACTGAAACCCTGTGTCAACATTCTCTCTCTCTCTTCTCTTAAGCTTTTTTGTCTGATCAATGGCACCAAAGGTTGAAGATAACATCAACGAAGGATATGAGTTAGTACGCAATGCCTTTGCTGATGCCCTGACAGATATTCAAAGGGTTATAACTCTAATCTCCGAATCTAGAATAGAGTTTCTGGTTTCTGAACCTTCAAAGATATGGAAGGAGGTGCTTGAATTATTTACCTCTGCATCAGTGGATTCAGCTGGTCTCAAGATAAAATCCACAGTTCATGGGACAAAGGTGAAAATCACACCAAGAAGTTTGAGAAAGATTCTATAATTGCCTATAGTTGAGAATGAAGAAGAGGTCCCAGCTTCTAAGTCAAGGGAGGCTCTCCAATGGTGTAGATTGGATCCAACCCTAAAGATTGGAGCTGCTTTCAACAGAAAAGGAATGAATCAACAAGGAAAATTTTTGTCTGAAGTAGTTGGGAAAGTAATTTTGTGCAAACCAGGTGGACATGATAGGATTTCAGCCTATATGTTCAGCCTAATGACCAGAATTGTATTTACAATTCCAACTGACTGGTCAGCTGTAGTATTTGATAAGATCAAGGAAGGAATCAAGAAGCCAAATCTGGCTAGAATTATGAGTTTATACCTGACTGAAGTGATCCCTGAGGTTATGCAACAACTGCCTGGGACAAAAATTAATCACATGAGGAAAATGGATATAAGATTATTTTCAAGGTGGGATAGGGTGCTGTCTAAAGATGTGCCTGATGAGAACAGGAAGGACACCCCTGTGAAATCCCCTACACATGATCTAGGCACTGCCCAGCATCAAGAAGAGCAAGTGAGAAAGCAGGTTGAAGATCAGCCTGAGTCTGTTCAAGATGAAACCATTCCTGCCCAAATGCAGGGGGAGCAAGCTCACTCTCCTACCCAGAATGTATCTACTTCAGAATAGGTAAAGGGAAAGCAAGTGAGTTTTCCTGCCAAGGACATTCCTAATATTTTTACTCCTGCACAGGTACAGAGGGAGCAAGTACATTCTCCTACCCAAGAAATTCCACATACTGAACAAGTGCAGGAGGTGAAAATGTCTGAACAAGTGCAAGAGGAAGAACAAATTGATTTATCAAAAGATTTGAATATTACAGATCTGGATGATTCAACATCTGTTCAAGCTCAGAAGAAATACAATCTAGATGAGTTATTTCCTAATATTGAAATTGCTACTGATAGAATAGAGGAGGAGCAAGACAATGAGAAGGCACTAGATATGGAGATAGAGCAAGAAGCTGAGAAGGAACAAGGAGTTGAGAAGGAGCAAGTAGTTGAGGGGGAGCCTGTGCATGTTGAGGCTGAACAACATGGCACTGAAATAGATATTCCTCCTACTTCTCCTGACAGAGTTCAAATTGAAAGTTCATCTGATTCTGAGAATGAAGAAGCCAGATTGGCTAAAAAGAAAAAGCTCATGGTCTTTAAGAGAAGGAGCAAAAGCTATAAGCAGACTCTACAAACTACACCTCTCCAATCTCCTTCTGAATTTAATTATAACAAGTTTATGATAGACTTGCAAGTTAAGTTGGATGAACACAGATTGGCTGTTGAAAAGTATGTTGATGAGAGCAATAAATCCCTTCAATTTGACTTGGCTCAAGATATTAAATCTATTAGATTTGAAGTAAATATGAATAAGAAGGAGATGACAGATTACTTCCATAAGGGAGGTAATGCTGTAGTGTTTTTGGCTAAACAACAGCAGTCTATCCTCACTAAAGTGGATGATATTGCTTTAAAGCAAGGTTATGTTTTGGAGAATCAGCTAAGGATGAATGATAATTTGACTGAATCTCACCATGAAATTCTTGAAGAGTTCAAAAAGGCTACTACAGGGATGACTGAAGCAAAAGCAAAGGAGATGGAAGAGTTTGATAAGAAACTTCAAGAAGCCATTGAATCAGTTAAGACTGCCATCACTACATCTCAGAAGGACATATCTGACAAACTACAAAAATTGAAACCATATTTTAAAGAAGGTGTGAATTATCTAGATGGCCAGATCAGATTTCAGAAGAATGATCTAAGAGATCATATTACCAGAGAAGTCATAAAGGGGGAGAGGTTGTTAGTTCATGCTGGCTCAGAGCACACCAAATGGGTGACTAATAGTATTCGAGCCACATTGGGATATCCACCTTTGTGTGATGATGCTATGGTGGCTGAGTCCGGAATTCAAACAGGTCTACTTGAAGGCAATCAACCTGAGATTGCCTAAGTCATTTACCCTCCTCCTGATTTTGATATGATTGATCAGCAAGTTCAGGATATGTATAGTCCTCCAAAGGAGGTTACCAAGGTTGTTATTGAAAAAGTTGATAAGCCTGATGCCAACTTGCAAGAACAACAAGATGCTCTACTATCCAAGAAAAGATTTAGAGAGCAGGGTGAACTTAAGCTAGATTTTGAGCAGTGGAGCCCTACTTCAAGAAATATTATACTAACTGCATGGAAGGCTGTAAAGGACCAAGTACATGATAGAGGGAAGTGGTATAATGAAATGGAATGGCAAAAGCATGAAGCTAGGCAAGAAGCTATAGTACAGTTCAGGAGAAAAGCCAAGCTGGGAAGGCTGCCACCAGATGCTCAGGAGCCGAGCAAGTACTTTCCAAAGCCCTTTCATTACTTTGAAAGGCAAAGACTCAAGGAAGAAGCACAGAAGAAAGCTGAGCTAAAAGGCAAGAAGCCAGCTGAAGTTGCTGAAGCTCCTGTGAAGGCTCAAATCCAATCTGGCAAAGGAATTGTCATAAAAGAGCCTGATCAGTCTTAGTTCTAAGTTCTTTCAAAAGTGTTTTGTAATGTTTTGTTTAATCATTCAATGTAAACATCTGTAATCAAACATTACCAAGTTATAAACAAAATTTTGTTTGGAATCATATATTCATGTTCACTCTATGATGAATTGTTAATATTTTGTTTATATTAAGTATTCTTGTAATGTCATACATCATCATATTATATTTGTTATAAATGGTGTATATCATTTACTAAAAGGGTTATGACTTCTCCAAATAGGGGGAGATTGTTGGGTACATTGGAAAATGTGTACCTGATTTGAAGAAGCCTAACTTAGCTTAATGATATACATCAAGGTGTATTTGATGTTGTTTTAAGTTGACATGTGCAGGTGAAGAAGTATTAAAGAATACAGGAAATTATTCTAAGTCCATATATCGACACCTGAAGAAATTGTGTCGACACTTCAGAAAAATTATGTCGACACTTGAAGGAAGCAGTGTCGACTCACAGAAAGATAGTCGACCACATTTGTGTCGACACTGGGAAGCAGTGTCGACTCACAGAAAGATAGTCGACCACACTTGTGTCGACACTGGGAAGCAATGTCGACTCACAGAAAGATAGTCGATCATATTTGTGTCGACACTGGGAAGCAGTGTCGATTCACAGAAAGATAGTCGACCTCAACTATGTCGACACCTGAAGGCAGAGTCGACACATACTGAGTTCTGAATCTACAACAACTGTGTCGACACACAGGACTTGTGTCGACACACTACAAAGTCAAGACCAAGTTATTTTCTGAAGAAAGATGAAGTGTTGAGTCGACACAGATTCTCTGTGTCGACTCATTCTCAAGATGAAGTTCTGAAGAAGCAGTGTTGACTTAAAGGCAAACTAGTCGACATCATCAAAGGCTGTGTCGACACCAAAGTCACTTGTGTCGACACATATAGACAGTTGGTCTCGACACTTTCTGACAGTCTGTCTCAACACTTTGCTGTCCAAGACTAAGGCACAGGATCTGTTTGAAGACTTGACAGCTTTGGGTTGCAACCGGTTAACTGATGTTGTCAGACTTGTCAGAAGTCAGTTAGAAACCGGATCAGTCGGTTACCATGAAAAAGATCTATAAATAGACAGATTCAGAGAGAAGTAACAGATTGAATTTTGGCAATCAATTTGAGAAATCAAATTAAGAAGGAGTAATACACAAAAGAAGATCTTCATCAGAAGATCTAAGAAGACGATCTCAGGATCTGTCTAAGTAGAGTTCTTTCAAGAATTCTGAAGTATCATCAAAGGTGTTGGATAGAGAGGGATCCAGCCTCTTGAAGAAGAAGAAGGAAGCCATCATTGGTTTCTCAAGAAGCTGTTTGGAAATCAACTCAGCTAAGTTCAGATTCAAGAAGCTTTGAAGAAAACTCAGATTTAGTTGATTTCATCAGCTGATCAAGATTTGTCTTATTCTTTTCTCTTTTAACAAAGACAAGACATTAAAAACTTCTTTTCTAATTTCTGTAGGATCTGTCAATACAGATCTGAGTTGTAAGCATGTGTTATAAAGGCTGAGTGTAGGAGAGTTGATCTCTGAGTGGTAGGGCTGTTTGCCTGAGTGTAGGAGAAGGTTCTTCTCTGAGTTGTAGGCTTTGTGATAAGGCTGAGGTAGGGCTGTTGAGCCTGAGTTGTAGGAACCTTTTCAGGTTCTGAGCTGTAGGATCTGTGGATCTGAGTAAAGAGGAAGTTTGGCCGAATCTAGCATACTGCTAGATAGGTGAAGGGGGAAAGTGGATGTACCCAGACCTTGGGGAACCACTATAAAACAGTGTGCAATCTGTGATGGTTAAATTTCTGTGACTGCTGTGCTGTGTGTTTCAATTCTGTAATTGAATTCTGCCAAAAAGTGTTAACAAGCTTTAGAACCTATTCACCCCCCCCCCCTCTAGGTGTTTAGGTTGTCTTGAAAGTAAAACTATCATTGGCCATGCAAGATGAACTGCATCAATTCGAACGATGCAACGTCTGAAAGCTTATTCCCAGACCAAAGAACCAAAATGTGATCGACACCAAGTTGATCTTCAGAAACAAACTGGATAAGCACGGTGTCATCATAAAGAACAAGGCCAGGCTGGTGGCTCAAGGTTACAGACAGGAGGAGGGGATTGACTTCGACCAGACCTTTGTACCAGTTCCAAGGCTCGAGGCGATCAGATTGTTCCTGGCGTATGCTTCGCATAAAGGATTCACTGTCTATCAGATGGACGTGAAATCTGCATTCCTCAATGGAAAATTGAAAGAGGAAGTATATGTCGCGCAACCCCCAGGTTTTGTTAATCCTACATTCCCTAATCATGTTTATTTTCTTAATAAAGCATTATATGGCTTAAAACAAGCTCCTCGAGCTTGGTATGAGACTCTGTCTTGTTTTCTTCTTGAGAACAAGTTCTCGAGAGGAAAAATAGATAAGACATTGTTTCTTAGGGAAGTCAAAGGCAAGATCTTGCTGGTGCAAATCTATGTCGATGACATAATTTTCGGCTCTACAGACAACAATCTTTGCAAAAAGTTTTCTAAACTTATGCAAGGAAAGTTTGAAATGAGCAGCATGGGAGAGCTAAAGTATTTCTTGGGACTTCAAGTGAAACAGTCTGAGGAATGAATTTTCATCTCTTGGACGAAGTTCGCAAATGAACTCCTCAAGAAATTCGGAATGGAGAATGCAACCTTTATGAGGACTCCAATGGGATCCACTGTATCTCTAGACAAGGATGAGAAAGGGAAACCTTTTGATGAAACCAAATACAGAAGCGTAATTGGATCCCTGCTCTACCTTACTGCTAGTAGACCGGATATTATGTTTTCTACATGCGTATGTACCAGATATCAGGTGAACACTAAGGAATCTCATTATGTCACTGCAAAGCGAATTCTTAGATACCTTAAAGGTACACTAAATCTTGGCTTGTGGTACCCAAGAAACAATGATATTGAGCTGATAGGCTTTTCAGAAGCTGACTTTGGGATGATAGGAAAGGCACTTCCGGGACGTGCCAATTCCTCGGAAGAAGGCTTATTTCTTGGAATAGTAAGAAGCAGAATTGTGTCGCAACCTCCACGGCTGAATCTGAGTACATCTCAGTAGGCAGCTATTGCGCACAACTTCTATGGATCAGAAATCAGCTAGAAGATTATGACCTTCATTTCAGAGAGGTAACAATGTACTGTGACTCCTCAAGTGTTATAGCCATTGCGAACAATCCTGTGTCGCACAGCAGAATGAAGCATATTGAAGTGCGCTACCACTTCATTCGGGAGCATGTGGAAAATAAAGATATCTCTCTCTGCTATGTCCCCGCAGATAAGCAGATTGCAGATATCTTCACGAAGCCCCTAGATGAGGCCAAGTTCAGTCTCTTCAAAACTGAACTCGGTATGCTAAACTATGAGGAATGAAGACTAAAGGGGCTCCAGGCTCTTGGATCAAGGGGGAGAATCCGCAAGGAACTCAAGAGAGAGCACAGATGCAAGAACTTAGGGGGAGCATTGTGTCTCACGTGCTAAATTCCCAGATTTGCAGAAGCCGAAAAGGGGGAGATTACCCTCTCGGCTAAGGTGCTAAGGTGCTAAGTCTGCTCTAAGGAAACTGGTAATGAATTTCATTCTCCACTGATTGTTCATTTTATGTTTTATTCCCATCTATTTTATTCACCTTAGCTTGTAGGGTTTAGGCTTTTTCAAATAGGGGGAGATTGTTGGGTATTGTATCCACAATGTACATGATTTGAAGAAGCCCTTGAACCAGCTAAGGTGAATTGACAATGTATTTGACGATATTTCTTCAAGATTGTGCTTGCAACTATTCTACGCTAAGTACACACCAATGTCAGGGTGCAATGGGTCAATATACACGGGTCTGCGCAACGTAATCCCTCGTTGATCAGATCAGTGTGTTGACTCATGTGTGCTCTCTCTATTGGAGTGTACTTATTTTCAAGTACAGGGTTGAGATAATTCAAGAGCAGAGGAGGAGCAAGAATGGGTCAAAGACCAAGTCATGGAAAGAAAGTAGAAAAAGCAGCTAAGTCAGAATCGACGGGAATCACTAAGTGATTCTCGCCGATTCGACGGGAATCACTAGTGATTCCTGCCGAATCCTCGAGAATCACTCGCCGATTCCCGCCAACTTCATCCGGGTGACAGTTCACCTTCAAGAATTCTGCTAAGTCAGAATCGATGAGAATCATTAACTGATTCTCGCCGAATCGTCGAGAATGACTTTGCATTCTCGCTGATTTGTCGAGAATGGTCTTGATTCTCTCCGATTCCCTCCGGATGGCAAGCTTTTCAACTGAAACTCTACTAAGGATAATTCGACGAGAATCATGAGTGATTCCCGCCGACTTTGATAGGAATCACCAATGATTCCCGCCGAATTTTCCTTAGGCAATTTTTATCTGCTCGCTGGACCGAACCAAGATAACGGGCGCTGGTTAGACGGGGCTCAGGGTTTATTCTTGTGGGGCCTACAATGGTCTTGTAGGGATGATCTACAGTATATATACTCGCCTATTTTGAAGTTACGGAGGCATCAATCATCAAGCGAAGAAAACGAGAAAGGATTACGGCCGCCGAGCGTGACCTAGCCGATCGCGGACTTCCTCCCGTCGCCGTCGCTGCTCGCAAGCCGTCACCGCTCGCAAAGTAGTCACCGCTGCAGATCGCTGATCTTGAGTGATCTCCCGATGACAGAACCGAAGCTAAGTAACGCGTCTCACATTTCTCTCTCGAGATCCCTTGTCTCTCGGTTTGTTGAACGGGAATATTTCTCCCCTCCGAACCGATTGAGACGATCGATCCAAGTAAGATCATTGGTAGACCTTGCTTGCTTCGTTAAGAAGTTTGGATCTACAAAGCATCGCCACCGCAATCATTTGTCGCCGCCGATCTCGGGAAGATCCTCTCCAAGAGAGTGCTCCGGTCGTGGACTCTTCGTCTTCATCAAGAACGCTTCAACGAACGAAGAGGAACATCGGGTTCTCCATACTTGAAGTTTGTATTTTTTGTACATTCTAATTTTCGTGTTGTTGTAAAGGAATAGTGATTCCTAGTTGAAAGGGTTGGGTGCAACCCGTGGAGGAGGAGTAGTGACTCCTTCGGGTGGAAGGGTTTCTTCCATAGTGTGAGGATTGGATTTCAATCCGTTTGGTGAAGTGACCGAGTCATCCCTTGTTGGGAGATAAGTCGAAGGGGGAGAGTGGACGTACCCAAATCGGAGAACCACTATAATTGCTTTTGTGCTTTTCTGTGTTGTGGTTTTTTTCTTGTGCAGGTTATTTTTTATTCCGCAAAAGACTGCAAATCACCTATCCCCCCCATAGGTGAAGTTAGTTGATACTAGATAACTTTCACTTCTTGTTTGGCATAAATGCATTTGTCAAATTCATTAGATTTGAAACCAAGAAGTGAGACTACAAAGTCGAATTTTTGATACCATTGCTTAGGAGCTTGTTTTAATCCATAAAGAGATTTAATTAATTTGCATACTTTAGATTCTTGATCTTTGACTACAAAACCTTCGGGTTGAGACATGTAGACTTCTTCTTCTAAGTCTCCATGTAAGAAGGCGGTCTTGACATCCATTTGATGGATATGCAACTTAAAGATAGATGCCAAGGTGACTAGAATACGAAGAGAGGTTATTCTAGCTACTGGAGCATATGTATCTAAAAAGTCTATTCCTTGTTTTTGAGCATATCCTTTAGCTACAAGACGAGCCTTATATTTATCTATGGAGTCATCCGGTTTTAATTTCTTCTTAAAAATCCATTTACAACCTATGACTTTAGCACCAGGTAGTAACTCGGTTAGAATCCATGTTTTATTTTCAAGTATAGAATTAATTTCTATATTTATTGCTTCTTTACAAAAGGGATAATCAGATGAGGTCATAGCTTCCTCAAATGTATTAGGATCTCCTTCAACTAGATAGGTGAAGTAGTCCTCCCCAAAAGTTCTTTCGGTTCTAACTCTTTTACTTCTTCTAGGTTCATCATTTCCTAATGGTTCTAAAGAGGAAGTTGAAGGTTGGTTTGAGCTAGTTGAAGGTTGAGATTAGTTGTTTAATTTAAAAGGGAGTTTATCATCAAAATAGACTGCATCTCTAGCTTCTATAATAGTGTTATTAGATATTTCATTAATTTGTGAATTAGTAATTAAAAATCTATTAGCACAACTATCTAACGCATAACCTATGAAAATAGAGTCTAAGGTTTTAGGTTCTATTTTCTTCCTCTTTGGTTCAGGGATTGCTACCTTAGCTAAACACCCCCGCACTCTAAGAATTTGGAGATTAGGCTTTCTTAATTTAAATAGTTCAAACGGTGTTTTATCACAATGTTTTGAAGGAATCCTATTAAGGACAAACGAGAAGGTTAACAACACTTCTCCCCAAAGATTTTCTGGGGCACCAGACTCGGCTAACATGGCATTGACCATATTCATCAAGGTCCGATTTTTACGTTCAGCCACCCCATTAGATTGAGGCGAATATGGAGCAGTCACTTGATGAATTATCTCATGTTCTTGGCAAAATTGGGTTAGTTCATTCGAAGTGTATTCTCCACCTCGGTCGGATCTAAGAAATTTGATGGAGGTTCCTATTTGATTTTCTCCCTCAGCTTTGAAAATCTTAAAATACAGAAAAACTTCATATTTAGTCTTTAATAAATATATGTAACAAAATTTAGTGAAATCATCAATGAATGTTACAAAATATTTATTTCCACCTCTAGTAGGTTAGCCGTTTGAATCACATACATCTGAATGTATTAATTCTAAAGGTTTTGAAGTTCTATCTACTGATTTAAAAGGTTTCCTAAAAAATTTGGCTTGCACGCAAATTTCACATTTGACACTTGATCCAATATTAATTTTAGGAATTAAATTTAAAGACATCATTCTTTTCATACAATCAAAATTCACATGTCTTAATCTAGCATGCTAAAAATCAGGAGAAGAACTTTGAACTAAAGAAGAAGATATTTGATTAACTTCTAAATCAGCAACATTCAATTTAAATAATCCATCACAAACATAGCTTTTACCAATAAAAAGATCATTCAAAATTATTACAACTTTATTAGATTCTAAAACTATCTTGTAGCCTTTCTTTACTAATAAAGAGCCGCTAACAAGATTCTTCTTAACTCTAGGCACAAAAAGCACATCATGCAAGGCTAGTGTCTTCCCGGATGTCAACCTAAGATCCACTCGCCCGCGTCCAAGAATTTGTGCCGAAGAGGCATCTCCTAATATCACGCTTCCTCCACTGATGTCCTGAAAGGTGGCAAAGCAAGAACGATCAAAATAAGTATGAACATTTGCTCCGGAATCAAGCCACCAATCTGATGAATAAGTGAGATGAAGATGAGGAGAATAATCTAACCTGAAGATAGGTTGATTCGGTGCTTGAATCATATTTGATTGTGGCTTGGAGCCATGAGATTTGCCGACCACCGATTTAGTTTTCTTGTAGAAGCAGTTGGTTGACAAGTGGTTGGTGCGGCCGCAAATGAAGCACCATTTTCCTTTACCTAGGTTTTGATTTGAGGAACTAGGCTTGGATTGATTGGGTTTTGATGACAGGAACCTTGACGGTTTCTTGTGGTTCTTTCCTTTGGCTTTAAAGTGATGGTGGGAAGAATGATTGCCTTGCGATTCAGTGAGATTTACTTTAGAAGCAAGGTCTTTGGGAGTTTTAGAATTTTTACTCTTATGTTCTTCCTCTATGCGGATTGCATTTTGGATTTGAACATAAGTAATGTTGGATTGTTCATGCCTTAGTCTAGTGCTAAAGCCGGACCAAGAGTCGGGAAGAGCATCAATAAGACATGCCACTAAATAATTTTCGGAAAGGATTGAGCCATCGGCTCGGATCTTGGACACCATCTCATCTAGTTGATGGAGTTGAGGATTGATTGGCTTGGAAGCACCAATCTTGAATTTGTGGAGGTTGGAAACATTGTAGCATTCTATACCCGCATTGTTAAGGTTATAGCGCGCTTCAAGTGCATACCACAAATCCTTAGCCATACGATATTGAAGGAAGACATCGTAAAGGTAGTCAGACAAGGCACTTAGGATTCGGTTACGACAATGATATTCAACATCTACCGGATCTCTATAAGGGACACGTCTTACGTAATTTCTAGTGATGTTTGTAGATGAGGATGAGGATGATGGTAGAGACGAAGCAACTGCATTTGAAGCGCTAGGGATTTCAGTTTCTGTAGAGGGGGTATCGAAGATGGCAGACAAAAGACCTAGGGTATTCAACCAATATTCTACTTGAGCTTGCCAACGACGAAAACCATTTCCATTAAATTTCTCGGGTTTGATCCTGACAGAATCCTCAGATCTAGAAGCCATTACAGTTTTCTGAAATTTAAAATGTAAATAATAAATTGTTGTACATATGAAAATGAAAGTAGACAGAATCATTTTGATTAATTTGATTTTATCTATTTGTTTGACGTGGAATTATGAACTTCTTTAGATTGTTAGAATAATTTTTCTATTTATTTCAGAATAATATATATATATATATACTATATTAAAAAGAAATATGGTGGCAAGATAATTAGGCAAGATAAAAAAAACACTGAGAAGTTTTCCACCGTGCAATCTAAAAATCAAATCACTAATTGGATTAGAGCATCAAAACTTCTCTCTCCTAATTCCCGATTTATTTCCTCTGCCCTCACGATTCACTCCCCGACAGCCTCTACCCGCGTTCACCTCTAGGGCTTCCGATCCTTCCAGCGCTCCTGCGCCACGGGTTCCTTTCCACGCCGCAACAACATGCCGCCGCTACCAACGCCGCTCCTCCTCCCGCGACATTTTATCCCCTCATCTGATCTAGGGCATCACATCCTGCTGTGAAGGCCGGCGAAGTCGAAGACATATGCATGGCGGAAGGTAAGGTTGAATGCATCTTCTCCCTGCCGACTTTGATCCGCCTCAAGGTTGAATGCATCATCGGGACCGAAAATCAAATGGCTTCAAATATATTGGAAGCTCCGCATCTGAATCACGATCCACCGTTTTTTTCCCCGATACTCTTCGGCTCTGTTTAGCTCAGTTGCAGCGACTGCATAAGCAGTGGTGGGAAGCAGTGGTGGAATAATCAGCTGTTCAGCAGAGTGGTGGCAGAATCTGTGAAACTGTTTGGATGCACAGCTTTTGCAGAACTGTTTCAAACGGAGAAGCTATTTAAGGCTCTATTTGGCGGAGCTGTTTGGTAAAACAGCTGTGCGGTACACAATTTATTTTTCAAATTTTAAACACAAGCAACAATTGGTACAAAACGAACATATTAAAACTTAATTCATTTTAAGTGTCCAATAACAATACTACAAAGTAAGAGATAGTTCTCAAAAGAGTTTTTCATTGTTAAGAAGCATAATCGTGGACCTTCATGCTGATGAAACTTGTCCCTCAATCATCGCTCGTTAACTGCACATCAAGAATAAATACCAATATCAGGAATTTTGTAGCGGGCTTTACAATTATAAACGTAATCATGTAGTTTACATATGATATTGCGTGAGTTGATCTGTAATGTATTCCCTGATATTGGTCATTTGAGTAGCTCCTGTTCCTTCAAATGAAGATGGTGCACTGTTAGGATTTGGATCCATAGTTCTTGGATGATTGTTTGGTCGCAACTCATATGCCTCTGGATGAATGAAGCTTTCATTTTCGTCGCATACATCAAACTCTGGGTCTGATCGGGATGGATGTCTTCTGATAAAGTTATGAAGTGACATCGTAACCACCGCAATGACACTGTTTTGAGAATTCAAACTGAGGCATTTTGCTTAGTATGGCCCATTTTTTCTTCCACACACCAAAACTTCGTTCGATCATGCTGCGTAGAGAAGAGTGTGCTTTATTAAATATTTCACGTCGACCTTCAATTGGACGATTTCCTCGAGCAAAGTCCGGTAAATGATATCTTGTTTCCGGGTAAGGTTTCAATAGCCCTTTTTCAATAGGATAACCAACATCGACAAGATAATATTTACCTTTAATAAGTTATTAAAAAATTTAAACAATTGAAAAATTTATATTCTTTAAATTAAACAAAATAAATAAATAAATGTTGGTACGTACCTTCCGGGGGAAATGGAAATTTACTTTGTGGGTCCCTTACAGCACGATGATATATGTGTGTGTCATGTGCAGAGCCTTCCCAACAAGGAACAACATATGTAAAGCACATATTGAAATCGCAAACCGCCATTACATTTTGAGTCGTGCTGCCATGACGACCAATATAAGGCACTTGATTTTCAACGGGTATACGAGCATCAACATGTGTACCATCGATTGCTCCAATGCAATCTTTAAAAAATGACATATCGTTCATCATTTTGGATGTGCCCAGGAATTGAACGAAAATGTCGGTCGGTGGGAGCAATGTTATGCATGGATAAATTAGTCAGGGCCTGTAGACCGATCATAAACAACCGACTTAAGGTTTCAGTGGAATGCTGGAATCGTTCACCTGATTTTCTGAAAGTTTCGTTGTGACCCAAAATGTAAATAGTTATTGCCAACACCTCGCTAGCCGGTGTCCTTTGTGTTCCTTTTAAACCATGTTATTGTTCCAACAATGCTAACAAATCAAAGAAGATTATTTGGTCATTCGAAACATATTGTGAAACCTTCGTGGATGTCCCCCAAACAATTCACGAAGCCATCTATGACCGGTTTGTGATGATGTCATGCAAGGCGTCTTATCACAAAACAATGATAGGTAGTCGTTGATGACACATACGCTCGATCTTAATAGTGTAACAAATTGAACACAATCATGCTGACGGGTAGCACAATGTTGTATCACCAAATCTTCATCATCATCAATAGTAACATCATCATCAACATTCACAACAGACATTCTACTGGCCTAAAAATATGAAATAACAACAATTAAGTAGATGCATTATATAAATAAGATCTAATAAAATGTCCAAAACACAAAAAAGTAACATCAAAGATGATCATCAAAGCTGAAACATGTTTGCCGTAGTACGAGAATGTCATCAAAAGCATATAAGGTGACAAAAACAAGCAACTATTCCTAAACAGAAAAGTGATATCAAATATTTGAATTCATGTAGTGCGTCTTCAGCCATTCCACCCTTCTATCCTCTGGGATACTTAGAAAGGTCACCCAATTAACTGGAGTTTGAAAGTGAACAGTAGCAAAATGGTATAGCAGGCGGTCCTCGAAGATTTCAGGATATTTCTCAAGTTCTTGAATTGCCTCTCGCAGCAGATAAATACTTGGCGGAACAATTGGTGCCGTAACCTGCTGCATTATACTTTCTGAAGATGAAAACAATTTATCAACATGAGTTAACATGATGTGTTTGGTTCCTGTCTCCTGCCTCTTCCCCTTTCTTTTTCTATTTTGTGCTACTCCACTTTGTGAGCTTTGGCCAGGTGGAGCTGAATTAATATCTTCACCTGCATTTGACTGCGTGTTATTGCTTTCGTTGATTTCCTCAACCTCTTCAAACATATTGTCAGGTTGTGAGAAAATAGAGGGCAGCTCTCCAGAAGATGGCATCCAAACGTTTTCTCCGGTAACAACTAAACTGAACATTTTCTCTAATTTTTCTTCAAGCTCTGGAGGTATTCCACCAAAACGAAATTTCTTGGCATTTGGGATCATCTATAATTTGAAAGCAAAATAAAAATAACTATAACATCTAACAAATTGTCCATATGTTTGAAGAAAAACAAAATAATATTAGCTAACCTCAATTCTTTCTTTCCACCAATCATCAGAAGCGTCTATGGTGCGTTTTATAGGGTTCCAACCAAGGCCCGTCTCACCTCTTTTGAGTTCGCGCCATAGTTTCCAATCACGTTTTAATTGATCCCACTTGTTTTTCATTTGTGCACGACTATAGTCAAAACCCGTGCGTTCCTTGAAGTTTTTCATTAGATTGCCCCACCCTTCCTTATTGAAATGAGTAGTAGGTCTATTTCCTAAATCGATCTCCCGGATACAAAGATCACAAAATAACATAACATGTTGTGTCTCCCAATTTGCACAAATCCCACCATCTTTTGATTTGCCCATCTACGTGAAAAAATTAAATAAGCGCAAATGCTACAATACACAAGCTAGCGTTCACAATAATGTACAAACACACAGTAATTTACAAACACATATCTGAAAAAATTGAAGATCTGAAACCCAATATACCTTTTTTGACAATGCTAGGCAAGAGAAATCTAGGGCAGATTTCAGGATAGATCAGATCTGAAACCCAAATGTGCCTTCTTGACAAAGCTACTGCCTGTGGAGAAGAGGGAAGGATTCCATAGATCTCAAATCGCAAATCTAGAAACCCTAAAATGCAAAATATCCAAGAAATTGAGGGGAAGATTACCTGCGGTGGAGAAGAAGCCAAGAAGGTGCTGGAAGAAGGGCCGGCCTCGAAGGTGCAGGAAGAAGGTCCAGGAAGAGGGCGCCGGGTCGATTCGTCGGTGGAGGGGGGAAGATCTGCGAGGAAGAACTACGCCGGCTCGATTCGTCGGTTCAAACGTGAAGGAAGAAGGTGCAGGAAGAAGTTGCCGGGGCGAATCGTCGGTGGAGGGGGGAAGATCTGCGAAGGCGGCGTCGGGGCGATTCGTCGGTCGAAGAGAATCGCGTGGAGTCGGGGGGAAAGAGAATTGCGGTAGTTTGTGGAGGAGCAGCGCGATTCCAGAGTCGTGAATATTTTTCACGACTCCGGATCGCTAATTATTCACGGCAGGGCAGCGGGGGCGTCGGCAGCAGTAGGTGCTTATTTCGTTGTTTGGCAGAGCTTATTGCAAAAATGCCGTGGACTGCCCTTCTAACGCGGAGCCAAACAGAGCCTTCGTCTCCACGCGAGATGCTTCCGCCACAACTCCTCGCCTTCATCCCGACCGCGATCCGCCGTCGGCAACCTCTCCTCTCTTCGCCAACGAAGGTTGCAACTCCTCCTCATATCGCTCGATTACTCGAAGCCCTAGCCGCTCGCTGTTTGGACGTTCCTTCCTCACGCCATGACCGCTCCAACTCATAGGATCAACTCGCACCTCGGTAATTCTCCTTCCTGTTCTTCCCCTATCTGTTTCTTATACGCCTCTGTTTTCTATTTTTAATCCCCTTTCACTGCTCTGTAACCCTTAACCGCCAATCAACGCTCACGGGCAACAGATTTCAGATCTCAGTTTTTGACTCTGTATTTCTGCTCTGCTCACTGTTAGGGCTTCACATCCTTTGCCTCTGATATTATTGTGTTGTTCCCTTAGTTTTCTATTTTGCTGGATCTTCTGGCAAGCTTCTACTATCACCCGCACACCCTAATCCATCCAGGTAAGCACGTCTACCTCTACCCCGTCTTCTATTTCCAACTATCTCCCATGATTATTCAATACTTATGATATTATTGTGCACCTCTCTTGGTTGCATGAAATAAGCAGATTGCGTTGTTGATTTTGCTTGGCCAAAATTTTAGGATAATGTTCCGTTATCTGTCCTTCGATTCTTGCTGAAATTTCAGGGAATAATTCCTACTTTTTCTCTATTTTAGCCCAGAGCTTCTATGGAAGGACTTGGGTTCTAAAAGTGACAATAGGTTATAAATGAGTAATTTTTGGTAAATAATGCAAGGATCGTCCGTATAAATTACCTAAGTATGCACCATATTGAACACCCATATCATAATATTAATGGGTAGAATCATTATTTCATTATACATAATAATTATAACCACAAAATTTTTTTTGGGTGATACCATAATGCATAATACTTCAGGTTTGCTGTGAATATTTTGACAGATGTTTGACTTCATGTTTGCTTTGTTCTTCCTACCAATCAATGGTTGTGAATATTTGCTAGATGTTTAGTGTCAGTTGTTGCAATGCCTGATTTCTCAATAGGCTTCTCAATAGCTGCATCTTCACATCTGTCATGTAATTTTGGGTTGTTTGAAACTCAAATGCTCATGTTGGTAGCAACTGATAGTTGAAATTCTACGCAGCAGCCGGCAGGGGAGTGGAATTTCTAAAATTTGGCAATGGGATGTCACACCTGTGATGATTTCTTGCAGATGTATTTCAGTAGACCACTGATAATATATGCCTTGGATATCTATATGGATGGCTCACACGAGAAAAGTTCTGTTCATTGCAGTTATTAAAATTTTTTGATGGAATAAATTAGAATTCGTTTCTTCATCTATTGATCTATAGATTTCTTTTTTCACCATCTACAAATCTATCAATTTACAGATTTTCTATTTTAGACTTCTTAATTTAATTTTATTTTTTCTACAGCTTCGAGAGAAAAAGGCATTGAACCTGAGAAGCAATTTGAATAGGTGCAGCAAAGAGGCACGAAGATGCGACAATTTCTTGGTACTGATTGCTTGCGTTGCTTTATGTTTTTTTAAAGGTTGAACTCCTTACAAAATTAGTTTAGTGGATGTCCAAAGCTATATGAATATTATCTTATTTATACAATGCATTTCATCTCTTTCGTGTTCGCAGGCGAATCCTGGAAGCAAGTGGCGGTTGCGGCGCCGAGCCGGTGAATTGCGTGCAAGCGGGGCTCGCTTCTATGCGGCCAAAGGCCGCTCGGAGCATCAAACATAAAGCGAAGCCCGTGCGGAGGCGGGCAAAACCCACCTCGGCCACCCGAGAGCTTCGAGCACGGGCACAGTCGTCATTCTGGCATTGAAATCGCCGCCTGCACTCAAACACAACCCCAATTTTCACTCACCCTTGACTTCCGTCGACACATCTACATTACGACGTAGCCTGCAAGAGACACATGTCTTAGGTATTCACCTTTTCTCTATCAAAATCTAGGAATTTCTTCAACGTAGCTGCATACCTATCTCAACTTTGGTTTTTATGGCATAGTATATACCTTCATTTCGAAAGTAAGACAAAACATACATGAGTATTATACTTGCTTTTACATTCGTTATTTGTATGTGTTTTGAGGTATTAGTCAATTAGTTGCTAAGCAAAGCACATTAGCCTGTGTTGCATGCATATATGGCTACTCCATAGTATTGATCGGTAGAGATTCAAGCAAATCAAATAGAAGATTAATTTTTTTTAAAAAAATTAATCTTTAAGATTCAAGAATGAGAACCTAAGAGGTATAGCTGAGTGATAAAGGGTTCCACAACCAATTTAGACAATGTTTATTCCTCCGCTGAATGTCCTTGCCCCTACCGAATGTCCTTCCCCCAATGAATGTCCATATCCCGGACAAATGTCCTTTCTCCTGACAAATGACCTTTCCCCCGATGAATGCGTTGGGATAATGTCGTGATACACTATGCTAGCTCCTACGATAAATGTCTCCCTCCACGATAAATGTCGCCCCCACGACAGATGTCGCCGCCACAACAAATGTCGCCGCCACGAAAAATGACACTGCCACAAAAAATGTCGCTCTCACGATAAATGTCGCCCCCACGACAAATGTCGCCCCCACGACAAATGTCGTTCCCACGACAAATGTCGCCGCCACGATAAATGTCTCTCCCATGACAAATGTCGTCTCATGACAAATGTCGCCACTACGACAAATATCGCCCTCACAATAAATGCCGCACCCACGAAATATGGAAACTCTCACAACATATGTTGCCCCCACGACAAATGTTGTCCCCGCGAAAAATGTCTCCCCCCCACGAAAAATGTCGTACCCCATGACAAATGTCGCCCCCACGATAGATGTTGCCGCCATGACAAATGTCGCGCCCACGATAGATGCTGCCGCTATGACAGGTGTCGCCCCCATGACAAATGTCGCCGCCACGACAAATGTCGTCTCACGACAAATGTCGTCACCACGACAAATATCACCCCCACGACAAATGACGCACCCACGACAAATGTCGCACCAACGACAAATGTCGCATCCACGACATATGTCGCCCCCATGACAAATTTCGCACCCACGACATATGTCGCCCCCACGACAAATTTCGCCCCCACGACAAATGTCGCACCCACGACAAATATCACTTCCAAGACGAATGCCCCCCGGGGCGGAGGCCCGTGCCTGTCACTCGTGTGTGTGTGTGTATATATATATATATATATTCGTTTCGAAAACAAGAAATAACAGCAACAAAATTTAGATTTAGAAAATCTTGATCTTTTAAAACTAAACTAAATAGAGAAAGAGAGAAATAAATTTTATAGTTTAGAATCGAGTCTGGGTAAGGCGTGTGATCACTGCCCTAAAGAAGTTGCACCACCCTCCGGCAGGACTTTCAACCGATGCTCACTCCTCCAAGGTACAACTCCCGGCTAGATCCCGAAACTCTGATGTGCGGCGGACACCGAAGAAGCACAGAGCACCCGAACCACCACTTGATGAAGCAAATGTGAAGAAGATGAAAAACTCAAGAACAACGAGCGTACTCATCGCATCCGAAGAATGAAAAAGGAAAAGAATATATCGTCTCTAAAACGATTTCTGAAAAGGCGTTTTTCGAAATCTCGGTAAATAGAAGAAATAAATTCGTCATTAATTTTGACGATTATGAATGGTAAGTAAAAGAAAATGAATGTTGGAAACGTCAGCGTAATCAAAGCTCGAGGAAAAGCGTTCGACGAAAATCATCTAACGAAACCGGTCGACGAAAGCGGTCGACGAAATGCGGTCGACAAAACTGCTGAAGAAAAGCGGTCGATGAAACCGCTGAAGAAATGCGGTCGACGAAAAGCTCGGCGAGAAGAGCTCGACGAAATTACTGTTCAGCCGAGTCAAAACTATTTGGAGCAAAATTAATAATTCAATTCAATTATTTCCCAAATCCCAAATCCGAATCCGAATCCGGTGCGGTGCGTGCGCGCGCGCATCTGGTTCATAGTTTCTCCTTATGTTCTTTTGAACAAATAGAAAGGAGGAACTTTACTAATAAACACTCATACATGAAAGGTGGTAGGCAATGTGGGACTATAAGATTTCATCCTTTGGGAAAGAGGGGTTCCCTCAAAAATTTTGGATTCCCTCCAATTTGGTTTTGGAGCTTTTCCCTTTAAATAAGGAGCTCAAACGCCAAACACTTAAAGGCTCCAATAAAATCCTTTCTTTTAAGAAATGTTATATATATATATATATATATATATATATCAAATTTTTAACAAATACGATAGTAACTGCTTAAGGCTTAAACTCCGATCTTCCTACATAACTTATTGAGTGATATTATCATCTTTTACCCAAGCTGATGAGACTGTCTCAAGGAGAATTGATGCCTATAATCTATTAATGGAATAGTAGGAGAATCGTAAACTTAATCCTCGTACCTATGACTTATTTACTTTAAAGCAATCACCATGATAAATATCAGAGGTCGAATTAGAATTCAAATTCATAGAAGGCCAATTTTTGGTCTTGTCATATATTGACCTTAAAAAGTTTTTCATAAATAGTAACTTCGAGGGCCTCGAGTGTGTTATATCAATAAATCTTAGGGTGAAACCCCAAGCCTAAGATTGTATGCCATAAGGACTGTGTAGATATATAAGATGAACGTACTATAGTGGCATCGAATAAACTTAGCCCAAATGTACGGGGGCTTATCCTTTTATTTATTGAGCTAATTAGGTACCGACTTGGATTTCCCTAGACCTTATTTAGAAATTATTGTGTCACAAACGTTGTGATCTTGAAGTTTGGCGTATTCAAATGCTACTCGGGTGAAGATGAGACCATGTGTACGCATGATTGGTATGATGATCAACCCTCTCTAGAAGTTTGGGATCCTTGAATAATTACTTCATTTTAAGCAATGCGAATTGTTAATGTCAAGTCTTGGTCACTATAAATTTTGCTAGCGAAATAAAAGAATAGAGCTTTTCAAGAAAGTGCCTGCGACTGGGCTCTTAGGCTATGCAAATGAGTAAACAAAGAGAGTGGTAAACTAATGTTTTAGGATATACATGGGGGGTTGTCTAGTTATATGTGCCTGGGACTTAGGGAATCAAGAGAGCTGGTATAAGACTTTAGAAATTTTCTCATTTTTTGAGTTTAATGAAGTAGATAACTACTTAGTACACTACCTAAGGAGCGATCGTGCTTTCGTAAATGCAAGACACGGTATAAGTAGTTTATAAATCCATAAGGAAATGGATAAAACTATCTTTTAAAACCTAAATTTGAGACGGTATTGGTTGTAGAAAGAGTTTACATACAATTAAGAAAGTGTGTTAATTATCGTCTCAATACTAGTAGAAAATAGACTTTTAATGACGAATTTTTTCATCACTAAAAGTTAGATTTTGATCAATAAAGATAATTAGTGATCAAATATAGTTAAGTCACAAAGTGGTCATGAATGCCCTGCCATTAAATATATTTTGTGGCCAAAAAGAATTTCATCACTAATTGTACATATTTAGTGACTCCAAAAAAAAGTAACCCAAAAAAATTTTGGTGACCAAATTGATTTGGTCATAGAATTAATTTTTAGTGACCAACACGAATTAGTCACTGAATAAACTTTTAGTGGCCATATTTATTCGGTCACAAAATGATTTTGTTGTGAACAAATGAATATGGTCACAAAATGAAGTTTTTTGCGACCGTGTTGATCCGATCACAAAATAAAGTTTTAGTGACCAAATTGATTCGGTCACTGAATGATTTTGTCGTGACCAAATTAATTCAGTCACTAAATAAAGTTATAGTGACCAACCTAATTCGGTCACTGCACGTGTAATTTTATTGACAAAATATCTGATCACTGAAGGGACAATACAATATAACATTTTTTTGTCAATAAATTTTATTCAATTTCTCTAAAATACTATATAATTCCATTTTTTTACATATAATTCAATATTAAAGCATTCAAACACAAGAATAAATTCAATACACAATCATAACAGAAGTTTGTTCAACATTATTTTATTAATAGAGAGAAAAAATGGGTGGGAGAACCCAAATCCCTCGATACAGAATAATATTATTTAAAACTGTAATTAAACTGAATGCATATTCATTCTTTAGCCCATTTCATTGTGCATTCTATAAATTTTGTGAGAGTGATAGTCCAACTGAGAAGCAGGCCCGACATCTCAAGGTCGATGGAAGATCTGCTTGCCCTTCTCGAACTTCATCCGTGAGATGATGTTGTCGGTGACATGAGTTAGGTGCTCGCTGATCTCCACCTCACAATTGTCGTTGACGATGTTGAGCATCACTACAACAAATTTCACTTATAGTAAGGACCTAAATCGTTACAATAAGTACCAAAAATTGTTACAAAAACTCTTTGGTAATGAAAAAACTTTATGTAATGGTCGTCCTCTAAAGCTCGACGCTAAAACTTCTTGTAACGAATATATGCGTGTAATATTACAAGTGATTGCTCTCGCCGGGCGAGAGCTAAAAAGGAAAAAATAAATAATAATATTACAAGTGAGCTGTTCAAAATATAAAAAGATAAACAGGGTACATTACGAGAAGGGAAGGCCGAGAGGCGAGAAGGTGCGAGATTTCTTCAAGTCAATACGGTTCCCAGCACCATTGTCCTCGCTCCCGCCGTCTGGTCCTCGGGGGCGCTGACGGGTTGTAGTAGGAAGACAGGGTGGTGCACCCTAGGTTGATCTGATAGGCCTGGTCTCGAATCTGCGCGATACATCTCCCAGGGGAAGACTCGATGGAAGGCCCACCCGGCCGCCCCGTCTCGTCGAAAAAATAATCGCGCTCCAGGGCCTCCAGCCTCTGCTCCACCATCTCGCGGAATTCTTTCGCCGCAGTGGCGCGGGCCCGCTGCCGCCGCATAAGCTTCGACAAGAGGACATCAATCTTCTTTCCACTTTTCTTCGAGCTCCCGACGTCGTTCACAATAGCCTCCATCTCGCCAGACGAAGGAAGGAGTGAGCTCTCGCCATCCTCTTCCTCTTCCTCTTCGTCTTCATCATCGTCTTCGTCATCTTCATCGGCCCCCCGTTCTTGAATCCGGATCCTCTGAAAAATAGTTTCATGATTACGACGAGGGCTGAGCAAGAGCTATGATAATGCTTCGCTTACCTGCAGCCTGGCGAGAGCTACTGGCCGACGGATGGCGAGAAGGCCCCCCCCCCCCCCCCCCCCTCGGTCCCGTAGAGGAGGTGGAGTGGCTTTCCGCGTCCCGGGCGAAAAGTCTCGTGCACGGTGGTCCCGGGTTGGTCTGAAGCATGGGGGAAGTCGTTCTCTCTCGCAGGATGGCTGACCTCCTTTTGGGCTATGGAGGGGTCGATAGACACCTCTCCCGCCAGTGCAGCAAGATTAGCCACTTGGCCAGGCAGGTTAGAAGCCATTATCTCACCCCCCGGGTGGCGAGACCCGGGTCAGCGGGAGCTGAGGATGCGAGAAGTCAGCTCGACAGTAGGAGTCGCTACAAGTGAAATGGTCAGAAAGGGGCGACAGAGAAAAGCATACCCGTGATTCTCGGAGAGGCAGCCGGAGGAGTGACCTCCGCGACCCGTGGTCTATCCTCGGGAAGGTGAGGCGACGGATCCGGGGGCACCAGGGGTGACCCGGTGTCATCACCTCGAGCCGCTTCCTGCAAAAGATTTTCTGCCAGTTTTCAACCCTTGCGCATAGTCAGGTCGTAATCGACTCGCAATCTTGGGGACCAGCGAATCAGAAAGGCATACCTTCTGCAGAGGGGAAGCATCATCCGCACGATCGGAAGTCGGGGTAGGCGAGTCCCTGTTCTCGCAGGAAGGGTCCCGCCGAATCGCCTTTGCCTTCTTTTTCTTCTTCTCTTTCTTCGGCGGTGAAGGATTAGCGGTCGGCGACTTTCTCGCCAGCCAAGGGGCAACCACAGCACTGTTCGCCAAAGCTCGCACCTGGGCCGCATTGATGCGGTCCTGGAGGTCTTGCGGGAGCGTTTTGTCAACACGTTTGGAACGCATGATGAGATCTCGCGAGAGCTTAAGAAGAGAGCAGCGACTCAGGAAATTTTTTGAACATTCGTCTATCCACGCATATATATAGCCCTGGTATGGCCCACTAAAAGATTCTCCCTTTTTTTGAAATGACACGTGCCCAGCAAATATGGCTGGCTTGGACGTGTCTTTTTGAGTGCAGGGCTAGCTCAAAAGGAGCGAGGATTGTGTACAACCCCATATTCGCTTGGTGGAACCTGGAGGCATCAACGGTCAGAGTTGGACTAGCTTCAAACAAGTTCGGGGCCTTGGGGGGCCAGAGGAGCTCTCGCCTAGGAAGAGCTCTCGGCTCGGAAGAGCTCCCACCTAAGTTCCTCGGCGAGAGAAGGCGCCGAGTCCACTCGCCGCCCGCGGTAAGTGCAGGCGAAAAGGTTCCCGTCTCAGGGGTTATCGCCGCCCGCAGGGAGTGCAGGCGGAAAGGTTCCCGTCTCAGGGGTTCTCGCCGACCGCAGGAGGTGCATGCGAAAGGGTCCTTGGCATAGGGTTCTCGCCATGCGGGGCCCAGGGTCCGGGGTAAAATGACTTAATTACCCTTGGGTAAAATTACCCGTATACCCCCAGGGGCTGCGTTTAATGTTTTTTGGACAGCGGGATTTGGCTATTGATAGACCAACCAGGGGTATTTCAGTAATTTCAGGTCAACAGAAGGCTATAAATAGACCCATAAGGGCCCCTTAGAAAGCAGACTCTCATTTTTCTCTGAATCTCTAGTGCTTTCTGAGGAGCTCCTAGCCCAGCTTTTGGCTTTGGAGGGGAAGCTCTCAGAGATCTTCCGGGTGTGAGGTGAGACCTCCCTGCTGAGGCTTTGGGTCAGTCCTAGGTCGTTAGCAACCAGTCAAGGGGTGGGGCTTGAGATAAGTAGGTGTTGGCTGCACTCCTATTTTGAACATTCGTTGAGGTCAATTTTGGCTCCAACAAATCCATTTTTTCCTCTCTCCTCCTTGGAGAGCTCGTCTGGCCACCGTTCTTCCTCCAAACTTCACAGCAAGCGAAGATCTTCTGCTGTTTTCTTCATCTCTATCTCAAGAGGAGCATTTGGAGCTCCTTCTTGCTGCCATTGGAGAGCTTTCCGGCGACTACCATCCTTCATGGATCGTGAAGAAGACGGGGAAAACACCTTTGAAGTAGGTGACAACACTTCAAGCTTCCTCGGACGTCAACCATTGACCGAGCACGGACGAAGACTGACAACCTTCGACTCCGGCCGAGAATCGTGGTTAGCCTTAACGCGTTGGGTTGTAAATCTCCTCTTTACTCTCATTTGGATGTTGTTTTTATGCTTTGGATTTTAGCTAAACTTGCTAGGAACTCTTAACAATGTTCATGATGGTTTAATATTGCAAATGTTGTTGTAGTTTATAGTTTGACTTTACTTCCTTTGCTTGCTTTGGGTTGTTGCTTGGTGATACGCCACACTAACGCGTGTTAGGGGCTGGCTTGGCGAAGCGGTGTTTTCGACCCTCAACGGTTACGACCACACACCCTAATACTCATCGGAGTATTCCACCCTTGCGAAGCGGTGATGGCGACCCGCGTAATTAATTAATTATTATTATTATTATTATTATTTTTTTATTAAGTCTAGCATAAACACATGCATGCCCAAAATTTCACTGCATGTGGACATAGGATTTGACTTAGGCATCCATTTAAAATTCTGCCTTAGCCTAGGAGAAGTCCTAGGAGAACTGTCCTATAGGGAGCTAAGGTGCTCCAAATTACAACTTTAGGGTGCCAAATTAAAGGTAAGAACTAGATCTACCTTCTTCATGTTGGAATTTATTTCTGGAAATGCACCTAAAAGGCCTAATTAAAGCATGTAAAATGTCTGTTTTTATGTGACAAAAAAATGAAATGAAATATAATAACCCTATAGTTTTATATGAATAAAACGGACGGGATCTGGTCATCTTCCACGATAGCTGATGGCCACAATTGATCCCACCAGTAGCAACTTCAACCCATATTTCTTGGCCACCTCTCGGCTTCCCCGGTCGGCTACCACCACCACCACCTCTGTTGTGGTGGTGGCCAGCGATTGGCGGCGAAATGGTGGCCGGAAACCACCTCTCTAGCGATCCCAAGCAAGCTCGGTAAAAATCTCCTCTTCCTCACATGGTATCAGGCTAAATTGATCGTGATATCTCTCCTAAAAGAGCTAAATAGCTAGCACTGAGGGAGGGGAGGAGAAACGGACCGATAGCCGCGCTTGGCAGCGGGTTTGTTGGCGGCGAGCCATGGTCGACAATATCTCTGGCGAACTCACTTATTTCCTGGTTTCTCCGGCTATCTCTTGCTCCATCTATCAATCTCTACTCATCTTGTCCCACTGAAGGTGATGGTGGGCAGAATAGAGGTGAGGTTAGCTGGTTTAAGGACTTTGACTAAGAGGGGTGGCTGGGAGTGGCGGGGCATGGCTGGCCATCCTTGAGCATTATTCCTCATTACTGCCACGTGTCACCGAAGTATTGGACCATCCAATTATTACTTTAATTATGTCTTGATCGAATGGAGCGGGTCCAATAGGTCAATTGGCGCTTATCCCGAACCCGGTTCAGCCTGTTTACATGTGAACCAGCCAACACAGTTTTTCAGACTAAAAAATACTCTAAGTCAAAAGGCGTTAAGTGGTGTTGACATCACTCAACGCTGCATTGAGTGGTGTTGATACTACACAACGACACCACTCAATGCCGTCAGCATTCCAGAAATTCCTAAGTCAAAAGCATTGGGGTTCAGACTGCCCCGCACCACTTCTAGTTCACTCGATGCTTCGTCGAATGACGTCGAGATCACTCGACGCCTAAAGTTTCCAGAATATTTTCTAAGTTAAATTCATCAAGTGGCATTGAGTCCACTCAATGCACTCGACGCTTTGTCGAATGGCATCGAGTTCACTCAATGCTTTCCGAGCCTGAGTCAATTCTCTTGACCCGAAATGCGTGCGAGGGGCCTAGTGTGAATTGGGATGTTACAGGAAATGCTCAAAGTTGACCGTCAAGAATCGGACCTCTGAACGACGGTGGGACCCTGGTAATCTGGTACACCGAGAATGTGCCTTAAGTTCACAGAACGTTTGACCATTGAGACACTCATTTATGATATATTTAATGGTGCTTGAGTGTGCCTTCTTGTGATATATCTGTTGTGTTAATTTTATGCCTGTAGGAAAAGAATAACGCTGCCCTGGGTATGAGGTAGGGTCGTTATAAATTGGTCAGCCAAAAGCTGACCGTTGCCTTATTTTCCACCATCTGGTGGAATGTCCCTATGCAGGTGCTGGAGAGCCGAGTGGGAAATAGCGGGTTACAACCCTGAATCTATGCCGGCCCTCGAAGGCCAAGCAAAGTTTTATTGCTTTCATATATGGTCGGCCTATGTGCCAATGTTTGTAAACCACACTTCTAAAGAATAATTCTAAGGTCTTAAGGTTGTAACAGTTTGGCTACTATTGACTGTCCTCGGGCGACAATGACTATTGCTGGCGATAGTATCATTTGTGTATTTTGTAAGTACATTCCTATATTTTATATAGTAGACATTGTTGTGATACTTGAGTTCAAAAATTTAACCCTTGAAGCTTCCGCTAGAATGCTCTAAGTTAGGATTCATTTAGTTTTTGATATTAACATGTAACTCCGCCGACTGTCTGTGGGATATGGCATGGGGCCCCGGCCGGACCCTCTGATATATTTCATGAGATGGATGGGGGTGTTAAAATTTGGTATCAGCTTGTCTTGGTCTTCCTCCTGCGAATTCGTGGTCGAATTCCTTTGAGTGGTGGCGGACACGTATCTGTGCTTACTGTTATATCAAAAATTGAACTCAAGAATGTCCACTTAGGAATGAAAATACACATATTTGTGAAAACTGTGTGTTCCTAATAGTCATTGTTTACTGTTGAGTAGTCGCTAAATTGTGTATTTTACACTTATAGGTGACTAGAAGTGGTGCAGGGCAGTCTGAACCCCAACGTTCTGTTGAGAGTGCGCACCAACTGATGTGCCAACACCCCCTCCTTCTGCAAAAACAGTGCGCTTAGATGCTGAGGCAGTATTTGCAATGATGAATGCACATCCAACTGGGTAGGTGCGACATGCAATTGTGCCAGTTCAAGTTGGTGTAGCCAAGCATATAGCTGCTAGGAAAGTGCCTACTGAGGCTTTGGCGAATAAGAGAGCGACTGAACGGTAACTGAAGCATTTCATGGCTTTAGTCCTCCTACATTTACGGGTGCAGAATCCCCAACGTAGGCAGAGGACTGGTTTTCGTGAGTCAAGAGTATATTGACGGCAATATAGACAGAGGAGGTATAGGTCACTTTGGCCACTTTCCTGTTGGAAGGAGAGGCTCGACTTTGGTAGGATGAGTTGAAGTTACATCACTTCACGGGCGGAAGACTATAGGAGATCTCGATAGTGGAGTTTTTGAGATTGTTCTTGGCAAAGCTTCTGCCGTTCTCGCAGTGGATTGCCATGGAGAATGAGTTCCAGCATTTAACTCAGGGCGAGGGTAGTGTGGATGTCTACCTGCATGAGTTTACCAGGTTGAGACTTTATGTTGTATCTATTTTTGCTGACGAAGAGCGTAAGATCAATAGGTTCTACGAGGGACTGCGAGATGAGCTGAGGTTACTGCTCTTTGGTCTGATGAACAAAGGTTTTCAAGTGTTGGTGAATACAGCTCGTTCGTTAGAGAAGACATTAAGAGGGTGCAGGGCAAGAGGGACTTGGCGGTGATAAAGCTTGAGTTCAAAATGCCATGTCCTGGAAAGTCTGACTACCGCAAGAGATGGAGTAAGAAGTCCAAGTCCTCTGGACAGACTCCTTCTACTAGTACTTCTAGAGCAACATCAAGGCGAAGTTCGCCCACATGTTACACATGTAGTAAGGTGGGACACATAGCTAGAAACTATTAGAGTGTCCCTCCAAAGGTGGAGAAAAAGGCAGGAGCATCGTATGCTGAGAAGGGAAAGACGGTGGAGTCCACTGTGTCCCAATATGCTCCAGCTCAGCCGATGGTATATAACCTTGGACAACAGGAGGCTATCAAACAGGTGGATGTCGTCATAGGTACGAGTAGTATATAGTTTTCATGCTTTATATTCTTTATACCTTGTGAATTGCTTGTGTATAACTTGATAAGTATAGGCTTTGTACTTATTCGGGACTATCCGATGAGAGCATTGTTCGATACAAGTGCTTCTCATTCGTTTCTATCTGATGACTTAATATCATGGATTGGAGTGCCTACTCTTATGTCGATAGATAGAGTAAAAGTGTTGTTACCTAACAGATGCGTGATGCGTGCAGATAGGTCTTGCTGTCTTGAGGTACGGATTGAAAGTCGGGATTTCGGATTGGAAGTCGGGATTTCGGATTGGAAGCGTCTGTGCTGCCAATATCTAAGTTTGATGTAATCTTTGGCATGGAATGGCTCTCGAAGCAGCGTGCCTGTATAGATTGCAACTCTACGGAAGTCACACTGGGACAGAACACTGAATGAGATACTAAATTCGCTGGTATGCGAGGATCAAGTAAGATATTGATGTCTTCTCTCCAGGTAGTTAAGGCTATTGAGAAGGGTGCGAAGTTGTTCTTCATGTTGTTGGAGGCTGTTGAGCCGAAGTCTAGTTTGAGTGGCATTCCTATCGTATCGGAGTACGCAGATGTATTTCCTAAGGATCTTCTTGGATTACCGCCCCAGTGGGATATTGACTTAGTTATAGAATTGATTGAAAGACTTGATTTCAAGAGCCTAGACACCTAGAGGGGGGAGGTGAATATGTTCTAATTTTCTTTAAGAATTTTAGGCAATTAGCTAGTTCTAACTTAGCACATATAATACAATTCTCAGCACAGCAATCACAACATAGCAATCACAGTACACAAATCACAGCACAATACAGTACACCAGATTTATAGTGGTTCCCCAAGTTATGGGTACATCCACTTTCCCCCTTCACCTATCCAGTAGAGAACTGGATTCAGCCCAACTTCCTTCCACTTACTCAGATCCACAGATCTTACAACTCAGAACCAGATTGGTTCCTACAGCTTAGACTTATACAAGTCTTACCTTAGATTCTTCTCAAGAATCTTACCTCAGGCCTCAGCCCTACCTCATCCTTTATCACTAGGCTTAACCCTCAGAATTTCACAAGTCCTATACCTCAGGCACTCAGCCCTACCTCAGCCTTTATAATTACAGACTTACAACTCAGGTCTTACAAAAGATCCTACAAGAAATTGAATTTTTTAAAGGTAAAGAAATTTCACCAGATAGAACTCTCTATTGGTGTGAGCTTCTTGATTAATTCTTGAATAAACTGAATCTTCAAATCCAACCTGACTTAGCTATTTCAAAGCTTCTTGATTGAACAAAATAAAGTTGATCTTCACTTGATGTAGAAGTTGATCTTCAGATAGCTCCCTCCTTAGATTCAGAATTAGATCTGAATCATTCTTACAGAATGTTCTGGATCTGCCACCTTAAGGGTTTCCCCTTTTCTTGTTCTCAAACTCTCTTTCCCGTAATTGCTTGATTACTTCCTTAGTTATCTCTGGTTGTCAAGGATCAGTCCCTTATATAGTGTTTCCTCATGATTACCGGTTGATCCGGTTTGTAACAACCTTCTGACAGTTCTGACAAAGGTGTCAGACCTGTTGGTTATGATAGCTGTCGAGTCACCAGTCATGACAGTTGATCTTTAAAGACTTTACAACTCAGCATGAACCACTCAGCAAGCTGCTTCACATGTGTCGACACAAATAGACTAAGTGTCGACACAAGCCTTGATGATGTCGACACAGCACTTAATGTGTCGACACAGTCATTCTTCTGCTTCTCGACACAGCTTCTGTTTGTATGTGTCGACACAAGTCCTGTATGTCGACACAACTGCTCCTGGTCTTGACATAACTGATGCAGACAGATGGCATTGAGTATATGTCCAGATGTCGTTGAGTGTGTGTCGACACAAGTCCTGTGTGTCGACACAAGCCCTTCTGACTCAATATAGCTATTGCTGATAGATGGCGTTGGGTGTGTGTCGACACAAGTCCTGTGTGTCGACACAAACCTTCTTCAGGTGTCGACACAATTTATGAGTGTCGACACATGCCTTTCTTCTGGTGTCAACATAACTCCTGGGTGTCGACACAGCTTCTGCTTCAGGTATCGACACAATTCCTGCCTTAGGTGTCGACATAATTTTGGGTGTCGACACAGCTTCTTCTCCAGGTGTCGACACAATGTCTGGGTGTCGATACAGCCTCTTCTTCAGGTGTCGACACAATTCATCACAAGTGTCGACACAATTCTTCACAAGTGTCGACATTTGTACTTAGAGAAGTTTCTTGCAAACCTTACACCTGCACAATGAAAATCAAACATCCCATCAAATACAAATTGATGTATATCAATGAGTAAGATGAGACTTCTCCAAATCTGGTACATATTTTTCAGTGTACCCAACAATCTCCCTCTATTTGGAGAAGTCATAACCCTTAGTCAAAGATATACATCACTCATAATTAAACACAAAAAATAGATGTACATACATTTTATTGCAGGATAACAACTAAAATCAGTACTGAAACGGATTTCATTCATTAATCAGAAAATTCTAGGTTTACATGTTTTTCTATAGAACAACAAAAAAACAAAAGATTACATTGTTCTAAACAATAGCCTATTTATCCTAAGATAGACTAGGCTCCTTAATTACAATTCCTTTCCCAGATCTGATCTTAGCCTGCACAGTAGGTTCAGTATCATCAACTGGTTTTTTTTCCTTTCAGATCCTTCTTCTTCAGTTCTTCATCATTTATCCTTTGCCTTTCAAAATAGTGAAAAAGCTTAGGGAAGTACTTACTAGGATCCAGAGCATTAGCACGTAACTTCTCAGCTTTTACACTCCTTCTGTACTAAAGAATGATTTCTTGCCTGGCTTGATACTTGTTCCACTCTTGCTTAGAATATCATTTACCCCTATTATGGGTCTTGTCCTCCACAGCTTTCAAGGCAATCAAAATAATATTCCTGGAAGTAGTGCTCCACTGCTCAAAATCAGGCTTTAATTCAGCCTATTCTCTAAACCTTTTCTTGGAAAGCTGTGCTTCCTTCTGAGCTTCCTTGGCAGCCTCTGACATTTCTACATTTTCAATGATAATATTTTGTGCCTTCTGTGGAGGGCTATACATTGTATGAACTTCTTATTGGACTATGTCAAAATCAGCTGGAGGGTAAATGACCTGTGCAACCTCTGGCTGATCTCCTTCAATGTAGGCAGGTTGCACTCCAGACTCAGCAGTATTATCATCCTCACATAGGATGGAAATCCAAGAGTAGCTCTGATGGTATTAGATACTCATTTTGCATGATTAGAGCTGGCTTTGACTAATATTCTCTCCCCCTTTATGACTTCTCTGGCTATATGATCTCTCAGATCAGTCTTTTGAAACCTTATTTGATCAGCCAGATATTCTGTACCTTCTTTGTAGTAGGCTTTGAATTTAGTCAGGGTATCAGAAATTGTCTTTTGAGAGCCTCTAATGACTGTTTGGACAGCAGCTAGATCTTCTTGTATTTTCTTTGATATTTCAGTTTTCAAATCAGTGGAAATACTTTCCAGTTTTTTGAGAATTTCTTCATGGGAGTGTTTGAGATTTTCATTAGACCTGAATTGATATTCTAAAACATATTCTTGCTTGGTGGAAATGTCCTCAACCTCAGTCTTCAACAACTGTTGTTGCTCAGCCAAATATACTACATCATTGCCTCCCTTATGGAAGCAATCTGTCATCTCTTTCTTATGCAGATTGACTTCAAATCCGATGAATTTAATGTCATGAGCCAGCTGAAACTGCAGCTTTTTATTTTACTCATCCACATATTTCTCTAAGGACTGCCTTTGTTCATCTAATTTTACTTGCAGTTGAACCAGTAATGAACTGAAGTCCATGCTTGGAGCATGTGGTGGTGTGACTATTTGCAAGGGCTTTTTATAGCCTGTGCTCTTTTTCCTGATTGCATCCATCTTCCTCTTCTTAGCCATAGAGGCTTCCTCATCATCAGAGGGTTGTGATGAGCTTTCTATATCAACTGTTTCCTTATTAGAAGGGGCATTCAGTAGCTCCTCCCCCTTCATTCCCGGAAGTTCCTTTTCTACCTGTGATTGCTCCCCCTTAGTTCTTGTAGCTGGTAAATCAGGAAATAGCTCTTCCATAGTTACCTCTTGCTGCATCTGTACAGGAGGAACAAGATTAGTTTGGAAAACAAAAAGTTCTCCCTGGACATCCAGATTTTTGTCCAGGGCTTTCTTTATCAAAGAGATACTTACTTGCCCATCTTGAGTTGTATATTTCATCTGCACATCTTGTGCTTCCTTCTCAGCAATTTCCAGTGCTTCTTTGTTTATATCTGATACAATGTCCATCACTATATCAACAACATACTCACTCTCCAGAGTAGCTTCAACAATACCTCCCCCTTGGGCAGGCAGCTCAAATAATTCAGTGTCATGTACTACTAGTTCTATCTGTGCTCCCCCTGGAGTGGAGTCTATCAGTTGCTTTGGGTGCTGATTGCTCTCTATTTGATCTTGAGCTTCTTTTTGTTGTTGGTCTTCATCTGAACTGAAGACTACCTCCTCTTCAAAATCACTGGAGGATTCTTCTTGCTGAACAATTTCTTTCTTTTTCTTATCTTTCTTGACCAGTTTCTGTGGAGTAGAAACCTCTTTGGTCAATACTCTATCCCATCTGGATAGAATCCTTACATCCATTCTCCTCATATGGTTGATCTTGGATCCTGGTAGTTGGTTCATAACATCTGGTATTGTAAAAGCTAGACATAAGCTTAGTATCCTTTCCAGATTTGGCTTCTTTACTTCTTCTTGAATTTTGTCAAATACTATTGATGCCCAGTCTGTTTTTACAGTGAATATGACCATTTTCATTAGATTGAACATGAAGACTGAAACTCTGTCATGTCCACCAGTCTTACACAGAATCACCTTGCTTACTATTTCAGACAGAAATTTTCCTTGGGAATTCATCCCTTTCCGGGTAATGGATTATCCAACTTTTGTATTATGGTTCAGCCCACACCAACTTAGTGCATCTTTAGTCATGGATGGAATTATTTCATCATCATCCTTAACCATGGGAAGTTGGAGTGATTTCCTGATTGTCTTTACTGTTTGTTTCACTCGGGAATCCTAAACTGTCACTTTGATCTTCTTCCCTTCAGCGTCCACAGTTGCTGATGAATAAAATTCCAGTACTTCCTTATTCCAAATTCTTGTTGGTTCTGAGACCAAGAACTCCAACCCATTTTCCGAAATTAGGGTAATTACACCTTGGATGTCTTGTGAAGATGACGAGAATCCCCCACGAACCAGCTCATAACCTTCATTCACATTGTCGTCTTGGTGGGGAGCCATTGACGAGAGAGAGAGAGAGAGAGAGAGAGAGAGAGAGAGAGAGAGAGAAAAGAGGAGATAAGTGAATATCTAGGCCGACACAAGGTCTAGAGTCGAGAAATCTGAAGGTGTAGTCGACCAGATTTTGTTTCCCCCTATTTATAGTCTACTGGTAAAGGGTAGGTCAAAGGACGCACCTTATTTAGTAAAAATACATGTCAACATAGTTGTACATGTGTCGACAAAAAAGACTTAGGTCTTGTTAAAACTTAATTTTAGTCGACATGTCTATGTGTCGACATATCTATGTGTCGACATACTTGTGTTAGTGTCGGCACGGGCTGGTCATGTCTCGACATAGTTGTGTCGACACCTATTCTTCTGTCGACACAGATACTATTTCTGCGTCGACACATCCTTTTTCTTTGTCGACACAACATACTGAGTATGTCGACACAATTTGTTTATGTCGACACAAACTTTGTACTTAGACAAATTTCCTGAGAAATTTTGTACTTACATATTCTACTTAGGAATGCTTGTGCTGACCTACTCTAGGTTTAACATACCTAATTCAATTTTAAAATAATTGAATTTAGTTTCATCTAGTGATTTTGTAAAAATATCAGCAATTTGATTATTTGTGTTCACAAATTCTAGACTAATATCTTCCTTCTCCACATGTTCTCTTATGAAATGAAACTTAATTTCTATATGCTTAGTTCTGCTGTGTGAAATAAGATTTTAAGCAATAGAAATAGCACTTGTAGAATCACAGAATAGTGGAATTCTACTTACCTTGATGTCATAGTCTTCAAGTTGATGCTTTATCCACATCAACTGTGCACAGCAGCTGCCTGCAGCTATATATTCTGACTCAGCAGTTGAGATAGCTACACTTGTTTGCTTTTTGCTGCTCCATGACACCAGCCTTCCACCTAGGAATTGACAAGTTCCTGTAGTACTTTTCCTGTCTTCTTTGCAACCTGCAAAGTCTGCATCTGAGAAGCCTGTTAGTAAGAAATCTCTATTCTTAGGGTACCAAAGACCTCGATTAGGTGTTCCCTTAATATATCTCAAAATTCTCTTAACTGTAGTATAATGAGATTCCTTTAGGCAAGCTTGGTTCCTAGAACAAACACATGTTGCATACATGATGTCAGGCCTACTAGCAGTCAAGTAGAGTAGAGAGCCAATTATTCTTCTATACAAAGACTCATCAACAAGTTTCCCTGCCTCATCTTTGCCTATATGCTTACTTGTTCTCATTGGAGTTTTCATGGCGGAGGCTGAGTCTATACCATATTTATTAATCATCTCCTTGGTGAACTTAGACTGAGATATGGACAATCCATCATCAGTCTGTCTAACTTGAAGTCCCAAGAAGAACTTCAGCTCACCCATACTGCTCATTTCAAACTTCCCTTGCATAAGTTTGACAAACTTTCTATAAATGTTATTTTCAGTAGATCCAAAGATAATGTCATCAACATATATCTGGACTAGGATTATCTTGCCTTTAGATTTCCTAAAAAATAGAGTTTTATCTATCTTTCCTCTAGAGAATTTATTCTCAATAAGAAAAGTAAACAAGGTTTCATACCAAGCCCTAGGGGTTTGTTTCAAACCATATAGAGCTTTCCTAAACCTATACACTTAATCAGGATAATGAGAATCTACAAAACCTTAGGGTTGTTCAACATAGACTTATTTTTTAAGTCACTATTCAGAAATACTGACTTTACAGCCATCTGATATACCTTGAACCCTTGATAGGCAGCATAAGTAAAGAACAACCTTATAGCCTCCAGCCTTGCCACTGAGGCAAAAGTTTAATCAAAGTCAATCCCTTCTTCTTGTCTGTAGCCTTTTGCTACCAGTCTGACCTTGTTCTTGATTATGGTGTCATTCTCATCAAGTTTATTTCTGTATATCCACTTGGTTCCTATCACATTGTGATCCTTTGGTTTAGGAACCTGTTCCCAGACTTTATATCTTTTGAATTGATTCAGCTCTTCTTGCATAACATCAATCCAGTTTGTGTCTAGCATGACCTCTTAAATCTTCTTAGGCTCTATCTATGACAAGAAACTTGAACATAAAACTGTATTCATGTTCTTGCTCCTGGTTAGTACATATTTGACTTGCATCACTAATGATTTGATAAGTTGGATGATCCTTTAGGTGTCTTCTTGCTGGAGGAAATCTGCCAATCTCTTGGCCTTCTTCATTTTCCTCAACCTGATGCTCCTCATTGTCTTCTTCATCTAGTGAGTCTTGTTCTCCCCTTGGACAGCATGCATCCTTTTCTTCAACCAGCCTAGCAGGGGCTTCTTCATTGATAGTCAGCTTGTCCAGTCTATCCTTTAAACCTGTAGAACTACCTGAAGAGTTAGACAATTCACTGTTAATCAACTTAGACTCATCAAATACTACATGGACAGATTCTTTTACAACTTATGTAGTTAAGTTGTAGATCCTATATGCTCTACAATTATTGTTGTACCCAACAAATATCCCTTCTAGGGATTTGTCAACAAACTTAGTTTGGTAGTGCTTACCATTAATTAGGATATAACACTTGCTATCAAAGATTCTGAAGTAGGAAATATTTGGTTTTCTGCATTTCAAAATCTGATAGGGAGTCATCTTATGTTTCTTATTGATGGAGGCTCTATTGATTACATGACATGCAGTGTTTACTGCCTCTACCCAGAAGTACTCAGGGAGAGTAGTGTCACTAAGTAGTGTTCTACTTGCCTTAATTAGAGTCCTGTTCTTTCTTTCAACAACTCCATTTTGCTAGGGTATTTTAGGTGAGAAGAACTCCTGATGAATCCCAAGTTCTTCACAGAACTTTGTCATACACTCAGACTGAAATTCAATTACATGGTCACTTCTGATTTTGACCACTGAATTGTTAAATTTATTCTGAATTTGTCTAACAAAAGTTTGGAAAACAGTAGGGGTTTCAGATTTCTGCCTCAAGAAGAAAACCCATATTAATCTAGAATAGTCATCCATAATAACTAATGTGTATATTTTCCTACCAAGACTATGAACTGACATAAGACCAAATAAATCTATATGCAAGAGATATAAACATCTCATTGAATCTTTGGTATTAAGTGCATGGAAAGAGGACTTAGTCTATTTGCCCTTTTGGCAAGCTGAACACACACCCTCTTTAATGCACTTGACTTGAGAACCATTCCTCACTAACCCCATGCTGAACAGCTGCCCTATTGACTTATAGTTCAGATGAGCTAGCCTCTTGTGCCATTTGAGACATAGTGAAGCTTTCTCTCCTGCAACTAGACAAATGGGTGAGATGTTAAACTCACAATCTAGGTTAAGACAATATACATTCCCTTTCCTAGTGCCAGTCAAAATGATCTCTTGATCACTTGACCTAATTATTTGACACTCCCCTTTGAGGAAAAAGATGTCATAATCTAGATCACTAAGTTGACTTATGCTAATAAGGTTATGTTTTAGACCCTTCACATAAGCCACTTTAGTGATAGTAATTGAATCACTAGAAATGTTACCAAATCATTTGATGATTCCTTTTTCTGATCCACCAAAGATTATTTTGGGGTCATTCTCTATGGGTACATAGTCCCTCAACATTCTTCTTGTTCCAGTCATGTGTTTGGAACATCCACTATCCAAGTACAATATAGGGGTATGGCCACTTGGATTCACTTGCATCAAATAAAGAATCACTTATCCTTAGAGCCCAAATTATTATTGGGTCCTAGGTCCTTGTTAGTTTGAAATCCTGCTGCTGTTCTGACAGGTAAACTATTCTTGGTTTTAACACTTGTGTTGAACCAGCAATTCATGGCAAAGTGACGCACCTTGCCACAACACCAACACTCAAATCTATTGTACCGTTTTTTAGGTACAGACTTCACAACTTTGTTGCCAGCAGTCCTGTTAAGTGTAGGTGTTGGAGCAGCAAACTCCAAGAATTCTTTTTGAACCTGATGGGCTTGCCTATAGAGTGACCTATTGGCATTTGCACCCTTGCCCATGAGATCTCCATACTCACAGTGACCATGAGTAATATCATGATCATACATGTTTGTAGGTTGGATCACTTTCCTAAAGAAAATAGGGGGCTTTTTACCTAGTGGCTGAACTGGGGCCTTACCTTTTCTATGAGAATTGGTGGCCCTAGTTCTTCCCTTAAAACCTAGACTAGTCTTTCCTTTATGAGAAATGAAATTGTCTATTAAGGGCAAGACAGATTTTGGCTTAGAGAATTTAGCCACTAACTCTCTTTCTTGCTGAAGTTTTTCCTCCAGTTTCTTGATATGATTTTCCTTGAAAGAGATTGTGTCCATCTAAATAACAGTAATGTTTTTCAGTTTGACAACCTCCTTCAGTTTTAAATCTATTAACATGGCTGAATCTGATGTAGCCTGCTTAAGAGATTCAATTTCCTTGGCCTGCTCCTTGATAAGAAATTTGCTCCTCTTCCGAGCTTGCAACATCCCACCATACTCATTTAAGAGTTGATTTACATCCCCCTCAAAATCAGAACCATCCACTTCTCTTGAAGTTGATGCTACTAATTATGATCTAGTAAAATAATCAGAAGCTGAGGGAGAATTGTATACCTTGCTTGGACCAGGCTGATCCTTACACTAATCATTTTCTGACAGAGCCATCAACCCTCTACAACAATAGTCTTTCACTCCATTTATGGAGTCCAGCATTTGTAGGAATTCTAGTTCCCTAGAATCCTCTTCTGTTGAGAACAACCCAACATATGCTTCTGCATCATCTTCTTCTCCTGATCCTGAAGATGAAGAGTCTGTCCAACTCTTCTGCTTTTGAGCAACAAAGGATTTCTCCTTCTTGCCTTTCACTTGATGCTTTTTTTCCTTAGATTCAGTTCTCTTGTCTGGACAGTCAGCTGTGACATGTCCAGGCCTGTTGCAACAATAACAAATAATCTTAGAATTAATTTGTTTACTAGGTTTTGAGTCATACCTGTCCTCCTTGAGAGTCTTCTTTTTCTTGTAATACTCATCCTTGGAGAAGGATGTAGATGACCTGGTTCTCCATTTCTTCTTTTTCATGAACCTTTGAAACTACCTTGTAAAGGCAGCAAAGTCCTCATCAGAGGTGTGGCTATCTGATGTGTTGTTGTCAGGATTTTCTTCTTCTGCCTCAGCACTCCTTCTGGGTGGAGAAGGAGACTTTCTCCTACCCTTTATTGTGCCTTCAGCCTTGAAGGCTACTGACTTCTCTTTATACTCAGACCTACTACTTTTCTCCTCCTCTTTTCTAATAGTGAGCTGCATTTCATAGGATAGCAGCTTTCCAAATAGTGTGGGTGGAGGTGTATCAGCAAGGCTGACCACCTCTCTGATGGCACATATCTTTGTGTCCCAGTCCTTTGTTAGTGATCTGAGAAACTTGTCATTCAGTTCATATGTGTTGAAGACTCTTCCATAGGTCATCAGGTCATTTACCATCCTGAAGAACTTCTTGTAACATTCAGCTATGCTGTCAGACTTGGCTTGTCTAAAGCTCTCATATTCCTGATTTAACATAGATTTTCTGTCTTTTCTGAGTTCTTCAGTTCCCTCCATGTAGACATTCAAGGTATCCCACATCTCCTTAGAGGTTTTGCAATACACCAGATTCTGAAATGTGGCATCAGCTATAACACTTACAATAATGTTTTGTGCTCTTTTGTCTAATGTTGTTAGGATAATCTCATCCTTGGTCATTTCAGAATAACTCTTTGAGTTCTAACATTTGCATCCAGAACTGATACCTTCATTGGAATGAAGGGGCCTTCTTTTACTGTGATGTAGATTCTTGGATCAGATGCTTCCATGAACAACCTGACCCTTTCCTTCTATATGTCAAAACATTCTTTCCTGCAGATAGGCAGTTTCATAGATCCAAATTCCTTCTGATTCACATTTGAACTCATTCTTGAAATCTGTTAATTGCCTTGGAGATTCGCTCAGACTGTTAGGCCTATCTTTGAGTAACCTCCCTCTGATACCACTTGAAAGACTTGATTTCAAGAGCCTAGACACCTAGAGGGGGGGTGAATAGGTTCTAATTTTCTTTAAGAATTTTAAGCAATTAACTAGTTCTAACTTAGCACATATAAAACAATTCTCAGCACATCAATCACATCACACCAATCACAGCATAATACAGTACACCAGATTTATAGTGGTTCCCCAAGTTATGGGTACATCCACTTCCCCCCTTCGCCTATCCAGTAAAGAATTGAATTCATCCTAACTTCCTTCTACTTACTCAGATCCACAGATCTTACAACTCAGAACCAGATTGGTTCCTACAGCTCAAACTTATACATGTCTTACCTCAGATTCTTCCCAAAAATCCTACCTCAGGCCTCATCCCTACCTCAGCCTTTATCATTAGGCTTACAACTCAGATTTTCACAAGTCTTATACCTCAGGCACTCAACCCTACCTCAGTCTTTGTAATTATAGGCTTATAACTCAAATTTTATAAAAGATCCTACAAGAAATTGAATGTTTTAAAGGTACAGAAATTTCACCAGATAGAACTCTCTATTTGTGTGAGCTTCTTGATCAGTTCTTGAATAAACTTAATCTTCAGATCCAACCTGACTTAGCTGTTTCAAAGCTTCTTGATTGAACAAAATAAGGTTGATCTTCACTTGATGTAGAAGTTGATCTTCAGATAGCTCCCTCCTTAGATTCAGAATTAGATCTGAATCTTTCTTAAAGACTGTTCTGGATCTGCCTCCTTAAGGGTTTCCCCTTTTCTTGTTCTCAAACTCTCTTTCCCGTAATTGCTTGATTACTTCCTTAGTTATCTCTGGTTGTCAACGATCAGTCCCTTATATAGAGTTTCCTCATGATTACCGGTTGATCCGGTTTGTAACAACCTTCTGACAGTTCTGACAAAGGTGTTAGACATGTTGGTTATGACAGTTGTCGAGTCACCAGTCATGACAGTTGATCTTTAAAGACTTTACAACTCAGCATGAACCACTCAGCAAGCTGCTTCACATGTGTCGACACAAATAGACTATGTGTCGACACAAGCCTTGATGATGTCGACACAGCACTTAATGTGTCGACACAGTCATTCTTCTGCTTCTCGACACAGCTTCTGTTTGTATGTGTCGACACAAGTCCTGTGTGTCGACACAACTGCTCCTGGTCTTGAAATAACTGATGCAGACAGATGGCGTTGAGTATATGTCCAGATGTCGTTGAGTGTGTGTCGACACAAGTCCTGTGTGTCAACACAAGCCCTTCTGACTCAGTATAGCTATTGCTGATAGATGGCGTTGAGTGTGTGTCGACACAAGTCCCGTGTGTCGACACAAACCTTCTTCAGGTGTCGACACAATTCCTGAGTGTCGACAGATGCCTGTCTTCTGGTGTTGACATAACTCCTGGGTGTCGACACAGCTTCTGCTTCAGGTGTCGACACAATTCCTACCTTAGGTGTCGACACAATTCTGGGTGTCGACACAGCTTTTTCTTCAGGTGTCGACACAATGCCTGGGTGTCGACACAGCTTCTTCTTCAGGTGTCGACACAACTTCTGGGTGTCGACACAATTCTTCACAAGTGTCGACACTTGTACTTAGAGAATTTTCTTGCAAACCTTACACCTGCACAATGAAACTCAAACATCCCATCAAATATAATTTGATGTACATCAATGAGTAAGATGAGGCTTCTCCAAATCTGGTACATATTTTTCAGTGTACCCAACATTGATGCCAGGTGCGAAACCTGTGGCCTGCTCACCGTACCGAGTAGTGCCAAAAGGATTTGCAGAATTGAAAGTTCAATTGCAAGAATTATTAGAGCAAGGTTATATACGTCCAAGCATGTCACCTTGGAGTGTACCGGTTCTCTTTGTAAAGAATAAGGACAGAAGCTTGCAGCTATGCATTGATCATCGAGAGTTAAATAAACTGATGGAGAAGAAAAAGTATCTGATTCCACGTATTGATGGCTTATTTGATCAGCTGGTGGGTTCAACTATCTACTCGAAGCTAGATTTAAAATCTTGATACTACCAGTTGAGGATTCGAGAAGAGGACATTCCCAAGACGACATTTGGTACACGCTACAGTCATTATGAGTTCACTGTAATGTCGTTCGGGCTAACAAATCCGTCATGGGTATTCATGGACTTGATGCATCAAATGTTTATGGAGTACTTGGACCAATTTTTGATCGTCTTTATTGATGACATATTGGTGTACTCTCAGTCCGAAGAAGATCATGCAAATCATTGGAAGATGGTTTTGCACACCCTGAGGAGAAACAACCTCTATGCCAAGTTCTCAAAGTGCGAGTTTTGGCTATCGTCATGGATTTTCTTGGCCATGTGGTTAGTGGAGAAGGTATTGCGGTGGATCCAGCGAAGATAGTTGTGATATATGAGTGGCCTTTGTTGTCTACTATAGCAGAAGTTAAGAGCTTCCTTGGACATGCTGGATACTACAGGCGCTTCGTAAAGAACTTTTCACGGATACCCTTACCTCTCACTACGCTGATGAGGAAAGATCAGAAGTTTGTTTGGGCGCCTAAGTGCGTGCGAGCTTTTGAGGAGTTAGAGTCATTTGACCACGACGCCGATCTTGAGTTCGCCATATGGTACGGATGGCTATGATATTTATAGTGATGCTTCAGGGAGTGGCTTAGGCTGGGTTCTTCTTCAGTTTAGAAAGGTTATTGCTTATGGCTGACGCCAGTTGAAAGTGCACGAGCAAAATTAACCTGTCCACGACTTGGAGTTAGCGGCTGTGATTTTTTCACTTAAGCTGTGACATCACTACTTTTATGGCGTGAAAGTTGATATCTTCACAGACCATAAGAGTCTTAAGTACTTAATAGATCAGATGCATCTAAACATGCGGCAGCGGAGGTGGATGGAGTTCCTCAGGGACTACACCTTCCAGATACACTATACTCCCGAAAATGTGGACTCAGATGCCTTGAGTCGGCAGACTCCGGTAAGGGAAGGTTCGTTGTAGATGCATAATGAGCGTCTGATCCAGGAGTTGGAGGCCTTAAATATTTCTTGTGTTGACAAGAATGCTACTGCAAATGCATGTCTGAACTGGACAGAGGTACAGTATGAACTTACGGACAGGCTTCGGCGAGCAATAGAACTTGATGAGAGTATGAAACACTATACAACAGATGTGTCAAATACTTAATTCTCCTTGGATGACAGTCTTTTGAGAAAAGACAGTCGTTTGTGAGTTCCGAATGTGGGTAAGCTACGAGAGGAATTGATGTATGAAGCACACTTCACGAAGTACTCAATTCACCCAGCGAGCACAAAGATGTACAAGGACATGGAAAAGATGTTCTGGTGGACAGGTTTGAAGAAAGACATAGCTCTTTACGTGGTAAAGTGTCAAACTTGTGCCTTGGTAAAAGATGAATGTCAGAAGCTTGACGATTTCCTAAAATCATTATCAATTCCGGTGTGGAAGTTTGATGATATCTCTATGGATTTCGTGCACGGGCTGCTGAGATCACAGAGAGGGAACGATGCCGTGTGGGTGATCGTTGACCGATTGACAAAGGTATCGCACTTCATATTGAACAAGAGGACGATTCAGTGGAAAAGATGGCTAAGTTGTACGTGGACAACATAGTACGATTGCACGGTGTGCCCCGTAGCATCATAAGTGACTGAGATGGGTGCTTTACTTCAAATGATTGGAGGCTAATCCACCAGTTATTGGGTACAAAACTGCAGTTTAGTACGACCTTTCATCTGCAGACGGATGGTTAGACCGAGAGGACGAACAGAATAATGGAGGATATGCTCCGGATGTGCGCTTTGGATTTCGGGAAGAGGTGAGAGGACCATATCTATATGATCGAGTTTGCCTATAATAATAGCTCTCAAGCTAGCATTCAGATGACACCCTTCGAAGCTTTATACAGTAGGAAGTGTCGTACTCCTTTAGCTTGGACGAAAACCCGCGAATTGAAATTGTTTAAGCATAAAGAGGTCAAAGATGCAAATTCGACTATACGCTTGATTCGAGAGCGGCTATTGGTAGTCAAGGATAGGCAAACTAAATACTACAATGTCAAACACCGAAACGTGGAGTTTGTGGTGGGCGATTAGGTATATCTCAAGATAAAGCCATTCAAAGGTGTGCCAAGGATTCGACGCTTGAAAAAGTTGAGTCTGAGGTATCTTGGTAGGTTTGAAGTGGTTGAGCAGATTGAAGAATTTGCCTATCGATTAGCTCTTTCGGCGGAGCTAAGTGGTTTGCTCAATGTGTTTCACATATCAGTGCTGTGGAAAGCCTTGAAAGATCCGACACAACTAGTGGCTGATGATCAAGTACCGGTCGATGGTGGGCCGCCGACGAAGGTTAGACCCATTCGTATCGAGGATACGGAGGTCAGGAAGCTACGAAATAAGACAACCGGGATGGTCAAAGTCCGTTGGGATAATTATGGCCATGAAGAATTGACATGGGAGCGTGAGCAAATCATGCGAGATGAATTTCCCGAGTTGTTTTTGTAAAAGTAAAATTGCAATAGTTTTGTACTGTTTTCCTACAGATGAATAAAATTTCTGGATGAAATTTCTATAAGGAGAGGAGGTTTGTAACACCCCAAAAACTGGAAAACAGGACTTAAAAGTGGCTATTATCGGGCGATAGTGGGTATCACTAGCGATAGTGAGTATCGCTAGCGATAGCACTAGATGTTTTCAACAAAGCGTTGAGTAGACTCAATGCACTCGACGCTCTCGACGCACTCGATGCTCTCAATGCACTCGACTAAGCGTTGAGTGAGCTATCAGAGTGGCAATAGTGGCTATCGTCGGGCGATACTGTCATGTATGGCTGAACACATGTCAGAAGGACGAACGACGGCCGAAGAGCGGAGGTTGATTGGGGTCAAAGTGGCTGCCGATGTCATCGCCTAGGCGATAGCGGATATTGAATGTCTATAATTTCAAGGATAGCTAAATCACCTAAAGGGGGGTGAATATGTTTCTTATTCTCTTGTGACTATCTTTAAGTCTCTTTCTTTATTAGACGCTAATCTGAACTTGTTGTAGCAGATGAAATTGCTACAGCTATCTGGAATGAACTTTTACTTCAACTGGATTGACTTCATGCTTTTGGCTTGACAGCAATGGCGAGAAAGATGAAGTCCAGCCGCAAAAAGTGAAACCCTAAAAGTTAAGTTCTTTCTTCTGAAGCTGTCCCTTTTATCTTTTGCCGATTAACGACTCCAAGAAGTAGTGGGGGACCACCTGCAGTTGACAGCTGCAACTTTCTTTAACAGAAGAAAATGTACAGTAAAGCGCTGACATTATTTGTCGTGTTCTGTAGCTTTCCAACAACTTATTTGAACTCTATTGACTTTTGTTGACTTTGGTTGACATCATCAGTTATGGACTTAGTCAATTTCTCTAATCCACTCTAGGCGTTGAGTGAACAAGCTTCACTCAACGCTAGAACCCTTAGTCAACTTTCTTAACCATTCTGCATCTTAGGTGTCGAGAGCGTTGTGTGAGCCTTCATCACTCAACGCTTTCTGACTTGTCTCATCATTCTACATCTAGGCATTGAGAGCGTTGAATGATACTTCCTCACTCAACGCTTCCTGACTTGGCCATTTCTTCACCTATATGAAGGCGTTGAGTGAGCTGGCCTCACTCAACGCTTTCTGCCTTTGTCTGTGTTTTTTATTAGGCATTGACTAAATTGGCTTCACTCAATGCTTTTAGACTTAGTCAATTTCTGTCTTCTTCTTAGGCTTTGACTACATAATATGACTGAACGCTTTTGCTGTCTGGCGTTTAGAGCGTCGAGTGAAGTTTCATCACTCAACGCTTTTATACTTGGTCGCTTTTTGTCACTAGGCATTGAGTGAGTAAGCTTGACTCAACGCTAAAGCACTTAGACAGATATTCTATCACTAGGCGTTGAGTGAGTAAGCTTGACTCAATGCCAAAACACTAAGATAGATATTCTGTCGCTAAGCGTTGAGTGAAACTTCATAACTCAACGCAATTGGACTTGGCCAATATTTCATTTCCAAAAGCGTTGTGTTGGGTATTGCATCCACAATAACCTAGATTTGCTTGAATTCACCCTTGAACTAAGATGAATTAAGTTGTATTTGATATCCTTGTTCTAGTTATGTGTTTGCAGATTCTCAGTGCTAAGTGTAGACAAATGTCAGTCTACAGTGGGTCAGGAACCCAGGACCATACAGTGTAATCCCTCACTGTGTGATCCAAGGTGTTGACTCATGTGTAGCCTCTCAATTGAGATACACTTTATGTGCAAACACTTGGAGCATGGGATGAAGACAGAACTAAGAAAACTTTTCTCTAAGTTCAGAAAATTCTCTAAGTCCACTTCTCGAGAAGTGCCTCTTAGTTCTCGATAAGTAGAGTTAGATGTTCTCGAGAATCATTCTATAGTTCTCGAGAAGCAGAAGTGTAGTTCTCGAGAAGTCCTTATAATTCTGGAGAAGCTTAGCTTCAAAGTTCTCGAGAAGTCCCAGCTTTTAGTTCTCGAGAAGTACAGACAACTTCAATAATTTTTCTAAGTCCGAACTCTCGAGAAGTCCAGTGTAGTTCTCGAGAAGTTCTTTTAGTTCTCGAGAAGTCCAGAATAGTTCTCTAGAAGTCCTAATAGTTCTCGAGAAGCTTAGCTTCATAGTTCTCGAGAAGTCAGCTTATGGTTCTCGAGAAGTCCAGATTGGTCTCGAGAAGTATTAGCCCTGAAGTCTCGAAAACTAACTTTAGTTCCAGACAGTATAGTTCTCGAGAAATCAAACTAGTTCTCGAGAACTAATGTTACTTCTCGAGAACTGCAGGTCAAATTTTTCAAAAAATTGTTTAAGTCCAAATCGGCCGGATTTTCAAATGACTGTGTTTGTATTTCCAAATCTCTTTGTTATTGTTGTAGGAGATGTTCTCCGAGTGTAGGAGCGTTGCTCTCCAAGTTGTAGGAAGTTTTTATCTTCCGACTGTAGATCCATTTGGATCGAGTTTGTAGGAACTTGGTTCCAAGGAGTAGGATTGTTTTCAATCCGAGATAGTGGAGTAGCCGAGTCTAGTGATTTGCTAGATCGGTGAGGTAAAGTGGACATACCCAAGATTGGGGAACCACTATAAATCTTCTTGTCTTCTTTGATTGCTTGACTTCTTGTGCAAGATTGTTAAAATTTTTATTCCGCAAATAGTCGCACGATTCACCTATTCACCCCCTCTAGGTGATTTAGTTGACAACTTTACACTTTCAATTGGTATTAGAGGGAGGTTGGTCGTTAAAAGGTTAACACCTTGATCAATTTCCTCTCGAAAGTTGTCGCTTGGATATTCAAGCAATGGACAAGGCCAAAGATTTTGCCAAGCTTCCCCTGTGCACAAAGAATAACTTTCCCATGTGGAAAGAGAGAATCAAATTTTTCATGGAAGCTGTGGACCCCCGGATCTTCATGATTGTTGAAGAAGGTCCTTACGTCCCCATGACTACCTCCACTATAGATCCAACCAAGAAGGTTCCTAAGAAATTGATGGATCTAGATAAGGACAAGATTGCACTTGTTTCTTTGGACAAGAAAGCTAAAAATATTATAGCAAGTGCAGTCGATGACTCGATGCTGCAGAATCAGATTCACTGCCAATCGGCTAAGGAGATGTGACAGTCTTTAGTAACTCTGATGGAAGGTACTGAAGAAGTGAGAGATGATAGAAGATCCTTACTAAACCAGAAATATGAAGCCTTCAGGCAAGAGTTAAAGGAGACCATTGCAGATACTTTTGAGAATTTATTCAAGATAGTATGACCAAGTCTTCACTAATGGGGAGCTGAATGATACGTTTCTGAGGTCTCTCACAAAGGAATGATACAACAAAGTCTGTGTCATCCGAGAGTTTGGCAGACTAGCTGAGACAGACCCACAAAATCTATTTGGCAAGCTGATGTCCTATGAGTTGCAGATCAATTCCAAAAAACTTGAAGAAGAGAAAAGTCGCTTCTCCTCAAAAGAGAAGTCGGTTGCATTAAAGGCTGACAGTTCAAGGAAAGGCAAAGCTGCCTCACCAGCACCTACTCAAGAAGTGAGTGAAGAAGAAAACTCTGAGCCAAGCACCTCGGGCTCAGAACTATCTGAAGGAGAGTTCTCGTTGCTCTCACGGCAGTTCAAGAAATTCTTGAACAAGAAGAAGCAATGGAGAGGCAAGGATGCCTCTTACAGAAGATCACGACATGACGGTGATTAGCGAAAGAAAGGTTCAAGTAGCCATGACAGGTATACCTCTAAACAGAACAAACAGATTTCTACTGACATTGTCTGCTACTACTGCAACAAACGAGGTCACGTCATAGCTGACTGCCCCCACAAGAAGAAGGAGGGTGGCAGAAGAGAGGAAAAGAAGTCCTCATATCACAAGAAGAGGACAGAGAAGAGCCTGTTGGCCAAGAAGGGCAAGACTCTCAGCAACTCCGAGTCATCTGAGTCGAGTGAAGAAGAGGAAGCCTACTTTGAGCTCATGACTCAATCAGATGACGAACAAGAGCCCCAGTTCACTGGGGAGGTAAAATCTCACACTCCTCTCTCTGAATCTGAAAGTTCTGAGCATGATCATGAGGACAGCTCTTCTGACGATGAGTCAGAACTTATGGCCCAGTACAAGGAGTTGATCATGACTTACGATAAATGTCGCCGAGTCGTGAAAACTCAGGCAAAAGAGATTAAGTCTCTAAAGACTATCGAGAGCAGCTTGAGAGAAGAAGTCGCTAAGACTGACTCTCTTCAAGAGAATTTCAATCTTGCTATTGAAGAATACAATCAAGCTCTGGAGCACCTCGACCTTAAATAGAAAATCATCAAAGAGTTGGAAGAATAACTCGAAGCTGAAAAGAAACTTGTTGAAAGTTTCTCCAAGCCCAAGAATGTTCTTCCACTCATTGCTGAATTCTCAACTAAGGCCAAAGGTGCTGGACTAGGCCATGGGGGTGCTCCTAGTAAATCTTCTAGGAGAAATAAGGCTCAACGGAAGAATAAGGCCGCCAAGAAGACCTTGGCCAAAGAAAAAGGGAAAGTCCCTCTGGATCAGACTGTCTTTAAGAAAGTTATCTTTCCAACAAATAAGTTTGATCTGGACTCGTCCTATGGTTACTTTACTAGACCTACTTATGTAGAGCCAAAGTCTCGGTACCAAGGATGGACTCGCCCTCGGAACTTTGGTGAGAGTGTCTTTAAGGCACCTTAGGAAGAAGTGATTCTTCAGGGCTATGGTCCTTATAATCATGAACACAACTTCAAAAAAGCACCTAAAATAAAGCTCGTTGTGGAAATGCCTCCGAAGGAGAAGAAATCATGTGACTGCCATCACCATGAAGCTTCCTCCTCCAAGAATGCTACCCCTGCTAGACCATCATCTCAAAAGGTCAAACAGGAGTACGTAAGACAAAGATACAACAGATTTGACTGTTGGTGCTGTGGCAAAATTGGTCATTTTGCCATCGATTGTTAGCTTAATACCAGGAAAGTTGTTACTCCTCAAGTTGGCAACATGAGATTGACCACTCATAATGCTAATCTTCGTAGGGGGAGTGTTCTAACCTGAGATCAAGGACCCAAACATGTTTGGGTTCCTAAGACAAAGTGATTATGAATGCAGGTATGTCCAAAGGCCACCAAAATGTCAATCTGGTATTTGGACAGTGGATGCTCTCAGCACATGACCGGGACAAGAAGCCTACTTCAAGATTATTCTCCAGTGTTGAACGGACCAAAGGTTATCTTTGGAGGTTCAGACCGCGAGATAACTAAAGGTTACGGTATGATCACTAACGGTAGTGTATCCTTTTCGGATGTAACCTATGTGGAGAGATTAGAACACAATCTCATAAGCATAAGTCAACTAAAAATTAATTTACAAGAAGTTAATACTATTTCGTTACAATAAAGTATAACAAACATTATTTTGTTACCATAGATTAAACAATAGTAACGAAAAATTCGTTACAATTGATTTCTATTCTTCTCACTACAATCAATTCATGTATATATCAAAATATTCAATTTCTATTTTTTTGTGTATTTGAGATTTTATTACAAATAATAATTATGATTTTATATTTCTTAAAGATTTAGCTAAAGATAATATAAAATCTTGAAAACACATATTTAATATTACATAACAAGATCAACATGTATTTATTCACACAAAAAATTATTATATAGAGTACAAGTTCTTGTCATCTCATCTAGAACAATACAATATTACATAACAAGACCATGCACTCATCAGCGTTCTCAACAAGCTAATGGAGAGAGAGGGTGGCATTGTATGGCTCAACAACTGTGTCCGAAACTTTGGAGATGGGAAGACAGAGAAGGTCAACATCATGCGATCAGGGTACTCCTCCCTGATCTTAGAGATGAGAAGAGTCCCCATGCCGAGATCCAGTGCCTCCTCCCAACGAATGACATACTTGAAATCCTGCAGAAAACAAGTACGACATTTTCAAACAACAAACTACTTATTTTTTTGGTTATCACACCCAATATCTGATATGATAATTCACGGAATATTAATAACTTAGGGAGCTAATATTTCAGGCACCCTTAACTGCACTGTGATTTTAAAAAATCAAATAAAAAACATCTAATTCTAATTGATCGTGCTAAACCAAATAAAAAACATGTGATATGAGAGTTTTATAAAATAATGACAATCTTAAACAGTTTTTTTTTACGAGAAATAAGAAACAAAAAAACGGCAAATCAGAAATTAAATGTGCTTCAAAACTGAAATGAAATCCGCACTTAAAATCTGAATTTTAAACTGCACCGAAACTGAAATTGAAACTGTATTTAGTAAATCTGCACCGAGAAAAATGGAATCTAAAACTGAAATTTAATTTGGAATTAAAATCTGAAATCTTTAAGAAATAGGTAAAAGAAACTGGTATACGATCCATGCGGCATACTAACCTATTCATGGACAGTGCATAACCATCGGAATATGTCATGTATTGCCTTCTGCCAAAAAAAAAAATTTTCAGATTAATTTGGAAAGAAATGTAACTGTAAATTGAAGAGAAAATCCTAAACTTAAAATTAGAACGAAATGAAAGAGGAAAACATTAGCTAATGTCGTTATTTATTAAAACTAACAGAGGCATATCATGCCATTGCGAGAACATTTTTCATCTGGGATAACATGAAATGTCACCTAAGATGAACAATGGTTGAGAAATGTGATAGTAAAACAAAAACAATATTTTTAAAATCCTGTTACTTGATAGCAGTGGTTAAAACTTCAAAAGATGCCATTCGAAATGCAGATGTGAGTGTCCAGTAGATTTAGGCAATCTGGCAGCATACCCAAATATATTTTAGGATGTGTTGAATTGAAATGGGATAAAAAGATTGACAACCTAAAACTGAAATCAAATCCAAACAAAATCTGAAATCAAATCTGAACCAAAACTGGAATATGAATTGTAGTTATTGAATATAATATTAAAAATGAAATGTCAGATTTAGAAACTGAGAAACGAATTCTACAAAGAGATTTTTAGAAACCTGAAACGTAAAGCAAAACAGAAATGAAAATTTTAAATGTATTTGAAGAACGTAGTCGCATTCAAGAGAGATCTGAAGAACTGAAATTAAAAACGGGATAGAGTCGGAGAATGGAGTCAGATCTGAAGATCTGAAATGAAAATTGAAATAGAAACTGATTCAGATTTAGAAACCTGAAATGTAAAGCAAAACGGAAATGAAAAAGTGAAATGTATTTGAAGAAGGGAATCGTATTCAAGCTAGATCTAAAGATCTGAAATTAAAAACAAGATAGAACTGAAATAAAAACTGAAATAAAAACTGAAATTGAAACTGATTCTGTAACTGAACTGGGAAGAGGGAAACCCTTAATTGAGATGATGAAATGTTGAGGGAGAAGGAAACCTATACCTACACATAGAACGTAGATGCGCGACAGAGGTGGATGTGTTTAGGACTGGAGTTTGGCGCCTACAGTGATGTCAAAAGAGGAATCGCGGGAGGTGAGCGGGAGCAGCATCAGGGAGCACGGAGTGCGCCGTCATGAGGTGAATTTTTATTAGGGTTTGCCTTCAATCAGAGGGTTCTTATTTTCATTTGATGAATGAATGGTCCAGATTTTTTAGGTGAATTTTTATTTCATCGTTATGCGCAGACCATCATATATCTTTTTAATACTCAGCAGCCTATAATTGAGAAGTTTCATTAATCAGTCTATCTCTATGTAGTCTATGTGCTTGTGCATTTGTGTGGTGTAGCACGCACCCGCTTTGTGCAACAATTACCACACACGCGTGAAATGACATAACCTTGCTCAAGCACGATGCGAGCACCCAAATGAGTTCCGTCACGGTGCGTGACTAACAAATGCAAAGTCACACCTAACGATGAGATGAACCGGCGCGATATTTCGGTGTGAAGATTTCTCCAGTTAAGGGGGGATCCCAACAAACCTAAGCTACCGGGCGCGCACCCTTCCGACCAATTGGTTGGAGAGAGCGGCGACGAGCCTTTCTTGCCCCGATTCTTGTTCTCTACTTCCGGACTTACACCAAGCCAATCATGCACTCGCAAATAACCAAAAGAAACGAAATAGATGAAGCACACCACGGGGCGAGAGTGAGAAAGCGTTACCCAACCGGAAGCCCGTTGGATCTTCCGAAAGAACCCGTGCGTCATAAGACGGGAGCGGCAGAGGCGACGCGCCATGAGAATGCCAACATCTCTGGGAGCCAAGCCGTCGGCCACCTATAGAGCACCGAATTCTGGAAGGAGGTGTGCTGGGAGAGGTTGTCGGTGCCACGCCGGAGAGAGAGGTCCGTCGGTACCGTGGGGGAGGAGGGATAGCGTTGCCAGTGTCGCGCCGGGAGGAGAAATCGCGCTGCCAGTGTCGCTCCGGGAGGAGAATCGCGAACGGGAAGGGGCGGAATGCCCTAGGAATAGTTGCTCTTATCACAAGAGTTAAAGGGGAGGGAAATTATTTTGCTCAATAATATTCATTATGGCTTTTGGCCAAAAATTACACGCACGAGATTGTATTTGCGTGCGTGCGAGAGTGTATTTGTGTGCGCGAGAGAGTGCATTGGCCTGTGCGCGAGAGTGCATTTGCGGGCGCGCGAGAGTGCATTTGCGTGTGTGTGGTCCGTGCGTGATTTTATTTTTATTCCAAAATTATATTAAAAAATTAATGTCATATTTGCATTCAATATATTTTACATTTAATATATTTTTAATTTTTAGTTTAGTTTTGTTCAAAATTTTATGAAGGGAAATTTCCCTCGATATATGTCATTCATGTGAAAGAGAGAGAGGAAGAAAAACTTTTATAAAAAGTTAAAGTTTTATAAAAAACTTTTTATACACTTTTTAATAAATTTTCATAAAAAATGTATATAGAGAAATTTAATATATAATGTTTTATATAAAACTTAAAAGTATCCCAATACAATGATGCTCATGCAGGTCGCAATCCCGCCCGCGCGCGAAAATATATACTCATTTCGCATAAGTACGTTTCATATGTCTGTGACAGCCGTGCGTGGATGTTTGCAAGTTGTAAGAGCGTCGTCGCGTTGGAGCATTGTCGAGGTGGGGGTGGTATTATCGCGCAGGTACAATTGCGAAAAAGCACTGGTACAAAAAAAGCGAGCCCGAAAAAAATTAAATGTGCTTCGCAAGAAAACGCGAGCTCCTCCCGAGCAAAACACGTGCACTTGCAAAATTTTGTATTCTCCCGAGCAAAAAAGAACTAGTGCAATATGCGCGACTAAGCAAAAAACGTGTGTTCGGGAAAAAAACGTGCGCCCGAGTGAAAGACACATGCTCGGGAGAAAAATGCTCTCACAGGCCAAAAATGCTAGCTATCGAACAGTCGTTATACTAACAAAACATAGAACCGCTCGTTCCCCGAGCGACATTAATTACCCTCGCCTCGATATTGTCCCAGCGTGATGACATTGCGCAGCTCGCAAACCACCCCCGCACGCGCAAAAATACACGTCGCAATAGTACTACATATCTGCGACAGCCGCGTACAGATGTTTGCGAGCTGTAGAAGTGTCATCGCGTTAAAATACTATCAAGACGGGGTACTACTGTTGCAAGTATATATATACAAAATTATTTCAAAAAAAACTAATTGAATACTTTGAAAATAAAATAGTATAAAATTTGATAATAAAATATGATATATTTATTATAACAAAACTTTAATAATAAAATGTTACTAATAGTAAAAAAAATCTGCTTGTCACAAAAAACTTTCATGATGTGGTTACAATTGATACATATTGTGAGGAAAAATTAACATTAGTGTTGTTACAAATACTTTTATTTATAGTACCAAATTAATTATTAGTGTAACAAAATATAAAATATTCGTTACAAAAAAGTACTTTTTGATAACAACAACAAAAATTTGTTACTAAATACAGCTATTTGTAACAAACTGTGTTTTAGTTATAGTTTAGCCCTTACGACATGTATAGTTTGTTGTAGTGCATGTTGATAGTGCTCTTTGTGCACTACACCATGTCCCCATTAAAGTAGGGCAATGTTAATAGCACCCCTCTATTAGCTAATAGCACCCCAAAAAAATCAAAATAACACATTGAAATGGCTGCTAATAGCGACTTCAGGGGTGCTATTAACATTGCCCTTAAAGTATCACCAAACTTTGGCCTTCCTAAGATTCTGCTCATTTGCACCACACTCTGGCCATATAAACATCTAGAATCACTAAGTCCAACCTGCATTTGGTCATATTACAGATTAGAAATGTGGAGCTACATAGTTTGAGGGTTGGGAATGATATATTAGCAGTGACTAAGCAAATAAAGTAACCTTTCAGAGCAAAAGACCAAAAATATGAGATTTGTCTTCTTCCAAAATTCAATTTACAAAGAAATTATGAATGAAATTATGAATTTACAATAAAAACTTTATTTGTCTATAAATCTGAGTTAATATTTAACTATTAATAGCAAATATATGCAAGTATGATAATAACATTCTATTTTAAATAACATGTTTTTTTAAGTAAAGACAAGAATTGAAAAAAAAGAACATTTACTGAAAATGTTGTTTACATATATTGGAAACAACTAAAATATATATATTTAAAGAAGCTACACCAGTTTGTACAACAATGATTAGATCGGCAAATCATGCAAAATATGTACATGCACGTGCCAAAACCTTTCCCATGAGGCCCTCCAACGTACGTGGTTCAATGGCCAGAGTATCTTCAACCACTGACATTAAATAGTAATGGATCACCATGAAACAAAAGTCAATTCAATTGTATAAAATGTCAAATGTAGGTAAATGTATAATAAGAATTGAAAATCATGCAATCATCAAATTAGTGTAAACCCCACTTTTCATGATGCTAATCAATCAAAGAATCGATCACATCATTGGCAGATTTGCAAAGGCCATCTTGTTTAAGAAGTGATGGTGCAGCAACCACTACGATTCCAGCAGCCTTCCCAACCACAACACCAGGTCTAGCACAAGTAATGATAGTGAAATAGTGATCGTCCACATAAGATCTGCGATAAAATAAGATGAGTTCAAAAAATGAATTATCACAGTCGCATGAGGGTCACTCATTTATATATATGTTTAGGTCAACAGATCAATAAATGATGAAAAGAAACTACCATCAACCATGCTAAATTTGGTTTACCTTACACGGGTGTAGGTTCGCACAGAGTCAGGAAGCCTATGATGTAGTAATAGATGAACAGTTTGCCTCCATGGATACCGTTGAGGACCACCTCTTCGCCTCACGCTAACTGTGCAGCAACACATTTACATTGGCGGACGCGTGTCTATTCACGACGCTCATCCGCTTTGATTTGGCATACAACATTATGTTCAGGTGCTCAAAGAAGAAGTTGGTCGACTACTCGAGTCTCCACAGATATACACGACAAATATACAAGACGCTGAAGGTTGCAGTGACCTGCGACTTCAGGGCCATCGTAGATTCATACTACAGGTCTCTATCCCCTTTGAATCTAAGCGTCATTTTCCCAGCAACGCCGGCTTCCACTTCGGAGTTCAAGCTGCTCTCAAAGCTCCATAGTAGAGAATGCATTTTGTTGGGGGTCCAGAGATGCAGCAACAAAACCTGCTTGATTTTCTTATAATGATTTGCAAATTTTATAATGATTTACATTCAAAGATTAATATCTGTAAATATGAGAATGGAAAATGCAATTTTAAAATAAATCATTAAATTCATTATAATCATCTAATTATTTCGTACCAAAAGGAACAATTTTTTTAAGAATTACGCTACTCTATTATGTATCCAGAATAATTTGATGCTCTCATTCCCATAAAGGGTAAGTTTGGCACGGTGTTGGCGGTCATGAATGTGGAGGTTAAAAACCTCCCTATGTGAACGCCCGATCACACTTAAGGAACCTTGTATATTTTTATGTTTCGAACTAGTTTTTTCTTGGCGGCGGTCATAACCGTTATCATGCCAAACACATATTTTTGGACTGGTGTTTTTGTCCAAACTCACTGGAGCAAAAACGCCGTACCAAATAGATCAAAAGTTAATCCCCAAAAGATTTAAGCAAGTGTATGTATTCAAAATACATTACAAAAAAAAATTGTGATACTTCTAATATTGTCATTTTTATAGTAAATGATTGAGGCATGATGCCCCAAACCGGTAATTTCTTTGATTTGGGGCGACACAGCCAATGCCTGTGGCACGTTCAAGGTAGGCACTTGATCAAGTGTTCCAAACCTGATCACGATTGAGTGCCACAGCGTGTTTCCACCAAGGAAGTGTTGAGGGCTTCAACGACAGAATCAATATGCAAGCCCAACTATGCATATTGTTTTACAGAATCAATTAAAGGCCTCAGTTGCTGGCCTACAAAGAATTGTCATGTCGTTAAATATATTTTTTACCGAATTTGCAAAACTATAGAAATATAAACAACACTAATTGCCATATTATAACAGCAATATTACAAAAAATAATAACAATGGAAACTGTGGTAATAATAATAATGACAACCAGTTGAAGAAAGATCAGAAACAATAATAATAGTTATGGAAAGGAGAAAAAACACCCGCACATAACCATCGCCAAGCTACGGAAATAACCAAAACAAGATTGTATTGAAAAAACTATATCTTTGGATCTAACCAAAATAAGGTAATTTAAATATTAAGAGAATCATTTTCATAATCATACCAGTTAACAAAAAAGAGGATACGGAACAACAACTACCTTACCAAAAACAATTATGATTCCACTATATAATACATCACGACGATGTTTCTTCATCATGTCTTTGCCTGAGCCATCATCATCCTTTTATATTGACCAAAAAAACAAGGACCTTTAATCAAATTTTTGGAGAAAAAGGAAAAAAACAAAATTTACTTAGCAGAAATAAGAATAACTAAAAATATAGTTTTATGATTGGGAAAATGCAGGATTTAAACAAAATTGATACAATTAGCTTGCAAAATTATCATGATTAAACTTGCATTTTATTTTCCTTTGGAGCAATAGTTGGTTCAGGAATGAAGTAGACAACCAGGGCGCAAAATATAATCCAGCACGACAAATCAGTCCTTCCTGCATAGCAAAGCAAGCTAATTTATTTAAGCTAAAAAACTTTGGTTGCCCTTCGCGTGGAGGGCCAAAGAAAGAGCGTGCAACAAATCAGTCCTTCCTACAGTTAGAGATTAATGCAGGAGCAAATAACCGTAATAAACTAAAAATCCAAGCAAACATGTAATAAGCAAACCATAATAAAGTTTTATAACCCAATACCAATACAAAAACACAACACAAATATTAGGGCTACTGTAATAATAGTAGATCTAAATGTTGGAGAGCTCAATGCAGGATTCCGGTAGTGGGTGGGCCGGATCAGATAAGAGGAAGGTTGGATCTGGGTTGGAATGCCTAGATTTGGGTGATTCCGGGTGGAGATAGCTAGGCAGTGGGAGATGGCCCCGTGGGTGGGGATAGGCGGCGGCTTGAGGGGAGGTTGCTTAAAAACTATACTTATAGTTTAGAAAATCTCACAACTCATGGATACTTCCACACCTTGATCAGATTGAAAGAACAATCAAAAATACATCTCTACTAGCACAGACTTTAAAATGAACAAAAGTAACAGAAGATAAAATGGAAAAAATATTTAGTTAGAAGAACAACTAAATAAAAAACCTATAGAAACTTTCACAAAGAGAAAAAATACAAAATCAGGAGTTCAGATGATAAAATCAGTTCTCAAGAATCATTAGTGGTATGCTTGATCCTCAGGTTCTCTTTGTTTCTAAAGAGCCAAAAATTTAGATTCCATCTCTTGAAAATGAGTGGTCACCTCCACTTCCAAATCTTTAATATGTGTGTTCATCTCCACATCAAATTCTGCTCGAATTTCTTCTAATAATTGTTGCATAATAGTATGTTTAAGCTCTAAAGGTTTGTGTCTAGGACCCATTCCAGGAATATAACATGAACGATGTCCAAGTACTGTAGTGTAGGATTCTTTTGGGGGCAACTTATCTTCTCCCTTCCATCTCATTTGTGTGTCATGAAGCTCAAATAGCGTCTTATATGTTTCCTCCACTATTTCATCTTTCCATTCATTATGTTTCCCCTTGTGAGTTTTCTCCCACAACCTTATATAGAATGGTAACTCATCTTGTTCATTTGGAGCTTTCCTCTCTATATAGAAAACAATAAAACATTAATTCTAAGTACAATTATGACTGTTAAATTTAATTAACATTATAATTGTTAAATTCTAAAAGCTTACCATTATGTATACTGTTCTTGCAATAGACTTTGATCATACATGGGATTTCATTTTTTGTCGGCTCCTATTTTGTTTATTGATCTCGATGATTCTCTACATCAATGAATCAATAAGAAAAACATTGTATGAATAATACACATAATTTTAAAGTAATTAATGTATTTCATACCTTGAATCGGGCACTGTCTTAGTAGTTAATCATCCAATTCCATTGAGCTGGATCGATGTCTTTAGGGCAATTTGCACGTCTTTATGCATCAATATTCCATTTCAGATAATAATCGACATATAAATGAAAACACCAAACATTGTAGTGTTGATGAAGTGATGATATAAGATCACCATGAACATGAGATTCTTTTGGGAGATTGAATTCACTTTACAAAAATATAAAACAACAAATTATGAATTCAAAATAGAAAAATATTTATAAATTAAAAAAACTATTTGAAATTTAAGACTTACGTAGATGATATTAATTATTTTGTCGATAATATCAGTTGGAATTTCAGACCATTTCTCCACATTTAGAGGAGCATTTTGCCTTACATATCATCCACTTTTTGTAATAAGCTCTTGAGCTCTATATCCAATTAATCTTTGAAGTTCTGCTAGAAGTTGTACAACCACCCTCTCTAGATTATTTTATCTCCTCTTTGACCACTCAAGCCCAATGGTCGGACAACGTCTCCTTTTCTTTGTTACATTTAAACCTGTAATTAAATATTTTTGTGTTAACATGTTTCAAATATATCAAATAAAAAAGCATAAGGGTTTAAACAACTATTAGTAGCATGCTCAAAGTATGTTGGATTTGCAGGTACATGATCAACCTCAGCATCAATAGAAACATTTTCAACTACACTCTCAACAATTGTATGTTGATCTTCGTTTATCAAACCTCGATCAGTATGTAACGATATTGTGGTTTTTATTGGTCGTTGTCCAGAAGAAGATGTTTTTTTTGTAAGTTGAGATACAGCCTGAGAATTATTGCCTATACTTATAGTTTCAACCTGTGATTCCTTTTTTATGCTGGTTAGAAGGTTCACAATTATGTTGAGTAAATCATTTACCAAAGGAATGCATGCGCACTGCAGTGGATCGTGGATGTAAAGTATCTGTAAGGCTTTCAATATGGGATGCTTTAGCCTTACCACCAATATTTTCACTCTTCATTTTTTTGATCTAAATTACCTGGAAAAAAGACAACAATTTAATTTTAGTGTAAACATTTAGAGTAAAAAATTTTAAGCTCAACATCAGAGTAAATAATGCTTAAGCTCAACATCAGAGTAAATAATACTTAAGCTTAGGCACATTCAAAGTCATCAAATTTATGAGTTGATGATGTGAACATAGCCAATAACCTTTAAATGAGTATAAAATGCCATAAAAAATACAGCCACTAAGAATCTATACTAACAATAAGAAACCAAATGATCAAAAAGTAAGAATACCTCAGACACGTTCATGGGATTATTTACTACAGGAAAATAAAACATCAGATTATTATTAAGAACTAAGAAGCCATGCATTTACTTTTAAATGCCACAGGGAAACTGAACATGTTATAGCCGCAACATTTGTATTCTTGTTTTGTTGTAGTGGTAAAATATACATATTAAATATCACCGGCATCTTCAAAGTCATCAATTTCATCATCTTCATTTTCTTCATTCAAAACTCTTCTTTGTTTGGATTGATCTTTTTTCTCAATAGTTATAGCCGCAACATCAGTTCGTTGTAATGAAAGCATAGGGTTATCATTATCTACATCATTATCAAGCATCAATCCTGACCCAACATTTGTATCATACATATTCAAATCCTTTGGTTGGAATGTCGTAAAAGTGACGTGGAACTGTCTTTATGATCACTTGTCAATCTTGACTTTTATTATCAGGCACGCAATACACTTGTTTAACTTGGTAGGCTAGAACATAAGGTTCATTGCTTCTCAAATTATGTTTTATATTAACAGAAATAAGTCCATTTTTTTCCTTCTTGTATCCTCGACCTTCATTGTACATATCCCACCATTCATATTTAAATAAAATAATTTTTTGGGCAACACCATATTCAAATTGAAGAATATCTTTTAGAACTCCGTAATATTCCCTACCATCTGATTGCTCATCTCCTTTAACAAAAACACCACTATTTTGAGTTTTGCGTCTGATTTCACGTTCATAAGTATGAAATCTAAAACCATTAATAATATAACCAGAATAATGTGTTGCCCCTTTTCTCGGACAGCGGGCTAACTGCAAAAATTCTTTGCTAACTCTTGAATCTCCCTCGTAATATAATTTGGATATCTGTTGATAAAACAATGTAATCACAATCATGGAGAGTAAAAACAAGTTGATACTTTAGAAATTAGATCTTACTTACCTGTGACTCAAACCATCTAACAAACGTTTTCTCATGTCTTCTTTCAATATTTTCATAGTCTACATTATGAATCTCCAGATGATGTTGCCTAATAATTCAATGTTTAATGAATTAGTTAAATAAGATAAAAATAATACAACTATAGAGAGTAAGAATGTGAATTTCACTTTATAAATGGTTCTACTTCTAGACAATTTAGTAGTATATAGAGTTGAGTTTGATGCCAATCTTCATATCTGAGATCTTTTTCTATTCCTTTACCGAATGACCTCCTAATTTTTTGAAAAATGAACAATCTTGAATCTTGCTCAAAATCTCCTTCATCATTTCTATCCGGTCGATTAAGCTTTGTCTCAACTTTATTTATATACAGAGAACAAAATGTCAAACACTCGTGTACTAGGTATCCTTTTGTCATTGAACCTTTTGGGCGTGCTTTGTTTCGCACAAAGGATTTGAGTGTACGTAAATATCTGTTGAATTCAATTATTTTAAAAGACATAATATGATAAAGTAAAAAAAAATTTAATAGACAAACCTTTCAATTGGATACATCCATTGATATTTTATAGGGCCAGCAACTCTTGCTTCTCGTGCAAGATGAATTGGTAAGTGCATCGTGATTGTGAAAAATGAAGGAGGAAATATTCTCTCGAGTTTGTAAAGTATGATAGAAATATTTTTCTCAAGTTTATCCAATACCTCAATACTGAGTATTTTCAAGCTCAACTCCTTACAAAAGACACTTAATTCAACCATCGGGTCATAAACCTCTTTGTGAACAATGCCACAAAAAGGAGCAAGTTGATCTAATATGAAAACATGACAATCATGAGCTTTCATTCGTGAAAGTTTACCCTCTTTAGCATTTGCATACCTCTTTATATTTGAAGAATATTCATCTGGAACTTTAAAATTCTCCAAAAAATTGCATATTGCCCTTCGTTCGACCAATGTCAATGAATAACATGCTTATAGCATGACAAAATGATCATATTTTTCTATCGGGTGTAATTTAGATCTAAACCTCATTTCCTTAAGGTCAAGTCTAGAATTTAAATCATCTTTTGTCTTCCCATCAATGTTCAACAAAGTACCCAATATATTATCATTAGTATTTTTTAAAATATGCATATAATCTAGACAATGGCGTATCTAAAGTGTTTTCCAATATGGTAATTGAAAAAAAAATACTTAACTTCTTCCAATTGTATGGAAGAGTAGTTTCATTCAGCCTCCTTTTCTTTTGAAACTTTTCAAAAATCATATTGTCATATTCTTTTAGCTGCTCTAAAATTTAATCCCTTAATAGGACCTTTGGTATAGATCGAAGTTCTACTATTCCATCAAAAGACTTCTTGTCTTTTCTCCATCTATGATTTGGATCCAAAAAACGTCGGTTTCCCATGTAACACATCTTAGACCCATTCTTTAGTCGACAATACCATGTGTCCTTATTACAACACGGACAAGCAAGCTTACCCTTTGTGCTCCAACCTGACAAGTTAGCATAAGCTGGAAAATCATTTATCATCCACAATACAGTATCACGCATGTTAAAATTGCACTTACTATATGCATCATAAGTGCAAACCCCAACTTCCTATAAAATTTTTAACTCATTAATCAAAGGTTGCAAATATATATCTATATCATTCCCAGGTTGTCCAGGGCCGGGAATAATCAAAGATATGATAAAATTAGGAGTTTTCATGCATAACCATGGTGGCATAATATAAGGTACTAAAACAACTTGCCATACACTGTAATTTGTACTTATATGACCAAAAGGATTAAAGCCATCACTTGTTAAACCAAGCGTAACATTACATGTGTCAGACGAAAATTCTGAGTGTTTCTCATCAAATGATTTCCAAGCAAAAGCATCAGCTGGATGTCGCAAATTACCATCATCGTGACGTTTTTCTTTACGCCATCTCATATCCTTGGCCGTCCTAGAACACATATATAATCGTTGAAGTCTAGGAATCAAAGGAAAGTGTCTAAGAACCTTATTTGGTATATTTGTATGCTTCCTTGACAACATATCACTTTCTGCATTATTGTTAATCTTGCTCGATTGCCACCTGAAAAAACCACAAGTTGGACAACTTTCAAGATCTGCAAACTTATCACGGCAGAGAATGCAATCATTCAAGCAAGCATTTATCTCTTACACTCCATTCAAAGCTCTTGTATGTAGTTGTTTACTTCATAAAAACTACTTGGAAGTTTTTCACTATAAGGAATTGCTCTTTTAAAACTTTAAGTAATTCAGTTAAAGACTAGTCAGTCCATCTATAATCAAATTTGAGTGCAAGTAAAGTAACCATAAATTGAAATTTTGAAAATTCTTTGCAGCCATGATATAATTCTTGTTCATCATCATTTAACAAAGCATAAAATTTTGTTGTTGTTTCATTGGGGTCCTCATGAACTCGTTCTTCTTCGATACATATTCATGTTGTTAAAACCAGAATTAAAATCATGTAGGAGTTCATGCATATCATCATGCTCTGAAATCTCTTCTTCGTCCTCTCTAAAAACATCATTGCTCTCAACAGTTTGGTTAATATTGTAATAATCCTCTCTGTGACTTGATCACTATCTATATGTCTTTATAATTCCATTCAAAAAAAGATGCACAAACACAATCTCTCGAGTGTGGAAATTATTATTTCCACATCTATAACCAGGGCAACAAATTCTGTTTTCTCTAGCAGAAAGAGTGAAAGCAAAATCAAGAAAAGAATTAACTCCGTTGATGTATAAAGGTTGTCGCTGATCACAGATATTCATCCAACTTTTATCCATTGAACTATACATCAATAAATAAATAAAATTGCTTTAACAAAAAAAATTTCAAGAAATTAACATGTTAACATTAAATAACCAATAAAGAACATGAAAAGATAAGATCAAATCATGTTGAATCGGGAACTACCAAAAACAACTTATGCTTGGAATTATGAGATTCTATTTGTTCAAAGTTTTATGATTTTGAAAGGTTCTACTTATACTTGGAATGATGGTAACTACATGAAATAATGTATGCTTGATTAGTAGCCAAGTGTTGGCATGAAGGTTAGAGATTAGTAGCATTGGCTTGGTTGATATATGAACTCACAGATTGTGTTAAAATTTACTAAAATTTACCTCATAGTTAAAGCATTCTCCTTAGTTAGAAGTGTTGTACGGATGTCTATAATAGATAGCTTTATATATTGGGAAATGACACATTTCTATAAATACTATTATTTGAGTAAGTCATATGTTTTATCACAACTTCATTTATGTGGGCGGTAAATGGTTTAACATTATAACCATTATACAAATTTTTCCATCTTTAAGGTAAGTTATTTGTTTTACTTTTTTAAGCATCCATATAATAGAATTATCTCATTCTTTGAGCATGTTGTTTTTGTTGAATCAGACACATTCTCTCCATCACTTTTGTACTGGACCATTTTGTAAAGATTGCTATTAAATTAATTGTTTATCAGTTTTAAAAACACATTGACGCAATGATTATCACCAATGTTTCAGCATTGTTAGTAAAAATCTAAATAATTTCAGTAAGCTAGTAAATCAATTGTTGTTGGCAAACCTAAATTAGATTTACTGCGCTTAATTACGTTAAATAATTTAGGATGTGGACAATCCTACGCATAATCTAAATAAGTGTGGATAAGTAAACTTAATAAATTTAGCTCATGTTAATGCTTTTAAGAAATTTAGGCTCCGTTTGACATGGTGGCGGCGGTCGTGAACATGGGTTAAACTGTCATTCGTTAACGCCCGCCTAAGGAACTTCATCCACTTTTATGTTCAAACAGATGAAGTTCCTTAGGTGGGCATTAACAAATGATAGTTTAACCCCCCATGTTCATGACCTCCACCACCGCGCCAAACGAAGCCTTAGTTTCCATAAAATTGATAAACTCAGTATTAGATTATTCCATAAAATTTCTAGTAGTAATAAGTTTTGATATTCTCCAAATAATCTGGATATGATCATATTAGTCTATATAAATAATAATCATAAGTAGTGACTCATATAATATTAGTTGTAATAAGTTTTGGCATTGTAAATGGGCAGATGGGAAATCCAGATCTTCTCCAAATAATCCATTTCAAGATTTTCTCAACTGTCCTCCATAATTTCTGAACTCTCCTCCATAATTCAGTCACTGTAATCAATATATTGCTGCAGGGATGTGCGATAACTAAAGGCAGATAGGAAGGAAGATAGTAATTATGTTGCAGGAGGCGGATAGGAGGGAGAGCAACATCTTGACTTTATGATAAAATATATGAATCCCTCCTTGCAACAAAATGGATTCACTTCTTAGTCATTGTATATACTCATTCTTTAGAGGATATTAGTATAGTCTGCCAGCCGAGTAGTAGTGAATAAAAAAATGCCCAAATTTTGTATGATGGAGAAAAACCTGGAACAGGAAGATGAGCAGCGGGGGCTTCAAGCGGTGGTCGACGGATGACGGAGAGACGCAAGCGAGGTGCGAGGTGCGAGGGTTTCCTGTAGTGGAGGAGGAGCAGCAGCGGCGAGGGCTTCGAGTTGTGGCTAGAGTCGACGGGTTTCGGGAGGTAGGCATCAATACAGGGGAGGCGAAGGGGATGCGCTGGAGTTGCGAAGGTTTTCTGAGCGGAAATGAAATGGGTTGTGAGGGTTTTCTGCATGGTTCTGTTGGATGAGGTGGTGGTTTTGTTCCGGGTGCGGGTTAGGGCAGGTGAAGTTACGGGATCTGATGTTAGTGGAAGTTACTGAGATCGTGGATCTGATAAGTGTGCAAAATTTGGTCGAATGGAGACTTGACTCGTTCACATTTTAATGCTGTAAGTTAAAAAGCGCAAAATTTGATCTGATAAGTGCACAACTCCAGCCCAAAATTGACATATTGTCCTTTGTAATTTAAAAAGCACAAGATTGGTAATTGTGTCTTACTTTTTTTAAAAAAACACATTAATATTGTAAGAAATTTTGGGAGTCCTAATACTCCCAGATGCAGTCAGGCTCCACAAAAATAACACTCTATCCTCGTCTGCAGGCTGCTTCTTTGTCCACCTCCACACCGTCTTGCCCCCATCAAATTTCATTTATATAACATCAATCTTTCTATGGAAGATCTCTCCTAGCACACTCATGGTTGACTCAAATCAGATGTCAAAAAATTGGATGATGTTAGTGGTCGGATGCTAGATAAAACTCAAGATCTACAGCTTTGGATTCTTGCTTTGTTCTCAAAAAAACTTTTTGGGTACAAATAGCATCTTACAGTACAATTATAATTCTAGGATTTACAAATAGTCAAGAGCTACAAATAGTCAAATCTGATCTATGAATATATATATATCAACACCCATGAAATATTAGATAAGTGAGGAAAAAATAATATGTGGGGAAAATAAGACCTATTATGTTTTTGTAAATATAAAAAATTAAGTATAATTAAGAAGAAATATCAAATTTTTTATAATTTTTGGGCATTCAAAGCTGATGGCGTGCAGAGACAGGACTCGTGCAGGTACACCTAGCACATCAATGCATTCTTCGTCGACTCGTCGCTGGAGTTGTTCGGCCGTAACCTAAATTACGACAAAGTCAAAATTTTCTGCTTGCGAAAATGAAAGTCAAATTGTATAGTAATGATATATTTTTTAATTATAGACATGCTAACTTTCTTTTAAAGTTGGATAAAAACATATTTTGTCTATAATTATTTTGGTTGCTAAGTAAATTATTTTGTAACAAAAATATTTTTTCCATTAAAAATGAGTTATAGTGACAAATTTATATTGCGCAACTAAAAATATGCATTTAGTGATGAAATATATTTTATCACAAAATCTTTATCACTGAAGACATACATCTAGTGACCGGACTTTAATTTTGTCACTATAGCCATGTCTTTAGTGACCGGACGTTAATTTTGTTACTAAAGACGTCTCTTTAGTGACCGACATTACTTTTGTCACTAAAGACAAAATATTTACTGACCGAACTTATTTTTTTCACTAAAATCATGCTTTTGGTGACTAAATATATTTCGTCACTAAAATTGGGTCACTAAAACCCAATTTTCTTGTAGTGTTGCAACAAGTATATTTCTAAATGTCCTAACTGCTTAACCCAATTGTTGTAACATACGATTAGTGATTATATTGTCGATTAAGTATTTGATTAATAAACTCATGTAGATTGCAAGAGAGAACCAACATGAATTATGAGTTCAGTGTAGGTTTAGGTCGGATGTGGATTGGGATCAGGACCCTGCAAGTTAGTATTATAACTAGAATTTCTTATATTTTAGGGTATTCGAAGATGATTTATATGTGATTTATTCTATTAAAAATCAAGCTCTTTCAAATTTGAATGATTTTGTTACAATCATTATCCTTACACTTCGGAAGATAGTTTGATGTATAACTAGATATCTTAGAAAGGTGACTTCTGGGGTTTAGAATATAATGATTAAATTTACAAGGGTTAGACTGACGTAATCCTATCATATTTTGATAGTACAAAAGTGACCGTGACTATCATAAAATGTTAGGATTTGGAGAATTAAACACGATGATTGATTATCACTGATATCAACGCTTTCCTAATATAGCCAAATAACTTGATCATAATGTTTGAACTATAAAATTTTGAACGACCCAATTGAATAAAAGTCATTATATTGAAATAATGTAATGCCATGGAAAATAAGGTATAGTGATTGCAGAACGTAATACTATGAGAACTAGAGGATAAGTGGTGAAATTCATGATATTGGAAGCATAATAACCCCCAAGAAATTTGAAAAATTGACGAATGCTATAATGAAGATGTATATCTTATGTATGATCCTTCCATTTTGATTCTGATAGCATCAAGAACTAGAATACATATGTTTGGTGATATTGTAATCATTGTTAGGAAGATTCATGACTATGTGAAATAGGTTTTTATTATCGAATGAGTATACTGTAAAATTACATTAGAATCAGTGAGATTTATGGAGATCTTTCTTATAATGAAATCGATTCGTGACAAATCTTATTATTTTGAAAAGATTTTACTATTATACCTTATAAATCAAACTCCATATAGAGAACGATTGAGAGTTGTTTTATAAACATCAATATTAATAATAATTGATTAACATATACTCGAAAGGTTTACAGGTACGACCTCTTGAATTTTGAGGATGATGGGCCACTTGATGTTATGATCTGTCCCATTAAACATTAAGTTTGGATAAATCATAATGTTGTGTTGATTGATTACTCATGTATACCTGAAGGGATAAACATCTAATCATATGGAGAAAAACTTATAAAGTCAACGTCTATATACATAAACAAGAGTCATCCTACTAGACCCATTTATACTGTTAGGGTTTGAGTTGTGAGTGGAGGCAATGAGGTGTACCTAGGAATCCTTGAATTAAGGTGAGATTGCTAAATGCACCCCAAAGGAGCACAAGTCAACCTAGGCCAATTCACTTCACATTGAACTCATCAACTCAAATTGAGCTCACAAATACATTCCTAACCCTAAAGGACACTCACTTGACCAAAAGCCACATGGTTTGGTCAACCAAATTGGCCAAATTGCCAAAGTCAACTCGAAGTCAACATTGGTCAATTCAACCCAAATTGGACCAATTAGGTTTCACATGGTCAAATTGACTCCATCAATAGATTCCAAACCCTAATGGGAGTGTATTGGACTAAAAAGCTTCATCACTTGACCACCAAATCAACCCAATTGACCAAAGTCAAACATAGCCCTAAATTGGTCAAAATCACACCTTTTGAGTCAATTGGCCCAATTGGGGAATCACCATGACCTAACCCACATTGGGTGATGTCACTAGACTGAAGAACAACATATTGGACCAATCCACACCTCCATTGACCAAGTCAAACCTCAAGTCAACCATGGTCAAAAATTAGGCCTAAAGGTGGAATTAAGAGCCCAACCAAATTCCAATGGGCTATGGTCTTGGACCAAAGCCCATCCTACAACCGATTAGCTTTATTACACTCAATACTCCCTGAATTTGGAATCCAATGCAATGCATGGGGGAAATTTTGATAATTCCCCAATTTTTGAACAAGCCAAGGAGGGAAATGGGGATGGAGGCCACATAACACCTTCATGCCTCTTCCCAAGCCGCCCACTAACCTTCCTAGAAGCTTTACAACATGTAAGCTAGAAGGAGCATCCAAGGAGGGAACCCGACCACCCCTTTATGGCATCTTCTTAAACACACCCCCTCAGCTCAATCCAACCTTTCCAATAGCTTCAGAAGGTGGAAGACAGTCAGTTTAGACCCCTGAAGTGAAGCTTTTGGTGGAGAAACCATAGAACACCAAGGTGGAGCTTGGAGGTGGTCGTTCATGGCATTGGAGTATTACCCGGGCTCAATCCCCCTTCAGGTTCATTTCTCCTCTTTTCCCCTTATGCTAACCTCTTATATCCATTAGGAGAGAAATCTGGCTCAATTGAGCTCGTTCCCTTGAGAGAAAATAGAGAAAATTCTGCTTTTGAGGGTGTTCGGGTTCGCCGGAAAACACCCCCTCCGACGGCCAAGCTGCTGCCAATCGATAGGCACCCCTCAACAGAGGTGGTGGTGGCCAACCAGGGAGGTGGCCATATGACTGGGAAAATGAGATTGAAGGCAGCCCAGGTTAGGGAAATCTCCTTCGTCAGTTGGAGGTAGGGGATGAACCGATCCCATCCAAATTTCTTCATGATTCACGCGGATCTGTTGTTAGCAGACCAAATGATATTATATATTGTATATGAAAATTGTCACATTATTACAGTAACTTCAAGCTGAAATTTAAGCCCCTTAGAGGCAGTTTTAGGAAAAACTTCTAGAGACAAAAGTTGTAGCCCTTGAGGTATATTTTTTGTAGGAGTTAAAATCAAAGCATTTGGGGACATACATCCCTTTGTAGGGCTGTTTTCCTGAGACATGTCTTTAGGAAGGGACATACCTTAATATGTGAATATTTTTCCCATGGTAGCTTTCATGGGTCTGAAATTTTGACCATGCATGCATGTACCCTAGACTTAACCCCTTCCCAAAAATCAGAATTTTTGGGGCACATTTTTCTATCGATTTGTCAAACATTGGATTTATTAAATTAATGAAATATATGTTAGGGTTTGATCAACTCATATAGACCCAAATTTTGGTGGGAGGTTTATTAGGTCATCATAAGACCATGGTAAAAATTTGGGGCCAATTGAACCTCCGCTTGTTGGTGTATTCCGCTTGCAAGGAGATGGGTAAGTATGAAAATAGTGTGCATGCAACAATAAGGAGTTTTTTTGGAATTGAAAATCCAAGGGATTTAATTAAATATAATTATGTTATGTAATTATATTAATGAAATAAAAGTGATCAAATTACCTAGGAAATTTTTGATTTTCTGTCACATGCCTATATAGGTCATATTACATCCCTGAAAATTTATTTGGATTTTTGGATGATAAAAACTTAGGATTACTTCAATAATTACCATTATGCCCCTTTATGTATTTTTGAAATAATTGTGCTCAATATTGTTTGGAAAATTCTACATTTCTAGCTTGACTATTTTTATAATATCATGAACCTCTGAAAATTTTCCTAAAATTTTTGGATGAATATTTTATGCACTTCATTTGATAAGTGACACTTTGGAATCATTATTCAATTATAGAAATCATGGACTAATTAATGTTCGAAAATTATGAAACTCTGTCCAATATTTTATTTCATCAATACGTAGCTTTTGTAATTTGGTTGAACCAATCGAACATTTGAAATTTGTACTTCATGTGTAAATTGACGTGTGTCACATAATTATAGAATTTTAATTTTGGCCAAATATAATTAGGAAAATTATGAACTTCTAATAATTTAATATTGTGAAAAATGGGCAAAGAGCTAAATAAACTGCAAACATTAGTACTCCAAAAAGATAATCATTACATAAGTATGCTCCCTTATTTATAAAAACTGGGGGAGAGAAGAGAATACAACAAATGATGTGAGACTAAATAAAATCTGCGCGGCTTATGCAGTTTGACGATGTCAAACTACACACTATACAAAAGAATAACAAACTACCTAACTACATTAAGGGAAACCGCTAGTCCGCCAGGAAGACCGCTGGGAAAGCCGCCAGATCGCAACTGCGGGTTGCCACCATACCGCAGTTGCGACTAACCATCAGACCGCTACTGCGGCAACCCGCTAGACCGCAATTGCGGGTTGCCACCAGGCCGCAGTTGCGGCTTATCATCAGACTGTTGTTGCGGCAAGCCTCCAGACCGCAAGTGCGGATTGCCACCAGACTGAAGTTGCGGTTAATCACCAGACCCCCAGCAGAGGATCATTACCAGACCACTACACAAACCCGCTAGACAACCAGACCGCCTGGACTAATTGGCAGGACTAACCGCCAGACCGTCCGAACTGCTAACCGCCTGACTAGAGTGTCAAACTGCCAATTTCTAACACTCCCCTCAAATTGGAGCATACATGTCAACCATGCCCAGTTTGCTGCAAATATCTGAAGCAGAAACTGGTTTTATGAAGAAGTCTACCAGTTTTTTTATCAGAAGTGATGAAGGGAGTACAAATATGATTCTTCAATACCTCCTCTCTAATGAAATCACAATCCACCTCAATGTGCTTTGTCCTCTCATGAAAGACAAGATTCTTTGTTATGTAAATGGCGGTTCTGTTATCACAAAACATAAGAAGAGGATGGTCGTAAACTTCTCCCAAGTCAAGCATAAGTGCCCGTAGCCATTTCAACTCACAGGTAGTTGAGATCATGCTCCTATACTCTGCTTCAGCACTTGATCTTAAAACCACTGCCTGCTTCTTTTTTTTCCAGCTAACAAGGTTTCCTCCTACAAAGGTGCAAAAACCTGATGTAGTTTTTCTATCTTCCTTGTTATCTGCATAGCTGACATCAGAATATGTTTCAATCTTTAGGTGATCATTCTTCTGAAACAACAAGCTTTTTCCTGGAGACCGTTTCACATACTCCATAATCTTCATGGCAGACCGAAGATGACATTCTCTAGGATTCTGGATAAACTGACTGACCTTCCCAACTGCATAACTGATATCTGGTTTAGTAATAGTCAAATATATAAGTTTGCCTTCAAGTCGCCTGTATACAGTGAAATCTGGAAGAAGAGAAGAATCATCAGTCCACCCTTTATCATCTCCAACCACCATCGGACAACGAGCAGGTTTCGTGCTAAGAAGATCTGTCTCTTTTAAGAGATCTAGCGCATACTTTCGCTATGAAAGAACCACTGAGTTCCTCTTTTATGAAATCTCAATTCTCAGAAAGTACTTCAGAGTTCCCATATCCTTAGTTACAAAATATTGTCGAAGATGTCATTTGGCTAGATCAATGCCCTCTTTATCATCATTAGTCAGAAGAATGTCATCAACGTAGATAACAAGAACCACAAGGCCTTTAGTAGTCTTGCGTATAAATAGAGAATGATCAGCTGAGCTTTGACTAAACCCAATAAGAGAAATAATTCCACTAAACTTTTCAAACCAAGCTCGTGGACTCTACTTCAAACCATAAATCGCCTTCCGAATCTTGCACACATGAGACTCCCCCTGAGCAACATACCCAGGAGGTTGTTCCACGTAGACCACCTCTTGCAAATCACCATAAAGGAAGGTATTCTTCACATCTAACTAAGACATCTCCATGTCTCTATTAACATCCATAGAGAAGAGAATGCGTATAGTGCTGATGCGAGCAACATGAGAAAAAGCATCAAAGAAATCCACCTTATATGTCTGAGTAAATCCTTTGGCAACAAGTCTTGCCTTATAGTGATCAACAGAGCCATCTGGAAGATACTTAACCACAAATACCAACCTACAACCAACCACATCAATGCCCAGAGGTGGGGGTACAAGAGTCCAAGTCCCTCTCTCAGTTAACGTGTTCGTTTCTTCATCCATAGGAGCTTTCCAATGAGGAATAGTAACAACTTCCTGATATGTTTTCGGGATGATAGTAGAAGAAATAGCAAGAGCAAAACGCTTGGCATTTTGGGAAATTTGAGCATATGAGACAACAACATAAATTGTATGCTTAGTATATTGTCGAACGCCCTTTCGTAGGGCAATTGGAAGATCAAGATCACTACTAGCCAGAGGAGGCAATGTTGTGTCAAAAGAAAGAAGAGGCTCTGGAACAGGCACAGAAGGCTCCAAGGGCAACACATCAGGCTCTAGAGAAAGAGACGTAGCAACATGAGCAGATGTGGAAAGAACTGGCTCTGGCGGAGGTGCCGAGAGAATAGGCAGGGAATAAGAAGAATCAGAGGGAAAGAAAGAGGAAGTAGGAGAGAAATATGGTGTATCTTCAAAAAATGTAACATCAACGGAAAAATATTGTTTGCGCAGAAGAGGATCAAAATAGCGATACCCCTTCTGTATCGGACAATAACCAAGAAAGATACACTTAACGGAACGAGGAGAAAGTTTATCACGACTAGGAGAAAGTACGTGAACAAACGTCGTACATCCAAAAAATTTCAGAGGTAAAGGAAACGGCTCGACCTCAGGATATAAAATAGAAAACGGAGTCTTGACTTGAAGAATGGAGGATGGAATACGGTTGATGAGAAAGCAAGAGAGGAGAACAATAAGACCCCAATAACACCGAGGAACCTTCATTTATATGTACAGGCTGTGAGTAACATCCAAGAGATGGAAATTTTTGCATTCAGCAACGCCATTCTTTTGAGAGGTATAAGGACAAGTAGTTTGATGAATAAAGCCATGGCTTGCACAAAAATCAGAGAACCGATGGCTGATATATTCCTTGGCATTATCAGTATGAATAACCTGAATGGGCATATGAAACTGTGTGAAGATCTCATTATAAAATGCAGTGAACACAGAGAACAACTCAGAATGATCCTTCAAGAGATACAACAAAGTGCATATGAAGAAATCATCAATAAATATGACAAAGTATAAGTTTCCTCTTCCAACAGTAGCAACAGGAGAAGGACCCCAGATGTCAGAGTGAACTAGTTAAAAAAGACGCGAAGAACAACGTCTCATTCGAGATGGGAAAGAAGAGCGATGATGTTTACCCAACTCACATGCTTCATAGTTCAAAGGAAAATCCTCTGAAGGAAGTTTTGGAAAAAGTTGATGAATGAGGCAAGAAGGAGGATGACCAAGATGACGATGCCATTGTTGAAGAGAGGAAGAAGCAGAAAAAGCAACGTTTTGATCAAGAAAAAAGAGGCCACCACTTGCAGTACCAGTAGCGATCGTAGCTTTGGAGACAGAATCAGAGAAAGAACAAGTAGTGCCAATAAAAGTAACCATGCAATTCAACTTAGTATAGAGAGCATGAACAGAAAATAAATTGCACGAAAAAGTTGGGACATAGAGAGTATCCAAGAGCAGCAAAGACGAGGAAAGATGCACAATCCCACTACCATGAACAGGAGCAGAAGTCACATCTACAACAACAACATAAGGTAGCATGTTCTGGGAAGTCATAGAAGAGAACAAACGAGAGTTGCCGGTCATGTGACGAGTGGAACCAGAGTCAATAAGTCACTTGTCAGAGGAGGCCACAAGAGCACGAGTTGTAGAGAAGAGAAGAGAAACCATCTCCAAGAGGAAAGAAGGATTTCTAACCGCAGTTAGAAACAAGCCGGAAAAGAACAAGCTGGCAAAGTGGTCGCAGGAAGAAACCGACCACAGAAAAAAGATCGGCTAAAAAACAAACCGCGGTTTGAGGAGAAATCGGAAAGGGCAACTTCGCAGCGAACAAGATAAGACGCAGCGAGAAGAAAAGAGCAGAATCCGCACGGTCAAGGTGACAATACACTAGCGACAAGAAAAAAGGCCACAACCAAAATGCGGAATAACAGAGAAGCCGCGCAAACAAAACATGCGCAAAGGATGAGAAACCGCCCGAGTAGAGAAAAGAACTCGCGCAAGAAGAAACAAGTCGCAGGAAGAAAACAACCCGCGCAAGAAAGGAGAGAAGAGAAATACGAACAGCCAAGACGTCACGCAAAGGAGAAGAAAGAAAGGAGAAAGAGTCCGCCCGGTCAAGGTGACAACACACCAGCGGCAAAAAAGAAGCCACGACCAAAAGGCGGAACTCGCAGCCGAGAAAAGAAACCGCACGAACACAACAAGTCGCAAAAAAGTGCGGATAGCAAAGAAAGCCGGGCGAACAGAAAAGCCCTGAAGGAAGCAAGTCACAAGTACAACGAGAAGCAAATAAGGGAAGGGAGGGAAGGGAAGTGAAGGGAAAGAAACCGGACAAACCGAAAGAAGCCGGTAGAAGAGGCCGCACGATTAAATAAACAAACCGCGATCTGAGTGGAGCGAAGGATCGGTTCGCTCTGATACCATGTGAAAAATGGACAAAGAGATAAATAAACTGCAAACTTTATTACTCCAAAAAGATACATATTACATAGGTATGCCCCCTTATTTATAGAAACTGGGGGAGATGAGAGAATACAATAAACGATGTGGGACTAAAAACAATCTGCGCGGCTTATGCAGTTTGACAATGTCAAACCGCACACTACACAAAAGAATAACAAACCACCCAACTACACAAGGGGAAACCACCAGTCTGCCAAGGATGACCGCTGTGAAAGCCGCCAGACCGCAACTGCGGGTTGCCACCAAACCGCAGTTGCGGCTAAACATCAGACCCCTACTACGACAAGTCGCTAGACTGCAACTACGGGTTGCCACCAGGCCGCAGTTGCGGCTTATCATCAGACCACTACTGCGGCAAGCCTCCAGATCGCAAGTGTGGATTGCCACCAGACCAAAGTTGCGGTTAATCACCAGACTGCCAGTAGAGGATCACTACCAGATCGCTGCACCAACCCGCCAGACAATCAGACCGCATGGACTAACTGTCAGACCGCCCGAACTACTAACCGCCCGACTAGAGTGTCAAACCGCCAATTTGTAACAAATATAAATATCATAATGAATCATTGGTATTGATTTTATAATATTTGGACAAGAGATTTGATATTCACATCTTTAAGATAATATCTAGTTCATTTTCTATTTTGGTTTGTGTTTAGCAAAAATGTGAAGTAGTGAATCATCCATCAAGATCACTTAGTAATGAACTGAAAATCTGTAACACTTCAGTAGGACATCATTTATATAAATCCCTGAAAGTTACATGATTTTTGGAGAACTTTATACTATAGTTTAGAAACTAATTTAGATTAATGTCATACATCCAATTATATGAAATAAAAGTGACCCGTCTACCTTAGGAAAATACTATACTAATTGGGAGCATTAGTAGGATCATGGAGCATCTCTAGAATAAATTTCAAGGAATATAGAGTTATATTTATGAGGTCTACGCCATACATCGTGTATTGAGGATTAATGGTTAACACCGTCTATAGAATGCGTGCTTCAGGGTAGACTTAAATTTATGATCTTAGGAGTGGATCCTAACTGATTAAGTGATAGAATTGGGGTGTCATAGACTTGTGGTTGAAGTCCTAATGGGTCACCGAGAGGTGCCAAGTGATAGTGTACATGGTTGTTAAGGGGAGTTGTTAGACTTGGAGTCTGACGATAGATTGTCTCTCCCCTACAAGAATCATAAACCATCTTAAGATAGTTTAAGAGTAACATAGAGAGAGGGCTAGGAGAAGGGTAGTCACAATAAAAGTAAACATCTTAGAAAGGGGGATTTGGGTTTCGGCCCATCTTATTCTCTAGTACCGTTGTGAGCACTTCATCAGGTAGACCTCGGAAAGTACAAGATTCACCCCTAACTTTTATGTTCAATTAAACAATAGACAAGACTAGTCTAAGTAGGTGAGCAAAGATAAAGTAAACCTCATCCCGTATTGAGGTACGAAGTGTTTCAAGGACTTATTAGTCCTGTGAGCTGGAGGCTCGATACTCGGGGTTATAGAGATGTGATAGGACTTATTAGTCCTGTGAGATGGAGACTCGTACTATTAAGATTTGTGGATAGATTAGTCCTACGAGCTAGAGGCTTGAATGGTAGAGGTGATACATTGCATGTGCATATATTTATATCATGGCGGGTCTTCGATACTGGTCCAGTAGGCACACCGATGGTTGTATGTTGACTCTAGTGAGGTGTGAGAGTTTGAGGGGCCAGCAGGTTATATACACTATGATTTGGAGGACAATCCCTGAAAACACACACCCGACCATAAAAGACTGGTGGATTCCAGCAATAGTACGTAGAGACTCTAGAGTACCCCTAGGATGTATACAAAACTCTTGGGTGTGTATAGAGGTATACGAGTAGTCTAGGCTAGGTAGTGTGTATACTAGCTTTGGAGTGGAGGTACATGTTCCACTGCTTCGGTAGCAACAATGGTAGTACATGAGAAACCAACTATCTCTGAAGAGATGGGAAACATAAAGTCTATGCGTACATAGTCGAGTCATGTGAGTGAATTGCACGTGTAAGAAACATATCATTAACATAACATATCATTGCATATACACATTATAAGTCATTCATATTTATGGATCCTCATCATATAAATTAGTATGAACTCTTTTATATGATGAGTTATATTTTACCGGAAACCTTATCATATACGTTTGTATGAGAGTTCATATAAGTTAAGGTACGTTTCTGTGATGATAGTATATGCCTCTTTACTTTCTTTACCTTACTTGTGCCGCACTTTAATTACTGCTTATACTACTTACTTGCCTACCTGCCTACTGTTAGCATAGTTCTTATGTTTTATTATAGTTATATATATATATACCATTATTAGTTAGAGCCATGTAACCTGTCTTTTTCTATACTGCCTTGTGGTCCTTCGCTTTCTTCCTCCCGTACAGTGCCTAGGAGTCGCAGGGGTAAGGCGAGAACAAAGCGACTTCGTCTTTTGACTAATGGTCGGTGGACCATATCATTATAGGTGCAAGAGGAGCCAGAGCAGCAGCACGACTAGTAGAATGAGGTGATAGAACTTGAGGAGCAGTTGTCACACACTACTACCATTCTACCACAGGTTGGAGAGATTCCTTGATTAGCTTCCGCTTAGATGTTCTAGAGTGAGAGAGTGGGTACTTTGTTTGCACATGTACCATGCATGAGCCTTTATTACTCTTTTTTGTTGTTGATCTCATTGTGGACTATATCCTTTTGATATATATATATATATATATATATATATATATATATATATATATATATATATTATGTTGTGAAATTTTGAACATGTTTCTTTCACTTCTTTTCTCGTTGGCCTTGTATATGATTGTACTAGCCAGCAGGATCGACGTCGTGCAGTGGCGACTAATCCGTGAGTTGGTGTCACTATAAGGAAGTAGTTCTAGGCATAAAATGTTCCCTCAATCATGCTTAATTACCGGGAGCCGGAATCTACCCACCCAAGCTACCATCACCTTCGCCAACCTCCTATGGTCAAACTCCCCGAGAGCTCCCAGTAACCCCTGTTGGGTTTTACTATACGTCATAACAGTTGTGCGCAACGGAATAGGGAACAAGAAAACCCAAAAGAAATACAGATCTTGCAATGAATATTGATCAAGAAGTAACATTGCAGTAAATAAAATTATACCTTTGCAGGATTGAGTCACTACTCAACCAAGGTGCTCCAAAGAAGTCCGACGAACACTAGTAGCTGGAGTTCTAAGCATAGAATTGTGTCCACGTTTCTACGGATGTCCACACGAGAACGGAGAACCCTTAGACTCTTGTCACACAAGATCTAGGTTGTAAGAAGGTATGCCCTCAACGTCTCTACGGTTTGTTAGGACCGTAAAAGGAGAGGCGAAAACGATGAAGATGAAGCCTGGGGAAACACTTTCCCAGTGACCGTAGCAGATCGACGAGCAGTCGGCGGCAATGAGTTGTGATCGCGACCTAGGAGGAGCAGTTCTGTCGGGGAAGAATAATCATCGTTCTCGGTCTCGCTCGATTAGGTCAAAAGAATGAGCTCCCCACTCGGTTTACTATTTATATCATATATATACAGAGGACCGAAACATCCGATACTCGCAGACCACGCCGAACCGGAATTAAAAAAAATCAAACCAGAGTGATCAGAATTCGTCGAGATTATACGTAGATTATTCGACGAATCAAAGAGCCATTCGTCGAAATAACACGTAAATATTCGAAGAATCCAGACAGAACAAACCGTCCAAGCATCAAGTCAATATTCGACAAATACAAGTCTAATTTGTCGAAATTGTCAACACGATACACGACGAATATAAGATAGATTTTTGAGATGTCATGACGATACTCGACGAATTCAAACCTATTCGTGGAAACCTCAAGACTATACTCGATGAATTGCCCCTTGGGTCTTCCGACCACTTACCTAACAACCTATATTCACAACATAGGTCCCGGAATGAAAAACTTTCAGATCTTGAACGTCATAGGCTTGGTGCTTTCACTTATATCACATATGAGCAAGGCCAACACAAACCTTTCTAACTTCTCCAATGCACTTATGTGCGACACCATAAGCTCATATTGCGTTGGCAGTGAGACTACATGTTTGACTACTTCCAGATCACCATGGTAACACCAATAGTCTCCCACTTGATCTTGAAAGTTTCAAATAAAAGTTTCATAAACAAAGATCGACATCTAGCAATGCATCATTGCTCCGCAAACAATAAGAGTTTAAAACTCAATAAGCCATTGTGACCAATGTATCAATGTTATAATGTCCTTTTATCCCCTTACATCCGGATAGAACTAGAGGTGTAGACCATATCACCCTCAAAATTATTCAATCCTAGTTTCTTGATCTAGAATGGACTTCCGGAAATTAGTGAGCCCAATATCATATATTGAATCAACCATGCATGACCATGCATTTCTTAGTCCCATTCCATCAAGGGGCCAATGGATGAAACTCCTGTCATATAGGAGGACAAATCTCGTTTCTGTCCACACACAAATACCCAAATGATTCGTAACATACCAAATAACCACTTTTATCATCAACCTTTGTCAAGGAAGACTTTGGATGACATCAAAGTATGATCTTCCTCACTTGATGAATGCTGTGACTTTAGGTTAAAGAACCATAAATATCATTGTCATTTGAGACATACTTGTGACACGTTCAAATAACAATCCACAAAGTATTCTCATAGTGGGTCTGTCTAGTACAACTTGTTCACTAACAAGTACTCATATAATGACTTGATATCACAATATCATGACCTCTGAGAACCGGTCATTAGTCAACGCACATGCTAGTCTTGATGTATCATCATCGCCCTTAGCTTCTAATATGATACGCCGACCAGGAATTATTTAAGAATGAATCTTCTAAGAACATAGACTCTCACATTCAAGTCCTCAACTTGAATCCAATGTAAGCAAATATTTTAAGGGCATTTATTACGTTAATTAATCTATCATATAGAAATAAAGTGACATAATAAAAGAACTTGTCATAAATATAAAATGAAATGTATAGTACTCTATTCATCAAATGAATTATTACAACCGACAAACATACAACCCACAAGAGTCCTACTAAAGTTGATCATTCAGGTATCTAATACCTATTGATCTAACATGACCATCATGCTTTCTCTGCACAAGATGCTTTGTCAGTGGATCCGTAATATTTCTTCAGTCGGCACTCTACAAATGTTCGCATATCCTCTATTGACGATCTCTCGAATAAGATGGAACCATCGAAGTATGTGCTTGGAGCGCGGATGAGATCTAGGTTCCGAAGCAAGTGCAATAACACTATTATTATCACAGTAGAGAACTATAGGATCAACAATGCTAGGAACTACATCTAGCTCGCCAATGAATTCTAATCCATACAGCCCCTTTGCTGTATTTGTAGCAGCGATATACTCGGCCTCAGTTATAGAATTAGAAACTGTCTCCCGCTTTGAACTCTTCCAGCCAACAGCTCCTCCATTTAGAAAAAATACAAACCCTGACTGAGACTTTGAGTCGTCCTTATCTGTTTGGAAGCTAGCATACGTATAACCATTTAAAACGAGCTCTTCCTCTTCGCTAAATACCAAGAACGTATCCTTAGTCCTTCTCAAGTACTTTATGATATTCTTGACGGCTATCCAGTGACTATCATCGGTATCAGAATGATACCTGCTAATCATGCTCAAGGCATAGGAGACATCGGGTCGAGTATATATCTTTGCATACAAAATTGATCCAATTGCTGAAGCATATGGAATCAACTCATGCGGTCTTTATCTTCAAAAGATTTAGGACACTGGTCCTTAGAGAGACTCACACCATGAGACATGGGTAAGAATCCTTTCTTGGACTCAAGCATGTTGAACTGTTTCAACACCTTCTCAATATATATAATTTGGGTCAAACGCAACAACTTCTTCAATCTATCTTTAAAAATCTTAATACCAAGTATGTATGTCTTTTCGCCCAAGTCTTTCATAGAAAAACAGCTCTCTAAGTTATTCTTAACAACTTATAGGGTCAGTTTGTCATTCCCGATCAACAATATGTCATCTACATACAATATCAGGAAGACAACAATGCTCCCACTAATCCTCTTATAAATACGCGGGTCCTCCTCGTTCTTGATAAAACCAAAATCTTTTATCTTTTCATCAAAACGAAGATTCCAACTTCGAGAAGCCTGTTTTAATCCATAAAATGATCTCTGTAGCTTGCATATTTTAGTGGCTTCACCCTGAGATACAAAACCCTTGGGTTGTGTCATATACACTTCCTCAAGGAGGTTTCTATTTAGGAAAGCTGTTTTGACATCCATCTGTCAGATCTCGTAGTCATAATATGTGGAAATAATAAGTAGAATTCTAATGGACTTAACCATAGCAACATGAGAAAAAGTCTCATCATAGTCAACACCATGAATTTGCCTTAAACCTTTAGCTACCAGTCGCCCTTTGAATGCATGTACATTCCTATCCATGTTAGTCTTCTTCTTGAAGACCAACTTGCACTCTATGGGTCGTACCCCTTTAGGTGGTTCCACTAAGGTCCAAACTTGGTTTGCATATATGGAGTCCATTTCAGATTTCATGACCTCAAGTCACTTCACGGAGTCTAGTCCACTCATAGCCTCTTGGTAGGTTGCAGGCTCATCATCATGATCCTTAAGCAACACATTACCTATTTGAGACATGAGAAATTCATATCTCTCAGGCTCAAACCTTGGTCTACCAGATCTACGTATGACTTATGTTTCTTGAGCAGGTTCACTAGTTACAAAATTTCGTAGTCCTTGCTCAGGTTCTAATTCCAGTTCATGCATTGTTTGTGGTTCTTGAACTTCTTCGAATTCTACCTTTGTAGTATTTCTGGATAAAAACTTTTTCTCCAAAAAGACACAAGCCCTCGCGACAAACACTTTTCCCTCAGACGGTAGGTAAAGTAGTACCCTTAAGTTTCCTTAGGAAACCCCACAAGATAATATTTATCTAACTTGGGTTCAAACTTGTCAGGCATTTGACATCTCACGTATGCCTTACAACCCCAGATCTTAATGAAAGACATACTATGACACTTCTTAGTCTATATCTCATATGGTATCTTCAGAACCATTTTTGTTGGAGCACGATTTAGTGAAAACCAGCAGTCTTTAGAGCAAAACCCTAAAAGAAAATAGGCAGATCTGCATGACTCATCATCGATCGTACCATTTCTAATAGAGTATGATTCCTCCACTCAGACACACCATTATGCTATGGTGTTCAAGGTGGAGTGAGTTGTGATACAATATCACACTCTTTAAGATGATAACGAAACTCATGACTCAGGTATTCGCCACCTCGATCAAATTGGAGTGCTTTAACCCTCTTACCTAACTAGTTCTCTACTTCATTCTTAAACTCTTTAAACTTTTCAAAGGTTTCAAATTTGCACTTCATTAGATACACATATTCGTATCTACTAAAATCATCAGTAAATGAAACAAAGTAATAGTACCCACCTCTATCCATAGAACTCATTGGTCCGCATACATCACTATATATTATACCCAAGAGATTAGCAGCCCTTTCATTGAAACCCGTGAAAGGGACTTTAGTCATCTTGCCTAATAAATAGGATTCATATCTCAAATGATTCATAATTAAATGAGTCCAGTAGTCCATCTTTTTGAAGCTTGGATATTCATTTCTCATTTATATAGCCCAAACAACAATGCTAGAGGTACGTAGGATTTGTGTCATTTATTTTTAGTATTTTCTATATTATAGATATGATGGTCTAAGTTCAAAACAAATAAACCATTAAACATTTGGGCTACACCATAACAAACATCATTCATAAAAATTAAACAACAATTGTTCTTACTTATAAATGAAAACCCCTTCATGTCAAGACATGATATGGATATAATGTTTCTAATTATGGAAGGAACATAATAGTAATTATCCAGTTCTATTACAAGCCCACTAGGCAAAGAAAGACGGTAAACTTCTAAGGTGACAACAATAACTCTTGCTCCATTGCCAACACACAGGTCCACCTCTCCTTACTCATCATCTTCTCCTTCCCAGTTCCTGCATATTTATACAAATATGAGAACCACATCCGGTATCCAATACCCAAGATGAAAGAGCAGAAAGGTTTATCTCTATAACATAAATACTTTAAACGAAAGTCATACCTCCATTCATTTTCTTCAGACACTCAATATAAGAAAGATAGTTCCTCTTCCAATGACAAGCCTTACCATAGTGGGGGCATTTACCTTCCTTCATCATGCCTTTCTTCTTCAGTGCTGAAGAATTGGGCTCAAGAGATGACTTAGGTCCAACCTTAATCTTCTTGTAACCCTTGGTCTTGCCCTTGCCTTTATACACCATCAGTATGGGGCTAGCAGGCTTGACCTTCTTCATATTAATCTCGGCAATTCTTAACACGCCTAGGAGCTCGGGCAATATCTTGTCAATTTCATTCATATTGTAATTCAAGATAAACTGCTCGTAACTGTCCGACACCGATTGCAGGATCAGTCTGTATCCAACTCTTGGCCTAGAGGAAAACATAGTTTTTCAAGGTTTTATATATACTCAGTCATCTTAAGTACGTGAGTCCCTACTAGATCTCGAGCTCCCATCTTACACTGAAACAACGCCTTGGTGACGTCAAACCTCTCTTGGCGAGCCTGCCCTTGAAACATTTTCTTAAGGTGCTCGCCAATCTCTTTGCAACCCATGTTATCATGTTGCTTCTGAAGCTCAGAGTTCATGGTTGTCAGCATGAGGCATTCGACGTCTAAGGAGTCATCTTGATACTTCTTATAAGCATCTTTATCAGCTCGGGACACATTCCCAACTGACTCTTCATGGGAATCCTCTTCTAACACATAGAGCATACGCTCCTTCCTAAGAAAAATTCTCAGATTTCTGTATCAGTCCAGATAATTTGTCCCACACAGTTTCTCCTTCTCAAGGATATCTCTGAGGGAAAGGGTGGAGTGAGATCCACTTGCTATTGAAATTCTACAAGAATTTATGCAAAGAAAACTCAGTATTACATTTAAAAATACAATTTTATTTTAATTAGGACTTTAATTAAAATTACTCTCACTATTTTAATCAAACTGATAACCCTCAATATCAATTCGGAGAGCTTATGTGAGCTACTCTTTTAGTGAACAAGATACGTATTTCACCAACACCATGAGTCAACTTTGGCTTTTCTTTCACAATGTAGTTATTTAGGTAGGCAATGCTTGTTGTTTGCATCATCATGCAACTCTTGTATGGTTGGTGAATAACTCTTTATTCGCATTCATCATATGGTGCATGCCAACCCTATGTCTCTGGGCACTCAACTTTTGAGGTCACCCAGTTAAGTTTGACCCGATGTCGACAGTGGGATATCACAATTATCTGTTCGCACCCTTACCAAGATAGATTAATGCACCTTACTTTGGCAAGCCCACACTTCATCGATCGAGGAAGGAAGAGTGACATCCATTAGAAGGCATCGGAATACTTAATATTTGATAAGGTATTTTGAGATAATTGATTAACACTTAATATTGGTTAACCATTAACCAATGTGCACATTCACAAGAAAACTTTACAACATTCACAATCCAAATACATCCCAAATGTGCACAACGAAGAATCATCAACACTTGACGAACTGGGCTAAATCTGAACATCTAGAACCCTTCTAAATCTTTAGATTTACATATATTGGACATGAGCAACACCAACTCCACTTACACAGTAGACAAGCTCGTCTCTCAATGTGAGATTCAAAATCTAACACACTTGCTTTCACAAACCAATAAGAGGGGCAGTTACTGTTAAGGAGAAACAAAGATATCACAACGAAATCATATGCGCTCATGGCGCAGTTCCATGGGGTTGTGCCCCAGGCAGGGTCTTAGGGGGAGGGCCCCTAACGGGGTCCAAGGGGCAGCGCCCCTGGTAGTGGAACCACTGTTGTGTTTTACTATACGTCACAAAAGTTGTATGCAGCGAAATAGGGAATAAGAAAACCCAAAAGAAATACGGATCTTGCGATGAACATTGATCAAGAAGTAACATTGTAGTAAATAAAATTATACCTTTGCGAGATTGAGCCACTACTCAACCAAGGTGCTCTGAAGAAGTTTGACGAACACTAGCGGCTGGAGTTCCGAGCATAGAATTGTGTCCATGCCTCTACGGATTTCCACACGAGCACAAAGAACCCTTAGAATCTTGTCACACAAGATCAAAGTTGGAAGAAGGTATGTCCTCAACGTATCCATGGTTTGCTAGAACCTTTAAAGGAGAGGTGGCAATGACGAAGATGAAGCCTGAGGAAACACTTTCCCGGCGATAGCAGCAGATCGACGAGTAGTCGACGGAAAGGAGCGGCGATCACGACCTAGGCAGAGCAGTTCCGTCGGGGAGGAATAATCGTCGTTCTCGGTCTCGCTCGATTAGGTCAGAAGAATGAGCACCCTCATTCGGTTTCCTGTTTATATCGTATATATACAAAAGACAGAAACATCTGATACCCGCAGACCACGACGAACCGGACTTAAAAGAATCAAACCGGAGTGATCCGAATTCGTCGAGGTTATACGTCGATATTCGACGAATAAAAAGGCCATTCGTTGAAATAACACGTAAATATCCGACGAATCCAGACAGAACAAACCGTCCAAGCATTAAGGCAATATTCGACGAATACAAGTCTAATTCGTCGAAATTGTCAACACGATACTCGACTAATCCAAGACAGATTCGTTGAGATGTCATGACGATACTCGACGAATTCAAACCTATTGGTGGAAACCTCAAGATTATACTCGACAAATTGTCCCTTGGGTATTCCGACCACTTACCCGATGACCTATATTCACAACATAGGTCCCGGAATGAAAAACTTTCAGATCCAGAATGTCATAGGCTTAATCATTTCACTCATATCACATATGAACAAGGCTAACACAAACCTTTCCAACTTCTCCAATGCTCTTATGTGCGACCTCATAGGCTCATATTGCATTGGCAGTGAGACTACATGTTTGACTACTTCCAGATCACCATGGTAACACCAACAGCCCCCATAGTTAGTGCAACATCCCCCTCCTCTTCTTTCCCACCTTACTGACATCCTGCTTAGATCTCCTGCCGACGGAGCACCACCGTAACCCTACAAATGCTTGTCTAGACTCGGGTGATGGGCTTTTTAGGAAGTGATCCTCCTCCAAACACCTTCTGATTAGTAGGGAGGAGGTAGGGCCACGTCGGGGAGGTCCATGACCCTCCCTAGAAGGGCCGCAGGTGGGGGTGATGTCGGAAACAGCGTCAGTTGTGCCCTGTTTTTGTATCGCTCTCTATTAGATTTCTTCGATGGTGGCTGTTATTGCTAGGTTGGCGGTCCACTGTTGGAGGAACCCCTGACCCCCGATGAATCGTCCAGGGGCGGTGGCGTTGCACCATGATGACTAATGCGCGGTGGCCTGAGAACTGCTAGAAACAAAGTCGGTTGCAGCACCCGTCCCGGATTCTATTAGATAATTCTGATAGTGGATGGCAGCGCCAGGCTACCAAACCACCGCCGAAGGGAGCGTCGGCCCCCGAAGAAATAACTGGGGGTGGTGGCATGGCCGTCCGGTGACAGGCCGATGATGGAGAGCCTCCATCAACTTCCAAGGCTCGGTATGCACATGGGTGGTCTTATCTGGCGATAAAGATCCGACGACCCTGATCTCATAAAATTATGTACCCTCACAACAGATTTGCTGTGTGGGAAGAGCTTCAAGCCCCCAAAATAGTTCCATCTCAGCCATTTATATCCAACCCCTGATCTGTTAACTGCACCCCCAAACTGTTCAAAAGAACACTTTCGATTTTTCTCACGGCAATCTATGGGTCTAGGGGAAAAACTGTAAATATAAAAAATGTTCCCCACAAAGAGGTCTATACCCATGAATTTGTTTGAATTTTTCTAGTAATTATTTATAATTTATATAAATTATAAACAGTTAATTATCATGTTTATGAATTTGTAGAGGGATTAAATAAATTAAAAAAATATGGAGAAAATTTCTAGGAGTTTCCAGATGCCATGTACATCCTCTGTATGAAATTGGGAATTTTGACTAATTATCTACTATTTTCAAGGACTTGCTCAAAGTCAGGAATTTTTCATAAAAGAAAATAAAAAAAATCTCATGGTTAAAACTCTTAAAATTTTTATAGTGGGTACTAGAAGATGGTACTCTCCCTGGAATTTTTGTGAAAACTTTTAAGCATCCTTGATGCCCTAAAGGAGTAAAAATAAAAAACCCTAATTTTGGAAAGAATATTATAGGAGTACTAATTTTAAGGATATAATCATGAAAGTTTGCATGGGCACTCTAAGAGCAGGAATATACTCCCCATAATTTTTTGGTAACATTATTGTTGATTTACTATTTATAGTAACTAATTTAAGGAAATAACCTTTTCTTTAAATAAGCCCCCCTGGGAAAATTTGCTTGATCCACATGGCTGAAAACTTTATATGATGTGTGATAAAGGAATACAAACTCCCTAGAAGTTGTAAACCTTTTTGATACTCAAAATGTTTATTAATTCTTGAGATTGATATTCGAGGATAATAGGGCCCCACATAAATAAATAGTTGAAATTGCCTCGACTAGAACAATCGAGGTTAATAAATACTGTGAATAGCCTCTCGCAAATATTTTAAAAAGATCAGCAATCAAATCAAGAAGCAAGGAATTATAATAAGCTTTTATAAGTCTAATTATGCAAATCTAAAAGATGCAAAGAAGATAATTATCAGACTTAAGTAAACTAGTGAAATCTAATATACTAAGAAGCCTCCTATGAACAGAGATGAGATTGAACTTGGCTCCTATGAACGGAATGTAACTGAACTTTCTTCCTATGAATATAGATGAAACTGAACTTGCCTCATATAAACAGAGATGAAACTGAACTTGCATCTTATTAATGGAGATGAAACTAAACTTGCAATTACCTCCTATGAACGGAGATGGAACTGAATTTGCCTCGTATGAATGAAGATAGAACTGAACTTTCCTCTTGGAATGGAGATGGAATTAAAGAACTGCACTTTCTTATTCTGCTCTTTATTTTAGTATTTCATATTACCACACTTTCTTTAATATTGCTTTTATTTCACTTCAGCATTTTATTACAGTTTCTTTCAGTTCAACATTTTAATTACCGTAGTTTATTTCAGTACTTTATTTACTACAATTTATTTCAGCACTCCAATTATGTAATTTTCAGCAGCATTTTCTTACCACACTTAGGTATTGCACTTTTATCTTGGGTCTCACTTTGACGAGCAATTATTTACTTGGTTGAGTATTAGTTAGGGATAACTTGGAGTCGAGAAATTCCTCACACACTTGTTGTGCCTCTTGTTTAAAGTTGAGCAGCACGTTGATGATATACGACTGCTTGCCCGAATTATTTTATGTTGAGTAAGGCAAGCCACCACGGACCCGACAGTGCCGGTTATCTGTTTTATTTACTTCTTATATTGTAAATTGCTTGCGGTGAAAAATGGGTGGTCAGTCATACCCGCGGATCGCTCGTACCAGTGCGGGAAGGTTGATGAATCGCAGTGATAGGGATATGTATAATGCGGGTCCTCGACCGTATTATGCCTTATTGTATTCCTTCGCTAGTCGGTCTAAATGTAGTAACCACCGGATGTCGCTCACATCCAGGAGTACACCAAGTTGTATGTTGGGGCCTGGGTAGTATGGTACAACCAGACCCAGAAGTGGCAGGACTGACCACTCTCACTAAAGGCCACATCGTTGAGGCATGCGGTGTTCGCTATACTACTGGAAGAGAAGTGATCCAAACTATGTCGACATATGGAGTTACCATAGGTTGTGAACACCTGCTTTTTGTGCATGTACTAAAAGAGCTTACATGATAACTACTTATATAACTGATGTACTTCGGTTATTAATATTATATTTTCTCAATGCTTCGAGCTTTTTACCTGTTATATACATCCTCGGGCTAGGGTCCTTGGGGAGGAGGTGTGTATTCACTTAGTCATTGACTAACGTACTATTGTACACCCTTTTTAGGAGACGGCGCGACAGAAGGACCAACGACCGCATGAGAGCACGTCTGCCTTTAAGCCCGCCCGAGCAGATGCGCATGTCTCGCTCCTATCTTCAGAGACATGAGTCCTTAGAGCATAGTGATGTGTGAGGAGAGTGTGGTAGTAGTAGTTGTTTTAAGCCCACATGGCTGCTTGTATATCAGTTGGCTACGATATTTTGCTTATATATATATGAGAGTTTTAGGGAGAGAACCACGAGAAAATAGTCCAAATGTATCAAATTTCAAAATGTTATCAACATGAAAGTTATAGATTACGATGCGATCTACAACTTTCATGCTGATCACTTTTTGATGTTCTGTGATTGCTTTCGCATTTTGTTCTGATATGAAGTGTTTTTCTCCTTACCTAACAAGACGATCATTCATCTCTTTGAGGGTGGATCATTGCCACTTGGGAAGCACAGGTTGCCGTCTTGGGTAGTAAGACCCTCCTCTAAGCTTACCTGGTTTATTGGGTGGGGGGGGGGGGGGTCTTATACGCGTACTCCCTGGATCTTTGGACATGTCTCCAAATCTCATCGCAATGATGAATTTGTTAATCGCAGCTGACAATCCCATAGTCATGGGCATGTCGGAGGGCGTGACAAGCCATGTAATGCCCGAATTTAATCCATATCGAGCCTCTCCGCAGCTATTTTAATTCCGACCTAGACATGCCCTAGGTATAGGCATAACCTAGGGGTGTGTAACATTAAATTTTCAGCTTGTAAAATCCTAGCTCCTTCAGACCCAAGGAACCGAATTTTGGACTTTATTTTTGCATTACTTACACTATATAACTATTTCTAGTGTTCTTGTTGATTAATTTCTTCTAGTGTTTGTAAGATTGTAATCTCTTTACTTGTAATTTTCTTTTTGCTCAAGTAATAAAAATTGTCTTTTTCTACTCCATACTCCATTCTCTATTTATCATGAACTTCTATTATGTTGTTGATTCTTGCATCACCATGAGCAACTTAACTCTAATTAGCACTCGATCGAGATAATCCAAAGATGAAAGAGCCTTGTTATAATTTAGATTATCTCTCTCTTTTTTGTTGAATTGATTAGGATTTACTCTTGATTATATTAAGGTGAGGTTATATCATCGATATATAACTTTTGCTCGTCTTCGTACTTTAGTTAGCCGAGAGGCTCGTAAGGTGAATTGATCACCCATGTGTAAAAAGAGTAGAATGCAACCCTCGAGAGAGGACAACGTAACTCTTCCGAATTGGAGTGAAATCTAATAGTGAGCATCATAACGTAAAGCAAGACTTAGGTGACTTAATTTGAGAACGTGAGTTCGGTCAATCAACCTAAGCTTAGGTGTTCACTTTCCTCGAGAGAAGAGCGTTCATATTTTGAGAACCTCCACAGTCAAGCCTTCTTCAATAAAGAAATTAGAATTTAATTTTATTTATTTATTTTTATTCCAAGGACTTACCCGAGAGGCCCAGGTTCAAGTCCCGACAACAGAACTCATTTTTGTGCGATAAAGGCTTGAGTATTGTTGTTATTGTATTTTTGTTCCAGGGTGATTAAAAGATCGAGTGCTCCTTTAACCATAATTTTAATCCATTTCTTGATCATAATTCATTCTTAATTTAAAAACAACTCCAAAATTCTATTGATAAAATAATAATGATTTTCTTGAAGTAGAATTATTCAGCGCGCTCAAAAAAATATGATTTTGGTAATTTTAATATCCTATACTACATTCGATAAGATACACTTGCCTTCAACGATATAGAATTGGGAGAAAAACCTTTTCTCTAAATCAAATCTTAAATTTCAACCATTAAGTTTTTAGCGTCTTTGATATTTTGAAAAAAGAAATCGTTATTAATTTTATTGTTATTTTTCTTTTTCTTTTTTTAAAGGTGCATCTATATTCCTAGAAAGAGAGTTTGGGTTATCATCCCAGCATATATATCGCCTAGTACTGATGCGGACCCCTCACAGGGTAGATCTCGGGAAGTGCAGCACTAACTTAACCCACATTAAAAGAAGATATATATATATATATATATATATATATATATATATATATATATATATATATATATATATAATCAAAAAACTAGCTTTTCTTTCCTCTTCTTTTATTCATATATCTTCTTTGTTTCTCCTACTACTTAGAGGGTTGGAGTTGTTGAGGTAAGTAGAAAACGTGATAGAATTTTAACTCTTAAATTGATCATAGGAAAGAAAACTATTAATGTGATTGGTACTTACATGCCACAAGTAGAATTAAGTGAAGCGATTAAAGTGAAATTTTGGGAAAATTTAGATGATTTAGTAATAGACATTCAATAAATAGAGAAGATTTTCATTGGAGGAGAATTAAATGAACATATATGGAAGAAAAATGTAGATTATATAGTCGTTCATGGAGAATTTGGATATGGAGAAAGAAATGAAGAAGGACGAATTATTTTAGATTTTGTAGTAGCACATGAGCTAATTGTGATAAATACGCTTTTCATAAAGAAGGAAGAACATTTAATTGCGTTTAAAAACTGACCAAATAAGCAGGGGCGGATTTAGAGGGGGGCCAGAGGGACACTGGCACCCCCATTATTTTTCAAAATGGTTAGTGTATTTGGATTCCTCTCGTCGAGGCAATGAATTTAGACTACTTATACGTCAAAAACGGTGGCCAGATGAGGGAGAAACAGCTCTGATAAGATTGAAACGTTCAAAAAAAATTTTTTTGACAAAAGTTGATATCTGGCCTCCCGTGTTAAAATTTTTAAAACCCGGTGACGCATTCAAAAAAAATTATGTGCACCCCCATTATCAATTTATGCACCCCCATTATTAATTTTCTGGATCCGCTACTGCAAATAAGTCACAAATTGATTATTTCACGATTCACAAAATGGATAAAATGATTTGTAAAAATTACAAAGTCATACTAGGAGAAAGCTTGATAACCCAACATAGGTTAGTGGTGTTAGACATATAAATTAAATATAATAAGTTTAAGATAAGGACAAAAGTGTTGCCTAAAATTTGGTGGTGTAACTTAAAGATGGAAAAACAAGTTGCTTTCAAGACAGTAGTTATGAAATAACTAGTTGATAACCCATATGTTGATCTTAGTGTCTCATAGGAAGTTATGTTTTCACATTTAAGGATAAGTGGAAAGAATGTACTTGGAGTATCAAAAGGTCGTGCGCCCCCAAATAAAGAATATTGATGGTGGAAAGAGGAAGTGTAAGACAAAGTGAGGGCAAAGAGGGTAGGCTATAAATCACTTTACGCTTGTAGGAATGATGAAAACTTAGCTAGGTATAAATTCGCCAAAAAAAGCTAAATAGACAATAAGTAAAGCAAAAAAGTCAAGCTTATGAACAATTTTATAAGCGACTAGATACCAAAGATGGAGAGCGTGACGTATACAACATTGCTTGAGCTAGAGAAAGAAAGATAAGAGATTTAAGCCAAGTAAAATGCATAAAGGATGAAACAGATACAGTTTTGACGGATGGTATGAATATTAAAGAGCGATAAAAAGATATTTTTATCAACTTTATAATGAAACAAACGACAATGAATTGAACTTGGAAGAGTTAAGTAAATCAGATGAGTATAAGAACATAACATTTTATTATAAAATTCAAGTATTAGAGGTAAATAGTGCTCTAAGGAAGATGAAAAATGGAAAAACGGTTGGGCCAGACGACATACGCATCGAAGTATGGAAATGTCTTGGGAAGGAAAGAATTTTGTGGCTTACATGTTTTTTCAATAAGATATTGAAGTCAAAGAGGATGTCAGACCAATGAAGATAAAATATTTTGGTACCTTTGTATAAGAACAAAGATATACAAAATTATGTTAATTGCAGAGGAATTAAATTGATGAGTCATACAATGAAGCTATGAGAACGTGTGATAGAAAGAAGAGTAAGACGAGAGACTAACATCACAGGGAATTAATTTGGATTCATGCTAGGGTGGTCAACCATGGAAGCTATACATCTCTTGAGAAGACTCATTGATAACTATCGAGAAAGAAAACAAGATTTGCATATGATGTTTATCGATCTTGAGGAGGCCTATGATAGAGTTCCAAGAGAGATCTTATGGAGAGTCTTACAAAAAAGGTGTAAATGTATCATGCATTGACATATTCAAAGATATGTATACAAATTTAGTGATAAGGGTAAAGACATCTGGAGGATTAACACAGGAATTTCCTATCACTGTTGGCTCACATTAAGGTTTAGCTTTAAACCCTTATCTCTTTACGACGCTTTGTTTAACTGAACACGATACTTTTCTCCTTGACACGATGCTTTTGTACTTAATCAATTTTTGTGAATTGGAAAACCATTCTCTTGTCCTTAACTGGCCTCCTGACTCATTCAAGATGATTTTCACTATGGGAACGCATGTCATATCTGATAATCAACAGACAAAAGATGTATTTATCATTGAGTGAAGAACTTTTTCAAACCTGGAACATTGTGGGAAATGTTCCCAACATTTGTAACATCTAATTTGCTAAAATTTTAGCTAAATATGACGTTACGCACAAAATCTCCAACGCATATCACCCACAAACTAGCAGCCAAGTGGAGCTAGTAAACCGTGAATTAAGAAGATTCTAGGAAAAATGGTATCGGTTAATTGAAAGGATTGGTCAAATAAATTAGACGACACGTAATGGGCTTATCGGAAGGTGTACAAGACCATCATCGGTTGTACTCAGTATCGATTAGTGTATGGAAAAGCCTGTCACTTACCGGTAAAATTAGAACATTGTGCATATTGGGCGCTCAAATTTTTAACTCTTAATTTAAACTTAGCTTCTAAAATAAAAAATTTCATTTAAATGAATTAGATGAATTGCGTGCAAATACCTATGGGAATAATAAATTTTATAAGAAGCGCATTAAGTTTTATCACGATAAGAAAATTAAATTTCCAAAAAAAATCATCGGACAACTTAGTCCTTTATAATTCCAGGCTAAGGCTTTTTCCGGGCAAATTAAAGTCCTGATGGTCTGTCCCCTTTGAAGTCAAAGTGGTTTGTCCATACAGGACCGTTCTTATTAACCACCCGGAGAAAGGCTCATTTAAGGTTAACAAACATCATCTAAAAATACATCACCCTGACGACGCTCTAAATGAAAAAAATGAAGTTATAAACCTCTCGAACATATAACGCTACTTAGTCAAGCTATGCGACGGTAAGCAAAGTGCTTGTGGGGCACATCCCATAGATTTCTTTACTTTATTTTGTTTGTTTTCGTTGTTTTAACATTTTTTGCAGGATTTAGAGCGAACACCCTGACTACAATTCAGGGAAGCCTTCTTATCCTCTTCCTTATTTGCATTTTACTTTGCACTTACTTATTTCTCTTTAGTATTATTTCACACTTAACCTTAAACACAGAGGATAATATTTAACTTTAAGTATGAGAGTGTAGTTTAGTTTATTAATTTTAAATATATATATATACATACAAAAATATATATTAAGAAAATTTGAAAAATAATAATAATTTGCTATTTATTTTATAACCAAAAATCACAAAAAACTTAGAAGATCATAATTTAGTCTCTTAGAAAAGGAGATTTGGGCTATCATTCTATCATATCTCGTAGTATCGATGCAAACCCCTCACAGGGTAGACCCGAGAAAATCTAGGAATTAACAAAAAAAGATTTTATTTTTAGGATTCAAAATACTATAGAAAATTCTTAACACCTACTCAATTGCAATTTTCAAGTAGATTTAATTTTCACGATAATTAGGAATTTTTTATGTTTGAATAGGTTTTAAATTTCTTAGTAAAATTATTGACTCATGTAGTGCTTCTAGTCAAAACACATGTTTAGAGTAGTATTAGTATAGAATCAACTTCTCGGCATAAAACTAGAATTTTATTTTTCTAAATGCATAGAGATGATTTATCTTACTTCTAATATGAATCTGGTAATATCATAAAGTAGTATAGATGAATGTGTAGAAGATCATTAGAGATATATTACTCGAGTCGAATGGAAGGGTATACTTTCTCGATGTCTAGAACTTGACTCTAACGATCTTCGAAGAATTTGCGCTTCATAGTAATTAACTCTACGAAAATGATTTATGTTTTTCTTTGGATAGTTTGAGCCATTGCATTCAAGCCCAAATTCACAATCTTTGTTCGCACAATTTTGAGCCTATCATCAAATTTTATTGATTCACCCTCACCATTCCATCAGAAAAGCTAAAAAGCCAAACCCAATTGCGCACTAAATTTTTGAGCTTGATTTTAAATAATTTTTGAGTTGTATATTTGTGATGTGGTGGAGAGCTGAAGTTTGAAAAAAGTTATGGGTGTTTGTTTGAAAAGCATAAGCAAAATTCTAAAATAAAATTAAAAGAAAAAAATTCTGAAATAAGGAAAGGAAAAAATCTTTTCTTGTTGGTATAGGTTTTTGAGAGTGTCCCCTTATCAAAATTCTAGTATGGGGTGTCACTCTCTAATTTTTGTGGCAGTCATTTTTATGTTTAGCTCAAAATATTTGCTTTAAAAGCCTTCCTAAACATCTTTGTTATATCTCACCCTTCAACTCAAGCCTTAAAATACAACCTACTTAAGTCATAAGAATTCATAAAGTTGGTTGGTATCAAATGTAGTGGAGAATGTGTGTTCGGGCAAGCCTATGACCATCATCACCGGTGAATTTCTTTGGCAGCTACCCCGAGCATCGACGTCTAGTAATATAAATTTGAACAATCACGCCACTTTCGCATTTTACATAACTTTAAAAACTACCATCCATTATAGTTAAAAGTAAAAAACTAGAATGTTTGTTAAGAAGGATTTTCTACTAAAATCTCTACGCACGTTTGCGTGAGGCTTCATATTTTACTCTTTATTTTTCAAATTCCGTTTAGCATTAGATTTTCCTACTCCTATGGAGAATTGTTTGCTCGGGACTAGCAAAAGAGTAAGTATGAGAGTATTTGATAATATTTTATTTAACTTTATTTTACTATTAAATAATTAGCTTTTTAATCATGTTTTATCTTAATTATGGTCTAATTCGCTTTCTTTTATGTTTTAAGGAATTAAGAGGTTGCTAATAAAAATATGGATCAAACAGGCATGATCAAGAGTAAAATTGGATCAATTCTGCAAAAATCTCAAAATACACGCCACAAGCTCACGGACGTGACATAAGAGCGTAATATAGTGTCACGGTCAGGACCCACCTCCTGATCGAGAACTCTTCTGTCAGGTCATTTAAAGTTATACGCCCTTGGTCATGGGCATGACATCCAGGTCATGCCCACGAACCGCCTCCAACCAATTCAGCCGCTCTCTAGCGATCACAACCCCCGATCCCACAAAGAACACACCTCCAGATCGCGCTGAATTGATGACTTTCTCTACACATAGCAGACACGCCCATGATCACGGGCATGTAGGAGGGCATGACACGCCATGTAATTCCTGAATTTAATCAAGATCACTCCACTCCGCAGCCATTTTAATTTTGACCCAGACACGTTCTAGGTCATGAGCATGATCTAAGGGCGTGTAACATCAAATTATCAGCTTATAAAAGCCCAGCTCCTCCAGACCCCATGAACTAAATATTGGAGTTTATTTTTGGATTACTTGCACTGTTTTACTATCTCTAGTGTTCTTGTTTGTTACTTTCTTCTAATGCTTGTAATTTTCTTTATTGCTTAAGTAATAAAAATTGTCTTTTTCTACTCCCTACTCCCTTCTCTATTCATTATGTACTCCTATTATGTTGATTCCTCCATCTTCATGAGCAGCTAAATTCTAATTAGCACTCGATAGAAATAATTCAAGGATGAAAGTCTTGTTATAATTTAGATTTTATCTTTATCTTTTTTGTTGAATTGCTGAAGATTTGCCCTTGATTATATTAAGATGATGTTATATCATTGATATATAACTTTTGCTCTTTTCGTATTTTAGTTAGCTGAGAAGCTCGTAAGGCAAATCGATCACTTATGGGTAAAAAGAATAGAATACAATCCACGAGAGAGGACTGTTAATATTTGTGAAGTGAGAAGGGCGGTTTTTTGATTGGTCGAAATCGTCGTTTGGTGGTCTGGGCGGATCCGCTGCGTTTTCTGGTGTTTGGTGTTCTGTATTTTCCTCTATAAATAGGGTGATTCTCCTCTTCTTTACATACAAGAAAAAAGGAAGCAAACTGTGTTTCTGCGGACTGGTCTTTGTAGCCGCCAGCCTGTTGCGGTCTGCAAGGTGTTTGGGCAATTTTGTTTAGTAGTCGTCGGGGTTCGGGCGGTCTGTTCTTGTGGTCGCTAGCGAGCTGAAGGCTTTCTAACTTAGGTTGTGGAGGCTGGTGTTGTTAGTCGTTGGTGAGCTGAGTAGTGGAGCAGTAGGCGGTGTGCTTTGAGCTCGCCAGTCTGAGAGTTGAGATCATTGTCATACTGGTCCTTTGTCGCTGACGAGATAGCAGTCAAGTCCGCTAGCGAGTTGGTTGGTTGTTGTGGAGGTCACTGTCGAACTGTTTAAGGTCACTGTCGAGCTATGTTGTGGAGGTCGCTGCCGAGCTATTTCAGGTTGTTGTCGAGCTATGTTGTGGAGGTCGTTGCCGAGCTATGTTGTGGAGGTCATTGCCGAGCTATTTCAGGTTGCTGCCGAGCTGTTTCAGGTCGCTGCCAAGCTATTTCAAGTCGATGCCGAGCTTTTTTCTGGTCGCACACTGATTTCTTATCAGGGAGTCTCTTTTCTTTCTCTATCAGATGGAGGAAGAAGTGACGAAGGGAGAGTCGTTGAGGACTCTGAGGTGGAACTCGTGATGTCTCCAAGTGCCCCATATCCTTTTGAATCAGATAGATCTTCGGGACTTCAAAGCGGGGGAGCACTATTTCAAGACATAATGAGGAAGGAACTGAAGTTGAGGAGGTGTTAGGCACGACCCAAAGCAGACAAGGATTAATAAGATCAAAGCGAACTATATCCCACTCGCTCGATACAAGGAAGGGAATTTTGTGAGTCTTGTTTCCTATTTCTTTGCAGGACCACTCGACAAAAAGGAACATGCTCGATTTGAGGACGCAGCAGGCGTAAAGGAGTGGGATGAAGCAATGAAAGAGGAGATGACAGCTCTAGATAAGAATGAGACGTTGGTCCTGGTTCCCATGGTTGAAGGAATGAAGCCTGTCACCTCAAATGGGTGTACAAGATCAAGAGGAAGGCTGATGGAGAAGTGGAGCGATACAAGGCAAGGCTTATTGCTCGAGGTTTCTCACAGAAGTAAAACGAAGACTATGAAGAGACCTTCAGCCCTGTGGTGAAAATGACTTCTATTAGGACGGTCATTGCCTTAGTAACATGTCGAAATTGGAAGTTGTGGCAGCTTGATGTGAAGAATGCCTTCCTGTATGGAGAGATCAACAAAGACATATTCATGGAGCAGCCACAAGGATATGTGTCCAAGTCCCTACCACATCATGTGTGCAGACTAAAGAAGGATCTGTAAGGACTAAAACAGGCACTGAGAGCCTGATATGGGAAGATTGCTGAGTATCTCAGTTCTGCGGGTACAACTCATCTGACTCCGAATCCAGCATGTTCGTAAAGAAGTAAGATGGTCTACATGTGTTGGTTCTCTTGTATGTCGATGACATGATCATAACCGCGATCGATGACGAAGAGGTGGAAATGCTTAAAGAGGAGCTATCAATCCTCTTCGAGATGAAGGATTCAGGTGAGTTACACCATTTCCTTAGATTGGAGATTTAGAAGAGGGAGAGAGGTATGATAGTATCCCAAAGAGCTTATGCTGAAAGAATTATAGAGCGCTTCGGCATGAAGGAAGGAAAGAATGTCTCTGTTCCGCTTGAGGTTGGGGTAAAACTTTGAAAGGATGAGGGGAGGACTCTTCCTGACCTGAAGATTTTTCGAGCCTTGATGGGGAGCCTGATTTACTTGAATATCACTCAACTAGACATTGCCTTAGCTGTTGATTGAGTTAGTCGATATATGCAGGATCCACGAATGCCTCATCTCGAGGCGGCCAAAGGAATTCTGAAGTATGTGAAGACTACTTTGGACATGGGGTTACTGTATGGGAGGAAGTCGAGCTTCACTCTGCATGGGTATGCAGATGTAGATTATGCTGGAGATAATGATGACTGAAAGTCAACATCCGGGTATGTGCTCATGTGCGAAGACACCGCTATCTCTTGGTGTAGTAAGAAACAAGACTCAATCTCTCTATCTACCACTGAGGCAGAGTACAAGGTGTCAGCTCTTGTAGCACTGGAGTGCATCTGGATACAGAGGCTGGTGGAGGATTTTGATGAAAAGGTGAAGGGACCAACCTTGATTCGCGGTGATAACGAGAGTGCGCTGAAACTTGTCACCAACCATGTCTGCCACGCGCGAACAAAACACATTGAGATTGAGCACCACTTTATTCGAGAGAAAGTGCTGGGTGGATCTCTTGATGTGGAGCATGTGCGCAGTCAAGATAATATTGCAGATATCCTCACAAAGGATCTGTACAAAGGACCATTTGAGCGACTTCGATCACTTCTTGGTGTTGTCTCTGGGGCTCACTTCAGGGGGAGTGTTAATTTTTGTGAAGTGAGAAGGGAGGTTTTTTATTGTTCGAAATCGTCGTTTGGTGTTCTGGGCGGATCCGCTGCGTTTTCTGGTGTTTGGTGTTCTGTGTTTTTCCTCTATAAATATGGTGATTCTCCTCTTCTTTGCGTACAAGAAAAAAGGAGGTAAACTGTGTTTATGCGGCCGGGTCTTTGCAGCCGCCAGCCTGTTGCGCTATACAAGGTGTATGGGTGAACTGGTTTAGTAGTCGTTGGGGTTCAGGCATTCTGTTCTTGCAGTCACTGGCGAGCTGAAGGCTTTCTGGTTAGGCTGTGGCGGCTGGTGTTATTAGTCATTGGTGAGCTAAGCAGTGGAGCAATCGGCGGTCTGCTTAATTTGAGGTTGTTGGAACTCAGTTCAGGCGGTTAGCCGATCAAGCCGTCGCGGTCTGTCCTGCCGATCTTCTAGTAGTTTATCTTAACGATCTATTGGGATGTTTGTTCAGTGGAAGCCACATCGTTCTGACCAGTGGGCGCTACAACGATTTAGGTGTAAATCGCAGCAGTCTGGTGTAGCCGCAGCTGCCTGTATGAAGCCGCATTGGATTTCTGGAGTTTGGTTGCATCAGGTCTGGCGGGAGTTCGTAGCTGCGCTTAGGGTGTTAGCCGCAGTGATCTTGTGAAGTCATGACGGTCTGATTGAAGTCGCAGCAGCGGTCTAATGATTATCTTCTCTGCGGTCTGGTGGCAACCCGCAGTATGCGGTCCAGTGGCTTACAACAGCCTCAGCCTAGTGGTTAGCCGCACTGCGGTCTATTGGCTATCCGCAGGTGCGGTTTGGCAGCTTGTCTGGCGGTCTTGTGCAGATAGTGGTGGCCTTCTCTTGTATTCAGAGGATGTAATGTTATGTTTTGTGTAGTGAGCGGTTTGTGCATGTCAAACCGCTCAGTCCGTGTGACTTGTATTTAGCCCCACATCTTGTATTGTATTCTCCCACCTCCCCAATTTTCTATAAATAAGGGGGCATACATATGTATTACTTACTTTTTTGGAGCAATAAAATTTGCGGTTTATTTACCACTTGTTCATTTTTCTCTCATTTTTCACTGAGGTCACCGGTCTGAGAGTTGAGATCATTGTCGGACTGGTCCTTTGTCGCTGACGAGATAGCAGTCAAGTCCGTTGGCGAGTTGGTTGGTTGTTGTGGAGGTCGCTGCCGAACTGTTTGAGGTTTCTGCCAAGCTGTGTTGTGGAGGTCACTGCCGAGCTGTGTTGTGGAGGTCGCTGCCGAGCTGTTTCAGGTTGTTGCCGAGCTGTGTTGTGGAGGTTGCTGCTGAGCTGTTTCAGGTCGCTGCCGAGCTATTTCAGGTTGATGCCGAGCTTTTTTTCTGGTCGCTGTCGAGCCGTGGAGTTGCTGAATTGCCAAGCTGTCGGCCTGCCGAGTTGCTGCTTGGGCAGAGTTGTTTCTTTGTTTTCCTTGTATTACATTGGTAGTTCCTTGTAGTTGAACTTTTGTTGTTAATGCAAATTGCTTTATATCTGCTGATTGGTCTTGCATGGAGTTATCTTTCAACGAAATTTTTAACAAGGACAACGTAACTTTTCCAAATTGAAGTGAAATCCAATAATGATGTCCTTAACGTAAAACAAGACTTAGGTGACTCGATTTGAGAATGAGTTTTTGGTCGATCAACCCAAGCTTAGGTGAACACTTTCCTCGAGAGAGAAGCATTCATATTTCAGGAACGTCCACGGTCAAGGCTTCTTCAATAAGGAAATTAGAATTATATTTTATTTATTTATTTTTATTCCAAGGTGATTCAAAGTTTGAGTTTTAACCTTTAACCATACTTTTAATATGTTTCTTGATCATAATTCAGTCTTCATTTACAAACAACTCCAAGATTCTATTGATAAAATAATAACAATTTTCTTGAAATAGAATTATTCAGCGCGCCCGTAAAATTACGACCTTGATAATTTCAATATCCTAGACAATATTTGATAAGGTATGTTTGCCTTCATCAATATAGAATTCAGAGAAAAACCTTTTCTCTAAATCGAATCTTAAGTTTCAACCAACAAAATGTGCATCATAAAATATGAAATCGACAAGCGAACGACGAAAATATGCATAATGATATGAGTATAACAAATAATATGATTATTGTGTGCACATAACCATATTCATAACCGGTATGTGTATAGCACATAAGTTGGTTGTGATCTGAAAATAATCACAAACTCACCCAAATATGCACATAAATTGATTATAGTGTACGGATAACCGCATAACTACTGTAATCACCACCTATTTATTGAAACGTCATCCACAAAAAACAATAAATCTTGCCTCAGGCCCTCCTTCCATTTCATATCTTTTCCTACTCCCACTTCGTTTCCTAAGCACGAAAGAGCTCCTTCGAAGATCTCCTTGATTTACGAGCACCTTCAGAGATCCCACGAAGATATTCGACCTCCTTCGGGCGCCTTGCGCACATTTCACCTTGCACACATTGCGTCTTGCGCATGTCACACCTTTCGCACATTGCACCTCATGCACGGTGTTCCTCGTGCACATCGCGCTTTGAGCATGCCGCGCTTTGCGCACATCGCGCCTTAAGGACTTCACACCATTATACCGTAGCAAAGGCGGCGGGTCGGGCGGGCTTTGTGGGCGCAGCCAAAACGAAATCTATTTTTGCTGAGAAAACACAGGAATTTGGTTTTACAAATGTAATAATTAGCTCTATAAATATAATCAAGATCTTGAGAATCTTAGCGAATATTGAGCTGTAAGCAGAAGATGTTCAAAGTTGGATTATTTTAACTAGTTCAACAAGAGTCGTCCTGTCATTACGATGACAGGAGAAATTTTTGCAACAACAAAATTAGGTCATTAAGGTTTTGTTTGGTGCGGCAATGACAGTCGTGAACAGGTGGTTACGAACTGTCATCGTTTGATGCGGAGATTTCACTCCCGCGAGTTCCGAAATAAACATACCATCATGAATATATCTTTAACATAACAGTGATTATATGTGATCGACATGCATCAAGGAAAAAATGTATTTAAACATAAAATAGATGGATCAACTTTGTTAGGTAAGGTCCATAACGATCGTGCTCATGATCTCCACCGTCGGTCCAAACCGACCCTAAATTTCATTTTATTGACAAAAAATTTATAATTTCTAAAAATGTCCTTACAGTTTTAAAAAAGAGTGCTATTAAGTGCAAATCAATTTGTAATATGTGCAAACCAAATTCAATTACAAAAATGTGATGTTAAGTGCAAATCAATTTTAGCTATGTGCAAACCATTATTTTGTGTAGCAATATGATGCAACCCTCCTCTCTCCTCCCGGCGATCATCCTCTGCACGTAGTTCGCCACCTCATAACCTTTCTATGGCCACCGACGTGTTGTTGTCAATGAACTCAGTGAAAAGCATGGAGAATCAGAGCAGAAAAGGCCGCCGAAGAAGGATGCGGGGGAGCGAGTAGGTGAGAGCTAGGACATAATAGTGGAGGACGAAGGATAGACGAAAAGGATGCCGGAGGAGGAGGTGAGAGGAGAGGTGTGCTCTTCTTCTTTTTATTTTCCGAACAAAATTATGTTAATTCTCTTCTTCTTATATAAAACTCTCATTTATCATAAGTTCATAACCAACTTCCTCGCTTTCAGGCACTACTTCAGAAATTTCCTGCAAAATGGACTTCTTTGCCGGAGTGAGGAAAAGTGAAAACTTCTTCGTATTTTTTCTTATTGTGCTGCCTGAGCCGAGTGAGGGGTGACCAAAATCTCCTCCGTTGTTCGATTTCTTTCCACCTGTATCGAGAGGGAGGAGGAAAAAAAACCAAGTATTTCTTATGCTACTCTGTGCGGGAATAAGAGAGCTAGCCGCATCCCATGCATGGGGTACGGTTATCCAAAGAGCACCAACCGCCATCACCGCGGCAGCCGCCGTTATCGTTGCCGTCATTGCCGCGGCAACCGCCTCCATCACCATCATCATCGTCGCCATCGCCGTCATCGCCGTCAACGTCGCCGTCATCGCCACCACCATCGCCGTCATCGCCGCCGTCATCGTTGCCGCCATCGCCGCGGCAATCGCCGCCATCACCGTTGGATCCGCTTTTCTTTTCATCAAAATTTGCAAATCTGTCATCATCCACCTTGCTTTTGTCTTAGACAGCCTCAAATCTAGTAATTGGTTTGCACATAGCTTGTATCTAAAAAATTGGTTTGCACTTAAAATTTATTGGTTTGCACATAACATTGGTTTGCACGTAGCCAAAAGTGATTTGCACTTAAAATTACTCTTTAAAAACTACCTCTTTTATCAACAGCCTGAAAGAGGAAAGAGAGAGTGAGGAGAGAGAGGGAGAGAGGAGAGAGAAGAGAAAGGGGCAGCTATCCTGAAAAAAAGAAAAAAAGAAAAAAAGAAAGAGGGGAAAGAATCGTCATTTCAGTTTTTTCACTTGGGAGAGAGTGGGGAGAGAGGAATAAGAGGGGGAAGAGTAAGAGAAGAAAGAGACGAGAGAGATGGCCATTATAATAAAATTATTTTTATTAATTTTAATTTTTATTAATATATATTTCAATTTTTAATATAAATTTTTATAAAATATTAATAATAACTAAAAGAAATTTGAGAGGGGCGGGAGCCCATCATGGGCGAGGTATAGTCAGGGTTGAAGTACTATCGTGATTGATCGTAGGAGCAGAACCTCGTGTGTGTCACTACCCCGATTGTGACATCATCCCGGCCGCGACAGGCACGGCGTTTTGCACATTGCTTAATTAAAGCAATTTAAAATAAACACATTATTAGTTAATTAATGCAAAAATTAGTTATGCATTTTTTGTTAAAAGAAATCTCATCCTCATATATTAGTAATCTTTCATTGTTATTTTTTCATATTGATTTCCATCCTTATTTTTCAATTTGCATGTGTAATGATAGCCAAATATAGTAGCTAGGTGTATGAACTCTGCTAAATCATATTCAATTTTATAGATTTTCATTATTATTTTTTGTTGCGGCCAACTCAATTCTCCTTGTAGACCGGACTAAACTAGGCCGTCTTAGTCCGTGGAGAGTCCGAGCGCGCACACAGTTACATAATAAGCAGAAGCACACAAGACGATTTTAACGTTAAAAACCTCCTTAAATAGTTAAAAAAATCATGTGACCCGGACGGTGCCGGTCAAACTTCATTATTGACAGCGGTTTACATAGTGCTTGGAGAACCGAGGGCGACATACCGCTACTCGTTACAACTTTGGGAGGAGAGATTGTGGAATGTTCGGTGTAGGACAAGCCGCCTGACTCAAAGCTGATTTCTTTCCTACACTCAAAAAGAGATGAGCATTCTCAGACGTTGCTTGGTGAGCAAACTTCGTGGCGGGGCGCGCCAGGATGCATTGGCAGTGATTCGGGTGGCGTCGCGCACGTAGGAAGCTCTTTAAAGCTGTGTGTAGAGTGCCTTCTTCCTCAGAATGTTGTGGACTAAGACAAATTTCTTGGCCGTCTGGCTGGTGGAGGAGGGCTAGGAGGCTCGCAGGAGGTTTCCGACAAAACTTCGACCTGAGAAAGAAGACAATTGGGAGGATAAAGTTAGAAATAAAGGGGGTCCTGAGGCCTTTTAACATGCTCCAAGAGATGGTTATGCGGCTATCCGCACACCATCCTGAGGCCTTTTAACATGCTCCAAGAGATGGTTATGCGGCTATCCGCACACCATAACCACACATGATTATTATTTGCAGACCATGTCTATTATAGTTTTACGAGAATATTATGCGTATATTTTGCACTAAATGCATGCCATTTTTAATTACTGATAACCCCCCACTAATCATGATAGTCATTTAAGACCCCACCCAAAACCTTTGCCCGGACTAGACCGGATGAGATCTTATTTGCCCAAGACGTCACCCAATGCTACCCAAGTGAAAACAATCCACTCCTCCAAGCAACAGGTGGCCGTCTTGCTCGGCTTGAATCACAACATTCACATTATATCACAAAGTATGCGGAAGAATCAACATGAAACCACAAATATATATATATATATATATATATATATATATATATATATATATATATATATATATATATATATATATATATATATACATATATATATATATATATACATACATATATATATATATATGTATATATACATATATATCAATATATATTTAAAAGTAGTAAATTAAGGCTGTAGCCACTCTTTAATACAACTAGTATGTAGGGTGCAAAAGTACTTCTATTACTAACTCCTCAGACTCTCAAGCCTTCTCTCTAGTACTCACGTCTCAAAAATTCGGAGACGACTGGAGTGCCTCTGCTCGGGTGACCCTATCAGTTTGCCTGTCACCCTGCGACAGCTGGTCATCACGATGTTTCGTCTCCTGTGAATGGTTATTAAGATAATCATTAGTCACAGAGCTAAGTGGAAACACATTTTCTCCGCGGATTCATATCTTGGGGATGAGCTCACGCACCCAACAAAAGAAAATAGCTGAAGCACGAGAGGGTCAGTACATCATTTCATATATATAAGCTATGAACATCTATCAGAAAGAAGGTCCAACATAATATAACTGGAATAATAACAGCTTTTAAAGTCAGTTATAATAAAAGCTTCACTAGCTATCAACACGTACGATAGCTATTCACAACCTGTATTCACACTGCAGATATTCAAACCTACCAATACTCCATAGGAATTCAAGGCCGCACACATACCCTATGTCGATATTGTATGGACCGCTTCTATTCAAGCAGGGTAGCTGATGTAGGGGTAAGCTAATGGTGCTCGGGCGCTAGGACTCTACGTGTAGGTGCGGGGGATATGTTAATGCAACACATAAATGCAATGCGACAGTCGGATGACGATAACAATTAATTTAAGCAATGAAAAGTAATAGCACCACGCAGTTAATCAAAATAAAAAAATAAACAATTAATTTTTAGCAATTTGGCAACAGTTTCCTCCGCTCGGAGGGCCTAAGCAAGCGCACGGCGAATAAATCAACAAACAATTAATAATATAAAAGGAAATAACTACCACACAACCGTAATCGCAGCACAATATAGATAAATAATCAAATGAAAAATGTCAAATCACATAATACAATACCACAAACGCTCACAAAATAGAGGGCTGAACCGAGACACTGAAGATTTGGATGACCAGATGTGTAGATCGGCGATCAGAGGTGGAACCGGTGGCGAGACGACGGTGACGGTGGCTGCCCTTGGCAGAAAACGGTGGTAACGAGTAGTAAAACGGCGGATCCGGCCACGAATAATTAGATCGTGGTCGGGGATGGGTAGATCCACTATTTAGGGGCAGATCCGGGCAAGAATGGAAAGTTTGTGCGGTGGGAATAACGGATCGCGTGTCTAGAATCCTAGATCTAGGCTGATCTAGAATTTTAGGGCAATTGGGAAGGTGGATCCACGGAGGGGAGTTTGCGGATTAGGAAGAAGGGGAAGTTGGTGGTGCGGGTGAACAGTGTTTCAAGTGAACAATGTTTCGGGTGAACAGTGGCGGTGGACAGTGTTCGAGTGAACAGTGCTTGGATGAACAGTGTTTTGGGTAGTGAAGAGTGACTGCTGGCTGGAATGGCGGGCTGTAATGGTTTTGGGGGGTTTCTGATGGCTGAAAAAGGGATTTGAAGGGTGGAAAACGAAGGTGGGGGTAGGGGTTACCTTGGGGAGGAGTTTGGCGGCCAAAGAGTTGTCACCTAGGGTTCCACGGCGTCGGCACTGGGGAGGGATCGCTGGAATCCGGGAATACTTGTCACAACCCGCATTTTCTCCGAATTAAAGAATTACCAGAGTATGAGAAAACACGCGTCATGATGCCACGTCAAACAGGGGATATCTGCTGACGCTCAGGCAAAACCATCTACTACTCTTTATGAAAGAAATTTATGAGTTTAATGATTAGAAAATCAGTTATACTTTAGAGGCCGTATCCCTCGGCTTGGTGGATCACCTAGTCCACAGTTAAAAACTATACTTAAGCGCTACGGAAAAATATTTTATTCAAATTTGACATCCTAAGAAGAGCATAAGAGCCCTAAGAGGACCACCTATGTCATGCAAGACTCTACATTTAATTTATATTATATATAGGAAAACGATCTTTATACGCTGCTTCGAAAATAGTGATTTACTTTTATAAATCATGCTGATCATGCGATATACTTATAATAATAATAAATGTAGTTTTAAAATAACTAGCAACCTAACATAAATCCTCCCCAGAGCAAGTAGACTATCTCCAGAAAATGGTAGCAGCAAAAGTAATATATCTAGTACAAAGATAAAAACTACCAGTGGGCGCCAACAACCTGACACGAACCCACAGGCAAATATGTATGTCTGTAAGAAAAGTACAGAAAAACTACCTCACTAACAAAGCAACAAGATCTCCAAAGTCCAAGAGACCACCAGCAACACCACCGCAACCTAGCCACCAAACCGGCTACTGCTCAGAACCTGAGGCATTCAAAAGAAGAAAGAATACCTCAGTAAGCAAAAAAAGAAAGAACTGCATGAAAGTGTCAACCAGGGGGGGTAAGTGAAACACGAAAACACACAGCAGTAAAAGTCACAACTGCCCCAAGGCAAGACAACAAGGAATGCACTACGTGCGAGGAAACATCATCAACCCTGCCCAGAAACTACGTCCTACAAGGTCTACTAGGCTTCCAAGAGCCCAAAGTGCTGCAATCTACCAAGGAAGAAACTTCTAACACCCTAAGCTGTGGGAGATGGTAGTAGTAAAAACAAACAGCATGGATCCGGGTTGGAGGCAAACTCAGTCCCTCAACCACCATTTCCAAACCAACAAGCTCAAGGGTCTACATGTGAAAGCACAAGGGACCTTCCATCCCCTTGCCCAGCCCATACCTGGAGCAAGATAGAAGAATAAGGGTGGCCTTGGCTAAATTACACAACACCTCCCCCATGAAGAGCTTCAAACCACCACTACTAACCACGACCCACGATTCGGCCTTTAGGAAAGAAAAACATGGCCGACAAAGAAACTACAAATATAATCAAGGAATTCACTCGGGAACGAAAATCGAGGTAAGGGAAACAATGTTGAAGTTACTCAACACGGTTTGGCGTTGAGTGGGACCCACTCAACGCTTAACCAGACCTTGGCGTTGAGTGAGTTAGCCTCACTCAGCGCCAGAACAGCCATGACGTTGAGTGAGAATCACTCACTCAACGCCCTCCGCAAGAACAGCCCTGGTGTTGAGTGAGCTATCCTCACTCAACGCCAAAACAGCCATGGCATTGAGTGAGGTCCACTCCCTCAATGCCTTCAGCAAAAGAGGCAGCGGCGTTGAGTGAGCTAACCTCACTCAATGCCAAAACAGCTATGGCGTTGAGTGAGGTCCACTCCCTCAACGCCTTCAGCAAAACCACAAAACCTAGCAGTGGCGTTGAGTGAGTCCACCTCTCTCAACGCCAAAGCAGCTTTGGTGTTGAGTGAGGTCAACTCACTCTACGCCAAAGTTCATTCCCGCAGGAAAACCCTAAGCCAACGCCAACAAGAGGAGGTCAGCGGGAATGCCGACTGATTCTCGCCGAATCGGCGGGAATGCAGGATGATTCTCGCCGAATCGACGGGAATGCAGGATGATTCTCTACGATCGGCGGGAATCCAGAATGATTCTAGCCGAATCGGCGGGAATCCAGAATGATTCTCGCCGAATCGGCGGGAATCAAGGATGATTCTCGCCGATCGGTGGGAATCACTGACGATACACGTCGAAATCGGCGGGAATCACTTGGTGATTCCCGTCGATTTTGACTTAGACGAAAATTCTCACTCAATCACCCCACCACTGAGCCGCAACGAACATACAAAGCTATGGCTTTGAGTGTGTCCACCACACTCAACGCCAAGTCCGGGCGGCTTTTGCCTTTGAGTGTGTGCACCACACTCAACTCCAAAACCTGAGAGTCTACCAAGACTGGTTCTAACTAGAGTCCTACCACAACTTCCTCCCTCACTCTCTCTCTCTCGGCCCACCCGCAAAAGCACCCAACTAGAACTACAAATTTGGAGTCTAAATGGTGAACGCAACTAGCAGGTTGAGCAAACAGCCCAAGGAGGGGGCTCATAGGAGAATCTAAGCCCTAAAATTTAGCAAGATAAAAGAGAACATGCTTGGTTTCTACCCTAGGGCTAACCGGGAAACATTTCAAAATTCAAAAGAACAACAATGGCAAGGGCAAGAATACCACTTGCCTCGATTTTCAGCGAAGCTTGGTCGGCTTTCCCTCCTCTTCGTTCTGTACTAGAAGGAGCAGTACCTAAAAGCACACTCCCGTATCTTAAAGGCGGAAAACCACAAGACCGAAATTCCAAATCTCCTAAAACTCCACAAAAATCGAATTTCTTACCGTCGAAACGTAGATCTGAGCGAGAGCAAGACAACCCCACTTTCGGAATCGAAATCCGTCCACGAACACTCCCGGAATCACCGTCCGAAAGCTAGGGCTAACCGCCGTTCCACCTCTGTTTTCCGCGAACAGGAGCAGGCGGTTTTCTGTCTTGGGAAGAAGGAGGAGAGTGGCCCGCCAACTTCTAATTAAGGCTTTATAAATAAGCCTTACCATGCCTGATCAGCCTAACCGTCTCCTTAAGCCGCCGGTTCATTAAAACTTAGAGGTTTTCTAATTAGTCTTTACTAATGGCACACCCAAAATGACACGAAACCAAACTACCTCGGAATTCGACGAAATTCGCTCCGTAGCTAAATATTCACGCTACGAACACAACGGCGAAGTCAAAACTAACTTTCGACGAACAGAATTCGAGTTATACCCACCTAAAGCTAAAACACAAGCATCCCCCGAGAGGCCACACCGGGTCACCCAAAACGACTCGGCTTTCTAGGGAGATCTTGCCAACAGGCTACAAAATAGGGCACCCAGTTCTAAGGAGTTAAGACCATACTCCACAGATGGCACAAGCCAAGAAAACGCGTCGACGTAACACCAAACGAGAATTAAATAATCGCAGAAAAATCGGGGGCGTTACAGTCACTCCCCCTAAAAGAAAGTTTCGTCCCGAAACTTTACGCACAACACTTCTACTAAAGAAGGAAAGTAATAATCCAAACATTACAAGAAGAAAAACAAACCAAACTAATCAGGGAAACAGCTGAGGGTGAGCCTCCCTCATAGCCGACTCTAACTCCCAAGTCGCGCTCTCCAAATCCTGATTCCTCCAAAGAACTTTCACCATCGGAATAGACTTCTTTCGCAGCACCCGTTCCTGAGTATCCAAAATACGAACCGACACTTCAACAAAAGAGAGGTTGGGCTCCAACTGGGGCACAATGTCCAAGACTTGCCCACTGTTGCGCACGCACTTCCGCAATTGGCTAACATGGAAAACATTATGAACACCTGAGAAGTTTGCTGGCAAATCCAATTTATAAGCTGACACGCCAATCCGCTCCAAAATCTTAAACGGGCCCACATATCTCGGGTCCAATTTTTGATTCTTACCAAACCTCTTTACACCCACCATCGGGGAAACCTTAAGAAATACAAGGTCCCCTACAGAAAACTCCAAGGCAAACCTACGCCGATTGGCGTTCTTCTCGTACCTCTCCTGAGCTATACGAAGCATCTCTCGAACTAGCTTCACTGCGACTTCCATTTCCTCGAGCGCATCAGGACCCAACAAAGGCCTCTCACCAGCCTCAGCCCAAAACAACGGAGTTCTGCAGTGCCTCCCATACAAGGCTTCGAACGGAGCCATCTGCAAGCTCTCCTGATAACTATTATTGTATGCAAATTCCATAAGTCGCAACCGCTCATCCCACGCTCCATCGTGGTCTAAAATGTAGCATCGGATCATATCCTCAACTATCTGATTCACCCGCTCCGTCTGCCCATTAGTTTGAGGGTGGTACGCAGTAGAATACCTCAGATCCGTACCTAAACCCTCCTGCAGACTCTGCCAAAAACGAGAAGTAAACCAGGAGTCTCGATCAGAAATGATGCTAACCGGCACACCGTGAAGTCGGATGACTTCATTCAAGTACAAATCCGTTATCTTCTTTATCGGGTAATCAATCTTATATGGCACGAAGTGAGCACACTTCGTCAGTCTATCCACTATGACCCAAACGGAATCAAATCCCCTCGGGAATCGCGGTAAACCCGTGATGAAATCCATAGATATACTTTCCCACTTCCAAGTTGGGATCTCTAACAGAGTCAACTTGCCACCAGGCCTTCCATGATCGGCCTTCACCCGCTTACAAGTGTGGCACTCCGCAACAAATCGGGCTATATCTCCTTTCATGCCATACCACTAGGCAATTTGCTTTAAGTCACGATACATCTTCGTAGATCCTGGATGGTAGGTAACGCTGGATCCATGAGCCTCTCTGCAAACCATACTCCTAATGTCCCCAACCGCAGGGATGCAAAATCTGTCGCGGTACTTCAAATTTCCCGCATCATCGATGGAATAATCCAATAACTCTCCTCTCTCAGTCCTGGAGAATAATTGTAGAAGATCCGGGTCGTCCTTCTGGTGCAGTCTGGTCAAAGAAATCCAAGACGGCTCTGCCACTGACAAACTACTCTGCAAGCTACAACATCCCACTGATATATCCATAAGGAGGAACTCCTCCACTAAACGATCGGCGGTGAGATTAAAGATCTTTCCTGTCTTCCGACTCAGGGCGTCGGTCACCACATTGGCCTTGCCTAGATGATACTGTATCTCTACATCATAATCGACCACATACTCTAGCCACCGACGCTGGCGCAGATTTAACTCCTTCTGCGTGAACACGTACTTCAGGCTCTTATGGTCGGTGAAGATCTTGCACTGAGCCCCATAAAGTAGGTGTCTCCACAGCTTCAACGCATAAATAACTGTTGCAAACTCGAGGTCATGCGTAGGATAATTCTTTTCATGAGTCTTCAGTTGTCTTGACCCATAGGCAATCATCTTACCAACCTGCATTAATACGCATCTCAGACCTACATGCGAAGCATCAACGTAAACATCATAATCCACACCCTCAGTAGGCAGGGTCAGAACGGGAGCAGTGCACAATCTCCTCTTTAACTCCAGGAAGGCTTCTTCGCACTTCTCGCTCCAAACAAAAGCCACGTTCTTCTGAGTCAGCTTGGTCAAAGGTGCAGCTAGGGTAGAGAAACCCTCCACAAACCTCCTGTAGTAGCCGGCCAATCCTAGAAAGCTTCTTATCTCCTTGGGCGTGCCCGGCCTACTCCAATCCATCACTGTTGCGATCTTTTCCGGGTCAACCGAGATCCCATCCTTATTCACCACGTGGCCCAGAAACGAGACCTGAGGCAACCAAAATTCGCACTTGCTCAACTTGGCGAATAACTTATGGTTCCTCAACTCCGATAGAACCAAGCGCAGATGCTGCTCATGCTCCTCAGCACTGCGAGAATAAACCAACACGTCATCGATGAAGACCACCACAAACTTATCTACGAAATCCTTGAACATCCGGTTCATCATATCCATGAACGCTGACGGAGCGTTGGTCAATCCAAACGACATCACTAAGAACTAAAAATGTCCATGCCTCGATCTAAACGCAGTCCGTGGAATATCTGCCTCACGGATTCTAAGCTGATGATAGCCTGAACGAAGGTCAATCTTGGAGAAGACTGTGCTACCGCGCAACTGGTCAAATAAATCATCGATCCTCGGTAGAGGGTACCTGTTCTTAATTGTGACTTTGTTCAACTCCCTATAGTCGATGCAAAGCCGCATTGACCCATCTTTCTTCTTCACAAATAGAACAAGAGCACCCCAAGGCGACGAACTCTGCCTGATAAACCCTTTCGCCAACAACTCATCTAACTGGACTCGCAACTCCTCTAGCTCTCGAGGGGCCATCCGGTACGGCGCCTTAGCAATAGGACGCGTACCCGGCTCCAAATCAATCACAAACTCAACATCCCGCTCGGGAGGAAGACCAGGAAGGTCATTAGGAAAAACATCGACGAAATCATGGGCAACTGGAATCTCCTCTAAGCGCGATACACTAACAGCGGTCCCAACCACCGAGACCAAACAAGCAAAACAATCCGAAAGAAAAAACTTCTGAGCACATACCGCAGAGATGACAGGAGAATCCTGGCTCAGATCTGCATACACGCTTCAGGGCTGACCGTCGTCCCTAACGATTCCAAGTGCTTCCCTTTGCACTGAATGACTGCATCATACCTAGACAGCCAATCCATGCCCAAAATAACATCGAAGTCCTCCAGATCAATCATCTTCAGGTCTGCCTTCGCAAGGAAGTCCCCCAACAAAACAGGGCAATCTAACACGCCCAAATCTGACAACACAGATTCACTAGAGGGGAACTTGACGCGAAAGGTATCCCGAACTCGATCTAAAGTCAACCGATGTCGCTCTACAAAGGCTCTAGCCACGAACAAGTGGGTAGCACCGGAGTCAAACAGAACACGCGCTCAACGGTTCTTCACCTTAAACTTCCCTATAGGAACATATATAACTAAGGAACTACCACAATAATACTACAAACATTCTAGCAAGACAAGAACAAAACATTCAGGCTGGAAAGATAACTAACCTGAGATGACCTGAGTCGAAGCTTGAGCCTCCTCGGAAGAGATCACGTTCAACTTTCCCTTACCTTTGTCCACACGATGAGGTGGAGGTAATGCCTGTAGAGGAAGAGCAGGCTGGACCTGAGGACACCTAGACTTGATGTGTCCCTTCAGCCCACACTGAAAACAGACCTTATCCTTGGACCAGCAATGGGCAGCATCATGCCCGGGTCGCTTGCAAACAGAACAGGAGACATCTCTCCTAGGAGCACCCTGAATCGCATGAACCTGCTCCTTCCTCTGAGCTGCTGCTCTCTTGAAACATCTCTCGACAGGGTGGCCTGACCGGCCACAGAAACTGCACACCACTTTGCTCTTCTTTCCCGGAACTGCATCAGGTACCTGGGGTTTCTTTTCCTCCACAGACTTCATCTTATCCTTCCTACTTTGCTGTCCTCTGCTCTTCGCGGTCTCAATAGCCTCCACCTTCAGAGCAGCCTCCACTACTCCTACATAAGTCTCTGACCCATAAGCACTGGTCAACTGCTGCACCTCACTCCTCAAACCACCGAGAAATCGCTTAACTCGATCAGCCTCAATGCTGACCAATCCAGGGGCAAAACGGCTCAGCTTGCTGAACTCTATCTCATACTCACCCACTGTGAGCTGCCTTTGCTTCAGATGGAGGAAGTCGTTCATGAGGCAGTCACGCTCGACCGAGGGTAAGAACTTCCTCAATAACATCTCCTTGAACACCTCCCAAGAGCATCCAGCTACCAAGCTCTCCTTCTCCCTCAGCCACCAACTCTTAGCCAAACCATTAAGCTGATAGGCGGCTATCATCACCCTCTGATCGTCTACAATCCCTGAGTACGAGAACATCTCCTCCATGGAGATCAGCCAGTCGTCTATCACCATGAAATCTGCCTTCCCGTCATAAGTGGGAGGGCTCAGCCTCTGAAACTGCGAGATGAAGGCCATCTCCGCTGGCACCACCACTGGAGGTCTTAAGGGTGCAGGAGGGGGAGGAACAGCAATCCCCCCTACAGGGCCTTGTACTCCCTGAGTCTGACCTGCCACAACTACTACCAAAGACTGGATCTGGGCTCGCACCTCCACCAACTGCCTGCTCAAGGAATCGCTACTCTGCCGCAAGCTTTCGATTACCGCATCATTCTGCGCTCCTGATGACTCACCCTCAAACAGGGGAGTCGATCTAGTCGAAGGACGTCTCGCCATCCTAAATCCATAGCGACACTAGTCAGATCCTAGTACAACGGCTAAACCCAACTACAAGTACAGACAATACATATATAGATATGAACTTAAAGCTGCTAAACTTGATCTGGGAGTTTCTCTTTTTACAAAAAATTGATGTTATGTCCTAACCTAGGATGGTTAACCACCACCATACTAATTCTTGTGCCTAGATCGGGAATGCATGACTTTATATTATTTTTGACTCGAAAACTTATGTGTGTACATATGTCATCCTGCTAGTCTTTAGCTTGGCACGTTGTGCTTATGCAATGTTATGCTATGCATGTTTGTGTTATGCATTCTAAAAAGGCCATAATGCATGTTATGAGCAGCGTACGCATGAAAATGTTATGCATCCCATACTACATAACATTCGCATGCAACGAAAAAAGAAAACATGCTAGTCGCAGCCATGTGGTGAGGTTATGCATCTCATACTACATAACCCTCACATGTTGCCCCTATGGTGGATCCATATACAAACACATATTATGCATCACATACTACATAATATGCCTCGTATACTTTATGTTATGCTATGAGTGTAGTGTTCGTGCTTTTGCCAAGACGTGCTGATGACATATCGGTGTGTGAATGACATGATGCTGAGCTACTAAAGCAATCAAAAGGGAAGGTTGCCCGACTAACTTGTCAGGCAACCTCCCTCTGATACCAACTGTCATAACCCGCATTTTCTCCGAATTAAAGAATTATCAGAGTATGAGAAAACGCGTGTCATGATGCCACGTCAAGTAGGGGATATCTGCTGACGCTCAGGCAAAACCATCTACTACTCTTTATGAAAGAAATTTATGAGTTTAATGATTAGAAAATCAGTTATACTTTAGAGGCCGTATCCCTCGGCTCGGTGGATCACCTATTCCACAGTTAAAAACTATACTTAAGCGCTGCGAAAAAATATTTTATTCAGGTTTGACATCCTAAGAAGAGCATAAGAGCCCTAAGAGGACCACTTATGCCATGCAAGACTCTACATTTAATTTATATTATATATAGGAAAACGATCTTTATACGCTGCTTGGAAAATAATGATTTACTTTTATAAATCATGCTGATCATGCGATATACTTATAATAATAATAAATGTAGTTTTAAAATAACTAGAAACCTAGCATAAATCCTCCCCAGAGCAAGTAGACTATCTCAAGAAAATGGTAGCAGCAAAAGTAATATATCTAGTACAAAGGTAAAAACTACCAGTGGGCGTCAACAACCTGACACGAACCCACATGCAAATATGTATGTCTGTAAGAAAAGTACAGAAAAACTACCTCACTAACAAAGCAACAGGATCTCCAAAGTCCAAGAGACCACCAGCAACACCACCACAACCTAGCCACCAAACCGGCTACTGCTCAGAACCTGAGGCATTCAAAAGAAGAAAGAATACCTCAGCAAGCAAAACAAGAAAGAACTGCATGAAAGTGTCAACCAGGGGGGGGTAAGTGAAAGAGGAAAACACACAGCAGTAAAAGTCACAACTGCCCCAAGGCAAGACAACAAGAAATGCACTACGTGCGAGGAAACAGCATCAACCCTGCCCAGAAACTACGTCCTACAGGGTCTACTAGGCTTCCAAGAGCCCAAAGTGCTGCAATCTACCAAGGAAGAAACTTCTAACACCCTAAGCTGTGGGAGATGGTAGTAGCAAAAACAAACAGCATGGATCCGGGTTGGAGGCAAACTCAGTCCCTCAACCACAATTTCTAAGCCAACAAGCTCAAGGGTTTACATGTGAAAGCACAAGGGACCTTCCACCCCCTTACCCAGCCCATACCAGGAGCAAGATAGAAGAATAAGGGTGGCCTTGGCTAAATTACACAACACCTCCCCCATGAAGAGCTTCAAACCACCACTACTAACCATGACCCACGATTCGGCCTTTAGGAAAGAAAAACATGGCCGACAAAGAAACTACAAATATAATCAAGGAATTCACTTGGGAACGAAAATCGAGGTAAGGGAAACAATGTTGAAGTTACTCAACACGGCTTGGCGTTGAGTGGGACCCACTCAACGCTTAACCAGACCTTGGCGTTGAGTGAGTTAGCCTCACTCAGCGCCAGAACAGCCATGGAGTTGAGTGAGAATCACTCACTCAACGCCCTCCGCAAGAACAGCTCTGGCGTTGAGTGAGCTATCCTCACTCAACGCAAAAACAGCCATGGTGTTGAGTGAGGTCCACTCCCTCAACGCCTTCAGCAAAAGAGGCAGCAGCGTTGAGTTAGCTAACCTCACTCAACGCCAAAACAGCTATGGCCTTGAGTGAGGTCCACTCCCTCAACGCCTTCAGCAAAACCACAAAACCTAGTAGTGGCGTTGAGTGAGTCCACCTCTCTCAACGCCAAAGCAGCTTTGGCGTTGAGTGAGGTCAACTCACTCTATGCCAAAGTTCATTCCCGCAGGAAAACCCTAAGCCAACACCAACAAGAGGAGGTCGGCGGGAATGCCGACTGATTCTCGCCGAATCGGCGGGAATGCAGGATGATTCTCGCCGAATCGGCGAGAATGCAGGATGATTCTCGCCGATCGGCGGGAATCCAGAATGATTCTCGCCGAATCGGCGGGAATCAAGGATGATTCTCGCCGATCGGTGGGAATCACTGACGATACATGTCGAAATCGGCGGGAATCACTGGTGATTCCCGTCGATTTTGACTTAGACGAAAATTCTCACTCAATCACCCCACCACTCAGCCGCAACGAACATACCAAGCTATGGCTTTGAGTGTGTCCACCACACTCAACGCCAAGTCCGGGCGGCTTTTGCCTTTGAGTGTGTGCAGCACACTCAACTCCAAAACCCGAGAGTCTACCAAGAATGGTTCTAACCAGAGTCCTACCACAACTTCCTCCCTCACTCTCTCTCTCGGCCCCACCCGCAAAAGCACCCAACTAGAACTACAAATTTGTAGTCTAAATGGTGAACGCAACTAGCAGGTTGAGCAAACAGCCCAAGGAGGGGCTCATAGGAGAATCTAAGCCCTAAAATTTAGCAAGATAAAAAGGAACATGCTTGGTTTCTACCCTAGGGCTAACCGGGAAACATTTCAAAATTCAAAAGAACAACAATGGCAAGGGCAAGAATACCACTTGCCTCGATTTCCGGTGAATCTTGGTCGGCTTTCCCTCCTCTTCGTTCTGCACTAGAAGGAGTAGCACCTAAAAGCACACTCCCGTACTTTAATGGCAAAAAACCACAAGACCGAAATTCCAAATCTCCTAAAACTCCACAAAAATCGAATTTCTTACCGTCGAAACGTAGATCTGAGCGAGAGCAAGACAACGCCACTTTCGGAATCAAAATCCGTCCACGAACACTCCCGGAATCACCGTCCGAAAGCTAGGGCTAACCGCCGTTCCGCCTCTGTTTTCCGCGAATAGGAGCAGGCGGTTTTCTGTCTTGGGAAGGAGGAGAGTGGCCCGCCAACTTCTAATTAAGGCTTTATAAATAAGCCTTACCATGCCTGATCAGCCTAACCGTCTCCCTAAGCCGCCGGTTCATTAAAACTTAGAGGTTTTCTAATTAGTCTTTACTAATGGCACACCCAAAATGACACGAAACCAAACTATCTCGGAATTCGACGAAATTCGCACCGTAGCTAAATATCCACGCTACGAACACAACGGCGAAGTCGAAACTAACTTTTGATGAACAGAGCTCGAGTTATACCCACATAAAGCCAAAACACAAGCATCCCCCGAGAGGCCACACCAGGTCACCCAAAACGACTCGGCTTGCTAGGGAGATTTTGCCAACAGGCTACAAAATAGGGCACCCAGTTCTAAGGAGTTAAGACCATACTCCACAGATGGCACAAGCCAAGAAAACGCGTCGACGTAACGCCAAACGAGAATTAAATAATCGAAGAAAAATCGGGGGCGTTACAATACTGCTTCTCCAAATTCTGCAATCGTCTCAAATCAGCCCCCTAGCATCCTATTTATAAGAAAACACAAACTAGGGCATCCCCATCAACGGCTATGATTAGCCGGTGGGTTAGCCCTTAAAATACATCAAAATAAACTCAAAAAATATAAAGTAATATAGCGTTTTGACTCGCGGCGATGCTCCAGACGCAATCGCGGAGCCCGATCGTCGATCCGGGCACGCCATATATGGAAAGTTGCCAAATCAGCCCCGAATGGACCCAAAACGCGTCCTCGTCTCTGCTCCGCATCAATCTTTCCGGCTTGAAAGAATTCATCTCCCGATGAATAGGGATCAAAATTCTCTCGCTGCATGCCGGGTAAAACTCGAAGAAGTCCACCATAGGTCGCCCAAGTGTCGTCGTTGGAAAGTGTTCTCGCCGATCAACTCCCCCTGACTGAAAAGATGTCATCTCCGGTGAATGGAGACGGACGTGCTGAAGTCGAAGTTCAGGGGCGAATCGATCAAGCTCTGCTACAAGCAGTGTTGTATATGTCGGCCGACATGTCCGACATGTCGGCCGACATGTCCGACATGTCGGCCGACATGTCCGACATGTCGGCCGACATAAAGGTTTTGGGTGTAAACCGCAACGAAACCGATTTGTTTGTCAAAAATATCGTTTTGTAAAAAAACGGCGATATATCCCGATATATCGATATATCTCTAACCCGATATTTCGATTATTATATTTAATATATAAAAAACAAAGTTCACGGGACCCGTATTTTTCTATTTCACGAGTTCATTTCACGCATTCGGCATTTCTCGCTCTACCCAAAATTTTACCGGAGAGTCGCTCTGGCGCAATGGTCGACACCCGACAACTCCTTCTCCGGTGACGAGGCAACGAATCTTCATCACAGGCGAGGAGTAGACAATGACGCCGAGCTTTCTACGAATCGGCATCGCAGGCGAGGACGCGCGGAGTCGACGTTTAGTTTTATTTTGAGTTATTATATGAATCAAGTCATAAGATCTAAAAGTTTTATTAAACTTGTATTACTGTAAGCTTCTTACTTATGCTATAGTTAGGTTTTTTTTCTTGCAATAGCTAAGTTTATACCTTTCCTTGTGTAAATCTGCAGTAATTTTTGTTTCTCCTGTGCACTTCTAATTTATTTTAACATTATTTTGTTAACTTCTGCTATACTGATTTTTGCAATAGCTAAGAAAAACTCCCCTCCAACTTTGCATAATTACATGGGCTTCTTCTTTATCTTTCAAAATCATTTCAAAGAAAATGTTATAAATACTTATTTGTCTATACATTGCTATAGTTATTTATCTGTACATTTTTACTTATTTGCAAAAAATATGTTTATAAATACTGTTATCGTTATTTAAATATTAAAATCCGATATTGTAAAATATCCCCGATATATCCCCCGCAATCCGACATACGACATTTCAAACCCAAACCGACATGAACCCGACATCCGACATCTACAACCTTGGCTGCAAGTACCCAAGAGTCATCAACGTCTGTAGTGGAAATGCACTGGTGGAGTCTGGTCTCCATGAAGCTCTAAACGCTCAACTCACGAGTGGTGGATCCCGGTGCGATCGGTGGTGCCTGTGGTGAAACTAAAGAAGACGAGTCCCCGGGTGGGTGGAGGTCAACAATGGGTGAGGACATATGAGGATGATATGGTAACGACAGTGGGGATAGGGGTGGTTGGGTATCTCCACTGCTCGGGTCCACATACTCATGAGGTTCATAGTACGGAGTCAGATTTTCAATATTAAACACAAGGCGAATTCCCATACTAGCCGGGATGTCAAGTCAGTAGGCGTTGGTCCCAATACGACTAATAATTGAGTACGAACTCATTTGCCTCGCGCTTAAATTCTTGGCAGACCCTGAAGGGAGCCTCTCAGGACGGACTCGCACCATTACCTTCTCGCCTACATTAAGTATTTGCTCTCGCCTTTGCTTATTTGCATGAGCTTTGTAATTTTCATTGCTTGCTATTATTTGTCGGCGGACCGACTCATGCAAATCATGCAAATGCTGTGCAAATGACTCAGCAAACTCATGCAGGTAATGCAAACGATGCAAAGAGAATATGACAGACACGGTACACTCCTTATAAGAAAATCTATAAATTCCTGAGATGTCTCTCAAATGTGGTGGCCTATCAGGAGGTTCTTTCGGTGGAGTGTAGACAAACTCATCCCATGTGTGACGAGTGCTCAGATGACCGTGAGAGACAACTATACTCAAATACGAGCTCGTAAAGAGCCAAATGTCTCTCGGGGAACGTGGCTCATCAGGGGGGGTCCCCGGGAGGTATGTAAGGAAAGTCATCACGAAGGAGACGACCACATGAGTGAAAATCGTGTGCATTGACTAGAAGTCATGACTCTAAAATGTGGTGAGCGTCCCAGACAAGAAAGAACTCATCGGGTGGCATGCCCCAAAACTCATCCAGTGTGTGAGGTGTCATAAGGTAGGTCCTCACAATATGAGTATGCTCAAATGGACTCAAGGTTGGCCCTACATATGTCATGCTCCACTCAAGGTCCCTTCTCTAGGGTAAGGCACGAGATGATGATGAAAGAGGCGTCATACCTGAGTGGCTCACCCGAGTCTCAACCTCACCAAGATGTGGCGGATCATCAGGAGGCTCAACAGGGGGCTCGTCACTAAGGTCAAGGTCCTCCCGATGAGTACCATCGAAAGGGGTAGTGCTCCTGTGCATGAGTGACATAGCCACTACGAGATCAACACCAAACTCTGAGCTCTCGATCGTAACGTGGCTCAGGGTAATGCCAAGGGAAAAGTGACATAAACATACACTCAAGACTGGGTCTGCGGGTGCGGTGTCAAGACATGAGTCAAGGGTATGAGTGTTAATCAAAGCCGGACATGCCAAAAGTGGAGGTGTGGGTGAGGGGCACAATACTATAGACTCAATAGGTCGCTCAGGCTCACTCTCAGTCAGTGCCACTAGAGGAGCGTCAGAAACCAAAGGTAGGTCACTCACTGGGCTAAGCACCTCACTGGGGTGGGAGCAATCCGCACCAGGAATCGTGGTGTCCTCAATAGGGGAGGGACTCGTAATGCGGAGGTCAAGGAGAGAATCCCATCGACCAGCTCTTGCGGATCTCAAGGACTGTTCATAGCAGAGGGCGAACTGATATGTCTGCTCGGGGGATTTCGAACTGTGATAAGCCACCTCAGTACGTATATCAGATCAAAGTCCAGATCAAAATCGGGTGGTGGTCATAGCTGGGTCCTCTCGGATATCACTTCTCACAACCAACTCATCAAAATGATCCCTATACTCAGCGACAGACATAGGTCCTTGCTGAAGGGAAAATAATTGGTCGAGCAAGCGACTCCGATATGATGAAGGCAGATACCTCTGACACAAAATACGCTTCATGCCCACCCAACTCGTGACACGATGAAGACGATCTCGCTCGCGAGTCCTTTTTACGCTAGACCAATATGCTCTCGCCTGATCAAAAAGCCTAAGTTTCGCAAACTTGATGCGACGCTCACCGAATAATTCAAAATAATCGAGATAATACTCAATATTAGCCAATAACTGAAAAACTCGGGACTCGATGAGCCGTCAAAGGGGAAACTGTACGAAACTGACTCTCAAGATCTCTCTCAAAGTGAGGATCCTCAAAATAGTCATCCCTAAGGTAATCGGGTCGAGTCGAAGGATCAACACGATCCGCTCACGTGCAAGGATGAGAACGACGACAATCATCATACTGATCATCTCAAGCATAGTGAGGTTGTGTCGGTGGGTCGACACGATCTCGGGAAGTGGTGTGTCGCAGACGATAATAATCATCATGATAACATGAGGATTTCTCTAAAGTTGCTCTATGAGATCGGGTATAGGCGGACTTAGAATACTCAGATGGAGGAGACGAACGACGACGATAACTAGACATGAATGAACCTAAAGACTCTATATGACCTACCACTACAAAGCATGCATATGGCCTAACCTTGACCTCTGATACCAATTTGATGTAGGGGTATGCTAGTGGTGTTCGGGCGCTAGGACTCTACGTGTAGGTGCGGGGGATATGCTAATGCAACACCTAAATGCAATGCGATAGTCGGATGACGACAACAATTAATTTAAGTAATGAAAAGTAATAGCACCACACAATTAATCAAAATAAAGAAACAAACAATTAATTTTTAGCAATTTGGCAACGGCTTCCTCCGCTCGGAGGGCCTAAGCAAGCGCACGGCGAATAAATCCACAAACAAAAAATAGCATAAAAGGAAATAACTACCACACAACCGTAATCGCAGCACAATATAGATAAACAACCAAATGAAAAATGTCAAATCACATAATACAATACCACAAACGCTCACAAAATAGAGGGCTGAACCGAGACACTGAAGATTTGGATGGCCGGATGCGTAGATCGGCGATCAGAGGTGGAACCGGTGGCGAGACGACGGTGACGGTGGCTTCCCTTGGCGAAAAACGGTGGTAACGAGTAGTAAAACGGCGGATCCGGCCACGAATAATTAGATCCGGGCCGGGGATGGGTAGATCCACTATTTAGGGGCGGATCCGGGCAAAAATGGAAAGTTTGTGCGGTGGAAATAACAGATCGGGTGACTAGAATCCTAGATCTAGGCTGATCTAGAATTTTAGGGCTATTGGGAAGGTGAATCCATGGAGGGGAGTTTGCGGATTAGGAAGGAGGGGAAGTTGGTGGTCCAGGTGAACAGTGTTTCGGGTGAACAGTGTTTCGGGTGAACAGTGGCGGTGGACATTGTTCGGGTGAACAGTGCTCGGATGAAAAGTGTTTTGAGTAGGTAAGAGTGATTGCTGGCTGGAATGGCGGGCTGCAACGGTTTTGGGGGGTTTTCGATGGCTGGAAAAGGGATTTGAAGGGTGGAAAACGAAGGTGGGGGTAGGGGTTACCTTGGGGAGGAGTTTGGCGGCCAAAGAGTCTTCACCTATGGTTCCACGGCGTCGGCACCGGGAAGGGATCGTTGGAATCCGTGAATACTGCTTCTCCAAATTCTGCAATCATCTCAAATCAGCCCCCTAGCATCCTATTTATAAGAAAACACAAACTATGGCGTCCCCATCAACGGCTATGATTGGCAGGTGGGTTAACCCTTAAAATACATCAAAATAAACTAAAAAATTATAAAGTAATATAGCGTTTTAACTCGCGGCAATGCTCCGGACGCAATTGCGGAGCCCGATCGTCGATCCGGGCACGCCATATATGGAAAGTTGCCAAATCAGCCCCGAACGGGCCCAAAACACGTCCTCGTCTCTGCTCCGCATCAATCTCACCGGCTTGAAAGAATTCATCTCCCGATGAATATGGATCAAAATTTTCTCGCTGCATGCCGGGTAAAACTCAAAGAAATCCACCAGAGGTCGCCCAAGTGTCGTCACTGGAAAGTGTTCTCACCGATCAACTCCCCCTGACTGAAAAGATGTCATCTCCAGTGAATGGAGACGGACGTGCTGAAGTCGAAGTCCAGAGGCGAATCGATCAAGCTCTGCTGCAATTACCCAAGAGTCACCAACGTCTGTAGTGGAAATGCACTGGTGGAGTCTGGTCTCCATGAAGCTCTCAACGCTCAACTCACGAGGGGTGGATCCCGGTGCGATCGGTGGTGCCTGTGGTGAAACCAAAGAAGACGAGTCCCCGTGTGGTGGAGGTCAACAATGGGTGAGGACATATGAGGGCGATATGGTAACGATAGTGGGGATGGGGGTGGCTGGGTATCTCCACTGCTCGGGTCCACATACTCATGAGGTTCATAGTACGGAGTCAGATTTTCAACATTAAACACAGGGCGAATTCCCATACTAGCCGGGATGTCAAGTCGGTAGGCGTTGGTCCCAATACAACTAATAATTGAGTATGGACTCATTGCCTCGCGCTTAACTTCTTGGCAGGCTCCAAAGGGAGCCTCTCAGGACGGACTCGCACCATTACATTCTTGCCTACATTAAGTATTTGCTCTCGCCTTCGCTTATCTGCATGGGCTTTGTAATTTTCATTGCTTGCTATTATTCGTCGGCGGACCGACTCATGCAAATCATGCAAATGTTGTGCAAATGACTCAGCAAACTCATGCAGGTAATGCAAATGATGCAAAGACAACATGACAGACACGGTACACTCCTTATAAGAAAATCTAATAATTCCTGAGATGTCTCTCAAATGTGGTGGCCTATCAGGAGGTTCTTTCGGTGGAGTGTAGACAAACTCATCCCGTGTGTGACGAGTGCTCAGATGACCGTGAGAGACAACTATACTCAAATACGAGCTCGTAAAGAGCCAAATGTCTCTCGGGAAACATGGCGCATCAGGGGGGTCCCCAGGAGGTGTGTAAGAAAAGTCATCACGAAGGAGACGACCACCTGAGTGAAAATCGTGTGCATTGACTAGAAGTCGTGACTCTAAAATATGGTGAGCGTCCCAGACAAGAAAGAACTCATCGGGTGGCGTGCCCCAAAACTCATCTAGTGTGTGAGGTGTCATAAGGTAGGTCCTCACAATATGAGTATGCTCAAATGGACTCAAGGTAGGCCCTACATATGTCATGCTCCACTCAAGGTCCCTTCTCTAGGGCAAGGTCAGAGATGATGATGAAAGAGGCGTCATACCTGAGTGACTCACCCGAGTCTCAACCTCACCAAGATGTGGCGGATCATCAGGAGGCTCAATAGGGGGCTCGTCATAGGGCTCGTCACTAAGGTCAAGGTCCTCCCGATGAGTACCATCGAAAGGGGTAGTGCTCCTGTGCATGAGTGACATAGTCACTACGAGATCAACACCAAACTCTGAGCTCTCGATCGTAACGTGGCTCAGGGTAATGCCAAGGGAAAAGTGACATAAACATACACTCAAGACTGGGTCTACGGGTGCGGTGTCAAGAAATGAGACTAGGGTATGAGTGTTAATCAAACCTGGACATGCCAAAAGTGAAGGTGTGTGTGAGGGGCACAACACTACAGACTCAATAGGTCGCTCAGGCTCACTCTCAGTCAGTGCCACTAGAAGAGCATCAGAAACTAAAGGTAGGTCACTCATTGGGCTAAGCACCTCACTGGGGTGGGAGCAATCCGTACCAGGCATTGTGGTGTCCTCAATAGGGGAGGGACTCGTACTGCGGAGGTCAAGGAGAGAATCCCATCGACCAGCTCTTGCGGATCTCAAGGACTGTTCATAGCGGAGGGCGAGCAGATATGTCTGCTCGAGGGATTTCGAACTGTGATAAGCCATCTCAGTACGTATATCAGATCGAAGTCCAGACCGAAATCGGGTGGTGGTCATAGCTGGGTCCTCTCGGATATCACTTCTCACAACCAACTCATCAAAATGATCCTTATACTCAGCGACAGACATAGGTCCTTGCTGAAGGGAAAATAATTGGTCGAGCAAGCGACTCCGATATGATGAAGGCAGATACCTCTAGCACAAAATACGCTTCATGCCCACCCAACTCGTGACACGATGAAGACGATCTCGCTCGCGAGTCCTCTCTACGCTAGACCAATATGCTCTCGCCTGATCTAAAAGTCTAAGTTTCGCAAACTTGATGCGACGCTCACCAAAAAATTCAAAATAATCGAGATAATACTCAATATTAGCCAATAACTGAAAAACTCGGGACTCGATGAGCCGTCAAAGGGAAAACTGTACGAAACTGACTCTCAAGATCTCTCTCAAAGTAAGGATCCTCAAAATAGTCATCCCTAAGGTAATCGGGTCGAGTCGAAGGATCAACACGATCCGCTCGCGTGCAAGGATGAGAACGACGACAATCATCATACTGATCATCTCAAGCATAGTGAGGTTGTGTCGGTGGGTCGACACGATCTCGGGAAGTGGTGTGTCGCAGACGATAATAATCATCATGATAACATGAGGATTTCTCTAAAGTTGCTCTATGAGATCGGGTATAGGCGGACTTAGAATACTCAGATGGAGGAGACGAACGACGACGATAACTAGACATGGATGAACCTAAAGACTCTATATGACCTACCACTACAAAGCATGCACATGGCCTAACCTTGACCTCTGATACCAATTTGATGTAGGGGTATGCTAGTGGTGTTCGGGCGCTAGGACTCTACGTGTAGGTGCGGGGGATATGCTAATGCAACACCTAAATGCAATGCGATAGTCGGATGACGACAACAATTAATTTAAACAATGAAAAGTAATAGCACCACACAATTAATCAAAATAAAGAAACAAACAATTTATTTTTAGCAATTTGGCAACGGCTTCCTCCGCTCGGAGGGCCTAAGCAAGCGCACGGCGAATAAATCCACAAAAAATAAATAACATAAAAGGAAATAACTACCACACAACCGTAATCGCAGCACAATATAGATAAACAACCAAATGAAAAATGTCAAATCACATAATACAATACCACAAACGCTCACAAAATAGAGGGCTGAACCGAGACACTGAAGATTTGGATGGCCGGATGTGTAGATAGGCGATCAGAGGTGGAACCGGTGGCGATACGACGGTGACGGTGTGTAACACCCCTACACGTTATGTGCAATATAGTAGAAGGTCCGGCCGAGGCCCCACACCATGTCTTACAAACAGGCGGAGACGTTACTAAATAATACCAAAAACGCATCCTATCATAGAGCATTCTAGCGGAAGTTTAAAGGGTTGCAAAAATGAACTCAAACATCAACACAGAAGTCCACAGCTAAACCAAACATGCCATATTATAAAACCACAAGTACGGCCTTATGGCCAATTATAGTGTTTTGCTTTATACAAGAAGGTATCTTCCATACATCGGCACGCAGGCCGGCCATACATGATTTCTTACACAAGGTACAAAAATAGCCTTCGAGGGCTAGCACTTAGCAGCAGCAGCTTAGGGTCTTCCACCCTCATCCCTGCTTGGCCCTTCTTGACCTGCACGCAAAAGGTCCACCAAGCGGTGGCAAACAAAGCAACGGTCAGCATTTGGCTGACCATTTATAATGACCCTGTCCCTGGCACGGGACAGCGGAATTCCTTCCCTGCATAGCACTTATATACAATCAAAAGGGTATGCTTTAGCACATCACACTTGTACGCCCGTACAAGTCATCATCCATCACAAACGTTGGCATGACGGCCCGACGTTCGTGCTCTCAGGGCACATTATCGGTGTACCGAAAAACCAGGGTCCCACCACCTTTCAGAGGTTCCAGACATGACGACAATTCGTGAGCATTCCAATCCTCCATGGCTCAAATAGCCGGAGCGATTCTCATTCTGTGATCCTAACAGGGCCTTAAGCACCCCACGGTTAGACAACCAGAATGCGGGTACAGATCAGCCTTTCCCATAGCTCACATACGTCAGACGTCGATCAGGACTGACACGGGTACAGCTTCACCTTGCCCGTTCGCCACACAGGCTTTTCCACAGTTGCAGCCCCACCGGCTCAACAAGTAGCATTCACAACTACAAGGGTTGAGATCACACAACATCAACCCCCAAAAAGTAGCACTCACAGCTACATGGGCTGAGATCACACAGCATCAACCCATCCACATAATATCCTACTGCACCAAGCTGCAGGTGTCCACCAAGAACATCACACGCATCACAATAATACAGAGTCTTGCTCTGATATGCATACAATCATCACCAGTCCGGACCAACCTGTCTAGATGGGCTTCACACAGCATGCTTACCCATACTTCTCGCTTCCGGGACTACTCCAACAAGAATCAAGGGATGGAGTTCAACATCCCAAGAGAATTTAACTCTACCTTTGTAGAGGATTCATGCATATGCAAAAAGGAAGGATTTCACATATCCAAGGAGGAAGTCGTTACTCTTGGAGGACGTTTTGGAGCCATGGCAAGCACTGCTTGGAGCTCTGCCTTCCCGAATATGGCCTCCGATCGCGAATCCGAGCTTGGACTAGTTGGATCTCCCTCTCCTTCCTCCTTCTTCTTCCTCCTTCTTTCTCTCACTTAAGAAGATAAAGTGAGGATAAGTTTGCTGGTTCGGGGTCTTAAAGGGGCTGGGAAAACTGAAGACCACCAGATCTGGAAAGAGGAAAACAAACGGCCGAGATCTGCAGAAAATAACGTTTTCAGCCCTGACACGCCCTGTGACACGCCCGTGTCACAGGCCGTGTCCCTCTTAAGCGGCAAAGAACCGCTTCACCACACGGGTTGAACACGCCCATGACCACCGCCTAACCTGACACGGCCTGAGACACGCCCGTGTCTTTGGCCGTGTCGCCTCTCTCGACGAATCTCGTCGATCGCCGAGAATATTCTTGCCGATCGTCGACATGATCTCGCCGATCGTCGAGAAGGACACGCCATGTGACACGCCCGTGTCACAGGCCGTGTCGCCTCTTCTCGTCGATCGTCGATCACGATGCTCGACGATCGTCGAACGCGCGACCTGCAGTAACTCGAGGAGGACACGCCCTGGGACACTCCCGTGTCTCAGGCCGTGTCACTCCAAAAACACCCGAAACCCAACTTTGAAACTTACTCGAGACCAGCTCGAGAATTAAGTTGACACGCCCTGGGACACGCCCGTGTCCCAGGCCGTGTCACTTGGCCTGAAAACCAAAACTGGGTTTTGGGGTATTACAATCCTCCCCTCCTTGCAGAAAATTTCGTCCCGAAATTTGAATGACTGAAAAACTCAATAAAGTCCATATTTATTGATTATTACAAGGTCTAATACACAACCAATTATAAAAATAACTCGGGAAATTCTGTCCGCATGGTTTGCTCACGCTCCCAAGTAAGCTCTTCTCGACCACAATTGTCCCACCGGACTTTGACCATCCAGATTGTTTTGTTCCTAAATTGCTTCTCGGTGGCATCTTCAATCCGAATGGGCCTAACCTTCGTAGTTAGCCCACTATCGACTGATACATGATCTGCAACTATCACTTGCGACGGCTCTTTTATTGCTCTTCACAGCACCGATATATGAAACACATCATGCAAACTGCTTAACTCAGGCGGTAGCAGTAACCGATAGGCTGCCTCACCGATGCATTCAATCACCTCAAAAGGTCCTAGATACCGCGGGCTCAACTTTTTCAGACGCCGTATCCTGGACACACCTTTAAAAGGCTTGATTTTCAAATATGCCCAATCGCCCACTGCAAACTTTACGTCCCGGTGCTTGGCATTATAGTATTTGGCCTGCCTATCTTGAGCGATTAACAACCTTTCACGAATTGTACGTACTGTTTCATGAATATCAGTCACATCTTGCCGCTTGTAAAGCTTCATTTCACCCGTCTCCTCCCAAGATAACGGTGTGCGGCACTTCCTGCCGTACAATGCTTCGAAAGGGGCCATCTGAATGCTGGCTTGGTAACTGTTGTTATAGGCAAATTCAATCATGAACAAATGATCTTCCCAGCGACTTCCAAAATCTAGCGTACACATCCGGAGCATATCTTCCAAAGTCCTGTTGGTTCTTTCAGTTTGACCGTCAGTCTGGGGATGAAAGGCCGTACTAAAATGCAATTTTGTGCCATACAGCTGATGAATTAACCTCCAATCTCCTGATGTGAAGCGTCCATCTCGATCGCTAACAATGCTACGGGGAATTCCGTGCAATCGTACGATCGAATCTACGTACATTTTAGCCAATTTGTCGACTGGATCATCTCTTCGATTTGGAATAAAATGAGCGACTTTTGTTAACCGATCCACAATCACCCAAACCGCATCATTACCCCGCTGAGATCTCGGCAATCTATGCACGAAGTCCATGGAAATATCATCAAATTTCCACACTAGGACCGGTAACGACTTCAGGAATCCTCCTGGCCTTTGGCATTCCGCTTTCACCAGAGCACATGTATGGCACTTAGCAACATAACGTGCTATATCTTTCTTCATACCCGGCCACCAGAAGTTCTTTTTCAGATCCTTATACATTTTTGAACTTCCAGGATGAATCAAATACCTTGAAAAATGGGCTTCGTACATGATTTCTTCACGAAGATTTCTCTGACCAGGAACACACACTCGATCGTCTTTTCTCCAAAGTCCATTGTCAAAAGAAAATCGAGAGCTCTTATCTTCCATTGCATAACGCTGCAAACTATCATCCAATTCCGTCGCTTGGCGGACCCTATCCATTAGGTCACACTGTACCTCTGTCCAATTCAAACACATGGTCGCAGCAGTGTTTTTCTCCACACAAGTAATATCCATCCGTTCTAGCTCGTGGATCAGCCGTTCATCATGGTATGACAACCAATTCGCCCTTGCCGGATTCCTACGACTCAGGGCATCTGCGACTACATTCCCTTTATCAGGGGTGTAATGAATTTGAAAGGTATAATCACCAAGAAATTCCATTCACCTTCTCTGTCGCATATTTAAGTCTTTTTGATCTAAGAGATATTTCAGACTCTTGTGGTCTGTATAAATATCCACCTTTACACCATATAAATAATGACTCCATAACTTAAGTGCAAAGATGACTGCGGCCAATTCCAAATCATGGACTGGATAGTTCCGCTCATGGGCTTTCAACTGGCGCGAACCATATGCTATCACCTTACCATGCTGAAGGAGAACGCAGCCTAAGCCGCTACCCGATGCATCACTGTACACCTCAAAACCATCTATGCCATAAGGTGTTGTCAAAATTGGGGCTGTAGTCAACCGACTCTTTAATGCTTCAAAAGCTCGTGCGCACTCGGGTGACCAAACGAACCTTTGTTCTTTCCGCATTAGGGTAGTGAGAGGCAATGCTATTCTTGAGAAATTTTCCACAAAACGCCTGTAGTAGCCCGCAAGTCCAAGGAAACTCCTGACTTCGGCTACCGACAAAGGAACAGGTCACTCCTGCACAGCAACAATTTTGGCAGGATCCACTGCAATGCGTTCTCCACTAACTACATGGCCCAGAAAAGCCACGGATGACAACCAGAAATCACACTTAGCAAACTTGGCATAGAGTTTCTTCTCCCTCAGGGTTTGCAACACCATCCTCAAATGATTTGCATGCTCTTCTCTGGATCGGGAATACACCAGGATATCATCGATAAAGACGATCACAAAGAGATTCAAATATTGCATAAACGTTCGGTGCATCAAATCCATAAACACCGAAGGTGCATTAAACAATCCAAAGAGCATCACCGTGAACTCATAATGCCTGTAGCGTGTGCCAAACGCCATTTTGGGTATGTCACTTTCCCGAACCCTCAGCTGGTAATAACCTGATTTCAAATCCAACTTAGAATACACCGAAGAGCCCACTAGCTGATCAAACAAATCATCGATCCGTGGGATCGGATACTTATTCTTCTCTGTCAGCTTATTCAGTTCTCGATAATCTATGCATAGACGCAAGCTGCCGTCCTTCTTTTTCACAAAGAGAACCGGCGCACACCAAGGTGACTGACTGGGCCTTATAAAACCTTGATCTAACAATTCTTGCAACTGAACCTTCAGCTCCACCATTTCCTTTGGCGCTACACGATAGGGGGAACGGGCCACAGGTTTTGCACCCGGTACCAGTTCTATCGTGAAGTCGATTTCTCTTTGGGGTGGTAACCCCGGAAGGTCTTTTGGAAACACATCCAGGAATTTCGACACAACAGGTACCTCATTCACACTAGCCTTTGGCTCTACCGCTGCTACTAGCGTGAAGAACAACTCGGCACCTTTTATAACGGCCTTCCGAACTTGCAGAGCGGATATCAACATCTCATTTATCCCCTGCATGCCGCTAAACTTTATTTCTTGTTCGGTGTTCTATCCCAACACAACTTCCTTAGAATTACAATCAATGCGAGCATGCTGCTCTGACAACCAATCCATACTGAAGATTATGTCGAATTCCGAAATCGGCAGCACAAGTGCTTCCAATCTGAAGTCTCAACTTCTTATTTTCCCTTCTACACACCCAGACTGATCCGCGCACAAAACACATCCGTTAGGTAAGAGTACCTTCAAACTTTCTATCGTGCCTCGTATCGGCGCGCCAATGCGCAATACGAAATCCTTTGACAGAAACGAATGTGACGCACCAGTATCAAACAATGCTCGTGCCGGATGCTCCCAAATGAGGAAGAAGCCTAACATAGAAACAACACAATAAACACCAAAAACATAGCAGCACGACACAAAGGGAAAAGAACTCAGAGATCACGCGCACCTGCGACGACGTCGGCCTGCTTAATGGCCTCCTGTTGTCGCAGATTGAAAACTCGAGGCTGCACTTGCGAAGCAGAAGACTCCGCCACCGCCTTCCCTTTATCCGCATAGGACGCGCCCGGCTTCTTATCACCTTTCGGAGGACCAACCCGACAGTCCCGAGCAAGATGTCCCGGCTTGCCACACGTATAGCAAGTGCGGGATTCATAGCCCGACGACGCTTCCGAAGTAACTGATGAAGGAGCTTGCCCAAAACGTCTGGACTTCTTACCCCATTTCTTTCGAAATCAACTTCTCTCCGGATGTGACGGTTTGAACTCCGGTTTTGCAACAGCCAAAGGTCCTTTTGATTGTCCTCGCTTCAAATCTGCTTCCAATGCCCTCGTGGTGCAGACCAGAGCTTGAAATCCCTGATTCACGGAACTCGAGAGTAAATGCCGCAACTCATCCCGCAGTCCCGCATAGAACTGACTAGTCTTGCGCTCTTCCTCGGCAAAGATAGCGCCCGCATAACGCCCCAAACGCGTGAACTCATGAAGATACTCATCCACGCTGCTCTCCTTTTGAGTCAACTGCTGAAACTCCAATTCCAAAGCAATCCGTTGCTGCAACGGCAAATGCTTGCCCAAGAACAACCGAGAGAACTCGTCCATAGAGACTCCCGTCAACTGTCTGCCTGCCAAGTGGTGCAGTTCTACCTCATCCCACCACAGCCGAGCTTCTCCTTCAAGAAGAAAAGTGGCTAACGTGACTTTCTGTTCCTCCTCAACCTGAAGGGCGGTCAAGATGCGCTTGATCTGAGCAAGCCAATCCTCTATTTGAGCTGGGGAACCCGCCCCGGTAAACGTCGGAGGATGAAAGCTCATAAACCGCTTTAGTTGCTGATCTGCGGCACGCTGATCAACCGCTATGCCCACCGGTTCTTGACGCACTGCCACAGGCACGGGAGCCTCAGGCCGAGCTTGCCTTGCCTGCTGAGCATTCATCACCGCAAGTACCGTTTTTGTAATCAAACGTACAGTTTCAGCTGATGGAGGAGGGGTGGGCACATCTGCCGGTGCCGCACTCTCAATAGAATGTTGAGGTTCTGACTGACCCGCAACACTTCGCGTCACCTATATGTGTAAAACAACACAATTCAGTGACAAGCCACACAACAAACAGTCAAAACAAACACACAAGTGTAACACACCAGTGCATTTCAATCTTATGTGGACATGTTTGAGTTCAATTTTATACACTCACACACGAGCTCGCCACCCCACAAAAGAATTCGGCCACGAATTCAGAGGAGGGAATCAAGGAATCTGATACCAAATTGTAACACCCCTACCCGATACGTGCAACGTAGTAGAAGGTCCGGCCGGGGCCCCACACCATGTCTTACAAACAGGCGGAGACGTTACTAAATAATACCAAAAACGCATCCTATCACAGAGCATTCTAGCGGAAGTTTAAAGGGTTGCAAAAATGAACTCAAACATTAACATAGAAGTCCACAACTAAACCAAACATGCCATAATATAAAACCACAAGTACGGCCTTATGGCGTATCGCTTTATACAAGAAGGTATCTTCCATACATCGGCACGCAGACCGACCATACATGAGTTCTTACACAAGGTACAAAAATAGCCTTCGAGGGCTAGCACTTAGCAGCAGCAGCTTAGGGTCTTCCACCCACATCCCTGCTTGGCCCTTCTTGACCTGCACGCAAAAGGTCCACCAAGCGGTGGCAAACAAAGCAACGGTCAGCATTTGGCCGACCATTTATAACGACCCTGTCCCTGGCACGGGACAGCAGAATTCCTTCCCTGCATAGCACTTATATACAATCAAAAGGGTATGCTTTAGCGCATCACACTTGTACGCCCGTACAAGTCATCATCCATCACAAACGTCGGCACGACGACCCGAGGTTCCGTGCTCTCAGGGCACATTATCGGTGTACCGGAAAACCAGGGTCACACAACCGTTCAGAGGTTCCAGACATGACTGCAATTCGTGAGCATTCCAATCCTCCATGGCTCAAAAAGCCGGAGAAATTCTCATTCTGTGATCCTAACAGGGCCTTAAGCACCCCATGGTTAGACAACCAGAACGCGGGTACAGATCAACCTTTCCCGTAGCTCACATACGTCAGACGTCGATCAGGACTGACACGGGTACAGCTTCACCTTGCCCGTTCGCCACACAGGCTTTTCCACAGTTGCAGCCCCACCGGCTCAACAAGTAGCATTCACAACTACAAGGGTTGAGATCACACAGCATCAACCCCCCAAAAGTAGCACTCACAGCTACATGGGCTGAGATCACACAGCATCAACCCATCCACATAATATCCTGCTGCACCAAGCTGCAGGTGTCCACCAAGAACATCACACGCATCACAATAATACAGAGTCTTGCTCTGATATGCATACAATCATCACCAATCCGGACCAACCTGTCAAGATGGGCTTCACACAGCATGCCTACCCGTACTTCTCGCTTCCGGGACTACTCCAACAAGAATCAAGGGATGGAGTTCAACATCCCAAGAGAATTCAACTCTACCTTTGTAGAGGATTCATGCATATGCAAAAAGGAAGGATTTCACATATCCAAGGAGGAAGTCGTTACTATTGGAGGACGTTTTGGAGCCATGGCAAGCACTGCTTGGAGCTCTGCCTTCCCGAATATGGCCTCCGATCGCGAATCCGAGCTTGGACTAGTTGGATCTCCCTCTCCTTCCTCCTTCTTCCTCCTTCTTTCTCTCACTTAAGAAGATAAAGTGAGGATAAGTTTGCTGGTTCGGGGTCTTAAAGGGGCTGGGAAAACTGAAGACCACCAGATCTGGAAAGAGGGAAACAAACGACCGAGATCTGCAGAAAATAACGTTTTCGGCCCTGACACGCCCTGTGACACGCCCGTGTCACAGGCCGCGTCCCTCTTAAGCGGCAAAGAACCGCCTCACCACACGGGTTGAACACGCCCGTGACCACCGCCTAACCTGACACGGCCTGAGACACGCCCGTGTCTCTGGCCGTGTCGCCTCTCTCAACGAATCTCGTCGATCGCCGAGAATATTCTCGCCGATCGTCGACATGATCTCGCCGATCGTCGAGAAGGACACGCCCGTGTCACAGGCCGTGTCGCCTCTTCTTGTCGATCGTCGATCACGATGCTCAACGATCGTCGAACGCGCGACCTGCAGCAACTCGAGGAGGACACGCCCGTGTCTCAGGCCGTGTCACTCCAAAAAACCCCTGAAACCAACCTTTGAAACTTACTCGAGACCAGCTCGAGAATTAACTTGACACGCCCTGGGACACGCCCGTGTCCCAGGCCGTGTCACTTGGCCTGAAAACCAAAACTGGGTTTTGGGGTATTACACGGTGGCTGCCTTTGGCGGAAAACGGTGGTAACGAGTAGTAAAACGGCGGATCCGGCCACGAATAATTAGATATGGGCCGGGGATGGGTAGATCCACTATTTAGGGGCGGATCCGGGCAAAAATGGAAAGTTTGCGCGGTGGGAATAACGGATCGGGTGACTAGAATCCTAGATCTAGGCTGATCTAGAATTTTAGGGCTATTGGGATGGTGGATCCACGGAGGGGAGTTGGCGGATTAGGAAGGAGGGGATGTTAGTGGTCCGGGTAAACAGTGGCGGTGAATAGTGTTCGGGTGAACAATGGTGGTGAACAGTGTTCCGGTGAACAGTGCTCGCATGAACAGTACTCGGATGAACAGTGTTTTGGGTAGGGAAGAGTGGTTACTGGCTGGAATGGCGGGCTACAACGGTTTTGGGGGGGTTCCGATGGCTGGAAAAGGGATTTGAAGGGTGGAAAACGAAGGTGGGGGTAGGGGTTACCTTGGGGAGGAGTTTTGCGGCCTAGGAGTCGTCACCTAGGGTTCCACGGCGTCGGTATTGGGGAGAGATCGCTGGAATCCGGGAATACTACTTCTCCAAATTCTGCAATCGTCTCAAATCAGCCCCCCGACATCCTAGTTATAAGAAAACACAAACTAGGGCATCCCCATCAACGATTATGATTGGCCGGTGGGTTAGCTCTTAAAATACATCAAAATAAACTCAAAAAATATAAAGTAATATAGCATTTTGACTCGCGCCGATGCTCCGGACGCAAGCGCGGAGCCCGATCGTCGATCCGGGCATGCCATATATGGAAAGTTGCCAAATCAGCCCCGAACGGGCCCAAAAAGCGTCCTCGTCTCTGCTCCGCATCAGTAGCAAGCCCCGCAAGCCTTACCGATATGGTCGTCGGTGATAGTGGCCAGTTCTGCCACTTCTGGGGGTGGTCATAGTGCATTACCTAGGCCCCAACGTATAACCTTATGTACTCTTGGGTATGAGCGACATCCGGCGATTCTGTATTTTTGCCGACCAGCGGAAGAAATCCAACGGGGAAAGATATAAAGACCGGTCACCCGTGGTACCCATCTCTCTATCGCCTTAAGTTTCAAACTTCCTGCACAAGTACGAACAGTCTGCGGTAGTGACTGACCCGCCATAATTTACCGCAAATAATTTATAAGAAATCAGTTTTAATCAATTATGCTGGCACACACTGGGTCTGCATCGACCTGCCCTACTATGCTTCAAATAATTCAAGCAAGCGACAATCAGTTCGACTTTTGATAAGGAGCGTGGGAGCATTTTATTTGGGGCTAATCCTAGAGGAATATTTCAACTCCTGTTATCCTCAACTAAGTCTCAACCTAACAAATAACTACTCGTCAGTGCATGACCCGTGCTTAAGAAAGTAAATTGTTGGAATAAAAGTGCAGTAATAAAAGATGTTGAGAATATAAGATGCAGAATTGAAATTCTGAAAAAATATGACCAGTACGAAACCAGAGTAGTACTAAACTGAAAGAATTAAAAGTAAGTACTGGAAGGAACTGGACCAGTACAATACTGGAATAATACTTAAAAGAAAAGAACTGAACTTAAAGTAAATAAACATGACCATTACAAGACTGGAAGGAGTGTTTAAAAGAAATGAACTTTACTAAAAGTAAGTAAACAAGACCAGTACAAGACAGAAGTACTGAAAAGAAAGTATTGAACTGAAATAAATAAAGGAACTGGGTCAGTGCAAGACTGGAATAAATCATTAAAAAATGGTTAGTTTTCCAATCACTCTATTAGGAGGCTTCAGTTCCATCTTCGTTCTTAGAAGGCAATTTCAATTCCATCTTCGTTCTTAGGAGGCAAGTTCAGTTCCATCTCCATTCTCAGGAGGCAAGTTCAGCTCCATCTTCGTTCTCAGGAGGGAAGTTCAGTTTCATCTCCATTCACAAGAGGCAAGTTCATTTTGAGATATCAAATCATTTTATAAAATTCCCAAAAAAAATTTGGAGATTTCTCTCATCAAGGGGAACAATTTTCATATTCAAAACTTTTCCCTAGGAGGCTAATTTTTTCTTTAAAAAATTACCAAATTTCTGTTTACTATTTAGTGTGCTAATAGCAAGATTAAACAGATCTTGCGGCTGAGATTGAGCCAGACATAGGATTTTAACCTTCTGTCCCTACAGTGGATTAGGCTCGGATCCGTTGTGGGGGTCCAGATTAACACGCATCACATAATTTTATAAGATCACGACCGTCTGATCTTCATCAAGAAGTTCAGACGACTACAACTTGTCGTCGACGGTCAGAGCAGAGATCGGCTCTGCCACCACCGGCCGGCAACCATCTCACTCTAGCGCCTCCCCCGGTCGGCTCGTCAGGGGTCGACGAACAACTGGGCGATGGTTCGGCGGCCCAGTATCGTCGGCCACCGCCAGATTCCTCCAACTAGAGAGCGGGGTAGCGCGACTTGCTATGCTCCGAGCGATGTCGCGCCGCCCCGCCTCTCTGGTGGCACACTGGCAACTATACCATCCCCACTCGGTGTGCCGGGGGTCGAGCTTCTCTCGGGTGGTGGTCTGACGGCCTGGCGCCGCCGGCCGCCGCCACAAAAACAAAGGACAAAAAGACGATAATCTTTTGGGTGCCGTTGGAGTGGCAAAATCTGACGGCACCATGGCCATCTGCTGTCGGGGATGGATTTCCCCGGTGGTGTACCACCCTCCCAGTGGCACCACCAGCACTAGGAAGGGTTTTACCACCCGCGGCCACCACCCGACCTGGATCAAGGCTCGGGTGGTGCCAGCAGCACTCCGGCCGTCAAGAGGCACATGCAGATCGTCAAGAGAGTGGGGAAAGAGGAGGGGAGAAGTTTCCACCTGCTGTGGAGGATCTCGGGAAGGTCCCGGCCGAGCCTCCATTAAAAGTGGTGGAGGAAGGTGGCAGGATGACTTTCTAGTGATTTGGAGCTCAGGCAGGGGGTGGCTTGGTCTTTCTTAGGCTGAGTGAGGAGGAGAGTAGGGGGTAAGGGCCTTATATAGATGGGGAATAGGGGGGCTTGGGCTCAAGGCTGGTGTAGGACTAATTCCTATAGGAGGATTTGAGCTCCTTCTCCTTCCAACTGGCTGGACTGCTGACACTCATAAAAATGTCCAGTACAGGATAAGTGGCAAGCATCCAAGGGGTGGGTTTGATGGGCTTGGGCTTGGGAGTGAGGAAGAGGGGAAGAAAAGAGTCTTGGGCCTCACTTTGGTCCATGGCCCATCTCTCATCATTTGCTTGCTGATTTGGTGGCCCAAGGGTGAAGGGGGTAAAATCCCCAATAAAAACATGGAGAGGAGGTGTGCTCCTCTTTGGGGAAAATTCCAAAATTGGGCATATTAGGGGGGTTTGACCAAATTCAATCCTAGGGTGGGTCCCCCCTACTGGTCAAAGTCAAAGTAGGTCTAAGTCATCGGAGGTCGGGTCAAAGTTGGACTGTCATGTTAAAACTAGTGTGCGCACGCTTTTCGGTGCACGATTGTGCTCAATTTGACCACCCATCATCGAAACTGACCGAGACAAACTCTGTTGATTTCGTATTGACTCTATGAGTCCAAAGCCACTGACCGGGGTCGAATCGGAGTTTGTTTGCCGAAAATTCCAGTTTTGCGCGCCGCGACGCACTAAAACGGTCAAAACGCTCAATTTCGCTGCCTAATATTGGATTGTGATGAAACGAGTTCCAATGCGTTCATATCGACCATACGAAGCCATAGGAACTGACAAAACTTAGATCAGAGTTCTCTAGCTCGGTATTCAAAAATCACATTTTCGTGACGTTCTACGAGAAATGGTTATATCCATCATATGTCATCGGAATTCGACGGAATAAGTTCTAATGCACTCATATCGATTATACGAGGCCACATGAACTGACAGAAATTAAATCAGAGTTTTCTAGCTCCATCTCTTCGTCCATAATTTTTTCCTACCTAGTTGCGGATCACAGATAGAGGTTCGAGTTACTTTTATTGGGCCTACTAGGGTTCCGGTGACCCAATAAATGTCAGGATGTTACAATTCAATAAAAATAAGGGGATTTTGTCCTCGAAACTTGCTTAATGTAAGGGAAAAAAGAAATGTAACATACCTAGGGGAAAACTCTAGGTGCTTTTCTCGGACGAGTGCTTCGGGTTCCCACGTATGCTTGTCATGTCCGCAATTTAACCATAATATCTTAACCGTATGAATGGTCTTTGTTAGAAAAGCCTACTTTAGGGCTCATCTAGGGGCTCATCCTTCTCTCTCTATTTGTATTAGTCCCACATCTTGGTTTGGGATTTCTCTCTTTCTTCTTCCCTTATATAAATGTATTCATACTTGTAATTATCAATTCAAAAAGTATATACAAGGTTTGGAGCTTTCTCTACATAGTATCAGAGGGACCGGTCCTCAGCCTACGGTTTTGCCTTTCTACCCGCCAGCTCGCCTAGCTTCTGCGGATTGCTCGCCTCCTTCCTGCCTACCCTCCTCATTCCGGTCTGCGGCTCTATCCGCTCCAGTTGCGGCCTTCCTTCTCTTATCCGCATAGCTTCTGTGGACAGCCCTCTTTGTTTCCGCTTCTCTTCTTCTCCTCCATGGTTCCACCCTCCTCAGGCTTCTTATAGCCATCTTCTCCTCTGACCCGTGGGGACCACCTCCTTATCCGCTGTGGACTCTCATCCTGTCCGCTGCGAGCTCACTTCTTATTTGCGGCGAGCTCCTCTCCTCTTGACCGCTACGGTCTCCTTGCTGCTTGAGTTCTTCAACCTCGCGGTCTCCTCTTCTCCGCTGCGAGCTCCTCTCCTTATCCGCCGCGGACTCTCCTTTTAACCGCACCATCTCTTCTTCTGTCCGCTTGAGCTTCTCTACTCGCGGACTTCTCCTTCCCCGCATCAGGCTCTTCTCTTGTCCGCCGCGAGTTCCTCTCCTCTCGCCTGCTCGCGTGGTTGTTTCTGGACTCTTATTGTGGCCTGCCTCCTCTTCTCGCGGCCTCGTCTCATCGCTTGCTCTACCCGCGCGGACACCCTTTCTGTCTACCCGCTGTGGTCTCTTTTCCTGTCCGCCGCGGGCCCTTCCTCTTACTTCTTTGAGTTGTTTTACTCGCGGTCTCGTCTATTAACCGCTCGAGTTCCTTGCTCGTAGTATCTTTCTTCCCGCTGTGACCTTTCCTTACCGGTGTGAGTTCTCCTCTCTACCTCTATCCACGGTTTTCCACCTGACCGTGCGGGCTTCCCTTTCCGCATTTTGGTCGTGATCTGCCTAATCGCTGGTGTGACCGTGCGGACTGATCCCCTTCTCGCTGTGGCCTCCTGCCTTGCCGCTTCTTGTTGCGACCTACTACTTCTCGCTGCGGTCTGGTCCTTCCCGTTGCGGCCTGGTACTTCTCGCGGCGACTTCCTTCCCCGAGTTTTCCCCATTGCCGCTTCTCGACTCACTAAGGTTGTGTTTTCCTTGGCCCGGTCTGTCTTTATCCGCCCGGTCTGGTTCCTTTTCGCCAGGTGTTTGCTTCTATTGCGGTCTTCTCCTAACCGCGCAGCCTGCGTGTTTCTCGCCGCTGCGGACTATTCTTACTGCGCTTGTCGTGGCCGTTTCTTGCCGCTGGTGCGTTGTCACCCTGACCGCTGCGGATTATTCCATGCAAAATGATCCGCTGTCCTCCGGGCTCTATGGTGTCTGTTTCCGATGGTGGTACCTCCTGCCTTGCTCACAGCTCATCCTGGATTTTGGATTCTGGGGCCTCTCACCACATTACATCACGGAAACCACCACAATATTTGAACGACGTGCATCCCCAGTTCATTACTGTTGCTAGTGGGGACACACTTTCCTTCTCTGGTGCGGCAGATATTAACCTCACTCCCTCCATTATTCTTCGCTCTGCTCTTCATGTTCTGGGCTCTCCGTTCAACCTTCTCTCTATTGGTCGCCTCACTGCTGATCTCAAATGTGTTGTTATTTTTCTTTGAACTCGTGTGTTGTGAAGGATCGCAAGACGCAAACCATCATTGGAAAAAGGCATCTGTCGAATGGTCTCTATATCCTTAATTCGTCTCCCCCAACGGAGTTGTCGTCTATTAGCTCAGTTGACTAGCATCGTCGTCTGGGTCATGCTCCTCTACACATCCTCAAAAAATCTCTCCCAGACGTGTCCTTCCACGAGTTTACGTGTGAGTCCTTTATCTATGGGAAACATCATCGCTCTACGTTCTCACCACATCCTTCTCGGCGTCCTGCTCCCTTTGATCTTGTTCACTCTGATATTTGAGGCCCTTACAAAATTATAAGTGTTTTTGGATACCGTTACTTTGTCACATTTGTCAATGACTACTCTCGGGTGACCTGGCTGTATCTCCTTCGTGATCGCTCTGAATTGCCCGGTGTATTCCGTACCTTTTTCCTTGAAACTCGCAACCAGTTCTCCACAACCATTAAAACCCTCCGCACTGATAATGCCCGTGAATACGCTAGTCATACCTTCTCTCACCTCTGTGCGGAGTTTGGGATCATCCATCAGACCTCCTGTGTCTATACCCCCCAACAAAATTGTGTTGCTGAACGGAAGAATCGTCACCTACTCGAGGTCACCTGCTCCCTTATGATTCAGATGAATGTCCCAAAACAATATTAGAATTTTACGGTTTCAACCGCTTGCACTCTTATTAACCGCATCCCTTCATCTATCCTCAATTTTGGGGTTCCCTTTAATCTCCTTTTTCCCTCCCAACCTCCATTCTCCATCACTCCATGCGTGTTTGCGTGCGTATGTTTTGTTCATCATCTTGGCCCGTCCACTAACAAGTTTGCCCCCCGTACCACTAAATATATGTTTGTGGGCTATTCTCGAACTCAGAAGGGCTATGTTTGTTTTTCTCCCACGGATCGCAAGGTGGTTACTTCTGCTGATGTCACCTTCCTTGAAGATCAGCTGTATTACTCTCAACCTATTGACCCTCCTCCTCCGCCACCTCTCTCGCGCCCTGTTAATCATGTAAATTCCACCATTCCACCTCTACTTCCCATACCCATCCCACCTAAACCACCTACACCATCAGTCATTCGTGTGTACACTCGATGTCCTCCCTCGTCTACTACCCTACGAGAGCTGCCCCGCTCTAATGATGCTTTGCAACCTGCGGCTCCGACAACTGCTTCCACTGCCCACTCGATGGCCAACTTTGTCTCTCTTCACCGTCTCTCTCTGGAACTCTGTCAGAGTGCTCTCTCTTTATCCTCTATATTCACCCCTAATTCTGTACAGGAGGCCCTTCACCACCCCGGATGGCGGGCGGCCATGGAATATGAAATGCGAGCTCACTGGGCTAACCGAACTTGGGACCTGGTTCCTCTTCCTACAGGTCAATCCTGTGTTAGCTGCAAGTAGATGTTTGTTATTAAACATGCGGCGGATGGCACCGTTGAGCGTCTAAAGGCCCGCCTCGTGGCCCGGGGTTTTACTCAGCAACATGGCCTTGATTATGAGGAAACCTTTTCTCTGGTGGCCAAATTGAACACGGTCCACGTTCCTCTCTCCCCGGCTGTTAATCGTCATTGGCCACTTTATCAGCTGGATATTAAGAACGCGTTTCTCAACGGAGATCTGCAGGAGACTGTTTACATGCACCAACCTCCCGGGTTTGAGACCACGGGGGAGTCTCGGGTCTGTCATCTTCGGAAATCTATTTATGGTCTCAAACAGTCCCCGTGCGCTTGGTTTGAAAAATTCAGCAAGGTTGCCTGTGATATTGGCTTTATTCGAAGCTCGACTGATTTTTCCCTCTTCACCCGACACCGGTCAACCGGAACTGTGATCATCCTTGTCTATGTTGACGATATCCTCATTACTGGCGACGATATTACTGGGATACAACATATCAAGAAGTAGTTAAATTTCACTTTTCAGACCAAAGATCTTGGCAACCTTAGGTATTTCCTTGGGCTTGAGGTTGCACGATGCCCTGATGGTATTGTGTTATCCCAACAGAAGTATTGTATGGACCTCCTTCATGATGCCGGTTATTCTGGATGCAAACCTGCAGATACTCCTATGAATGCAAATCACAAACTCTCAGCCCACGGCTCTGACTCCGACAAGCTCCTTACAAATCCAGAATACTATAGACGATTGGTTGGGAAGCTGATCTACCTTACGGTCACTCGACCAGATATCTCTTTCGCTGTGGGAGTCGTAAGTCATTTTATGCATGCTCCTCGGACATCTCACCTTCAAGCTATCGAGTGCATTCTTCGATATCTCAAGATCGCTCTAGGACAAGGGCTTATGTACAAGCCATCCACATCTTTATCCCTTGTCGTGTACTCTGACGCTGACTATTCTGGGTCCATTGATGATAGGCATTCCACAATAGGTTTTTGTACCTACTTCGGTGGACATCTCATAACCTGGCGTAGCAAGAAACAGAATGTGGTTGCTCGCTCTTCTGCTGAAGCTGAGTACAACGCTATGGCTGATGTTGTTTCCAAGTTAACTTGGCTTGAGAGCCTTTTGAGAGACTTGGGTGTTCGTCTCTCATCACCAGCAACCCTATTTTGTGACAGTCAAGCGACAATTCATATTGCCAAGAATCCAGTCTTTCACAAACGCATAAAACATATTGAAGTTGACTGTCACTTTATCCGAGAAAAGGTACAGGCAAAGAAGATAGATTTGGAGCATGTTCCTGCTGCTAGCCAAGTTGCTGACATCCTGACTAAAGCTCTCTCCCGGCCACTATCCTACCAGTTTTTATCCAAGCTCGGTGCCTACGACTTGTACGCTCCAGCTTGCAGGGGAGTGTTAGAAAAGCCTACTTGAGGGCTCATCTAGGGGCCCATCCTTCTCATTCTCTCTCTATTTGTATTAGTCCCACATCTTGGTTTGGGATTTCTCTCTTTCTTCCTCCCCTATATAAATGTATTCATACTTGTAATTATCAATTCAAGAAGTATATACAAGGTCTGGAGCTTTATCTACAGTCTTGTTGCGCAGATTCTTCACTTTATAATCGACTATTCTGACGGATTCCAGCTGGATGGATCTATCTGATTGTAGTGGTATTGGAAGTGTAGGAAGGTGCTGATCTGGTTGCCAAAGGACTCACCTTACGAAAGAAACATGAAACACATCATGAAAATTTCTCAATTCTAGAGGCAGGGCTAATCGATATGCAACTGGGTCAACATGCTCTATCGCTTGATAGGGGACCAAATAGCGGGGATCTAGCTTCTTGCTTCCTCAACCGGGAGATACCTTGCATGTGCTTGATTTTCAGAAACACCATTTATCCCACGCTAAACTCCATCGATCGGTTGCGACCGTGGGGAGGGGTGGTCGGGCACGGTAGTCCCTTGCAAACGGAGCCTCGCGGCGCAAACGCCCTTTGCGGGTGGCTCCCCATGGCGCGGTCTCGGCATGGCCGATCGGTTGTGGACTGCTCGGCGCCGGTTATGGCGGTGCAAGCGGCCGATCGTTGTGGAGGATCAGACGGTGCACAAAGATCGTGTGTGGCGATCGCATGTGTGGCGATCGCATGTGTGGCGGTCAAACTTATGATTTCACTAAGTTAGTGGAGATCATGGGGAGGAGGCTATTTGCAGCCTCATATTCTCTACAAATTTATGAGGGCCTCATCATATGCCCCCAAAATTATCAGTGCTTGCAACCGAAGCGTGAGAAAAGCGAGGATTTTTTGTGTCTCCTTTTCCCGCGATCATGGTTGCAAGTAATGGAGAGGTGTTTGCGGGAGTGGCTGGCGGCAGTGTGCATGCCAAGGTATATTATTTATTATTTTGAACAAGGCAACGTGGTCGAAGGCGGAGATGTGCAAATGCAGAGATACGCGATGTCGGAGGCAAAAAGGCGCGGAGGCGAAGGTGTAGAGGCATGGACAAACCGTGTCGTATAAACGAGAACGCTCGCGCGTGCTCACGCTCGAACAGAGGTGCGCGTGCCTTCGCACGCTCGCAGGAATGCGAGGCAATGCGCGTGCATCTACGCGCAGGAGGTGGTGCGCGTGCACCCGTGCGCGCACTTGGGCGCGCGCCGCTGGGTGCACGCGCGGTAGTGTGCATGCGCAACTGGGTGTGTGTGCCCGCACGCACCCTTGGGCGCACGCGGTGGCGCACACGCCCACCATACGCGCACCTGGGAATGCTCACTTGTGCGCCCTATCGGTCGTGTGCGGTAGTGCGAGCGCACTTGTGCATGTGAGGGTATGGGCGAGTGTACTCGGGCGCGTTTTGTGTGCATTTTCGAGCTATACGTGTTCGTGCGTGGGGGCTCCTTTGAGCACCCTGGGTGTAACTTCCTTAATTCTTGTTTGCCTTGTTTTTCAGGTCTAGAAGCATAATGCGCAAGCTCGCCCGATGCGATTGCGCTCTACTCTTACCTGTGAGCAAGTCATAATTTGGAGAAAAAGATACAGGTTACCTGTCGATCTTAAAGTGAGGATCCCCCATGCTGAGGAAAGAGTTCAGAATCCACCGAGGGACTGGTGACGATATGTGATACGATGCTGCGCTCTAAATTCTGATTCCTGTCATGCGAAGAGGTGATTGATATCTTGATGTTTTGCGGTATCCTTATGTCGCAATTAACCCCCGTTGGGATGACACATATCATAGGGCTGGTTGCGTTGTTCATAGAGCATAGCTCGAAGTTCTCCTTGGAGTTGTTCAGAGATTAGTGCGAGGTCTGTGTTGACAGCGACGGTCGTGTTGAGATCTATAACAACAAGAGTTGGCTCGATTTTGAGATTTGTACAGGTCGTCACCACCGGAACACCTTGTTTGGTTATGTTCAAAATTCTTGGGCCTATCAGAGCTTTGGAAATCTCTGCCTAATCGTTGTTGTCGCCTGAAGGGACATGAACAAGACTTTTCTTCCGTATTGGGATTCACCAAGCCTTGGGATTTGGCGAATCATTTGTTCGGCATTTCTTTATTCGTAGATGAGAAGCGCATGCGGCAATGCAAGCTTTCGGCTAATTCGGAGCAAGAAGCTTGCTCGGTAGGACTCTAGTGACGCATATGTGGAGCCTCGACCATTATTACGGTCGAGAGATTGTCAGGCTGAGGAGTCTCCTCAAGGTGAGGATACAATGGCGGATTTAGAGGTTGAGGTGTTGGATTCCTCTGCCCCCCTCGAGTCCCTCATTCGGAGATTTCTGCTCCCAAGTGTCTTATTCATTGAAGGTGATGAGTGATGCGGTAAGTGTGCTTTCCTGTATCTAGCTCTTACTTTGGTTACTTTATGTAATTCTAATCTTCTTCTCTTTGGTTGCAGATTTAAGTTCAGGACCACATAGCATTCACGTGGAACGATTATTGTGTGAGTTTGATGGATGGATACTTGGCTCTTCAGGAGAAGCTCCGGGTGGCGGAGAGTTCACTGGTTGTCTTGAAGGAGGAGCATGATCGAGACGTATCTCAATTTCGACAAATTGGTTCGGAGCTAAAGACAGAGCTTGAGGATACTAAGGTGGTGCTAAAGACAGAGAAATCCTTGGTTGAGGGTATGACACAGTCGGTGGAGACTACTCAGGAGGAAGTTTCCCGTTTGGAGATGGTGCTATGGGCTATGAAGGTTGAGGTGGAGAGTCTTTCCTCTAAGGATCGAGTGGCAGAGTTGAAGGCCATCGAGCTTGCTGAGTACATGGATTCCTTGGACTATATGCGCGATCGTTTCCTGATTGGCAAGGAAATCTATGAGGTCTATACACCAGAGAGGTAAAGCCCCAGATGGAGGACGTCCGTGAGGTTGCTCTTAGGTGGGGAGTAACGAAGGCGCTCCATATGATAACTCGGAGGATCAGATGTGATCTATCAGGCCTTGGCTTTGATGACCTTTTCGATGATGATGGCTCGAGTCCAGATTTTGAAGTAGATATAGTTGGCCAACAATAATCTCTTAGCCTTTGTGCTTCTGTACTTGCTTTTTCAGCTAAACTTTGTAGATGTTGTCGCCTTGTGATGCCCTTATGTTTGTCTTTGTACTTTTGGTCTTATACTTTGCATCATCTTTTAACGATATGTATATTCTTTCATGTACTTCTTTTGAATTGCCTTTGCAATCAGGTTTCAACGTTGAGCTCGGCTTGTGTGATAATTATCAGATGCATTGACGTCTTTGATTGGTTATTTGTTGAAGGGTGAGACCCGGTGACATCCTGACTTGTTAGCCAGACAGAGATTAAGATATACGAACGGGGGTACCACTGATTGTAGTGACATATCACGAGGAAGAAGGACGCGCCTTTGATCCGTGGCGGTGCGAGGTCAGTTGATATCGGCGAGGGGTAGACCCTGCTAGCCGTTTTTTGATTGTGATAGTGAAGTACCAACCTTCGACTTAGGCAACCGCGAGGGGGGCAGGCCCTGACGGCTCCATGACCTACCGTGGGGGATAAGGGCGAACCTTTGATTCGGGGCAGTGCGAGGCCACTAGGAGATGGCGAGGGGTAGACCCTTCCAGCTATTTTAGCGTACGTAAGGGGGGCATGCCCTGGTGTTACCGAAACCTACCGCGGGGGGTGGGGTGATCTTCGACCCGGGGCGGTGCGAGGTCATTTGGGGCGTGTCCTTACCGCGTGGGATAAGGGCGCACCTTTGAACCGGGGCAAATAAGGACTACCGTGATGTTGACTGTTGGCGGTTGTGTAGATATGCTCCGAGTGTTCCTACGATGGCAAGATTAGAAACAAACAAAAGTGATTAGATAAAAACATAATGTATGTGTGTAGATATAATAGTATCTTTGTCTTGTTAGTTTGTAGCAAGTGAATTAACGATAAAGTTTTAGACGCCAGAACATAGTAGGGTGTTTCCACCCGGTTCCCGACTCTTTCATTATCAGTGGTACATAAATACTCATGGCCCCCGGTCGCGTGGCTACTTCCGGTCTTGACCGAGACTATTGCAGATAGCATGCACGTGCAGCCTCTTGATTTCCGCGCTCGACCCCGACTCTTGCGGGAGTGATGAACTTTATTTGCCAAATGGGGGATAGATGGAATTGCCTTGAAGGCCACTTGAAGGGGTCGTCCAAAGATCGTATTGTAGCGTGAGTACGTATCAACAGCTACAAATTGGATGGTGTGAGTGGCCTATTTCGGGAATTCTCCCAAGATGACTGGTAGTTCAATGATGCCTTTGGTCGGGACAGCTCCACCATTGAACCCATAGATCGGGTCGGAGGCTGGCTTAAGCTTATCTTCAGAAATGTTCATATTGTGAAGCGTAGCCAGGAATATTATGTTCACTGAGCTGTCGTTGTCCACAAGGATTCTCATGATCAAGAAACTGGGATCTTTAATCTAGGCGCTGACCAGTGGGTCTTGGTGTGGAATGATCAATCCTTTCAGGTCCTCCTCATTGAATCTAATCATTTCTTTGTCCCCGGTCTTTTGGTTTCCTTCTGGGGGCTTTATGATGATGTCAGTGATGGTCGGGTGTCCCCTGGAGATAGTTTCTACTATCCCAACAACTAGTCTGTTCCCCTACGGCTCTTGGTGGGGCTTCAGCTATTCTCTTTTGTGTTGTGCTTGGTGATTGTGGGTCTGATCTTGAAGGAACCTTCTTAAGATTCCTTGTTGAATCAAGCATTTGATCTTATCCATTAGTTTTATACACTCTTCCGTGGTGTGTCTCGTTCCCCTATGGAACTCACAATACTTCATTCGGTCTCCCTTCCCTTCGGGTATTTCTCGAGGCTTTCATAGTGTGGGTTGTCTTGAATTGCGTATAAAACATTTGAGCCAGAATTGTTTAGAGGCTTGTATTCCTGGTAGGCTCTGGGAGGGCGTTCCCTGCATCATTCTTGTGATCGTGTGCCATTTTAGCGCTCCTCTTATTGACGTGGGTCTGGTTCATCTCGCTTCCTTTTCGTTGTTCCCGAAAACAATCGGTAATGAGCTTCTATGGCCTCATTAGCTGCAATTTGAGCATCTACCCTTCATACAAGATCAGGATAGCTAGGGACTATTTCCCTCATTAATGATGAGTAGAATCCGCTAGGGCAGAGCCCTCCTAAGAATACTCCTCAGAGTAGTTCGGTATCGACCCCTGGTATCTTCCTTGCCTCTGATGTGAATCGGCGGAAAAATTCCTTAAGGGTTTCCTCTTAATTCTGACGGATGCCGAATACATGAGAAGGGTCCTTCAGAAAATTCAGATTAGCTACAAATTATTATAAAATTATCGAGTTAGTTCTACGAAGTTATGTACTATCCCCTCTTTGAGGGAGTGGAATCATGTTCGGGCCTGTCCTTTTTGCGTGGTAGGGAAGACTTGACAGAGTAGTTGATCTGACGCGTTGTAGATTCGCAACATTGCGGTGAAGTGATTAATATGTTCTAAGGGGTCTTTGGTACCATCGTAGGTCTCGATATTGGGTAACTTAAATCCTGTTGGAACTGGATATGCCAAAATCTCTTGTGCTACCGGAGATCCAACCTGGTTAGGGCGATGCTGATATGTAGCTCTTCGGCAAATCTGGTCATAATCCTCTGCTAGGAATTCTCCAATCTCTTCTCTAATAGGTCTTTTGGGGGCAGGCACCCGTTGATGTTACGTCTATTGTTCGGCTTCAACGGTCCTAGCCAGATGAGCGAGGTGCGAGGTACTTGCAGCTTCTGAGTATTCCTCAAAGCTTTCTTCTGGATGATTTTCTGGGGCAGGGATTCTGGGCTACGGAACCTGGTCGGCAGGCACTGGAGGGGCTACGACCACCTGGGTTGTTCTCAGGTCTCTAAGAAGTGCAAGTGCCTCGATTTGTTATTCTTCTAAGCGGGTGATTGTTCCTATGAGCGCGCGGTCTGGTGCGGCGATTGTTTCTTCTTGGCGCAGTGCATTTATCTTGGAATTTGAAGGCCCGAATCTATGAAGCTCTCACCAGGCGGATCCCTGCGTAGTATGTGCGCTTCTTCTCGTCATGGTTGTTAGTCATAAGTACAGTTGGGTGGAAAATACTGTCTTCAGAATCTTCTTGAAGCTTTGCAGAATATCAGGGGGGAACGTGTTCCCACATACGATGTCAAACTATTGCGGCCGACTCAACCCTCCTGGTAGACCGGACTAAACTAGGCCGCCTTAGCCCGTGGAGCGGTCGGGCGCGCACACAGTCACAAAATAAGTAGAAGCACAAAATGCGATTTTAATGTGGAAAAACCCCTTAAATGAGTAAAAAACCATATGACTGGGACAGTGTCGGTCAAACTTCATTATTAACAGCTATTTACAAAATGCTTGGAGAACTGAGGGCAACATGACGCTCATTATTACAAATTTGGGAGGAGAGATTGTGGAATGTTTGGTGGGCGACAAGCTGCCTCACTCAAAGTTGATTTATATCCTACGTTCGGAAAGAGATGAGCATTTTCAGACGTTACTTGGTAAGCAAACTTTGTGGCAGGGAGCGTCGGGATGTGTTGGCGGTGATTCGTGTGGCGTTGCACACATAGGATGGTCTCTGAAGCTGCGGGCAGAGCGCCTTCCTCCTTAGAATGTTGTGAACTTCGATGAATTTCTTGGCCGTCTGGCTCGTTGTGGTGGCTCGTAGGAGGATTCTGGTAGAGGTTCGACCTGAGGAAGAAGAAGACTGAGAGGAGAAAGTTAAAAATAAAGGCGATCCTGTGGCCTTTTTATAGGCTCTCGGAGGTGGTTATAATGGTTATGCATGTAATGCACCAAATTTCCTGAAAAACAACAAGAAGTTTGTCACTAGAGGTTACCGTCAGGCGGTAGACCAAGCGCTGGCGACAGCCAGCTGATTTTAATGGGCCAACATCTCTGGTCGGTATCGCATGGCGATAGTATGATACCGTACAGCGGTAGCCGGTGAATTAGGCCGACCTTTGTCTTTGGACGGTACCGCCTGGCGGTAGAAGTAACGCCGGCAGTAGTATGCCACTTGTCGATAAGGTTGAGGCAGTCTTTGAGTGGCAGAAGATGCTGATTGAGCCAAGCGGCCACCGCCTAAGATACTGCGCGGCGGTAGCAAGGTACCGCGCGACAATAGCCTTTGATAAGAGGTTGAGATGAGATTCTTTTCTCATTTTCTTTCTTTCTCTACCTCTCTTTTGGATCCTGAGTTAGGAGAAGGGAAAATCTTGAAGACAGACAAGGTTGAATCCATCCCTGAAGGAAGGCTGCCGTGAAGGCGTTCTTGTGATCGCATTTGCGAGTCGAAGCTAGATCCGTGGAGAGGAAGGTGTGGTGATCATTTCCATCCAAATCAAGTGCAAATTCATGACTCCTAAACGATAGACAATGGTAACGATCTTTCTCCTTGGACAAGTGAAGTCCTTATTTATCATATACATGGAAATCCTCACTAGTTGGTGACGAACGAGAGATTTCCAATGGGTTGATCGTGGATATCCCCGTTATCAAACTTGCATGTTGAATCAGGAATCGAAGTATGGAATATGCATGTTGTGTGAATCCCATCCGGCCAGGTTGGTCTGCATTGGTGATGATTGATTTGTGTGCTGGAGAAGACTCTGTGGTTAAACGTGTAGTTTACGGAGTTATGGGGTGTGTAGGTTGCTGCAACAATAGTACTGCAGATTGTCTCTAGGAAAACACCCAAAATTTGTGCAGTCAGGGGCATAAGAGAGGGTCATTCGCTTTATGCGTGACCAAAAATACTCAATGTTGGACCATCAAGTCTGGGACTGTATTGCTGTTTGTAGGGAAGGAGTATCGTCGCCCCGAGTGAGGGGTGAGGTGTTATAATTTGGTCAGTTAATGCTGACCGTTGTTTTGTTTTGCCACACCTTGGTGGGTCGTGCTTATGCAGGTGCTATAGATCCAAGTGGAAAGTAGCGGGCTGAAGTTCCCTATGATGCGTTTGTTGTCCCTTGAAGGCCCAAAGGCGAACTTTTACTATTTTCATGTGCGGCTGACCCGTGTGTATGGAATATACATTTGTAAAGAGAACAGTTGTAAGACCTTAAGGCCAAAACATTTTGTGTATTTTGAATAACATTCCTATGGTGTTATTAGTGGACATTCTGGAGTTTGGGTTCTAAGTTAATTTAATTACTTCTACTAGAATGCACTCTGAGTTAGGATGCGTAAATATTATGATTTCAATGTGTAACTCTTTTGACTGTCTGTGGAATGCATGGGGCCTCAGCCAGACCTTCTATTATATTCTACGTGTCATATTCTACGTGTCATACTCTACGTGTTACAATTTGGTATCAGCTTATGGTGTCGGTCTTTCTTATTCGAATTTGTGATTGAATTCTTTTAAGGGGTGGTGATCACGTGTATGTGCACTACCATTACAACATGAAAGAACCCATGAATGTCCACTTAGGAATGAAAATACACATGTTTGAGGAACCTGCGTGTTCCCATAATTGCTTTTTGCAATGTTATTAGTTGCTTAATTGTGTGTTTCACGATTATAGACGACTAGAAGTGGTGTGGAGCAGTCTGAACCCCAGTTCTCGGCAGAGAGTAATGCACCAACTGAGGTGCCTACACCTTATCCTTCTGTTGAAACGATACGGTTAATTGCTGAAGCCATTTTTGCATTAATCAATGCGCAACCAGGAGAGCAAGTACAATCTCCTACCCTTGGGATGGCCAAGGAGCCGGTTGGCGTAGTTGAGCATATGGCAGAGAGAAGTAGTTGTGGAAATTGTGGCCGCAAGACGAGCGGCGGAAAAGCAATTTAAACAGGTGATGAGTTTCAACTCTCCTGTGTTTGCGGGTACTGGAACCCCAACACAAGCCAAAGATTGGCTCTCGAGAATAAAGAGAACAATGACGACAATGGAAACGGAGGAGTGGCAGAAAGTCACTGTAGCTATCTTCCTATTAAACGGAGAGGCGAGGCTATGGTGGGATGAGTTGGAGCTACACTAGTTTTCTGGTAGGTCGTTGATTGAGATCTCAATGGAGGAGTTCTCAAGGCTCTTTCTGGTGAGATATCTTCCATCTACACAGTGGATTGCAATGGAAAATCAATTTCATAGGTTAACTCAAGGAGAGAGTTCGGTGGATACCTACTTCCAAAAGTTTATAAGGTTGGGGCGGTATGCAGGCTTTACATTTGCAGACGAGGAATGGAAGACCAATCGGTTCTATGAAGGACTGCAGGTTGATTTGAGATTGCTTCTCTCGGGTCCGATGACGCAGGGTTTTCTAACATTGGTCAATACAACCCGATCTCTGGAACAAGATATGAAGCGCGTGCATCATAAGAATGGCTTGGCGATAAAAAAGCCAGAGTTTAAAGTACCGAATTTAGCAAGGTATGGATAGGGAAGGTGGAGGAAGAAGGCTAAGTCTGCGGGACTAGCCTCTTCTACTGTTTCTGAAGTGACGACAGGGCAAGGTCCACTCATTTGTTACACGTGTGTCAAGGTGGGACATATGGCTCAAGATTGTTGGCATGGTCGTCCAATGGGTGAGAAAAAGACGGGTGTGACGTATGCTGAAAAGGGAAAGACAGTGGAGTCAACTGCATCCCAAGCGCATCACCGAGTATACAATCTTGGCCAACATGAGGTCATTAAACAAAGCGATGTGGTAACAGGTATGCGTTAAGATATAGTTTTTACTGCTTTTTATACTTGCTGTCTTGTGCATTGCTTAACTTGTGTGAATTAGGATTTGTCCTTATTTTGGATTGTCCGGCGAGAGCACTGTTCGATACAAGAGCATCTCATTCCTTTCTTTCTAAGGACGTCGTGGTGCATATCAGAGTGCCTTCTTCTCTATCGATAGATAAAGTAAATTGTTGGGTATTGTATCCACAATAACCCTGATTTGAAGAAGGGTCTCGTTAAGCTAAGATGAATTGAGATTGTATTTGATGTTGTATTTTCAGTTATGTACTTGTAGGTCTACATTGTTAAGTACACACCAATATCAGGTTACAGTGGGTCAATATCAGGTCAGTAAACGCAGGACTATACAATGTAATCCTTCATTGTGTAGGCCAATATGTTGACTCACATGTAATCTCTCTATTGGGGTGTACTTCTATCCCAAGTGCATGAGGAGGATCAAAGAAGGACAAGGTCTTGGAATAAGAACATAAATTTTACCACAGAAAAATTTGTCGAGTATTGTAAGCAATAATCGTCGAATTCGCCGAGTATACTCATTGATACTCGTCAAATTCGTCATGCATACTTACTGCACTCGTCGAATTCATCATATTGTACTTGAGGTAAAATCTCTGAGAGTTGGAAAATCCGTCAAGTAAAAATCGTCGAGTATTCCTGTATATACTCGTCGAATTCGTCGAATGTATCTAACGATACTCGCCGAATTTATCGAATATACTAGTCGATACCCGATGAATTCATCGAGTCAATTCGAGTTTAGTTCTTTGGATTTTCTAAGTCAAATTTGTCGAATATCACTGGGTCAGGCATCGACTGCGTCGAGTCAGCTAGCCAATACTCGTCAAATTCGTCGAGTATACTAGCTGATACTCGTCGAATTTGTCGAGTCAATTCAAATTTTCTTCTCAGGATCTTCAAAGTCAAATTCGTCGACTATCATTGGGTCAGGCGTCGAATGCGTCGAGTGAGCTAGCCGATACTCATCAAATTCGTCGAGTATACTAGCCAATACTCGTCGAATTCGTCAAGTATGACTCTTGCCTGGCATCAAGTGGCAAGTAGGAACGAGCTGAATTTCTCTAAGTAAATTTCGTCGAATATCACTACTAGTTTGGCGAGTATACTCAGCTATACTCGATTATACTCGACGAAAATGACTTGGGTTATTTTTCGGTTTGTTTTTCAAATCTCGGCTCGGGTTGAACGACAGCCATGCACAGTAATTTCAGAGATCTTGTTTTGGAAGTTCTTTTATAACCTTTGCTTAAGAGGTTCTCTATAAATACCTAGGGTGGATTTTACATCAACCATAATCGTGCAATTGTACTCAAATTTCAAGTCGAGAAAGTTTCTGAATTTGAAACCACCGGCTCCCGTACAGTTCACGAATTCTGATCAGCCGACATACACTGCTGCACGATTCGTTCGTCTTCGACCTATTCGACTGGATCTTTGCAATCTGAAGGTTCATATTCTCCTAGATCTAGTCGATTCAAGATTCGAGATTCAAATTCTTCAAGGTTTCTGATTTTTTGTGTTCTTCAAGTTATTCAAGTTCAGCCTAATCGAAGAACGACGGATAGAAGACTTCAGATTTTGTCAAGATTATTTGTAATACTCTTGTGTAATACTCTTTTACATTTGTAGGAGATTTTATCTCCGAGTTGTAGATCTGTTTGTGCATCGAGTTGTACGAGAGGTTGTTCTCTGAGTGGTAGGAGCGTTCTCTCGGATTTGTAGGAGTTGAGGATCTGAGATGTAAGATTTGTTGAAATTATAGAAAGATGAAGTTGCTGAATCTAGCCCTTCGTAGTAGATAGGCGAGGCGGGACAGTGAACGTACCCAACTCGAGGAACCACTATAAATCTTTGTGTTTGTGTGCTCTCATTTTTAAAGTATTTTTATTCCGCGAAAAGACACAGACATCGCCTATTCACCCCCCCCCCACCTCTAGATGATTTAGATAGACACTGGATAATTTCAATTGGTATCAGAGGGGTGTTTTGTTTGGTATAAGGTTAAGAACTTGAACAAGATCTCTCATCTGGTGTCAAGAGATTCCGCTTCGTGGCTATGGACAAAAGCAAGGATATGTCGTCTATGAAGTTAAGAGTGTGTACTAAAGAGAATTTTCCTATGTGGAAAGAAAGAGTGAGATTCTACATGGAGGCCGCAGATCCCAGAATATTTCAGATTGTTGAAGAAGGACATCATATTCCTACTCAGCCTTTTACTCTGAATTCAGCCATCATGATTCCTAAGAAGATGGATCTGACGAAGGATAAAATTGCTTTGGTCTCCTTGGATAAGAAAGCAAAGAATATTATAGTCACTGCAGTGGACGACTCTATGCTTCAAAACTTATTCCACTACAAATCTGCCTAGGAGATATGGGACTGTCCAATTGTGCTCATGAAATGTATCGAAGAAGTTTGAAACGATCACAGATCGTTGCTCAATAAAGAATACGAGGCGTTCAAGTAAGGATCAAATGATATTATTGCAGACAGCTTCGAGAATTTCTTCAAGATCGTCAATGATCTTAGAAACTATGGTCGCACATTCACTAATGGCAAGCTCAACGACAAATTTCTTAGATCACTGACAAAGGAATGAGACACAAAAGTTTTGGCCATTAGGGAGTTTGGGAAGTTGTCGGAGATTGACCCTCAGAACCTTTTTAGAAAATTGTTCTCCTATGAACTCCAGATGAATACCAGAAAGAAGGAGGAGCAAAGCAGCCGGACTTCAAGCAAAGAGAAGTCGGTAGCTCTGAAGGCTGAAGGTTCGAGACAGACTAAAGCTGTGTCTCCAGTAAGGAAATGAGCACCAGATACTCCAGAAGACTCTGAGCCAAGCACGTCAGGCTCTGAGCTATCTGATGGAGAGTTCTTACTCATCTCTAAGTAGTTCAAAAGATTATTCAGCAAGAGGAGACAAATGAAGAATCAGTCATCCTCCTCTGAGTTCAGAAGATCACATTGTGATGGTGATAGAGCGATGAAAAGCTACAACCGAGAGGAAAGGTATAAATCTAAACCGAATAAACAATCTTCCTCTAACGTTGTGTGTCATTGTTGTAATAAGATAGGACACATGATTGCGGAGTGTACATGCAAAAATAAGGAAGGATCCAAGAAAGAGGAGAAGAGATCCTTCAAGGGCAAGAGGAAGGAAGAGAAAATCTTCGTCGCTAAGAAGTCAAAGACTCATAGTGACAGCGACTCAAGCGAATCAAGTTCAGAGAATGAAGAAGCTTACTTCGGGCTTATGGCTCGATCAGATGTGGAAGTTGGCGACTCTGAGTATCACGGGAAGGCAACCTCACACACGATACTCTCTGAATCGGAAACGTCAACTAATAGTCATGAAGGCTATTCTTCTGAGAAAGATGATTCCGACCTGATGGTTCAGCATCAGGAACTTTTGAAAGCTTTTGACAAATATGACAAGGTAGTCAAAAAGCAACCAAAAGAGATTGCCTCTCTCAAGGCAGTGGAAACAAACCTGAAGGAGGAACTTGCAAAATTACTTCCTCTCAAAGATGTAGTCCACTCCTTGAAAAAGGAATTGAAATGCTCAGCTGAGACATTAAGCCTAAAGGAGAAATACTTAGATGAGCTAGAAGAAAAGCTCTTGGTGGAGAGGAAACTTATTGAAAGCTACTCCAAGCCGAGAACTATTCTCCCTCTCATCGATGAATTTTCTGCTCCAAAGAAGGGTAGTGGTCTTGACCACATAGCTGAAAAAGGTAAGGCTGCTAAGAGAGCAACTGCCAAAGGTAAAGGGAAGGCACCTCAGAGTCAACCCTCCTTTAAGAAGGTTATTTCCCCACGAACAAATATGACTCTGAGATGTCCTATGGGAACTTCGCTAGACCTACCTATGTAGAGCCTAAGAAGTTCTATCAAGTATAGAACCGTCCTCGAGACTTTGGGGCAAGTGTTTTCAAGGCTCCTTATGAAGAGATCACTCTAAAAGAGTATTGTCCTTATGTTCATGGACCTAATTATAAGAAAGCACCAAAAGCCAAACCTATTGTATCCAAGACTAAGGAGACTGAGAAGCCTTGTGTTTGCTACAATCAGGAGGCTTACACCTCAAAGTATGTAGCCCCTGCTCGACCTTAAATACAAAAGGTAAAGCAGGAGCACAAGAGAAGGTACAATATATTTAACTGCTGGTGATGTGGCAAAATTGGTCATTTTGGTGCAGATTGTTGGTTTAACCCTGCTAATTTTGAAGCTCCATGAGTTAACAGTGCGAGACTGACCACTCGCAACGTTAATGTTCCTAGTGGTGTTAAACTAACAAAGAACCCAGGACCCAAATATGATTGGGTTCCTAAGGTAAAATGATTTATGGTTGCAGGTATGTCCAAAGGCAAATAAAACTCCGATCTAGTATTTGGACAGTGGATGCTCTCGGCACATGACCGGGACAAGAAGCCTACTGCGAGAATTTACCCTAGTTGAAGACGGACCAAAAGTTATCTTTGGAGGGTCTGACAAGGGAATCACCAAAGTCTATGGTATGATCTCCAACGACATAGTCTCTTTCACAGACATGGCTTATGTTGAAGGATTACAACATAATTTGATAAGCATAAGTCAATTATGTGACAAATGTTATATCGTTGAGTTCTACACTGACAAGTTCCTGATAAAATCATCTACTAATTTGGAGAATGTCTTAGCAGGCACTCAGAGTAGAAATATCATTTGTTTAAATTTTTTATGTCTAGACAACTCTACACTAGTGTGTTTTTTGGCTAAAAGTAGTGCGTCTCTTTGTGACCAATGGCACATGAGATTAGCACATATTAATTTCAAAACAATAAACATGTTATTTTCTCACAACTTAGTGCGTGATTCCCCCAGCATTAAATGCCTTAAAGAGAGTCCATGCCACGCGTGCCAGATGGGTAAGCAGACAAGGGCTACCTTTAAGGACATTTCTGAAAAAGATTCTTTTAGGAGTTTGTATTTACTCCATATGGATTTATTAGGTTTCATGTCAATTCACAGTTTAGGAGGTAAAGTATATACGCTGGTAATTGTTGACGACCACTCTCGTTTTACTTGGGTGTTCTTTCTGAAACACAAGTCAGACACCTTTGATTCTTTCACTAATTTTGTTCGGCAAATTCAAAACGAATTAAACTGCTCAGTAGTCATAATCAGAAGTGATCATGGAACAGAGTTTGAGTTTGGTTCCATGACAAAATTTTGTGGAAGTCAAGGTATCTTCATGAGTTTTCCTCCTCACGTACTCCAAAACAAAATGGAGTTGCTGAGAGAAGCAATAGAACCCTAACTGAAGCATGTGCAACTATGCTGAATGACACTTCACTACCAGAGTACTTTTGGGTCGAAGCAGTCAACACAGCCTGTCACGTGCAGAACAGAGCTCTAATCAACAAAAACCATCGTATGACTCCCTATGAGCTATTGAAGGGCAAAAAACCGACTGTGTCCTACTTTAGGATCTTTGATAGTAAATGCTTCGTACTTAATAATGGGAAGTATTACCGCACGAAGTTTAGTGAAAAAATTTTTGAAGGTATTTTTGCAGGGTATAGTAGCCATAGTAAGGCATATATGATTTTTAACAAGAAAACTCTAGTGATAGAAGAGTCTATAAATGTTGTATTTGATGAGACAAGCATGCTCTATAGCAGCTCGTCTAGTGTTGTTAGTACAGATGCATGTACCAGGTTCGAAGAACTAAGCTTGGATGAAGCAGCCAAGGAAGATGCTCCAAGCTCAGTTAAGGTCGTCGATCCAAGTATGGTGGATGAAGAACAACTAAATAAACCAACCATAGAGTATGCACCTGATGCGGCAGAACCTGCTAGTAGAAGAGGAAGAAACCTAGAGTTCAGATACCTCAGAGATCACTCAGCTGATCAAATTATTGGAGATCCAGGCGACGGTGTTAGAATCAAAAGAGGTACAGCTAACGAGATATTGCATCTTAGTTTTCTGTCTCAGAATGAGCCAAAGAAGTTTGAAGAAGCAAATAAGGATGCCTCTTGGATCATGGCAATGCAAGAGGAGCTCAACCAATTTGAAAGGTGCAAAGTCTGGGAGTTGGTGCCCAGACCCAAAAGAACAGAACGTGATCGGAACCAAATGGATTTTCCGAAACAAACTGGATGAACATGGAGTTATTATTAAGAACAAAGTCAGGCCTTTAGCTCAAGGGTATAGATAAGAAGAAGGGATCGACTTCGACCAGACCTTTACTTTAGTGGTCAGGCTCAAGGAGATCAGGTTGTTTCTTGTGTATACCCCCTCAAAGGCTTCAAGGTCTATCAAATGGACGTGAAGTCAGCAGTCCTCAACGGGAATTTGAAAGAGGAAGTATACGTAGCTTTTGTCAACTCTACTTTCCCTGAATACATTTGTTTTCTAAATAAAGCTCTTTACGACTTAAAACAAGCTCCCCGAGCTTGGTATGAGACGTTATCTATATTTCTTCTTGAGAATAAGTTCACAAGAGGAAAGATAGACAAGACATTATTTCTTAGGGAAGTAAAATGCAAGATTTTGCTAGTGCAAATCTATGTTGATGATATTATTTTTGGCTCTACGGAAGACAACCTTTTCAAAAAGTTTTCCAAACTTATGCAAGGGAAGTTTGAAATGAGCAGTATGGGAGAGATGAAGTATTTCTTAGGAATTCAGGTGAAATAATTTGAAGATGAAATTTTTATCTCTCAGACGAAGTTCACCAAAGAGTTACTCAAGAAATTCAGAATGGAGAACGCAACCTTGATGAGGACTCCAATGGGTTAACCTATGTCTCTAGACAAGGATGAGAAAGGGAAACCTTTTGATGAAACCAAGTACAGAAGCATAATTTGATCCTTGCTCTACCTCACTGCCAGTAAACCAGACATAATGTTCTCAACATGTGTCTGCGCAAGATTTCAGGAGAACTCAAAGGAATCTCATTACGTCGCTACAAAGCGAATTTTAAGATACCTTAAGGGTGCACCCAATCTTGGCTTATGGTACCCAAGAAGTAATGATGTCAAGCTAATTAGATTTTCAGATGTAGATTTTGCAGGCAGTAGGGATGACAGGAATAGCACTTCCGGGACGTGTCAATTCCTCGGAAGAAGGCTTATCTCATGGAGCAGCAAGAAGCAGAATTGTGTGGCAACTTCCACTGCCGAGTAAGAGTATATCTCTACGGGTAGTTGTTGCGCACAACTTCTATGGATTAGGAATCAATTTGAGGATTACAACCTGAAGTTCAAAGAGATTCCGATGTATTGCGACTCCTCTAGTGCAATAGCAATCGCAAATAATCCAGTCTCCCACAACCGGACAAAGCACATCGAAGTACGATATCACTTCATCTGGGAGCATGTGGAGAACAAGTATATACCCCTCAACTATGTCCCGGCGGATAAGCAGGTCGCCGATATATTCACGAAGCCACTGAACGAGACCAAGTTCTCATTTTTCAAAATAGAACTGGGTATGCTAAACAAGGACTCGTGAAGATGGCATAGAAGATAGGAATTCACTCAGGAAGTACTTCAGAAAGCAGAAAAATTTGTCCAAGACGAATTTGTCGAATATCGGTCAGCAGAACTCGCCGATTCGTTGGATATACATGGGAATTTAGGCGATTCGTCAGATGTACACGCCTAAACTCGACGAATCTGACTCTGCGTCCGATTAATTTCACCAAATTTCATTTGCGTCAAATTTTCTTTCCTATATTAGATCTGAAGAGTCATGGCTTATCAGTTACGTGCCTTTCCTATGTCAAATTTAAATTATATATATTACACGGGTTTTGGGTCAAACATCATCCAGTTCGTCGAAAACAAACAGCCAAGTCGCCGAATAGTTTTCTCCTGACGATTCGATTTCCCGGAACTATTCGTCTTCTTCGTCCCGAAGATTCGCTCTTTGCAAATTGTCTCCCTAGCCGAATTAACTCAGTGAGTGCCAAACAAGCATGGTTCGACAGTCTAACAGGATTTTCCCGATGATTTCATCCAGCGGTTTGATCTCGCTGACGTGTTCTTGCCGTTTCAGTCAGTAGAAGAAATCAAGCTCCAAGTTGTCAGTTAAGTCAAGAACCGATTCCTCTAGTCTCTAATTTCCGATTCTCCATGGCCCCTCGTAGCACCAATGGTTTTCTATGGGGTGGAGAACTCGTTCGTATAGGATTTGCCTCTACGTCTGATGAGTTCAGGAATGTCATCCTGATGTTGAAATCTGCTGGTCTTTCTTTTGTACTAGAGCACCCGTGCAAAATATTGGACAAAGATGTTATATAATTCTATCAGAATGTAAAGCTACGCAGGGAGGATACTGTGATCAAGAGAAAAGTTCATTGGACCAAAGTCAAAGTGAAGGCTTACCTCCTAATAAGGTACTTGTGGCTTCCTGTTTGTGATGAGGCTGATTACCTCGAAGAGGAGAACTTCACTAGATCCATGCTGTTCCGTGGTCTGCCAACGGGTACTAAGGCAATGAAGTGCAAAGGGATGAATGAGGAAGGAAAGTGCAATCAGATATAATCGGCAAAGTTCTCCTATGCAAGACAGATTGCATGATTATCTTTATTCTGAAATGTTCAAGATCCTTGTGGCTATTATCTGCATGAAGAGAATGGATTGGGGTGCACTGCTATTTTCTAAGATCAAAGACAGTCTCTGAACTCCCAACTTTGAAAGGATTATCAGCTTGTTCTTGAACCAAATGGACAGAGACAAGTTTGATATGACCAAAGGTGTGCCTATCCATCACCTAAAGAAAATCGACTCTTCTATATTCTCGAGGTGGGATAGGAGGATCCTGAGGCCAGGGGAGCCAGAGATTTGCTTGTGGAGGAGGAAGAACATGCTCTTGAGGATAGGATTCCTTCTCCACCCCCCAGTGAGATTCCTGATAGTCTGAGTACAGGAATTGAGGGAGAGCCAGCTGATACACAAATGGCTACTCAGAGAGTGCCCTTGAGTGTTTCTACTGAGATAATTTCAGAAGTCCCAACTGCAGAAGTGCCAGGTTCAGTGTCAATTCCAGATGCTCCAAAGACAGTTGAAGATTAAGTTGATCTGATGTATGAGGTCGCTGCTATAGGTCGTGTTGTTGCTGATGAGATAGTGCCCGATGAGGCCAAGGTTGACCCTGCTGTTGATGACGATGTTCCAGCTCCCTCTGAGCATGAGATTGATGAGGACATGGATGAAGATGCTGTTGAGGATGATTTAGATGTTGCTGATTATGGGATAGATACTGAAGAGGTAATGGTAGCTGCTGATAATGCTAATGATGTCTCTGAGCAAGATCCACAGAGCACATGATTGCCCCTCTTCTAGAGGTTACCCTTGTTGTAGTGTCTAAGGGGGAGGCAACCTAGTCTTTGATATCCGTTGCTACACAGTTTGACAGGTTTATCCACAACCTAGAGAAAGGGTTGCCAAGGTGTCCGGTATTCCTCCAACTTTTCTAGAGGAAGTAGTTAATCTTTCTGACGAGGACGTAGATGTAGAGGAGCATACTCCTGTCCTACCTACTGAAGATCCCAGATTGATTTCTAAAGCTCATTTATCTCTGATAGATGAGTCCTCCAGTGATTCAAAAATCCATGCATATCTGCCCTCTCTTCCTAGTGTTCCTACTCGAGATGTTCCCAGTTCTAGTGCTTAGCTCCATTCTGAAGACGATAGAAGCCATGTTGGCTAAGCAGCAAGCACAGTTTGAATCCTCCAAGCAAAAGGTTCTGAAGAAAGTCCAAGAAACGGAAAAAGATTTGAACAACGGCCTTGTAGCTATCAATGTGCGTTTTGACAAATTAGATGCAAGGTTGGATTCTTGGTTCATCCAGGGTAGACAAGCTCTAATTCATAACATGGCAGGACTAAAAAGTAATGTGAAAGTTCTTCAGAATGTTGACAAGAATGCGGTAACCATGGTTGATGCTCACAATCGATCAATGGATCATTTTGACAAGACAATGGGAGGTTATGTCAATGTTATAGCTATAGAAGTCAGAAAGGGGGAGAATGCCCTTAAAGCTAAGGTAGATGTTGTTGAGGCTGCAATGGTTGAAAACTTCAAACAAGTCAATGACTACAGTTATGACAACTTTGTTTGGCTACATGGTTAGATGTTTGGAAGGCCAGGTCAGAATAATACAAGCTTTCCAGTACCTGTTGTGCCTGCTCCAGGAAATGTTGAAGCTCATCCCGCTAAGGATCACTGTCAATACTAGACAGACACACAAGATTTCTCTTAGGACAGGTTTGTTGTTGTTGTTGCTGCTGTGTTTTAAGATGTTCAAGTAACTGAAGATATACCTCCTCCTGCGCACAAAAGGAGAAGATGTGGTGAAGGCACATCTGCTGTCAGGTCAGAACCAGTTAGAGAAGAGCCAGTCAAAGATATGCCTAATAGAGAGATGGCTGAGGTGTGGAGTCTGATTTCAAGAGGTATTATTTTAGACTCCTTCACCTTGGTCGATATTGGAGGCGAAAATAGATGGAACCACTATGATAGAGATGAGTGGCACAAGTATGAGTTGGCATGTGCAAAGAGAAGGATTCACTTCAGAAATCACAAGCATAATGATCCAGCTGCACCTTCAGCCCCTCCAAGATACTATCCAAAGCCCGAGGCATATTTTGCTAGACAACGTCAGAAGAGCCAGGGCAGGCAGGGCTGATGGTTTTATTTGTTGTGGTTATTATGTGTGGTTGTGATTGCCCCCAACATTGAACTCTTTGATATATATATATATATATATATATAATTTAAATATTTTGATTGGAATGTGCGCTTAGTTTAAATTTTATGTATCACTTCAGTTTTATGCTTTATTATTATTATTTATGCAATTCACCTTAGCTTATAGGATTCCGACTTCTTCAAATAGAGGGAGACTGTTGGGTATTGTATCCACAATAACCCTGATTTGAAGAAGGGTCTCGTTAAGCTAAGATGAATTGAGATATTATTTGATGTTGTATTTTTAGTTATGTACTTGCATGTCTACATTGCTAAGTACACACTAATGTCAGGTTACAGTGGGTCAGTAAATACGAGAATATACAATGTAACTTTCATTATGTAGATCAATGTGTTGTCTCACGTATAATCTCTCAATTGGGGTGTACTTCTATCCCAAGTGCATGATGAGGATCAAGGAAGAACGAGATCTTGGAATCAGAACAACATAAATTTTACCAAAGTAAAATTCGTCGAGTATTGTAAAGGATATTCGTCAAATTCATCGAGTATACTCATTGATACTCATCGAATTCGTCATGTATACTTACTAGCACTCGTCGAATTCATCATATTGTACTTGAGGTAAAATCTTCTAGAGTTGAAAAATCTGTCAAGTAAAAAATCGTCGAGTATTCTCGTGTATACTCGTCGAATGTATCTAACGATACTCGTCAAATTCGTCAAATATACTAGTCGATACCTGACGAATTTGTCGAGTCAATTTGAGTTGTAGGAGAGGTTGTTCTCCGAGTGGTAGGAGCGTTGTCTCCGATTTGTAGGAGTTACGGCTCCGAGATGTAAGATTTGTTGAAATCTGAGAAAGGTGAAGTAGCATAATCTAGCCCTTCGTGGTAGATAGGCGTGGCGGGACAGTGGACGTACCCAACTCGGAAAACCACTATAAATCTGTGTTTGTGTGCTCTCATTTTTAAAGTGATTTTATTCCGCAAAAAGACACAGACATCACCTATTCACCCTCTCCCTCTAGGTGATTTAGGTAGACACTAGATACTTTCATGAATGTGTTGCTACCTAACGGGTGCTTAATGCACACGGATAGAGCCTGTGGTGTTAAGATGCGGATATGAAGTCATGATTTTTGGTTTGAGAGCATCTGTGCTGCCGATATCTGAGTTTGATGTGATCTTTGGTATGGACTAGCTCTCAGAGCAGCGTACATGTATTGATAGCAACTATAAGGAAGTCATACTGAGGCAAAACACCGAACATGAGACTAAGTTCGCGGGTATGCGAGGATCAAGCAAGATATTGATGTCAGCTCTCCAAGTAGTCAAGGCGGTTCGAAAGGGCGCATAATTATTTTTCACGTTGTCAGAGGTTGTAGAGCCAAAGCCCAGTTTGAGTGACGTTCCTATTGTGCCAGAGTTTGCAATTGTTTTTCCTAATGATCTCCCTAGGATTCCACCTCAGCGAGAGATCAACTTCGCTATTGAGCTAGTGTTAAGTGCAAAACTGTATCACACTCACCATACTGAGTAGCACCAAAGGAGATGTCGGAACTGAAGGTTCAGTGTGTAACACCCCGAAACTCAAAAGAGGGACGGGTGATGTTTTAAGCCCAGTCTGAATTTTGGAGCAGGTGTCACGGGCGTGACACGGCCGTGTCACGGGCGTGACACGGGCGTGTCACGGGTGTGACATAGGCGTGTTTGGTCACGGTCGTGCGGTCGACGCTTTGGAGGTCGACGGTGATCGAGTTGTAGAACACGGCCTAGGACACGGGCGTGTCCCAGGCCGTGTCACTCCAGGGAATCTGCAAGTGTGGTACACGGGCACAAACACGGGCGTGTCAAATTTGACACGGGCGTGTCTGATGCCGTGTCACAAGGCCGTGTACCTCTCTGACTGCAAGTGTTGGTCGATTGCACACGGGGGGCGTGACACGGGTCCCGATAAGGGCGTGTCGCAGGTGACACGGGCGTGTCGGAGGCCGTGTCAAAGGCCGTGTGCTGGTTTTTCGAATCGATCGAGACGGCGAGTGGGTGACACGGCCAGGCACACGGCCGTGTTGCAACCCGTGTTCGGCCCAGATTTTATGATTTCAGATCTAATCTTGGTCGTTCGTTTCCTTGGCTTTGGATCCGACGGTGGGGGGCTGCTCCTGGGTGGTTTTAGAAGGGATTTAGGGTTGGGAATCCTCATTTCCCTTAGCCATTCTCTCTAAGAGTTTAGAGAGAAGGGAGAGCAAGGAGGAAGGAGGAGTCCAAGATCCGGCCGCCGGAGGAGCTTCGGAGCTCCGAATCGCGATCCGAGTCCAGATCCGCGGAGGTGACGCCGTTGCGGTGCTTTCCAACCGCATAGTTTTCGATGGCGCCGCGGAAGAACGCAAGGGTAACGATTTCTCATCCTTGGGCATGTGAAGCCCTTTTTCCCTTTGCATAGGAAGCCCTCTCTCGCGAGTGAGCAAAGAGTTGGAGCGTTCCTTGGGGTAGATATGTAAAGTCCCCCTTGTGTAGAGTCCGTATGCGAAAACGGACATAGGCATTATGTGTGAAGCCTATCCGGACAAGTAGAGCCGGATCGGTGATGTTGCATTGCATATGAACCGGGGAAGACTCCGGGTGTTTGGGCGTTTTTCGGGTTTTCTACGTGGTAGATTGCATCAGGGAGCCTTGGAGATTAACTCCAAGGTGCACCCGGAAAACTGGGCAAAAGCGAGTTTTGCCAACACGATGGCCGGGGAGCCAACGTGAACATAACCGGGTTATGTGATTATTGTGGTGGAAACGGGACTCGGTGAGTCTTGACCTGCGCATATGGCTTAAATTGCCGTTGCGGTGTGAGCACGGGTCAGGCGGAACCGTACCTGGTCTATGTCGCTCGGTAGGACCGTTGGCATGGATGAGGGTCTTCGGCGGTCTATGGCTTAAATTGCCGTGACCAAGGCCAGGAAGGCAAAATGCTCATATGGTTGGCCTTCCAAGAGGCGGTGGTGGAACGGGAACGTCTATGGCTTGAATTGACGTGACGTTGGCCGGTTCGCCGTGAATGTGCCCTGTGTGCACGAGGTGTGTGGCCATGCGAGCCTACGCCTGTGATGTTGTGTGTTCACACTAATATATTGTCTATACTAATAAAGTGCAGGGAAAGAGCATCGCCGCCCCGATTTTGGGGCCGGGATCGTTATAATTTGGTCAGCATAGCTGATCGTTGCTTTTGTTTGCCACCGGGCGGTGGTTTGTGCTTGCAGGTGCTGCGGAGCCGAGCGGAAAATAGCGGGCTAAAGCCCATGTTGCGGTGCTGGCCCTCGAAGGCCTAACCCTTTTATGCTTTCCGTTTATTTCATGTATGGCCGGCCTGCGAGCCGAAGTATGTAAGACATGTTTTGTTAAGCAAACCTTGTAAGGCCATAAGGCCGGTACTTTTGTATTTTTCATTCCTACTGTTATTTCTGTAGTGGACATTCTTGCTTGGCAGGGTTCTTGTATTTGTGCAACTTAATAAATTGCTTCCGCTAGAATGACTCTGTGTAGGACGTTGGTGATTGGTTGTATGGTTTCAACGCGTAACCAACCGGTCTGTCCGTAGTATATGGCGTTGGGCCCCGGCCGGACCTACTGTTATATGCTATACGACGGATAGGGGTGTTACAAATTGGTATTAGACTACTGGTTTCGGTCAACCTTATATGAATTCGTGGACGAATTCACTTTAAGGGGTGGTGAGCACATGTGTGCGTCATCGTTATAACATGAAAAGAACCCATGAATGTCCACTTAGGAATGAAAATACACATGTTTGAGGAACCTGCGTGTTTCTATAATTGCTGTTTGCAGTATTTTTTGGTCGCTTATCGGTGTTTTGCACGATTATAGGTGACCAGGAGTGGTGATGGGCCGTCAGAACGGCCAGGTTCTGAGGCAAGCAGTACGCCAAGTGAAGCGCCTGCAACACCTCCGTCTGCCGAGACCATTAGATTGGTGGCAGAAGCTGTCTTTGCTAAGATTAATGCGCAACCTGCAAGACAGGTGCAGCAGCCTGCTCCTGCGGGGGAGCAAGTGCCGCTCCAAGCGGCGGAGCCTAGAAGGGTTGAGCAGGTGGCAGTGGAGCCGGAGTTACCTCGGAGAACAACTGAAAGACAGTTGAAGCATGTGATGGGCTTCCACCCACCGGTATTCTCGGGAACAGGAACCCCGACCCAGGCTGAGGATTGGCTCTCAAGAGTCAATAGGGTGATGACAGCTACTGAAACGGAAGAGTGGTAGAAGACCACAATAGCGACGTTCTTGTTGGATGGGGACGCAAGGTTATGGTGGGAAGGCCTAGAGCTACACCAGTTGAAGGGAAGGCCGTTGGCCGAAGTTCCTATGGCGGAGTTTTCGAGACTATTCATGGCTCGATACCTCCCCTCAGCGCAGAGGATCGCTTTGGAGAACGAGTTCCAAAGGTTGGTGCAAGGAGATAACACTGTAGACGAGTACCTCCACGAGTTTACTCGGTTGGGGAGATATGCTAGCACCACCTTTGCCGACGAGGAGCGAAAGACCAACCGCTTCTACGAAGGGTTAAGAGATGAGCTGAGGTTGCTACTGTCAGGGCCCATGGCGCAGGGTTTCCTAACCTTGGTCAACTCGGCCCGATCCTTGGAGAAAGACATGAGAAATGTGCAAGCTAAGAAGGATTCTGGCGGGAAGAAATCAGAGTTCAAAGCGTCGACTACGTCGAAGTCGGGCTATCGAAAATTCTTCAAGAAGGCTAGGACGTCAGGTCCAGCTTCTTCTACGGGTGCCTCGGGGGCAACTACTAATCGAACCCCGGGCGCTTGTTTCACGTGTGGAAAGACGGGGCACTTTGCCCGCGATTGCTGGAGCAGACGCCCAAAGTCCGAGAGAAAGCAAGGAGCTACTTACGAAGAAAAGGGCAAGGCGGTGGAGTCAACCGCGTCCCACTATGCTCCGACTCAGCCTAGAGTCTATAACTTGGGCCAGCAGGAGGCAATCAAACAAGCTGACGTGGTGACGGGTACGAATTAATTTACAGCAAGTTAACTTCATATACTGTTGTCTATTGCTTGTTAGCCTAATATTGTTTGTATAGGCTTTGTTGTGATTGGTGATAGTCCGGCACGGGCACTGTTCGACACGGGAGCTTCACACTCCTTCTTGTCCGAAAATTTTATATCACGCATCGGAGTCCCTTCTTCGATGGCGAAGGACGAGTTGGATGTGCTGCTACCGAATGGGTGCTCGATGCGTGCGGACAGAGTGTGCTCCGTAAAGGTTCACATTGGGAGTCAAGAGTTCGACTTGCTAGCGTCATTGATACCGCTAGTAGAGTTCGACGTGATCTTTAGGATGGATTGGCTTTCGGAGCAGAAAGATTGGATTGACTGTGACCGGAAGGAGGTCAAGCTGGGTGTTGGGCGGGGGACAACATTCGAGGGACTCAAGGGGTTGAGCAAGACGCTGATGTCTGCTCTTCAGGTGGTAAAGGCAGTTCGTGCTGGTGCAGAGCTGTTCTTCGCAATAGTTGGGGCTGTGGAGCCAAAGTCCACGTTGGATAGCATCCCCGTGGTTTGTGAATACCCCGATGTGTTCCCGGATAGTCTTCCCGGGGCCCCACCGCAGCGAGAGATTGATTTCACAATCGAGCTCGTACCGGGGGCCAAACCGGTGTCACGTGCTCCGTATAGGTTGGCGCCTAAGGAGATGGCTGAGTTGAAAGTTCAGCTATAGGAGCTGATGGAGCAAGGTTATGTGCGTCCAAGCTCGTCGCCTTGGAGCGCACCGGTCCTCTTCGTTAAGAAGAAGGATGGTAGTATGCGGTTGTGTATCGACTACAGGGAGTTGAACAAGCTGACGGAAAAGAACAAGTACCCGATCCCGAGGATTGATGATCTCTTTGATCAGTTAGTCGGATCGTCGGTATATTCTAAGTTGGACTTGAAGTCGGGGTACTATCAGTTGAGGATAAGGGACTGTGATATCCCGAAGACGGCGTTCAGCACAAGATATGGGCATTTCGAGTTCACGGTCATGCCGTTTGGACTGACGAATGCGCCATCAGTGTTTATGGACTTGATGAACAGGACGTTCCGAGATTTCCTGGATCGCTTTGTGATCGTCTTTATTGACGATATATTGGTGTACTTGCAGTGCGAAGAAGATCACTTCAAGCACTTGCATCTGGTGTTGGAGACTTTGAGGAGGAATGAGCTCTATGCGAAATTCTCCAAGTGCGAGTTCTGGCTACCATCAGTAGCGTTCCTTGGTCACATTGTTAGTGGGGAAGGTATAGCGGTGGATCCGGCGAAGATCGTTGCGATACGGGAGTGGCCTGCGTTGTCTTCTGTCGCGGAAGTCCGTAGTTTTCTCGGGCTTGCCGGATATTACAGGCGCTTCGTAGAGAACTTTTCGCGGATAGCGCTACCTCTCACGAAGTTGACAAGGAAAGATCAGAGATTCTTGTGGACGCAGGAGTGCGTGCAAGCGTTTGAAGAGCTGAAGAGACGGTTGACCTCGACGCCAGTGCTTAGTTCGCCGAGTGGGACCGAGGGCTTCGAGGTGTTAGTAACGCCTCGGGTAGTGGTTTGGGCTGCGTGTTGTTGCATCTTGGGAGCGTGATAGCTTATGGATCGCGTCAGCTGAAAGTACATGAAAGGAACTATCCGGTCCATGACTTGGAGTTGGCGGCCGTGATATTTGCACTTAAGCTATGGAGGCACTACCTATACGGCGTAAGGGTCGATATTTATACCGACCACAAGAGCCTGAAGTACTTGCTGGATCAGAAGGATCTTAACATGAGGCAAAGGAGGTGGATGGAGTTCCTGGGGGACTACACCTTCAAGATTCATTATGTACCCGGGAAGGGCAATGTGGTTGCTGATGCGTTGAGTCGCAGGGCTCCCGCCCAAGCCAACTGGTTGTCGGTGCATGATGAGTGGCTGATACGGGAGTGGAGGAGCTTGAGATCGGTTGTGTTGACAAGCAGACGAGCGCCAAAGCAATGTTGTATTGGACAGAGGTCCAGTATGACCTGGCTGATCGGGTTCGGCATGCATTGAAGTTAGATGACTCCATGAAGGAGCTTATGGAGGCAGCGTTGGATGGGTCAAATTCCCAGTTTTCAGTGGAAGATGGGTTGCTAAGGAAGGATCATCGGTTGTGCGGCCCAAGCGGGAGTAACCTACGGGCGGAGTTGATGTATGAGGCTCATCATACCAAGTACTCGATCCACCCAGGGAGCACAAAGATGTACCGTGACCTCAAGAAGCTGTTTTGGTGGCCGGGGCTTAAGAAAGATGTGGCGTTGTTTGTGGCTAAGTGCCAAACGTGCGCCTTAGTGAAGGCGGAGTGCCAAAAGCCCGGAGGATTTCTGAAGTCCTTGCCTATACCGGAGTGGAAGTTCGACGACATATCTATGGACTTTGTGCATGGGTTGCCAAGGTCGCAGAAAGGGAACGACGCAATCTGGGTGATCGTAGACCGGCTAACAAAGGTGTCACACTTCATTCCGCATAGGAAGGATGATCCAGTGGAGAAATTGGCAAAGTTGTATGTTGACAATATAGTTAGACTGCATGGTGTGCCTCGCAGCATTGTGAGTGATCGCGATGGGCGTTTCACGTCCAATGATTGGAGGTTGGTGCAGCAGATGCTGGGGACCAAGTTGAAGTTCAGCACAGCCTTCCACCCGCAGACGGATGGGCAGACTGAGAGAGTCAATAGAATGATGGAGGACATGCTCTGCATGTGTGTCCTATACTTCGGGAAGCAATGGGAGGACCATCTGTATTTGGTGGAGTTTGCGTACAACAATGGCTACCAAGCGAGTATACAAATGGCACCCTTCGAGGCCCTGTATGGTAGGAAGTGTCGCACGCCGTTATGGTGGCTTGAAACGGGTGAGGCAAGGTTGTACAAGAAGCAGGAGGTGGAGAGTGCTACCTCGTTGGTGCGGATCATTCGGGAGCGCTTGCTGATCGCTCAGGACAGGCAGGCGAAGTATTATAATGTAACATCCCATGTTACTTCTAGGCCCCTTAACTTAGATTGGGTTAGGCATGGGGTGGGGGTTAGGGGAAATTAGCTAGGTTTGACCCTAGGTGGTGAGTTGTAACCATGTGGGGTCCACTATAGGGCCAAGTCAAACTAGGTCAAACTAGACTAAATGAGGACCCTAACCACACCATGACCCCCACCACACTGCCCTAACCCTAATTACAATCTAAGTGGACCCAAGGTCATGCCCTTGGTCAACACTTTGACCATGGTTGACTCAAGTCAACCTTGGGCCTAAAGTGGTCAAACCCACACTCATAAGCCAAATTAGCCTAAGTAGGTCACCCCCTTGACCCAAACCAAGTTGGGTGGTGCCATTGGGCTCATGACCAACAAGTGGGGTCAGCCCACTCACCATGTTGACCAAGTCAACTCAAAAAGTCAACAAGTCAACATTTTAACCTAAAGGGTGAAAATGAGAGCCCAAGTCATTTCTCTTGGGCCAAGCCCACCAAACTTGGCCCATGACCAGCCAAGTGGACAAGGACAGCCACTAACCCTCAAAAATTAGGAGAGAGATTACATGCAAAGGGGTATTTTGGAGAAAACACCTAAAAGAGGAGAGAGAAAGTGGAAGATGATGAAAAGGGGCCATGTGGCCTTCACTCCTCAGCCCATAAGCATGCTGGCCGACCACCCCTATTCATTTCAAAGGGTTTTAAGGCATGACAGCCACTTGGCAGCCATGGTGAAGCATCCAAAGTGCCAAACCGAGCTCACCCCAGCCTTAACTCCCTGTACAGCCACTCCAGGCCAAATCCAATCCAGCCATTAGCTTCAGAAGGCCTTAGAGAACAGAATTCGAGTCCTGGAGCATAGCAATCGGTAAAGAATCAAGTTTTTGGGAGGTAGATCGCCGGAGCTAGTTAGCCATGGCCAACCGCCGCCACACCCGCCGCCAACCGCCAATTCAGGTCCGTTTCGCCACCCCTCTCCACGTACTAGCATCCTAGATCTTTTAGGAGAGAAATCGGGCTCAATTGAGCCCGATGCCATGTGAGAAAATCTCGAATTTCCGAGAATTTTATACCTCTCGGGATCGCCAGCGCCGCCGTCTCCCGCCGCCTCATCGCCGGGAAATGGAAGCCACCACCACCATGAAGGTGATGGCACCGTTGGCCGGCCATGGCGCCGCCTCAGCCGGCCGGAATCCGCCCCGCAAGGTGGCCCAGGCAAAATGCATCGGGGCTGTCCATTCATTGGGGACGATGAAACGATCCCGTCCATCTAGCTTTAGGATTCGTGCTATATCAAAGTATATATATGTTAATTTAAATTAATAAATAGTGTATTATTTGTCACACCTAAACAGTCATTTTCAAAATAAAATTCAGGGCACCTAGAGTAATTTCTAGGTCAGGACCCTTGAAGAGCAAATGTAGCCCTAAGTATTAACTCTCAAATGCCACAATAATCATGGGTTTTGACCCAGTGGTCTGTCCTGTAGGCCAATTCTTCTAGGACTGGTCCTAGGCTAGGGCAGAAATCAAAAATAAAGCCCATGTCAAACCAGATGTCCACATGACCTGAAATTTTGGACATGTGCATGTCTAAAGCATATCTAGCCCCTGCCAAAAATTGGGAATTTTTGGAATACTTTTTCCGATAGTTTTATTCAAAATGTCATAAATTAAATAAATGGAATAAATGGAGTGTTAGGCCTCCAAAAGGCCCCAAATTTTGGTGGCAAGTCCTCTGGGACATGGTTAGGGTCTGACAAAAATTTCAGCCCATTTGAACCACTGCATGTTGGGTTAAACCACTTGCATGTGTAGGCTAGATTTAGCCTTAGTGTGCATTTAGCAAATTTTGCTATGATGTGTATTTACCCATTTTGGGACCTCTAAAAAACCTTGAAATTAATTCCAGAGGATCCTTGGGACAAATTCAATCCCTCAAATTTATTATAGGATTTTTGGGAACAAAAATCCCTTTATTTGGATTTTTGAAAATTATAGCCATATTGGAAAATAAAATTGGAAAATATATTTAATTAAGCAAAAATCCTCAGATTTGGTCCTGTTCAATTTTTGGTCATATCTGAATTGGGGTATTTTTATTTTCTCTGTTTGAGGTCTTTTGAGGTAACATAACAAATTTTGCTATGCCGTCGGTGTGACGACTGCCCAGTACCATACACATTCTAGCAGGTCATACCACCCTAGGATAAATATTTGGGGGTTGGAGGCCCAAGGATTTGAAAGTTCGAATTCAGGGTGGTACAAGACCGTGGGGTGCGCATAGTAAAGGTAGGCTACACTATAGGCCAACAGGGAACGAATCAACAACTGAGTTAGAGTCTAAGATCGGAAGTATAACCCTGGGTGGCAGATGTATTCTAGAGACGAGAGTAATAGTGCAACCTTAGACTTATTTAGGAGGAGCCGACGGAAGACCGTCTTTCCCCAACCCATAGCTTAAGTCACTAGGTATATCAACCGGTAGACAAGAGTAGTATAATAGGTTAAGTGTAATGGACATGTGCTCACTCGTGCCGGGTTGGAGGGACTTAGAGTCTATTGACTACTCGCTCACCTGTGCAGAGTTGGAGGAAAGAAATTGACATATATATACTCACCCGGGCAGGGTTGGAGGTTTTGTAGTACATACTCACCCGTGACGGGTTGGAGAGATTTGGGACAGGATAGTCCTTCGAGCTTGAGGCTCAATATATTATACTTGCATGTGCATATACTAGTGGCGGGCCATGCGGTACTGGGCAGTCGTCACACCGACGGCAGTACGGTGGACCAGGCGGGTGCGAGGGTTAGAGGGACCAGTAGGTTGTTTATACTGAGGTCTGGAGGACTTTTCCCGATAACGCGCACCCGGCCCAACAAGACTGACAGGTAGTCAGCAAAGTGGTGCGCAGAGACTCTAGAGTACACTTGTTTCACGTACAGAGGCGTACAAGAGAGGTCTAGGCCTGGTAGTGTGTATACCCGCCTAGAAAGCGGAGAAGCCCGATCCGCTGCTGCCGGAGCCACGACGGCGATACCTGAGAGTGATGCTAGCTCTCGAAAAGTGGGAACTAAAGGTCTGTGATCACGGAGTTGTGTGTGTGTGTTGCACTGCATGTTCATATCATACCCACCATATAGATGCATATCATAAATATACATAACAACCTGTGACACCTAATGTATAAGTGGTATGGGACGCTTATACATTAGGACCTGCTAAATGACCCCTTAGCCTATAAGCTTGAGTGGGCAAACTTATAGATTGAGGTTACTTTCCTTTTTCTTTATATATTATTGTCTGTGACACCTGACACCCCATTGTATAAAATGGTATGGGACATTTTATACAATGGGAGCCCTGCAGAAGACCCCTTGCTTATGCGTACCCGCATAAGTGAAGGTTACTTTTCATTACTTACTTGGTTACATATTCTGCTTAGATTCCTGTCACCTGCTCCGCCTTTGTCACCTCTTGTTGTCCTCCGCTTCGTCCTCCCGCACGGTGCCTAGGAGTTGCGGGGCGAGGTGTGGAGGAAACGACTTAGTCTTTTTGAATAATGGTCGGTGACCATACTATTTTTAGGAGCTCGAGGAGATGGACCAGCACGACGAGGAGGCAGGACTTGAGGGGCAGATACCGGCTACTACTACTGGAGCACATGTTCAGGTGCGATGAGTTGAGATGATAGATTCCGCTGCTATTAGTTTGAGAGAGAGAGTGATTTGATATTGATGTACTGGGCATAAGCCCGTTTTACTCTCATTATAATGTACTCATTGTGGACTGTACCTTGTACTTATCATCTGTTATATATATGTTTAGTACTGTGGCTGTGGACTTCTACATTTTTGCTCTGCTTTGTACTCTTTTATTCTCATATTGGCCGACAGGTTATGATCGTACTAGCCGGCAGAATCGGCGTCTTGCGGTGTTGACTAACCCGTGCGTTAGTGTCACCGTAAGGCGGCGGTTCTGGGCATAAGATCCGGGTTAGCCTCGGAATGGTGAGACAGGATCTTACAAACTGGTATCACTTGAACAAACAATCATATGAGAACGAAGTCCACAAACTGGTACACCCCGCTCGAGCATTAGTTTGCGGACAAACTATGCAGCGGAAGCAATGGTGTGCCCATGTGTAAAAGCCACATAAAACAGTCCATTAAACAATGAGTTAGACCAATTTTGACATTACCTTACCTTTATGCAGCCTCCACAGGATGCGGTTCCTCCCCCTCCGGCTGCCATTCCGTTCATGCAGACAGAGATGGGGCAAACGCTGACGGCGATCCTGGACGCATTCAGAGCCCAGCAAGCCCCGGTACAGCTGCCCAACCCAGGGTCGAACTGGCTGAGTGCGTTTAAAAGTCTGTCTCTGCCATTGTATCGCGGGACAGAAGATGCTGTGAAGACAGAGGAGTGGTTGGAGACCATTCAGGAGTTACTGGCTGGAATTAGCTGCCCAGTCAGCCAGGCGGTACCACTTGCCACTTCCACACTAGAAGCCCAAGCAAAGAGATGGTGGAAGTCTATTCGGGACTCAGTTTATGGGGATAGGGAACTAACAGACATATCCTGGGAAGAATTCAGCGACTCGTTCCTGGACCATTATGTTTCTGTCACAGACCGGGACACATTGGAGGCGAGGTTCCTGAACCTCCAGCAGGGGAGCCGATCAGTGATCGAGTATCAGAGAGAGTTCTCCCACCTGGCTAGGTTTGCAGGCTTTCATGAATGGGATGATCGAAAGTATGCTAAAAGATTTTATCATGGCCTCCGGGATTCGTTGAGGCAGCCACTGTTGTTTATATCGCATGGTACTACTGCTCAAATCATAGAAATGGCGAAAAAGCTGGAGGCTGACCAGCTAATGGTACAGGGCAGAGGTAAAAGGTCGCTCGAAGGATCGTCTTCCGATGGTAGCAGGACATCCCAAAGGGGGAAGGTTATCAGATATAGGAGGGGTGGGGGACGTCGTCGTCCCAACTACAGGCAGGATCAGGGGCCTCATCCACCATTGGCTCCCCCACCTATACAGACTCCCGGGCCGATGAGACAGGATGATCGAGGTCAGAGGCAGATCACCTGCTATGGTTGCGGCCAACCTGGGCACATCAGGACGCAGTGCCCGCTTCAGGTCCACCCTCTTCCTCCTCCTCGACCTCCAGTGGCCCCTCCAGTTCACCAGGGCCGAGGACGAGGACGAGGACGAGGCCGAGGCCGAGGACATCACGGCCGAGGCCGAGATCGGGAACAGGCGTATGCGCTGGACCTCACAGAGCAGAGGAACCCCGAGGAAGTGATCACAGGTACTTTAATTATGCAAGATTCATAAGTTTAAACTTTAATCAGTGCCTTATAAACCTTAAGAATAATATTTATCTTTGAACTCAAACGAACCCAGGCATAGTGAAGATTAGCGGCAAGCCCGCTCATACCCTCTTCGACATGGGTGCTTCACACTCCTTTGTGTCGAACATGTTTATTGAAGGATTAGAGGGAGTAGAGAAGTTTTCCGACTTGGAAAAAAGTGTGCGACTTCCTGATGGCTCAGAACTTCGAACCACAGATTGCTGCAATATGGAAGTCGAGATAGGGGGCAAGGCGTTCGAAGCTCCGGCAACGGTCTTGAGGCTACCAGACTTTGATCTGATTCTAGGCATGAACTGGCTCCATTGGAACCACGCGCAGATAGATTGTCCCTCGAAGAGGATCACACTCCGACATGGAGATTCTTACGTTACTATCGAAGGTATCCGACCTATCCCCCTTCTTTCATTGTCTTCCATACAGGCTGTCAAGGCCTATGAGCAAGGGGAGGAAGTGTATCTTATTTGCTTTGAGATGGTAACAGTAGAGAATTCTATATCTGATATCCCAGTGGAACGGGATTTCTCCGATGTGTTTCCGGAGAAATTGCCCGGACTACCACCAGTTCGGGATTTGGACTTCAGGATCCAATTAGTGCCAGGGGCGAGGCTAGTGTCCCGGGCACCTTACAGAATGGCACCTAGAGAAATGGCAGAGTTCAGGACTCAGCTACAGAAACTTGTGGAGTCAGGATTTGTGCGGCCAAGTTCGTCGCCGTGGGGAGCACCGGTTTTATTTGTGAAGAAGAAGGATGGATCCCTCCGACTGTGTATAGATTACAGGGAATTGAATAGGTTGACGGTTCGGAACACCTACCCATTGCCCCGGATAGACGAGTTATTTGATCAACTTCAGGGAGCCTTCTGGTTCTCTAAGCTCGATTTACGATCCGGCTATTATCAGTTATGCATTCGGGAGGAAGACATACCAAAGACCGCATTCAGCTCACGTTATGGCTTATACGAATTCACGGTCATGCCATTTGGGCTCACGAATGCCCCCTCCGCATTCATGACCCTAATGAACCGTGTATTCGAACCATATCTGGATCGCTTCGTCATTGTGTTCATCGACGATATTCTGGTCTATTCCCGGACGCAGGAAGAACACGCAGAACATCTGGCCCAAGTTTTACAGAGGTTAAGAGAGTTTCAGATGTATGCAAAGTTCTCTAAGTGCCAATTTTGGCTACAGGAGGTGGCTTTTCTGGGTCACGTTATTAGTGGAACTGGAGTGGCGGTGGATCCAGCTAAGATCGAGGCGGTACGGGATTTGCCACGGCCAAAGACAGCAGCAGACATCCGCAGCTTTCTGGGATTGGCAGGATATTATCGTAAGTTTGTGGAGGGATTCTCAAGGATAGCCCTCCCCCTTACGTCATTGACGAAGAAAGATGCAAACTTTGTTTGGTCAGAACATTGTGAGGCAGCTTTTCAGGAGTTGAAAGACCGACTGACCTCATCCCCTATCCTTGCGCTCCCATCCGGGAGTGAAGGATTCCAGATCTACACGGATGCCTCTTATCAGGGGATGGGCGCAGTCTTGATGCAGCATGGACACGTCATTGCTTATGTTTCGAGACAATTGAAGAAACACGAACATAATTATCCGGTACATGACCTAGAACTCGGGGCCGTGGTATTCGCCCTAAAGACCTGGAGGCATTACTTATATGGGATTCATTGTGATATCTACTCGGATCACAAGAATCTTAAATATATTGATACCCAGAAGGATCTAAATCTACGACAGAGGAGATGGTTAGAGTTTCTTTGCGATTATGATTATCAGATTCATTATCATCCAGGGAAGGCTAATACGGTAGCTGATGCACTGAGTAGAAGAGCTGGCACTTCCGGATCGGAGCCTCGCTTGATGTCCTTAGAGCTGGTACGAATGTTGGAGGAGATGCACATTACCATGGTGTCTGAGTTAGAACCAGCAGTGTACCGAGAGTATTTAAATTCAGTGACCAGCGATAACACTATTCGGGAGCGCATCGTTACGCATCAGAGACTGGATACTGACTTAGAGCCTATTTTTGGCGCTTTGGAAAGAGGCAAGTATGAGGACTACACGCTGGAGGACGATCTTCTTCGATTTCGTGGTCGAGTATACATTCCAGCAGGAGGTGGGATCCGGGATAACATCCTCAGAGAGGCACACTACTCCAGATATTCAGTGCATCCCGGCATCACCAAGATGTGGGCTGACTTACGACGGACCATGTACTGGCCAGGAATGAAGAGGGAGATCATATACCTTGTGACACACTGCGAGACTTGCCAGCGGGTGAAGGCCGAGTGCAAGAGCCCAGGCGGTGTATTACAGCCACTGCCAGTCCCAGAATGGAAGTTCGAGGATATTTCCATGGATTTTGTACACGGACTCCCTCGCTCCCATTCTGGGCACGATTCCGTCTGGGTTATTGTGGATAGGTTGAACAAGGTAGCACGGTTCATTCCGGTCAGAAAAGATGCCCCAGTTGCTGTGTTGGTGAGGTTGTTTGTAGAGCAGTTCATCCGGTACCACGGCGTTCCCAGGTTTATTGTTTCGGACAGAGACGGCCGCTTCACCTCTAGAGAATGGAGGGCAGTGCATGCTTATTTGGGTTCCAGACTTACCTTTAGCACTGCCTTCCATCCGCAGACCGACGGTCAGACGGAGCGGACGATACGAACTATGGAGGACCTGCTCAGGCTATGTGTATTGGATACTGGGAAGCCTTGGGAGAGGCTACTGCCACTGATCGAGTTTTCATACAACAACAGTCACCAGGCCAGCATCGGGATGGCTCCTTATGAGGCACTTTATGGGAGGAAGTGCCGGACACCGCTATCTTGGGTCCAGGATGTGGATACTCGAGCCCTCGGATCAGATTTTGTGGAAGATACGGAGGCCCAGATTCGCTTGATTAGGGATCGGCTTTTGGAGGCACAGAGCAGACAGGAAAAATTCTATGATGCTCGGCACCGGAAAGTAGAGTTCCAGGTTGGAGACAGAGTTTTCTTGAAGATTCGACCGGTACACGGTGTCTCTCGAATACGGAGACACAAGAAGCTCAGTCCACGATACATGGGGCCCTACTTGATTTTGGAGCATGTGGGCCCCTTGGCCTACCGACTGCAGCTACCTCCGGAGTTGAGCACCTTACATGATGTTTTCCATGTCTCTTCCTTGCGAAGAGCTCTCCTTCGACCTGAACAGCATATCACCACTACAGCTGGACCGGTAGAGCCTGACCGTTCAGTTAGATTGGAGCCGATCCGGATCGACGATACGGCTGTCCGAGTGTTGCGGAAAAAGAAGGTCCCGCTCGTGAAGGTGTTGTTGTCCAACCACGGACGGGAGGAGCACACCTGGGAGCCGAGGGACCTGATGATGGAGCAACACCCAGAGTTGTTTACAACAGGTACATATTTAATTTATGATTTAAGAATTCAAATTCTTGCAACTAGAACCCCGTAGACCCGAACTTGAATTTCGGGGACGAAATTATTTGTTTTATTTTTAGGATTTGTAACATCCCATATTACTTCTAGGCCCCTTAACTTAGATTGGGTTAGGCATGGGGTGGGGGTTAGGGGAAATTAGCTAGGTTTGACCCTAGGTGGTGAGTTGTAACCATGTGGGGTCCACTATAGGGCCAAGTCAAACTAGGTCAAACTAGACTAAATGAGGACCCTAACCACACCATGACCCCCACCACACTGCCCTAACCCTAATTACAATCTAAGTGGACCCAAGGTCATGCCCTTGGTCAACACTTTGACCATGGTTGACCCAAGTCAACCTTGGGCCTAAAGTGGTCAAACCCACACTCATAAGCCAAATTAGCCTAAGTAGGTCACCCCCTTGACCCAAACCAAGTTGGGTGGTGCCATTGGGCTCATGACCAACAAGTGGGGTCAGCCCACTCACCATGTTGACCAAGTCAACTCAAAAAGTCAACAAGTCAACATTTTAACCTAAAGGGTGAAAATGAGAGCCCAAGTCATTTCTCTTGGGCCAAGCCCACCAAACTTGGCCCATGACCAGCCAAGTGGACAAGGACAGCCACTAACCCTCAAAAATTAGGAGAGAGATTACATGCAAAGGGGTATTTTGGAGAAAACACCTAAAAGAGGAGAGAGAAAGTGGAAGATGATGAAAAGGGGCCATGTAGCCTTCACTCCTCAGCCCATAAGCATGCTGGCCGACCACCCCTATTCATTTCAAAGGGTTTCAAGGCATGACAGCCACTTGGCAGCCATAGTGAAGCATCCAAAGTGCCAAACCGAGCTCACCCCAGCCTTAACTCCCTGTACAGCCACTCCAGGCCAAATCCAATCCAGCCATTAGCTTCAGAAGGCCATAGAGAACAGAATTCGAGTCCTGGAGCATAGCAATCGGTGGAGAATCAAGTTTTTGGGAGGTAGATCGCCGGAGCTAGTTAGCCATGGCCAACCGCCGCCACACCCGCCGCCAACTGCCAATTCAGGTCCGTTTCGCCACCCCTCTCCACGTACTAGCATCCTAGATCTTTTAGGAGAGAAATCGGGCTCAATTGAGCCCGATGCCATGTGAGAAAATCTCGAATTTTCCGAGAATTTTATACCTCTCGGGATCGCCGGCGCCGCCGTCTCCCGCCGCCTCATCGCCGGGAAATGGAAGCCACCACCACCATGAAGGTGATGGCACCGTGGCCGGCCATGGCGCCGCCTCAGCCGGCCGGAATCCGTCCCGCAAGGTGGCCCAGGAGAAATGCATCGGGGCCGTCCATTCATTGGGGACGATGAAACGATCCCGTCCATCTAGCTTTAGGATTCGTGCTATATCAAAGTATATATATATGTTAATTTAAATTAATGAATAATGTATTATTTGTCACACCTAAACAGTCATTTTCAAAATAAAATTCAGGGCACCTAGAGTCATTTCTAGGTCAGGACCCTTGAAGAGCAAATGTAGCCCTATGTCTTAACTCTCAAATGCCACAATAATCATGGGTTTTGACCCAGTGGTCTGTCCTGTAGGCCAATTCTTCTAGGGCTGATCCTAGGCTAGGGCAGAAATCAAAAATAAAGCCCATGCCAAACCAGATGTCCACATGACCTGAAATTTTGGACATGTGCATGTCTAGGGCATATCTAGCCCCTGCCAAAAATTGGGAATTTTTGGAATACTTTTTCCTATAGTTTTATTCAAAATGTCATAAATTAAATAAATGGAATAAATGGAGTGTTAGGCCTCCAAAAGGCCCCAAATTTTGGTGGCAGGTCCTCTGGGACATGGTTAGGGTCTGACAAAAATTTCAGCCCATTTGAACCACTGCATATTGGGTTAAACCACTTGCATGTGTAGGCTAGATTTAGCCTTGGTGTGCATTTAGCAAATTTTGCTATGATGTGTATTTACCCATTTTGGGACCTCTAAAAAACCATGAAATTAATTCCAGAGGATCATTAGGACAAATGAAACCCCTCAAATTTATTATAGGATTTTTGGGAACAAAAATCCCTTTATTTGGATTTTTGAAAATTATAGCCATATTGGAAAAATAAAATTGGAAAATAGATTTAATTAAGCAAAAATCCTCAGATTTGGTCCTGTTCAATTTTTGGTCATATCTGAATTGGGGTATTTTTATTTTCTCTGTTTGAGGTCTTTTGAGGTAACATAACATGAAATGACCATTTTACCCCTATTCCTTTTATTTCATGAATTAATGAAAATATAGGTCAGAAAAATTTGATAATAATTCTAGAGGTGTATATAGGTGTTAGACTACTGACATGTTTATTTCAGAATTTTTGCATGTACAAATAAACTTTAATTCATCATAATGGCATTTTGGTAAATACACAATATATTGATTTGCAAGTCTATAACACTGATAAAATTAATGAAACTTGGTCAGTAGCCTTATGTTGATGATTTAGACTCCCGGTAATTTTATTAGAATTTGTGTGATTTAATTCCTTATACTTCATTTGAAAAGTAGTGAACATGATGGTTTTGTGAAAATCAATAAATAAATACATAAATTTGGAGAGAAATTATGAACCTTGGAAAATAGTGTTATTTTATCATACCAATGAATAAGAAAATTATTCTACATCATTAGGACTATGCAAGGACATACTTCATGTGTTAAATGACCTTGGGGAAAATTTTCGGAGAAAATAAAATAATTATAAAAATAATAGAGAAAATTATGAAAATTACCATACACATTCTAGCAGGTCATACCACCCTAGGATAAATATTTGGGGGTTGGAGGCCCAAGGATTTGAAAGTTCGATTTCAGGGTGGTACAAGACCATGGGGTGCGCATAGTAAAGGTAGGCTACACTATAGGCCACCAGGGAACGAATCAACAACTGAGTTAGAGTCTAAGATCGGAAGTATAACCCTGGGTGGCAGATGTATTCTAGAGACGAGAGTAATAGTGCAACCTTAGACTTATTTAGGAGGAGCCGACGGAAGACCGTCTTTCCCCAACCCATAGCTTAAGTCACTAGGTATATCAACCGGTAGACAAGAGTAGTATAATAGGTTAAGTGTAATGGACATGTGCTCACTCGTGCCGGGTTGGAGGGACTTGGAGTCTATTGACTACTCGCTCACCTGTGCAGAGTTGGAGGAAAGAAATTGACATATATATACTCACCCGGGCAGGGTTGGAGGTTTTGTAGTACATACTCACCCGTGACGGGTTGGAGAGATTTGGGACAGGATAGTCCTTCGAGCTGGAGGCTCAATATATTATACTTGCATGTGCATATACTAGTGGCGGGCCATGCGGTACTGGCCAGTCGTCACACCGACGGCAGTTCGGTGGACCAGGCGGGTGCGAGGGTTAGAGGGACCAGTAGGTTGTTTATACTGAGCTATGGAGGACTTTTCCCGATAACGCGCACCCAGCCCAACAAGACTGACAGGTAGTCAACAAAGTGGTGCGCAGAGACTCTAGAGTACACTTGTTTCACGTACAGAGGCGTACAAGAGAGGTCTAGGCCTGGTAGTGTGTATACCCGCCTAGAAAGCGGAGAAGCCCGATCCGCTGCTGCCGGAACCACGACGGCGGTACCTGAGAGTGATGTTAACTCTCGAAAAGTGGGAACTAAAGGTCTGTGATCACGGAGTTGTGTGTGTGTGTTGCACTGCATGTTCATATCATACCCACCATATAGATGCATATCATAAATATACATAACAACCTGTGACACCTAATGTATAGGAAGGATTGATGGCGACGTTGCTGATGCGGCCGTTGATCCCCGACATAGAAAGTTCGTGGATTGGGACGGTCGTTGCCGCAAGCTTGAAGATGAGAGTCTACCACGACGTTTCTTCGCCAACGCCGCTACATATTTTGCACGACGTCCGCTGCTGCCATTTTAAAATAAAATATATAATTATAAATTAAATAATTATAATTATATATTTTATTATTTCATCATTTATTATTATGTCCTATTTTATTATTTCAAGAGTATCTTTTATTTAGTATCTTTTATTTCATGCATGTATTATTTTATTTTATGCATTATATGTTTAGATTGTTTTCCTATTTTATGAATGGTGGAGATTGAGTGGTATAAGGCTATTTAAAGTCATGCTTGTTGTTGATTTCATTAGTGAAGAATGAAAAAGAAAACCTAAGAAATTCAAAGTGAATTTTCCCCCCTCTTGGCAATTTTCGGCCTCCTCTTTCTTCTCCCCTCTCTTGGCCGCCGGCCACATCTCCTTCACCTCTCTATCTCGCCCTCCTTTCCTCCTCCCTCCTCCTTCTCCAAGATCGTTTCCGGCCGCCCTCCTCCTTTTTCCCAAAACTCGAGCAGCCTCCTTCCACAAAACTGCCGGCCACCATATCTCTCCCCTAGCCGCCACCCCCCATCATATTGAGAAAATTATTTTCTCATCACCTTTTCTCTCTCTCCCTATATAATTACTGGGCTTTTCAAGGAACTCCCTCTTCTAGGGTTTTGCGAAGGAAGACGGCTTGCGTTTTCATCATCCGGCGCGGAACCGTGGAGTTGCGTGGGAATAGAATCAACCACCGTCGTGTGCGCATCCTCCACCCATCTCGTGGACGGAATTCTCGTGGGATTTTGGGTAACGATTTCCTATACCATCTCTCGTGTGATTCTTTCTAAACTATTGTGAGTTTTGGTGGAAACAGGAGGCTAGTATTTGGTCCTGATTTATATTGAATATTGTGCTTAATTAAATTCTAAATTTTCAAGCCTAAATCATCCGAATATTCTCATGAAAATTGGAACGGGTAAGCAACCCTCGTATTAATTAATTTTTGGGGATTATTTTGGACTTAGTTTTAAAATCACTTATTTAGTCCGGATATTCTTGTAAGAAAATCCAAAAAAAAATTTTGATTTTATTTTCAATTCTGATTTGCAATAAAAAAAATCAATTTTTTTTTATAATCTCTTATTTATTTTCAGTAAGAAAATCCAAAAAAAAAATTTTATTGCCTTAGTTATTAAGCGGGAATAAATCCATCTGTTGGATTTTATATAGGGTCTGATTTATTATTCATTGCACGTGCACCAGTTCCGGGTGAGTGTTCTCTCCGGTTCTCATTATTATGGCCTATGACGTGTATGCTCCCCGTTTAGATTATTGGTATATTAATCCCATGGCTAAACAAAATCCAGACTTGCCTTCATACCATAGTAATACCAACCATCCCCACGTTTATCCTCCCACTAGAATTGAGGCATCTACTTATGACGGTTTAGGGTATCCCCAAAATTTTAGAGACTGGCTTAAAGGATTAGAAAATTATTTTAGGTGTCATGTATGGGACGACCACCAAAAGGTCAACATAGCCCGAGATCGATTAGTAGGTCGAGCCCGCGTGTTTTGGCTAAACGAAGAGCGTCGTGTTGGTAGTTATAAACATGTTTGGTCGGCAATGCGTAGCCTACTCTCGGATCAATTTGATCCCGCCTATCTCCGCACTACTAACACCAAGCCTGTGAGTGAGTATCATTGTGGAGCTAGACCCGTAGCTATTCATAGGAGTTACCCTATGCCTCAGGTTAGATCATTTCCCCACAACGATGGGACTACACCGAGTGTGCCGAATTCCACTCCTAGGGAAAGTACGCAGCCTAAACCCAATATTTTTGAATCAAAAAATGTTACTACTAGGGTTATGTCTCTATTAGCCTCGATGAATAAGCCCAATGAGATAGTGACTATTACCTCTGAGGATGCTGATGTTGATATACTATCTCTGGATTTTGAGGATGACCCCGTAGGTGATAGTATTCTGACATGTTCGCTAGTGCCTGACGATTCTGAGGTGTCTGAGTCTGAGGGAATCCCTAGTGATTTAGAAGACGATGTATGGGAGGATTACGTACCAATCTGTGAGAGTATTGTGAAGCCTATTATTTGCCCTACTAGCACTGTGACTGTTCACCCTAGTATTGAGAGCCCTCTCCAGGCTATGATCCCCATCGTATTAGAGCCTACGATTACACATGCTGAGATTATATCTGAGTTACCTGAGGAGTCTGACTGTGTGGATGTCCCCATTGTTATTGTGGATGAGTTACCATGTGAGGGAAGGGTAATTTTGGATGATTCTGTTGTTGTACACCCGGATGAGAGTACTTTAATGTCGTCACCATTGGGTGAAATTTCTACTGATTTTAATTTTATCCCGGGCTTGATTTTACCGACCCTTCCCCCTACTTATTTACCCACAAATGTTGACCTTTTAGGACGAGGAACCAGAATACCTAGTTTGAGTTATGGTGTCACGCCCATTTTATCTCCTACTTTGACGTTGACGCAACGTGTAGATATTACTATGTTAAGCGCACTAGTATTTAGACTTTTCACCGCACCTCAAAGGAATGACTACACGTCACTTTTGCCTGCTCATTTTTCTATGTGTCCGTCTACGGTTCCGTACCCTACTATGACTGATTCTGATTCGTCGGCAATTGTGCCTCTGGATGTGGTGTCCCATAGATATACTTATATACCACACCCGGTTGCACGCATTTATCCACCGCCTTTTGATGACCCTCATTTACCCACGTTTGTGACTATAGTTGGGTCTCTTGAGTTGTCTCGCTCGCACACCTTTTCACATTCGGGAGCGTCCAATTCTATTGTATGTGATGAGCGGTTCACCTTGGCATGTCTTCATGCCAAGCGTGAAAATATTAAAATTAAAATTAAGACTACTGTTTTGGAGCCCATGAAATTCTTCCCTGATTTGAGAGCTCTCGTGCCACCTGACTTAACCCGCTTATCCTCCGTATTTGGGTCTAGTCATGTAGCACATGGATTCTCTCCTCATGTGTTTTGGACATTAGTATATCACCTTAAGTTATGTCGTACACACTTCCACTCCTTTCTGAGACTGTCCGACGCTAGAGCTAGTGATTTGGGTTTAGTCTGGTCAGTCCCCGAGCGGATACCTTCGGTCTCCGTTAATAAATTAATATGTAGGAACGCCGACCCATCCAAAATTATGAAGAACGTCGGATTTTATGCTTTTATTCTAGATTTTTATATAGCACAGAGTGTTTCACTTTATTTCAAGTTTCCGGACTTTTTACTGTACGTCTCTGTTCCACCTGAGAGTATTTCTCCATCGTTTCTTCCTACCACTAAATATTCTTTTGGGTTGGGGAGTATTAGTACTGTTGTGTCTATTTTCCACGTTGACTCCTTGGTTCTTGAACCGGATGGTAAGATTCAAGTTTTATTTCTTTTGCTTGACACTCTTTCGAGTTTTCTCGAAAGTCTTGTTGTTTCTATGCCTGACAGGTTCGCCTTACTGATGGATGTTCATGCTACTACGACATGGATTGTGGGGCCAGATTTGCCCGATGTTGCTGCTGCTTTTGACTGTTCCCCCCTCACGGGCCACTCATCGGAGATGAGTAATTTTGAGTGGGGGAGGATTGATGGCGACGTTGCTGATGCGCCCGTTGATCCCCGACATAGAAAGTTCGTGGATTGGGACGGTCGTTGCCGCAAGCTTGAAGATGAGAGTCTACCACGACATTTCTTCGCCAACGCCGCGACGTTCTTCGCCAACGCCGCTACATATTTTGCACGACGTCCGCTGCTGCCATTTTAAAATAAAATATATAATTATAAATTAAATAATTATAATTATATATTTTATTATTTCATCATTTATTATTATGTCCTATTTTATTATTTCAAGAGTATCTTTTATTTAGTATCTTTTATTTCATGCATGTATTATTTTATTTTATGCATTATATGTTTAGATTGTTTTCCTATTTTATAAATGGTGGAGATTGAGTGGTGTAAGGCTATTTAAAGCCATGCTTGTTGTTGATTTCATTAGTGAAGAATGAAAAAGAAAACCTAAGAAATTCAAAGTGAATTTTTCCCCCCTCTTGGCAATTTTCGGCCTCCTCTTTCTTCTCCCCTCTCTTGGCCGCCGGCCACATCTCCTTCACCTCTCTATCTCGCCCTCCTTTCCTCCTCCCTCCTCCTTCTCCAAGATCGTTTCCGGCCGCCCTCCTCCTTTTTCCCAAAACTCGAGCAGCCTCCTTCCACAAAACTGCCGGCCACCATATCTCTCCCCTAGCCGCCACCCCCCATCATATTGAGAAAATTATTTTCTCATCACCTTTTCTCTCTCTCCCTACATAATTACTGGACTTTTCAAGGAACTCCCTCTTCTAGGGTTTTGCGAAGGAAGACGGCTCGCGTTTTCATCATCCGGCGCGGAACCGTGGAGTTGCGTGGGAATAGAATCAACCACCGTCGTGTGCGCATCCTCCACCCATCTCGTGGACGGAATTCTCGTGGGATTTTGGGTAACGATTTCCTATACCATCTCTCGTGTGATTCTTTCTAAACTATTGTGAGTTTTGGTGGAAACAGGAGGCTAGTATTTGGTCCTGATTTATATTGAATATTGTGCTTAATTAAATTCTAAATTTTCAAGCCTAAATCATCCGAATATTCTCATGAAAATTGGAACGGGTAAGCAACCCTCGTATTAATTAATTTTTGGGGATTATTTTGGACTTAGTTTTAAAATCACTTATTTAGTCCGGATATTCTTGTATTGGTCTTGTGAATGTTTGCGCGTAACTTAGTTTGATTTGCTAATTTTCGAATCTAAGAACGCGTAGTTTAATCCGTCGAAACCATGGGTTTGCATCATTAGGACCTGCTAAATGACCCCTTAGCCTATAAACTTGAGTGGGCAAACTTATAGGTTGAGGTTACTTTCCTTTTTCTTTATATATTATTGTCTGTGACACCTGACACCCCATTGTATAAAATGGTATGGGACATTTTATACAATGGGAGCCCTGTAGAAGACCTCTTGCTTATGCGTACCCGCATAAGTGAAGGTTACTTTTCATTACTTACTTGGTTACATATTATGCTTAGATTCCTGTCACCTGCTCCGCCTTTGTCACCTCTTGTTGTCCTCCGCTTCGTCCTCCCGCACGGTGCCTAGGAGTTGCGGGGCGAGGTGTGGAGGAAACGACTTAGTCTTTTTGACTAATGGTCGGTGACCATACTATTTTTAGGAGCTCGAGGAGATGGACCAGCACGACGAGGAGGCAGGACTTGAGGGGCAGATACCGACTACTACTACTGGAGCACATGTTCAGGTGCGATGAGTTGAGATGATAGATTCCGCTGCTATTAGTTTGAGAGAGAGAGTGATTTGATATTGATGTACTGGGCATAAGCCCGTTTTACTCTCATTATATTGTACTCATTGTGGACTGTACCTTGTACTTATCATCTGTTATATATATGTTTAGTACTGTGGCTGTGGACTTCTACATTTTTGCTCTGCTTTGTACTCTTTTATTCTCATATTGGCCGACAGGTTATGATCGTACTAGCCGGCAGAATCGGCGTCTTGCGGTGTCGACTAACCCGTGCGTTAGTGTCACCGTAAGGCGGCGGTTCTGGGCATAAGATCCGGGTTAGCCTCGGAATGGGGAGACAGGATCTTACATACAATGTCAAGCACCGGAACGTGGAGTTCGCGGTAGGCGATTGGGTATACTTGAAAGTGAAGCCGTTTAAGGGGGTTTCGCGGGTGAGACGCTTGAAGAAGTTGAGCCCAAGATACCTTGGACCCTTTGAGATCCTGGAGCGAGTCGGCGAAGCTGCATACCGTTTGAAGTTATCGGTAGAATTGAGTGGACTACACGATGTGTTCCACATCTCTGTATTGCGGAAGGCGGTGCAAGAGCCTTCGTAGGTGATCGCAGTTGATCAAGTACCGGTGGACGAAGGGTTGACGACTAAGGTCAAGCCGATTTGTATTGAAGATGCAGAGGTCAAGAGGCTCCGTAATAAGGAGATCCGGATGGTTAAAGTCCGGTGGGATAATTGCGGTCGGGAGGAGATCTCTTGGGAAAGGGAGCAAACCATGCAGGAGGAGTACCCAGAGTATTCCGCTCAGGTACCGTTAAAAGTTTTAAGTTCCTATGGTTTTCCTTTAGTAAATTTCGTGGGCGAAATTCTTTTAAGGGGGAGAGAGTTGTAACACCCCGAAACTCAAAAGAGGGACGGGTGATGTTTTAAGCCCAGTCTGAATTTTGGAGCAGGTGTCACGGGCATGACACGGCCGTGTCACGGGCGTGACACGGGCGTGTCACGGGCGTGACATAGGCGTGTTTGGTCACGGTCGTGCGGTCGACGCATTGGCGGTCGACGGTGATCGAGTTGTAGAACACGGCCTAGGACACGGGCGTGTCCCAGGCCGTGTCACTCTAGGGAATCTGCAAGTGTGGTACACGGGCCGTGACACGGGCACAAACAAGGGCGTGTCAAATTTGACACGGGCGTGTCTGATGCCGTGTCACAAGGCCGTGTACCTCTCTGACTGCAAGTGTTGGTCGATTGCACACGGGGGGCGTGACACGGGTCCCGACACGGGCGTGTCGCAGGTGACACGGGCGTGTCGGAGGCCGTATCAAAGGCCGTGTGCTGGTTTTTCGAATCGATCGATACGGCGAGTGGGTGACACGGCCAGGCACACGGCCGTGTTGCAACCCGTGTTCGGCCCAGATTTTATGATTTCAGATCTAATCTTGGTCGTTCGTTTCCTTGGCTTTGGATCCGACGGTGGGGGGCTGCTCCTGGGTGGTTTTAGAAGGGATTTAGGGTTGGGAATCCTCATTTCCCTTAGCCATTCTCTCTCTAAGAGTTTAGAGAGAAGGGAGAGCAAGGAGGAAGGAGGAGTCCAAGATCCGGCCGTCGGAGGAGCTTTAGAGCTCTGAATCGCGATCCGAGTCCAGATCCGCGGAGGTGATGCCGTTGCGGTGCTTTCCAACCGCATAGTTTTCGATGGCGCCGCGGAAGAACGCAAGGGTAACGGTTGTGAAGCCCTTTTCCCCTTTGCATAGGAAGCCCTCTCTCGCGTGTGAGCGAAGAGTTGGAGCGTTCCTTGGGGTAGATATGTAAAGTCCCCCTTGTGTAGAGTCCGTATGCGAAAACGTACATAGGCATTGTGTGTGAAGCCTATCCGGACAAGTAGAGCCGGATCGGTGATGTTGCATTGCATATGAACCGGGGAAGACTCCGGGTGTTTGGGCATTTTTCGGGTTTTCTACGTGGTAGATTGCATCAGGGAGCCTTGGAGATTAACTCCAAGGTGCACCCGGAAAACTGGGCAAAAGCGAGTTTTGCCAACACGATGGCCGGGGAGCCAACGTGAACATAACCGGGTTATGTGATTATTGTGGTGGAAACGGGACTCGGTGAGTCTTGACCTGCGCATATGGCTTAAATTGCCGTTGCGGTGTGAGCACGGGTCAGGCGGAACCGTACCCGGTCTATGTCATTCGGTAGGACCGTTGGCATGGATGAGGGTCTTCGGCGGTCTATGGCTTAAATTGCCGTGACCAAGGCCAGGAAGGCAAAATACTCATATGGTTGGCCGTCCAAGAGGCGGTGGTGGAACGGGAACGTCTATGGCTTGAATTGACGTGACGTTGGCCGGTTCGCCGTGAATGTGCCCTGTGTGCACGAGGTGTGTGGTCGTGCGAGCCTACGCCTGTGATGTTGTGTGTTCACACTAATATATTGCCTATACTAATAAAGTGCAGGGAAAGAGCATCGCCGCCCCGATTTTGGGGGCGGGATCGTTATAATTTGGTCAGCATAGCTGACCGTTGCTTTTGTTTGCCACCGGGCGGTGGTTTGTGCTTGCAGGTGCTGTGGAGCCGAGCGGAAAATAGCGGGCTAAAGCCCATGTTGCTGTGCTGGCCCTCGAAGGCCTAACCCTTTTATGCTTTCCGTTTATTTTATGTATGGCCGGCCTGCGATCCGAAGTATGTAAGACATGTTTTGTTAAGCAAACCTTGTAAGGCCATAAGGCCGGTACTTTTGTATTTTTCATTCCTACTGTTATTTCTGTAGTGGACATTCTTGCTTGGCAGGGTTCTTGTATTTGTGCAACTTAATAAATTGCTTCCTCTAGAATGACTCTGTGTAGGACGTTGGTGATTGGTTGTATGGTTTCAACGCGTAACCAACCGGTCTGTCCGTAGTATATGGCGTCGGGCCCCGGCCGGACCTACTGCTATATGCTATACGACGGATAGGGGTGTTACACAGTGCAGGAGTTGCTAGAACACGGCTATATACATCCAAGTATGTCACTTTGGAGTGCACCGGTTCTGTTTGTGAAGAATAAGGACGGAGGCTTGCATCTATGCATTGATTATCGTGAACTGTACGAACTAACAGAGAAGAACAAGTATCTGATTTCGCGAATTGATGATTTGTTTGATCAACTAGTTAGATTTTCTGTCTATTCGAAGTTGGATTTGAAGTCCGGCTACTGACAGTTAAGAATTCAGGAAAGTGATATTCCCAAAATAGCGTTTGATACACGCTATGGGCATTCTGAATTTACTATGTTGCCTTTTTGGCTCACTAATGCGCCATCAGTATTTATGACCTTTCGAGAGTATTTAGACTTGTTTGTGATTGTCTTTATTGATGACATACTGGTATACTTTCAATTAGAATAGGATCTTGTGAATCATTTGAGATTGGTTCTGCATACCCTGAGGAGAAATCGACTATTTGTCAAGTTCTTTAAGTGTGAGTTTTGGTTGTCGTCAATGACTTTTCTTAGTCATGTAGTAAGTATATAAGGTATTGTAGTGGATCCGACAAAGATAGTTGCGATACGAGAGTGGCCTGTACTTGGTTCTATAATTGAAGTCAAGAGTTTCCTTGGACTTGTCGGCTATTATAGGCGCTTTATAGAGAACTTTTCGAGTATTGCTTTACCTCTCACTGCATTGAGAAGGAAGAATCAAAAGTTCATTTGGACCCTAGAGTGCGCGCGAGTTTTTGAGGAGTTAAAGAGTCGTCTGACCACGATGACTGTATTATGTTAGCCATGTAGAACAAAAGGCTTTGAAATCTATAGTGATGCCTCAGAGAGCGGCTTAGGTTGCGTTCTACTGCAATTTGTACATGTGATTGCTTATGGCTCTCGTTAACTGAAAGTGCACGAGAGGAATTATCTGATTCTTGACTTAGAATTGGAGGACGTGATATTCGCTCTTAAGCTATGGCAATATTATTTGTATGGCATGAAGGTTGACATCTTTATAGACCATAAGAGCCTGAAATACTTGTTGCTTCAGAAGGATCTGAATATGCGATAAAGGAGGTGGATGAAGTTCCTTGGGGACTACACCTTTGAGATTCATTACACTCCCGAGAAGGGAAATATAGTCGTGGATGCGCTGAGCCGCAAGGCTCCAACACAAGCAAATTGGTTACAAATGCATGATGAGAGTCTGATTCGTGAGTTGGAGGCTTTCGACAGCTCTTGTGTTGACGGGAGGACGAGCGCAAGAAGAACAGGGCACAAGTAAGCATGCCTTCTAAGGTAACCCCTTGGGCCTATTTATAGTTTTCTGAAAACGGTCTGCAAATAGTATTCCTCCGCTGTTCTAAACAGCTATGTGCAGCCCCAATCGGGAGTAGAATGGTAAGAATACAACATACAACACTGGGCGAGTGGCCCTCTGAAACCTCCACTCGCCTGGGGCGGGGAGTGCTCGATGAAGCTCGCACTCGCCGCCTCTTTCTGCCCTGGGCGAGTGCGGGCTTGGGTCTGCCCCACTCGCCCACTACTTGTCGAGACCCTGGGGTGAGTGCGAGCCCACTTGCTCCACTCGCCCCTCACATATTCCCTCCCGTCTGGGCGAGTTGGCGAGGCCATAGAGCCCTTGCCTCCCTGCCGACTTGCCTGAGACTTGGACTGTGCCAAAATGGCGGAACCGACGCTTGCTGACACCACTCACCGGATACGGGGTTGTACACAATCCCAGCACTTTGCGATATTGCCCCAAACTCGGAAAGAAACATCCAACCCCAAGAGATCAGCAAGTGGGTCAGCGAGCCCAAGGAAATCTTTTGGTGGGATCCGCCAGCGGCTATATACACACGCCTGCGTACCTGGGCGACCTTTGTCATTCCCCTTACTTTGATCTTGCCGAGATGCCTCTTTCCAAAGAGCTTTAAGAGAGGATGGACCATGCTCGCGAGCTCAATGCCGCTCGCGCTTCCAGCCTGGTCGCCCTAAATCCCAGCACCTCGCCAAGCAAGTGTTCAAATCCTCAACCTACCAAGAAAGCCAAGCCAACTCCAAAAGTTGCTGAGTCGGTCTACCGCGACCCGTCCTATACCCTAGATTCTAGGACAGCCCCCAAACCAAAGGGAAAGGAGATCATCGAGGTCCCTGCTGAGCCGGACAACCATCATACCGGCGGTGAAGCCTCCACGCCGCGAGTCGACTCTCCCCCTGATGACTCGCGGCCCAAAACTCTCACTACTCGCCTGCGCGACCCATCATCTCCTTTCGGGATCATGGAGCTGGACTCGCGGAGGCAGGAGTCGCCAGCTCGTGAACCTTCTCGGTAGCCCACACCTGCACCTGCACTCGCGGGGGGAGATGTCGGGTGCATCCTGATCCCGAGCTTCGAGCTCATCCCCCAAAGAACTCGACTTCCAGGTCGTGGTAAGGACCTAGCCTGACCCCCTTCATACACCCACCGAGGGAAGCCGAGCCCATCTCGTAAGCTCCACTTCTATTGAACCATCCCGCCTAGTTCTTGAAGCACTCGCCAATTGTGTATTCACCGGGATTAACTGTCCTTGCAGGTTTCCCCGGCCAATCCGAGGAGGAAGAGTCTTCTGAGCTAGCTCGCCACTCGCCACCTCCTTCTCCCAGTGCGATAGAGAACTTCTTGGACATCTCGCTGGACTCTGGCGAGTTGAGGAGGCGAGTCGTTGAGGTCTTCAAGAAGCAGGGGCGCACGCTGCGCAGGATGTAGGAGGATAATGATCTCGGCGAGCAGTGGCTGCAGGCACTGGAGGGGGACTACGTGCTGCTCGCAGACGAGATGAAATGCAGCTCGGCAAGCGGGATAACGTCCCCCACCCCACTCATGGACAGGATCACCGAGAACATGCGGTTCATCCACCATGATCTGGAGTTGGTCTGCGGGTTCAACAACCCGCGCCAACCTCCGGGAATGGGGACGTGAGGTCGGGATAGGTGGAAATGGCTCCCTAGATGAGCCTACCGGCACTCACCCCCCAAGCCCCCAGCTCGCGCGCGCTAAAATAACTCTCTCCTTATTGTACTTTCCTTTTCTGTACTGCGAGAACCCTTGTCTGTAATAACTTGAACAATTTTTAGATTTTACTATTTATTGATTCTGCATAACATGTTGCGCTTTGGATTCAGCTCGCCATAGGATAGAACGGGTCGCAGGGGTCGGCGAGTCAGGGTCGGCAAGCCGGACTGACCGATTGGCTCGGCAATTAATTCTATTTTCTATAAATAGTCCCCCTCACCTACCCCAGGCCATCGCCTTTACTGCAGACATACACCCTCTCCTCTTTGTCCTTCTCGCCACTTCCACTCGCGCCAGAGCCTTTGAAAAAATAGGTAAGACGCAACCCGATGCTGATAGGAGGTCCAAATGTGCACAGCAATTTGCCGAGTATAGCTTCTATGAGGGAAACACCAGCGAGCAGGAGCTCGCCGACTTCATCGCCGACTACGTCCTATGGAGTTCTCTAGGTGCCGACCCGCGGCAGGCGAGGCCATCAACTCATTCTATGAGGATGAGCTCGCCTTCCCCATCTCGCACTTTGAGGTGGGTTTTGCGTCTCCCCCTATGGCTAGAGATCCGTCAAATAATGATGTACTACGGGGTGGTCCCCGCCCAACTAAACCCGAATGCCATCGCCATGATGGTGGCATTCGCATGCTACCTCCGCCGAGAGCGGATAGAATTCAACCTGACGGTGTTTAGGAAGCTCTTCATCTACCGGGCGACCAATGACGGGGTCGCCTTCCTAGCCGGCTCGCAGTTCAAGGTTCGTAAGACGTCAACAAGAACCATAATTGGTTCTCAAAGATTGTCTTCGTCAAGGGTGAGCTCGGCAATATACCCTTCTCGCCTCGGCAGAGGAGCAAGGAGGTGTATCGGCCCCCGACGGTGATGGTCAATGATGTCGAGCTCCACAAATTCTTCCTCGGCAAGGATTTTGAGGTCGCTTTCCTTTGAAGGGGCCTCGACTCGTTTCCCCCGGTTCCGCCCGGCGAAGGTATAGCTCTTTCCCTTCTTTCCTCCTCAATGGTCTCTCTTACGGATAATAATGATTTTCTAACTCCCAAGTCTTTTTCTGCAGGGGAGCGGCTAATTCCCGAGCACCCGCCTTTTGCGAACTCGGGACTCTACCCGGACTCACTCACACGCGAGCGGGCAGTCGCAGCAGCCTGCTGAAGCGAGCTGGGGTCGGGCAAACCTTCCTCCAGCAAGAAGCGGCCCGACCCCGTGGGATCCAGCTTGCCTCGCTGCCTCACACCGTCAAAAAAGATGAAGAAGGCGATGGCGGTCTCCAAGGGAAAACAACAACAATAACATAAATTTACCTGAGCTCCCCAGAGACCAAGCCGGAGAAGTCGCCAGAGAAGGTCCAGGGCGGAGGCGACCCACCTGCCTACAAGATCGCTGAGGAGTTCGCGGCCCGCGAGCCGGGCCTGCTGAAGGACCGCCGCAACTTTGGTCTCTGCGGGAAGGCCAAGGACCGGCTCGGCGAGCCGATGGTTCGATGGGATGAGCAGTCCCACAGGGTCTCCATCTCCTGCCTCATCCCCTCCAGGTCGGAGCGTCACCCTCCCAGCGGGCGTGCCTATGCCCTAGGGTTTGGGCTCTACGGTCGCGAGGATTCTGCGGCCTTCGACGGCATAAGCCTCTAGTGGCTCGCCCAAGAGAGCTCGCGGGCTCAAATGCACGCGCTGGAGCTCGCACACATGTCGACTCACCGCTGCTACCAGTTCAGCCACAACCTGGCGAAGGCGGAGCAGGAGCGGGATATCACAAAGGATGACACTGATGACCTGGCAAAGCGGCTGGGGATTGTCGAGGGCCTCCTCGCCAAAGCTGTCAGCGGGGTGGTAAGTATCGACCGACCCCTTCTCCTTTTCACTTAGGTTTTCCACAATTTCTTACATTACCTTACCTTACAGGATGCCAAGACCGTGGATCGCATGCGCGCTCGCGCCGCCGAGCTGGATGAGAAAAATAAGGCATTGGAGGAGAGGAACAAAGTGCTGGAGGAGTAGAACCAAGGGCTCCTGGGCGAGCTCACCTGCCAAATGGACATCTCCCCCCCCCCCCCCAGGTCAGCAGTGAGCCTGGTGTCCCGGCCAAGAGGCCGAAGATCTTCAGCGAGGTGGATGTCACCGAAAGATTGCGGGTCAACTCTATCAGCACTGCCGAGTTCACTCTACAGATTATAAAGGACATGCAGGTGTTGATGGAGGGCTGCGAGGACATGACAGCGAAGGATCTGGTGTCGGAGCTCTTCCTCCCTCCTTCACCCGGCGAAGAGGAAGACAACATCAGAGATCTTCAAGTGCGTCCCTGGCTTCAAGGACGACGATTCTGGAGGGGAGGAGGAGAGCTAGCTCGGCTTCTTTTTCTCTTCTTTTTCTTTTTGCTATGTAAATATCTTCCCCCTTTTGTACTCTCGCCGAGGTGAGCTCCCCTGTAACTTGCGAGTTCATTAATGAAATATTTGCAAGACTTTCTTGTATTTGTTTACTGTACTGAATACACATGCGCGTTGTCCATGTACTGCGCGACCTCGCTAGGATAACACTCGCCGTTAGAATGTATTTGAGTTAGGATACGTACTCGCACCGAGACCCAGAAATCTCGCCACCCCTTAATTGTTGGGCAGGGATACTTGCCGAACTGGACCTGCGACCACCCAGCTTGCCTCGGGATCCTGCTCTCTAAAGATTTTTTATAAACCAAAAATTTTCAAAGTAAAATCCTTATGGGGTGGGGTGTAGTTGAGAACCTTCTCGGCTCGCATTCCTTGAGTAGATGCCGAGATCTCGACTCGCCACTGTCTGCTCGCCTGGGGGTTGTTAGGTCTAACCCCTAGTTTTCCTTGTTGCCTTTCCCCTTAGCCTCTTCCCCAAGTTCAACTTCAGATGCCTTGTGTTGATTGGCAAGAGCGGCCTAGGGACTTGACTCTAGAGCAAGAATGATGCCCATCGAGGATCCCGACCCTGCAAGCTAGATGGAAGCCTGATAGTGGGAGCATCTCGTGACCTAGCTTCAGAGCAAGAAAGATGTCCATCGAGGATCCCGGCCCTGCCAGCTAGATGGAAGCCTGACAGCGGGAGCATCTCGAGACCTAGCTCTAGAGCCATAACGATGTCCATCGAGGATCCCGGCCATGCCAGCTAGATGGAAGCCTGACAGAGGGAGCATCTCAAGACCTAGCTCCGGAGCAAGAAAGATGTCCATCAAGGATCCCGACCCTGCCAGCTAGATGGAATCCTGGCAGCGAGAGCATCTCGAGACCTAGCTTAAGAGCAAGAAATATGTTCATCGATGATCCCAACCTTGCAAGCTAGATGGAATCCTGACAGCGGAAGCATCTCGAGACCCAGCTCTAGATCCATAACGATGTCCATCGAGGATCCTGGCCCTGCTAGCTAGATGGAATCCTGACAGCGGGAGCATCTCGAGACCTAGCTCCAGAGCAAGAAAGATGTCCATCGAGGATATCGGCCCTGCCAGCTAGATGGAATCCTAATAGCGGGAGCATCTCAAGACCTAGCTCCAGAGCCAGAAAGATGTCCATCGAGGATCCCGCCCCTGCTAGCTAGATGGAAGCCTGACAGCGGGAGCATCTTGAGATTTTGGTATACTTCTCGAGTTACATCCAACATTGCCGGCTAGATGGGAGCCTGGCAGCGAGATCTGCTCGGGGTCTAAGGAAATCTTGGCCCGCCACAAACACCATTGTAAAAAAGAGTTGAAAGATTAAAGAGTTTCATTATTTAATCAAAGGAAAGTACGTACATATTTCATAGATAGAAACGCTTCAAGTCATCACCGCTCCAGGTGTGACTTATGGTCTCGCCATCCACATTCCGGAGGTGTTATCCTCCTGATCTCAATGCTTCCTGCACAATGTACGGGCCTTCCCAGTTGGGGTTGAGCTTCCCCATGATAGCTGATCTTCCAGCAGTATCCACCTTTTTCAAGACCAAGTCTCCCACCGTGAACTGTTTGACTCGAACATGCTTGTCAAAATACTTAGTCATTCTTCGCTTGACCTCTTCTTACTGGATAGCTGACAGGTCACGTAGCTCCTCCATCATATCAAGGGAGAGCCGAAGCTCATCCTCATTCTCGACCCTCCATTTTTCTCTACCTCCTTCCGCCTCAACGACCCGAGGTGTACGGACCTCGAATTCTATAAGGAGTACTGCTTCGCAGCCATGGGAGAGTTTGAAAGGGGTCTCCCCTATGGCTATATTGGGGGTGGTTCTCAAGGCCCAGAGGACTGAAGGAATCTGTTCTACCCAGCTCCCCTTCAAGTTCACAACTTTCTTCTTCAAGAGGTTTACGATGATCTTGTTTGCCGCCTCCACCTGCTCATTGCTCCTGGGATGGTGGACCGAGGCAAACCTGAGGTCAATCCCAAGCTGTCCACAAAATCTGATGAACTCCGCGCTGGCAAACTGAGGCTCATTGTCTGTGATAATGGCTTGGGGCAAACCGTGTCTGCAAATGATTCCCCTCCCATACAAAGTTCCTGATTACTTGGGAGGTCATCTTGGCCAACGCATTCACCTCCAACCACTTAGAGAAATAATCGATCATGACTAATAAGAACCTCCTCTGCCTGCTGGCCTAGGGGAAGGTCCTACCAGATCCATTCCCTAGATGGCGAAGGGTCAGGGTGTCGTGATGCTCTTGAGACAATGAGCTAGTAGAAGTTGGAGATGGGCGAACAACAGACACTTATGGCACTTCTTCGTGAACTCAGCGGCATCACGGCCCAGGGTCGGCCAGAAATACCCTTGCCTAACTATCCTCCCCTCCAGGGTCCGGCTCCCATAGTGACTCTCACACTCTCCGAAATGGACCTCTTCCAAAATCCTTGGAATCTCCCTCTCGGCCACGCAACGTGCCAACATCCCTGAGAGGGTCTTCCTATACAGCTGCTCGTCGTGCATGAGGTAGTATGTCGACTTATGCTTGAATCGTTTTTTGTCCATCCCCTCCAGGTATTCTGCCTATGGATAGGAAAGTTACAAAAAGATCCATCCACGAGGGGTGTTAGTCTACCTCCATCAGCTCCCCCTCTTCGATGGACGGGCAGAACAAGTCGATGATGATGCCACCAACCCAGGGCTCGTGCTTAGCCAATTGATCCACCTGCTCATTTTCTTTCCTTGGAATGTGTCGGATGGAGAATGTCTTGAACATGCAGATTATCCCCTTCACCTTTGCCAAGTACAACTAGAGAGTTGGATCCCTTACCTCGAACTCGCCTTTTATCTGAGAGGACACCACCATGGAGTCTGTGAGGACCTCCACAACATGCACCCCCAGCTCCCTGGCCAGGTGCAACCCTGCTACCATTGCATCGTACTCGGCTTGATTATTGGTGATGGCAAAATGTACTACCACCGTCCGTTCGATCCTTGTTCCCTGAGGGCTCTCCAAGATTACCCCCACCCCCAAGGAATGTCTTCCTGAGGCGTCGTCCACCATCACCTTCCAAGGGACTGGGCGGGTGAGTTCCTCCTTCGCCACCTCGACCATATAGTCAGCAATAAAGTCGGTCATCGCCTGGGCCTTGATCGAGAGGCGGGGCATGAAGGATATGTCGAACTCACTCAACTCCACTGACCACTTCGCCAACCTCCCGGAGTGCTCCACCCCCTCAAAGATGTTGCGGAGGGGGTGGTCAGTCACAACCCAGATGGAGTGCGCCTTGAAATTGTTGAGGTAATTTTAACTAGGATTGTCATTGTTGTACTTCTTGTTTTTAATTTTTTAATAACTATATTCTTTATTTTCAGGAAAAAGATTATGAACAAGTGTTATGTTAAAACTTGGAAAGAAGATGATGAGAATCTATTTGCTTCAAACAAATGGTACCGTGAAGGGTACACATCTCCAAGTAGAAAGAAATTTTTCTACTAACCAAAAGCACTTTATGCTCTTTTAAATGTGTTTTTTTTTCTTATGAATGACTTTATTGCTTCTAACAACATTAGAAAGACAATGTGTGGTTTGATGGTATCAGCACAATAGTTCATGTTTTTATTCAAATGTTTAAGTTGGTATATGTCCTTTTATGTTGATGGTGTGTAATGATATGATCAAGTCTATGTTAAACATGATGTAGGGTATCTAAGCATTGTTTTGAAAATGATTACATGATGAGAAAGATAATTCATATCATGAAAGGTTATCACATGTAACACTAAAATTGTTAACTTAATGCCTAAGTATTTCTCTTGTCAAACCTTACTTTTATGAAATATTTCGTAAGGTCTTTTATGAGTATTATTAAAGTTTGTTTTTTAAATAATCTCAATTATTTTCGAAATTAAAACCAGCCATTTTATTTAATAAAAAACTGTTTTTATATAGGGCCGGTTTTCTTGCTAAACAATGGCGGTTTCTTTTTTTTTAAAAAAAAGCAAAAACGAAATGGTAGCACCCCTTGATGAAAGGTTGCGTTTTTTTTTTTGAATAACTAACACTTTATAAATGCTATTGTGATGATTGAGAATATGCTTAAGCCGTGTGTTCTAAAATAGAAAGAGAGAAAGAAAACCGTGAAGGTGAAGAAGGAAAAACCGTGAAGAACACTGTTGCCAAGACCAATGTCTTCGGTTTTGTTTTCTTGAGGGAATCTCAAAAGAGTAAAGAATCAAGTCCACGACTTGATTGAAGAAAGGAGAAAGCCGAGCACTTGGATCTCAGATCCAAAACACTTGCATAAGAAGTGGAAGGTTCGGCCATTGAAAAGTCTTGTTGAAGAAAACCGTGAAGAGGCTTCAAGTTGGATGAGAAGGTTTGATAAGAATTAAGTCTTTATTCCTTCAAATATTGAGAAGAAAACTGAGGTAGTTGTTTATTTAAAACTACTACATATCATCTTCTTTGTTGTGGACAATTAAGGTTTCAAACCTTAAGTAATTCCTCCACAAGTTTTAGAGAGACAAATAAAGAAATTGTCACACAAATTCTTTATTTGCTCAAAGTTTAAATTTAATTTCAATTCTACTTCTATTAGCATCTTGTCTTTTAAATTTCATTAAGGTTGTTGTAATGATATTTAATCATATGTATCTTATGAGAATGAAGATTTTATTTAGATAAATTTATAAAAGAAATTCTGTGGTTTGTTGAGTTAATTTATTATGAAAAACTTGAATTTCAAATTGTTATATGTATGTTAACTTCCTTTATGTATTGTCATTAGCACTCAATATTAACAATTGGTATCAGAGCAGGTTCCATATTATAATCTTTACCGATTAGGGTCATAAGTTTCTTTAAAAAAATGATGACTAATGAAGGAGGTGCCATGAATAGAGCTTCATTGTTCAATGGAAAAGATTATAATTATTGGAAGAAAAGAATGGAAATTTATATTAAATCATTAGGAATTGATGTCTGGGATTTTATAGAAAATGAGTATGTGCAAACTGCTGGAATAAATATCCTTGAAGATCAAAATGAAATAAGAAGGATAAATAAAAATAATAAAGCAATGCAAGCTTTAATGTCTGGCTTAACTGATTCAGAATTAGTTAAAGTTATGAACTGTTCTACTGCTCAAAGTATATGGCTAAAACTTCAAAATTTATATGAAGGAGATAGCAAAATAAAAGAGGCAAAATTACAAACTTATAGGAGTAGATTTGAATCAATAAAAATGGAAAATGATGAAAGAATAGAAAATTTTATGCAAAGAACAAATGAAATCGTAAATTCTATTCGAGGTCTAGGTGAAATTCTAAATGATGCAACAATTATAAAGAAAATATTAAGATCTTTACCAGAAAAATTTAATTCCAAGGTCTCTGCAATTGAAGAGGCTAAGGACTTAAACCAGTTATCCTTTGATGAGTTACTTGGATCATTAGTGGCCTATGAAATGAGAACAATGGACATTAATAAAGAACATGAAAAACAACTTGCTTTCAAAACCGAGCTTGCTAAGAACAAAAATAAAGTTGAATATTCAAACTTTGGAAAGAAAAATAACTCTAGATATAATAAGTTTGATAAACCCAAGTTAATAGGAAACTGTTACACTTGTGGAAAACCAGGTCACTATTCAGTGGATTGCTATCACAACAAAAACAAAAACAAAGGAAACACTGAAAGTAAAAATGATAGATATAGCAATGGAAAAATGAAGTTCTACAATCAAAATAAATCAAAATTTGTTAATGAGGAAATTGATAGTAGTGAGGATGAAAATGAAGCTAATAATGACAAGAAAAAACATTCTTTTACATTCATGGCAAAGACTAGTTTTATTGAATCTCCTGACGATGACTTAGAAGATAAAAGTGATTTAGAAAAAGAACTAATAGCTTCACTAAAAAGGGTAAGAGAACAAGAAGAGTTAATTGAATCACTTGAATTGTCTCTAGAAAATACTCAAACATGGAGTCAAAGCATCACCTTAAATCACATTGAAAATCATGTAGAGAGATCAATAACTATGATTAGTGATCTAAAAGAAGAAATTCTCTTGTTAAAAACCGAAATTAAAAATAAACATTATAAAGTTTCATCCTTATCTGATACTTGTTCCTTTGTTGATGCAGGAGACCAAATGGAAGAGAAAATGAAAAACATATCTGAAAACCTTCATGAAATGAAATTAAATTCAGTAACCAATAATGAATTAACTGACAGTGATGAGTTTTTTGAAGCTACTGATTTAGTGAATAACATAAATCAATTAATGAGAGACAGGGACATTGATAGAAAGCAAATTCAAGAACTAACACTGCAGGTTCAAAAACTCAAGGATGATCTTCAAAGATTGTTCAAGTTTGAAGACTCCACAAACAAGCTGAATAGTCTCATATCCATGCAAAGATCTACACATGATAAGAGTGGATTAGGCTATCATACAGGAGAATCATCAGAAGGAACATAGAAGGGTGAAAATCAAATGAATTCCAAATTCAAAGGTGCTGGAACTCTCGTGCCAAAAAGGTATAACTGTCAACCACTCTCTAATAAAATTTGTTATATCTGCAATTATTATAGTCATGAATCTATTAACTGCAATTTTTATAATTATTCATCTTTATCATCTTTTAGTACTGTTAATAGTTGTTCTTACTGCAAAAAATATGGTCACACTATAAGAACCTGCAATAAGTTAAACTCCTCAAATGTTTTTGAAAACAATAATGGAATCTATCATTGCTATGTTGTTCAATCTGCCCTAAAGGCATTAAAAGAAAGTAGATCCAATAAATGGATAATTGACAGTGGTTGCACTAGTCATATGACAGGAGAATTAAAGAAAATCAAAAATCTAGAGAACCATCTAGGAGGCACAGTTAAATTTGGAAATGATCAAGGAGCAGAAATTAAAGGAAAAGGTGAAGTCTCACTTGTTAATGGTAAATTAAAAAATGTCTTATTTGTAGAAGGATTAAAACATAATCTGCTAAGTGTAAGTCAAATTTGTGATCAAGATTATGAAGTAACATTCAATAAAGAAGGTGTAAAAGTTTATGACAAAAATGGCAATGTAGTGGCTTTAGGAAAAAGAAACAAAGAAAATCTATACATCATGAGTGATTCCATCAATCCAAAATGTATGATAACTCAAGAAGAAAATGACTGGTTATGGCATAAGAGAATGTGCCATATTAGTTTTGACAATTTAGTAAAATTATATCAATGTCAAGCTGTACGTGACATTCCTAAAATTAAGAAACCAGTAAATCCTATCTGTGATTCTTGTATGAAAGGAAAAATGGTTAGAGTTAAACATCCTAGCAAAGAAATTAATACCTCTCAACTACTAGATCTCATTCACATGGATCTGTGTGGCCCTTTTAGGACAAAGGGGTATAATGGTGAGAGATATTTCATGACAATGATAGATGACTACACAAGGTTAACATGTATCACTCTCTTATGGAGCAAAGATGAGGCATTCAAAAGCTTTTATGATTATAAAATTCATGTAGAAAAACAATCAGGAAAGAGCATAAAAAGTATAAGAACAGATAGGGGTGGGGAATTTATATCAAAAGAATTCAAAGAAGTATTGATAATGGAATTAATAAACAATTAACTGAAGCTAGAACACCACAACAAAATGGTGTTGCAGAACGGAAAAATAGAACTATTCAAGAAATGATTAGGACTATACTAAATGAAAGTAAGCTAAGTGATACCTTCTGGACCTTTGCAGTTCAAACAGCTGTTCATATAATGAACAGGTGCTTATTAAAACATGATTCTCAAAAAACACCATATGAATTGTGGTATAATAAAAAACCTTCAGTTAAATATCTAAAGGTTTTTGGAAGCAAATGTTGGGTTAAGAAGAAAGAAGCTGATCTAGGAAAGTTAGATAACAGAAGTGATGAAGCTATATTTATTGGATACTCTTTGGCCAGTAAAGGGTATAGATGTCTCTTAAAAGAAAGTCAAAAAATTGTTGAAAGCTCGGATGTTAAATTTGAAGAATCTAATTTCAAACAAGTAAGAGTAGATTCTGAAAAAGATGATGACTTAATAGAAAATGAACAAATTGAAATTACACCTGAACTAGATAATTCTGATTCATCTAGTGATGCATCCTTAAACTCAAATGTGGATGAAAACACAGAAATAATTCCTAGAAAAATCAAAACATGCCACAAAAACCATCCTGAAAGTCAAATTATTGGAAACCCAACTCAAGGGGTCACTACAAGAAGAAATTCACCAAGAATACTATATTCCATGATAGCCATAGATGAACCAAAAACTGTAAAAGATGCTCTTGCTAATGAATCTTGGCTACATGCTATGACTGAAGAAATTCATCAAATTCTAAAAAATAACACTTGGGAACTTGTAGAAAGACCTAAAAATAAAAATATTATTGGTTCAAAATGGGTGTTTAGAAATAAGCTAAATGAAAAAGGTGACGTCATTCGAAATAAAGCTAGATTAGTATGTAAAGGATATTCCCAAATAGAAGGTATAGACTATGAGGAAACTGTTGCTCTTGTCGCAAGAATGGAGTCAATAAGAATGTTTCTTTCAATGTCCATAAACTTAAACTTTAAAATTTTTCAAATGGACGTAAAATCGGCCTTCTTAAATGGTTACCTAGAAGAAGAGGTTTACATGGAGCAACCCGAAGGATTTGTTGAACGCACAAATCCCTCACATGTATGTAAATTAAAGAAGGCATTGTATGGATTAAAGCAAGCTCCTCGTGCCTGGTATGAACGGTTAGATGATTTTTTACACAAAGCTAATTTTGTAAAAAGTCAATTGAACAATACCTTATATATCAAACACACTAAAGATAATCTAATATTTGTTCTCATATATGTTGATGATATATTATTGGGTTCAAGAGACTTAGCTTCATGCAATGACTTTGTGAAAGAAATGAAAAATACTTTTGAAATGTCAATGATAGGTGAACTATCATATTTTCTAGGTTTACAAATACATCAAAAGAAAGAGGGAATCTTTCTAAGTCAAAGTAAATATCTATTAGAAATACTTGACAAATTTGGAATGCAAGATTGTAAACCCATTAGTACAAACGAGAAGTTATCAAAAGATATGGACGGAAAAGAAATTGACCAAAAACAATATAGATCCTTGATAGGAAGTCTCTTATACTTAACATCAACTCGACCAAATATAATGCACTCAGTATGTTTAATATCTAGATTTCAAAGTAATCCTAAAGAGAGTCACTGGAGTGCTGGAAAACGAATCTTAAGGTATTTGAAAGGCACTATTGATTTTGGGTTATTCTATCCAAATAAAACAAATGACACTCTTATGGCTTATACAGACGCTGACTGGGCCGGTTGTATCGATGAACGTAAAAGTACAAGTGGAGGAGCCTTCTTTATAGGAAACCATCTGGTGGCATGGCACTCAAAGAAGCACGATTCAGTTACATTATCGACAGCTGAGTCAGAATTTGTTGCTGCAACGACATGTTGCACACAAATTTTATGGATGAAAGAAGAACTTAAAAACTTTGGGATTCAAATTGATAAACCTTTAGAGATAAAGTGTGATAACACAAGTGCAATTAATATCAAAGAATCCTGTTATGCACAATCGAACAAAACATATCTCTATAAAATATTTCTTCCTAAAAGAACATGTCACCAACAAGGATGTTATTCTAACCTATGTCTCTACAAAGGAACAACTAGCCGATATATTTACTAAACCCTTGTCAAAAATTCAATTTATTGACATAAGGAATAGCTTAGGGATCAAATCCCTAGCAGTAATTATCTGATCATCCAGGAAGGGGGCTACTATCCTTTGGCATGGTTGTCAAAGGGGGAGAATGGTAATAGGGGGAGACTGCTGTTACTATTATTAAAAAATTAAAAGTTGACAACAATGCCAAAGGGGGAGTTTGTTGAGGTAATTTTAACTAGGATTGTCATTGTTGTACTTCTTGTTTTTAATTTTTTAATAACTATATTCTTTATTTTCAGGAAAAAGATTATGAACAAGTGTTATGTTAAAACTTGGAAAGAAGATGATGAGAATCTATTTGCTTCAAACAAATGGTACCGTGAAGGGTACACATCTCCAAGTAGAAAGAAATTTTTCTACTAACCAAAAGCACTTTATGCTCTTTTAAATGTGTTTTTTTTTCTTATGAATGACTTTATTGCTTCTAACAACATTAGAAAGACAATGTGTGGTTTGATGGTATCAGCACAATAGTTCATGTTTTTATTCAAATGTTTAAGTTGGTATATGTCCTTTTATGTTGATGGTGTGTAATGATATGATCAAGTCTATGTTAAACATGATGTAGGGTATCTAAGCATTGTTTTGAAAATGATTACATGATGAGAAAGATAATTCATATCATGAAAGGTTATCACATGTAACACTAAAATTGTTAACTTAATGCCTAAGTATTTCTCTTGTCAAACCTTACTTTTATGAAATATTTCGTAAGGTCTTTTATGAGTATTATTAAAGTTTGTTTTTTAAATAATCTCAATTATTTTCGAAATTAAAACCAGCCATTTTATTTAATAAAAAACTGTTTTTATATAGGGCCGGTTTTCTTGCTAAACAATGGCGGTTTCTTTTTTAAAAAAAAAGCAAAAACGAAATGGTAGCACCCCTTGATGAAAGGTTGCGTTTTTTTTTGAATAACTAACACTTTATAAATGCTATTGTGATGATTGAGAATATGCTTAAGCCGTGTGTTCTAAAATAGAAAGAGAGAAAGAAAACCGTGAAGGTGAAGAAGGAAAAACCGTGAAGAACATTGTTGCCAAGACCAATGTCTTCGGTTTTGTTTTCTTGAGGGAAATCTCAAAAGAGTAAAGAATCAAGTCCACGACTTGATTGAAGAAAGGAGAAAGCCGAGCACTTGGATCTCAGATCCAAAACACTTGCATAAGAAGTGGAAGGTTCGGCCATTGAAAAGTCTTGTTGAAGAAAACCGTGAAGAGGCTTCAAGTTGGATTAGAAGGTTTGATAAGAATTAAGTCTTTATTCCTTCAAATATTGAGAAGAAAACTGAGGTAGTTGTTTGTTTAAAACTAATACATATCATCTTCTTTGTTGTGGACAATTAAGGTTTCAAACCTTAAGTAATTCCTCCACAAGTTTTAGAGAGACAAATAAAGAAATTGTCACACAAATTCTTTATTTGCTCAAAGTTTAAATTTAATTTCAATTCTACTTCTATTAGCATCTTGTCTTTTAAATTTCATTAAGGTTGTTGTAATGATATTTAATCATATGTATCTTATGAGAATGAAGATTTTATTTAGATAAATTTATAAAAGAAATTCTGTGGTTTGTTGAGTTAATTTATTATGAAAAACTTGAATTTCAAATTGTTATATGTATGTTAACTTCCTTTATGTATTGTCATTAGCACTCAATATTAACAGAAATAGGATTGGAGTCTCCGGGCCGAGATGACCAAAGCGAAAGCCAGCTTCTCTAAGATCGGGTATCGGAGCTCCGCCTTCTTTAAGACCCTACTCACATAGTAGATCGACAGCTGCTTCTTCCCTTCTTCCTGGACCAAGACGAAGCTCAAGGCCTCGGCTCTGACCCCAAGGTACAGGGATAAGTCCTCCCCTTCCTTGGGCCCTTTGAAGAGAGGAGTTTGGGTCAACTGCCTCTTCAAGACTTGGAATGCCTCCTCGCACTCCTTGTACCACTCGAACTTCTGCCCCCCCCCCCTCAACGCTTTTAAGAAGGGGGAACACTTCTCCCCTGCCTGAGCGAGGAACCTTCTTGGCCCAGACAACTTTCCTGTCAGCCTCTGGACCTTCTTGGCGTTCCAAGGCGACCCCAACTCCATGATCTCCCTCACCTTATCAGGGTTGGGTTCTACACCTGCAGGAGTAAGGAGGTGGTCTAGGAACTTACCTCTGCTTGCCCCGAAGACACACTTCAATGGGTTTAGCCTCATCTTATACTTCTGCAGGGTGCCGAAGGTCTCTTCCAGATCCCGGAGATGAGAGTCCACCTCCCAGCTTTTGATCATGAGATCGTCTACGTACACCTCCAAGTTCCTCCCATTTTTATCTCGGAAGACCTGGTCCATCATCTTTTGATATGTTGCCCCCACATTATTTAGTTCAAAAGACATCATCTTATAGTAGTAACACCCATCCCCGGTGACGAAGGAGACATCCTTAATGTCGGGTGAGTGCATCCTAATTTGATGATAACCTGAAAATGCATCCAAAAAACTCATCACAGAAAAATCGACGGCTGAGTCTACCACCGCGTCGATCCGAGGCAAGTGATAACAATCCTTAGGACATGATTTATTTAATAAGGAAAAAATCAACATAAATCCTCCACCGGTCGTCTCCTTTTTTAACCATAACAATATTGGAGACCCAGCCGTGGTATTGGATTTCGGATACAAACCCGGCCTTGAGGAGCTTGGTCACCTCCTCCCTGATGGGCTCGGCCAACTTGTCCGTTGTGGACCTCTTCTTCTGCTGGATGGGGCGGGATTTTGGATCCAGGTTGAGGCGGTGGCAGCAACGTCCGCATCGATCCCCAACATTTCTGTTGTACTCTACGCGAAGACGTCCACGTACTTCTGGAGGCACTTTATCATCCTCCCCTAGTTCTCCGAGCTCAGCCCCCCACTGATTCGCACCTTCTCCACCCTGCCTCCCTGGGTGAGAACCTCCATCTCCACCACCTCCTCAGCAGCCTCCTGTCAGGACTGCTCTTCCCACTCTCCAATGACTCCCTCACCTGGTACCGTGACCTCCTCCTCAGCTTCCTCCATTGTCATCACCTCGGCCGGCTCCTCCAGAACTCCTTCTGCCACCTCTACCTGGGTGCGGACCTCTTCCTCCACTTCCATCTCCACCACTTCTCCTTCGGCCTCCTGCCTGGACAGCTCCTCCATCCTCCTCTCCATCTACTCAGCTCCCCCCTGCCAAGAGATGGAGTTCACCACGGTGACATTACATTCCCTTGCCACATTGAGGTCTCCCTGGACCCTAGCCTGGATGCCCTCAGCATTGAACTTCAAGCACTGATGGAAAGATGAAGGCACGCAACGGAAGGCACTAATGAGGGACGTCCGAAGATAACAGTGTAACTGTTGGGCGTGTCCACGATGACGAACCTGTAGTTTCTTGATTGCCCCCCCCCTAAGGTAATATGGAGTCCTACTCCTCCATCCACCTCCTTCCTCTCTCCTGAGAACCCAAAGAGAGTTCCATCCAAGGCCAGCACCCTCCGGGCCTCCACCTTCATCGCATCAAACGTCTTCTTAAAAATGATGTTGACCGAACTCCCGTTATTGATGAGGATCTGGGAGACAGTAAAATTCTCGACCGCGATCTGGATGACCAACGCGTCAGAAAAAGGATCCTCATGATCTGACATGTCCTTCCTGAAGAAGGTGATCTTCTCCTCCGGGGTGGGGCTAGATATGTGGAGGCGATGCTCAAACGATATATAGTATGGAGACTCGCCTTCCGGACAGCCTCAACTCCCCCCCCCCCCCCCCCCCCCGTGGATCACTCTGATCCCTCCTTGGGCTCCGACATGAGCCCTATCCTCGTACCGGTCCTCCTCTCCCCTAAGCAGGACTTCTTCAACCTGTACCTCCCGGCGGTCTTGCTGCTGCTGCTCCATGGTTCCCCTCAACTCTAGGAATTTCGGGCACGTGGTCGTAGCATGGTCCTCCTCTTGATGGAATTCACAATAGGGCAACTCCACCCCGACTCCCTATCTCTTCCTCTTCTGGGCTTTCCTCCTCCCCAAGGCTATCGCCATAGCCTGATGTTGATCGGGGAGAGGAGGCCTTTGGCCTTGCCTCCAGCCTGGGGGTTTGAACTGACCTTGGCCCCCCTGGCGGTTGTCTCCTCCATGGAAAACTTGTTGGGAATGTGAGCGAATAAATCCCGACCAGGACACCTGTTGTAATTCGAGCAAGAGCAATACCACAAAAACAATGTAGAAAATAATAAAGCACACAGAGAATTTTTACGTGGAAAACCCAACTTGGGTGAAAAACTACGGGACGATCGGAGTCCAACCCGGAAAGCCTCCACTAAACTAGTGTGAAAAACACACTCAATAATTACAGGCTTTCCCACCGATCCACACAGGATCTCCACTCCTCCACCACATACACGATCCACAAAGGATCTACACCACTTCTCTTCCAACAAATACACAATCACTAGTTTGACAAAAGAGAAATACAAGAACAAAGTTGAGGAGTCGTTACCCGGACGGATTGAACAATCCGTCCAAACGTCAAGAATGACGTTCACCAAAACACGAAGGAGGACGGCTAAACAAAGCCCCTTCAAACTTCGCCTTCAACCTCCAAGCTGCGAACGAGTCCGGCAACAAAAACGACCGGCAACAAATATGGACAGCGGCGACGGCAACACGGCGGCGGTGGCGTCTTCACACGACGACGACGGCGGCGTCTTCACACGACGGCGGCGTCTTCACACGACGGCGGCGGCAGCGTCTTCACACGACGACGACGGCGGCGTCTTCACACGACGGCGGCGGTGGCAGCCCGCTTTAAACCTCCACAGCAGGCTGCAGCGGCTCTCCCTCCAAAGCAGCGGCAGCCCTCCTCCAAAACAGCGGCAACCCTTCTCCCAAAAAGCGGCGGCGAGCGGGTGGCGTCGGGCAGCTAACGGAGCGAGAAGAGGCGCGATAGTTTGGGGGCGCTGAAATTTTCTGAACGGGAGAGGAGAACCGGAAAAACATTGCCCTAAAACCTTGTTGCAGCCATAATAAAAAGGTGAATAAAAACGTTTGGTCCGGTTCAGTTGAACCGGTCCAAAAAATTGTTTTCAAGAAACCAGAGCTGCAGCCCCATGCCCAAACCAGCAGGAAAAAGGTTGCAACCTCCTTTTTGAGGTTGCAATTTTTCTGCCAGATTTCTGTAATTGCAGAAATTTGCCCTTTTAAATTCCTTGTGCTCCCGATGGTAGAATCACGAGCCGCACCTAGCACGTCCGGTGGTTTTTACCGACTCGGATGGGAACCACTCCCAATAAATCTCCCCCTTCACATCGAGGCGGAAGAAACTGCCATCCCGGCGATTCTAACGCAATGCTTGAACTTCCCCCTTGGCACGACCTTGGTCAGCATGTCTGCCCCGTTATCATCAGTGTGCACCTTCTGAAGATTAAGCTCCTTCTGTTCCAAGACATCTCGTATCCAATGATACCGAGTGTCGATGTGCTTCGACCTCGAGTGGAATGTGGGGTTCTTCCCAAGGTGGATAGCGATCTGACTGTCACACAAGAGTGTGTATCGGTCCGGAGTGAAACCAAGCTCTTTGATGAACCTCTTCATCCAAAGCAACTCCTTCCCAGCCTCAGTAACCGCAATGAACTCAGCCTCCGGGGTAGACAACGCAACGCACTTCTGCAATCTCGACGCCCACGAGACGGCTCTCCCTGCAAATAGAATCATGTATCCGGACGTCGACCTTCTGGAATCCACATCTCAAGCCATGTCAGCATCAGTGTAGCCCAGCAGTTCTGGCTCACTGTCTCCAAATCTCAACGTCAAATCTGACGTCTCCTGCTAGTATCTCAATATCCACTTCACTGCGCTCCAATGCTCTCTCTCAGGATTGGAGAGGAATCTACTAACTGTCCCAACAGCATGCGCAATATTCGGACGTGTACACATCATCGCATACATGAGGCTCCAAACTGCAGATGCATACGGAACCTTTTGCATCGCCTCGATCTCCTCGGGTGTGCTGGGGCACTGATCAGCGGTAAGCCTGAAGTGAGCTGCAAGCGGCACGCTCACCTTCTTCGCCTGATCCATATCAAATCTCTGCAGCACCTTGCGGATGTACCGCTCCTGTGATAAATCTGGCTCCCCTGTCTCGGCGAATGTGCATACCCAGAATTGTCCTTGCAGCGCCCAGATCCTTCATCTCAAAGGTGGAACTCAACTGCCGCTTCAACTCAATAATGCGAGAAGTGTTCCTCCCGACGATCAGCATATCGTCAACATACAACAGCAGAATGATGAAATCACCTGGAGCATACTCCTTGAAGAACACGTAGTGGTCAAGCGTGGTCCTCTTGAAGCCGATCTCCCCCATGAAAGAGTCAAACTTCCTATACCATTGTCGCGGGGCCTTCTTCAGACCATATAAACTCTTCTGCAAGCGGCACACCAGACCTTCCTTCCCTTTGACACTGAAACCCTCAGGCTGCTCCATGTATAGCTTCTCCTCAAGATCGTCATGCAGAAAGGTGGTCTTGACATCCATCTGCTCTATCTCCAAGTCTTGTCTCACAGCGAGGCCAAGAACAACACGAATAGATGACATCTTCACCACTGGAGAGAAGATTTCATCAAAGTCAACACCCTGTCGTTGTCCAAAACCCTTTACCACCAGCCTGGCCTTGTATCTGGGAGGTGTGGAGGAATCTCCCTGCTTCACCCTAAAGATCCATCGATTCCTCAAGGCCTTCTTGCCCTTAGGCAATCTCACCAGATCATTAGTGTGGTTCTTCTGCAGCGACTGTATCTCCTCCTGCATAGCAACCATCCACTGACTCTTCTCGGTGCTCTCCATAGCCTCGTCATAACTCTCAGGCTCCCCCGCATCAGTCAGCAATATGAACTCTGATGTATAATATCTAGCGGTCGGGTGCCTGGCCCGATCTGACCTCTGTAGGACAGGCTCAGGGGCCGGTGCAGGCACATCATCAGCAATATCCTCAGAGACTCTTGGTTCACCATCAGTGGTGATATCATGATCCGGAAGGGTATCAGTACCCTGTGCCGTCTCAGGCTCAACAGCCTCCTCAGTGACGTCATCTCCAACTATAGGCGACTCAACAGCAGTGGGAGAGTCAACCTCAATCTCACCAGTCTCCTCAGGATCACCAACAATCTGATCCTCACTGAAAACAGCATCATGGCTACATACAAGTTTCTTCTCAGCTGGATCAAAGAACCTGTACTCAAACTCTCCACTGTAGTCGTACCCCCAAGAAAATACACTGCCGGGTCTTCGAATCCAACTTTGATCTCTCGTCCCTAGGGACGTGCACAAAGGCTTTGCAGCCAAATACCCGCAAGTGACTGTAAGAGGGGTCTTTCCCATACCAGACTCTATCAGGGACATCCTCCTGCAAAGCTGAACTCGGAGAGAGATTGATGACATGCGCTGTAGTAAGAAGAGCCTCGCCCCAGAACATTCCTTGCAGCTTCGAATCAGATAGCATGCATCGAATCCTCTCCATCAGTGTCCGATTCATCCTCTCAGCTACGTCATTCAGCTGCGGCGTCTTGGGCGGGGTCTTTTCATGACGGATGCCATGGTCCCTGCAGTAGTCGGCAAAGGGACCAATGTACTCTCCCCCGTTGTCGGACCTAATGCACTACAGTCTCTTCCCAGACTGTCTCTCCACCTCAGCGTGGAATCTCCTGAAAGTATCGAGGACCTGATCTTTGGTCTTGATGGCATAGACCCAAAGCTTCCTCGAATGGTCATCAATGAAAGTGACGAAGTATGATGCTCCTCCTCTAGTCTGGACCTTCAGTGGTCCGCACACATCAGTGTGAACAAGCTCCAAAGGCTCCGATCTCCTGGTGGATGTGTGGCTGTGGAATGAAACCCTGTTTTATTTCCCAGTCATACAGTGGTCGCACCTCTCCAAGTGAGCATCAAACATATCACAAATCAGCTTCTTCTTCGCCAGGCATCCCAGCCCTTTTTGGCTAATGTGTGCCAGCCTCCTGTGTCATAAGGAGGTGGATGCCTCATCCTTGACAGAGTTGGCCTGAGCAGCTTCAGGCCTCCCCTCCATGTAGTATAATCCAGAATCTCTGTAACCTCTAGCACTCACAAGTGATCCCCTGATCAGCTTCCAGAAGTCTCCTCCAAAGACACTCAGGTGTCCTTCGTCTCCAAGTCTGCCAACAGATATCAGATTGAAGCGAATGTAGGGAACGTGTCTAACATCCCTCAGAACAGGTACGGCTCCAGTGCTCGTCTTCAAATGCATGTCTCCATGCCCAAGTACCTTGGACGTATCTCCATTGCCCATCCTCAACACCCCACAGTCATGAGTGGTGTAAGTGGCAAATAACTCCCTATTGTGGGATACATGCGTAGAAGCTCCAGAATCAACGATCCAGCATCGGTCGTCACACGAAAGTGCAGTTGTGACATCGTCGCCAACAATAATGACGTCGTCCTCCTCAATCGAGACAGTGGCTGCCGTGTTACCCTCATCCTTGCCCTCAGTGGCAATCCCTTTCTTCTTCTGATCGTTCTTCAATGTATAACAAAACTTCTTGATGTGGCCTTTCTTGTTGTAGTAGTGGCATTCCACGTTCTGATAACGTGTCTTCGACTTGCCCCTACTCAGACTCATGTCCTCCTTCCTTCCTCGGCTTTTACTCTTTCCTCTCCCCCTGGACTCAGTAAAGAGAACGTCGGCTCGTGAAGAAAAGCCCGAAGTCCCTTGAGACTTTCGTCTCACCTCCTCATTCAAGATCCCACTTTTGGCGATCTCCATGGACACAATCCCCTGGGGGGAAGAATTGATCAGAGAAACTCTGACCATCTCCCACGAGTCTGGAAGTGACTTGAGTAGCCACAATGCATTCACCTCATCTTCAAATATCACCTTCATGGAAGTCAAACGATCAATGATCCCCTTGAACTCGTTGACATGATCCAAAATGGGTGAGCCCTCCCGGTATCTGAACTCTCCAAGCTTCTTCAGTAAATACAGCTTGTTGATGCCCGTGCTCTTGGCATACAACGTCTCGAGAGTCTTCCACAGATCCTTTGCATCATTGATGCTAGCCACATGGTTGTAGACATTCGGCTCCATGAACCGTCTGATGAACCCACACAGCTTCCGATGCTCCACCTTCCATTTTGCCGGGTCCGTGTCCTCTGGCATCTCCTCAAAGATAGGAGCATGCCAACCATTCACATATATCAAATCCTCAGTCAGTAGGTGCCACTGGTGATAGTTGGCACCATTCAACTTTACCATCTGCTCTAAACCTGATGTAGACTCCATCCTGCTCTGCCAACTGGCCGGACCGACCACTAATCTTTGAGTCGACTATCTCAAAATATACAACTGGAGAGGGTAGCCAGCGGGCCAATGGTCGTAAACTACCACTCCAAATTGCACACCCGAGATCCTGATCGACTTGTCCTGAAACCCCAATAGGTCAGCCCGGTAAATGCCCTGTCACTAAAACGGCTCTGTCACTGAACGAACCCAACCTCCCTCTGATACCACTTGTTGGGAATGTGAGCGAATAAATCCCGACCAGGACACCTGTTGCAATTCGAGCAAGAGCAATACCACAAAAACAATGCAGAAAATAAAAAAGCACACAGAGAATTTTTACGTAGAAAACCCAACTTGAGTGAAAAACCACGGGACGATCGGAGTCCAACCCGGAAAGCCTCCACTAAACTAGTGTGAAAAACACACTCAATAATTACAGGCTTTCCCACCGATCCACACAGGATCTCCACTCCTCCACCACAAACACGATCCACAAAGGATCTACACCACTTCTTTTCCAACAAACACACAATAACTAGTTTGACAAAAGAGAAATACAAGAACAAAGTTGAGGAGTCATTACCCGGACGGATTGAACAATCCGTCCAAACGTCAAGAATGATGTTCACCAAAACACGAAAGAGGACGGCTAAACAAAGCCCCTTCCAACTTCGCCTTCAACCTCCAAGCTGTGAACGAGTCCGACAACAAAAACGGCCGGCAACAAAATCTGGACAGCGGCGACGGCAACACGGCGGCGGTGGCGTCTTCACACGACGACGGCGGCGGCGTCTTCACACGACGGCGGCGGCGGCGGCGGCGTCTTCACACGACAGCGGCGGCGGCGTCTTCACACGACGGCGGCAGCAGCGTCTTCACACGACGACGGCGGCGGCGGCAGCCCGCTATAAACCTCCACAGCAGGCGGCAGCGGCTCTCCCTCCAAAGCAGTGGCAGCCCTCCTCCAAAACAGCGGCAACCCTTCTCCCAAAAAGCGGCGACGAGCGGGTGGCGTCGGGAAGCGAATGGAGCGAGAAGAGGCGCGATAGTTTGGGGGCGCTGAAATTTTCTGAACGGGAGAGGAGGAGAACCGGAAAAACATTGCCCTAAAACCTTGTTGCAGCCATAATAAAAAGGTGAATAAAAACGTTTGGTCCAACCGGTCCAAAAAATTGTTTCCAAGAAACCAGAGCTGCAGCCCCATGCCCAAACCAGCAGGAAAAAGGTTGCAACCTCCTTTTTGAAGTTGTAACTTTTCTGCCAGATTTCTGTAATTGCAGAAATTTGCCCTTTTAAATTCCTTGCGCTCCCGATGGTAGAATCACGAGCCGCACCTAGCGCGCCCGGTGGTTTTTACCGACTCGGATAGGAACCACTCCCAATAAACCTCTCCTCGGCCCCTGGTCCTGCCACTCCTACTGCATCTAGCCGATCCGATTTTTCGGCTCCTAGCGCCCCGACCTCGGCTGCTGTTGTTGTTGTTCCCTCTGCCCGGGTTCATCTCTCCTCACTCCTGACCTCTGCCACCTCCTGGCACCTTCTCCTCCTTCGTGGCCCACTTTGACAACTTCCTGGCGAACTCCAAGTTCGACGCCTCACCGTTGAACTCCCTCACTGCCCTCTCCATCAGCTCCTCATAGGAGAGAGGAGGCACCCTCTTCAAATCCATCCTAAAGAAACCCTGCTGCAGCCCCAAGGTGAAGGTCATCATCAGGGTGTGCCCTGGCATCTCCTAGACCTGGGTGACCTCTTCCTGGAACCGGACAATGTAGCTCCCCAAGGTCTCGTTCACCCCCTGCTTGATGTGAAACAGGGACTCAGACTCCTTCCTTTTCTTAGAAGTGGTGAACCTCATCATGAACCCCCATCACAGGTCTTCAAAGCAGTAGATAGAGCTGGCCGGTAGCAGGTGGAACCAACCTCTTGCCTTCTCCTTGAGGGTGATGGCGAATAGCCTGCACTTAAAGGCATCTGACATTTGCCTTATCGAAACCACATCCTCAAACCACTAGATGTGCAGAATCGGGTCATCCTTCCCGGTGTAGTAGGACATCTCCGGCTCCCGAAAAGCCTCGGGAACTGGGGCGGATGAAACAAACTCACTGAAGGGGCTGCCACCCCCTACCGGGCGAGCCGGGTAATCTCGTTGCTCTACCTCTCCGATCCGACCCGAGCTCGCCGAACCGGGGAACAGCACTCTCCCGGGGAGATCTCGCCTACTCCCCTCCTCCGCTACCTCCTTCCCGACTCTCCTAGTCGGGGCGTCCTCACCTAGGGCTGGTCAGCGGTTACTTGGACGGCCGGCGTCGATCACTCGGCGCGCGCGCCGAGTGCGAACTTGACAAGGCTAAGAACCTCCTGCCTAAACTCTTCAAACATCCCGACGGCGGCGAGAGAGGGAGGGGGCGGCGAGGCGGCACTGCCCGAACCTTGTCCTTCTCCTCCAGTCATCGAGCTCGCAGAAGATTTTCGGTGCTGATCACGGTCCACGCTCACCGCACCAAAATGTTGAAACCAAAGAATCGGTCTCTGTGGAGTCCGACCCTTGGGTAAGGGGTGATCGCACACTTACTTCTCTCTCACAAGCTAAACAACAAAAGAATTCGCACAAGAAACAGACTCATGGCTCCAACACGGTGGTCCCACCACACACCAAGAAAATCTTAGAGCGCTTCCCCTCCTTAGCCAAGTGCTGAGATAAGGAACCTCAGAAAGTGCAAGAAGACTAGGGCACAAGTAAGCATGCCTTCTGAGGTACCCCCTTGGGTCTATTTATAGTTTTCTGAAAACGATCTCCAAATAGTGTGCCTCCGCTATTCTAAACAGCTATGTGCAGCCCAGATTGAGAGTAAAATGGTAAGAATACAACATACAGCACTGGGCGAGTGGCCCTCTGAAACCTCCACTCGCCTGGGGTGGCGAGTGCTCGATGGAGCTCGCACTCAACGCCTCTTTCTGCCCTGGGCGAGTGCGGGCCGGGCCTGGGTCTGCCCCACTCGCCCACTACTTGTCGAGACCCTGGGGCGAGTGCGAGCCCACTTGCTCCACTCGCCCCTCACATATTCCTTCCCGCCTAGGCGAGTCGGCGAGGCCATAGAGCCCTTGCCTCCCTGCCGACTCGCTTGGGACTTGGACTGCGCCAAAATGGCTGAACCGACTTTTGCTGACACCACTCGCCGGATACGGGCTTGTACAAGTGAGGCCCTCCAAAATAATACCAACTGTTCATTCTTTCTGGGGATCTGGCATGAGTCGCGACAGTAATTTTTTTAAAAAAATCAAATTGTTCACGGTCTTGACCGTCGGTCAGGGCCACCGCTGACGGTGGCTTTGCCGGAGAGCAAACGGGATAACCCGGGCGGGTTGGCCGGAGTCTGGCGAGTACACCGGGGGGGGGAGCGTCGGGCAGGCCGACGACGTCTCCGCTGGCGGTGGCGACCAAGCCCGTAAGAGGGATGGTGTTCGTTTATATATTTTTTAATTTTTTAAGAATATATAAAATAATAAACTCTATAATAATTAAAAATACTATTTAATTAAAAAACTATATAATTTTAAGAATATTTTATTATTACTAATTTGGAGGGGGGGCGAGTACTGTCGCATGGGGCACGGGGGGCTCCGTGCACTATCACTTGTATATGTGTCTATATATACACACATAGGAGTGACAGTGCACGAGGAGCCCCTCATGTCCCGCACGACAGTACCCGCCCGCGGGGCGGGGGCGGGCTCAGCAAATATATTGAGCCCATATCATGAGCAGGGGCACAATTTGACCTACAAATCCATTAATTCCTATCACCACACCGTGATAATTTTTTTCAATTCCTAAAAAACCATTAATTCACATCTTTGTAAAATGCATTTAAAAAACCTATCCCAGTAGATGAGTAAAGAGGGTGTTGAAACCGGTAGAACTAGTTTCTCCTAAAAGCTCGGATCTAAGGCTGCAACCTACGCTTACTTTCTTCGAATCACGCTCCCAACAAGACACCTAAAGGAACAGACCGGGGGGCTTCAGCTCGGAGGTCCCACCGCTCACCCGGAAGAACTAGAATCCTTCCCCTCCCTAGCCAGTGCTGAGCTAGATGTCTGAGTAAGAAGGAAAAAGAAGGTTCCACACACTTCTTCTCAGACACCTTACCGGTCTATTTATAGGCTTCAGGATTTGAACTGCAAATAACCAAAGTAAGCACCTGTGAAATTACCTGAATACCCTGGGTTGGGTCTGCCAACAGCCAAACTCCGCTGTTCTGAAGAGCTATGAGCAGACCCCCGAGGGTAAAAGAGTAAAAAGGCCAAAAAGGATGAACCGCTTGCTAAGTGAGCCGGTCCCCACCCAATTGCTGAACCGGTCTTATCTCTTCCTGCCGACCCGATGCTTGGCGAGAGGACCACCTTGCGGCTGAAAAGGATTACCTCGCGGGCGAGACCCTCAGATGACATATAGACAATCTTCCTTTGACCCCCACCCGCCAGGCGAATGGTCCCACGTTTTGGCTCCTCTCGCCTATTGCGGGTAGACCCTCTTTTGGGCTCCTCTCGCCTATTGCGAGTGGACCCTCTTTTGGGCTCCTCTCGCCTATTGCGAGTGGACCCTCTTTTGGGCTCCTCTCGCCTATTGCGAGTGGACCCTCTTTTGGGCTCCTCTCGCTTAGGGCCTTGTCTCCTTTTGAGGATTCTTCTAATTCCCTCTCTGCCGGGTTCCCTCCTGTGAGCCCGAGGTTGTACAGAGGGAGTATGGGGAACACTGTAAATCACGGTTTGAGTCAGAGGGGTGATTGATTAAGATCATACCTGATGGTGGTCGGGTTAGAGACACGAAAGAAGGTGGGAGGGGACCGAGGCTTCATTTGGTTTAGCGTTTTCGGGAGGCGTTTGAAGCAAACGGCACCGGATGGAGGGTAAACAAACAAAACTTCATCTCTGTTTGCTCCGTTTGCACCCGCAGCAAGGAGGAAACGCACCCTCCACCCCCCCCCCCCCCCACCGCTCTGTTTCGACCCTCACCTCTCCCCCTATGGTTTGAAAGCTCTGTTTAGACCCGCTTGCTCCTCCCCCACCGCTAAACCAAATGAAGCCTGAGTCGAAGTTTCGGAGCCTTGAATGTTGCATTCCTAAGGTACCGAAGTATGAGGAGGTGCCGGTGTTGAATGCAGTGGCGAAGTGAGGATTAAAGTATATGATGGGCAAATTTTGTATTATAAAATATTAAAAAATTAATCAAAGTATTAAAACCTAAACATTTTCAAAATGTAAAACACCATGTAAAATTTTAGTGCTAAAAGAATAATTGCATACACAATAACGTTCAAAGTTAAAAAAACGTTCTTTCAAACAATCCACCATAAACAGATCTAATATTTTATTACGAAGTCGATTCTTGATAATCTTCATTGCAGAAAACGTTCTTTCAGCTGTCATTGTTATAACTGGTAATATAAGTTCAAAAGTTATAAGAATATAGACATGAGAATATAATATATTTTTTTTCTTCTCAACTAACTTTTAAGCAAGTTCTCCAATACTTTTCTAATTTATAAAATCATTATTTGATCTCATATCAAAGATGTAAGTTTCTAGTTGGTTGTCAAGCTGAATTGTAGAAAGTTAGTTGGTTGTTAAGACGAATTGTAGAAAGTTGAACTGTTGGAAATTCCTTTGGATACATCAAAGCTAGTTGAATCAATTTTTCTTTGTCAAAAGCAGCAAATGAATCAGTTGGACTTAAGAAAGATACACAAAGTAGCAACTCAGTATTGATTTCATTAAATCGACTGTTGAGTTCTTGTAGTTGTAAATCTATTGTTGGATAGAATAAACCAACTCAAAAATGATGCAAAGTAATTGTTGCCTCAACATTGCGATCAGAAAAAAAAACTTCGTAAGAATGATAGCATATGAGATAAGCTTAAGATCTATACACAAAATAAAAAATGGTGAAATGCAATCAAAAAATAAAAACCAGAATGTGCATCCATAATATCCACCAGGATCCTTACCTCTAATCTGCTCTGATGGGGTAAGAAGAAGAAGAAGCCTAGATCTGATCTAGAAGAAGGTAAAACAGCTTGATTTTAACCTGAATCTACTCGAGCAGCTCAGAGACAGCGCTAGATCTGATGGGGAAAAAGAATTGAACATGCTTGATAAGTAAAACCTAATTATGGCAGAAATCGGGAAATTGTAGAAAAGAATCAAACAAGAAGAAGAAATCCGGGATCCTTACCTCTGCCTTGGATGCAGAAGAGGCAGTGAATACCCAGCAACAACAAACGAGGCGACTCACCGAGATGCCCCAATGAGGCGATGATAGACGCTGGGGAAGGCCAAGTGGCCGAGATACTCTGTCTGGAAATCGCGAAAGGGGGGACTAGAGAGGGTCGGCCGACTGCTGCTCCTCACGGGATTTTATACTTAACCCTAGGAATGACTGAATGAGCGGTCGACTATCCTTCTTCCCCCCTGATAATCCAATTAAACTGCTCGGTTCAAAAATGATTACTACTTTTTTTCCCAAAATAGCTTGGCCCCTGGTTGAATGTTCATGTCCCAGTAGATGAGTTCAGAGGGATTCAAGGGAAGACAGTGTAAATGGTGGTTTGAGTGACAAGTGTGATTGATTGGAGGTCATACCTGAAGTTGGTCGGGTCAGACTGTGTAAAGAAGAATGAAGACGTGTCGGTGTTGAATGTTGCTCTCGATCTGTGAGAAGAAGAATGAGGAGGTGACGGTGGGAGCGAAATGCGGGAGAGCGTGTGGCTGCGTCGAACGATCTGTGAGAAGAGAATGAGAAGGTGCCGGTTGAAGCGGGATGCGGGAGATTGTGTCTGCGTCAATCTGCTGGAGCGGGATGGAGACGGAAGTAGGGTTTCGGGAGAGCTGTCGCGTGGGAGCGTGGGAGCGTGGGACGGGTGTGAACATCTGCTAGCGGGGTTGGGAGGGTTTTTTTAAGTAGCCAGTGATTGTTTAACGGCAATGTTAATAGCACCCCTGAAGTCGCTATTAGCAGTCATTTCAATGTGTTATTTTGATTTTTTTGGGGTGCTATTAGCCAATAGAGGGGTGCTATTAGCCAATAGAGGGATGCTATTAACATTGCTCTTGTTTAATCGGATGGGCATTATATATTCGTGGGTGGATCGAAGGATGAACATCAAATTTAGAGGGCCTCATGTTACAACGTGCATTGTGATTGGATGATGATATATCTATATATCTATATATATACTATATTATAAGCGAATTCTTCGTTGCTATAGGACCGGTCAGTTACATTTGGAATTCCAAATTTGCCCCTTGCCCGCCATCGTTTTTTAAAAAAATCGAGTCCCGCACCGCCACCGTCGGAGCCGGCGGCGGCTTGACCGGATCCCGCCAACAGGGTCGTTGGATGCATGCGACCCCGCGGGGGTAGGACGAAGGCGAACCGGCATGGCCACCGCCGACGGTGTCCCTGCCCGTGAGCCCCAAAATTACCCCCGTCGGGGTCGCACATGTCCAGGGACCCTGTTAGTGTGGTCCGATCAGGCCGCTGCCGGCTCTGATGCTAATCCTGGCGGTCTCGGTGGCTCCTTCACTGTCGTAATTCCGGCGGCTCCTTGCGATTATGCTCCCAGGATCACAGAGGCGCTGCGGAGGTGGCGGAGGAGGACGTGGACCCTGGAGGTGGCAGAGGAGGAGGAGGAGGAGGCGGGCGCTGCAGGCCGGTGACAGAGGAGGTGGTGGGCGCTGTTGAGGTTGCGAAGGAGGAGGCGACGGTCGTTAATCAAAATAAAAGTCAGGACTATTGTAATTTTAGTAAAAATCTAATACATAATTATTTATTAAATAAAAATCTAAATATTTTTAAAATATTATATGATAATTAGATATTTTAATAAAAACTTAAATAATATTTTAAAAATAATATAGGAGCTTCTTCGCATGGGCGTTACCGTGCTCGAAGCTCTCGGGTGGCCTTCGGCCGCATCAAGGCGGATTTCGCCCGCCTCCGCACGTGTTTCGCCCTTGCTTAATGCTCCGGGCGGACTTCGGCCGCATTGAAGCGCGCACCGCTTCCCGCAATTCACAAGCTCGGCGCCGCAACCGCTACTCGCTGTCCCTCGGAGCGCGTATACAAAATCAAACAATCATATAGCTTCGGGTGGCCGCGAGTGGCGGTTGCGGCGCCGAGCCGGTGAATTACGTGAAAGCGGGTCCCTCTTCTATGCGGCTGAAGTCCTCCCGGAGCATTAAGCACGGGTGAACCCCATGCGGAGGCGGGCGAAGCCCGCCTGGATGCGGCCTAAGGCCGTCTGAGAGCTTCGAACACAGGCGTAGCCCGTGCGAAGAAGCTCGTGTGTGTGTGTGTGTGTGTGTCATATGCGGGCAATCAAGTGTGCGGGTGTGCGGGCGTGCGGGCAGGCGAGAAACAGCAACCGGACGATTGTTCTAATTAATCGCGTGCACGGTATGATTAATCATATTATGCACGCCAACGATTATGCCTGCATGACCGCCTTTTACCCAGCGGCGGTCAGCAACTGCGGGCTCGCCGGCCACCGACCGCCCTGGATTCGCTATCGTGCTCGTCGGTTGAAAGTATCTAGCGTCTACCTAAATCTCCTAGAGAGGGGTGAATATGTGATGTTTGTGTCTTTTTGCGGAATAAAAATTTCTTAAAAAAAACAAGCACACAAACACAGAGATTTATAGTGGTTCCTGGAGTTGGGTACGTCCACTTTCCTGCCTCGCCTATCTCCCACAAAGGGGCAAATTCGGTTACTTCACCTTTCTCAGATTACAACAAATCTTACACCTCGGAGCCGCAACTCCTATAACTCGGAGATGACGCTCCTACCACTCGGAGAACAACCTCTCCTACAAATCAATCCACAACCGGATCTACAACCTCGATCCACAAACGGATCTACAAACTCAATCCACACACGGATCTACAAACTTGATCCACAAACGGATCTACACACTCGGAGAAAAATCTCCTACAAAAGTAAATTAATATTACAATATATCAAGATTACGAGTCTTCACTCTGACGTTCTTCGTAAAGGTAGATCTTAAAATTTGGAGAACTCAGAAAGTAGAAAATTTTGAAGAACTTGAATCTCGAAACTTGAATCTTCGAAAGACTAGATCTGGAGGAGTATAGATCTTGTGAGAGAGAGCAATCCAGTCTTGAAAGTCAAAGAAGAACAATCGTGCACAACAAGAAGTCGGCGGCTGATCGGAATTCGCGAAACGTGAGGAGTCGGTCGACGGTTTCTCATTTTGGTAAGTTCTTGTCAATTCAAAAGTTAGCAATAACACGATTAGTATGGAAGAAAAATATCCCTAGGTATTTATAGAAATCTTCTTACCAACGGTATAAAGAAAGTTTCCAAAAACGAAACCTAAAAAGCATTGTGCATGGTCGACCGAATCCGAGGCTGGTTTTTTTGAAAATTATCGGAAAAATGACCTAAATCAAATTCGTCGAGTATCGTCGAGTATCATAATGATACTTATCGAATACATCTTGATATACGACGAAAATTACTTAGCCAAATCATCCCAGGCCGGCTGGTCACTCAAAGCCATGGAGAAGAGTCATACTCGACGAATTCGTCGAGTATTACATGGCACACTCGACGAATTCGTCGTGTATAGGTTAACTGACTCAACGTACTCAACGTCGTTACACTCGACGCCTTGAGTTCACTCAACGCCATAGGCAGTATTCGACGAATATCGTCGAGTTAACTCAATGCACTCAACGCTTTGATATTCGATGAATAATACTTGGAAAAATCTAGAGAAGCAGCGTTGACTGGACTCGACAAATTCAGCGTGTATCACTTAGCATATTCGACGAATTCGGCGTGTATCGTTAGATACATTCGACGAATTCGACGAGTATGCACGATGATACTCGGCGAATTTTAGTTAAAAGATTTTTCACTTCTCTTGCAAAATTACCCTAAGTATAAGAGAAGAATTCGACGGGTATAGTAGGTATACACGACGAATTCGACGAGTATCATGCTGATACTCGACGAATTCGACGAGTATTCCAAACCATACTCGAAGGACTATACTTAGGAGAATTTCTATCTCTCTAATTTTATGTCTTGACCATTCTTGAGCCTTCTCGTGTACTTGGGATAAAAGTACATCCCAATAGAGAGATTACATGTGAGTCAATACTTTGGCCTACACAATGAGGAATTACATTTTATATGTAACACCCCCATCCATCGTATGACATATAACAGAAGGTCCATCTGGAACCCGACGCCATATACCACGGACAGTCAGAAGGGTTACAAATGATTATCAAAAATCAACTATAACTACTCGAGCCCTAACTCAGAGCATTCTAGCGGAAGCTTTTAAACAGTTTGAAAGAACCCATAATTGAATAACAACCATCACGAATATCCACCTTCAACTATAGAAATGAAATAGCAAATACACCAAAGGTACTTGGCCTTATGGCCTTACAAAAGTTCACTTAACAATGTAATGTTTTACATACATCAGCTCGTAGGCCGGCCACACATGACAGAAATAAAACAACAATTTGCTTTGGCCTTTGGGGGCCAGCTCAGCAACATGGGCTTCAGCCCACTATTTGATACTTGGCTCCGCAGTACCTGCAAGCAACATTCCACCGCACGGTGGCAAACAAAGCAACGGTCAGCTAAAGCTGACCAAATTATAACGACTCTGCCCCTTACTCGGGACGGCAGTGCTCCTTCCCTGTATTTCATTAGCCCAGCTAAATAATAAACAACAAACATACTTCGCCACAGGTGTAGGCTCGCACGGCCAAACACCTCGTGCTCTCAGGGCACATTATCGGTGAATCCGGTCAATTCCGTGGCTTCACCACCATCCCAGGGATGGCAACATCGTGAGCATTTTAGTCTTTCTGACCACTGTCTAAGACTCCCGACTATGCCAACGGCCAGTTCCATTTTTGGGCCTCTAGCACCGAACCGCATAGCCCAGGTCCGTTTCCACTTGTTTGTTGCTCACTCCGCCTAGTCACTTTAAGACGTGCGTGCGGGCCAAGCTTCTCCCAGATCCTAATACGTTCAAGGCTGGCTCCCCGGCCTCCAAGTTAGCAGAATTACGTTTCCGCTCAGTTTTCCTGGTGCGCCTTTGAGTTAATTCCCAAGGATCCCTGCTGCAATTTACTGTGTAGAAACATGAAAAACACATAGCACGGAGTCTTCTCCGGCAATCCATACAATATACAACATCACCGATCCAGACCAACACGTCCGGGTAGGCTTCACACACAATGCCTATGTCCGTACTTCGATTCCGGACTCTATATGCAACACAAGGGGGACTATTCACATCAACCCCAAGGAACAATGCACACTCACCGCACACTCGCGGGAGTGGGTTTCCTATGCAGAAAGAAAGAGAGCTTCACATGCTCAAGTAGAGGATCGTTACCCTTGACGTTCGCTTTTGCGCCTTGGAAATCTATCCGGATGGAAAGCTTCGCAAAGGAATTTCCTCCGTGGATCCGGTTTCGGTTCTCGACTCGATGCTCCGATGCTCCGCCGGCGGCCAGATTCCTCCTCTTCCTTCCTAACCCGGTCTCTCCTCTCTCTCTAACTCCTTAGAAAGAGAAGTCTTAAGAGATAATGAGGAATTAATCCTCTATTCCTGGCCTTATTAAAGCAGGAACACATCTGGGCCGTCAGATCTTGTTTAAAGAAAACGAACGGCTCGGATTCACCTGAAATCTCTCAATCCTGGGCCGAACACGGCCTTGCACATGACCGTGTTCCAGGCCATGTGCCCCGATCCAGGCACGATCGTCGAGCACAGAAAAATACACAGGTTGAAACACGCCCGTGTCTCAACCTGACATGCCTGTGTCGGGTCCCGACACGCCCGTGACCTTGGGCGTATCACAGATTACCGCCACACCAACCGTCACGTCGCTTGGTGGACACAGGCAAGGACATGCTCGTGTCAAGTAGGACACGCCCGTGTCAATCAGCATGTAACACCCCGAAACTCAAAAGAGTGACGGGTGGTGTTTTGAGCCAAATCTGGGATTTGGTAGAGGTGACACGGTCTGGGACATGGGCGTGTCCCAGGGGCATGTCGTGCTCGGGTTCGGCAATGGTCATATGGTCGACGAAATTGCAGTCAACAGCCATTAGGGCATTTAACACGGCCTGGGACACGGGCGTGTCCCAGGGCGTGTCACCCATTCAAATCCTTTCACTCAACGATCGTTGAGTAAGGACGCACGACCTGAGCCCAGGCGTGTTCGGGTCCGACACGGGCATGTCAAATTCGACACGGGCGTGTCGAATACCCGTGTCCTCCTCAGGACATTTGGCGAGTTGTTCTTTGGTAGTTACACGGCCTGGGAAACGGGCGTGTCTCAGGGCGTATCTAGCACACGGCATGTGACATGGACGTGTCACATAGTCGTGTCCTTCTCTGACCAATTCTTGACCTGTGCCGTTTGGGCACACGGGACGTGACACGGGCCATGACACGGGCGTGTTACATGTGATACGGGCGTGTCGGATGTCGTGTCACAGGTCGTGTTCTGGTCGGTATTTTCCTGAGTTATGGCAAATGGGTGACACGGCCTTGGACACGGGCGTGTCGCAAGCCGTGTTCGGCCCAGGAAGTTTAATTTTGGGTTGAATCGTGATCGTTTGTTTCTTTTGTTTGGGATCTGATGGTTCAGGCTCTTCCCACCTTAGGGTTAAGGCCGGTTCAGGGGTGTAAAGCCCTCATTATCTTGGGTTTACTCTCTTTCTAAGATCTAGAGAGAGGAGAGAGCAAGGAGGAAGAAGGAAGGCTAGATCCGGTTACCGGCGGAGTTTCGGAGCTCCAAATCGCGAGCCGACTTCAAATCTACGGAGGCAAGGAGATTGCGGTGCCTTTCATCCGTTTAGTTTTCCATGGCGTCGAGGAGAAATTCTAGGGTAACGATTCTCATCTTGAGCATGTGAAGCTCTTCTTCTTTTGCATGGGAAAACCCGCTCCAGCGAGTGTGCGGTGAGTTTGCGGTATTACTTGGGGTAGATATGTAACGTCCCCCTTGTTAGAGTCCAGAATCGTAGTACGAACATAGACATGATATGTGAATCCTACCCGGACATGTTGGTCTGGATCAGTGATGATTTGTTATGCATTGTTAGCCGGAGAAGACTCTGTGCATTTTGTTTGTTTTCGGGTTGTTATGCGTTAGAATGCATTAGGGAATCTTGGGGATTAACCCCAAGGTGCACCCGGAAATTTGGGCGGAAACGCATTTCTGCCATTTCGGTTGCCTTGGAGCCAGCCGGGTATATAACAGGGCTATGTACCATGTTTGATCGAAAGTTGGGACTGGGGGAAGTCGGGCCCGCGTCAAAGGCCAAAGGGTCGTTACGGGGTGAGAAAAGGGCTGGTGGAACCCTACCCGCTCCATCTATTTCAGTTTATGAGACCTAAAGTTAACGTGACACTTACCGATGATTTGGAGATCGAGTCTAGGATACGGTTGAAAGTGAAAGTCCACCTAGTGCCAACTACCTTCACCTATGGGGGGGGGGGAATAGGTGTCTTGCAGCGTTTTTGCGGAATTAAAACTATACCTGCACAAATAAATAAAACAACACAGCACAGAAAGACACAGGAAATTTATAGTGGTTCCCCGATTTGGGTACGCCCACTTTCCCCCTTCGACATATCTCCCAACAAGGGACGACTCGGTCACTTCACCAACCGGATTGAAATCCAATCCACACACTAACGGAAGGAACCCTTCCAAGCGAAGGAGTCACCACTCCTCCACCACGGGTTGCACCCAACCCTTACAACGAGGAACCTACGTTCCTTTACAACAAAATTAAAATGGAATGTATAAAATATACAAACTTCTTATGGAGGCTAGGTGTCCCTCTTCGTTCGATGACGCGTTCTTGATGAAGACGAAGAGTCCACGACCTTAGCTCTCACTTAGAATGAATCTCCACGAAACCGGCGACGGCAAGAAGAGCGACGGCTTGGCGTTCGGGATCGGCGGCGGCAAGAAGTGCGGAGGCTGAGCTTTAGAGATCCAACCTTCGTAGCAAAGCTAGCAAGGTCAACCAACGGCCACACTAGGATCGATCGTCTCGATCGATTCGGAAAGGGAAGGTATTCCCGATCAACGAACCAAGAGACAAAGGATCTCTGGATAGACACGTGAGACGCGTAGCTTGGCTGAGCTTCTGTCGTCGGGAGATCAGGAGGTATCCACGATCACAGGCGGCGACTATCTTCCCGAGTGACGACGGCGGCGGCGGAAGAGAAATCCGCGATCTAGGTTTCGTCGGCGACTCGGTATTCTTTCTTGTATGTTTGTTCTATTACTGTTCAAAATACCGATGTATTTATACAGTAGGTCATACAATATGACCGTTTTGTGCCCCACCAAAAGAAACCCTAGCTTCGGTTTCAAAACAGCGCCTGGAACTTGGTCCGGTCCAGCGAGCACAAGAATTTCGCCCAAGGCAAATTCGGCGAGAATCATAGGTGATTCTCGACGAATCGGCGAGAATCACTTATGATTCTCGCCGAATTCTACTTGGCAGAATTCTGGCTGAAGATCTAGCCATCCGAAGAGAATTGGCAAGAATCAATATTCATTCTCGACGGATCGGCGAGAATGCAAAGTCATTCTCTTCGATTCGGCGAGAATCAACTAGTGATTCTCGACGATTCTTCCTTAAGTAGAAATCAAGACGGCGTTGAGACAGCCGGCTGCAATCGGCAAGAATCAGCGAGTGATTCTCGACGATTCGGCGAGAATCACTTAGTGATTCTCGACGATTTCTACTTGGATGATTTTTCATCTTTCCACCAGTGAGCTGCTCTTTGGCCCATCCTTGCTCCTTGTCTGCTCTTGATCTTTCTCATCCCTGTATTTGAAAGTAAGTACACTCCAATAGAGAGAGTACACGTAGACCAACACATTGATCTGCTCAACGAGGGATTACGTTGCGCAGACCCGTGTATATTGAACCACTGCACCCTGACATTGGTGTGTACTTAGCGTGGAATAACTGCAAGCACAACTTGAAAACAAATGATCAAATACAATGTCAATTCACCTTAGCTGGTCCAGGGGCTTCTTCAAATCAGGTACATTGTGGATACAATACCCAACAATCTCCCCCTATTTGAAGAAGCCTAAACCCTACAAGCTAAGGTGAATATAACGGATGGAAGAAAAAACATAAACTGAATAATCAGTTGAGAAAGAATTTCCATACCATTATCTTTAGTGCATTTGGAGCATACTTTGCGAGAGCACCTTAGCCCTTAGCACCTTAGCCGAGAGGGCAATCTCCCCCTTTTTGGCTTCTATAAATCTGAGACTTTAGCACTTGCCACAATGCTCCCCCCTCAGTTCTTGCATTTGGGCTTACACTTGAGTTTCTTGCGGATGCTCCCCCTAGATGCACGAGCCTGAAGCTTCTGTAGTCTTCATTCCTCATAGTTTAGCATCCCCAGTTCAGTTTTGAAGAGACTGAACTTGGCCTCATCTAGGGGCTTTGTGAAAATATCTGCAATCTGCTTATCCGTAGGGACATAGTAGAGAGAGATGTCCTTGTTTTCCACGTGCTCCGTAATGAAGTGGTAGCGCACTTCAATATGCTTCGTCCTGCTGTGCGATACCGGATTGTTCGCAATGGCAATTGTACTGGAGGAGTCACAGTGCATTGGTACTTCCTTGAACTGAAGGTCATAGTCTGCTAACTGGTTTCTGATCCATAGTAGTTGTGCGCAACAGCTGCCTGCTGAGATATACTCAGATTCAGCTGTGGAGGTTGCAACACAATTCTGCTTCTTACTATTCCATGATATAAGCCTTCTTCTGAGGAATTGACATGTCCCGGAAGTGCTTTTACGATCATCCCTGCTTCCTGCAAAGTCAGCATCTGAAAAGCCTATTAGCTTGACATCATTGTTTCTCGGGTACCACAATCCAAGATTAGGTGTACCCTTAAGGTATCTAAGAATTCGCTTTGCAGCGACATAGTGAGATTCCTTAGTGTTCACCTAATATCTGGCACAAACGCATGTGAAGAACATAATATCCGGTCTACTTGCAGTAAGGTAGAGCAGGGATCCAATAATGCTTCTGTATTTGGTTTCATCAAAAGGTTTCCCTTTCTCATCCTTATCCATAGACATAGTGGATCCCATTAGAGTCCTCATAGAGGTTGCATTCTCCATTCCAAATTTCTTGAGGAGTTCATTTGTGAACTTCGTCTGAGAAATGAAAATTCCATCCTCAGACTGCTTCACTTGAAGTCCCAAGAAATACTTTAGCTCTCCCATACTGCTCATTTCAAACTTTCCTTGCATAAGTTTAGAAAACTTTTTGCAAAGATTGTTATCCGTTGAGCCGAATATAATGTCATCAACATAGATTTGCACTAGCAAGATCTGGCCTTTGACTTCCCTAAGAAACAATGTCTTATTTATTTTTCCTCTAGAGAACTTGTTCTCAAGAAGAAAACTAGACAAAGTCTCATACCAAGCTCGTGGAGCTTGTTTTAAGCCATATAGAGCTTTATTAAGAAAGTATACATGATTAGGATAAGTAGAATTGACAAAACCTGGTGGTTGAGCGACGTATACTTCCTCTTTCAGGTCTCCATTCAAGAATGCCGATTTCACGTCCATCTGATAGACTGTGAATCCTTTGTGAGAGGCATATACTAGAAACAGTCTGATTGCCTCGAGCCTTGCAACCGGCGCAAACGTTTGGTCGAAGTCGATCCCCTCCTCCTGTCTGTATCCTTGAGCCACCAGTCTGGCCTTGTTCTTGATGATGACCCCGTGTTCATCCAGCTTATTTCTGAAGATCCACTTGGTACCAATCACGTTCTGCGTCTTTGGTCTGGGAACCAGCGTCCAGACGTTGCATCGTTCGAATTGATGCAGCTCATCTTGCATGGCCAATATCCATGATGCATCTTTGTTTGCTTCGTCGAACTTCTTTGGTTCAACCTGCGATAGGAAGCTAAAATGAATAAACTCATTAAGTGTACCTCGGCGAGTTCTGACACCGTCTCGAGGATCTCCGATGATTTGATTTCTGGGATGATCCCTCATGTGTAGGAGCTCTATTAGTCGTGCATCAGGAGCTCTCGCATTTTCTGGGGCTCCTTCCTCTTTTGGGAGGACTACTCCATCCTGACCGTCATCATCTCCGATCGGCGTTGAGGTGGAGACCTTGACGTACTTTGAAGTTGCATCTTTATCGGGCGCATCCAGGTGTAGCTGTTCGATTCTTGCACCTGCATCTTCAAGAAAACCACTAGAAGAATTGCAATTAAGCAAGCTTCCTTCATCAAATACAACATTTATTGATTCCTCTACCACTAGGGTTTTCTTATTGAAAACCCTATAAGCCCGGCTATGACTACTATAGCCCATGAATATGCCTTCGAAGCATTTTTCACCAAACTTAGTATGCGGGTACTTCCCGTTATTCAGTACATAACATCTGCAGCCAAAGATCCTAAAATAGGGCATGGTTGGCTTCCTACCTTTTAGTAGCTCATAAGGCGTCTTATGATGATTCTTGTTGATCAAGGCCTGGTTTTGTACATGACACGCCGTATTGATAGCCTCTGCCTAGAAATATTCTGGGAGAGAAGCGTCATTCAACATTGTCGTGCAGGCTTCAATGAGCGTTCTATTTCTCCTCTCCGTAACTCCATTCTGCTGAGGAGTGCGCGGGGAGGAAAACTCATAAAAGATACCAAGTTCTTCACAGAACTCTGTCATAGCACCAGACTCGAACTCTGTTCCATGGTCACTTCTGATTTTGACCACCGAGCAGTTAAGTTCGTTCTGAATCTTCCTGACAAAACTGGTGAAGATGTCAAACGTATCAGACTTGTGTTGAAGAACACCCAAGTAAACCGAGAGTGATCATCAACAATCACTAGCGTATAAGACTTGCCTCCCAAGCTATGAACTTGCATTGGACCAAACAAGTCCATATGCAGAAGATAAAGACATTTGGAGGAGTCTTTGTCAACGATGCCCTTAAAGGTAGCCCGAGTCTGTTTGCCCTTCTGGCATGTAGGACAGGGGCTATCTTTGATGCACTTAATGATGGGAGCATCCCTTACTATGTTTTTAGAAAACAGCATACTAATTGTCTTGAAATTAATATGTGTCAATCTCTTGTGCCATTGTTCACAAAGAGATGCACTGCCTGTTGCTACTAGGCATACGGGGGTAGATGAATCTAAACTAAGAAAATCTAAGCAGAAGATATTTCTGCTCCTAATGCTTGTTAATACCGTCTCCGAAGAGGCACACAATATTATCAGACATTTATCCTTGCAGAACTTAACGTCATAACCTTTATCACATAACTGACTTACACTGATCAGGTTATGATTTAACCCTTCAACGTAAGCCACGTTGGTGATAGAAATTATACCGTTGGAAATCAAACCGTAACCCCTGGTGACTCCTCGATCTGATCCCCCAAAGATGACTTTGGGTCCATTCTCGACTGGAGAGTAATCACGCAACAGGCTTCTTGTCCCGGTCATATGTCGGGAGCATCCCTTACTATGTTTTTAGAAAACAGATAGGTCGACTATCTGTTTTGCTTGATAGCTCGACTATCTGTTCTGATAGGTCGACTATCTGCTGAGGTAGTTCGACTATCTTCTTTGGTAGTTAGACTATCTGTATCGTTCGACTATCTGTCTGATAGGTCGATGATCTCTGTGCTTCGTTCGACGATCTCCGAGGGTCGTTCGACGTTTTATTGTATGTCTTTAATAATTTTGTCCTCTTCTATTATATGATTTATTTCATATTTATTTGGGATATTATTTCTGTAAATTTATGATATTATTTCCATGCAATATCTGCTCCATTCCTTATGCATGAGTCAATCTTTATCTGACAAAGTATTTTGTCTTATTAGTTGAAATACATTTTCTGCTTTATCTGCCAGGCTGTCCTTTATAGCCGTTAGACTCAGAAAGTCTTCTCTGGCTGTAAAGAGTTCTTTCTAATGTGACCTTTTCCTGCACCCTTCTTATCTGATTGGTTATGTAGCTTCTTAGAAAGCTTTATCCTCTTATAGTATGTCTGTCTGCAGGATTTGTTTTTGCTTTATGCTTTTTGCAGCCCAGATTGCTGATGCCAGAAGAAGACAAAGATTCAAATTCAAATTAAAGCCGTTGCAAAGGCTCATATATAAAGAGCTTCTTTTGAGAGAAGAACATACACAGAAATATACACAAAATACACAGAACCCAGATCATATACTCTCAGCAGCATAGAAAAAGAGAAAAAGCAAGAAAATTCTACAGCTCTCAGAAATTCACATTCATCTGAGAAGATCAAAGCTCTTCTGCATTATTCTTCATCCTGAGTTCATCCTGCTTACAGGAAGACTTTCACTCAGAGGCCTTTAGAAGAAGAAGAAGAAGAAAGGAAGCTGTTTGAAGAAGAACACCTGTTTCCAATCAAGAATCTTCCTCAAGCTTTCCCTTCAGAACTTCAAGACAATTCTTTATCTTAGTTCAGAAGAGTTCCTGCACCCTGAAGCAAGACTCTTTCCTGGATATTCTCTAAGCCAGGAGGAGCCTTGATTCTTTAGAGCTTCTAGCTCTGTGCAATCCACTAGCTTCTCTAATTTGTTTAACAATAGAGAAGAAGCCTTAACTCTCTCAACCTCATGTACAAAGGGTTATTACTCCCTTTAAAAGTGAACTCTTGGTGGCAGGGCACCTGATCAAAAACCTATGTTTGATATTGAGCTCCTGATCAAAAGCTCAAAGGGTCTACTTGATCTACCTGAAGCAGATCAGTTGGTGGCAGGGCACCTGAACAAAAACCTGTAGTGGATTCCTACCAGGGTGGTAGAAGAGTGGACGTACCTATTTAGAGGGAACCACTATAAATTCATTGTGTCGTCTGTGTTGCTCATTTAATTTATTGCACTGTGGCTATGAATAGAGTTAACTAGGATTGCTAGTTGCTGTGATAGGATCCCAAGCTTAACTGTAATTATAGTTAGCTCTCTCTTGTGCACTACACTTTGTGTTAGGCTCTAGGGTTTTCAATATCTATAAACTTATTCCATAATTAACTCTTAGGGAGTTGAGTAGGGTATCATAATTTTTGAATACTCTATTCACCCCCCCTCTAGAGTTGTATCTATCATCACTTTCACACTGTCCAAGTACCATATGGGAGTTTTGGTGGCCTTTGGACATTCCTGCAAAACAGAATTAATTTCCCTTAGGATCCCAATCTAACTTGGGTCCTAGATTCCTCGTTAGCATTCTCCCCCTCGGATGGTTAGCCCTACGAGTGGTCTGCCTCGCATTGCAACATGAGGAGTCTCGTTATTCCTCGGATTAAACCAGCAATCCATGGCAAAGTGACCAACTTTGCCACAGCACCAGCAGTCAAATCTATTATACTTTCTCCTAGGCACCTGCTTCACCCTTAGAACGGAAGGTTCAGCCGGGGCCTCGGACCTGGAGGTGGAGGCATCATGATGACAACAGTTGCATGATTTCTTCACCTCCTGGTTTCTCAGTGTAACAGGCTTGGCCTTGGATGTCTGCTTCCTATTATGGCCGCTAGAGAAGTGGCCATAATCCTCCATTTGAACTTCCTCATAAGGTGCCTTGAAGACACTCTCGCCAAAGTTGCGGGGGAAGGCCCACCCCTCATACCGGCTCTTGGGCTTTTCAACCGAGGGCCGGAAGAAGTGGCCATAGGTTGACTCAAAGTCCTGTTCATTGCAGGGATTGCCAAGCTTCCTGAATACAACAGGGTTGAGTGGGGCCATTTCCTTTTCTGTAGTAGAGGCCTTCTTAGCAGCCTTATTTCTCCTCTGCTTTTTGTTTCTCCTGGATGATTTACCAGGCACACCCACATGCCCCAAGCCAGCCCCCTTAGCCTGAGCAGAGAAGGTATCAACCAGTGGAAGAACAGTCTTTGGCATAGAGAAGCTTTGGACAATCTTCTTTTCTGCCGTAAGTTGTTCTTCCAACTTATTGATTTCTTCATGTTTAAGGTCAAGGAGACTTAGAGACTCTGAGTGCTTAGAGATCAGGTCCAGGTGCTCCTGTCGGAGAGAAATCAAGCTAGTGATCTCTTCCCTTAGGGAGACACCCTCGACCTTAAGGAATTTGACTTCCTTTTTCTGAGCCCTCAATCTCTTGTGGCATTCCTCGAAGGTGTTGAGCAAAAGCTCATACTTTTCGAGGAGCTCAGCTTCTCGGGAAGATGGGCTGTCCTCGAGATCATCATCAGGATACTCATAGTTAGAGTCGGAGAGGGGGGTATGAGCTTTTACCTTCCTAATGAATGGGGGGCATTCTCCTTCGGAGTCAGAGCGACCCACCAGCCCGAAGTAGGCTTCCTCATCATCACTGGAGTCTAAGGAATCAGACTCACTTAGTGTCTTTGACTTTTTGGCGATGTAGCTCCTCTCCTTCTTTTTATCTCTAGAGGTTATGTGCTCTTCTCCCTTCCCCTTTTCTCTCTTGCCTTGATGGCAGTCGACCACGACGTGTCCTGGCTTATTGCACCCAAAATAAATGATGTCAGTATGACGATGTTTGTTCGGTTTTGATTCATACCTGTCAGAAGAATAATTCTTCTTCTGATTTCTGGAGGAGGAGCCGTCTCTCTTTCTTTGATTCCTCATCTTGAGGAACTTCTTGAATTCTCGGGTGATGAGGGAGAAGTCTTCTTCAGACAACTCTGAGCCGGAGGAGCATGGCTCGGAGTCTTCCTCCTCATCCTTTTTCCCCACACGGGATGAAGCCGCACCCTTGCCCTTCCTGGAGTGAATGGCTTTTAGGGCCACAGTCTTTTCCTTGGCTGCGGCCTTCTCTGCTTCTTCTTCAGTTTTCCTCGTGTTCAACTGGAGCTCATAGGACATGAGCTTCCCAAAGAGTATCTGAGGATCAGTTTCAGTTAATCTGCCAAACTCTCGGATGACGCAGATCTTTGTGTCCCATTCCTTAGTAAGGGACCTAAGGAATTTATCATTAAGTTCACCATCAGTGAACACTCTTCCATATCCCTTGAGAGCATTGACGATCTTGAGGAAGTTCTCGAAGGTAACTCCGATCTCTTCCTTGGGCCCCTTCCTGAAGGCCTCATATTTCTGGTTCAGGAGGGATCTCCGACCATCCCTCACTTTATCTGTGCCCTCCATCAGGATAATCAAGCTGTGTCAGATATCCTTTGATGTCCTGTAGTTGCAGAAGTTCTGCATCATAGAGTCATCGACTGCGCTGATTAGTATGTTCTGTGCCTTCTTGTCAAGTCCGACCAGCACCATCTCGTCCTTGTCCATTTCAGAAAGCTTCTTTGGCACCTTTTTGGTAGGATCAATGGTGAAGGCCTTAGTGGGAATATAAGGTCCCTCCTCCATGACCATGAAGAGTCGAGGGTCGACTGCTTCCATGTAAAATCTAATCCTTTCTTTCCAGATAGGAAAGTTCAGCCTGGTGCACACTGGGATCTTGCCTGAGTACTTGAGTCCGTCCATAGTAGATATCTGCCTTCTTCTTGACACTAGTGGCAGGAACTTACACGTGGTGTTAACCCCTTTGATGAGCAACCTCCCTCTGATACCACTTGAAAGTCCACCTAGTGCCAACTACCTTCACCTCTGGGGGGGGGGGGGGAATAGGTGTCTTGCAGCGTTTTTGCGGAATTAAAACTATACATGCACAAATAAACAAAACAACACAGTACAGAAAGACACAGACAATTTATAGTGGTTCCCCGATTTGGGTATGCCCACTTTCCCCCTTCGACCTATCTCCCAACAAGGGACGACTCGGTCACTTCACCAACCAGATTGAAATCCAATCCACACACTAACGGAAGGAACCCTTCCAAGCGAAGGAGTCACCACTCCTCCACCACGGGTTGCACCCAACCCTTACAACGAGGAACCTACGTTCCTTTACAACAAAATTAAAATGGAATGTATAAAATATACAAACTTCTTATGGAGGCTAGGTGTCCCTCTTCGTTCGATGACGCGTTCTTGATGAAGACGAAGAGTCCACGACCTTAGCTCTCACTTAGAATGAATCTCAACGAAACCGGCGGCGGCAAGAAGAGCGGTGGCTTGGTGTTCGAGATCGGCGGCGGCAAGAAGTGCGGCGGCTGAGCTTTAGAGATCCAACCTTCGTAGCAAAGCTAGCAAGGTCTACCAACGGTCACACTAGGATCGATCGTCTCGATCGAATCGGAAAGGGAAGGTATTCCCGATCAACGAACCAAGAGACAAAGGATCTCTGGATAGACACGTGAGACGTGTTGCTTGGCTGAGCTTCTATCGCCGGGAGATCCGGAGGTATCCACGATCACAGGTGGCGACTATCTTCTCGAGTGACGACGGCGGCAGCGGAAGAGAAATCCGTGATCTAGGTTACGTCGGCGGCTCGGTATTCTTTCTTGTATGTTCGTGCTATTACTGTTCAAAATACCGATGTATTTATACAGTAGGTCATACAATATGACCGTTGTGGGCCCCACCAAAAGAAACCCTAGCTCCGGTTTCAAAACAGCGCCTGGAACTTGGTCCGGTCCAGCGAGCACAAGAATTTTGCCCAAGGCAAATTCGGCGAGAATCATAGGTGATTCTCGACGAATCGGCGAGAATCACTTATGATTCTCGCCGAATTCTACTTGGCAGAATTCTGGCTGAAGATCTAGCCATCCGGAGAGAATCGTCAAGAATCAATATTCATTCTCGACGGATCGGCGAGAATGCAAAAACATTCTCGTCGATTCGGCGAGAATCAACTAGTGATTCTCGACGATTCTGCTTTAAGCAGAAATCAAGACGGCATTGAGACAGCCGGCTGCAATCGGCAAGAATCAGCGAGTGATTCTCGACGATTCGGCGAGAATCACTAGTGATTCTCGTCGAATCGGCGAGAATCACTTAGTGATTCTCGACGATTTCTACTTGGACGATTTTTCGTCTTTCCACCCGTGAGCTGCTCTTTGGCCCATCCTTGCTCCTTGTCTGCTCTTGATCTTTCTCAGCCCTGTACTTGAAAGTAAGTACACTCTAATAGAGAGAGTACACGTAGGCCAACACACTGATCTGCTCAATGAGGGATTACATTGCGTAAACCCGAGTATATTGACCCACTGCACCCTGACATTGGTGTGTACTTAGCGTGGAATAACTGCAAGCACAATTTGAAAACAAATGATCAAATACAATGTCAATTCACCTTAGCTGGTCCAGGGGCTTCTTCAAATCAGGTACATTGTGGATACAATACCCAACAGAAAGGACTAAATGCTCACGAGGTTTGCCGCCCTGGGGTGGTGGTGGAGTCAAGGATCAGACTGGATTTGGACCTGCTTCGCCGAGTAAGTGCCCTGATAGCACGGGGTGTATGGCCGTGTGTGTGTGCACCTGTGATGTGATGTTTATTCGCTATGTTGCTTGTTTTGCTAACAAATTCAGGGAAGAAGCTTTGCCGCCCCGGTTTGGGGGCGGAATCGTTATAATTTGGTCAGCTCTAGCTGACCGTTATTCTTGTTTGCCACTGTTGCGGTGATTTGTGCTTGCAGGTGCTGCGGAGCCGAGCGGCAAATAGCGGGCCAAAGCCCAAGTTGCTGAGCCGGCCCTCGAAGGCCTTGTGTGTTTACTTTATTAGTTTATGTGTGGCCGACCTGCGAGCCGAAGTTTGTAAAACACAATTTTATTCAAGTGAACTGTTGTAAGGCCTTAAGACCAGTACTTTTGTGTATTTTGTACTTCATTCCTATTGGGCTTTTATTAGTGGACATTCGTGCTTGTGCTGGGTTCATTTCTTTGCAACTTAATAAATCGCTTCCGCTAGATGCTCTGTGTAGGACGTTGTGATTGGTTGAATGGTTTCAATGAGTAACTCACCGGTCTGTCTGTGGTATATGACGTCGGGCCCTGGCCGGACCTACTGTTATATGCTATGTGACGGATAGGGGTGTTACAAATTTGGTATCAGACTACCGGTTTTGGTTAGGCTTAAATTAATTCGTGGATGAATTCACTTTAAGGGGTGGTGAAAACATTTGTGTGCGTCATCGTTATAACATGAAAAGAACCCATGAATGTCCACTTAGGAATGAAAATACACATGTTTGAGGAACCTGCGTGTTCCTATAATTGCTTTTTGCAATGTTGTTTGTTCGCTTATCAGTGTTTTGCACGATTATAGGTGACCAGGAGTGGTGCTTGGCCGTCAGAACGGCCAGGTTCTGAGTGTTGAAGCCAAAAATGACTTTTGTGGAGTTCGGGGTCCCAAAAGAGGGGTGACAGCGCACCTACTACCCTCAAACGAACGATCTTGACACAAGACTAGGAACATGAGGGACAGACCCAAGGTCTCAGCGTGGAGGTCCCACCGCGTACCCGGAAGACTAACAAACTTTTCCCCTCCCAAGCCAAAGACTGAGCTAAGACACCTTCGGAGGGCACTCTTGGCCGACCGGATCATCTAAGGAGGATCTCAAGACCAACTCTCTCCTATTCAGATGTGTCTCCTTGGGTCAGTACAAAATGCTCCTCATCCGCCCTACTAATGGTGCAACATCGCCAAGCAATTCTACGACACGCCGCCCAACTGGGCTGCAAACAGCGCGACTCCCCTGCCCTAAAAGGCTATCAACATGCCATCAGGGGCTTCCCGGCATAAACCTCGGGGCTCCCACGGGACGAGCGGTTCACGAGCACACCACTCGCCCAATACAAAGAAAGTAAACCATACATTCGCAGAGCATCACAAATATAAATTTATAGGAATATAAATTCCATACATCGGCACGCAGGCCGGAAATATAAACAAACTAGGCCTTCGAGGGCCGGCGCAAGCCTGGGTTGAAGCCCGCTATTCCTCACTTGGTACTGCAACACCTGTACGTCAACGTCTCGATGAGCGGCGGCCAACGAGGCATCGGTCGGCTAACAAAAGCGGGTCAAACATAATGCGAGCACCCCCTTTATTGGGGCTATGGTGCGTATTCCCTGCAAGCGGCTAATAAACAACTTCCACGGAGTCTTCTCCGGGAACCCCAGAACATCACCAATCCGGCTTGCACGTCCAGATGGGCTTCACACAGCATGCCTAAACCCGTACTCACGCTTCCGGGTGCTAAATGCAATTAAAAGCGGGGATGGAACATCAACCCGTCAAAAAGCGCCCTTCCCCAACCCGTCGGTGGGGAGGAGCTTCCATGCAAATATGGAAAATAAGGGCTTCACCTGCCCAAGTTGAAAATTCGTTACCCTTGACGCGTGCTTGGCGGCGGTATCGGGAGAGGAACTCCGGCTAGCTTAGCCCTGGGTAGCTGTGGCGGTGGCCGATCTCCACCCCAGACTGAGCTCTTCCTCTCAATGACTGAGCCCTTGCTATATATCTTTGGTGGCCGAGCCCCTACTGACCGAGCCTCGAACTAGGTATTTTTTTAGTAACCGAGTCCCTTGCCGGCGGTGGGGAAGAGATAAAACTTCGTCTTCATGCTCCATGTCACCGGTGGCCGAGCCCCTACAGGTGGTGGTGGTGAAGAGAGCTAGGGCTCGGGCTTGACTCCAAGTAGCTGATTTTGACTGCAGGTGGCAGATCTGTACTCCAGGCCGCCAATCTTGGCCACGTGAAGCCGATCCCGCCTCCAGGCTGCGTCGTGATGTCGATCTCGAGCTGCTGCAGGTCGGGCTCCAAGCGGACGGGAGAGAGAGGGCCGAGCCTTAGCTCGAGCTGTACTTCTAGGAGGCAGCCATGGCAGAGAGAGAGAAGTGTCTCGGGCTCTGAAGCCGGCGGCGGCCTGGATCGAGGGAAGGAGGTGGAGGGGAGGCTCGGGCCTGCTCCTTGCGGCAGCCTGGACGGAGAGTGGAGGGAAAGAGCTAGGGCTGTGAAGCCGGCAGCGGGGGAGGCGGAGGAGGCCGAGCGGTGGGCTGCTGCAGGCGGTCGGCCGTGAAAAGCCCTAAGGGCTTTCTTCCTTTTTTTCCTCCCCTCCTGCCCGATCCCTGTGCCTCTATTTGACCTGCTACCTACTTTTCCCCTCTTTGCCTTTTTTCTTCTTTTCTTTATCTCTCTGTCTGCCCCCCCACCCGATGGTTGCCCTCCTTTTTTATTTTCCATCTTGTCTTCTTTTCTTTCTTATCTCTCCCTCTTTTTTCTTATACAATATAATGATACGTAAATCTATAATATCATGATATAGTATACTATATGTAATATTAAAATATTACATATTATAATATTAACATGTATAATACATTATAATATTAACCAAACATTTATAAAAAGCCTTTACGAACAAAACCTTTATGCGCGTGCACGAGTGCCCGCACGTCCTCGAACGGGGCCGCACCAAAACATCGCTCATAACACGCCCATAGACCGATATTTGTGGAGGGTCCCACTCGCCCGGCTACGGGGTTGTACATAATCCCCACTCTTTTCGAGGTTGGCACAAGCTCGGAAAGAAATGTCAAACCCCAAGTATCCGGCGAGTGGGAGCCGACCCAAAGAAAAATTTTGAGAGAATCTCCCACCTGGAGGTAAAGGGAGCTCCGCACCAGGGCTTAAATCAGAAATAACTCACCATGAAAATGTCGCCAAAACAAATCCATTTGTCAAAAACCGAACCAAGCTACCATTTGATGTGGAGGCCAAAAATGTTGATACATGTTATGAGAGGCAAGAGACTCTTATTTAAAACGAGCATATATTCTATAAACACAATCATCTCGTTTCCCCAGAAGCAATTGATATATTTCGCAGAATCAACATTAAAAGAAACAAAGTACCACATATTCTTCTTCAGCTCTAAATCAAGTGATGTATAAATATTAGTCTACTCCGTTTATCAAAACAAAAATGTTGATTTTAAACATGATTTAAACTATGGTTATCTCTTTTTGAAAAAGTATTGCACATCTTTCAGATTTTTCTTATGAGATCAAACCCTTTCCAAAACCTTTTCCCAATCCACGTCCTTTCCCCCCAGGTGTGCCTACCGCCCTGCCCAGCTAATGAGAGCCTGGAAAGCGAGTCTACCCAGGGCCGAGCCGCGCTCGGGGTAGTGCAGAACCAAGGACCAAGAACCAGACCTCTCCCCCACAGGCGAGCCTACAGACCTGCAACCTTGATGGGAGCCTGCGCAGCGGGACTACCTGGGGTCTCCTCTCCAATCAACCTCCAACCACCGAGTGAGCATCCAGCCCTGCCAGCTTGATGGGAGCCTGCGCAGCGGGTCTGCTCGGGGTCTCCTCTCCAAACGACCTCCAACCACCGAGTGAGCCTACAACCCTGACAGCTTGATGGGAGCCTGGTCAGCGGGTCTGCTCGGGGTCTCCCCTCCGAACAGCCTCCAACAACCGAGTGAGCCTACAACCCTGCCAGCTTGATGAGAGACTGGTCAGCGGGTTTGCTCAGGGTCTCCTCTCCGAACAGCCTCCAACCACCGAGTGAGCCTACAGCCCTGCCAGCTTGATGGGAGCCTGCGCAGCGGGTCTGCTCGGGGTCTCCTCTCCGAACAACCTCCAACCACCGAGTGAGCCTACAACCCTGCCAGCTTGATGGGAGCCTGCGCAGCGGGTCTGCTCGGGGTCTCCCCTCCAAACAACCTCCAACCACCGAGTGAGCCTACAGCCCTGCTAGCTTGATGGGAGCCTGCGCAGCGGGTCTGCTCGGGGTCTCCTCACCAAACAACCTCTAACCACTGAGTGAGCCTACAGCCCTGCCAGCTTGATGGGAGCCTGGTCAGTGGGTCTGCTCGGTGTCTCCTCTCCAAACAACCTCCAACCACCGAGTGAGCCTACAGCCCTGCCAGCCTGATTGGAGCCTGCGCAGCGGGTCTGCTCGGGGTCTCCTCTCCAAACAACCTCCAACCACCGAGTGAGCCTACAACCCTGCCAGCTTGATGGGAGCCTGAGCAGCGGGTCTGCTCGGGGTCTCCCCTCCAAACAACCTCCAACCACCGAGTGAGCCTACAGCCCTGCCAGCTTGATGGGAGCCTGTACAGCGGGTCTGCTCGGGGTCTCCTCTCCAAACAACCTCCAACCACTGAGTGAGCCTACAGCCCTGCCAGCTTGATGGGAGCCTGGTCAGCGGGTCTGCTCGGGGTCTCCTCTCCAAACAACCTCCAACCACCGAGTGAGCCTACAGCCCTGCCAGCTTGATGGGAGCCTGCGCAGTGGGTCTGCTCGGGGTCTCCTCTCCAAAAAACCTCCAACCATTGAGTGAGCCTACAGCCCTACCAGCTTGATGGGAGCCTGGTCAGCGGGTCTGCTCGGGGTCTCCTCTCCAAACAACCTCCAACCACCGAGTGAGCCTACAACCCTGCCAGCTTGATGGGAGCCTGGTCAATGGGTCTGCTCGGGGTCTCCTCTCCGAACAACCTCCAACCACCGAGTGAGCCTACAACCTTGCCAGCTTGATGGGAGCCTGCGCAGCGGGTCTGCTCGGGATCTCCTCTCCAAACAACCTCCAACCACCGAGTGATCCTACAACCCTGCCAGCTTGATGGGAGCCTGCGCAGCGGGTCTGCTCGGGGTCTCCTCTCCAAACAACCTCCAACCACCGAGTGAGCCTACAACCCTGCCAGCTTGATGGGAGCCTGGTTAGCGGGTCTGCTCGGGGTCTCCTCTCCAAACAACCTCCAACCACCGAGTGAGCCTACAGCCCTGCCAGCCTGATGGGAGCCTGCGCAGCGGGTCTGCTCGGGGTCTCCTCTCCAAACAATCTCCAACCACCGAGTGAGCCTACAGCCCTGCCAGCTTGATGGGAGCCTGTGCAGCGGGTTTGCTCGGGGTCTCCCCTCCAAACAACCTCCAACCACCGAGTGAGCCTACAGCCCTGCTAGCTTGATGGGAGCCTGGTCAGCGGGTCTACTCGGGGTCTCCTCTCCGAACAACCTCCAACCACTGAGTGAGCCTACAACCCTGCCAGCTTGATGGGAGCCTGCGCAGCGGGTCTGCTTGGGGTCTCCTCTCCAAACAACCTCCAACCACCGAGTGAGCCTACAGCCCTGCCAGCTTGATGGGAGCCTGGTCAGCGGGTCTGCTCGGGGTCTCCTCTCCAAACAACCTCCAACCACCGATTGAGCCTACAGCCCTGCCAGCTTGATGGGAGCCTGGTCAGCGGGTCTGCTCGGGGTCTCCTCTCCGAATAACCTCCAACAACCGAGTGAGCCTACAGCCCTGCCAGCTTGATGTGAGCCTGCGCAGCGGGTCTGTTCGGGGTCTCCTCTCCGAACAGCCTCCAACCACCGAGTGAGCCTACAGCCTTGCCAGCTTGATGGGAGCCTGCACATCGTGTCTGCTTGGGGTCTCCTCTCCGAACAACCTCCAACCACCGAGTGAGCCTACAGCCCTGCCAGCTTGATGGGAGCCTGCGCAGTGGGTTTTCTCGGGGTCTCCTCTCCAAACAATCTCCAACCACCGAGTGAGCCTACAACCCTGCTAGCTTGATGGGAGCCTGTGTAGCGGGTCTGCTCGGGGTCTCCCCTCCAAACAACCTCCAACAACCGAGTGAGCCTACAGCCCTGCCAGCTTGATGGGAGCCTGCGCAGCGGGTCTGCTCGGGGTCTCCCCTCCAAACAACCTCCAACCACTGAGTGAGCCTACAACCCTGCTAGCTTGATGGGAGCCTGGTCAGCGGGTCTGCTCGGGGTCTCCTCTCCAAACAACCTCCAACCACCTAGTGAGCCTACAGCCCTGCCAGCTTGATGGGAGCCTGCGCAGCGGGTCTGCTCGGGGTCTCCTCTCCAAACAGCCTCCAACCACCGAGTGAGCCTACAGCCCTGCCAGCTTGATGGGAGCCTGCGCAGCGGGTCTGCTCGGGGTCTCCTCTCCGAAAAACCTCCAACCACCGAGTGAGCCTACAGCCCTGCCAGCTTGATGGGAGCCTGCGCAGCGGGTCTGCTCGGGGTCTCCTCTCCGAACAACCTCCAACCACCGAGTGAGCCTACAACCCTGCCAGCTTGATGGGAGCCTGCGCAGCGGGTCTGCTCGGGGTCTCCCCTCCAAACAACCTCCAACAACCGAGTGAGCCTACAACCCTACCAACTTGATGGGAGCCTAGTCAGCGGGTCTGCTTGGGGTCTCCTCTCCAAACAACCTCCAACCACCGAGTGAGCCTACAGCCCTGCAAGCTTGATGGGAGCCTGCGCAGCGGGTCTGCTCGGGGTCTCCTTTACAAACAACCTCCAACAACCGAGTGAGCCTACAGCCCTGCCAGCTTTATGGGAGCCTGGTCAGCGGGTCTGCTCGGGGTCTCCTCTCCAAACAACCTCCAACCACCGATTGAGCCTACAGCCCTGCCAGCTTGATGGGAGCCTGCGCAGCGGGTCTGCTCGGGGTCTCCTCTCCAAACAACCTCCAACCACCGAGGGGGCAACCCATACAAGCATCCTTTGCCCCTACGATGCGACCACTTTGCACTAAAAATTGTCGAACTCGCTTCCCAGGAGAAAGAAAACTAACTTTTTCTTTTTTATAAATCTTTTTTATTCATGAAAAACATTTTTTACATGATTAGATGAACATCACATTTCTTCAAACAGGTGCAGATCCCACTTCAAATACCATGGGATTCTAGCAACAGTTTTAGGACGGGATACTAAACAAACACATAGAATTACTCTCTAAGTAGATTTGTGATTTGGGCAACATTTATCAAACACAAACCCAAAAGCCTAAGCGTTCATGACAAAATAGAATTGACATTTGAATAAATCAAACACATAGCTATATCACCACTTAAACCTCAACATAGACTTAATACAGGTTGCCCAAAAATCTTAAACTCAAGGAGGGGACGACTCCAAGTATGGGGATCTTACATAAAAAAACCGGCACATGACCCTGGTCGTCACTTGGTTCCTCGTCTATAGCCATGACGTTCGCATGAGTTCTTCTGTGTGGGTCACTCTCCACGCTCACCGCACCAAAATGTTGAAGCCAAAAATGACTTCTGTGGAGTTCGGGGTCCCAAAAGAGGGGTGACCGCGCACCTACTACCCTCAAACGAACGATCTTGACACTAGACTAGGAACATGAGGGACAGACCCAAGGTCTCAGCGTGGAGGTCCCACCGCATACACGAAAGACTAACAAACTCTTCCCCTCCCAAGCCAAAGACTGAGCTAAGACACCTTCGGAGGGCGCTCTTGGCCGACCGGATCATCTAAGGAGGATCTCAAGACCAACTCTCTCCTATCCAGATGTGTCTCCTTGGGTCAGTACAAAATGCTCCTCATCCGCCCTACTAATGGTGCAACATCGCCAAGCAATTCTACGACACGCCGCCCAACTGGGCTGCAAACAGCGCGACTCCGCTGCCCTAAAAGGTTATCAACATGCCATTAGGGGCTTCCCAACATAAACCTCGGGGCTCCCACGGGACGAGCGGTTCACGAGCACACCACTCGCCCAATACAAAAAAATTAAACCATACATTCGCAGAGCATCACAGATATAAATTTACAGGAATATAAATTCCATACATCGGCACGCAGGCTGGAAATATAAACAAACTAGGCCTTCGAGGGCCGGCGCAAGCTTGGGCTGAAGCCCGCTATTCCTCACTTGGTACTGCAACACTTGTACGTCAACGTCTCGACGAGCGGCGGCCAACGAGGCATCGGTCGGCTAACAAAAGTGTGCCAAACATAATGCGCGCACCCCCTTTATTGGGGCTATGGTGCGTATTCCCTACAAGCGGCTAATAAACAACTTCCACGGAGTCTTCTCCGGGAACCCCAGAACATCACCAATCCGGCTCGCACGTCCGGATGGGCTTCACACAGCATGCCTAAACCCGTACTCACGCTTCCGGGTGCTAAATGCAATTAAAAGCGGGGATGTGAACATCAACCCATCAAAAAGCGCCCTTCCCCCACCCGTCGGTGGGGAGGAGCTTCCATACAAATATGGAAAATAAAAGCTTCACCTGCCCAAGTAGAAATTTCGTTACCCTTGACGCGTGCTTGACGGCGTTATCGGGAGAGGAACTCCTGGCTAGCTTAGCCCTGGGTAGCTGTGGCGGTGGCCGATCTCCACCCCAGACCGAGCTCTTCCTCTCAATGACTGAGCCCTTGCTATATATCTTTGGTGGCCGAGCCCCTACTGGCCGAGCCTCGAACTAGGTATTTTTTTAGTAACCGAGTCCCTTGCCGGCGGTGGGGAAGAGATAAAACTTCGTCTTCATGCTCCATGTCACCGGTGGTCGAGCCCCTATAGGTGGTGGTGGTGAAGAGAGCTAGGGCTCGGGCTTGACTCCAAGTAGCTAATTTTGACTGCAGGTGGCAGATCTGTACTCCAAGTCGCCGATCTTGGCCACGTGAAGCCGATCCCGCCTCCAGGCGGCGCCGTGATGTCGATCTCGAGCTGCTGCAGGTCGGGCTCCAAGCGAACGGGAGAGAGAGGGCTGAGCCTTAGCTCGAGCTGTACTTCTAGGCGGCAGCCATGGCAGATAGAGAGAAGCGGCTCGAGCTCTGAAGCCGGCGGCGGCCTGGATCGAGGGAAGGAGGTGGAGGGGAGGCTCGGGCCTGCTCCTTGCGGCAGCCTGGACGGAGAGTGGAGGGAAAGAGCTAGGGCTGTGAAGCCAGCAGCGGGGGAGGCGGAGGAGGCCGAGCGGCGGGCTGCTGCAGGCGGTCGGCCGTGAAAAGCCCTAAGGGCTTTCTTCCTTTTTTCCTCCCCTCCTGCCCGATCCCCGTGCCTCTATTTGACCTGCTACCTGCTTTTCCCCTCTTTGCCTTTTTTCTTCTTTTCTTTATCTCTCTGTCTGCCCCCCCCACCCGATGGCTGCCCTCCTCCTTTTTTATTTTCCATCTTGTCTTCTTTTCTTTCTTATCTCTCCCTCTTTTTTCTTATACAATATTATGATACGTAAATCTATAATATCATGATATAGTATACTATATGTAATATTAAAATATTACATATTATAATACTAACATGTATAATACATTATAATATTAACCAAACATTTATAAAAAGCCTTTACGAACAAAACCTTTACGCGCGTGCACGAGTGCCCGCATGTCCTCGAACGGGGCCGCACCAAAACATCGCTCATAACACGCCCATAGACCGATATTTGGGGAGGGTCCCACTCGCCCGGCTATGGGGTTGTACACTGAGGCAAGCAGCGTACCAAATGATGTGCCTGTAACACCTCCTTCAACTGAGACCATTCGATTGGTAGAGGAGGCTGTGTTTGCGATGATCAATGCGCAGCCTGTGAGGCAGGTGCAGCAGCCTGCTCCTGTTGTGGAGCAAGTACCGCTCCAAGCGACAGAGCCAAGGAGGGTGGAATAGGTGGTAGTGGAGCCAGTGTTGCCTAGTAGAGCAACGGAGAAGCAACGTAAGCACGTGATGGGCTTCAATCCTCCTGTGTTCTCTGGGACGGGAACCCCAACTCAAGCAGAGGATTGGCTCTCTAAAATTAAGAGAGTGTTGATTGCTACTGAGACGGAAGAGGGGCAGAAGACAACAATTGCCACGTTCTTGCTGGATGGTGACGCAAGACTATGATGGGAAGGCTTGGAGCTACTCCAACTGAGGGGTAGGCAGTTGACTTACGTCTCGATGGAGGAGTTTTCAAGATTGTTCTTGGATCGATACCTCCCCTCACCTCAGAGGATAGCAATGGAAAATGAGTTCTAGAAGCTAGTGCAAGGTGAGAGCAGTGTGGATGACTATCTCCACGAGTTTACTCGATTAGGTCGTCATGCAAGCGCTACCTTCGCTGATGAGGAGCGCAAGACAAGCCGATTCTACGAAGGTCTAAGGGATGACTTGAGATTGCTACTTTCAGGGCATATGGAGCAGGGTTTCCTGACCTTATTCAACACGGCCCGGTCATTGGAAAAGGACATGAAGAATGTTCAGGAAAAGAAGGACTCCAGTGGGAGGAAATAAGAGTTCAAGGTGCTGCCTGCAAAGTCTGGTTTTTGAAGATGGAATAAGAAGGCTAGGACGTCGGGTCCAACCCCTTCTTCACGTGCCTCGGGGGCAACTACCAACCGAACCCTGGGCGCTTGTTTTACTTGTGGTAAGACGGGGCATTTTGCCCCCGATTGTTGGAGCGGATGTCCGAAGTCCGAGAAAAATCAAGGAGCCACTTATGAAGAAAAGGGCAAGGCGGTGGAGTCAACCGCGTCCCACTATGCTCCGACTCAACCGAGAGTCTATAATCTGGGTCAGTAGGAGGCCATCAAGCAAGCAGACGTGGTGACAGGTACTGTTTAATTTATAACAAGTTAGCTTTAAATACTGTTACCTAGTGTCTGTTAGCTTAATACTGTTCGTATAGGCTTTGTTCTGATTTACGATAGTCTGACACGAGCACTATTCAATACGGGAGCTTCACACTCATTTTTGTCTGAAAGTTTCATAACGCGCATCGAAGTCCCTTCTTCGATGGAGAAGGAAAAATTGGATGTGCTGCTGCCGAATGGGTGTTCGATGCGCGCGGACAGAGTATGTGCCGTAAAGGTTCATATTAGAAGTCAAGAGTTCGACTTGCTAGCGTCGTTGTTGCCGTTAGTAGAGTTTTACGTCATCTTCAGTATGGATTGGCTTTCGGAGCAGAAGGTGTTGGTACCCTAGTTTGATTTGAGTTTAGTATTCTCCTTTGTGCTCCTTGACCCAAGAAATATCTATGGTCAATGGTTAGGAGTCTAGCTGTAGAGTCCTCACTTTTCCAGATTGAGAATTTGGTTAAGTAGGTTTTTCGTTCGATTATAGTCGAACGCCGCTCGACTATCGTCTATCGACTGATCGACGATCGTCTATCAGTTGGTCGACGCTTTGTCTGCGCTGATAGGTCGACTATCTGTTGATAGGTCGACTATCTGTTCTGCGCTGATAGTTCGACTATCTGTTGATAGGTCGACTATCTGTTCTGCGCTGATAGTTCGACTATCTGCTGATAGGTCGACTATCTGTTCTGCGCTGATAGTTCGACTATCTGTTGATAGGTCGACTATCTGTTCTGCGCTGATAGTTCGACTATCTGTTGATAGGTCGACTATCTGTTCTGTGCTGATAGTTTGACTATCTGTTGATAGGTCGACTATCTGTTCTGCGCTGATAGTTCGACTATCTGTTGATAGGTCGACTATCTGTTCTGCGTTGATAGGTCGACTATCTGTTGATAGGTCGACTATCTGCTTTCTGAGGTAGGTCGACTATCTGCTTGATAGGTCGACTATCTGTTTGCGCTTGATAGTTCGACTATCTGTCCTGATAGATCGACTATCTGATAGTTCGACTATCTGTTCTGATAGGTCGACTATCTGCCGAGGTAGTTCGACTATCTTCTTCGATAGGTCGACTATCTGGATCGTTCGACTATCTGCCCGATAGATCGACGATCTCCGTGCGTCGGTCGACGATCTCCGAAGGTCGTTCGACGCTTTCTGCCTGCCTTTATATTTTGTATTTATTTATTATATTTAATTAATTAATACATTTTCTGGCACATTATTTTAAGCTGTATGATAAAATTACCAGGCAATATTTGTTCCATCTCTTTTGCCTGAGTCAAATCTTTTTAAGATAAAGTTGTTTGTCTTATTAGCTGTTATTATAAATTACTTTATCTGCTGACAGCCCTTTATAGCCGTTGGACTGAAAAGTCTTCTATTTGCTATAAAGAGTAATTTTCTGATGTGACTTTATTTAGTCCTTCTGTTATTTGATTTAAGCCTGCAGCTTCTTTGAAAGAGGTTTATTCCCTTTGTAGAATGTTTTGCTGCAGAGATATTTCTGTCTTCTTGATATTTACAGCCCAGGTCTCAAGGCTCAGAAGAAGACAAATAATTCAAATGGAAGAGAGCCGTTGCTTGCTGCTATTATATAAAGAACCCTTTGAAGAAGGATTCAAGCTAGTCAATAGTACGCTAGTCAAGAGAAAATACTTTCAAGCCTTCATCAAGTTCAAGCTGTCTGCTCTCAGCAATTTCCATCTAACTGAGAAGTGTTAAGATCTTCATTTCTTCTTCACCTGAGTTCTCCTGCCTTCAGGAAGTTCAAACTCAGAGTTCCTTTGAAGAAGAAGAAGAAGATAGCTGCTTGAAGAGATTTCATTTTGTTATTTTCTTTCTTCCTGTAGCTTTTCCTTCAGAACTTTCTGAAGAGTTTTCTGCACTGAAGCAAGACTTCACCTGGACATCTTTGAGCCAGGGGGAGCCTTGATTCTTTAGACCTTTCTAGCTCAGTGCAAGTTTTTGTGCTTCTCTAATCTATTGTAAAATAGAGAAGACATCTTAACCTTCTTCCCCCCTCCTGTACAGGGTTATTACTCCCTTCAAAAGTATCCCTTGGTGGCAGGGCACCTGATCAAAAACCTGTGCTTGGTTTTTAGACACCTGATCAAAAGTCTAAAGGGTTTCTGAATCTACCTGAAGCAGATTCTGTTGGTGGAAGGGCACCTGATCAAAAACCTGAGTGGATTCCTACCGTGTGGGTAGAAGAGTGGACGTACCCAAGTTGTTTGGGGAACCACTATAAATTTCCTTGTGTCGTCTGGATTCCATTGTTTAATTCCTGTATTGTGGCTGTGATTAGATATAACTAGGTTGCTAGTTGCTGGTTAGGTTTTCCAAGCCTTAACTGTAATTACAGTTAGCTTGAGTTTGTGCACATCACTTGTGTTAGGCTCTAGGGTTAAATCTATATCTATAATCTTTCATTCCGCACTTCACTCCAAGGGAGTTGGGTAGACCATTAAGTTTTGTCTAGTGCAAAATTTGATAACTCTATTCACCCCCCCTCTAGAGTAGTATCTATCCCTTCACTTTCAGAAGGCTTTTATAGATTGCAACCGTAAAGAGGTCAAGCTGGGTGTTGGGCAGGAGACAATGTTTGCGGGATTGAAGGAGTCGAGCAAGACATTGATGTCTGCTCTTCAGGTGGTGAAGGCAGTTCGTGCTGGAGCAGAGCTGTTCTTCACGTTAGTGGAGGCTGTAAAGCCTAAGTCCACTTTGGATGGTATCCCAGTGGTATGCGAGTACCCTGACGTATTCCCGGACTATCTTCCTGGAGCCCCACCGCAGCGAGAGATCGATTTCACCATCGAGCTAGTGTTAGGTGCCAAACTTGTGTCACGCTCTCCTTATAGGTTGGCGCCTAAGGAGATGGCGGAGCTAAGGGTTCAACTAGAGGAGTTATTGGAGCAAGGTTATGTGTGTCCAAGTTCGTCGCCTTGGAGTGCACTGGTCCTCTTTGTTAAGAAGAAGGACGGGAGCTTGCGGCTGTGTATCGACTACAAAGAGTTGAACAAGCTAACAGAAAAGAACAAATACTCGATCCCAAGGATTGATGATCTTTTCGATCAGTTAGTCGGGTCGTCGGTATATTCAAATTTGGATCTGAAGTCCGGTTATTATCAGTTAAGGATAAAGGAGAGTGATATCCCGAAGACAACATTCAGCACGAGGTATGGGCATTTCGAGTTCACGGTCATGTCGTTTGGCCTGACTAATGCGCCATCGGTGTTCATGGATCTGATGAATAGGACGTTCAGAGAGTACCTAGGCCATTTTGTGATCGTCTTCATTGACGACATATTGGTGTACTCACAGTGCGAGGAAGATCACTTCAAGCATCTGTATCTGGTATTGGAGACGTTGAGGAGGATTTATGCAAAATTCTTCAAATGCGAGTTCTGGCTGCCCTCAGTAGCATTCCTTGGACATATAGTCAGTGATGAAGGGATAGCGGTAGATCCAGCGAAGATTATTGCGATATGGGGTGGCCTGTGTTATCTTCGGTAGCGGAAGTCTTAAGTTTTCTTGGGATTGCCGGCTATTACAGGCGCTTCGTATAGAACTTCTCGCGGATAGCGTTACCTCTCACGAAGTTTACAAGGAAGTATCAGAAGTTTATGTGGATGCAGGAGTGCGCGCAAGCGTTCGAAGAGTTAAAGAGTCGGTTGACTACGGCGCCAGTGCTAAGTTTGCCGAGTAGGACCGAAGGTTTCGAGATTTACAGTGATGCCTCCGGCAGTGGTTTGGGCTACGTGCTGCTACAGTATGGAAGTGTTATAGCGTATGGCTCACGTCAGCTGAAAGTGCACGAAAGGAATTATCCGGTCCACAACTTGGAGTTGGCGGCCGTGATTTTTGCGCTAAAGCTGTGGAGGCACTACTTGTACGGTGTAAAGGTCGATATTTATACCGACCACAAGAGCCTTAACTACTTGTTAGATTAGAAGGATCTGAACATGAGACAGCGGAGATGGATGGAGTTCTTGGGGGACTATACGTTCAAAATTCATTATATACCCCGGAAAGGCAATGCAGTTGCAGATGCATTGAGTCGCAGGGCACCCACCCAAGCCAACTGGTTGTCGGTTCATGATGAGAGGTTAATTCGGGAGTTGGAGGCGTTAGAGATCTGTTGTGTGGACAAGAAAACTAGCGCTAAAGCATTATTGAACTGGACGGAAGATCAGTATGACCTGGCTGATCGCATTCGGCAGGCTATGGAGTTGGATGGCAGCATGAAGGAGTTCATGGATGCAGCATTGGATGGGTCAAATCCCCAGTTTTCAGTTGAGGATGGGCTACTAAGGAAGAACAATCGTTTGTTCGTCCCAAACGCGGGAAATCTACGGGCGGAGTTGATGTACGAGGCTCATCATACCAAGTACTCAATCCACCTAGGGAGCACGAAGATGTACCAGGATCTAAAGAAGTTATTATGGTGGCCAGGGCTCAAGAAGGATGTGGCACTATTTATGGCTAAATATCAGACTTGTGCCTTAGTAAAGGCAGAGTGCCAAAAGCCAGGGGGATTCTTGAAATCCTTGCCTATTCCGGAGTGGAAGTTCGATGACATTTCGATGGACTTTGTACATGGCTTGCCAAGGTTGGAGAAGGGAAACGACGTCATTCGGGTGATCGTAGGCCGGTTAACAAAAGTGTCGCACTTCATTCCGCATAGCAAGGATTATTCAGTGGAGAGACTTGCGAAGCTGTATATGGATAATATAGTCAGACTGCACGGTGTGCCCCGCAGCATCGTGAGTGATCGGGATGGGCATTTTACGTCCAATGACTGGAGGTTGGTGCAGCAGATGTTGGGGACTAAATTGAAGTTCAGCACAGCCTTCCATCTACAGACGGATGGGCAGACCGAGAGGGTCAACAAAACCATGGAGGACATGCTCCGCATGTGCGTTCTAGACTTTGGAAAGCATTGGGAAGACCACATGTATCTGGTGGAATTTGCGTACAATAATAGCTACCAGACGAGTATACAAATGGCGCCCTTCGAGGCCCTATATGGTAGGAAGTGTAGCATGTCATTGTCTTGGCTAGAGATGGGTGAGGCAAGGTTGTACAAAAAGCAGGAGGTGGAGAACGCTACTTCTTTGGTGCGGATCATTCGAGAGCATTTGCTGATCGCTCAGGATAGGCAAGCAAAGTACTACAATGCCAAGCATCGGAACGTGGAGTTCGCGGTCGGCGATTGGGTGTACTTGAAGGTAAAGCCGTTCAAGGGTGTTTCATGGGTACGATGCTTGATGAAGCTGAGCCCAAGATACCATGGACCATTTGAGATTCTGGAGCGGATCGGCGAAGCGGCTTATCGATTGAGGCTATCAGTGGAGTTGAGTGGTCTACACAATGTATTCCACATTTCAGTGTTGCGGAAGGCGGTTCAATAGCCTTCGCAGGTGATCGCGGTTGATCAAGTGCCGGTGGATGAAGGATTGACGACTAGGGTCAAGCCCGTTCGTATTGAAGACTTTGAAGTTTAGTGACTCCGCAACAAGGAGATCAGGATGGTCAAGGTCTGTTGGGACAATTTCGGTCATGAGGAGCTCTCTTGGTAACGAGAGAAGACCATCCAGGAGGAGTACTCAGAGTTATTCCGCTCAGGTACCGCTTTTGGTTTTTTTTATCTTTCCTTTGGTAATTTCGTGGACGAAATTCTTTTAAGGGGGAGAGAGTTGTAACGCCCCGAAACTCAAAAGAGTGACAGGTGGTGTTTTAAGCCAAATCTGGGATTTGGTAGAGGTGATACGGTCTGGGACACGGGCGTGTCCCAGGGGCGTGTCGTGCTTGGGTTCGGCAATGGTTACGCGGTCGACGAAATTGCAGTCAACGGCCGTCGGGGCAGTGAACACGTCCTGGGACACGGGCGTGTCAGCCACTCAAAGCCTTTCACTCAACGATCGTTGAGTGAGGACGCATGACCTGAGCCCAAGCGTGTTCGGGTCCGACACGGGCATGTCAAATTCAACACGGGCGTGTCGAATACCGGTGTCCTCCTCAGGACGATTGGCGAGTTGTGCTTTGGTAGTTACATGTCCTGGGACATGGGCATGTCCCAGGGCATGTCTAGTATACGTCATATGACACGGGCGTGTCATATGGTCGTGTCCTCTGGCCATTTCTAGACATGTGCCGTTTGGGCACACGGGAAGTGATACGAGCCATGGCACAGGCATGTCACATATGACATGGGTTTATCGAATGTCGTGTCACAGGTCGTGTTTTGGTCGGGAATTTCCTGAGTGACGGTGAATGGGTGACACGGCCTTGGACACGGGCGTGTCGCAAGCTGTGTTCGGCCTAGGAAGTTTAATCTTGGGCTGAATCGTGGCCATCTGTTTCTTTGGTTTGGGATCTGATGGTTCAGGCTCTTCCCACCTTAGGGTTAAGGCCGGTTCAGGGGTGTAAAGCCCTAATTATCTTGGGTTTACTCTCTTTCTAAGATCTAGAGAGAGGAGAGAGCAAGGAGGAATAAGGAAGGCTAGATCCGATTACCGGCGGAGTTTCGGAGCTCCAAATCGCAAGCCGACTTTGGATCTATGGAGGCAAGGAGATTGCGGTGCCTTTAATCCGCGTAGTTTTTCATGGCATCGAGGAGAAATGCTAGGGTAACGATTCTCATCTTGAGCATGCGAAGCTCTTCTTCTTTTGCATGGGAAAACCCGCTCCCGCGAGTGTGCGATGAGTTTGCGGTGTTCTTTGGGGTAGATATGTAAAGTCCCCCTTGTTAGAGTCTGGAATCGTAGTACGGACATATGCATGATGTGTGAAACCTACCTGGACATGTTGGTTTTGATCAGTGATGATTTGCTATGCATTGTTAGTCATAGAAGACTCTGTGCGTTTTGTTTGTTTTCGGGTTGCTATGCGTTAGAATGCATCAGGGAATCTTGGGGATTAACCCCAAGGTGCACGCAGAAATCTGGGCGGAAATGCATTTCTGCCATTTCGGTGGCCTTGGAGCCAGCCGAGTATATAGCGAGGCTATGTACCGTGTTTGATCGAAAGTTGGGACTGGGGGAAGCCGGGCCCGGGTCAAAGGCCAAAGGGTCGTGACGGGGTGAGCAACGGGCTGGTGGAACCCTACCCGCTCCATCTATTTCGGTTAAAGAGACCTAAAGTTAACGTGACACTTACCGATGATTTGGAGATCGAGTCTAGGCTACGGCTGAAAGGACTAAATGCTCACGAGGTTTGCCGCCCTGGGGGTGGTGGTTGAGTCAAGGATAAGACTGGGTTTGGTCTTGCTTCGCCGGGTAAGTGCCCTGAGAGCACGGGGTGTACGGACATGTGTGTGTGCACCTGTGATGTGATGTTTATTCGCTATGTTGCTTGTTTTGCTAACAAATGCAGGGAAGAAGCTTTGCCGCCCCGATTTGGGGGCGGAATCGTTATAATTTGGTCAGCTTTAGCTGACCGTTATTCTTGTTTGCCACCATTGCGGTGATTTGTGCTTGCAGGTGCTGCGGAGCCAAGCGGCAAATAGCGGGCCAAAGCCCAAGTTGCTTAGTCGGCCCTCGAAGGCCTTGTGTGTTTACTTTATTAGTTCATGTATTGCCGGCCTGCGAGCCAAAGTTTGTAAAACACAATTTTATTCAAGTGAACTGTTGTAAGGCCTTAAGGCCAGTACTTTTGTGTATTTTGTACTTCATTCCTACTGGGCTTTTATTAGTGGACATTCGTGCTTGTGCAACTTAATAAATCCCTTCCGCTAGATGCTCTGTGTAGGATGTTGTGATTGGTTGAATGGTTTCAATGGGTAACTCACCAGTCTGTTCATTGTATATGGCGTCGGGCCCCGGCCGTACCTGCTGCTATATGCTATGTGACGAATAGGGGTGTTACACAGTACACGCCCGTGTAACTCGGTCGTGCACTCCTGGCAACACACCCCAGGTTTTCAACCCGGGAAGGACATGGGTGGTGACACGGGTAAGGATACACCCGTGTCACCCCTGACACGCCCATGTCAATACTGTTCCAAAACCGTGTTTCCTGCCGTGTTCTTTACTGGACACAGCCCGACCAACACAGAAGGACACGAACTTGGACACGCCCGTGTCCCAGGCTGTGTACCCCTAAATAGGCACCAAAAATTCCTTAGGATGTTATAGGTTCGATTACAATTATCGGGGCATTACATTATAGTCCTGTATTTACTGACTCACTGTAACCTGACATTGGTATGTACGTAGCAGTTAAAACCTGCAAGTACATAACTAAACAAGCATATCAAATATAGTCACAATTCATCTTAGCTTGACTGTACCCTTCTTCAAATCAGGATTATTGTGGAAACAATACCCAACGATCTCCCCCTATTTGAAGAAGTCAGAATCCTACAAGCTAAGGTGAATTGCACATGATAAATAATAAAATATGAAAACTTGAAAAGATAAGTAATATTAACAAAAACATGCATTCCAAAACAATTGTGAAAATTATATATATATATATATATATATGTCAAAAATTGTTCATAGTTTTAACAGGGGGCAACCCACAACTTAACACAGAATATGACTACTGTTTCTGCCTACTCTGACTCTTCTGCCTCTGCTTATAAAAAAAAGCCCTCGACTTAGGATAATACTTTGGAGGAGGTGGAGGCATTGGATCAGCATTGATGTGGTTTCTGAAGTGTATCCTCCTTTTGTGCAAGCCAATTTGTACGTGTTCCATTCCCCTTGGTCGTAGTATAGTTCACTCTTTTCTCCTCCGAAACTGACTAAGGAAAATGTATCTAAGATGATTCCTTTGGAAATTGGGCTCCACACCTCTTCCATTTCTCTCTCTCTGGCAGGAAGATCTCAGGCAGGGTCTGATCTTGCAGCAGATGGACCTTCACCATACTTTCTCTTTTTGTAGACTGGAGCAGAGGGGATCTCTTCAACAGCAGCAATAACAGTGTCTTGAAAGAATTCTTGTGTGCCTGTCCAATGTTCAGAGTAATCCTCAGGAGGATGAATTTCAACGGGAATGGGCATAGCAGGTGCTTGAATGCTTGTCAACTGACCATGTAGCAACATAACATTTTCATAGTCGTAGTCAGTAGTCTTTTTGAAGTTTTCTACCATGGCAACTTCAACAGTAATCAGCTTAGCTTTTATAGCCTCCTCCAACTTTCTGACTTCATCAATAACAACATTAGAATAAGCATGAAGAATGCTGTCAGAGTGAGTCATAGATCTGTTGTGAGCATCTATCATTGTCTTTTTGTTTGTGTCAACATTATCAACAGTTTCTTTTGTATATTTGAAGCCATCCATGTTCAGCTTTATGGCTTTTCGACCCTCAACAAATAACAAATCAAGCTTGGTGTTAAGTGCTTCAATCTGAATTTTAACTTCAGCAAGGCCTTTGTTAGCGTCTTGCTTAGTCTCTTTGACCTTTTCCATAACTTTCTTCATTGTCGCTTCAAACTGCATTTGTTGTCTTGCCAACATGACTTTTATTGTCTTTAGAATTGAACTATCAGCACTGGAGGTGGCAACTATCTCAGAAGCAATATGTGGGAGAGAAGGCAGATCTACACTAGGAGACTCATAGATCGGAGATAATCGGGCTTTAGAACTCAGCAAAGGCACTGCAGCAGCTAGGACAGAAGTATGCTCCTCTGCATCTCCTTCCTCTTCAGAAACATTGACTACCTCCTCAAGAACAACTGGAGGAGTACCTATTGCCTCGACAACTCGTTTCTCAAGGTTGTGGATAAACCTATCAACCTCAGTAGCAACTGTTATCGAGGGCCTAGTCACCTCCCCCTTAGAAGATGAAGCAAGAACAATCACTGGGAGAGGGACAATCAGGTTCTCTGTTGAAACTAGCTCAGACCCATCATTAGCATTATCATCATCTTTGGGCTCATTAGCAACAATCATTTCCTCATCAGCATCTATCTCATAGTCATCCACAGTCAAATCATCATCAGCAGCAGCATCATCCAAGTCATTTGCAACATCTTTAGGCTCAGATTGTGTTAGAACCTCTTCTTCAGCAAACTCTACCTCTGGAGCTGGAGTCTTTGTCAATGTCTCTGATTGTACACTCAAGGGCACTATGAAAGTGTCCACTTGTGTTGCAGCTGACTCACCCTCAATTTTTGCACTCAATCTCTCAGGAATCTCACTAGGGGATGGAGTTGGGATCCTATCCTTAGGGATTTGTTGTCCCTCCTCCAATGGCACATCTGGGGCTCCCCCTTTCCTCACAATCCTCGTATCCCACCTTGAGAAGATCGTAGATTCTATCTTCTTAAGGTGATGGATAGGCACACCTTTGGTCATGTCAAACCTATCACCATCTAATTGATTCAGGTACAGGCTGATAATCCTCCTAAAGTTTAGAGTGTGAAGGCTATCCTTGATCTTTTCAAACAGCAGTGCACCCCAATCTATCCTCTTCCTACAGATGATTGCAAAGAAAGTCTTGAACATCACAGCAGATAGGTAGTCATGAGAGCCTATCTTACATAACAACACTTTCCCAATGATGTCTCAAAGAAGCTTGCCTTCTTTAATCATCCCTTTTTGCTTGACTGCTTTTGTGCCTCTAGGCAGTCCACAGAACAAAAGAGCTCTAGAGAAATCACCCTCATTAAGGTAATCAGCCTCTTCACAGACTGGAAGACGCAAGTACCTAGTGAGGAGTGAAGCTTTCACCTTGACCTTTGTCTTCTAAACTTTTCTCTTAATGACCGTGTCTTCATGACGCACCTTGGCATTCTGGAAAAATTCTAGGACTTCCTTGTCCAACACCTTCCAAGGGTGTTTGAGGACGAAGGATAGTACTACAGTCTCCAACATCAGTAGAACATTTCTGAACTCATCAGAAGCATCTGCAAAGCCTGTGCGAACAAGTTCTCCTCTCCCTAGCAAATCACTTGTGCTTTTGGGAGCCATGGAGAACATTGAATCTGTAATGAACTGGATTTCTGAACATGGTCGGAGTCGGCGACAGTGTGGTTTCGGGAACACACCACGAGAAGAACTGTCGGTAAATCCTTTCTGTACTATCGGCTAGGGTTAGGAAGTAGTTCACAACCCTAATCGAAGAGGAAAGAGCCCTAGACCACAGGAGGAAGAAGATCCAGTTGTGCGGGAGCCGAATAGTCGTGATTTCTGATTCGGCGAGTCGGCTGAGGGTTTCGTCGAAATTGACTGTGTGGTTCCCCCTAGACTATTTATATATATATATATATATAATTTTCAAATCGACCTAGATGGCACGTACCTTATTTTCGACGGTTCTTCGGATCCAATATAGTAAGATAGAAATTTGCATAAGTTGATTTTGGCGAGATTCACTAGACGCAGAGTCTGATTCGGTGAGTATCCACTGATATCCGACTAATTGGCAAGTTTGCAGTCCGATATTCGACGAATTTTCCTTGGAATTTTTTTTGCCTTTCTGAAGTAGTTCCTAAGTGAGTCCTTCTTCAAGAGTCCATGTTCAGCATGTCTAGTTCCATTATGAAAAATGAGAACTTGGCCTCGTCCAACGGTTTTGTAAAAATATCTGCGATCTGCTTGTCCTTCGGGATATAGCTGAGGGGTATATCCTTGTTCTCCATATGCTCCCGGATGAAGTGATATCACACCTCTATGTGCTTTGTCTGGCTGTGAGAGACTAGATTGTGTGCAATCGCTATTGCGCTAGATGAGTCGCAATACATAGGAATTTCCTTGAACTTCAGGTTGTAGTCTTCCAGTTGATTCCTTATCCATAGAAGTTGTGTGCAATAACTACCCGCAGAGATATACTCTGATTCGGCAATAGAAGTTGCCATATAATTCTGTTTCTTACTACTTCATGAGATAAGGCGTCTTTCGAGGAATTGGTACGTCCCGGAAGTGCTTTTCCTATCATCCCTAATTCCTGCAAAATCGGCATCTGAAAAACCAATTAGCTTGACATCATTATTTCTCGGGTACCATAAGCCAAGATTAGGTGTACCCTTAAGGTATCTTAAAATTCGCTTTGTAGTGACGTACTTGATTTCATCAAAAGGTTTCCTTTCTCATCCTTGTCCAGAGACACAGTTGAACTCATTCGAGTCCTCATAGAGGTTGCATTCTCCATTCTGAATTTCTTAAGAAGTTCCTTGGTGAACTTCGTCTGAGTGATGAAAATTACATCTTCAGATGATTTCACCTGAAGTCCTACAAAATACTTCAACTCTCCCATACTGCTCATTTCAAACTTCTCTTGCAAAATTTTGGAAAACTTTTTGCTAAGGTTGTCTTCCGTAGAGCCAAAAATAATATCATCGATATAGATTTGCACTAGCAGAATCTTGTCTTTTACTTTCCTAAGAAATAATGTTTAGTCTATCTTTCCTCTTATGATATTGTTCTCAAGAAGAAAGCTAGACAAAGTTTTATATTTAGCTCGGGGAGATTGCTTTAAACCGTATAGAGCATTATTTAAAAAATAAACATAATTTGGGAAATTGGAATTAACAAAACATGGGGGTTGTGCTACGTATACTTCCTCTTTCAGATTCTCATTGAGCAATGCTGAATTCACGTCCATTTGGTAGACGGTGAAGCCTTTGAGGGCAACATACATAAGAAACAACCTGATCGCCTTGAGCCTAGCCACTGGAGCAAAGGTTTGGTCGAAGTCGATCCCTTCTTCTTGTCTATATCCTTGAGCTACAAGCCTTGCTTTATTCTTGATAATGACTCCATTTTCGTCCAGCTTATTTCTGAAAATCCACTTGGTGTCGATCACGTTCTGTCCCTTTGATCTGGGCACCAACTCCCAGACTTTACAATGTTTAAATTGATTAAGCTCATCTTGCATTGCCAAAATCCAAGAAGCATCTTTGTTTGCCTCTTCAAACCTCTTTGGCTCAACCTGAGACAGAAAACTAAGATGCATAATTTCATTAGCAATACCTCTTCTAGTTATCACACCGTCTCCTGGCTCTCCAATTATCTGATCAGCTGGGTGATCTCTTAGGTGACTGAACCCTAGATTTCTTGCTCTTCCTCAAGCAGTCTCTACAATGTCTGGTCTATCCTCTAGGGGTTGAGGAAATTCTTCCTCTGGGAGTTCTTCATCCACCAATCCTAGATCGACGAGCTTGACTGAGCTTGGAGCTTCTTCCTTGATAGCTTCATCCAAGCTTATCTCCTTGAGCCCAGTACTTGCATCTGCTCCAATAACACTAGATAATCTACTTTGGAGCAGGCTTGTCTCATCAAATACAACATTTATTGACTCTTCTACCACCAGAGTTTTCTTATTAAAATCATATATGTCTTACTATGGATACTATAAACTACAAAAATACCTACAAAATATTTTTCACTAAACTTGGTGCAGTAATAATTCCCATTATTAAGTACGAAGTATTTACTTCTAAAGATTCTAAAATAGGACACATCCTGTTTTTTGTACTTCAATAGCTCATAGGGGGTCTTACGATAGATTTTGTTGATAAGTCCTCTGTTTTGCACGTGACATGCTGTGTTAACTGCTTCATCCCAAAAGTACTCCAGAAGTGAAGCGTCGTTCAACATAGTTGTACATGCTTCAATTAGGGTACTATTCCTTCTCTTAGTAACTCCATTTTGCTGTGGAGTACGCGGAGAGGAAAACTCATGAAAGATACCTTGACTTCCACAAAATTTTGTCATGGCACCAGACTCAAATTTTGTTTTATGGTCACTTCTGATTTTGGCCACTGAGCAATTCAATTCATTCTGAATTTGCCGGACAAAATTTGTGAAAGTGTCGAACTTGTGTTTCAGAAAGAACACCCAAGTAAAACCCGAGTAGTCATCAACAATTACTAATGTGTAGACCTTACCTCCTAAGCTATGAATAGGCATAGGACTGAATAAGTCTATATAAAGCAAGCATAAACTTCTTGAAGAATCCTTTTCAGCAATACCCTTGAAGGTAGCCCTTGTCTGCTTACCCATTTGACATGAGTGACATGGACTCTCTTTAAGGCACTTAATGGTGGGGGCATCGCACCAAGTTGTGAGAAAATAACATGTTTATTGTTTTAAAATTAATATGTGCTAATCTCTTGTGTCATTGGTTTCAAAGAGACGCACTATCTTTTGCAAGAAAACAAACTAGTTAAAAGTGTCTAAACAAAAAATATTTCTACTTCGAGTGCCTGTTAAGACCGTTTCAAAATTTTCAGACGACTTTATCAAACAATTGTCCTTGTAGAACTCAATGATGTATCCTTTGTCACATAACTGACTTATGCTTATAATATTATGGTGTAATCCTTCAACTTAAGCTACGTTTGTGAAAGAGACTACGTCGTTGGAAATCATACCATAGCCTTTTATAGTTCCTCTGTCTGACCCTCCAAAGATGACTTTTGATCCATCTTTGACTGGGGTGAAATCAAGCAACAGGCTTCTTGTCTCGGTCATGTGCCGAGAGGATCCACTGTCCAAATACCAGATAGGATTTTTATTGTCCTTTGGACATACCTGCAATGACAAATCATTTTACCTTAGGAACCCAAACATATTTGGGTCCTTGGTTCCTGGTCAGCTTAAAACCACTAGGAACATTAACTCTGCAAGTTGTCGGCCTCGCATGGTTAACTTGTGGAGTTACAAAATTAGCAGAGTTATACCAGCAATCTACGCCAAAATGACCAATTTTGTCGTAGCACCAACAATCAAACCTATTGTACCTTCTCTTGTACTCCTGCTTTACCTTTTGAATGTGAGGTCTAGTAGGGGCAACATACTTAGAGGTGAAGGCCTCCTGATTACAGCATACACAAGGCTTCTCCATCTCCTTTGCCTTAGGTGCAACATTTTTGGCTTTTGGTGCCTTCTGATGGTTATGTCAATGAATATAAGGATCATAACTCTTGAGTTCTATCTCTTCATAAGGTGCTTTGAAAACACTGGCACCATAGTCATGGGGACAGGTCCATTCCTGGTATCTGTTCTTGGGCTCTACATAAATAGGCTTTGCACAATGACATATGATGACTCCAGGTCAAACTTGTTTGTTGGGAAGATTACCTTCCTAAATAAGGGTTGACCCATGGGTACCTTCCCCTTTTCTTTGGCACTGGCTTTCTTGATAGCCTTACCCTTTCCAACTACGTGGCCAAGACCACTACCCTTCTTTAGAGCTGAGAACTCATTAATGAGAGGGAGAATAGTCTTAGGCTTGGAATAACTCTCAATGAGTTTTCTCTCCACCAAGAGCTTTTCTTCCAGCTCATCAAGATATTTCTCTTTTCAAATTAATATCTTAGCTGATCCCTTGAGTTCTTCTTTCAAGGAATGGACTTCACCTCTGAGAGGAAGTAATTATGCAATTTCTTTCTTCAGATTAGTTTCCACTTCCTTGAGAGAGGCAATCTCTTTTTCCTGCTTTCTGACTACCTTTCTGCATTTGTCAAAAGCTTTTAAAATGTGCTCATATTGAACCATTAGTTCAGATTCTTCCTCCTTAGAAGAATAGCCTTCGTGACTGTTAGTGGACGTGTCCGATTCTGAGAGTATCATGTGTGAGTTTACCTTCCCACAATACTTTAAGTCACCCACTTCCTCGTTAGAATTAGCCATGAGCCCGAAGTAGGCTTCCTCATTTTCTGAGCTTGACTCACTTGAATCACTATCGCTGAGAGTTTTTGACTTTTTAGCGACGAAACTCTTTTCTTATTTTCTCTTGTCCTTGAAGGATTTCTTCTCCTCTTTCTTGGAGCCTTCTTTCTTCTTATACGGGCACTCCGCAATTATGTGACCTGGCTTATTACAGCAGTAGCAAACAACGTCAGAGGAAAACTGTTTGTTCAGTTTCAATTTATACATGTTCTCCTTGTTGTAGCTTTTCTTCATTCGATCACCGTAACGACGTGATCTCCTAAAATCAGAAGAGTATGACTGATTTTTCATTTGTCTCCTCTTGCTCAACAGTTTCATGAACTGTTTGGAAATGACAGAGAACTCTCCATCAGATATCTCGAAGTATGACGTGCTTGGCTCAGAGTCTTTAGGAGTATCTGGAGCTCGTGTCCTTACAGGTGACACGGCTCTAGATTTTCTAGAACCTTCGGCCTTCAAAGCAACTGACCTGTCTATGTTTGAAGTTCTGCTATTCTGCTCCTTCTTTCTGGTGTTTATTTAAAGCTCGTAGGAGAGCAGCTTCAAAAATAGTTTTTGGGGGTCTATCTCCGGCAGTTTCCCAAACTCCCTAATGACAACAACTTTGTTATCTCAGTCCTTTGTTAGGGATCTCAGAAACTTATCGTTCAGCTTGACATTAGTGAATGTGCGACAGTTGTTCCTAAGACCGTTGACGATCTTGAAAAATTTCTCGAAGCTATCAGCAATAGTATCACTTAATCCTTGCTTGAATGCTTCATACTCTTGATTCAATAATGATCTGCGATCGTCACAATCTTCTTCTGTACCTTCCATGAGTACAACAAGGCAGTCTCACATCTCCTTGGCAGATTTGCAGTGGAATAAGTTATGAAGTAATGAGTGGTCCTGTAAGACCCCCCCCCTCCCGGAACACAAAACACGGTATGAGAGGAGTCTTATGCCCAGAATAGCCGCCTCACGGTAGTACTAGCACTCAGGCTAGCCTATACCACAAGACGCCTATCCTGGCGGCTATAACCAATATCATACATTGCCAACCTAACCAAATATAACACAGAAATCAAATCCACACAAAGCATATAGTCCATAATATCTTAACAATAGAGAAGCTTCAATAAGCTTCTAATATCAGAGTACGTAAATAGTTTTCCCAAAAAGGGCACAACAAAAACCTCTCACACTCACATCAGTAACCGACAGTAGCGACGGTACCGTCCCCTCAGGCCCTGTCGTCCTGGCCTAGCTGTCCGGCTGCATAACCTGCTGCTCCACCTGCGGGGTTTCCTCCTAAAAAGGAAGACGTAGCAACCGTTAGTCATAAAGACTAAGGGGCTTAAAATCCGGTCCCCCAGCGACTCCTCGGCACTGGGTAGAGAAAGGAACAGGGTACAATATATATGAAACATAGGTACAAGCAGGTGGTATATCACTATGTATATAAAGTAGTGTAATAAATGAGCAATAACTTATTCTAGCAATTCTATCATCTACAACAGCATGTGAGTATATATTATAACGGAATGTAACTCAACTTATATGAATGCCCATATAAACATATAAGTTGAGGATCGTTCAGCAGTAAGTAACTCATCGTATAGGAGTGCCCATAAAAACTTATACGATGAGGATCTTATGTATGTAATGGAGTGTAATGAAATGTATGCAATGCAATGACTCACCCATGATCACACACATGCAATCGCTATGTCGACACAGACTTGCAGTTCCCACTTTTCGAGCAGGTAGCTAACCTCTCAGGCGTCATCCGTCGTGTCCAGACGGTGACAGTAGAGCGGGCATTTCCACTACTAGGCTGGTCTCCACACTACCTGGCCTAGGCCTTTATACGCCTCAACGCTAAGAACACAACAACGGATCTCACATGCATACTACGGCTCAGCGGGTGTCTCGGGTAGATGTGCACCGAGATCCTAGCCCCGAACTGGCATAAGGTGTGATACGGAAGGAGCCTCAGAAATAAGCATGAGAACCAAGCCTAATCATTCACTTGGCACGGAAGGAGCTTCGGGACGTGAACACCGAGGACCAAGCCCAACCGCCCAAGGTCTTGCTGTCAACTCCCATCGGTGTGATGATTGGCGAGCCCGTAGACCTGCCACACTATCCTTAACCCGGGATTACAACACCGCATGTCGACTCACACCGCATGCAATACAACTACTTCGAGGTACGGAAGGAGCCTTGGAAATGAGCACGAGTACCAAGCCCAACCGACCACTTGGCACGGAAGGAGCCTCAGGACATGAACACCAAGGACCAAGCCCAACCGTCCATTTATGATTCTTCCCAATGTTACCAACCAGTGCGATCAGATATCCGCACTCACCCTTTTTACAATTCGGTGCCCAAGGCACCTCAGGGGTTTACCACAAACACAGGTGGCGAACCACCACATACAATGGACCACTTTAAACTCCCTTATATGACAAGCCTCAAGACCATGATTTCGTCAATGCTATGGTTAAATAAATTTAACATCACCAAGATCAACCATTAGTGTACACATGAGTTAACCATCTATTTAACACCTCACATGTTCATACAACCATCACCGAACAATTACCCAAGCTCTAGTAAACCTTGTTATTAAACGAATAATTACCCTTCGTTCATTAACCCCCACCAAGTCACTTCGTTCAACCACATATAATTTCACCATTTGTTTACGTGAGGTCTATCCAGTAATTTCATCATGCATTGAATTATCACAATTAGACATATTATGATTCACCTACAACTTAACGTCGGATTGTTACAAAACCTCATCCGATTCCAAACCCAACTTTACACTTACCCAGGAATTTCAGGTGCAGAACACCTGCTGGACAGCAACTTCGACTGGAGATTCTCATGGCTACAGGAATCCGGTAAGTGCGTGTAACCCCTCGATGGAAAGGTCTTTCCATGGGCTACAACTTTCATGTTCAGTCTGAAACCCTGATCAGAATATATCATACATGAAATTGGCTCCAAATCCTACTACGTACAGGATAAAATTTCTGCACGCTTGGTCTGACAGCCCTCTACTTCGATCAGACATTCCCGTGGCTACAGACTTCACCTGAAGGCGTGTAACCACTCATTGGAAAGGTACTCCCAAGGGATACGACTTTTGTTTTTAGTTGGAATCCCAGATCTTACCATATCTTGCCTGTAGATAGCAAAGAAGGTCGTTGCATGCAAAACACAGATTTCTGCACGCATCTTAAGGCAAAATGAACGGCATCGGTTCATCTTCCTCCTCAAGCCGATTCTCCCATTTCACAACCAGAAGATCATCCACCCTTATTCACCCTCTTAAGGTCATTCCTCTTCACGAAACCACCCCAATCATCACTTTGAAGGAAGGGGAGGTTGAAGATGACTAACCATTAGAACACGAGTTCTAGCATGGCCCTCCTAGAAACCTTCACCTCACACATCAAGACTCATTTGAGTCGATGTCTCGCCTAAGAATAACTATGGATTTAGCACCAAGGGAGAGGGGGGAAGCTCATTTCATTTCCAGCGGTTCCACCATTTCCGGCCATGGATCTTGTCATTCTTCCCGTCGGCATCCCTTTTCCTTGGAAGCGGTAGCGATTCCTCTCGGAGTTTGGTTGTCTCCAGCAGTTCTTCCCTCCTCCAGAAGTTTCTCCAGAAGATATGGCTTGGAAGAGAATGAAAACAGCTAGGGTTTCATTTTTCCCTTTTATTCAGAGGTGACACGGGTAGGGACACGCTCGTGTCCTTACCCGTGTCCTGCTCGGGCAAAATGGCATCAACGGTTTGACTGTCACTTCGTGCACATACACGGGTACTGACACGGGCGTGTCAGTACCCGTGTCAAGGTGACATGGCCGTGGTTCTACCCGTGTCTATACCCATTTCCTGCTCTGGACATATTTCGTCGACCTTGACTTGACGCACACGGGTAGGGACACGCCTGTGCCTTTACCCGTGTCCTTCTCGGTGCAATGGCTGCTTAACTCTCAACGTCATGTTACTCAATTACATGGCACACGGGTAGGGATACGCCCGTGTATCTACCCGTTTCATACCCAAAACAGACACTCAACGCCATGCCACTCAACGCCACGACACACGGGTAGGGACACGCCCGTGTCTTTACCCGTGTCCTTCTCGGGACAAGCCACTCAACGCTATTTCCTTATCACTCAAAGCCATGGTACATAGGTAGGGACACACCCGTGTCTCTACCTGTTTCCTTCTCGGGACAAGCCACTCAATGCCATCTTCTTATCACTCAACACCTTGCCACTCAAAGCCACGACACACGGGTAGGGACATACCTGTGTCTCTACCCGTGTCCTTCTCGGGACAAGTCACTCAACGCCATCTTCTTATCACTCAAAGCCTTGGCACTCAAAGCCACAACACACGGGTAGGGACACGCCCGTGTATCTACCCGTGTCCTACACAGGGCCAACTTCATTTTCCCCACGAGTGCACGCCTGATCGCCTGCAATCACTAATCCTAAATCAGCTCTCTTGACTCAAAGTGCGCACAAGGGGCCTAGTGCGAATCAGGACGTTACAAATCCTATAAACAAAATAAAAGATTTCGTCCCGAAATCAGGTTAAGGCTACGGGAGTGAAAAGCATAAAATAGACATAAAATAAAATATGCTTTTTAAAGATTACCTTAATGAAATAGCTCCGGATAGCGCTTTTGTATCAAGTCCACCGGCTCCCACGTATACTCCTCTTTCCCATGATTGGACCACAACACTTTTACTAGAGGAACACTTTTGCGGTGCAAGGTCCTCGTTTCGCTGTCCACTATCCGCACAGGCTCCAATCGCACCGACCTATCAGTTCCAACTGCTCCGTCAGTGGTTGGGACATATTGTTCGGGCCGCAACAACGCCTTTCGGAGTGACGACACATGAAATACGTCATGAAGATTCTCTAGCTCCGGCGGTAACTCCAACCGATATGCCAACAGGCCAATCCTTTCAGATATAACATAGGGCCCAACGTACCTTGGGCTGAGCTTCTTCACACCACGTACCCGAGATACTCCATGCATCGGCCTAATCTTTAAAAATACCTTGTCGCCCACTTGAAATTCCACCATCCTGTGTTTTGCATTATAATACTTTGCTTGGCTACTTTGAGCCTCGAGCATGCGATCCCGTATTAGCCTCACAGCTGCATCAGTATCATCTATGCATTCCACTCCCAAAGCCTTCGGATCTTCATCCTGCACCCAAGACAAGGGTGTTCTACACCTTCTTCTGTAAAGGGCTTCATGGGGCGCCATCCCGATGCTAGCTTGATGGATGTTGTTGTATGAGAATTCTACCAAGGGTTGGAGCCTTTCCCACGACTCTCCTCTATCCAACACACATAACCTCAATAAGTCTTCCAATGTCCGGATAGTCCTTTCAGATTGCCCGTCGGTCTGAGGGTGAAATGTTGTGCTGAAGGTAAGGCGCGAGCCCAAATATGCTTGCACAGCCTTCCATTCCCTAGAGGTAAACCGACCATCCCGGTAAGAAACGATTGTCTTTGGCACGCCATGATACCGTACGAATTGTTCCACAAAAAGGCGTACCAAAACATCCATGTGTGCTTCTTTCTTTATAGGTATGAACCGGGCTACCTTCGTCAAGCGATCAACGATTACCCATATCAAATCATTCCCTGAGCGGGAGCGAGGCAAACCATGGACAAAGTCCATGGAGACATACTCGAACTTCCACTCGGGGATGGGCAATGACTGCAACAATCCACCGGGGCTCCTGCATTCTGCCTTCACTCTTTTACAGGCCTCGCAATGTGTAACAAAATACCTGACGTCTTTCTTCATCCCCGACCAACACATGGTGTTCCGCAAGTCGGCGTACATCTTAGCAATCCCAGGGTTCACAGAATAATGAGAGCAGCGTGCCTCTCTCAAGATATCTTCCCAAATTTTACCGCACTTGGGAATGTAAAGCCGGTCACGGAAATGAATAAGGTTGTCCTTTAGAGAGTACTCGTTGGTTGTCCCATCTTCAATTGATGTTATTGACGGGGCCAGAGCCTCATCCCTTCCTTGCTCCGCCCGGATCCGGTCTCGAACGTCGCACACTATGCTCATCATTATCAAGTACTCCGTATACCCGTCCGGTTGATCCTTATACACCAAAGTGATCCTCATCTCCTCAAGCATCCGAGCTAACTCCATATGCATCAACCGGGACTCGGGGCTTGTTTCTGGTACCTTCTTGCTCAAAGCATCGGCTATGGAATTTACTTTTCTGGGGTGGTAGTTCAGGGTGTATTCATAATCGCACAAAAACTCAAACCACCGTCGTTGTCTTAGATTCAATTCCTTCTAGGTATCGACGTACTTTAAGTTCTTATGATCTGAGAAGATTTCGCAGTGTACGCCGTATAGGCAGTGCCTCCAAATCTTCAAGGCGAACACTACTGTCTTCAACTCCAAATCATGTACTGGAGAGTTGATTTCATGCTTCTTCAGTTGTCTTGTAGCATAGGCGATCACATGCCCGTGATGCATCAATACCGCTCTCATTCCTTGATATGATGCGTCCATGTAAACTCAAAATCCTTCCTTCCCGGTGGAAGGGCTAGGATGGGTGCGGATGTAAGTCTGTCCTTTAGTTCTTGGAACACAGCTTCACATTGGGGTGTCCACTCATACGGCACACCTTTCTTTGTTAGGGAAGTAAGAGGAAGAGCAATATTTGAGAATCCCTTTACGAACTTGCGGTTGTACCCGGCAATTCCAAGGAAGCTCCGTACGTCGGCCGCTGACTTCAAAGGCGACCACTCCTTCATGGCACGCACTTTGGCCGGATCCACAGCTAGCCCAGCCCCACTGATCACATGAATTAAGAAGGCAACCTCCTTAAGCCAAAATTCACACTTGCTGAACTTGGCGAACAGGGCGTGCTCTTTTAACTTCTTTAGTACTAAGGCTAGATGCCCGACATGTTCTTCCTCCATCTTGGAGTAGACCAAGATATCGTCGATGAAAACAATGATGAAAACATCTAGATAGGGCTCGAACACTTTGTTCATTAAGCTCATGAAAGCTGATGAGGCATTTGTGAGCCCAAACGACATCACTATGAACTCATGCAAGTCGTACCTTAAGCTGAAAGCCGTTTTCTGAATATCATCCTCTTGTATTCTCAATTGATAATACCCCGAGCATAAATCTAGCTTGGAAAACAAATGCGCTCCCACCAGTTGATCGAATAACTCATTGATCTGAGGTAACGAATAGGTGTTCTGTACCGTCAGTCGATTGAGCTCCCGATAGTCTATGCATAATTGCAGGGTTCCATCTTTCTTCTTAACGAATAGAACATGGGCTCCCCAAGGTGATGAGCTGGTGCGAACAAACCCTGATTCTACAAACTCTTGCAGTTGAACTCTAAACTCGGCGAGTTCCTTCGGGGCCATTCAATAAGGAGTCCTGGAGACAGGCTTGGCACCCAGTACTAACTTGATTTGAAAATCTACTTCTCTACGTGGGGGTAATCCTGGCAATTTCTCCGAAAATACTTCAGGGAAATCGCGCACCACCCGTACATCCTTGATATCCAACCCCAACTCCTTCAGCTCGAAATAGATCATGAAAACTTCATCCCCCTTCATGTGGGCTTTTCAAGCCTGGACTGAAGATAACATCATACGAGGCACGAAGTTAATACCTTGAAAGATGACCTCTGAATCTACATGTCTCAACGAGATCCTCTTCTGCACGCAGTCAATCTTCGAATAGTGTTGATCCAGCCATACCATGCCCAAAATGAGGCCGAACTCTGGCATTCCCAAGACTGTGGCAGGGGTGTCGAAGATCTTTCCTTCAAGGAGAACCTCAAACTCGCACTTCACGGTTGCCGTCATCTCTGATCCATCTGGAAAGCGCACCCTTCGAGCAATACCAGTGAAGTATTGCACTCCATCTATATCTTTGATGAAGTCTTCAGACACAAAAGAGTGCGAGGCACCGGTGTCGAATAACGTATAGGCCGGTTTCCCGCCGACCATTACGGTGCCTAAGTGTCAATAATAATTCTCAAGCTAGGCGTCTAGTATATTTTAAGCAACTTGAGGGTATTAATGAAAATAAAATGACTAACTGTAATCATACCTGCAATTACCTCCTTAGGGTTCCGCACTTGAGTCATGTCCAACGCATACATCTGATCCCGAGCGGGCCCGGGGTTTCCTCTTCGCGGTCCTCGTCCTCGACCACACATGTGCCCCTGCCCTCGAGGATCTGCCGGAGGGAAAACGAGAGGTGCATTTCCAAATAATTGTGGGCAGTAGCGTCGAATGTGGCCCGGTTGGTTGCATTCGAAGCACACTCGCTCCTGCCGCTCACCGGGTTGTTGAAATTATTGAGGTGGAGGCAATGCGAGAGGTTGCGGAACCGGGCGCTCCATTCTAAAATTCTAGGGGAAACGTCCGCCACCTCTTCGATATCCTCTTCCTCCTCTATTATCAAATCTCCTTTTATTGCTGGGGCCGGCTTCCATCACGCCTTCAGCTGGCCTCTTACCACTTTCCAAGTGGTTCGCTTCCAACCTCTTCGCCATGTCAATAATCTCGGCTAAACTAAAGTCCGCTATAAACAAAAAGGCTTGCATCAGGGGGTCTCGCAAGCCTTTGTAGAATCGTTTTGCGTATCCTCTATCATCCAACTCATAAGAGTCAGCAAATCTAGCCAAGTGCTGAAACTCCCGTTGGTATTCTGTCACCGACTTGGACCCTTGCTTCAGTTGTAAAAATCTCTCTTCAAGATTATCCCGAGCGGACGAGGGGATGAAATGCTCTAAAAAGGCTTCAGGGAATTCGCTCCAACTAATATCCGTGTACACCCGTCCTTGAAAAGTGGAGCCCATGAGGGACTTCCACCACCTTTTGGCGTGCAGCTCTAAGAGTGTCACTACAAGGGTCACCGCCATATTTTTTTGGCACCTTATTCCTGCCAATAGTTCTTATACAGTGTCGATCCATTCTTCCGTACACACTGCCGACTCTGTCCCAAGGTAAGCAGGAGGGGAGAGAGCTCGGAAAGTGCTTAACTAAGTGGATCCTGGACCCTGCTGTTGTACAGGGACTTGCTGGGATTGGGACCTGAAGGCGTCCAGGATAGCTGTGAGCGTCTGACCCAGCTCATATTGTTGGAATTGTGTAGGTACGAATGGGGCGGGGATGCCCCTCACCGGCTCAACATATACTGGGATCTACACGTAAGGTACAAACTTAAGGTTAGGTTGGCTAATCTAAGGTCAAAAATGAACAAACTTAGTGTGAATTACATATGGGCACACCACTGCTTCCACTAAGTCAGTTTGTCCCAAAACTGACTAATCGAATGGGGGTGGCACCATTGTTAAATTACTTCTTTAGTTCAGGATCGTAGCAAGCTGATACCATTTGTAAGACCCCCCCTCCCAGAACACAAAACATGGCACGAGAGGACTCTTATGCCCAGAACAGCCGCCTCGCGGTAGCACTAGCACTCGGGCTAGCCTGTACCACAAGATGAAGGAGACGTTGATGCGGCCGTTGATCCTCGACATAGAGAGTTCATGGATTGGGACGGTCGTTGCCGCAAGCTTGAAGATGGGAGTCTACCACGACGTTTCTTCACCAAGGCCGTGACGTTCTTCGCCAACGCCGCTATATATTTTGCATGACGTCCACCGCCTCCATTTTAAATAAAATATATAATTATAAATTAATTAATTTTAATTATATATTTTATTATTTCATCATTTATGATTATTTTATTATTTCATTTCATATATGATGGGTGCCTATAACCATCAAGAGTATCTTTTATTTCATGCTTGTTTTATTTTATTCTTATTTTATGCATTATATGTTTAGATTGTTTTCCTATTTTATGAATGGTGGAGATTGAGTGGTGTAGCCTAAATAAGGCCTATATTGTTTTCCTATTTCATGTATGGTGGAGATTGAGTGGTGTAGGCTATAAATAGACATTGTTATGAAGGAATAATTAGAGATGAAAAGAAATTGAAAACCTAATTCTATTGAAAACTCTCCTCCTCCCTCTTGTAAAATTCGGCTACCTCTCTTTCCCCCTCTTCCTTGGCAATTTCGGCCACCCTCCTCCCTCTCCTCGTTGTGGAATTCGACCACAAGAATCCTCCCTTCTTTCCCTCCTCTTTTCTCCCCTTAACAACCCTCTCCTACTCCTTTTCTCCCCTCAAAACTGACAGTCTTTCCTCCTCTAAAAAAATCGGCCACCCTCTCCCTCCAACAAACCGGTCGCCCCTCCTCTTACTCCCTCTAACACCGGCCATCCTCTCCTCCGTGAATATTTCAGCCATCAAGAGTTCTCCCTCTTCTAGGGTTTGGGCAGAGAAAACGGCAAGCGTCTTCATCATCCGGTGTGGATCCGAGGATTTGTGTGGAAATAGAGAATCTACAACCGTTGTGAGCGCCTCCTGCACTCATCTTATGGACGGATTATTATTGGGATTGGGTAACGAATTCCTACACCTCTTTGTGTGATTTCTTCTATATTATATGTGAGATTTGGTGGAATAGAAGGCTGGTAATTAGCCCTGATTTATATTGAATGTTGTGCGAAAGTAAAATCAAAATTTCAAGCATTATTTTCCTGAATATTTTTCATAAAATTGGAGTGGGTAAATTTCGTGAACACTTATAAAATCGGTTTCCTTAGCCTTGATTTCTTCGGTGTTCAAGTGATTTGGCAACCCTCATATTAATTAGTTTTGGGATTGCTTTTGGACTTAATTTTAAATCACTAATTTAGCCCGAATTTTCTTTTATTGGAATTGTGAATTGTTTGCGTATAATTTAATTCGAATAGCTAATTGTTCGGATCGTTTGAGTCCTTTTCGCTTGAATGAACATTAGCCTATAGCCCTTGTTCAATCTATAAAAGGGGTAGCGTCTCTTTGCGTTGTGTGATGTTGAAAATAGTGTCATTAACTGCTTGACTTATCGATAGTGCTAAATAGAGAAATCGCACGCTAGATATTTATTTATGGTTGTCAAACCTAAGAGCACTTAGTTTAACCCGTCGAAACCATGGGCCTACATCACAAGACGCCTATCCTGCCAGCTATAACCAATATCATACATTTTCAACCCAACCAAATATAACAAAGAAGTCAAATCCACACAAAGCATATAGTCCATAATATCTTAACAATAAAGAAGCTTCAACAAGCTTCTTATATCAGAGTATGTAAATAGTTTTCCCAAAAAGGGTACAACAAAAACCTCTCACATCATTAACCGATGGTAGCGACGGTACCGTCCCCTCATGCCCTATTGTCCTGGCCTGGCTGTCTGGTTGCATAACCTGCTGCTCCACCTGCGGGGTTTCCTCCAAAAAGGAAGACGTAGCAACCGTTATTCATAAAGACTAAGTGGATTCACATCCGGTCCCCCGATGACTCCTCGGCACCGAGCGGAGAAAGGAACAAGGTAAAATATATATGAAACATAGGTACAAGTAGGTGGTATATCACTATGTATATAAAGAGTGTAATAAATGAGCAACAACTTATTCTAGCAATTCTATCATGTACAACAGTATGTGAGTATATATTATAACGGAATGTAACTCAACTTATATGAATGCACATACAAACATATAAGTTGAGGATCGTTCAGCAGTAACTAACTCATCGTATAGGAGTGCCCATAAAAACTTATACGATGAGGATCTTGTGTATTCAATGGAGTGCAATGACATGTATGCAATGCAATGACTCACTCATGATCACGCACATGCAATCGCTATGTCGACACAGACTTGCAGTTCCCACTTTTCGAGCAGGTAGCTAACCTCTCAGGCGTCATCCGTCGTGGTCAGACGGTGACAGTAGAGCGGACATCTCCACTACTAGGCTGGTCTCCACACTACCTGGCCTAGGCCTTTTTATGCCTCAACGCTAAGAACATAACAGCGGAGCTCACATGCGTACTACGGCTCAGCGGGTGTCTCGAGTAGATGTGCACCGAGATCCTAGCCCCAAACTGGCCTAAGGTGTGATACGGAAGGAGACTTGGAAATTAGCACGAGGACCAAGCACAACCATTCACTTGGCATGGAAGGAGCCTCAGGACGTGAACACCGAGGAACAAGCCCAACCTCCCAAGGTCTAGCTGTCAACTCCCATCGGTGTGACGATTGGCGAGCCCGTAGACCTGCCACACTATCCTTAACCCGGGATTACGACACCGCGTGTCGAATCACTCCGCATGTAATACAACCACTTCGAGGTATGGAAGGATCCTCGGAAACGAGCACGAGGACCAAGCCCAACCGACCACTTGGCAAAGAAGGAGCCTCGGGACATGAACACCGAGGACCAAGCCCAACCATCCATTTATTATTATTCCCAACGTTACCAACCAGTGCGATCAGATATCCGCACTCACCCTTTTTACAATCCGGTGCCCAAGGCACCTCAGGGGTTTACCACAAACACAGGTGGCTAACCACCACATACAATGGACCATTTTAGACTCCCTTATGTGACAAGCCTCAAGACCATGATTTCGTCAATGCTATGGTCACATAACTTTAACATCACCAAGATCAACCATTAGTGTACACATGAGTTAACCATCTATTTAACACCACACATGTTCATACAACCATCACCGAACAATTACCCAAGCTCTAGTAAATCTTGTTATTAAAAGACTAATTACCCTTCGTTCATTAACCCCCACCAAGTCGTTTCGTTCAACCACATACCATTTCACCATTTGTTTACGTGGGGTCTATCCAGTAATTTCATCATGCGTTGAATTATCACAATTAGACATATTATGATTCACCTACAACTTAACGTCGGATTGTTACAAAACCTCTTCCGAGTCCAAACCCAACTTTACACTTACCCAGGAATTTCAGGTGAAGAACATCTGCTGGGCAGCAACTTTGACCAGAGATTCTCGTGGCTACAGGAATTCGGTAAGTACGTGTAACCCCTAGATGGAAAGGTCTTTCCATGGGCTACAACTTTCATGTTCAGTCTGTAACCCAGATCATACTATATCATACATGAAATTGGCTCCAAAGCCTGCTGCGTACAGGATACAATTTCTGCACGGTTGGTCTGACAGCCCTCTACTTCGATCAAACATTCCCATGGCTACAAACTTCACCTGAAAGCGTATAACCACTCGTTATAAAGGTACTCCCAAGGGCTACGACTTTCGTGTTTAGTTGGAAGCCCAGATCTGACCATATCTTGCCTGAAGATAGCCAAGAAGGTCGTTGCGTGCAGAACACAGATTTCTGCACGCATCTTGAGGCGAAATGAACGGCATCGGTTCATCTTCCTCCTCAAGACGATTCTCCCATATCACAACCAGAAGATCCTCCACCCTTATTCACCCACTTAAGGCCATTCCTCTTCACGAAACCACCCCCATCATCACTTTGAAGGGGGGGGGGGGGGGTTGAAGATGACTAACCATTAGAACACAAGTTCTTGCATGGCCCTTCTAGAAACCTTCACCTCACACATCAAGACTCATTTGAGTCGATGTCTCGCCTAAGAATAACTATGGATCTAGCACCAAGGGAGAGGGGGGGAAGCTCACTTCATTTCCAGCGGTTCCACCATTTCCGGCCATAGATCTTGTCATTCTTCTCGTCGGCATCCCTTTTCCTTAGCGGCAGTGGCAATTACTCTCTGAGTTTGGTTGTCTCCAGAAGTTCTTCCCTCCTCCAGAAGTTTCTCCAAAAGATATGGCTTGGAAGAGAATGAAAACGGCTAGGGTTTCATTTTGCCATTTTTATTCAGTAGTGACACGGGTAGGGACACGCCCGTGTCCTTACCCGTGTCCTGCTCGGGCGAAACGGCATCAACGGTTCGACTGTCGCTTCGTGCACATACACGGGTACTGACACGGGCGTGTCAGTACCCGTGTCAAGGAGACACACCCATGGTTCTGCCCGTGTCTATACCCGTGTCCTGCTCTGGACATATTTTGTCGAGCTTGACTTGACGTACACGGGTAGGGACACACCCGTGTCTCTACCCGTGTCCTTCTCGGGGCAATGACTGCTTAACTCTCAATATCTTGCCACTCAACGCCATGCCACTCAATGCCATTGCACATGGGTAGGGACACGCCCGTGTCTCTACCCGTGTCATACCCAAAACAGACACTCAACGCCATGCCACTCAACGCCACGACACACGGGTAGGGATACGCCCGTGTCTCTACCCGTGTCCTTCTCGGGACAAGCCACTCAACGCTATTTTCTTATCACTCAAAGCCATGGCACACGGGTAGGTACACGCCAGTGTCTATACCCGTTTCCTTCTCGGGACAAGTCACTCAACGCCATCTTCTTATCACTCAATACCTTGCCACTCAAAGACACGGCACACAGGTAGGGACACGCCCGTGTCTCTACCTGTGTCCTTCTCGGGACGAGCCACTCAACGCCATCTTCTTATCACTCAAAGCTATGACACTCAAAGCCACGACACACGGGTAGGGACACGCCCGTGTTTCTACCCGTGTCCTACACAGGGCCAACTTCATTTTTCCCCACGAGTGCATGCCTGATCGCCTGCACTCTCTGAGCCTAAATCATCTCTCCTGACTCAAAGCGCGCACAAGGGGCCTAGCGCGAATCGGGACATTACACATCCACTGTGCTTGTTATAATATTATTTGCCTTCTTGTCCAAGGAGACTAAAATAATTTCATCCTTCATGAGATCCCTAATTTTCTTGGGAATCATGATGGCTGGATTCAGAGCTGAGGCTTGTGTTGGAATATGCGGTCCTTCTTCCATAATATGGAATATCCTGGGATCAGCAGCTTTCATGAAGAACCTTACTCTTTCTTTCTACATGGGAAAGTTTTCTTTCGTGCACACCGGTAGCTTCATAGAGGACATGTCTTTACTTCTGTCCATAGTGAATACGCGGAATCTCTAAACGCTAGATCAGGGATCTTGTTCAAGGTGTTAGCCTCATCGAACAAAACTCCCCTCTGATACTAATTGAAAGTATCTAGCATCTACCTAAATCACGTAGAGGGTGGTGAATAGGTGATGTTTATGTCTTTTTGCAGGATAAATAGTTCTTAAAAAACCAGACATACAAACACAAAGATTTATAGTGGTTCTCCGAGTTAGGTACATCCTCTTCCCCGCCTCGCCTATCTCCCACAAATGAGCAGATTCGGCTACTTCACCTTTCTCAGATTACAACGAATCTTACACCTCTGAGCCGCAACTCCTACAACTCGGATACGACGCTCCTACCACTCGAAAAACAACCTCTCCTATAACTCGATCCACAACCGAATCTACAACCTCGATCCACAAATGGATTTACAAACTTGTTGGGTACACTGAAAAATATGTACTAGATTTGGAGAAGTCTCATCTTACTCAATGATATACATCAATTTGTATTTGATGGATGTTTGAGTTTCATTGTGCAGGTGTAAGATTTGTAAGAAAATTATCTAAGTACAAGTATCGACACTTGTGAAGAATTGTGTCGACACCCAGAAGTTGTGTCGATACTAGAAGCAAGGCCTGTGTCGACACCGAGAATTGTGTCGACACCTGAAGAAGAAGTTGTGTCGACACCCAGAATTGTGTCGACACCTAAGGCAAGGTTTATGTCGATACCTAAAGCAGAAGCTGTGTCGACACCCAGGAGTTATGCCGACACCAGAAGAAAGGCATGTGTCGACACTCAGGAATTATGTCGACACCTGAAGAAGGTTTGTGTCAACACATAGGACTTGTGTTGACACACACTCAACTCCATCTTACAGCAACATCAATACTGAGTCTGAAGGCTTGTGTCGACACACAGGACTTGTGTCGATACACACTCAACAACAGCTAGACATACATTCAGCATCAGCTATGTCAAGACCAGAAGCAGTTGTGTCAACACACAGGACTTGTGTCGACACACACTCAACGACAACTGGACATACACTCAACGCCATCTGTCAGCATCAGTTATGTCGAGACCAAGAGCAGTTGTGTCGACACATTCAAACAGAAGCTGTGTCGAGTAGCAGAAGAATGACTATGTCAACACATGGAGTGTTGTGTCGACAACATCAAGACTTGTGTCGACACTTAGTCTATTTGTGTTGACACATGTGAAGCAGTTTGCTGAGTGGTTCATGCTGAGTTTTAAAGTCTTTAAGGAATCAGCTGTCATGACTGGTGACTCGACAACTGTCATAACCAACAGGTCTGACACCTTTGTCAGAACTGTCAGAAGGTTGTTACAAACCGGATCAGCCGGTAATGATGAGGAAACTCTATATAAGGGATTGATCCTTGACAACCAGAAAAAGAACTAAAGAAGTAATCAAGCAATTACGGGAAAGAGAGTTTGACAACAAGGAAAGGGGAAACCCTTAAGAAGGCAAATCCAGAACAGTCTGTAAGACAGATTCAGATCTGATTCTGAATTTAAGGAAGGAGCTATCGAAGATCAACTTCTACATCAAGTAAAGATCAACCTTATTTTATTCAATCAAGAAGCTTTGAAACAGCTAAGTCAGGTTGGATCTGAAGATTCAGTTTATTCAAGAACTGATCAAGAAGTTCACACCAATAGAGAGTTCTATCTAGTGAAATTTATGTACCCTTAAAATATTAAATTTTATTGTAGGATCTTTTATAAGATCTGAGTTATAAGCCTGTAATTATAAAGGCTGAGGTAGGGCTGAGTGTCTTAAGTGTAGGACTTGTAAAAGTCTGAGTTGTAAGCCTAGTGATAAAGGCTGAGGTAGGGCTGAGGCCTGAGGTAGGATTCTTGGGAAGAATCTGAGGTAAGACTTGTATAAGTCTGAGCTGTAGGAACCAATCTGGTTATGAGTTGTAAGATCTGTGGATCTGAGTAAGTGGAAGGAAGTTGGGTTGAATCCAGTTCTCTATTAGATAGACAAAGAGGGAAAGTGGATGTACCCATACCCTGGGGAACCACTATAAATCTATTGTACTATCCTGTGCTGTGATTGGTGTGCTGTGATTGCTGTATTATGATTGTTGTGCTGAGAATTGTATTATCTGTGCTAAGCTAGAACAAGCTAATTGCCTAAAATTTATTAAAGAAAATTAGAACCTATTCACCCCCCTCTAGGTGTCTAGGATCTTGAAATCAAGTCTTTCAAGTGATATCAGAGGGAAGTTACTTAAAGATTGACCTAACAGTCTGAGTGAATCTCCAAGGCAATTAGAAGATTTCATAAATGAGTTCAAATGAGAATCAGAAGGAATTTGGATCTATGAAACTGCCTATCTGCAGGAAAGAATGCTTTGGCATATGGAAGGAAAAGGTCAGGTTGTTCATGGAAGCATCTTATCCAAGAATCTACATCACAGTACAAGAAGGCCCCTTCATTCCAATGAAGGTATCAGTTCTGGATGCAAATGTTAGAACCCCAAAGAGTTATTCTGAAATGACCAAGGATGAGATCATCCTGATAATATTAGACAAAAGAGCACAAAATATTATTATAAGTGCTATAGATGATGCCACATTTCAGAATCTGGTGCATTGCAAAACCTCTAAGGAGATGTGGGATACCTTGATTGTCTACATGGAGGGAACTGAAAAAGTCAGAGAAGACAGGAAATCTATGCTAAATTAAGAATATGAGAGTTTTAGACACGCCAAGTCTGACAGTATAGCTGAATGTTACAAGAAGTTCTTCAGGATAATAAATGAGCTGATGACCTATGGAAGAGTCTTCAGCACATATCAACTAAATGACAAATTTCTCAGATCACTAACAAAGGACTGGTACACAAAGATATGTGCCATCAGAGAGGTGGCCAAGCTTGCTGATATACCTCCACCAACACTATTTGGAAAGCTACTATCCTATGAAATGCAGCTCACTCCTAGAAAAGAGGAGGAGAAAAGCAGTAGGCCTGAGTACAAAGAGAAGTCAGTAGCCTTCAAGGCTAAAGACACAAGAAAGGGTAGGAGAAAGTCTCCTTCTCCACCCAGAAGGAGTGTTGAGGTAGAAGAAGAAAATCCTGACAACAACACATCAGATAGCTACACCTCTGATGAGGACTTTGCTGCCTTTACAAGGCAGTTTTAAAGGTTCATGAAAAAGAAGAAATGGAGAATCAGGCCATCTACATCCTTCTCCAAGGATGAGTATTACAAGAAAAAGAAGACTTCCAAGGAGGAAAGGTATGCCTCAAAACCTACTAAACAAATTAATTCTAAGATAGTTTGCTATTGTTTCAACAGGCCTGGACATGTCATAGCTGACTGTCCAGACAAGAGGACTGAATCCAAGGACAAGAAGAAGCATCAAGTGAAAGGCAAGAAGGAGAAATCCTTTGTTGCTCAAAAGCAGAAGAGTTGGACAGACTCTTCATCTTCAGGATCAGGATAATAAGATGATGCAAAAGCATATGCTGGGCTGTTCTCAACAGAAGAGGATTCTAGGGAACTAGAATTCCTACAAATACTGGACGCCATAAATGGAGGGGAAGACTATTGTTGTAGAGGGATGATGGCTCTATCAGAAAATGATCAGTGCCAAGATCATCTTGGTCCAAGCAAGGTATACAATTCTCCCTTAGAGTCTGATTATTTTACTAGATCAGAATCAGTAGCATCAACTTCAAGAGAAGTGGATGGTTCTGATTCTGAGTGGGATGTACATCAACTCATTAATGAGTATGGTGGGATGTTGCAAGCTCTGAAGAGGAGCAAGTTTCTTGTCAAGGAGCAGGCCAAGGAAATTGAGTCTCTTAAGCAGGCTGCATCAAATTCAGCCATGTTAATAGATTTAAAACTGAAGGAGGTTACCAAACTAAAAAACATTATTGTTATTCAGATGGGCACAATCTCTTTCAAAGAAAATCATATCAAGAAACTGGAGGCAAAACTTCAGCAAGAAAGAGAGTTAGTGGCTAAATTCTCTAAGCCAAAATCTCTCTTGCCCTTAATAGATAATTTCATTTCTCATAAAGGAAAGACTGGTCTAGGTTTTAAGGGAAGAACTAGGGCCACCAATTCTCATAGAAAAGGTAAGGCCCCAGTTCAGCCACTAGCTAAAAAGCCTCCTATTTTCTTTAGGAAAGTGATGCAACCTACAAACAGGTATGATCACGATATTACTCATGGTCACTGTGAGTATGGAGATCTCATGGGCAAGGGTGCAAATGCCAATAGGTCACTCTATAGGCAAGCCCATTAGGTCAAAAGGAATTCTCTGGGTTTGCTGCTCCAGCACCTACACCTAACAGGACTGCTGGCAACAAAGTTGTGAAGTCTGTACCTAAAAGAAGGTACAATAGATTTCAGTGTTGGTGTTGTGGCAAGGTGGGCCACTTTGTCATGAATTGCTGGTTAAACACAAGTTTTAAAACCAAGAATAGTTTACCTGTCAGAACAGCTGCAGGATTTCAAACTAACAAGGACCTAGGACCCAAGAATAATTTGGGTTCTAAGGATAAGTGATTCTTTATTTGATGCAGGTGAATCCAAGTGGCCATACCCTTATATGGTACTTGGATAGTGGATGTTCCAGACACATGACTGGAACAAGAAGAATGTTGAGAGAATATGTACCCATAGAGAATTGACCCAAAGTAATCTTTGGTGGACCAGAAAAAGGAATCATCAAAGGATTTGGTAATATTTCTCGTGATTCAATTACCATAACTAAAGTGGCTTATGTTGAAAGTGAAGGGATAGATACTACTCTAGAGGGGGGGTGAATAGAGTTATCAAATTTTGCACTAGACAAAACTTAATGGTCTACCCAACTCCCTTGGAGTGAAGTGCGGAATGAAAGATTATAGATATAGATTTAACCCTATAGCCTAACACAAGTGATGTGCACAAACTCAAGCTAACTGTAATTACAGTTAAGGCTTGGAAAAACCTAATCAGCAACTAGCAACCTAGTTATATCTAATCACAGCCACAATACAGGAATTAAACAATGGAATCCAGACGACACAAGGAAATTTATAGTGGTTCCCCAAACAACTTGGGTACGTCCACTCTTCTACCCACACGGTAGGAATCCACTCAGGTTTTTGATCAGGTGCCCTGCCACCAACAGGATCTGCTTTAGGTAGATCCAGAAACCCTTTAGACTTTTGATCAGGTGTCTAAAAACCAAGCACAGGTTTTTGATCAGGTGCCCTGCCACCAAGGGATACTTTTGAAGGGAGTAATAACCCTGTACAGGAGGGGGAAGAAGGTTAAGATGTCTTCTCTATTTTACAATAGATTAGAGAAGCACAAAAACTTGCACTGAGCTAGAAAGCTCTAAAGAATCAAGGCTCCCCCTGGCTCAAAGATGTCCAGGTGAAGTCTTGCTTCAGTGCAAAAAACTCTTCAGAAAGTTCTGAAGGAAAAGCTACAGGAAGAAAATAAATAACAAAATCAAAGATCTTCAAGCAGCTATCTTCTTCTTCTTCTTCAAAGGAACTCTGAGTTTGAACTTCCTGAAAGCAGGAGAACTCAGGTGAAGAAGAGATGAAGATCTTAACACTTCTCAGTTAGATGGAAATTGCTGAGAGCAGAAAGCTTGAACTTGGAGAAGGCGTGAAAGCTTGAATGAACAACTGGTTAGCTATTAGCTATATGACTGTTGACTAGCTTGAATCCTTCTTCAAAGGGTTCTTTATATAACATCAGCAAGCAACGGCTCTCTTCCATTTGAATTATTTGTCTTCTTCTGAGCCTTGAGACCTGGGCTGTAAATATCAAGAAGACAAAGCAATCTCTGCAGCAAAACATTCTATAAAAGGAATAACCCTTTTTCTAAGAAGCTGCAGGACCAAATCAAATAACAGAAGGACTAAATAAAGTCACATCAAAGAATTATTCTTTATAGCAAATAGAAGACTTTTCAGTCCAACGGCTATAAAGGGCTGTCAGCAGATAAAGTAATTTACAAAGACAGCTAATAAGACAAACAACTTTATCTTAAAAAGATTTGACTCAGGCAAAAAGAATAGAGCAGATAATGCCTGGAAATATTATCATACAGCTTAAAACAATGTGCCAGAAAATGTATTAATTAATTAAATATAATAAATAAATACAAAATATAAAGGCAGGCAGAAAGCGTCGAACGACCTTCGGAGATCGTCGACCGACGCACGGAGATCGTCGAACTATCGGGCAGATAGTCGAACGATCCAGATAGTCGACCTATCGAAGAAGATAGTCGAACTACCTCGGCAGATAGTCGACCTATCAGAACAGATAGTCGAACTATCAGATAGTCGATCTATCAGGACAGATAGTCGAACTATCAAGCGCAAACAGATAGTCGACCTATCGAGCAGATAGTCGACCTATCTCAGAAAACAGATAGTCGACCTATCAACAGATAGTCGACCTATCAGCGCAGAACAGATAGTCGAACTATCAACAGATAGTCGAACTATCAGCGCAGAACAGATAGTCGACCTATCAACAGATAGTCGAACTATCAGCGCAGAACAGATAGTCGACCTATCAACAGATAATCGAACTATCAGCGCAGAACAGATAGTCGACCTATCAACAGATAGTCGAACTATCAGCGCAGAACAGATAGTCGACCTATCAACAGATAGTCGAACTATCAGCGCAGAACAGATAGTCGACCTATCAACAGATAGTCGAACTATCAGCGCAGACAAAGCGTCGACCAACTGATAGACGATCGTCGATCAGCCGATAGACGATAGTCGAGCGGCGTTCGACTATAGTCGAACGAAAAACTACTTAACCAAATTCTCAATCTGGAAAAGTGAGGACTCTACAGCTAGACTACTAACCATTGACCATAGATATTTCTTGGTTCAAGGGGCACAAAGGAGAGGACTAAACTCAAATCAAACTAGGGTACCAACAATCTCCCCCTATTTGAGTTAAGTCTCTCAACATCTAAAACATAAAGCTAGCTAAAGAGCAATAAAATAATACAGTAAATAGACAGCAAATAACTAGCAGATTATCAAACAGATAAACAAATATAACACAGTAGTTAATCAAACTATGGATCAATAGAGTCAGGCTTAGATACAGAAGAGCTAGAAACAAAAGATATTTTCCTTAACGGATCATCAGATTCTTTCTTTGACAGCTTCAGGTCCTGCGCACCAATGATTTTTAATTCTGCAGCTCTTGGGACTACTGCTTCAGGATGCTTTTCCATATATTTAGATGGATCAAAAATCTCAGGATTTACCTGGAACTTTTCAAACTCTTTCTTTCTGTAAACAGACATGGTAGTTAGACCAGTCGTATCTTTTCCTTCGGCTCTAGCTTTTCTAATTTGAGCTGCTCCAACTAGTTCTTGGAAACGAGCCATCCTAAAATTAGGATCAAGCTCAGGATTTTCATAAACAGGCTCAGGAGGAGCAGCCTCAGATACTTTATCTAGATAAGACATTAGAGTATACTTAGCAAAAGATTCTTGCTAGAAATTTTAAAACAAAGTAAACTATTTACCTTTCGAAACACTTTTCTCAGACTGAACTGGTATTGAAGATGGAATTCTTTTCTTTGGAGAAGGAGGAGGGGAAAAGGTTGGTCTTTGAACCACAGCCTCCTTCACTTGTCTTTGAGAACCAGAAAACGATTTGCCTTGCGAGCTTTGATAACTTTTTCTTGGCTGGTGCTGAAAGGAAGCAGATCTTCCAGAAGAGGCAGCAGGATTAGCTGATAGGTTCCCAGAGGCTCCTGCACCTGGAGGAGGAGGAGGAGGACCTCTGGGAGTCCATCTTGAGACAGGACTATCATACCTCTTAGTCCTTTTCCTTTCTTTCTGCTGATTCTTTGAAAACCACATCCAGTACTGAAAATCCTTTGACTTAGGGTCAATGCCCTTCAAAATATAATAAGGAGTGTCATTATCTTTACTGGGAGGAGGAGGAGCAGCAGCTTTCCTTTTCTTTTGGGCAACTTTCCTTTTCCTTGATTTCTCAGAAACATCAGAATCATCCTCATCATCAGAGTGAGATGATGGAGGATTTTCATACGGATCATAGGCTTCAGAAACAGCCTTTTCTTTAAGCTTTAGAGCAGATTTCTCTCTTTCCTCTTCCATGGCATCCAGAGCCAGAAGGGAATCTAAGTCCAACCCTGGTGAGTCATCCCAGATGGTTGACTTTTCAACTTGCAATTCCTTTTCTTTCTCTTCTAAAGACTGTACTCTTAAATCCCAGGCCGCTCTTGCTTGAACTTCTTCCATACTCAGAACGGGAGTGTCATCTTTGGCTTCATCTTGATTCTCAGATTCCTCTTCTCTATCATTTAAGAAAGATTCCAATTCAGGATCTGCTTGGATATCAGGAACACTTGGGGCAGCCTCTGAGACAATTTCTATTATCTGAGCAGATAAATCTTCTCTAATAACATCTGTAGAATTATGAATACAGATCTGCTAAATAAACAGAAATCATTCCTTCCAGGAATTCACAAACTATCAAATTAATCGACTCATCAATAAAACGAATGAATGAATTACCTTCATACTTGACCATTTCCCATGATTCATCTAGATATGAAGTTATAATTCCTTCTAGGAATCTAGCAACCACAGGAGTGGTGAGGTCTTCCAGGCAGACTTTTACTGCAATCTCAGATAGCATGATTCCATCTGCTATTTCCTTATCTGATAACACTGGAGCTATTTCTTTCTCAACTGGAGCAGACTCTTCCAGGGCAGTCATGACTGTATCTGTTAAGGCTGGAAGGGAGGCAGGAGGTTCTGAGGCATCTTCATGGAACATCTCCCCCTGCCTGATTTCAGTGGAGACTGAAACCAGGCCCCTTGAGAAAGATGGCTCAGCAGATTTTGAAAGCGATTTGATTGAGGTAGTTAAGATATCAATGGAAGCTGCAAGGGGAGCGATTGCCTCTTCAATCATGGTCTTGATTGACGGGGTAATCAGCTCCACAATGCGGGAGATAAGTTCTGGAGAGATTTCAACAGATGATGGATGTGAAGTGGATGGAGCTGCAGCAGATATGGTAGTAGTGCTGGGATGAAGAATGGTGTGGACATGGGATTGAACTGGAGATGGAGCTGGAGAGTTAATTAGAGAATTAACTGGGGAATGAACGGGAGACAGAGGAGGAGTAGGAATCCTCTCAGAACCTAACAAATCAAAGCTAGGAGCAAATATCCTAGCCAGATGAGCAGGTAGAGGAGATGCTGGAGGGGAAAGAGGAACAACCGTGGTTGTTTCTGGAGCAGAAGAAGGGGAAAGTCTTACTTCAACTGAAGTTGATGGTACTTCAACTGAGGCAGACAACACAGCAGAAGAAGAGGGAAGAGCTGAGCCAGCTTCAACAGGGTGAGGAGCGACTGATACAGTCCTGGTGTCCTCAGATGTTGCTGGAGCAGGTTTCACAAAAGTTCTCTTCCACTTAGAGAACAGGTGGGGATCCATCTTCTTGCTGGCGTTGATTGTTGTTGCGGTTGAGCTCAGCAGCTGGGGGTACCTTTCCTTCAGGAAAATTCCGATAACCCTTCCTAGGGTGACTTTCTTCTTGCCATTCTTTTTCTTTATTAAATCAAACATCACTGCTGCCCAATCTATCCTTTTTCGATTAACAATCGCACACATCAGTGCGAATTGTTGCCTTGTTATATTGTCGTGAGCAGAGTGCTTACCCAGGAGCACTTTTCCTACCAACTCAGCGAGGAACTTGATCTTGAAGGGGAAATTTACTTTGAGCAGCTTGGTGGGAATGCCCTCAGCATGTCCCAGCTCAACTAGCATTCTTCCGAATTCCTGAGCATCTTGCTCATAATCCTCTTCACCATTAACTAAACCGAAAATGTCAGTCAAAACGGCCGGAGTTAGGATTACCTCTTCTCCGCCGATGGTACCAGTCATCGAATCGTCTGTGGAAGACGACGTGAAAGCCCATTCCTTGATTTCTGGGATGTTTATCTTAATCCTTGACAACATTAGCTTTTCTAATCCCTGATCCCGGCACAGCTGTAGAACTTCTACGATTCCTGCATCGCAGCTACTGAACGCGTCGAAATCCACGCTAAAGCCTGTATCAAACTTTACAACTGCTAGAACTGCGGGAGAGATCGCCATGGATTCGCTGGAGAAACGCGAGAAGGACGAAGAAGACGAAGGGGACGAAGCGGCAGAAAATCGCAAGCGGGAAGGCAGAATGCGAAAAGACACGCTCCGTCGACGATAAAGCAAAAGATCTTTTAACCTAGGTCGACTATCGGCTTTATATCAGACCGGATATAGTCGGTCTATTAAAAAGATCTAGACCCGATGGTCGAACGGTCGTTCGATGATCGGCTCAGAAGCAGAGTAGTCGGACAGTCGTTCGACTATTTCTGGCTTCTCAAACAGCAGGCTATCGTCATCCAGAGATCGACGATGAGCTCGACCTGTTCGACGATGGTCGAACGTCGGTCGACGATCTTCAATCAGACAAACTTTCATCAACCATAGGTCGACGATGGCTTGACCCGATCGACTATCTTCGAATGTCGTTCGACTATCTTCAAACAGATTTCAACATAGGCAGATAAAGTCACACTTAGTCTCGTCCATTAATCATGCCTAGTTGAACTAAAAAGAACAGATGCTTCTGTTCATCTAAAGGCTTGGTGAATATATCACCTCTCTGAAACTCAGTGGATATGAACTCAAGACAGATCTTGTTCTTTTCCACACAATCTCTCAGGAAATGGTGCCGAATCTCAATGTGCTTCGTTCTAGAGTGGTGCACTGGATTTTGTGCAATTGAGATAGCACTGGTACTATCACACATGATTTTGGTGTTCTTATGTGAGTAACCATAATCCACAAGCTGGTTTTGAATCCACAGGATCTGCGAACAACAACTGGCAGCAGCTATATATTCAGCCTCTACAGTTGAAGTTGAGACAGAAGCCTGCTTCTTACAGAACCAAGAGACCAATCTCTCTCCCAAGAACTGGCAAGTTCCTGAGGTGCTCTTCCTGTCAACTCTGCAACCAGCATAATCAGAATCAGAATATCCAATTAATTCAAACTCTGACTCAGCTGGGTACCAAAGTCCTAGATTTGGACATCCCTTCAGGTATCTCAGGATTCTCTTTAGAAGAATCAGATGAGATTCCTTGGGGTTGACCTGGAATCTAGCACAAAGGCATGTAGCAAACATTATATCTGGCCTACTTGCAGTTAGATACAATAGGGAACCAACAATGGCCCTATAATTCTTTTGATCAACTGGCTTGCCGTGATCATCAGAATCAATAACTACATTAGTAGCCATGGGTGTAGGCATTGCTGAAGCATCAGCCATCCCAAATTTCTTTACCAATTCCTTGGCATATTTGGATTGGGAGATGAAGATACCATCAGCATCTTGCTTAACTTGGAGACCAAGAAAGTAAGACAGCACACCCATACTACTCATCTCAAACTTGGAATGCATCAAGTTGGAAAACTTTTTGCACAGTTTGGGATCAGTGGAGCCAAAAATAATATCATCTACATACACCTGAACTAACAGGATTGTGTCCTTGTGATGCTTGACGAAAAGGGTTCTATCAACTACTCCCCTAGTAAAGTTGTGCTCTAATAGGAAACTAGCTAAGGTCTCATACCAGGCCCTAGGAGCTTGCTTTAGTCCATAAAGAGCTTTCTGCAACTTAAAAACATGTGAGGGCTGAGTTAAAGAAACAAACCCTGGTGGTTGTTCAACAAACACCTCTTCCTTAAGCTCACCATTTAGGAATGCACTTTTGACATCCATTTGGAACACCTTAAACTTCATGTAGGCTGCATAGGCCAAGAAGATCCTTATTGCTTCTAGCCTTGCAACAGGAGCAAAGGTTTGGTCATAGTCTATACCTTCCTCCTGTCTGTAGCCCTGAGCTACAAGCCTTGCTTTATTCCTTATTATAATTCCATTAGCATCCAACTTGTTTCTATACACCCACTTGGTGCCTATGATTAGTTGGCCTTTAGGTCTTGGAACCAAAGTCCAAACTTTACATCTCTCAAACTGATTGAGCTCCTCTTGCATTGCAATGATCCAGTGGGGATCTAGCTCTGCATCTTTAAAGGTGAGGGGCTCAACCTGTGAGAGGAAACAAGCATGCATCACATCCTGTCTTAATTGATGTCTTGTTTGCACACCAGCTGATATGTCTCCAATCACTTGAGATGTGGGGTGATCTCTAAGTGTGACAATATCAGCAGGTGGGATGTGATCTTCAGCAACAGTTGGGATTAATTCCTCAGGAGGAATTTGATCTACTGTTGGTGGTACAACAACGGCTTCAACAGCTTCAGCAAAGTCTTCATCACTGTCTGATTCAGTGATCTGAAGAGTTGATAGTTGAAGAATTTCTTGAGGGGCATCATGTACCTGCAAAGAGCTTGAGGAAGGAGAATTTTCTTTCTCCTTGTAAAATATCTAAGACTCATCAAAAGTCACATGCACAGATTCTTCAATCTTACAGGTTGATTTGTTATAGACCCTATAAGCTTTGCTTACTTGGGAATATCCAAGCATGATTCCCATTGAAGCTTTTGCTTCAAATTTTCTAATATATTCTTTATTATTATTATTATGAATATAAACAATACAGCCAAAAACTCTAAAGTAATTAATTTTTGGTTTCTTTCCTTTAAGCAACTCATAAGGAGTTTTACACTTAAGCTTGTGTATCAAACTTCTATTCAAGACATAGTTGGCTGTACTAACAGCTTCTGCCCAATAGGATAGAGGCATGTTAGCATCTGCCAACAATGTACTAGCAGCTTCAATAAGTGTTCTATTTTTCCTTTCAACTACCCCATTTTGTTGGGGAGTTCTAGGAGCTGAGAAGCTATGTTTGATACCTTCTCTCTCACAGAATTCTTGCATGAGAAGAGAGTCAAACTCAGTACCATGATCACTTCTGATCAAGGCCACATGAGTAGAGTACTCAGTCTGCACACATAGTAGAAAGTCTGTAAGGGCTTTGAAGTTATCAGACTTAGTTCTCAAAAAGAAAACCCAACTGAACCTAGAGAAGTCATCTACAATTACTAAAGTGTAATACTTCCCTCCTAAACTCTGTACATTTATTGGGCCAAAAAGGTCCAAATGTAATAAATACAGGATCCTAGGAGAATCACTCTTATTTACAGATTTAAAAGAGTTTTTGGTTTGCTTGCCTAGCTGACAAGCCTTGCATAGGCTCTCCTTCTTGTAGGGGCAAGAAGGTAAACCTCTAACAAGGTTGTGCTTAGATAACCTAGATATATTTTTAAGGTTTACATGACTAAGCCTTTTATGCCACAGGGAATTATTATTAAGGGTTACTTCATTAAACAGGCAGATTTCAGAGTGAGATGAATTGAAATCTACTAAATAAATGTTACCTATTCTAATACCCACTAAAACAATATTATTATTTAAAGTAATGTTGCAAGAGGAGTTAGAAAATGAAACCTGGTAGCCAGCATCACATAGCTGGCTGACTGAAATCAAATTATGCTTCAGTCCATTGACATATGCAACTCTCTTGAAAGTAACTGCTCCAATTGTGATCTTGCCATAGCCCTCTGTCTGACCACAGCTGGAGTCTCCAAAGATGACCTTTGGGCCGAGCTTAGCTTTGAACTTTGACAGAAGATCTTTATTTCCTGTCATATGCTTAGAGCATCCACTATCCAAATACCACTTATTTTGAGTGATTGGATAGGCCTTCACCTGCAAGACAATTATTTAGACAGTGTGGACCCAGGTAACCTTGGGTCCCTTGTTTTTCACATAAGAAAAACTGGAAATATATGAGAATGCAGGCTGAGGGTGATAACCTAGTGGGTGAGATCTCCTAGGTGGGATTCTCCATGCAGATGATGGGTCAACAAACCTAGGGTTTCTATTCTCATTTAGGTTTCTATGGAATTGATTATGATTTTGAAAATCATATTGAAAACGTCGATCGACGTTCGACGATGGGTGCTCAGATCGTCGACCTTCGTTCGACCATTGAGCTTCCGATCGTCGAGCTGCGTTCGACGCTCTTTGCATTTCTTTAAAGAATTTCTTTCTCTTTTCTCTCTTAGCTTTATTTAGGGTTTTATTAACAAGGTTTACTTGCTCAGTGTTCTTCTTTCCACTAGCTGAAATGAAGTTCACTGGAGTTGAAAGATTGTTTTTAAGAAGGACTGGGGGTTCACTGGGAGAAGCTCCTAAGCCTAGTTTATCATTACCTGACCTAGTGTTAGTCATGCTGGTAATTTCTAACAACTTAAGGCTTCTACCATTAAGTGATTCCTCTAATCTCTTAGACTTAGCTAACTCTATTTTAAGAAATTTAATTTCTTCACTATAAGTAGTGAGATCTTCCTTTAACCTAATGTTTTCAATAGCTATTGATTCTGAGTCAGCTAACCTATTTCTAAGTTCTTTTATTTCCTTTTCTGAGCTAATTAAATCTAAGCATAAAGATTTAAATTCTAATTTAAATTCTTCTGAAGTAAAATCATAAGAAGAAAGTACCTCATCTTCTGTAGGCATCTCTTCATCAGAATCAGAACTCTCTGCAGCAGAGTGGTTGCTGCAGGCATCTATTGCCATCAGGCAAACTTCTTTTGCCTTCTTCTCTTCCTCATCTTCATTGGAGCTTGATGAGGAGGATTCTTCATCAGAATCACTCCAGGTTTCAGCAATGAAACCTCTCTCCTTCTTCTTGTTTTTGTAGGAGGATGGCTTGGAGTGCTTCCTGTGTTGTTCCTTTTCTTTTCTCTTATCTTTGTTCTTCTCCTCTGGACACTCTGGCAAGATGTGTCCAGGCTTCCTGCAACCATAACAGATAATTTCTTTAGCAGGAGAGCGATCATACCTTGGTTTGTCTTCATAGCGTGAAGACTTCTTTCTGAACTCCTTTCTTCCCATCTTGAGAAACCTCTTGGCAAACAGTGCCATTAGTTCCTCATTAGATTGGCTGCCTTCAGAAACATCTGCAGCCTTAAGAGCTAGAGATTGCTCTTTTCTTGTTGGAGTGGGGGTCTTGGCTTCAGCTTCTGCTTCTCTGGTCTTCAGCACTTGCTCAAAAGACTTGAGCTTGCCGAGAAGGGCTTCAGTGGAGATCTCATTTGTACTTCTGGCTTCTTTGATGGGCCAGATTCTTAGATCCCATGTGCTAGGGAAGCACATAAGAATCTTATCATTGACCTCTGTCAATGATATGTCCTTGTCCAGGGTCCTCAGCTCATTGATGATTGAGCTGAGCCTGGTGTACATAGCTTCAACTGATTCAGCATCAGTTTTCTTGAAGTTCTCATACTGTGAGATCAGGTTGGACCTTCTGTCCTTCCTTTCATCAGCTGAACCAGCTACAATCTGGTTCAGTGTGTCCCATATGGCCTTTGCTGAGGAGCAATCAGCAACCTTCTAGAACACCTCATCAGACATTGTCTGAGCCAGTATGTTCATTGCCTTGGCATCTGCAATTTTGGCCTTCTTGTATTCATCATTGTAATCTGGAGGAGGCACTGCACTCATATCAGATGATGAGGCAGTAGCAGCAGCAGGTGCTCTTGGGGGACCTGACAAAATAGAAGCAAAGATGCTTTCATCAATAGAATTCATATATAGTTTAATCCTTGCCTTCCAGATGCCAAACTTAGCTAAGTTACATGCTGGAGGTCTGGTGCTAGAATAATCCTTGGACTGGGCCATGATAGTGAATATCTATAAGCTCTGGTATCTATCAGGATCTTGTGACTTAGGTGTTAGCCTATTCAGTCAGTCAACCTCCCTCTGATACCAATTGAAAGTGAAGGGATAGATACTACTCTAGAGGGGGGGGGGGGGTGAATAGAGTTATCAAATTTTGCACTAGACAAAACTTAATGGTCTACCCAACTCCCTTGGAGTGAAGTGCGGAATGAAAGATTATAGATATAGATTTAACCCTATAGCCTAACACAAGTGATGTGCACAAACTCAAGCTAACTGTAATTACAGTTAAGGCTTGGAAAAACCTAATCAGCAACTAGCAACCTAGTTATATCTAATCACAGCCACAATACAGGAATTAAACAATGGAATCCAGACGACACAAGGAAATTTATAGTGGTTCCCCAAACAACTTGGGTACGTCCACTCTTCTACCCACACGGTAGGAATCCACTCAGGTTTTTGATCAGGTGCCCTGCCACCAACAGGATCTGCTTCAGGTAGATCCAGAAACCCTTTAGACTTTTGATCAGGTGTCTAAAAACCAAGCACAGGTTTTTGATCAGGTGCCCTGCCACCAAGGGATACTTTTGAAGGGAGTAATAACCCTGTACAGGAGGGGGAAGAAGGTTAAGATGTCTTCTCTATTTTACAATAGATTAGAGAAGCACAAAAACTTGCACTGAGCTAGAAAGCTCTAAAGAATCAAGGCTCCCCCTAGCTCAAAGATGTCCAGGTGAAGTCTTGCTTCAGTGCAGAAAACTCTTCAGAAAGTTCTGAAGGAAAAGCTACAGGAAGAAAATAAATAACAAAATCAAAGATCTTCAAGCAGCTATCTTCTTCTTCTTCTTCAAAGGAACTCTGAGTTTGAACTTCCTGAAAGCAGGAGAACTCAGGTGAAGAAGAGATGAAGATCTTAACACTTCTCAGTTAGATGGAAATTGCTGAGAGCAGAAAGCTTGAACTTGGAGAAGGCTTGAAAGCTTGAATGAATAACTGGTTAGCTATTAGCTATATGACTGTTGACTAGCTTGAATCCTTCTTCAAAGGGTTCTTTATATAACATCAGCAAGCAACAGCTCTCTTCCATTTGAATTATTTGTCTTCTTCTGAGCCTTGAGACCTGGGCTGTAAATATCAAGAAGACAAAGCAATCTCTGCAGCAAAACATTCTATAAAAGGAATAACCTTTTTTCTAAGAAGCTGCAGGACCAAATCAAATAACAGAAGGACTAAATAAAGTCACATCAAAGAATTACTCTTTATAGCAAATAGAAGACTTTTCAGTCCAACGGCTATAAAGGGCTGTCAGCAGATAAAGTAATTTACAAAGACAGCTAATAAGACAAACAACTTTATCTTAAAAAGATTTGACTCAGGCAAAAAGAATAGAGCAGATAATGCCTGGAAATATTATCATACAGCTTAAAACAATGTGCCAGAAAATGTATTAATTAATTAAATATAATAAATAAATACAAAATATAAAGGCAGGCAGAAAGCATCGAACGACCTTCGGAGATCGTCGACCGACGCACGGAGATCGTCGAACTATCGGGCAGATAGTCGAACGATCCAGATAGTCGACCTATCGAAGAAGATAGTCGAACTACCTCGGCAGATAGTCGACCTATCAGAACAGATAGTCGAACTATCAGATAGTCGATCTATCAGGACAGATAGTCGAACTATCAAGCGCAAACAGATAGTCGACCTATCGAGCAGATAGTCGACCTATCTCAGAAAACAGATAGTCGACCTATCAACAGATAGTCGACCTATCAGCGCAGAACAGATAGTCGACCTATCAACAGATAGTCGAACTATCAGCGCAGAACAGATAGTCGACCTATCAACAGATAGTCGAACTATCAGCGCAGAACAGATAGTCGACCTATCAACAGATAGTCGAACTATCAGCGCAGAACAGATAGTCGACCTATCAACAAATAGTCGAACTATCAGCGCAGAACAGATAGTCGACCTATCAACAGATAGTCGAACTATCAGCGCAGAACAGATAGTCGACCTATCAACATATAGTCGAACTATCAGCGCAGACAAAGCGTCGACCAACTGATAGACGATCGTCGATCAGCCGATAGACGATAGTCGAGCGGCGTTCGACTATAGTCGAACGAAAAACTACTTAACCAAATTCTCAATCTGGAAAAGTGAGGACTCTACAGCTAGACTACTAACCATTGACCATAGATATTTCTTAGGTTAAGGGGCACAAAGGAGAGGACTAAACTCAAATCAAACTAGGGTACCAACATATGTGAAGGGTCTAAAACATAACCTGATTAGCATAAGTCAACTTAGTGATATAGGTTATGTCATCTCTTTCCTCAAAGGGGAGTTCCAAATAAGGAGGTCAAGTGATCAAGAGATCATTTTGACTAGCACTAGAAAAGGGAATGTATATTGTCTTAACCTAGATGGTGAGTTTAACATCTCACCCATTTGTCTAGTTTCAGGAGATAAAGCTTCACTATGTGTCAAATGGCATAAGAGGCTAGCTCATCTGAACTATAAGTTGATAGGACAGCTGTTCAACATGGGGTTAGTGAGGAATGATCCTCAAGTCAAGTACATTAAAGAGGGTGTGTGTTCAGCTTGCCAAAAGGGCAAACAGACGTGCACTTGATACCAAAGATTCAATGAGATGTTTATATCTCTTGCATATGGATTTGTTTGGTCCTATGCCAGTTCATAGTCTTGGTAGGAAAGTTTACACATTAGTTATTGTGGATGACTATTCTAGATTCATATGAGTTTTCTTCTTGAGGTAGAAATCTGAAACCCCTACTTTCCAGACCTTTGTTAGACAAATTCAGAATGAATTTAACAAATCAGTGGTCAAAATCAGAAGTGACCATAGAACTGAATTTCAGTCTGAATGTATGACAAAGTTCTGTGAAGAACTTGGGATTCATCAAGAGTTCTCCTCACCTAGAACACCCCAGTAAAATGGTGTTGCTGAAAGAAAGAATACGACTCTAATTGAGGCAAGTAGAACACTACTTAGTGACACTACTCTCCCTGAGTACTTCTGAGCAGAGGCAGTAAATACTGCATGTCATGTACTCAATAGAGCCTCCATCAATAAGAAACATAAGATGACTCCCTATCAGATTTTGAAAGGTAGAAAACCAAACTTTTCCTACTTCAAAATCTTTGGTAGCAAGTGTTATGTCCTAGTTAATGGTAAGCACTGCCAAACTAAGTTTGCTGCCGAATCCCTGGAAGGGATATTTGTTGGGTATAACAATAATAGTAGGGCATACATGATCTACAACTTGACTACACAAGTTGTATAAGAATCCGTCCATTTAGTATTTGATGAGTCTAAGTTGATTAACAGTAAATTGTCTAGCTCTTCAGGTAGTTCTACAGGTTTAAAGGATAGGCTGGACAAGCTGACTATCAATGAAGAAGCACCTACTAGGCTGGATGAAGAAAAGGATGCATGCTGTCTAGGGGGAGAACAAGACTCACTGGATGAAGAAGACAATGAGGAGCATCAGGTTGAGGAAAATGAAGAAGGCCAAGAGGTTGGCAGATTTCCTCCAGCAAGAAGACACCTAAAGGATAATCCAGCTCATCAAATCATTGGTGATGCAAGTCAAAGTATACTAACCAGGAGCAAGAACATGAACACAGTTTTATGTTCAAGTTTCTTGTCACAGATAGAACCCAGGAAGTTTGAAGAAGCCATGCTAGACACAAACTGGATTGATGTTATGCAAGAAGAGCTGAATCAATTCAGAAGATGAAAAGTCTTGGAACTGGTTCCTAAACTAAAGGATCACAATATTATAGGAACCAAGTGAATCTACAGAAACAAACTTGATGAGAATGACACTATAATCAAGAACAAGGCAAGACTGGTAGCTAAAAGCTACAAGCAAGAGGAAGGGATTGACTTTGATCAAACCTTTGCCCCAATGGCAAGGCTGGAGGCTATAAGGATATTCTTGGCCTATGCTGCCTATCAAGGGTTCAAGGTATATCATATGGATATAAAGTCAGCATTTCTAAATGGTGACTTAAAAGAGGAAGTCTATGTTGAACAACCCTCAGGTTTTGTAGATTCTCATTATCCTGATTATGTATATAGGCTTATGAAAGCTCTATATGGTTTGAAATAAGCCCCTAGGGCTTGGTATGAAACCTTGTCATCTTTTCTTATTGAGAATAAATTCTCTAGAGGAAAGATAGACAAAACTCTATTCTTTAGGGAATCTAAATACAAGATCATCCTAGTCCAGATATATGTTGATGACATTATCTTTAGATCTACTGAAAATAACCTTTGTAGAAAGTTTGCCAAACTTTTGCAAGGGAAGTTTGAGATGAGCAATATGGGTGAACTAAAGTTCTTCTTGGGACTTCAAGTAAGACTGACTGATGATGGATTGTCCATATCCCAGTCTAAGTTCACCAAGGAGTTGATTAAGAAATATGTAATGGACTCAACCTCCACCATGAAAACTCCAATGGGAACAAGTATGCCTATAGGCAAAGATGAGACATGGAAACCTGTTGATGAGTCTTTGTATAGAGGGATAATTGGTTCCCTACTCTACTTGACTGCTAGTAGACCTGACATCATGTATGCTACATATGTCTGTGCTAGGCATCAAGTTTGGCCAAAGGAATCTCATTATACTACAGTTAAGAGAATTTTGAGATATCTTAAGGGCACACCTAATCTAGGTCTTTGGTACCCTAAGAATAAAGATTTCTTACTAACAGGCTTCTCAGATACAGACTTTGCAGGATGCAAAGAAGACAGGAAAAGTACTACAGGAACTTGTCAATTCCTAGGTGGAAGGCTGGTGTCATGGTGCAGCAAAAAGCAAACAAGTGTAGCTATCTCAACTGCTGAGTCAGAATATATAACTGCAAGCAGCTGCTGTGCACAGTTGATGTGGATAAAGCATCAACTTGAAGACTATGACATCAAGGTAAGTAGAATTCCACTATTCTATTATTCTACTAGTGTTATTTCTATTGGTAAGAATCCTGTATCACATAGTAGAACCAAGTATATAGAAATTAAGTTTCATTTCATAAGATAACATGTGAAGAAGGAAGATATTAGTCTAGAATTTGTAAACACAAATAATCAAATTGCTGATATTTTTACAAAACCTCTAGATGAAACTAAATTCAATTATTTTAAAATTGAATTAGGTATGTTGAACCTAGAGTAGGTCAGCACAAGCATTCCTAAGTAGAATATGTAAGCACAATATTTCTCAGAAAATTTGTCTAAGTACAAAGTTTGTGGCGACACAAGCAAATTGTGTCGAGACATGACCAGTCCGCGTCGACACTAACACAAGTATGTCGACACATAGATATGTCGACACAAAGACATGTCAACTAAAATTAAGTTTTGTCGTGCCCTAAGTATTTTATGTCGACAAATGTACAACTATGTCTACATGTATTTTTACTAAGTAAGGTGCGTCCTTTGACCTACCCTTTACCAGAAGACTCTAAATAGGGGAAGACAAAATCTGGTCGACTACGCCTTCAGATTTCTCGACTCTAGACCTTGTGTCGACATAGATATTCACTTCTCTTCTCCTCTCTCTCTCCCTCTCGTCAATGGCGCCCCACAAGGACGACAAGGTGAATGAAGGTTATGAACTTGTTCGTGGGGGATTCACGACAGCCTCACAAGACATCCAGGGTGTAATTACCCTAATTTCGGAAAATGGGTTGGGAGTTCTTGGTCTCAGAACCAACAAGAATATGGAAAAAGGAAGTTCTAAAACACTAAAGACAATCAGGAAATCCCTCCATCTTCCCATGATTAAGGATGATGATGAAATAGTTCCATCCATGACTAAAGATGCACTGAGTTAGTGCAGGCTGAACCCTAATACCAAAGTTTGATCATCCTTTACCCGGAAAGGGATGAATTCCCAAGAAAAGTTTCTGTCTAAAATAGTAGGCAAGGTGATTCTGTGTAAGACTGGTGGACATGACAGAGTTTCAGTCACCATGTTCAATCTAATGACAAGGGTCATATTCACTGTAAAAACAGACTGAACATTAATAGTATTTGACAAGATCCGAGAAGGAATAAAGAAGCCAAATCTGGAAAGGATACTAAGCTTATGTCTAGCTTCTACAATACCAGATGTTATGAACATACTACCAGGATCCAAGATCAACCATATGAGGAGAATGGATGTAAGGATTCAATCCAGATGGGATAGAGTATTGACCAAAGATGTTTCTACTCCACAGAAACAGGTCAAGAAAGATAAGAAAAAGAAAGAAATTGTTCAGCAAGAAGAATCCTCCAATGATTCTGAGGAGGAAGTAGTCTTTAGTTCAGATGAAGACCAACAGCAAAAAGAAGCTCAAGATCAAGAAGAGAGCAGTCAGTAACCCAAGCAAAAGATAGCCTCCACTCTAGGGGGAGAATACCCTGAACCAGCAGAACAGGACACAGAATTATCTGAGCTGTCTGCCCAAGGGGGAGGTATTGTTGAAGCTACTCTGAAGAGTGAGTATGTTGCTGATACAGTGATGGACATTGTATCAGATATAAACAAAGAAGCACTGGAAATTGCTGAGAAGGAAGCACAAGATGTGCAGATAAAAGATACAACTCAAGATGCGCAGGTAAGTATCTCCTTTATAGAGAAAGCCCTGGACAAAAATCTGGATGTCCAGGGAGAACCTTTTGTTTTCCAAACTAATCTTGTTCCTCTTGTACAGATGCAGCAAGAGTTAACTATGGAAGAGTTCTTTCCTGATCTACCAGCTGCAAGGACTGAGGGGGAGCAATCATAGATAGAAAAGGAACTGCTAGGAACTAAGGGGGAGGAGATACTGAAGGCCCCATCTTATAAGGAAACAGTTGATATAGAAAGCTCTCACAACCCTCTGATGATGAGGAAGCCTCTATGACTAAGAAGAGGAAGATGGTTGCAATCAGGAAAAAGAGCACAAGCTATAAAAAGGCCTTACAAACAGTCACTCAATCACCTGCTCCAAGCATGGACTTCAGTTCCTTACTGGTCCAACTGCAAGTCAAATTGGATGAACAAAGGCAGTCCTTAGAGAAATATGTGGATTAATCAAATAAATAACTGCAGTTTCAGCTGGCTCAAGACATTAAATCAATCAAATTTGAAGTCAATATGCATAAGAAAGAGATGACAGATTGCTTCCATAAGGGAGGCAATGTTGTAGTATATTTGGCTAGCAATAACAGCTACTGAAGACTGAGATTGAGTACATTGCCACTAAGCAAGGATATATTTTAGAAAATCAATTAAGGTCCAATGAAAATCTCAAAGACTCCCATGAAGAAATTCTAAAAAAACTGGGAAGTATTTCCACTGATTTGAAAACTGAAATATCAAAACAAATACAAGAAGATCTAACTATTGTCCAAACAGCCATTAGAGCCTCTCAAAAGACAATTTCTAATACCCTGACTAAGTTCAAAGCCTACTATAAAGAAGGTACAGAATATCTAGCTGATCAGATTAGATTTTAAAAGAATGATCTGAGGGATCATATAGCCAGAGAAGTCATAAAGGGGGAGAGAATGTTATTCAAAGCCAGCTCGGACCATGCAAAATGGGTATCTAACACAATCAGAGCTACACTTGTCTTTCCACCCTTGTGTGATGATGACAATGTTGCTGAGTCTGGAGTGCAACCTGCCTATATTGAAGGGGATCAGCCTGAAGTTGCACATGTTATTTACCCTCCAGCTGATTTTTACATAGTCCAACAAGAAGTTCAGACAATGTATAGCCCTCCATAGGAGGCACAAAATATTATCATTGAAAAGGTAGACATGTCAAAGGCTGCCAAGAAAGCTCAGAAGGAAGCAAAGCTGTCCAAGAAAAGGTTCAGAGAATAAGCTGAGTTGAAGCCTAATTTTGAGCAATGGAGGCCTACTTCCAGGAATATTATTTTGACTGCATGGAAAGCTGTGAAGGACAAGACCTGTAACATCCCATTTTCAAATAGAACCCCCCTTAGGAGTGACTTGATCATACCTAGGTCATAACAAGGCCTAGGTTGAATCTAGGAGGTCAAGTGACCCAACTAGCTAGTTGAGACTCACTTGGGCTGCAAATAGTAAAATCTTAAAACCCTGATTTTTGGTGGCCTAGTGGGTTCAATCTGACTCCAAGGCATTCCTAGACCTAATATGAGATCAATGGGTCACCAAGGACCCATTGGGTGCAAACCTAGTGGCTAAGTTGACCCAAGTCAACTTAAGCCCTAGTTAGGCCAAATTAACCCTGCCCTGGGTCAACTCACCCTTTTTATGCCAAGTCTACCCTACCTAACCATACCTAGGCCTTAGGGGAGGTCAATGGGTCCCTAGGGGACTATTGATATTGACTCTGAAGGTTAAATTGACCAAGTCAGTCCTAAACCCTAGGCTAGCCAACATGTAAAAATAGGAGAGAGAAAGTGAGAATAAGGGGTATTTTCATGGTAGAATGGTGAGCCCCCCTCTCATATGGCATTTAAGGATTTAATATTCATTTTGTGGGCTGCCTTTAGGCTTCTAGGGGAAGAAAATTCGTGAGGGTGACTAGGAGAGAGAAAGAAGTAAGGAAGAGGCTAAATTTAGGAGAGAGAAAAGGTGGTGGAAGTGAAGGGGTGGATTTAGAGAGTGAGGAGGCATGAAGCTCGGCAAAAGAGGGGCCAACAGCCACCTAGAGGTTGACACTTCTTCCCCCCACTCTTTTCCCGGCCATCAAGAGGTGTTTCCACTCTCTCTCTCCTCTAATCACCCCCCCCCCCACATGAAGAGGTGTTTTGCCTCTTAGAGAAAACCGCCCCTCTCCCCCTCTCCTCTTTATATACTCACTTAGGAGAGAGGGGAGACCATTTTCGAAACCAGAGAAGGAGGAGAGAGGCTTACCGGAGCCACCAAGGAGAGAAACGCCGCCACCGCCGCCACCATGGCATCCCGCCGTTCAACCCGCATTCGTGCCCGAACTCAGGTCCTCCCTCACCTCTTCTCTCATGTTTAGATCCTAGGATTGGTTAGGAGTTGAGTTCATACTCAAATGAACCGGAGAAAAGGTTTAAAAATCCTGAAATTTCCATTTTTTGGAGCTTTTTGAAGCTCTCGGGTAGGGCGGCGCCGCCACCTCCGGCCGTGGATAGCCCCCACCACCGGGAACAAATGGGTGATGTTTCCCGGTGGTGGCGCCGCCTCAGGCCGCCGGAATAAGGCCCGTAAAAACCACCTGTACGGGCTCATTTTCTGTCCAAATCGGAGAAGATGAACAGTTGTCGTCTGATGCGCTTTAAGATTCGTGCAGGATCAAAATAAACACTTATAAATCCATATTTTCTGATTTTCTGTTTTTTAATAAACAGTTTTCACTGTAAATTAAATTTAGGCCACTTATAAGCACCACATGAAAAAGGTTATAACATGAAAGTTGTAGGTCTTTTGAAGACCTACAATTTGATATGTAGTGGTGAAAAATTGGATGAGGGGACTGCCCTGTAGAGCCTTTTTAGTGAGGATATGTCCTACAACTAGGGCAGATTTCTTCTAAAATTTATTTAGGCCCTTTAGGGGCATGTTCATCAAAAATGATCAACATAAATGTTGTAGGAAATTTTATTATCTACAGTTTGATATGTAATGGGAAATTTTAGGACATGTCTACTGACTTATAGGGCCATTTTTCTAGGGTAGGTCCTATATGTAGGGCAGATTTTAAAATAATTCCCCACACATAACTCTTGGTCCAAATTCCCTGAATTTTGGACAGGGGCTTATTATTACCTAGTTCTAGCTCTTGTAAAAATTGGAGACCATTTGGGATAGTGTAGCTTAGGGTTTTGCCCTAAGCCTATAAAAGCTAGGGTAAGATAATTAAAGGGTCAAATGACCTCCATACCCTCCCAAATTTTGGTGAGGTGTCCCTGGTATAGGTATATAGGTCTGATTCAAATTGCAACTCATTTGGTTGAGTTTTGAATAAGAATTCACAAAACCCTAGTTTTGACCTAGTGAAAGGTAATTTGGGGAAAAGGGAACTTTTGGCAATTGAGTGGTCAACTCACCTAAATAGAGGTTGAGATTTTGACCACTGGTTTAAACTGATCCTAAGAACCCCCTTGGGGAAAAAGGGATGGATTAGGGTGAGTTTACCCTAGGGCCCAGGTTCAAACCCTAAATTAGGACTTTGGGGGCTTGTGAAGGACATAGGGGCAAATGCCCTTGTATGGCCTTGAGTTTTGGTGGAGAGGTTTTTAATGGGTATTTAACCCTCTGGTTGAAATATTAGAGAATTTAGAGGTAGGTAGGTACCTCAAAACCTAAACTCTAGTTTTAGGGTAGAAGGGCTTTTAGGTATAATCAGTAACTTAAATTCATTTAAAAGCTATGAAACTTAGGTAGAGTGTTTCTAGGGTAGTTAGTACCCTTGGATGATTTTACTAGAATTTTTGGATAATTATTTCTAGTACCTCACTTATGAATGTGGGTATAGCCCTATTTGCTATTTTATTTATTTAGGATTTTTAAGTCAAATAAGATCCCATGAAACTATGGAATTAGATGTTGTTGGCCATTAGTAATGCTCCTAAATTTTTATTTTTATTTTATGTTGAAGAAATCTAGTAGTTCTTTCACAAGTGTTATAAAAGGGCTTTATGGTTTTAAAATATATTATGGCTTAAATATTTTCTGAAAAATTATGAAATTTGGTAAATAGGGTTTTTTAACTAATATGTACCAGTGGGAATTTATTCAGAATTTTTGGAGTTATGCATATAATACTTGATTCACAAGCATGCTAGATTAAGAATTTAGTAAATGATTTATTGTAAATTAATTTCCAGTAGGAAAATTATGAAACTTATCTAATACTGTTTTCATGGTGTTATTAGTACCCTGTAATTTATTCAAATTATTTGAATGAAGATTTGATGTAGTTTATTCATTAGTTATGAAAGAAATGAATTATTGATAAAACATGATTAGGCCCCTTAGACCTTAGAGAAAAATGTCAAACCTTGGATATATCCTTTTTAGATATAACAGAATTGTTTCTAAATTTATTATGATTTTTACATAGCTAAAAAGTCTACTTCATGTTCAAATTGGTAGACCTTGGATTTGTAGGAAAATTAACTAATTATTAGATTAATTGAGAAAATGATTATAACCTGGAATTGATTCAATTATGCCATGATAGGCCCCCAGTAAATAAATTAGATCATTCGGATGTAAACACAAAGGACACCCTATCATGGACATCATATGGTATAGGGTGGTCGTTAAATAGCAAATTCGGAAAAATGTGTAAATGGATAGGAATTGGTCACAGTGTGAAGTAATTGGTATTGGTTTGATTTAATGAAGAGGCTGGATCACCATAGGAGGTTTCAGGTGTGGTGAGAAATGAGTTGATGTGTGCTAGAAGGTGCACGGGACCGACGAAAGATCGTCGTCCCCGTAAGAGTGAAGAGTCAAATTCACTCTAGGTTTAGTTTAATGCAATTTATTAAGGGAAAGGGTAAGGAAACACAACCAATAACAATAAGTGCCTTGCGAAAGGGAACTTCGGGCCGCAATGCCGCCGTCTTGGTTCCTAGTGCCTTTTGAGAGCCCCTCACAGGGTATATTCCGGAGGCAGTCCTAGGCTAACGTAAATCTTAAAATAAACAAAAGAGTAATTAGCTGGATAGGGATTCACATTGCACACACTCATTAGTTAGGTTTGGAAATGGTTAAGTCGTCCCGAGGTGTTCAAGGGGGTGCCATCCCGCGGGTCCAAGGGATGAGGTCTGGAGATGAGCCGGACGGTTTAGTCCGGGGAGCTTAGTCTTGGTTGTGGTTAATATGGACGGTTTAGTCCGGGAGTTTGACACTTTAAATTGGTATATATTAAACTGCTGCATGTGCATAAAAATAGGAAATATTAAGGTGGTGGGTTCTCGATATCGGGAAGTTTGATTGCACCGACACTGATATCGTTGACTCGGCAAGGTGACTAGCACTTAGCCAAGGTTAAGTCCGGCGGACCAGTCGGCAAGAGTACGCAGGAGTCCGCCTCATGCACCAGGCGTTGAGGGCGTACGATAGGTCAGACCAGTGGTGCTTTTACTGGTTTTGAGGTGGGCGAGGCCCAACCCACCGCTTTCGTCTGCCACTACGGAGGTATCCTGGGAGGTAACGGCTCTGAAAGGGGAACTAAAGGTTTGTGTACACAAAGTCGTGTGTGTGAGTTGCACTGCATGAACATCATAACCCACCATATAGTTGCATACATAATCATTCATAAAAATCTTGACACCTAATGTATAAGTGGAATGAGAAGCTTATACATTAGGACCTGCAAAACGACCCCTTGGCCTATAAGCTTGTGTGGGCAAGTTTTATAGATTAAGGTAATTTTTAATATTTAAATAATGCTTGTGATAACCGACACCCCAACGTATAAGTGGAATGAGACATTTATACGATGAGAGCCTTGTAAAAGATCTCTTGGCTTATGTGTACTCACATAAGTGAAGGTTTAAATTCTTACTTACTTACCTTTCTGTTTTACCTATTATAACATTTATATTGTTTGCCTGTTATAACTTGCTAGTTAGGTCCACCGTCATCTGCTTTTGACTACTCTCCACCTTTATGTCCTTCCCTTTCTTCCTCTCCGCTCGGTGCCTTAGGGCATAGGGGAAGGGGTGGGGGATGATAGGGCTTAGTCTTATAGACTAACGGTTTTCGGACCACATCATTTTAGGGAATCGTGTAGCCCAGCCCGGAGGAGTAGCCCAGGAGGCCGGTGCGCTTGGAGACAGGGCAGTCTAGCTCAGGAGCTCAGACAGCCGGGACCGTGAGTTCCGTTCCTTAGTAGCAGTTTGTTTTTCAGCTTCCGTTTGAGTGACCATGTAGTGAGGTGTTGTTGTATCGGGCTTAAGTCCTTTTCCTTTCAGTACTCTGATTTTACTCTGATGTTATACTATGGACGCTCCCCTCGTGGAGTTTTTATTAATATGTGATATTATATTGTGGACTGCATTTCTCTTTACTATTCTACTTGCTACTTGATTGTGATCGAAAAGGCCGGCAGAATCGGCGCGTTGTAGTGACGACCTTCCCGGGTGCGAAGGTGTCACCGCAAAGCGGCGGTTTTGGGCATAAGACCCCGAGTTATGAATCGAGTTTTCAAAAAAAAAGGGGATCTTACAAGACCTATGATAGGGGTAAATGGTATTCTGAGCAAGAGTGGAATAAGTATCAAGCCAGGCAAGAAGCCATTTTTAGTATAGAAGGAGTGCAAAAGTTGAGAAGTTACCTGCTAATGCTCTGGAGCTTAGCAGGTACTTCCCAAAGCCTTTTCACTATTTTGAAAGGCAAAAGATAAAGCTGAAGAACTGAAGAAGAAGGATCTGAAAGGAAAGAAACTTGCTGATGATACTGAACCTACTATGCAGGCTAAGATCAAATATGGGAAAGGCATTGTAATTAAGGAGCCTAGTCAGTCATAGGATAGATAGGCTAATGTATAAAATAATGTAATCTTTTATTTTTGTTCTATAAAAAAACATGTAAACCTAAAATTTTCTGATTAATGAATGAAATCATTTTCAGTATTATTTTTAGTTGTTTTCATTGTGTATATGTTATCTTGCAGTGAAATGTATGTACATCTAGTTTTTTCTGTGTTTTATTATGAGTGATGTATATCTTTGACTAAGGGTTATGACTTCTCCAAATAGGGGGAAATTGTTGGGTACACTGAAAAATATGTACCAGATTTGGAGAAGCCTCATCTTACTCAATGATATACATCAATTTGTATTTGATGGATGTTTGAGTTTCATTGTGCAGGTGTAAGGTTTGCAAGAAAATTCTCTGAGTACAAGTGCCGACACTTGTGAAAAATTGTGTTGACACCCAGAAGTTGTGTCGACACTAAAAGCAAGGCCTGTGTCGACACCAAGAATTGTGTCGACACCTGAAGAATAAGTTGTGTCGACACCCAGAATTGTGTCGACACCTAAGGCAAGGTTTGTGTCGACACCTAAAGTAGAAGCTGTGTCGACACCCAGGAGTTATGTCGACACCAAAAGAAAGGCATGTGTCGACACTCAGGAATTGTGTCGACACCTGAAGAAGGTTTGTGTCAACACATAGGACTTGTGTCGACACACACTCAACGCCATCTTACACCAACAGCTATACTGAGTTTGAAGGCTTGTATCGACACACAGGACTTGTGTCGACACACACTCAACGATAGATGGACATAAACTCAATGCCATTTGTCTGCATCAGCTATGTCAAGACCAGAAGCAGTTGTGTCAATACACAGGACTTGTGTCGACACACACTCAACGACAGCTGGACATACACTCAACGCCATCTGTCAACATCAGTTATGTCGAGACCAGGAGACGTTTTGTTGACACACAGGACTTGTGTCGACACATACAAACAGAAGCTGTGTCGAGTAGCAAAAGAATGACTATGTCAACACATGGAGTGTTGTGTCGACATCATCAAGACTTGTGTCGACACTTAGTTTATTTGTGTCGACACATGTGAAGTAGTTTGCTGAGTGGTTCATGCTGAGGTTTAAAGTATTTAAGGAATCCGCTATCATGACTGGTGACTCGACAGCTGTCATAACCAACAGGTCTGGCACCTTTGTCAGAACTGTCAGAAGGTTGTTACAAACTGGATCAGATGGTAATCATGAGGAAACTCTATATAAGGAACTGATCCTTGACAACCAGAAAAAGAACTAAGGAAGTAATCAAAAAATTACGGAAAAGAGAGTTTGACAACAAGAAAAGGGAAAACCCTTAAGAAGGCAGATCCAGAACAGTCTGTAAGACAGATTTAGATCTGATTCTGAATTTAAGGAAGGAGCTATCTGAAGATCAACTTCTACATCAAGTGGAGATCAACCTTATTTTGTTCAATCAAGAAGCTTTGAAACAGCTAAGTCAGGTTGGATCTGAAGATTCAGTTTATTCAAGAACTGATCAAGAAGCTCACACCAATAGAGAGTTATATTTGGTGAAATTTATGTACCCTTAAAACATTAAATTTTCTTGTAGGATCTTTTATAAGATCATAGTTGTAAGCCTGTAATTATAAATGCTGAGGTAGGGCTGAGTGCCTGAAGTGTAGGACTTGTAAAAGTCTGAGTTGTAAGCCTAGTGATAAAGGCTGAGGTAGGGCTGAGGCCTGAGGTAGGATTTTTTGGAAGAATCTGAGGTAAGACTTGTATAAGTCTGAGCTATAGGAACCAATTTGGTTCTGAGTTGTAAGATCTGTGGATCTGAGTAAGTGGATGGAAGCTGGGCTGAATCCAGTTCTCTACTGGATAGGCGAAGGGGGAAAGTTGATGTACCCATACCCTGGGGAACCACTATAAATCTGGTGTACTATCATGTGCTGTGATTGGTGTGTTGTGATTGCTGTGTTATGATTGTTGTGCTGAGAATTGTATTATCTGTGCTAAGCTAGAACAAGCTATTCTCCTAAAATTTATTAAAGAAAATTAGAACCTATTCACCCCCCTCTAGGTGTCTGGGCTCTTGAAATCCGGTCTTTCAAAACTTGATCCACACACAGATCTACAAACTCGATCCACAAACGGATATACACACTCGGAGAAAAATATCCTACAAAAGTAAATTAATATTACAATACAATAACGATTACAAGTCTTCGTACCGACGTTCTTCGTAAAGGTAGATATTGAAATTTGGAGAGCTCGAAAAATAGAAAGCTTTGAAGAACTTGAATCTTCGAAAGACTAGATCTAGAGGAGTATAGATCTTGTGAGAGAGAGCAATCCAGTCTTGAAAGTCGAAGAAGAACAATCATGCACTGCAAGCAGTCGGCGGCTGATCGGAATTCGCGAAACGTGAGGAGTCGGCCGACAGTTTCTCGTTTTGGAAAGTTCTTGTCGATTCAAAAGTTAGCAATAACACAATTAGTATGGAAGAAAAATATTCCTAGGTATTTATAGAGATCTTCTTACTAACGGTATAAAGAAATTTTCCAAAAACGAAACCTAAAAAGCATTGTGCATGGCCGATTGAACTCGAGACTGGTTTTTTGAAAATTATCGGAAAAATGACCTAAGACAAATTCGTCGAGTATCATAATGATACTCATCGAATATATCTTGGTATACGACGAAAATGACTTAGCCAAATCATCCCAGGCCGGCTGGTCACTCAACGCAATGGAGAAGAGTCATACTCGATGAATTCGTCGAGTATCACCTAACATACTCGATGAATTCGTCGAGTATCACCTAACATACTCGATGAATTCGTCGAGTATAGGTTAACTGACTCAACACACTCAACGTCGTTACACTCGACGCCTTGAGTTCACTCAACGCCATAAACATCATTCGACAAATATCGTCGAGTTAACTCAACACACTCAACGCTTTGATATTCGACGAATAATACTTGGCAAAATCTAGAGAAGTAGTGTCGATTGGACTCGACAAATTTGACGTGTATTACTTAGCATATTCGACGAATTCGACGAGTATGCACGACGATACTCTGTAAATTTTACTTAAAAGATTTTTCACGTCTCTGGTAAAATTACCCTAAGTATAAGAGATGAATTTGATGGGTATTAATAGGTATACACGATGAATTCGATGAGTATCACGTTGATACTCGATGAATTCGACGAGTATTCCAAACCATACTCAACAAATTATACTTAGGAGAATTTCTATATCTCTAATTCTATGTCTTGACCATTCTTGAGGCTTCTCTTGTACTTGGGATAGAAGTACACCACAATAAAGAGATTACACATGAGTCAACACTTTGGCCTACACAATGAGGAGTTACATTGTATAGTCATGTGTTTACTAATCCACTGTAAACTGACATTTGTGTGTACTTAGCAATGAAAACCTACAAGTACAGAACTAAACTAGCATATCAAATACAGTCACAATTCATCTTAGCTTGACTGGACCCTTCTTCAAATCAGGGTTATTGTGGATACAATACCCAACACCGACATATAAGGATGCCTGCACTAGATCACTCCCATATATATATATATATATATATATATATATATATATATATATATATATATATATATATATATATATATATATATATATATATATATATATATATGTGTGTGTGTGTGTGTGTGTGTATGTGTGTGTGGGAGTGTTCTTGTTCAAACATAATTAGTATCGAACATACCAAGGCGTGATCCAAGTCATTCATTGTGTGGGCGCGTTCTTGTTCAAACATAATTAGGATCGAAGATACCAAGGCGTGATCCCAGTGGTTCATCGCTTACCTGTGCGTGTGTGTTCCAGTTGAAAGAAGGAAGGTTCCAGTGGCAGTTACGAGTTCGTCAGACCGCGATCAGCCTGGGTTTGTCGGTGGTCATGCTGACAAACCATGGGCGGGCGGTGACTGGCGATCCCGCGATCATCGCTGCTGTAAAGTAGCTTCACAGCAGCAACGGCTGGCTAATGCGAAAATTTTTAACACCAGCAGCGGTCGGTGGCATGCAAGCCCACATCCACCGGTCATTGCTGGTGTTAAAATTCTTATTTTCCTGCAACAACAAACAACACTCAAGCATTTATCTCACTATAGTGGGGTCGTCTATATGGATCCTTTGTCGCTTATTCACACACAAAAAAATTTCTTGGCAATATTTGTCGTGGGGGCGATATTTATAATGTGGATGACAATTGTCGTAGGTGATGACTTTATTGTGAGATGTGACATTTGTCGTGGGGGCAACATTTGTTGAGTGCAACGACATGGTGCCATCCATCCTCCTCTGCATGTATAGTTTTTCTTCATTTGACAAAATTGACATTCTTCCTTTGTTGCACCAACCGAATGTCGCCACCCCCAACAAATGTTGTCGTACTCGACGAATGACGTTTCTCTCATCGAATGTCGATGCCCCTAACGAATATTATTGTACTCAACGAATGACGTCGCTCCTGCCGAATTTCATCACACTCGATGAATGTTGTCGCCCATGCCGATTGTCGCCGCCCCCGCCAAATGTCTCTGCCCCCGCCGAATGTCGTCGTGCTTGCCAATTGTCACTGCTCACGACGAATGTCACCGCCAATATTGGATGTAGCCACCCTCGCCATATGTCGTTGCCCCCACCTGATGTCGCCGCACCTACTGGATGTCCCCGCCCCCGCCCCCGCCGGATGTCGCCGCCCCCGCCGGTTGTCACTGACCCATTCGAATATCGCCGTCCACGCCGAATGATGCCACACCACCGAATGATGTCGCCCCACCGAATGACGTCGCCCTCACCGAATGATGTCGCCCCCTCCGAATGGTGCCGACCTCGCCGAATGTCCCCCACCCCTACCCCGACGAATGTTGCCTCCCCTGGCCAGAGGCATGCGCACGTCACTCATGTATATGTATACCTCATATCCTAGACTTTGAACTTGTGATATTTTTGTGATATTATGGATTATATTGGCCCATGTGCCCTTTTTATTCTTTACATATTTTTGTTATTTTCTTTTATGATATTTTTTTTTGCCGCTAAATCTCGAGCACACCCTTCTACCTTTCCGATGAATTTGGTCAAAAACATCAGTATCTCTGTTCTTTACATCTATGCTCTTTACATAAAATGTAATCATGAACTGGTGTGGAGATCTGAAAGTGAAATAAGAGTGGAGATCTGAAAGGCGGAGTTACCGGTATGGAGATCTGAAATAGGAGTGGAGTCACCTAATCACGAACACCTCAATGGAGCTTGCCGAATTGAGGTCTGAAATGTAAGGGAATCAAAAAGCTGAGGAACTGAGAAGGAATTAAAGAGAACAACTTAGGAGGAGTGAAATTAGAAAGTACGAATTAGAAATTTTCGAACAACTTACAACAATGATGGTGGAGCTTGCCAGATTCTCTGACTGGGAACTGATGGAAGCTTCGGCAGCTGAAGGAAGCTTTGGAACTGAAGGAAGCTTTGAAATTCCGTGGAGGAGGTGTTGAGGAGGGCATGTGGAGAAGTAGAATTGAGGCTCTCGAAGAGGTATAGGAAGAACTTGCAGCTTTCGGCGGGAGGAAGCCTGCAGATTTCGGTGGGAGGGTGGCAGTCGAGGAAGAGAGGAGGAGTAGGGTGTCGTGCGGGACGGGAAATTTTTTTGTTCAGGACTCCGGATCATGGGCTTGATCCGGACATAAGTATGTAAGTTGCGCGGGGCCCCACCCCCGCAATTTCGAAAATTCCTCCGCCGAGCCCTAGGTTTTCTCCGCCTCATCGCATCTCCGCCTCTTTCTCTGCCGGAAATCACGACGTTTGAGATTTCTACGATCATTTTCACTGCGCCTCGCCGGGCTCCCCCCCGCCCTAGCTTTTCGGCGCATCACCGCCTCTCCCGCAGCCGAAAATCGCCTCTTCCTCCGTCGTGCCTCTTCTTACTGGCCGCTTGACATCTGGAGGCAGTGGCGGATTCAGAAAATTAATAATGGGGGTGCACAAATTGATAATGGGGGTGCACAAATTCCGTCAAAATTTTTTTTTGAACGTTTCAATCTTAGCGGAGCTGTTTCTCCCTCATCTGGCCACCGTTTTTGACGTATAAGTAGTCAAAATTCATTGCCTCGACGAGAGAAATCCAAATACACTAACCATTTTGAAAAATAATGGGGGTGCCAGTGTCCCTCGGGCCCCCCTCTAAATCCGCCCAGAGGTCACATGAATACATTTCTAACTGGAGGTCCGGGATTCCAACTAGAGGTCGCATGAATACATTTCTAACTGGAGGTTGTTGCAGCTAAAGTAGATCCTTCCACCACTCAAGCTTTTACTGATTTCTTTGATTCTCTTAGCCATTTAATCAAGCTTTTAAGATTTTATTTACAGATCTCTAATGTTTTTAGTCATATATGATTCCATTAGAATATATCTTAAAAATATATCTTAAATTGCAAGCAGTGGCGTTCAATTTATTTCTAAATCCATTAGAATATATCTTAAAAATATATGGGAGGGAGATAATCTTTTCCTTGGTGGTTTAGCCGATAATGATTTCCAGTTAAGTGATTTTGCAATGTTTTCATGTTAGTTCCATAGAGCAGCATTTGTCCAAAGCATATAGAATCAATGTTCAAAATGCAAAAAAGTTTACAGATTTCTCCAATTGTGTTTTGCATACCTCTCCAAGAGCATTGTTGTATCCCTTTTGTTCTTACTCCTAAATTCAATCAGTCATGGAAAATTTATGCCATAGTAAGTATAATTGCAGTCGATGATTGCAGACGTTTTTAATATGTTTTTGCAGTTGACTTAGCTTGCAGTCGCTTTTTAATAAGATTTTGCAGTTGTTTTTAAGTAAAGAATGAAGTCGTTTTTTAGTACATAGATGCAGTTAAATTTCTGTTTTTAGCATGAGACTTTTGTAGGCGCTTTCTTGGAGATATGTCATTGACATAACCGGTGACGAGTCCTTGTAAAAACTCTTTCAATAGCGACGGCCATGGCCTGATCTTGGTCCATGAATATTGTAGTTGGTTGTTTGCCCCCCAACAAATTTTAGAAATGTACTGAAAAGCCAACAAAATGTATCAATAGTCTCCTCAGAAATAAAAGCTCCACCGACAAATACATTCTGCCAGTGATTGTTGACGGCGATGAATGGTGCACAAGCCAAGTTATACTTATTCAATCTGAATGTTGTGTCAAAAATAATTACATCGTAGCAGTCATAATCAATCTTATTGTGTCCGTCCATCCAAAAAAACTGGTCAACCTATTCAACTCATTGGTTTGAATATCATATGAGAACATGTTGTCCTTTAATTGTTTCTCTTGTAGTATCTTTAACAAACTAAGAGCGTCACCACTTTCTATTAGTGCCTTCTTTTCCCAGTGCACAAAGTTGTAGGCATCTGATTTAGTGAAACCAACATTCTCAATCCCACCAACTTGGTTAGGTAAAAAGTTGTACGCATGAACTGTCCTAACTCCGGCATCTGCCAAGTTCTTAATAAGGTCACCCTGCATTTTAGAAATGCTGTGATGAGATCTCAGAAGGTGTTGCTCGTTCTCTATCGCTAACGGGTGATTGTGTTCCTCAATGAACTTTGTTGCTGTCCAATTCCTACCATCTATATCAGTGGTAAAAAAATATGGGCTGGGCAACCCGTGCGTGTTTCTAATTTACGATACTTTTTTGGGGAGGTCTCACCTTCCTCAATCCAGCTTTAGCGCAGGTAAACTCTCGACATTTAATAATCCGTGTGTGTGTCCAGTAGCTCAAATGTTCTTTCCGAACACTAAATCCCATGCTGTGGGCATACTCACAATACATATGATACGCCTCGTCTTCTGTATGCACAATTAAGAAAACAATCGGCTGTCTGTCAACCTAATAAAACAAAATAAATGGTGAGTTTATTCAGAGACTGAAAAGAAACTGCAAATAAAGGTATAAAAACAGTTGCATTGAATTGCAGTTGTATTTCTTATTAAAAATGAAGTTGAAAAGAAAAAATAAAAGTTGTCTTCTCCTATTGGGAGTAGAAATATTCAAAAAAATTTAAACTTACAGCACAAGATAAAAAAACAACTAACAGTGGACATTACCACATGATCATTGTTGGATGAGTCTTGTATATTTGTTGCTCCATCAACTGACATTTCGGAGTAAATACAATGCCTAAAAACAATGGCCATGAGCTAAGAAAACTATACAAGGAATGTGTAGGGTATCTAATGAGACTTCCTCATGCACTCACTGATCTATCTTCTTGCAGGCCTAAGCTTCGCCGAGTGTCGGCAGCTCCTCGTCGGAACAAACTGCAGGTTCCAGTGTCGGAGTGAGTTGAGATGGGTGAACGAAGCTTAAGCAGCTAGGGCTCCATTTTTCCGGCCAGGAGTTGAGGAAGAAGGAGGCACGACGGCGGAAGAGGCGGAGAAAAGCTAGGTCACGGGGAGGGAAGCTGGCAAAAAGTCTTAGGAGTGTTTTAAGGGGGGCCCACAACCAAATGAGTATTTATGTCCGGATTAAGCCCATGGTCTGGAGTCCTAAACAAAAAAATTTCCCTGCGGGACGAGCTTTGTAGAGTTGCTTTGGGCGGGTCAAATCCTGGCGGGAGGAGTACTTGATTGAAAAGAAATGATTAAAGAAAATGGGCGCAGGAGCATTGTTGGCGGGATAAGTATATTAAAGTTCAGGGAATGACCAAAAACCCATATTTAAAGTTGTAGTATGTTGTCGAGATAAGGATTTTTGAAGGCATTTTAGAAAATCAAATGTTAGACCAAGTTATTTTTTCTCCTTCCTTATATAATATATACAAGCAGGCGTGCACGGGGGACCCCGTGCGAGCAACATTCGTCGCGGGGGCGACATTCGTCGCGGGGGCGACATTCGTCGCGGGGGCGACATTCGTCGCGGGGGCGACATTCGTCGCGGGGGCGACAGTCGTCGCGGGGGCGACAGTCGTCGCGGGGGCGACAGTCGTCGCGGGGGCGACAGTCGTCGCGGGGGCGACAGACGTCGCGGGGGCGACAGTCGTCGCGGGGGCGACAGTCGTCGCGGGGGCGACAGTCGTCGCGGGGGCGACAGTCGTCGCGGGGGCGACAGTCGTCGCGGGGGGCGACATTCGTCGCGGGGGGCGACATTCGTCGCGGGGGGCGACATTCGTCGCGGGGGGCGACATTCGTCGCGGGGGGCGACATTCACCGTGGAGGCGACATTCGCCGTGGAGGCGACATTCGCCGTGAGGGCGACATTTGCCGTGGGGGCGACATTTGTCGTGGGGGCGACATTCGTCATGGGGGCGACATTTGTCATCAGGATGACATTCGACAGGGGTGACATTCATCGTGGGGACAACATTGGTCTGAAAAGCTAAATCATGTTTTTGGCTTAACTGTTAATCATGTTTTTGGCTTAACTATTAATCATGTTTTTTGTTTTGATGAGTAGATTCTCGTGGAGATCTATTTCAATGAAAAAAACAAATAAAGTAGTGTGAATATGAAGTTGGATTCCATCCTCGCGCCACTGCGAACATTCGGCATGGGCAACGTCATTCGGCTTGGGAAATGACATTTTGCGAGGAAGGCTACATTCAGTGGGGGATGGGCATACAGATCAGTAAACAAATACTACAAAAATATTGCATGATTGAAGCGGATTTCTGCTTTTATAAAGCTTGAGCATGGGTCTATTATAAAGGTTGAGCAATCTCTGCTTTTAATTTTTGGCATGTTGAAGCAGATCTTAAGGAGCACATTGTAAAAATGAATTTAAGGAAGAACAACAGTTTTATATAACAATAACATATAAGTGGTTTATATAACAGTAGCATATAAACAGTTTATATAACAGTAGGATTGATTACAAATATTTTGCAAACACATTAAAACTTGTCCACATGTATGTCAAAAAATTAAACTCTACAAACACACACAAAATCTGTCATAATCCGGCAGTTGAATCGATATAAAAATATTGGCATCCCCTTCTGATGTAGCAATAAATATCATTCAATGGCTTTGGGAGATTCTATTTCAAACAAAAATGTAAATATAAAAATCAATAAGGTAGTAACATTGTAATGTGTTAAAACATCAATATTAAAACCATAGTATATAATTTTTGTTAGGTGTTACCTCCTAATCATATTAAAAGCAAAATTTCACTCTTCTCTCGCACTCAAGCCTCTTGACACTGCTGGTATAATTAGCCTAAAACCATCAACTTTAGTACGTGGACCATCAGACCAACTGTTTGTACTCACTTTGCAAATTTCGTTGTAATATTCATAATCGATGTCAGTGTTTGCAGTGGTATTGCAGTTTTTATCTCTTGAGACCGACAGAGTTGAGAAACAAATGATAAGTTTGAGATAAATGAAAGTATTTAACATGCAATACTATTTTAGATTATTTAAAATGCACAAAATTAGATCTGTAAAGTATAAAGCAGCATAAGGAAAGTTCTCGGCCTGGAAATACAAAATTTGATAAGAAAAATCGGCAATGTTCCTAAGAATATTCTCGGCTTGGAAAAATAGCAGCATCTGAAATTGGGTATGTTTTATATGTAGAATATTTACTATATGCTTGGGTACGAAAACACAGCATCTGAAATTCTCGGCCTGGCAAAGTTCCATGCCACAAATATTACTCATCTTCCGTTACGCGTTACACCATGAATTTGACAGCAGTTTCGGCCATATTGATAAACAGGAAATCGAAAAAATGCACTGAAATCACTTGAACAAATGGGCACGAATTTGAAATGGCACGAATTAGAAAGGGCATGAATTTGAAATTTCTGAACTTCTTACAGCAATGATGGTGGAGCTTTCCATATTCCCTGACTGGGAACTGATGGAAGCTTCGACAGCTGAAGGAAGCTTCGACAACTGAAGGAGTCTTTAGAATTTCCGTGGAGGAGGTGTTGAGGAGGTCATGTGGAGAAGTAGAATTGAGGCTCTCGAAGAGGTGTAAGAAGAGCTTGCATCTTTCAGCGGGAGGAAGCTTGCAGATTTCGGTGGGCGGGTGGCAGTCGAGGAAGAGAGGAGGAGTAGGGTGTCGTGCGAGAGGAGCTTTGTAGAGTTGCTTGGGAGCGGGTCAAATCTTGGCGGGAGGAGTACTTGATTGAAAAGATATGATAAAAGAAAATGGGCGCAGGAGCAGTGTTGGCGGGAGAAGTATATTAAAGTTCAAGGAATGACCAAAAAACCCATATTTAGAGTTGTATGTTGGCGCGATAAGGATATTTGAAGGCATTTTAGAAAATCGAATGTTAGACCAAGTTATTTTTTCTCCTTCCTTATATAATATATACAAGCAGGTGTGCACGGGGGATCCCGTGCGAGCAACATTCATCGTGGGTGCGACATTCATCGTGAGTGCGACATTTGTCGAGGGGGTGACATTCATCATGGGTGTGACATTTGTCGAGGGCATGCGTCGTGGGGGCGATATTTGTCGTGGAGGCGACAGTCGTCATGGGGGCGACAGTCGTCGCGGGGGCATCACTTGTCGCGGAGGCGACACTTGCCGCGGGGGCGACACTTGTTGCGGGGGCGACACTTGTCGCTGGGACGACACTTGTCGCGGGGACGACATTTGTCATGGGGGCTTCACTTTATCGTGGGGACAACATTCGTCGTGTGGGCGACATATGTCGTGATCGCGACATTCACTGTGGGAGCGACATAAAAGGGCGACATTCGTCGTGGGGGCGACATTCTTCGTCGGGGTGACATTCGATGGGGGTGACATTCGTCGTGGGGATGACATTAATCTGAAAAGCTAAATCATGTTTTTTACTTAACTGTTAATCATATTTTTGGCTTAACTATTAATCATGTTTTTTATATTTGGTGAGTAGATTCTAGTGGAGATCTATTTTAATGAAAAAACAAATAAAGCAGTGTGAATAGGAAGTTGGATTCCATCCTCGCCACTATGAACATTCGGCGTGGGCAAACGTCATTCGGCTTGGGATGTGACATTTTGCGAGGAAGGCTAGATTCAGCGGGGGATGAGCATACAGATCAGTAAACATATACTACAAAAATATTGCATGATTGAAGGAAATTACTGCTTTTATAAAGCTTGAGCATGAGTCTATTATAAATGTTGAGCAATCTCTGCTTTTAATTTTTGGCATGATGAAACAGATCTTAAGGAGCACATTGTAAAAATGAATTTAAGGAAGAACAACAGTTTTATATAACAGTAGCATATAAATAATTTATATAACAGTAGCATACAAGCAATTTATATAACAGTATGATTGATTACAAACATTTTGTAAACACATTAAAACTTGCTCACATGTCTGCCAAAAATTAAACTCTACAAGCACACACAAAATCTGTCATAATCCGACAGTTGAATCCATATCAAAATATTGGCATTCCCTTCTGATGTAACAATAGATATCATTCAGTGGCTTTGGGAGATTTCTGTTTCAAACAAAAATGTAAATATAAAAATCAATAAGGTAGCAACATTTTAATTTGTTAAAACATCAATATTGAAACCATATTATATAATTTATGTTAGGTGTTACCTCCTAATCATATCAAAAACAAAATTCCACTCTTCTCTCGCACTCAAGCCTCTTGACACTGCCGGTATAATTAGCCTAAAACCTTCAACTTCAATACGCGGACCATCAGATCAACTGTTTGTACTCACTTTGCAAATTTCGTCGTAATATTCATAATCGATGTCGATGTTTGCAGTGATACTGCAGTTTTTATCTCTTGAGACCGACAGAGTTGAGAAACAAATGATACGTTTGAGATAAATGAAAGTATTCAACATGTAATAATATTTTAGATTATTTAAAATGCACAAAATTAGATCTGTAAAGTATAAAGCAGCATAAGGAAAATTCTCGGCCTGGAAATACAAAATTTGAGAAGAAAAATCGGCAATGTTCCTAAGAAAATTCTCGGCCTGGAAAACAACAGCATTTGAAATTGGGTATGTTTTATATGCAGAATCTTTACTATATGTTTGGGTACGAAGACACAGCATCTGAAATTCTCAGCCAGACAAAGTTCCACGCCACAAATGTTACTCATCTTCCGTTACGCATTACACCATGAATTTGACAGCAGTTTAGGACATATTTATAAATAGGAAATCGAAAAAAATGCACTGAAATCACTTGAACAAAGCGATTTAAAACTAACTGTAACAAAGATTGCCTTCAACAAATGCACTGAAATCACTTGAACAAATGCCTGGAAAAACTGCATGCAAAATTGTCTTATATTTGAATGCTTGACATTTCTCTAGCAATTTTAAACTAATTGTAACAGAGATTGCCTTCAAATATGGCAGTGCTTTACAAAAACTAAACTAAACACAAGAACAAATTTCAGATTTTAATGCGAGCTCATATAGGCTGTTAGGCTTTACAAAAACTAAACAAAACCAGAGAACACAAAAAGCTACCTAAAATTTGAGAACAAATTTTAGGAAATGTTACAAAAAGCTAGAGACGACAAATTCTAACTTGAAGTAAAGCACAAAATCATAAATAAAATAGAACTATACAAAGAAAAAAAGCAGAGAACACAAAACCATAGAACAAAACAGAGAAGATAAAAAGTTAAACAAAAACACACATCAGTGACCATTACCTAGAACAAAACACACTTGATTTAGGTAGCCATGTTAATGAGTTTATAATGAAATATAAATATAAGGCAATTTACTATTAATGAGCAATTTTAATACAATTGAACTTGAAGACATTTTAATAGCAATTTGAGAAATTTAAGGCAATTCGGCTAACAAATAAAGCATGTTTTAGGTAATGGCCACAAATGAACATTTTTAGGTAAGGCAACATTCGACACACACACTAAAAAATGCAAAAATTTAGGCTGCCTTACCTGTTTTAGAGCTATCAGATGACAACATGTAAGTTGGAAGTCCTCAACAAAAATTTTCTCCTCCAAAAGAGTAAGAACAAAACAGAGGAACAAAAATGAAAAACATATTTGATTAATGAAAGCATATTTTACGAATTTGATTAATACTTTTTTTTCTCCTCCATCACATTACAGTCTTACCTGTTTAGCTGTAAGCTGGAAGTCCTCAACCAAAAATTTCTCCTCCAAAGGAGTAAGAACAAAACAGAGAGAAGAACAAAAATGAAAAACATATTTGATTAATGAAAGCATATTTTACGAATTTGATTACTACATTTTTTTCTCCTTCATCACATATTTTACGAAAAACATATTTGATTAACAGGAGCGATACTGTGAGGATCTTGCCGAGAAAAGAACACAGAGAAAAGGAGTAAAACTAAACAAAATCTGACCATGGCGATACCGTAAGGAGCATGCCGGAAAGAGGAGCTTGCCGGAAGGAGGAGCTTGCTGGAAGGAGGACCTTGCCAGAAGGAGGACCTTTGGAGTGGCAACGATGGAGCTGTCTAGGTGAGGTACCGTGGAGGCGAGTTGAGGCACAGTGGAGGAGTTATTCACGTAGGCGAGGCGGGGTTATTCACACAATAGAGGTAGGGTTGATTTAATGAGTTAAGGCGGGCGGGTGGAAGTCGAGGAAGAGAGGAGGTGATAGTGTGCAGGGGAGGAGAAAGTAATGTCCTTTTGCTGAAAAAGTGAGGATAGCGTGCGGCGGCGAGGTGGGAGGAGAGCTGAAAAGTGATGTACTTGAGCTGGCGGGAACAGCTTGTTGGACGAAAAGGTGAGCATGCAGGGGAGGATGTCATTTTGTTGATGGCAGGAATTGCTTACTAATGGAGAAAAAGGTTGATTTAATGTGTTAAGGCAGGAATTGCAATTGAATTAAAGAGATGAAAAGACAAAAATAAATGAAAAAGTCACTTAGAAAGGCACTTCTATAAGGGTAATTTTGTCATAAAATGTTACACCATCACCCCATTGCTCTTTGCTTATATATTAATAAAGATAAAGATAGATACACACACACACGAGTGAGAGTGCACGGGGGGCCCCCGTGCTCCGCATAACAATGTCAGGCCCTATTGGACTTCACCCGGCCCCGGCGGGCTTCGCCTGCCCCTGGAGGTTTTTAAAATTTAAAAAATATTATGTTTTTTATTTTAAACTAATGAAACAATCTAATATAATTTAATTTAATTTGTAAATTAATCGTATTGTTTTTTAATTAAAATAAATTAAGAAATATAAAATAAAGAAGTAAAAGTTGAATGAAAATTAAATTGAAGTTTTACACCTCATAAATGTATAAAATATGGAGAGATTATACGTTAAGGAGTTATGGCAATGTGGATAGATTGTATTTCATTTAAGGAGATGGTTTGGGTTTGAAACTCAGCATTAACATTTTATATCCATTTATTTTGGTTCGCCCGCCAGCCCGCCCGGTTCACTAATTTTAACCTTTGCGAGGCTAATTGTATTAGTTGAATTTGTGTTGGCTTAAAGCTTGTTGGGTTGTGAAATGAGCTTTATTTCCATTTGACTATGGTGGGCTGGCAGGCTATGCAAACAGACTTGATTCAGACTAATACAATTGGTTTTTTCAAAAAATGGTAGGGGTAAAATAGTGAAGTCACATTGTAGGGTAGAAATCATACAAAATTTATAGGTTTAGGATACCATATCATGATAGGTTAAGAAGACCTAGAAAAAAAATATGAATGGTTCTGATTCGTTTATGTAACCAAACGGCTGAGATCTTATGATTTGATCAGATCGGACGTTTATATTAATTTAGGGGAGGACCGTTGTTACGCCAATCATAGCTTGTGGCGTAACAGCAGCCGCAGATATAAGCAATATTTGCGGGGTTCTTGTAACCGTTGGATTAAATCCAACGGCTACAGGAACCCCCGACTATTACAAAAAAATCGACCGCGCTAGATTTTTAATAATGGGGCGGTCGGCGGCTGCGGGCTCGCCACCCCCCGGCTGCCCTGGGCACATCGGCGTTGACGCTGACGAGCCCAGGGCGGTCGGTGACCAGCAAAACCGCAGTCGTCGGCCGCCCCGCTGTAAAGCACAAAGCCCACACGTATATAATGGTTATACACGGGCCATGTATAGGGTTTGGAGAATATAAAATGATATGGGTAAAATAGTAAATTAACTTTGTAGGGTAGAAACCCTACAAAATTTATAGGTTTACAATACCATATCATGGTAGGTTTAGAAGACCTAGGAAAAAATATGGATGGTTCTGATTCATTTCTGTGATCGAACGACTGAGATCTTATGATTTGATCAGATCGGACATTTCATATTAAATTAGGGGAGGACCGTTGTTACGCCAATCACAGCTCGTGGGGTAACAGCGGCCGCGGATATAAGCAATATCCGCGGGGTTCTTGTAGTCATTGGATTAAATTCAACCGCTACAGTAACCCCCGACTATTATAAAAAAAATTGACCGCGCTAGATTTTTTAGCGGTAGGGCGGCCGGTGGCTGAGGGCTCGCCGCCCCCCCCCCCCCCCCCCCCGACCGCCCTGGGCTTGTCGGCGTGGAATTTTGGTTCGCCCGCCAGCCCACCTGGTTCACTTATTTTAACTTTTACGAGGCCAATTGTATTAGTTGAATTTGTGTTGGCTTAAAGGTTGTTGGCTTGTTGGGTTGTGAAACGAGCTTTATTTCCATTTAACTGTGGCGAGCTGGCAGGCTATGCAAACAGGCTTGATTCAGACTCATATAATTGGATTTTTAAAAAAATGGTAGGGGTGAAATAGTAAATTCACTTTGTAGGGTAGAAACCCTACAAAATTTATAGGTTTAGGATACCATATCATGGTAAGTTTAGAAGACCTAGAAAAAATATGAATGGTTCTGATTCGTTTCTGTAATCGAACGGCTGAAATCTTATGATTTGATCAGATCGGACATTTCATATTAATTTAGGGGAGGACCGTTGTTACACCAATCACATCTCGTGGCGTAATAGCAGTCGCGGATATAAGCAATATGCGCGGGGTCCTTGTAGCCATTGGATTAAATCCAACGGCTACAGGAACCCTCGACTATTACAAAAAAAATCGACCGCGTTAGTTTTTTAGCAGCGGGGCGGCCGGCGACTGCGGGCTCGCCGCTCCTCGGCCGCCCTGGGCTCGTCGGCGTGGACACGGACGAGCCCAGGGCGGCCGGGGGGCGGCGAGACCGCAGCCGCCGGCCGCCCCGCTGTAAAGCACAAAGCCCACGCGTATATAATGGTTATACACGGGCCAAGTATAGGGTTTGGAGAATATAAATTGATAGTAGTAAAATAGTAAATTCACTTTGTAGTGTTGAAACCCTACAAAATTTATAGGTTTAGAATACCATATCATGGTAGGTTTAGAAGACCTAGGAAAAAAATACGGATGGTTCTGATTCGTTTTTGTGATCGAACGGCTGAGATCTTATGATTTGATCAGATCGGACATTTCATATTAAATTAGGGGAGGACCATTGTTACGCCAATCACAGCTCGCGGCGTAACAGCGGCTGCGGATATAAGCAATATGCACGAGGTTCTTATAGCCGTTGGATTAAATCCAACGGCTACAGGAACCCCTGACTATTACAAAAAAAATTGGCTGCGCTGTATTTTTAACAGCGAGGCGGCCGACGTCTGCGGGCTCGCCCCCCCCCCCCCCCCCCCCCGTCCGCCCTGGGCTCGTCGGCGTGGACGCCAACGAGTCCAGGGCGGCCGGTGACCGGTGAGACCGCAGCCGCCGGCCGCCCCGCTGTAAAGCACAAAGTGCACACATATATAATGGTTATACGCGGGTCATGTATAGGGTTTGGAGAGTATACACTCGAGCTAAAACTGAAAAAATAGCGCAGGTTCGGTTTTTCTGAGATTTTGAGCCCCAAATATTTCTCATTAGAAAAAGTGATCAACATAAAAGTTGTAGATCTCATCAAGATCTACAATTTTTATGTTAATCACTTTTTAATTTGAAGCTATTTAGGTTCCATTTTTACCCCTGAAAAATTTCACTTCCGCAACCAGTCGTCCGTACAGATTTTTGGCATGAAATTTTTCGGGACCCAAATCGGGGGTGTACAACCCCGTATCCGCCGAGTGGGTCCGTGGAAGCAAGACCGGCCGGTCCGGACCGCCTCACGGCCGAGCGGGGTTCACCGCCGAGCTCGAGCTCGGCAAATCGTTGTACCAAGCTTGGAGATCGTCGGGCCGAGCTCAGGGTTTTTTCCAGCCGAGCCCGCACTCGCCAAACCGGAGCTGCTCGCCAGCCGAGCCCGCACTCGCCAAACCGGAGCTGCTCGCCAGCCGAGCCCGCACTCGCAAAACCGGAGCTGCTGGCCAGGCGAGCCCGCACTCGCCATTGGCCGAGCAGAATTGGCGAGTGCCAGCCCCATCGGGCTCTCGCCGCCTTGGCCGAGCAGAGGATCCAGTGGCCATCCTGCCCCAGGTGGTCTGCCCCTGACCTCTCATAACAGCGGAGTTTGGCTATTGGCAGGACAGCCCAAGGGGGCTTTCAGTAATTTCAGACTAGCAGAGGTAGGCTATTTGCAGGTCGTTTTCAGTTCTCTATAAATAGGACCCAAGGGGTACCTCAGAGAGGCAGGCTTACTAATTCACAGGTCTCCTAGCGCTTTCTGAGGTACCTTAGCCGGACAATCGGCTAAGGAGGGGAAGCGCTCTAAGATCTTCCGGGTGTATGGTGGGACCTCCGCGCCGGGCCCTTGGTCTAGTCCTTTGTTCTTCACTTTCTTGTCATTTTCTTGCAGGAGCAAAGTAGGTGCGCGACCACCCCTTCCCCCAAGGGTCGAACTCCACAGGGACCAATTTTTCGGTTTCAACATTTTGGTGCGGTGAGCGTGGAGAGTGGTCAACAGAGAAAATCTTCTGCAGGTTCGATGACTGGAGAAGAAGGACAAGGATCAGGCAGGGAAAACTCGCCACCCCCTCCTCTGCCCCCAGCGCCGGGTATGCCAGCGGAGCTCAGGGAGGAGATCCTCGGGCTCGTCAAGACAGCACTCGGCATGCGAGCCGAGAGCGCGACACCAGCAGTCCCAGTGGTCACCTCTCCCGCGCTCGGCGACGACGCGTCGCTCAGACGACCAGGGAAGGAGCCCGCCGAGAGGGGCGAGCGCGAGTTCCAGGGGCGAGTCCTATTCCCCGACTCGGCTGCCGAGTACCACTTCGGCGAGACAGTAGGGAGGGAGTTCCCGTCTCGCCCGGCTGAGGGGGGAGCCCCTTCAGCGAGTTCGTCTCTTCAGCCCCAGTTCCAGAGGGGTTCCGTGAGCCGGAGATGTCCTATTACTCCGGGAGAGGGGACCCGGTCCACCACATCTAGTGGTTTGAGTACATGGTATCTATCCGACAGATGTCGGATGGCTTTAAGTGCCGACTCTTCGCCATCACCCTCAGGGAGAAGGCGAGAGAGTGGTTTCATCAACTCCCGACCGGGTCCGTCTACTGCTTCGAGGACCTGCGACGGGGGTTCATGTTGAGATTCACCACTGCCAAGAAGAGGAAGAAGGAGGCGGAGTCTTTGTTCCTCATCAAGCAGAGGATGGGGGAAACTTTGGGAAGCTATCTAGACAGGTTCCAAGAGGAATTGTCCCAAGTACAGGAGATGCCGGGACACACCATGATGGTGGCCTTCACCCTGGGTCTTTAGTCCGGGTTCTTCGCGATGGAACTGAAGAGATCACCTCCAGTATCTTTTGAGGCACTCCTGGAGAGGGCGGCCAGAGAGGCTGATATGGAGGCAGCGCACCCGGAGTTTGCGCGGAGGTTGGCCAAGTGGGTCGTGGAGGAGGAGAGGCCGAGGGTGGGTCGAGCTCAGGAGGAGAGGAGGGCTGAGCCCCGACAGAGGGAGCAGCCACCGTAGCAGCCACAACCCAGGTGGGGGCGTCCGGAGCAGACCCACCATTTGGGATGGAGACCGTAGTGGCAGGATCAGGCACCCCGGAGAGTTTATCAGGGAGGGGAAAACCGCTAGGGGGGTCGGGGGCAGTTCAACCCCCAGGGAGGTAGGCAGGGCCAGAGGCCCCCTCTCCCCGACCAGGAGGAGGCAATGGCAATCTCCATGAGAGGGAGGAGGAGAGGGCAGTTGAGGAGAAGGAGGGAGGTCAGGGTGGACCTGCCCTATTGTGATTTCCACCAAGAAGAAGGGCACCTCACGTTCACATGCCCGGAGTTCCTCGAAATGAGAGGGAACAGGGAGCAACAACCGCGAAACCATCCGGAAGTGCGGATAGAGGAAATCTGGCCTCGGGCGGAGGAGGATCGGTGTGAGGACCGGGTTGATTTAGGCACCCGAGGTAGGATCGTAGCGATCCACGGTGGGGCTGGGATCGAGGCTTCCCGTAAGTCAAGCCTCCACACCATGTACCGTAGGAGCATCGGCTCCACGTCCCATTCCCCGCCTCCGGATGAGAAAATCATCTTCTCTAGGGAGGATATGCCAGGTCACGAGGACCCCTTTTGCGATGCGCAGGTCATCCAGACAGCCATCGAGGATTTTACCGTCTCCCGGATCCTCGTCGACAATGGGAGCTCAGTTAATGTCATCTTCAAGAGGGAGTTCGACACGATGAAAGTAGAGGCCAGAAGGGTGTTGGCCTCGGACGGACCCCTGTTCGACTTCTCGGGAGAAAGGAAAGAAGTCGAGGGAGGAGTAGGACTCCACGTCACTCTGGGGGGCAGTCCCGTAACTGCAAGTTCGTCATCGTAGACTCCCCCAGCAGTTACAGCGCCATCTTCGGAAGACCCCTCATCAGCGCCTTCCGCTGCGTCCCCTCATCCTTCCACCAGTGCCTAAAGTTCAACGTCGAGGGGGTCCAGATCCAGATCCGAGGAGACCCTAAGGAGGCAAGGGAGTGCTACGTCTCGGCAGTGAACTCCATCTCTTGGCTGGATGGGGCCGAGGAGATGGGGCGGAGGTTGGAGGAGGTGGAGCAAGAAGTTGGCGGGGAGGAAATGAAGGTTGGGAAGTGCCGCACCCAGGCGGGGGTCGCGGAAGAGGCCCGATAGCCGGTCGAGGCAATGGCCGTGGAGGAAGCTGAAGAAGAGATCCCCTCCCCTGGAGGGGGAGGAATTGAGGAATGGGGGGAGCAGTCTCGTCTGGAGGCAGCAGAGGAGGTGGTGGAGATGGAGGTTCTCACCATCGGAGGCAGAGTGGAGAAGGTCCGCGTCAGCAGAGGATTGACCCCGGAGGATCGAGGCAGGATGCTAGAGTGCATCTAGAAGAATGTGGACGTCTTTGCCTAGAATGCCGCGGAGATGCCAGGGATCGACCCCAACGTGGCCTGCCACCGCCTCAACCTGGACCCGGAGGTCCGCCCCATCCAGCAAAAGAAGAGGTCCATCGCGGACAAGCTCGCTGATCCCATCAGGGAGGAAGTCGCCAAGCTCCTCGAGGCTTGCTTTGTATTTGAAATCCAATACCCTGGCTGGGTCTCCAACGTTGTAATGGTTAAAAAAGGAGACGGTCGGTGGAGGAAGTGCATTGACTTTTCTCTTCTTAATAAATCATGCCCGAAAGATTGTTATCCCTTGCCTCGGATAGACGCGCTGGTTGACTCAGCCATCGGTTTCCCTGTAATGAGTTTTTTGGATGCTTTTTCAGGTTATCACAAAATTAGAATGCACCCCCCCCCCCCCGACGTCAAAGATGTCTCGTTCATCACAGGGGATGGATGCTATTGCTATAAAATGATGCCCTTCGGGCTAAAGAATGCGGGGGCGACCTACCAAAAAATGATGGACAGGGTCTTCCGAGAGTAGAAGGGTAGAAATCTGGAGGTGTACGTGGACGACCTCATGATCAAAAGCTTGGACGTTGATTCCCACCTCCGGGATTTGGAAGAGACTTTCGCCACCCTCCGCAAATACAAGATGAGATTGAACCCCCTGAAATGCACCTTCGGGGGAAGCAGGGGGAAGTTCCTGGGGCATCTCCTTACCCCAGCTGGTGTGGAGCCTAATCCGGATAAGGTAAGGGCAATCGTGGAACTAAGGTCACCGCAAAATGCTAAGGAGGTACAGTGGTTGACAGGGAAGTTGGCAGGGTTGAGCAGGTTCCTCTCCCGGGCTGGGGAGAGGTGCTCCTCGTCTTTCAAAACCTTGAGAGGGGATCGGAAGTTTGAATGGACCTCGGAGTGAGAGGAGGCGTTCCAGGCTTTAAAGAAACAGCTAACTCAGGATCCCCTGCTCCAAGGGCCCAAAGGGGGGGAGGACTTATTTTTGTACTTAGGGGTCGGGGCGGAGGCCTTGAGCTCGGTTTTTGTTCGGGAAGAGGGGAAGAAGCAACTCCCCATTTATTATGTGAGTCGGGTATTGAGGAAGGCCGAGCTTCGGTATCCCATCTTGGAAAAGCTGGCCTTCGCCCTGATCATCTCGGCCCGGAGGCTCCGACCTTATTTTCAGGCACATTCGATCCGAGTGATGACTGACCACCCCCTCCGCAGCATCTTCGAGGGGGTGGAGCATTCAGGCAGGTTGGCCAAATGGTCGGTGGAACTGAGTGAGTTCGACATCTCCTTCGTTCCCCGCCTCTCGATGAAGGCCCAAGCTATGACTGATTTCTTAGCAGACTATGTGGTCGAGGTGGCGGAGGAGCAACTCACTCGTCCGGTCCCTTGGAAAGTCGTGGTGGATGGTGCCTCGGGGAGGCATTCTTTGGGGGTTGGAATCATCTTGGAAAGTCCCCAAGGGACAAGAATCGAACAAACCGTGGTGGTGCATTTCCCTATCACTAATAATCAGGCCGAATACGAAGTTGTAATCACAGGTCTGCGCCTAGCAAGGGAGTTAGGGGTGCACAACGTGGAGATCCTCACTGACTCCATGGTGGTGGCTTCCCAGATCAATGGGGAGTTTGAGGTAAGGGAGCCCACCCTGCAGCTCTATCTGACAAAGGCAAAGAGAATTATAGGGACCTTCCGGACCTTCTCCATCAAGCACGTTCCTCGAGAGGAAAATGAGCAGGCAGACTAGCTGGCAAAGCACGACCCCAGGGTGGGGGGCACCATCACAGATCTCTTCCAACCTTCCATCGAGGAGAGGGAACTAATGGCGGTGGAACAGCATCCCTCATGGTTGGACCCCTTCATCACCTTTCTGTCCACAGGAGAGTACCCGGAGGGGATGGATCGTAGAGGGCTCAAACACAAGGCAGCATACTACCTCCTGCGCGAGGGGGAGTTGTACCGCAAGACCCTCTCGGGGATGCTTGCTCGTTGCGTGTCCGAAAGGGAGGTGCATAAAATTTTGGAGGAGGTCCATTCCGGCAAGTGTGGAAGTCACTCGGGGAGCCGGACCTTGGAAGGAAGGATCATCAGGCAAGGGTACTTCTGGCCTACCCTCGGTCAAGATACAGCCGAATTCGTAAAAAAATGTCATAAGTGCTAGCTCTATGCCCCGCTCCAGTTACAGTCGGCTCAGAGACTAAGAGGCATCATGGCACCATGGCCCTTCACCATATGAGGTTTGGACCTCGTAGGACCTTTTCCTCAGGCCAGCGGGCAGAGAAGGTTTTTGCTGGTCATGATCGATTATTTTTCTAAGTGGCTGGAGGTGAAGGCTCTAGCCAAGGTAACCTCCAAGGTTATCAGGAATTTTATCTGGGGGGAGATCATCTGCAGGCGCGGGCTACCACAGGCAATCGTCACGGACAACGAGCCTTAGTTCGCCAGCACGGAATTCATTCGCTTCTGCAAACAACTGGGAATTGACCTTCGATTCGCCTCTGTCCACCACCCCAGGAGCAACGGGCAGGTGGAGGCGGCCAATAAAATAATCGTGAACCTTTTGAAAAAGAAAGTAGAAAATTTGAGGGGAAGCTGGGTGGAGCAACTCCCTTCAGTCCTTTGGGCCCTTAGGACCACTCCCAATACGGCCACGGGAGAGATGCCTTTTAGACTTTCTCATGGCTGCGAAGCTGTTCTACCCGTCGAGTTCGAGGTCTGGACACCCCGAGTCGCCGAGGCGAAGGCTGTAAGGGAAGGGTGGAGATCAGAAAATAAGGAGGAGCTCTGACTCTCCCTTGATATGGTCGAGGAGTTACGTGACTTGTCCACCGTTAGGCAGGAGGAGGTCAAGCGGAGGATGGCCAAGTACTTCAACAAGCACGTCCGAGTCAAGCAGTTCGCGGAAGGAGACCTTATCCTAAAAAAGGGGATGCAGCAGGGAGATTGGCTGCTGTGGGAAAACTCCATCCCAATTGGGAGGGCCCCTACATTGTACAGGAAGCCTTAAAATTAGGGGGGTATCGCCTCCAAGATGTAAAAGGGGATACCCTCAGCCACACTTGGAATAACGATGATCTGAAACGTTTTTACCCTTGAAAATATTGTAGGTACTCTTATTCCATGAATAAAAATGAATCCCATCATCATATCTTGTGCTTTTGCAAAACTATAACGGCGGGATGGCTCGCGATTCAAAGCCCAAGAAGCAAATGTTTCTAAGTCTTCTCTCTCTGAGGTTAGGTCTCGTCACTCCCCTGCCAGGCTTCCACCTAGTTGGCATGGCTGAGTCTCGATGGATATCGCTATGACCCTGGGGCTGAGCCCGTAGGATGTTCAACACCCGCCCTCAGGCATTCACGTACCTGATTGGCCTGGTGGTAGCACCCGCGATAGGCAAATGTTTCTAAGTCTTCTCGCTCTGGGGTTAGGTCTCGTCACTCCCTGCCAGGCTTCCACCTTGTTGGCACGACTGAGTCTCGATGGACATCGCTATGACCCTAGAGCTGAGCCCGGAGGATGTTCAACACCCGCCCTCAGGCTCTCACCTAGCTGACTGGCCCGGTGGTAGCACCCGGGATAGGCAAATGTTTCTAAGTCTTCTCGCTATGGAGTTAGGTCTCATCACTCCCCTGCCAGGCTTTCACCTAGTTGGCACAGCTGAGTCTCGATGGACATCGCTATGACCCTGGGGCTGAGCTCGGAGGATGTTCAACACCCGCCCTCAGGCTCTCACCTAGCTGACTGGCCCGGTGGTAGCACCCGGGATAGGCAAATGTTTCTAAGTCTTCTCGCTCTGGGGTTAGGTCTTGTCACTCCCCTGCCAGGCTTCCACCTAGTTGGCACGGCTGAGTCTCGATGGACATCGCTATGACCCTGGGGCTGAGCCCGGAGGATGTTCAACACCCGCCCTCAGGCTCTCACCTAGCTGATTGGCCCGGTGGTAGCACCCGGGATAGGCAAATGTTTCTAAGTCTTCTCGCTCTGGGGTTAGGTCTCGTCACTCCCCTGCAAGGCTTCCATCTAGTTGGAACGGATGAGTCTCGATGGACATCGCTATGACCCTGGGGCTGAGCCCGGAGGATGTTCAACACCTGCCCTCAGGCACTCACCTAGCTGACTGTCCCGATGGTAGCACCCGGGATAGGCAAATGTTTCTAAGTCTTCTCGCTCTGGGGTTAGGTCTCGTCACTCCCCTGCCAAGCTTCAACCTAGTTGGCATGGCTGAGTCTCGATGGACATCGCTATGACCCTGGGGCTGAGCCCAGAGGATGTTCAACACCCGCCCTCAGGCTCTCACCTAGCTGACTGGCCTGGTGGTAGCACCCGGGATAGGCAAATGTTTCTAAGTCTTCTCGCTCTGGGGTTAGGTCTCGTCACTCCCCTGCCATGCTTTCACCTAGTTGGCATGGCTGAGTTTCGATGGACGTCGCTATGACCCTGGGGATGAGCCCGGAGGATGTTCAACACCCGCCCTCAGGCTCTCACCTAGCTGACTGGCCCGGTGGTAGCACCCGGGATAGGCAAATGTTTCTAAGTCTTCTCGCTCTTAGGTTAGGTCTCGTCACTCCCCTGTCAGGCTTCCACCTAGTTGGCACGGCTGAGTTTCGATGGACGTCGCTATGACCCTGGGGCTGAGCCCGGAGGATGTTCAACACCCGCCCTCAGGCTCTCACCTAGCTGACTTGCCCGGTGGTAGCACCCGGGATAGGCAAATGTTTCTAAGTCTTCTCGCTCTGGGGTTAGGTCTCGTCACTCCCCTGCCAGGCTTCCACCTAGTTGGCACGGCTAAGTCTCGATGGACATCGCTATGACCCTAGGGCTTAGCCCGGAGGATGTTCAACACCCGCCCTCAGGCTCTCACCTACCTGACTGGCCCGGTGGTAGCACCCGGGATAGGCAAATGTTTCTAAGTCTTCTCGCTCTGGGGTTAGGTCTTGTCACTCCCCTGTCTGGCTTCCACCTAGTTGGAACGGCTGAGTCTCGATGGACATCGCTATGACCCTGGGGCTTAGCCCGGAGGATGTTCAACACCCACCCTCAGGCTCTTACCTAGCTGACTGGCCCTGTGGTAGCACCCGGGATAGGCAAATGTTTCTAAGTCTTCTCGCTCGGGGGTTAGGTCTCGTCACTCCCCTGCCAGGCTTCCACCTAGTTGGCACGGCTGAGTTGGTCCGAGAAAAGCACCCCAGGGCGAGCTCACCAGCCAAGTTGGCGAGTTCGGGATATCCTGCCCCCTCCAGCTCGCTACCAAGGAAGTCCTGGTCTCGTCTCGGACTTAGGAGGGGCAGTTCCCTCAAGCGAGTCCAACCTCACCGTAAGCACCGGTAACATCAGCGAGCCCAGCTATGGTCGGCGCCTATAGTCTCGCCGCAAGCGCTCGTCCTAGCTCAAAGACATCCTACAGACAAGGTCGGACTCGGCAGGATCGCCTAAAAGGGTATCGCGCGCAAAGGTACAATATCGCAAGCAAGCTTAAAAATAAGATAAAAAAATTATGCGAAAGTTGTTTGTTTTACTATTATAATTACAAGGTAAGGCTTGCCTCGGCAAGATACAAAAAAAGAAGAAGAAAACAAAAATGAAGGAGCCCAGTCAACTCTTGTCTTCCTCCCCTGCGTGGCAATCCTCCTCGCCGCCGAGCCGAGTGTCCTTCTCTCCCACCCCTGCAAAGAGCGAGTCGAAGCTATCTTCTTTCTCGCTTAGCGGGATGGGTGGGAACAAGGTCGGCAGGAGATCCCGGACGATGACTCCTTCGCAGCCTTCCGCCAAAATCCCCGTCCCCCTCATGGCCTTCAGGAGGCACTCGACAGACTCAATGGAGTTGACTCGCAGCCGCTCTGCGACATCAGCCTCGCCAAAGACCCGAGGCCTCTTGTAGGGGAAGGGTGGCTCGCTGGCGCCTGGGGGAATGAGAGCTTCAGCCTGGCGGAGGACCTCGCCGTGGAGCTCCTTGTTCTTCTCCTTCAATCCCGCCGCCTCCATCCTCAGCTGGGCAGCAACAGCCTCTTGCTCGCGAGAGTGCGTCCTCTGCTCGGCAAGCTGAGTCTCCCGCTCGGCAAGCTGAGCTTGCAGCTGAGCAACCTCGCCTCGCAGCGCGTTGGAGGCTTCGGCATCCTGCGGGACTAGAGTTCAGAACAAGCACAAAAATAATCCTAAGTAAGATAAGCAGAGATATCCAGTGATTACCAAGCCACCGACAGATTTTGCGAGTAGAGCGTCGGCAAGGCCGAACCGCCTTTCCGCGTCGGCCGCGCTCTCCTTCGCACGGTCACGCTCCTGCTCGGCAGTCAGCAAGGCGTTGCTGAGCTGGAAGCCACGGCAGACCATCATGTGATGAAGCTCGAAGGCCCGCAGGTGGGCCTGCAACCCCTCATGGCCGAGCTGGGGGGGGTTAGCTGCTTATACGACTCGGCACTGTCGCGGCCGTAGAGGCCGAAGCCGAAGGCGAAGGCATGGCCAGTGGGAGGCCGGCGAGCTCCCCAGGAGGGGGCGCGAGTAGAAACGGAGACTCGATGGGCCCCCTCATCCCATTTCAGGATAGGCTCGTCGGCCGTATCTTTGCTCTTTCCTCCCTTGCCGAAGTTGGGGTGATCCTTCGGCAGGCCAGGCTCGTGAAGGACGACCCTCTCGGCAGAATCTGAGGGGGAAGGCCCATCCTCCTTCCTCTTCTCCCTTCGGGGGGAGGACGCTTCCTTCAGCGGGCTCATCGGGGGGTCGTCGGAGGAAACCTCCGGTGAGCTCATGAACTTGACGGGCGACGAAGGGAGATGCAGCCGCCCGCGCGAGACCACCTTGGCCTTTTTCTTCTTCGGGGCTGAGGGATCTGGGCGCGAGCTTGGCCCCCCGAGCTCCAAGTGCTTCTTTCTAAGGGGTTGACCCCGTGCTTGTTCATCTCGGTAGGCCTCCGACGCTGCCCGGGCCAGCTCTAGGGGATCAGAGAATATCCCCGGGTCAGCGAACGGCGGATGCTCCGGCAGAAGCCGCTCCCCTACAGGAAAAAACTTGATCAGAAAAGCTGAGGTTCACTTTGACAGAGCTCGCGAGAAGACAGGGCGAGGCATACCTTCACCAGGGAGAACGGGTTGAAGCAAGTCGAGGCCGCGGCGGAGGTAGGCGACCTCGAAGTCCTTGTGAAGGAAGAATTTGTGGAGGTCGGCGTCGCCGCCAGACAGGGAAGGAGGACGGTAGATGTCCTCGCCTTTCTACAGGGGCCGGAAGGGGATGTTGCCGAGCTCTCCATTGATAAAGACGAGCCGGGTCATCCAGTTATGGTTCTTGTTCGCGAGCTCGCGAACCTTGACAAGGGATCCGCCGAAGTAGGCGACCCCATCGGGGGTGGCCTTGTAAGAGAACAACTTACGGAAGACCATGAGATTGAACTCAATCCGCTCTCGGCGGAGATAGCAGGCGAACGCCACCATTATGGCGATGGCGTTAGAGTTCAGCTGCGCGGGCACCGCGCCGTAGTACTTCAACATTTGACGGATCTCTGGCCAGAGGGGGAGGCACAACCCCACCTCAAAGTGCGAGATAGGGAAGGAGAGCTCACCCTCAGGGAAGGAGTTGATAGCTTCGTGCTCAGTGGGCCTGCGAGCCTGTAAGCCGGGAGGGACGAACTCGGCCGTGAACTCGGCGAGCTCCTCCTCGGTGATATGCCCCTCGAAGAAGCAGTGGTCGACGAAGTGCCGGGCACACTTGGACTGGCCATCCGCGTCAGGGTTAGTTTTGACCATTCTCGCAAGCGAGGTAAAGGCACGAGCTCGGGATGACGGAGATGAGGCAAGGGTTCGGAAGCAATAAAAGCGTATCCAGGGGGTAGGTGAGAGGACCTATTTATAGAAAAAGAAAGTAAGGCAGGGAAGGGAGAGGGCGAGCCGACCGATCAGCCCAGCCCCTCCACGCCGCCTCGCCACCCTCTGCTCACCAAATCCCGCGAGCTGGCCCGATCCCAGAAGGGGGAATTCGAAAGGACACTTACCAGGATATTGAAAATGCATCTACATATATACAAGGTCATATAAATTTTTTTTAAATTATCACAGACAGTTGAATTGTTCAAAGCAGGGAAAAGTAAAGGCGCGAGGACCATGCGAGGGCGAGCGCGAGCACCGGTCGGCCGACAGAGAAGCCGTCTTATTCTCCCCAGTCTAGCCGGTCCTCCGTCGCAGATCGCCGCGCGTAGAGCTCGCGAAGCCGCCCCATATTCCTATTCACCACCCGCAGGTTCTCGTCAATCTCATCCATCAGCACCAAGGAAGACGCCTCCTCGAACGCCAAGCTGACCCCCGCCCCGTCCGCAAGCCGCAAGCACTCCCACTGTAGCCTGCTGTTGTCCTTCCGCAGGTCGTGGAGCTCGCGCACCAGTTTCTTGAGAACCTTCCGCTCCCGTTTTACACGCTCGGGGCTGCTCAGTTCGGGGTCCAGGAAGGCGTCCAGGGCGCGTGGAGAGGGAAGAGGAGAGTAAGGGGGTCGATCCACGGACTCGCTGTATTCAGTCCGGCCGAGAAGGTCTACATGAAGAGTTGAAACAGTTTGAAGAACGGGCACCCCCAGAATAGAAGAGTATAGAGTTTAAGACTTACCGCGCGAGCCTGGCTCCTCCGGGTTGGCGCGAGGAGAGAAGTGGCGCAGGTCCTTGCCACGTCCATGCAGGAGTTCCTGATGGGCGAGTTGGTAGCCGGGGACGGGGATATGCCCGACGCCTCCCCCTGCGAGTACGGAACCAGGGGATGGTTGCCGAGAAGGGGGACGACTCGGTGACGCAAATTTCTGCGAGTTCGACTCCTTGACCTCGGAATCCCGTTTTGGCGAGCCGTCAGGAATGCTTTTGGCCCGCGGGGTGGACGCCTCGCCACTATTCTCCCGGCTGGAAGAAAGCTCCACGAGGTCTTTAGCAGGAGAATCAAGAGCCGGCTGGTTGGAGGAGCCAGCCCCGCTCCCCAAGGCTGCTGTGAAATCGGCTAGAATGGGTTCGGCCCCCGGAGGAAAGGGTTTCGCCCGCTTAGTCGAGCCAAAATCAGCGAAGCGGCGAGCAGGGACCTCTAGGCTGGTCAGGCCCGCATCTTGAGCGGCGATCTCATCGCGGGTGCGTGCGAGCCGCTCTTGGACTTCCTTGGGAAGCGGCATCTTAGCAGGATTCCAGGAAGGGCAAGGGTCAGTCAGATGCGTAGGGGTACATATATATAGCTGCTTGTGGGGCATACCAGAAGATTCTTCCTTTAGCGCATGCCCCCCACTCGCCGAATCCTGCGGGGTTGGATGTATCTTTCCGAGCTTGTCCCAACCTCGCAAGGAGCGGGGATTGTGTACAACCCCGTATCCGCCGAGTGGGTCCGTGGAAGCCAGACCGGCCGGTCCAGACCGCCTCACGGCCGAGCGGGGTTCACCGCCGAGCTCGAGCTCGGCAAATCGTCGTACCAAGCTCGGAGATCGTCGGGCCGAGCTCAGGGTTTTTTCCAGCCGAGCCCGCACTCGCCAAACCGTAGTTACTCACCAGCCGAGCCCGCACTCGCCAAACCGGAGCTGCTCGCCAGGCGAGCTCGCACTCGCCATTGGCCGAGCAGAATCGGCAAGTGCCAGCCCCATCGGGCTCTCGCCGCCTTGGCCGAGCAGAGGATCCAGTGGCCATCCCGCCCCAGGTGGTCTGCCCCTGGCCTCTCATAACAGCGGAGTTTGGCTGTTGGCAGGCCAGCCCAAGGGGGCTTTCAGTAATTTCAGACCAGCAGAGGTAGGCTATTTGCAGGTCGTTTTCAGTTCTCTATAAATAGGACCCAAGGGGTACCTCAGAGAGGCAGGCTTACTAATTCACAGGTCTCCTAGCGCTTTCTGAGGTACCTTAGCCCGGCAATCGGCTAAGGAGGGGAAGCGCTCTAAGATCTTCCGGGTGTGTGGTGGGACCTCCGCGCCGGGCCCTTGGTCTAGTCCTTTGTTCTTCACTTTCTTGTCATTTTCTTGCAGGAGCAAAGTAGGTGCGCGACCACCCCTTCCCCCAAGGGTCGAACTCCACATGGACCGATTTTTCGGTTTCAACAGGGGGGATAAGTGGCTTTAAATAAAAAATAATCAACATTAAAGTTGTAGATCTCGATGAGATCTATAACTTTTATGTTGATCACCTTTTCAAATATGATATATTTGAGGGTCTAAATCCCAAAATAAACAAATCGCACTATATTTTTCACTATTAGCGTGTGGCTAATCCCGAAATACACAAATTGCGATATATATGTATATAGTATAGATATATATATAAATACACACACATATATATACTACATATACAAAGATATATCATGTACATATACGAGTGACAGTGCACGGGGGGCCATTCCTATGCCCCGCGCGACAGCATCACCCGCCCCTGACTCTTATAAATATAAGAGCTGGTTCTTATAAATATAACTTTTTCTGCGATGACACCATTTTAATGTTAATCAACAGTTTTATTAATTAACCAAGAGTTTATTTAATGTTTTTTATTTGAATTTTTTTTTTAAATTATTCTTTAATTAATTTCACCCACATTTAATTAATTGTCTGAACTGTATGAATTAATTAATTTTATTAATTAAATAGTTAATAAAGAATAATAATAAAAACTAATGATTAAAATAAAAAAATGGACGATCGAGATTGATTTGAGTGATCTGATCAGATGTTACACCATGCAATCGCAACGGTCAACGATATTTCTTTATATATATATATATATATATATATATATATATATATATATATATATATATATATATATATATATTATAAAGAAATATATTTGAATTTTATAAGAGCTTCTTCCTTCTGTCTTAACCATTGAATTAGGCCCAACTTCCAAATCTAGACCGTTCATTGTTGAATTTCATCTCAACCGTTGAATTGAAACCACTATTCTAATCTCCACGATTGAATTAATCTAGACCACTATTCTTTTTTTGTCAGATTCTCACTCCAACTTTTAACCCGCTCCCCAAAGCTTCTTTCATCTTTTCTGCAGAAAGCAGGTTTTTTTTTCCTTGGACAGCACTCCTGCCAACTATTTTACTCGCGCTCCTAGGAAATACTTTGTACTACATCATAGCCATTGAATACAAACAAAAATTTAAATCTTAACCATTCAAATTTCTATATTTTGAAAGCTGTACAACTACAAATATTTTTTATTTTCACCCTACAGCTAAATTCGTATTTCATTTACGATTCCCAAAAATCCCTACTATACGCCAACCCCGTTGCCAGGCCAACCACAGTACCCCACTCATACATGCCAACTCCGTTGTTCCTCGACTGCCAACCGGCACTCCTCCACCATATTTCTACAGTCTCTCCACCTCTCCGGGAAGAGAAGTTCCTCTTCGACCGCTCCCCCTCTCCGACAAGAAGTTCGTCTTCCTATACAAAAAACGACACAGGTTAACTCACTTAGTCTTCCACTCTACCTCAAATCGATTCCCCACCTCGCCGCTTCAGATCTATCTCAAGCTTCCTCTGTTTTGTGACCTACCTCTCCAGGCCGCAATGTGTCCAGGTCGCAAGCTGTGCATGCCACAAGCATTCCAAGCTCACTAAGGCCACTTCAGACAGGTCCGCTCAAGGTTCGAGGCTACTCCATTGCACTCACTCAATAGGAAATCAGGGGCATTGTGTTTTTTCCCTCCTGCTCTCTTCTTCCTGTATATGGAGAATATGCATCTAACATGCATTTCACCACTTCAATTCGTGCATATATAATAAAGCCTTATTGTTTTTACTTTTTCTTCCCAAAAACAGAGCATCCCAAGTTATAATATTATGAGGTCTTTTGTTGTAACATCCCATTTCGTGCCAGACCCCTTGCACGCATTTTGAGTCAAGAAAATTGACTCAGGTTCAGGAAGCGTCGAGTGACTCGTCTAGACTCGATGACTAGATCAGGAATTTACTTAGAAAGTATTCTGAATGTTAGGCGTTGAGTGGACTCGGCAACACTCAACGCCATTTAACTTAGAAAATATGATGAAGGTTAGACGTTGAGTGGACTCGACGACACTCAACACTTTTAACTTAAATTGTTCTGGCGGATTAGGCGTTGAGTCCATTGAGTGCACTCAACGCGGCGTTGAGTGTACTCAACGCACTCAATGCTTTTAACTTAAATTGTTCTGGCGGATTAGGCGTTGAGTGCACTCAACGCGACATTGAGTGTACTCAACGCACTCAACGCTTTTAACTTTAAGTCTTGCTGGCGTCTGTAGGCGTTGAGAGCGTTGAATGGACTCAACGCTTTTTTGCCTTAGGCAAATTTTCGGCCATGTTTGCTGCTTCATATCAATAGGCTGAACCAGGTTTTTGGGAACTGCACCCCGTTCGTCGAACGCCAAATTCATCGAGCGCTGTTTCGTCGAATTCAGGTAAATTCGTCGAACGCCAAAATTGTCGAGCGTTGTTTCATCGAACTCAGGTAAATTTGTCGAACTTAGGTAAATTCGTCAAACTCAGGCAAATTCGTCGAACGTTAAATTTGTCGGGCGCTGTTTCGTCGAACTCAGGTAAATTCGCCGAACGCCAAATTCGTCGAGCATTGTTTCGCCGAACTCAGGTAAATTCGTCGAACTGAGGTTAATTCGTCGAACTCAAGCAAATTTGTCGAATGCCAAATTCGTCGAGAGCTGTTTCGTCGAACTCAGGTAAAATCGTCGAACGCCAAATTCGTCGAGCGATGTTTCGTCGATCTCAGGTAAATTCGTCAAACTAACGCTAAATTCGTCGAGTAAGGATAGAATACTCGATTATTCGTTGAGTAAGAGCTACTTGTCGAATCTGGACTTGGCAGATTTTTTGCCTCCGTTTCCTGTTCCTATACACGGTCTGAACCGGTTTTTTGGAAATTTTGCTAAACGGTTACATTGGACGTGTCTTTTCATTATAACATATTATAAATGAGCGGTCCACTAATACGACGACACGTGGCAAGATAGTTAAATCTAATACCTTGATTATAAAAGGGAGAAAGCCGAAACCTTAGCTGTCACTCTCATCGTTCTTCCTTGCCGAGCCAAATTCCTGTGCCGAACCGACGGAAGAGGAGCAGATCGCCGAAGCCAACTTTCTTTCCTGTAAAGAATAAACATCAACGAAGGAGAAGAGGATGCCGCAAAGAAGAGTGACGAGGTCCATGGCCGGAAATGAGGTGCACTTCCTACCCTCTCCCTTGGTGCTAGATCTTTAGTTATTCCTAGAAGAGATATCGACTCAAAGGAGTCTTGATTTATGAGAAGAAGAATTTTAGGGAAGGGGCCATGTTAGGACTTGTGTCTTAAAAATTAGACGTCTTCAACCTCTCCTTTCTTCAATGTGAAGATGGGGGCCGGTTTCGTGAAGAGAAAGTGGCCCTATGAGGATGAATAAGGGAGGAGGATTTCTGGATGTAATTTAAGAATATCGATTAGAGGAGGAAGACGAACCGATGTCGTTCGTTTCGCTTTAAAATGCGCGCATAAATTTGTTTTCTGCGCGCAACGAACTTCGAGGCTGTTTTCGGACACGATGCGGCCAGATTTGGGCTTTTTACTAAACACAAAATTTATAGCCCTTGGAAATACCTTTCCCACGAGTGGCACACGCCTTCATCGGATTCCTATAGCCTCGGGAATCCTCGATCGAAGTTGTTGTATAATATTCTTTCCTGCACATATAGTTCTCGGGTTTGTGTTGAATCGGCTTTGAATCTGGCAGAGAAGTCATGGTAAATTAATAATGAGTTTGACTTGAAGTTTGTTGTACATTATCGGTAGTAATTGCGATGAACAAATGGTTGTTGACATTTAGTTGATAGATCCATATGTGCACTGGTTTGAACTTGGTAAAGAGATTGTACCTAGTCGAGGTTAAAGTTAGGTTACCATAATCTATATGTAATTATGATAATCAAACGATTGATGAATATGTGAAGTACCATTATGTTGTTGTGAAGGACATTTGAAAGGATTGGAAATGCGAGGGTGATTGTCGCACTAAAATGACATGTTGATAAGGGACTCGGTTTGGATCCCTTGCATACTGTTGATTACGAGATGTGGTTAAAAAAAGGACTCGAAGTGGAGCCCTTATATGTGAAATTGCATGCAGCTTAAGTTGACATGCGGTGTCATAATACTGGGTTAAGGATAGTGTGACAGGTCTATGAGCTCGCTAGTCGTCACACCGACGGGAGCTGACAGATAGAATTGCACGATTGGGCCTTGGTCCTCGGTGTTTACATCCCGAGACACCCTCCGTGCTAGTGGACGGTTGGCCTTGGTCCTTTGGTGATATGTTCACAGAGGAACCTTCCGTGCCACGATGATAGGCCAGTTTGGGTTATGTTCTTGGTGCACATCTACCCAAGACCCCTCTGAGTCGTAGTACGCATGTGATCTCCGTTGTTGTGTTCTTAGTGTTGAGGCGTACAGAGGCCTAGGCTTGGTAGTGTGGATGCCCGCCTTGTAGTGGAGAAGCGCGCTCTACTGTTACTGTCTGGCCACGACAGATGACGCCTGAGAGGTTAGCTACCTGCTCGAAAAGTGGGAACTACAAGTCTGTGTAGACATATTAATTGTATGTGCATGATCATGGGTGAGTCATTGCATTGCATTTATATCATTACATACAATACATACACAAGATCCTCATCGTATAAGTTTGTATTGGCACTCCTATACGATGAGTTACTTTACTGTTGAGCCGATCCTTAACTTATATGTCTGTATGAGCATTCATATTAGTTAAGTTACTTACTGTCACTGATTCATACTTTATACTACTGTTGATGGTAGAACTGCTAGAGTAGATTGTTATACTCATTTGTTGTACTCACTTTGATTATTCACTGATATTGATTGATCCCTACCATCTGTTTGTACTACTGTTTATATGTATATTGTACCCTTGTTTCTTTCTTCGCCCGGTGCCGAGGAGTCGTCGGGGGAGCGGATGTGATAACCACTTAGTCTTTTTGACTAACGGTTGTTATGTCTTCCTTTTTAGGAGGAAATCCCGCAGATAGAGCAGCAAGTTTTGCAGGAGGGCAGCCAGGCAAAAATGACAGGGCCTGATGTGATGGTACCGTCATTGCCGTTCATTACTAATGTGAGTCTTTGAGAGATTTCAGTGATAGCCTTTGGGCAATTTTGTACTCGTACTATGATATTATAGAAGCTTGTTGATGCTTCTTTTATTTGATATACTTTTCTTATGGACTAGTATATTTATGTGTGGATTTGACTTCTATTTTATATTCCTGGTTAGTTTGGCAATGAATGATATTGATTATAGCCAGCAGGATAGGCGTCTTATAGTACAAGTTAGCCTGTGTGCTAACGCTACCACAAGGCGATTGTTCTGGGCATAAGACTCCTCTCGTGTCGTGTTTTGTGTTCCGGTAGGGGGAGTCTTACATTTGTGTCCTCAAAATTTTGATTCTCATTTTAGGTTATCATGCAGCATACATAACAAGTATAGCTGCAACTTGAGCAGTGTATAACTACATGTTGCAAGAAAAAGAAAAACAAGCTTTTCAAGTTCATATTTCAGGAGTATAACTCCACAATACAATTTAATAGATTTAATCATCTGTTCAAAAATTAAATTTTATGAATAATAAGGTTATTATTTCAATTATAAGAATCTGAGCACATAATTTCCATCGGTGAAATCTAAAAAATGAAATTGAGCTCTCACATAATATTAAGTCCTAACAAAGGGTGTTACTGGATGGGTAATATACTCTAACACTGGTGTTAATGAGTAATTTATTGTCGACAATAAATACAAATGTTATTAATAGTTAATCCAGGTTGAGTGAATGAAGTTTTATTGTTCTCTTGGAGGGCTTCTCTTCATTGGTATGATTCATTCTTCATTACCTATAGGGGGCCCGCCGACCACGCATCGGGGACGCGTGAAGCCCTGAGCGAGCTAGATATTGCCAAGCGGAGCGTCGAGCCGGGCCGGGCGCTTCCCGCCATCGACGACCTGTACTGTGGCGCGTGACCATAGGGATTGAGTGCACTCAATGCCCCAGATCGCCCAAATCAGGGGCATTGAGTACACTCAACACCCCAATCAGAGGCGTTGAGTGCACTCAACACCCTAATCATAGGCGTGACCCCAATCCGGGGCGTTGAGTGAACTCGGGCATTTAGTGCACTCAACGCCCCAGGTGTTGAGTCCACTCAAGCGTTGAGTGCACTTAATGCCCCAATTCGGGACATTGAGTGCACTCAACGCCTGAGTTCACTCAGCGCCTGAGTGCACTCAATGCCTGTTCAGGCATTGAGTGCACTCAACACGCCTGTTCAGGCATTGAGTGCACACAACACGCCTGTTCAAGCATTGAGTGCACTCAACACGCCTGTTCATGCGTTGAGTGAACTCAACACGCCTGTTCAGGTGTTGAGTGCCTGTTCATGCATTGAGTGTGCACTCAACGCCTGTTTAGGCGATGAGTGCAGTCAATGCCTGTTCAGGCGTTGAGTGTGAACTCAATGCCTGTTCAGCCGTTGAGTGTGAACTCAACGGTTCAGGCGACGCCCCACTCAACGCCTCCGCAGCAAGCCTGGGGATTGCGATGTCCGCCGTCCCTGGATTAGGGTACTGTCGCGGAGCGACCTATTGGTGGCGGGCCTGAACCTCGACTGGGTACAATCTCTTTTCCAAGTTCAAACCAGTGGTGCACATGTGGATCTATCAACTAAATGTCAACAACCATTTGTTCATCGCAATTACTACCGATCATGTACAACAAACTTCAAGCCAACCTCATTATTAATTTACCATGACTTCTCTGCCAGATTCAAAGCCGATTCAACACAAACCCAAGAACTATATGTGCAGGAAATATTACTATACAACAACTTCGATCGAGGATTCCCGAGGCTACAGGAATCCGGTGAAGGCGTGTACCACTCGCGGGAAAGGTATTTCCAAGGGCTACGAATTTTGTGTTTAGTCGAAAGCCCAGATCTGGCCGCATCGTGTCCGAAAATGGCCTCAAAGTTTGCTGCGTGCAGAAAACAGATTTCTGCCCGCATCTTAAAGCGAAACGAACGACATCAGTTCGTCTTCCTCCTCTAACCGATATTCTCAAATCACATCCATAAATCCTCCTCCCTTATTCATCCTCATAGGGCCACTTTCTCTTCATGAAACTGGCCCCCATATTCACATTGAAGAAAGGAGAGGTTGAAGACGTCTAATTTTTAGGACACAAGTCCTAATATGGCCCCCTTCCCTAGAAATCTTCTTCTCGCAAATCAAGACTCCTTTGAGTCGATATCTCTCCCAGGAATAACTAAAGATCTAGCACCAAGGGAGAGGGTAGGAAGTACACCTCATTTCCGGCATTTCTGGTCATGGACCTCGTCACTCTTCTTTGCAGCATCCTCTTCTCCTTCGTTGATGTTTGTTCTTTATGAGAAAGAAGGTTGGCTTCGGCGATCTGCTCCTCTTCAGTCGATTTCGGCACAGGAATTAGGCTCGGCAAGGAAGAACAATGAGAGTGACAACTAGGGTTTCAGCTTTCTCCCTTTTATAATCAAGGTATTAGATTTAAATCTCTTGCCACGTGTCGCCGTATTAGTGGACCGCCCATTTATAATATATTATAATGAGAAGACACATCGAATGTAACTGTTTAGCGCAATTTCCAAAAATCCGGTTCAAACCGTGTACAGGAACAGGAAACGGAGGCCAAAAATCTGCCAAGTCCAGATTCGTCGAGTAAGTAGCTCTTACTCGACGAATCATCGAGTATTCTATCCTTACTCGACGAATTTAGCGTTAGTTCGACGAATTTACCTGAGTTCGACGAAATAACGCCCGACGAATTTGCCTGAGTTCGACGAATTTACCTGAGTTCGGCGAAATAGTGCCCGACGAATTTGGCGTTCGACGAATTTGCCTGTGTTCGACGAATTTACCTCAGTTCGACGAATTTACCTGAGTTCGATGAATTTACCTGAGTTCTACGAAACAACACTCGACAATTTTGGCGTTCGACGAATTTACCTAAATTCGACGAAACAACGCTCCATGAATTTGGCGTTCGACGAATGGGGTGCAGTTCCCAAAAACCCGGTTTAGCCTATCTATATGAAGCAGCAAACATGGCCGAAAATTTGCCTAAGGCAAAAAGCGTTGAGTCCAGTCAACGCTCTCAATGCCTAAGACACCAACAAGACTTAAAGTTAAAAGCGTTGAGTGAGTTGAGTTCACTCAACGCCGCATTGAGTGCACTCAACGCACTCAATGCCAAATCCGCCAGAACAATTTAAGTTAAAAGCATTGAGTGAGTTGAGTACACTCAACGCCTAATCCGCCAGAACAATTTAAGTTAAAAGCGTTGAGTGTCGTCGAGTCCATTCAACGCCTAACCTTCAACATATTTTATAAGTTAAATGGCGTTGAGTGTTGTCGAGTCCACTCAATGTCTAACATTAAGAATACTTTCTAAGAAAATTCCTGATCTAGTCGTCGAGTCAAGATAACTCACTCGACGCTTCCCGAACCTTAGTCAATTTTCTTGACTCAAAACATGTGCGAGGGGTCTGGCACGAAATGAGATGTTACAACAAAAGACCTCATAATATTATAACTTGGGATGCTCTGTTTTTGGAAAAAAAGTAAAAACAATAAGGCTTTATTATATATGCACAAATTGAAGCGGTGAAATGCATGTTAGATACATATTCTCCATATACAGGAAGAAGAGAGCAGGAGGGGAAAAAACACAATGCCCCAGATTTCCTATTGAGTACAATGGAGTAGCCTCGAGCCTTGAGCGGACCTGTCCGAAGTGGCCTTAGTGAGCTTGGAATGTTTGTGGCATGCACAGCTTACGACCTAGACACATTGCGGCCTGGAGTGGTAGGTCACAAAACAGAGGAAGCTTGAGGTAGATCTGAAGCGGCGAGGCGGGGAATCGATTTGAGGTAGAGTGGAAGAAGAAGTGAGTTTACCTGTGTCATTTTCTTCAGAGGAAGACAAACTTCTTGCCGGAGAGGGGGAGCGGTCGAAGAGGAACTTCTATTCCGGGAGAGGTGGAGAGACTGTAGAAATATGGTGGAGGAGTGCGGGTTGGCAGTCGAGGAACAGCGAAGTTGGCGTGTATGAGTGCGGTACTGTGGTTGGCCTGACAACGGGGTTGGCGTATAGTAGGGATTTTTGGGAATCGTAAATGAAATCTGAATTTAGCTATAGGGTGAAAATAAAAAATATTTGTAGCTGTACAACTTTCAAAATATAAAAATTAGAATGGTTAAGATTTAAAATTTTGCTTATATTCAATGGCTATGATGTAGTACAAAGTATTTCCTAGGGGTGCGAGTAAAATAGTTGGCAGGAGTGCTGTCCAAAGAAAAAAAAACCTGCTTTCTGCAGAAAAGATGGAAGAAGTCTTGGGGAGCGGGTTAAAAGTTGGAGTGAGAAGCTGACAAAATAAAGAATAGTGATCTAGATTAATTCAACCGTGGAGATTAGAATAGTGGTTTCAATTCAATGGTTGAGATGAAATTCAACGGTGGACGGTCTAGATTTGGAAGTTGGGTCTAATTCAATGGTTAAGACAGAAGGAAGAAGCTCTTATAAAATTCAAATATACTTCTTTATAATATATATATATATATGTGTGTGTGTGTGTGTGTGTGTGTGTGGGAGATATTAGGTGCGGGCAAAATCCTGGAGCAGGTTGATTACGGGCGAATCCACCTCCTCCTTGCTCCAAAGCCTCCATGTCACCTTCAGACCACTTCGTATCAGGTGCGTCTCTCTCCCATCACCTGATACCTCCCCATATGTTAGATAATTGATCTAGTGTGTGTTGTTTTATGTGCTTCTATTTTAGTTTGAACTTGATGCATCGCACCATACGGGTCCAATATATATTGACCTGTATGTGTCTATCTTCCGAGTTTTCTGCCCTAATTGCGTTATCGCCGTTCGTGCTATTCTCCCCTCTTCTTTGTTCTTGTTCATCTTCTTCTTGCAGGTTTCTGGGCTTTCATCTGATGCTCATCTCACATTTGGTATCAGAGGTTAGGCTAAGCACCATCAGTCGATCCGTGTAGCTTTGTTCTCCTGATCCTCAGTTTGATCAGTCGTTCTATTTGATCTTCCTCATATGGCGAGCTCGTCATCTACCTCTCAAGCTTTCACATACACGCAATCCGGAATCCCCATCTTTGAAGGGGAATCGTATGACTATTGGAGCAAACAGATGAAAATTCTTTTCTTGTCCCAAGGTCTGTGGGATCTTGTGCAGGATGGTTGTCCAATTCCCTTGGCAGCGCAATCGAAGGATAAAGAGGACAAAGCGATCATACAACTCCAGCTGGACAACCAAAAGAGGGATGCCAAAGCAATCCTGTGTATCCAACAAGGAGTAGGGCGATCGATTCTGCCTCTAATCATCGATGCTGAAACAACTAAGGATGCTTGGGACATTCTAAAAACCGAGTTCAGAGGTAATGAAAGAGTTGTCTCCATTAGACTAACTATCCTCTGGAGAGATTTTGAAAACATCAGCATGCTTGATAATGAATCCATCCAAAGTTTCTTTACCAGAATCACTATGATAGTGAATCAGATACGAACTTATGGTGATGAACTGCCTGAAAAATGAATTGTGTCAAAGATACTTACCAGCTTAACCATGAAATATGAGCATATTGTAGCTGCTATTGAAGAAGCCCGTGACATAACCAAAATGACAACTTCAGAGCTTATGAGCTCGTTGCTCGGTCATGAGGCCAGAATGAAGAGGAAAGGAACACAACTAGAGCATGCATTTCAAAGTAAAGTTTTCTTGGATTCCAACAAGCCAAATTCCTCTCAATCTGTTGCTGGAAATAGGCAACATTATCCTCAAGAGAAGCAGTCAGAAGGAAGAGGGCACTCCACCAGCACACAGTACTGCAAACTGTGCAATAAAAACACGCATAATACTAGGGATTGTATGTCGAAGTGCAGAAGACAAAATCACTTGCAGAAAGACTGCTGGTACCATGACAGTAAACCAAAAGAGGAAGCCAATTTTACTAATAGTTCAGAATCCCTATTCTATATTTCCAATGCCACTACACACACACAGAGTGAGGTTTGGTTCGTCGACAGTGGTTGTTCCAATCATATGTCAAATAACTGGGAATCATTCACTCATCTTAGTGAAGAAATGCAATCAGAAGTTATTATGGGTGATGGTAATGCTGTGAGAATCAAGGGAAAAGGCACTATTGCTGTTACTATGATGAATGGGCATACCAGCCTCATTCATGAAGTGCAATATGTACCGGACTTGTCTCAAAACTTGCTCAGCGTGGGGAAACTCTTGAAGAAAGGGTATAAACTCATTTTTGATCAAAATGAATGTAATATTGTTGATAAAAATACAAACAAGCTGATTGCTATTGTAAAAATGACTGATAACAAAATATTCCCCTTATCGATGCCACTGGGATTATCTGAAGAACAAAATTGTGCCAACTTCACCTACTCATAGGAGGATGCCATGCTATGGCACTACAGATGTGGTCATCTAAACTATCATGATCTCGGTAGACTACCAAAGCTAGCTAATGGACTGAAAGGTTCAGTGAATGTGAAAGGCATATGTGAAACATGTGCATAGAATAAAATCCACAGAGCCCCCTTCCCTCAGAAGTCAGGATGGAGAGCGTCTAGCCCTCTTGAGCTGGTGCACGCTGATATATGGGTACCAGCCACCAATCCAACTATGTCTGGGAATAGGTATTACCTTCTATTTGTGGATGATTATAGCAGATGGATGTGGATCTATTTTCTAAGTCAGAAATCTGAGGCCTTTAGCAAGTTTACTGAGATCAAGAAATTGGTGGAGAAGCAGTCCATCAAAGAGATCAAATGCCTTAGGACTGATAGAGGGGGGGAGTTCCTTAGCTCAGAGTTTGACACATATTGCAAGACAAACGACATTGGTCGTCAGCTAACTGCTCCCTATAGCCCACAGCAAAACGGGGTGGTAGAAAGGAGAAATAGGACCATTGTTGAAATGGGTAGGAGCTTGCTGCAGCACAAAGGCATACCTCAAGAGTTTTGGGGTGAAGCCATGCACACTGCAGTACACATATTGAATCGATCACCTTCAAAAGCTTTACCAGATACTACTCCTTTTGAATTGTGACACCAAATAAAGCCATCCATTCATCAATTTAAAGTTTTTGGTTCCATAGCTTATGCTCTCACAACCAAGGATCACCGAGATAAGCTTGATAAGAAAGGAGAAAAATGTATTATGGTTGGGTACAGCCAAGAGTCTAAAGCATATAGACTGTATAATCCTCAGACCAAGAAACTCATAGTAAGCAGAAATTCCATCTTTGATGAGGCAGGAAGTTGGTGCTGGGAGAGTCAGGTGGATTAGAGTCAATATCTGGCAAAGTTCTTGGAGGATGTTGATGTTACTTCACAGGGCCATGAAGACATTCAACCGCCCAGTCCAGTAAAGCCAGCAGAAGTTGCAGATCATACAGAGGATTTACCTGCTGATCACGGGTATGACTCATCCTCTCCAAAGAAATATAAGAGTATAATAGATATCTATAGTTGTTGCAATGTAGCATTGTTGTGTAAGGAACCTACTTCATTTGTTGATGCCGCATCTCAACCTGAGTGGGTTGAAGCTATGAACTTGGAAATGGAAATGATACAGAAAAACAACACCTGGGAGCTGGTAGATAAACCATCGCACCAAGATATTATAGGCCTCAAGTGGGTGTTCAAAGTCAAACTAGATCAGAGTGGATATATTCAAAAACACAAAGCACGACTTGTGGCGAAGGGATATTCTCAAAAACCAGGCAAGGATTACACTGAGATGTATGCTCCAGTAGCAAGGATGGAGACAATACGTTCTCTTCTTGCTCTCGGTGTACAATTTAATCTCACAATTCATCAAATGAATGTAAAATCGGCCTTTCTAAATGGAGAAATCACTGAAGATATCTATGTCAAACAACCAGAAGGATATGTGAAGAAAGGAGAAGAAGATAAAGTTTACAAACTCAAGAAGGCTTTATATGGTCTTCGACAGGCTCCTAGAGCATGGAATGACCGCATCGACTACTTTCTCCGTGGGCAGGATTACACCCGGAGTCCATATGAAGCTTCCTTGTATTATAAACACTATCCAAATGGCAACATGGTGATTGTGTGCATCTATGTTGATGATCTATTGATAACAGGTACAGAATCCAAATTGATAGAAGAGTTCAAAACTAACATGAAATCAGAGTTTGAAATGAGTGATCTTGGACTCATGAGTTACTTTCTAGGACTCCAAATACACCAAAGTTCAGATGTTATATTTATTCACCAACACAAATACATATGTGAACTGTTAAGTAAATTTGGAATGGAAGAATGTAAGCCCACTGCCACACCTCTGGCAACAAGAGAAAGTCTTGTCAAAAATGATGGAGGAGGCAAGGTGAATGAGGAGAATTACAGATGTATTGTTGGGTCACTAATCTACTTGACCAACAACAGACCTGATATAGAGCAGGCAGTAAGTTATGTATCTCGCTTTGTTAATCAACCCAGCAACATTCATCTAATGGCTGTAAAACGCATTCTGCGTTATCTTCAAGGGACAAGAACATATGGCCTGAAGTTCAAAAAAAGAGAAACAGATAAAGAAGAACTGATTGGATTCTCGGATAGTGACTAGGCAGGGAGTGTTGATGATAGAAAGAGCACCAGCGGATTTGTAATACAATTTGGTGGTAATACCGTTTCCCGGAACTCCAGAAAATAGAAAAGCATCGCGTTATCTACAGCGGAGGCTGAGTATATGGCCATCAGTGACGCCACTAAAGAACTTATTTGGCTAAATCGTCTCATCAGAGATCTAAAGAATAAGAAAATGGAAGCAGTAACCCTAAAAGTGGACAACACTTCAGCAATCTCAATCTGCAAGAATCCAGTTTTTCACAACAGGACCAAACACATCCAAATATGACATCACTTCGTAAGGGAATTGGTCGAATAAAAGTAGATATTGCTGGAATATTGCAGCACCACCGAGCAGCTCGCCGACAGAATGACAAAAGCCCTCTCCGCTGAGAAGTTCATCGCATTCCGTCGCGGTCTCGGAGTCGGCGGTGCACCGGAGCCCTAGATCAAGAGGGGGAAATGTTAGATAATTGATCTAGTGTGTGTTGTTTTATGTGCTTCTATTTTAGTTTGAACTTGATGCACCGCACCATACAGGTCCAATATATATATTGACCCGTATGTGTCTATCTTCCGAGTTTTCTGCCCTAATTGCGTTATCGCCGCTCGTGCTATTCTCCCCTCTTCTTTGTTCCTGTTCATCTTCTTCTTGCAGGTTTCTGGGCTTTCATCTGATGCACATCTCACACCATATACCTCGTCGAACCTCCGCACAAAGTCCCGTCGTCTTCCTCTGCTCTTTGTCGGCGTCGACCACCATCATTCCCATCAGGGAACCCTCGCTCTCTCCCATATCTTACAAGGAAGCCTGTCCAGGTCGACTCCCCTTTGAAATCATCTCGTTCCCTTTATAGGGAAACCTCACCAAGGAGGGAAGGGCATGGATTTTATGCCGAGTTGCGGCCGGCGCGACTACAGTGAGGAGGCGGAGGTCCAAAGTTAGTTTGATAAAAACAGGGGAGGTTGAGGGAAGAATTAAGGCAGAGGAGGGGAGGCACTGCGATGAAGTGTTGGCTATGGAGAGGCTGCGGAGGTTGTCACTGTAGTCGCTGTCAAAGAAGAAGGAGAGAAAGAAGCTATATTCTGCAACAAATCACGTGAATCCGGATGGAGAAGGCATTCACACTGCAACAGATCACGCCAAATGGGGTTGATCAAAAGGACGAACGAGATTTATTTTTTGCAATCGGATGGCTCCAGGATTTTGCCCGCACGTCATCTTGCCCGCACCTGATACCTCCCATATATGTACATATATATGTATATATATGTACATATATATGTACATATATGGGAGGTATCAGGTACACATATATGTACATATATGTACGTACATATATGTACATACACATATACGTACATATATATGTACGTACACATGTACGTACATATATATGTACGTACATATATGTACGTACACATGTACGTACATATATATGTACATATATGTACGTACATATATGTACGTATATGTACGTACATATATGTACGTATATGTACGTACATATATGTACGTATATATGTACATATATGTACGTATATATGTATATATATGTACATATATGTACATATATATGTACATATATATGTGAAGAGATAGGCGTGCGAAGATGCAAACTGTTCATCTCCATCGTCCATCAGCGAAACATCCAACGGCCGACCTCTTCTCAGCGTCGCCGCTGTCGGTTGCGGGCTCGCAGGGCACCGGCCGCCCGGGGTTCGTCTGTGTGCCCGCCGATGAACCCCGGGCGGCAGGTGCCCGGCGAGCCCGCAGCCGGCGGCGGCAACGCTGAGAAGAGGTCAATTTTTTTTGTAGCGCCGCCGGCGGCGGCTGCGGGCTTGCCAGCCACCTGCCACCTGGGGTTCATCGACGTGCACGCCGACGATCGCCGCCCGCCCGGTGGCCGGCAAGCCCGCAGCCAATAGCGGCGGCGCTGGAATGCATCTCTTCGCACGGGATCCTGTGCGAATGTATTCACACAGGATCCCGCCCCTATATATGTATATGTACATATATGTACACACATATGTACATGTGTGTGTACACACACATGTACATATGTACATGTGTACATCTGTACATGTGTACATCTGTGTGCACATCTGTGTGCACATCTGTGTGCACATCTGTGTGCGCATCTGTGTATATATACAAAGATATATCATCGGCCAATCACAGCTCGTGGCGTAACAGCGATTCTCCCCTAGATTAATCTAAACCGTCTGATCTGATCAAATCATAAGATCTCAGTCGTTCAATCATAGAAACGAATCAGAATTGCTCATATATTTTTCATGTCTCCTAAACTTATCATGATAGGTTGTCTTAAACCTATAAATTTTGTATGGCTCATACCCTATAAAATGAATTTACTATTTTACCCCTATAATTTTGAATAACCGTTGCGATTGCACGGTGTAACATCCGAGATCCTCTGAATAGATCACAGTCGTCCGTCTGATCACAGTCCGCCACTCATCACCCCCTTCCTCTTGACACTGAAAAACAAAATATTTGGTACCTTGGCCTCCGTCGGCGGCCTTCCCGGCCCCCACCGGTAAGTTCGTTGAACTCCGACACACTCGCTGTAACAAAACATTTTGTATATTTGCCTCCGCCGGTGGCCTGCCTGGCCCCCACCGACTGGTTTGTTGGACTCCAGCACACCCGTCGGGGGTTCTCCGGCGGCGAGCGGGCAGGGCCACCGCCGCTGGTGGAGGCCGGGAAGGCTGCCGGCGGCAGCAGCGCAAGATCGAGAGAGGTGGGGCGGAATCGGGAGTGTCGGGCGGCAGATGGTCGGGCCTCCTATTGCTCGCTCACCACCGGATAACTCACGGCAGGTTTGCTGGTCTCCGACGAACACGCCGGCGGGGTCCGAGCAGACCGCCGACGATGGTGGTCTGAATCCCGCGGACCCCGCACATGTTTAACTTTTTAAATTTTTTTTTAAATAATGTATCTATACCGCGTTGCCGCAGCTTTGATCACGTGGACTAAACCATGCTGCAACAACATTGAATGATTTTTATTGTTTTAATTTTTCCTATTTTTAAATATTTATCGTTTGTTTTAATTTTTCCTATTTTTAAATATTTATCCTTTCTTTTTATGTCGTTAGCAACGACATTCAATTTTTTTAATTTTTTTTTCCTATTTTTAAATATTTATTGTTTGATTTTATTTTTTTAAGTTTGTGAATTTGAAAAATAAAATAAAATAAGTTTAGTTAATTAAATTTTTTTATTATACATAATTAAAATTATTATATAAAGAAAAAATGATAATAATAAAAAAAAAACATAATATTTTTTCAATTTAAGAGTCATCGGAGGACGGGCGAAGCCCGCCGCCACGGGCCTGGTACAGTCGCACGGGGCATGAGGGGCCACACACACACACACACACACATATATATATAGGGTCGTTGGGGACGGGCGAAGCCCGCCGCCGCGGGCCCGGTACAGTCGTGCGGGGCAAGGGGGGCCCCCTGTGCACTGTCATATATATATATATGTGTGTGTGTGTGTGTGTGTGCGCGCGCGCGCGCGCAGATCTAGGGGGCGGCGGGGGTCGTGCCCCCAAGAATTTTGGTAAAATAGATAGTGAATTAGGATTCCTTTTATCGAGCCAATGAATTTTGACTACTTATACGTCAAAAACGGTGTACGAATGAGAGAGAAAAGAGTCCGGAAGGATGGTGGCGTTTAAATTTTTTTTTAGTCGGAAGAGGAGGATAACATGAGAGCTAATTGGTTTAATTAATTTTTATGAAGACGACGTATGTAAATCTAGTTGAGATATCTGCAACCAATTTTGATCTCGCCACTTTTAACATTTTTCTTTACTCATATCTTATTCGGAATCTCTGAAAGAAACACTACCGTCATATTTGGCAAGATATAACGCGACTTTTTTTTTTCTCAACTCTTGTAATTTTGCTTATTTCAATATTTTTGTCCTTTTTACACCCTAAGAGTACGTGAGATTACATCCAATGAATTTTGACTATGAATTTCTCAAACTTCTTAAATGGTCTCCCCCCCTATTAAAATTCTCATTCTCTACAATATGAGCATGTGTCCAAACATTTTTTTGGTTCATTTTAATACGAAATCATTTTACTTCGAGGAGGAACTTTCATATGCTCTTATGAGTGTTGATAAATGATGGCGATAATGAGGTCAGTTAAATGTTTAAATACCGATGATAATGTTGAAGCCAAAATTGACCTCAACGAATGTTCAAAACCGGGGTGCAGCCAACGCCTACTTCTCTCAAGCCCAGCCCATCGACTGGTAGCTAACGGCTTAGAACTGACTCAAAGCCTCAACAGGGAGGTCCCACCTCACACCTAGAAGATCTCTGAGAGCTTCCCCTCCAAAGCCAAAAACTAGGCTAGGAGCTCCTCAGAAAGCACTAGAGGTTTAGACAGAAAATTAGAGTCTGCTTTTTAAGGAGCCCTTATGAGTCTATTTATAGCCTTTTGCTGACCGGAAGTTACTGAAATACCCCTTGCTGGTCTGCCAATAGCCAAAACCCGCTGTCTGAGAAACACTAAACGCAGCCTCTGAGGGTATAAGGGCAATTTTACCCGAGGGTAATTAAGACATTTTACCCTGAGCCTGGCCCCACCCGGCGAGTGCTCTATGCCGAGAACCCTCTCGCCTTCCTTGCCGAGAGCGGGTCCCGGCCGACCAAAGGTGCACGTTTTTGCCTCTCCCAGGCGGGAGCTCCTCTAACCTTGGCGCTGTCACTGGACACGGCGTTGGGTGAGTGGAGCTCACTCAACGCCCTCGCTGCTGACCCCGACGCTGAGTGAGTGGAGCCCACTCAACGCCCTTTCCGCTGGCCACGGCGTTGAGTGAGTGGAGCTCACTCAACGCCCTTTCCGCTGGCCACGGCGTTGAGTGAGTGGAGCTCACTCAACGCCCTTTGCTGCTGGCCACGACGTTGAGTGAGTGGAGCTCACTCAACGCCCTTTGCTGGTGGCCCTGGCGTTGAGTGAGTGAAGCTCACTCAACGCCCTTTGCTGCTGGCCCTGGCGCTGAGTGAGTGAAGCTCACTCAACGCCCTTTGCTGCTGGCCATAGCGCTGAGTGAGTGAAGCTCACCCAGCGCCCTTGCTGATTACAGCGCTGAAAGAGTGAAGCTCACTCAGCACCGTGCCTTCTCGCCCGTTTCTGACTATGGGCGGGATCTCGCCTGCTCCTAAGCGGGAGCTCCTCCCGCATGAGTGCTCTCATGGCCTTCAGACCCGAGCAAACTTATGGCTAGTCCAACCCCAACCGTTGTGCATCTAGGTCCCACCCAGCGAATATGGGGTTGTACACAATCCTCGCTATTTTTGAGCTAGCCCTGCGCTCGAAAAGACACGTCCAACCCAACAATATTCGTTGGGCACGTGTCATTTCAAAAGGAGAATCTTTTGGTGGGCCATGCCACGGCTATATATATGTGCGGATAGGCGGCTGTAAATCTGCCCCTGACCATTGTTGCCTTCCTGAGAGCTCGCGCGACCTCACGATGCCCCCCAAACAAGTTGGCAAGCCACTCTCGCAGAATCTTCAGGACCGCATAAAGGCGGCGCAAGCGCGGGCCCTTGCCAACAGCGCCCTAGTGGCTCCTTTGTTGGCGAGAGAGGCGCCCACCGTGGAGCCTCCGCCGCCACCACAAGAGAAGAAGAAGAAGAGGAAGAAGAAGAAGAAGGCCCCTCAGGACCCCACGCGGGAGCACCGAGCCTCTCCAACTCCATCCCCAAGCCGTGCGGCAGATCCCCTTCTGCGGCAGAGGGTATGTCTTGTCGGCTAGCGGATTACTGTTCTTAAGGATTGGCCCCTGAACCTTTCTTGGCAGGTGGTCCCAGAAGGTGGTGCTGAGCTTCCGTCGCTGTCCCCGGATCCATTGGCATCTCGCCCTCCTGGGGTCAGCCGTAGGATCCGAAAAGAACTCCCGCCGATGGTTCGGGACCTCCAGGTAGTCCTTCCCTTTTCGCCTGCTTTTCTTTTGGTCGTTCTAACCCTTGGGCGGGACTCTCGCAGCCCCTGCTCCCGCATGTCCAGGTCTTACCTTGCAGGAGACTGTCGCAGAGGTTTCCCCGCGCGATGATCCAACAATCAAACCTCACCCTTCCGTGGGTGATGCGCCTGCCAATCCCTCCCTGACGCCGGAGGTGGACCGCACCGAGAAGGAGCGCGAGCCTTCCCATACTTCGGGACCTGCGGAGATTACGGCGCGCGAGACCTTCCGTCCAGGCCGTGGAAAGCCCCTCCATCTTCTATTTGGGAGGGATGCCGAGGGAGAACCCGAGCCTTCTCGCCTTACCCCGGCCGACGGCTCTCGCCACGATGCTGGTATGCCAGATACTATTGCTGCCCTTATTCTGTTCTCGCACTGACCGCCAGATTGCCTTCTCAGGAGGCCTGGACCTGCGATTCGGAGCTGAAGAGGATGAGGACGAAGACGGGGATTGAGAGGAGGATGGCGACAGCTCTCCCTTCCCTTCCTCTGACGAGATGGAAGAAATCATGATTGGTGTGGGGAGCGCGAGAAGGCGGGGGAAAAGGGTCGCGGCCATCCTCTCTAAACTCGCGCGGCGGGAGCGGGCCCAGGCCTACGCAGCGAGAGAGTTCCGCAGATCGGTGGAGCAAAGGTTGGAGGCCCTGGAGCGAGACTACTTTCTAAGTGAGGCGGAGAGGCCGGGCTGCCCTACTGCGGGATCTTCCCCCGGGAGGTGCCTTGCACGGATACGAGATCAAGCTCGCCGGATCAATCTGGGGTGCACCGTGCTCTCCTCCTACTTCAACCCGTTGGCGGGGTTTGAGGACCCGACAGCGAGAGCGAGGATGCTAGCGCTGGGAACCTTATTGATTCCCGATATCTCGCCTCTCCTTACCTCTGGCCTTCCCTTCTCGCCATGTACCCTGTCTTCTTATTATGTTTTTCTTAATTTTCTTGGATTGTGGACCGCTTGTGATGCCATGAACTGCTTTTATTGGTTAAACGTTGTTATCACCATTATCTTAGATTTCGCTTAGCGAGAACGTTCTTCGCTTTCTCTTCCTCCGTACAGTTCGACCCTTGCGCGGGCTAGGGTTGTCGATCAGTCACTGTCAATTTGGGCGGGGAACCGAGGCGCCGTTGACTTAGGGCATGACCGCTGTACCTCCCCCCCCCCCCCCCCTTTTCGGGAAATCATCATTATCACAGCTTTCTATAAATAGGCAGACTCACCCACAACATTAATTTATCCGATCCGGAACCTCAGCCATTTCTCTTGCTGCTCTCGCGTACTCGCTTCCACCTTTCCTTCTCGTTTTTGCCCACCTCTCACTCTTTTTCTCTTCCCGACAGTTCTCGCCTACACCCCCCAACCACGATGCCCGGCGAGAACGAGGGTCGCGCCAATTGCGCGGAAGACTTCCGAAAGCACTTATTCCCTTCTTGCAACCTGACCTTGGACGAATATCAAATGATCACCTCTCGCTTCGTTCTCACCGTCTTCACGGTGAGAAATCCTGGTAATCACGACAAGGTGAACACCCCGGGGGCGGGAGAGCTCGTCATCCCTCTCGAGCACTTCGAGGTGGGCTTCCGCCTCCCTCTCTGGTCGGAGATGCGCCAGGCTCACCGCTATTACGGAGTAGTTCCCGCTCAGCTGAACCCCAACTCGGTTGCCATCCTTGTAGCGTTCATCTGCTACATGAGATCGGAGAAGATCGAGTTCAACCTCCCCATCTTCCGGAAACTATTTACTTTCCGCGCAAAGGGCGGGGTGGTCTTCTTCTCCGGGAAACTCCTCAAGACCACCGGTCTCGCCAACAAGCACCATCACTGGGGCGAGAAATTCGTTTTCGTCTCCGGCGACTTCGGGAACGTCCCGCTCGCCCCGGTTCAGTACGAGGATACCGCTTACAAGCCGCCGTCCTTAGGGTCCCGTGAGGGCGCACTCCTCGAGTTCTTTGGGACTAAGGAGTTTGACGTCCCCTTCCTTAGGCGGGACGTCGACTCCTTTCTCCCAGTTCCTCCTGGCGAAGGTGAGATCTTGCTTATTTTTTCTTTTGTTCGGTGTTTGCGCGTCCATCGATACTGAGTGTTTTTCGTTTCCTTCGTAGGAGAGCGGGAGATCCCCTTGTGCAAACCCTTCCCCTAGGTGCCAACTGCCGAAGGCCAGACTGCGGGGGATCCGTTGGCTCTCATGAAATCTGCGGCCCGCGCTTGCCGAGAAGAGCCAGCTCCGTCTCCACCTCCTGGTGCCGCGAAGCGGAAACTCAGCGGCTTCTCATCTCAACGAGTGAAGAGGCCGAAGCCATCCACCGCCGAGAAGGGGAAGTCCCAAATACCTTCGCCCGCCCAACTTCGCCCGCAAGGCAGGTCTTTCGCCGAGATCCTAGCGGCGGTCAGCGAGATAAGGGACATCCCCAGGAGTAGTGCTGGGGACTCTGCCGAGAACCCTCCGGCCGTGGTCGAGGCGGGTGGCGAGGTGGGCACCGAGATAGCGGCTGCCGCAAGCTCTTCCCATCCTCCGCCCAAGCCTGTGCCGAAGGGGCACAGGAACTTTGGCTTGGGCGTGAAGAGTCTAGATGCGGAAGGGAAGCCCTTGCTGCAATGGGACCCGGAGGCCAACCGAGCGTCCCTCTCGACGCTGCTCCCGAGCTGGGCATAGGGCGACGAGGTCACCGGTGAGGCCTTCGCGCTGGGCTACGGCCTCTACATCCGGGAGTTTGCGGGCCTGTACGACCAAATGTCCACTCGCCTCCTCGCTTTCGACTCCATCCGGGCCCTGATGCGTGGGTTCGAGCTTGTGCACATGTGTGCTCGTCGAAGCATCACCATCGACCAGAAATTCCTGGATATGTACAAGGCGAGAGAGGAGGCGGTGGCTCAGGCGGCAGCCCTGAAGACCGAGTTAGAGGACGCCCGACGCCTGTTGTCCATGCGCCCGACGGAGGAGGTAAGCGAGACTCTTTCTAACCTTCGTTCTCGCCAATGATATCCACACCTCCGTTCTCGCCGCTGATGAAACGCTCTTACGCAGGACTCTCCGCAAGTCATGGTGCTTCGCGCGCGACTGGCCGGGGTGGAGTGCGAGAACGCCATGTTGAAGGGCCAAGTCAAGCGCCTGGAGATGGTGGCAGCTGCGGTCCCGCCTCCTCCCACGCTCGATGAAAGGCTGAGGAGCCGAAACTATTCCGAGTATGAAATCGACAAGCTCCTACAGGTCAACGCCCATGCGACGGCCAGGTTGATGATCGAGACGTTGTGGGACGTGGGATGTCTGGACGAGGGTGGCGAGACCCTGACCGCTGCCTAGCTTGTTCCCTGGCTCTTCGAGCCTATTCCGAAGCCCCTAGGTGCGCCCGACTCTCCGCCTCCGGAGGTCTTGCGTCCTCACGCTTCTGCTGGCGAGACTGTCGGCGAGACGTCCGGGGAGGAATCGGGCGAGGGCTCCCGCGATGGCTCAAGCTGGAGTTCGAGCGGCTACAGCGCGTCTCCTTGAAGTCCTTTTCCTCTCTTTTTTTGACTTGACTTGTAATGGGCGAGAGGCTCCCCCTTTTTGTAACTGTATTCAGTTTATAATGTGAATATAACTGTTGGTACTTTGCGCTTCTTTAATTTTCTTTTTCTAACTGCTAAAGATGAATGCTGTTTAAGAGCATTTTCGCCCGGGACCCCTGGCCCCCCTCTAGGATAGCCTCTCTTAGCGGCTGATAGGTGAGAATCTGCCGAGATCCCAAGGCTCCGGCACGTCGCTCCTGCAGTTTGCCGAGAACCATTTGCGATGAGTGTCATTCATAGGCTAAGGGAAGACAGCCCCTCCTTACCTTGCGCGAACGATCGGTCTCCTTGCCTGGGCCCGCCGGGAACTTCGTTTGGCGAGATCCCTCAGCAGGGATCTCCTGGCCGAGACCTCCCCCGGCCGAAACCTCTCCTGGCCGAGACCTCCCCCGGCCGAAACCTCTCCTGGCCGAGACCTTTTTAGGTCTGTCTTTAGGGTTCTTTTACCTAGCCTAGAACATCCGTGTCGAAATATTTCTAAACACTAAACATGTCCCCCATAGGAGAGCCTTCGAACCTGCCGGCTAGATGAGAGCCTGCGCAGCGGGTCTACCTGGGGCCAAGCCGAGCTCGGGTTGTTGACGAGGATTTCATATCCAACCTCTCCCCCACAAGCGAGCCTTCGGACCTGCCAGCTAGATGAGAGCCTGCGGAGCGGGTCTACCTGGGCCGAGCCGAGCTCGGGGTGTTGATGAAGATTTCATATCCAACCTCTCCCCCACAGGCGAGCCTTCGGACCTTCCAGCTAGATGAGAGCATGCGCAGTGGGTCTACCTGGGGCCGAGCTGAGCTCGGGGTGTTGATGAAGATTTCATATCCAATCTCTCCCCCACAGGCGAGCCTTCAGACCTGCCAGCTAGATGAGAGCATGCGCAGCGGATCTACCTGGGGCCGAGCCGAGCTAGGGGTGTTGATGAAGATTTCATATCCAACCTCTCCCCCATAGGCGAGCCTTCAGACCTGCCAGCTAGATGAGAGCCTGCGCAGCGGGTCTACCTGGGGCCGAGCCGAGCTCGAGGTGTCTATGAAGATTTCATATCCAACCTCTCCCCCACAGGCGAGCCTTCGGACCAGCTAGATGAGAGCCTGCGCAGCAGGTCTACCTGGGGCCGAGCCGAGCACTGGGTGTTGATGAAGATTTCATATCCAACCTCTCCCCCACAGGCGAGCCTTCGGACCTGCCAGCTAGATGAGAGCCTGCGCAGCGGGTCTACCTGGGGCCGAGCCGAGCTCGGGGTGTTGATGAAGATTTCATATCCAACCTCTCCCCCACAGGCGAGCCTTCGGACCTGCCAGCTAGATGAGAGCCTGCGCAGCGGGTCTACCTAGGGCCGAGCCGAGCTCGGGGTGTTTATGAAGATTTCATATCCAACCTCTCCCCCACAGGCGAGCCTTCGGACCTGCCAGCTAGATGAGAGCCTGCGCAGCGGGTCTACCTGGGGCCGAGCCGAGCTCGGGGTGTTGATGAAGATTTCATATCCAACCTCTCCCCCAAAGGCGAGCCTTCGGACCTGCCAGCTAGATGAGAGCCTGCGCAGCGGGTCTACCTGGGGCCGAGCCGAGCTCGGGGTGTTGATGAATATTTCATATCCAACATCTCCCCCACAGGCGAGCCTTCAGACCTAACATCTAGATGATAGCCTGCGCAGCGGGTCTACCTAGGGCCGAGCCGAGCTCGGGGTGTTGATGAAGATTTCATATCCAACCTCTCCCCCACATGCGAGCCGTCGGACCTGCCAGCTAGATGAGAGCCTGCACAGCGGGTCTACTTGGGGCCGAGCCGAGCTCGGGGTGTTGATGAAGATTTCATATCCAACCTCTCCCCCACAGGCGAGCCTCCAGACCTGCCAGCTAGATGAGAGCCTGCGCAGCGGGTCTACCTGGGGCCGAGCTGAGCTCGGGGTGTTGATGAAGATTTCATATCCAACCTCTCCCCTACAGGCGAGCCTTCAGACCTGCCAGCTAGATGAGAGCCTGCGCAGTGGGTCTACCTGGGGCCGAGCCGAGCTCGGGGTGTTGATGAAGATCTCATATCAAACCTATTCTATCATCAAGATGAGAAAGCAGGTAACCGATCAAAGCAAGAGACATATCATGATAGTATTTGGGAAACAACAATATTTTCAAATGATAATGTTCGATTACAACAGTACAATCCGTCTTTCCCCTTACGGGTAGAAGCGTTTTAGATCGTCACCGCTCCAGGTGTGGCTCAAGGTTCTCCCCTCCACATCTTGGAGGTATTAACCTCCTTTTGCCAGAACCTCCTTCACTATGTAAGGCCCTTCCCAGCTTGGGTTGAACTTACCGACAGGGGCCGACCACCCTGCCGTATCGACCTTTTTCAGCACTAGGTCCCCTTCGACGAATTGTTTGATTCTGACGTGTTTATTGAAGTACCTGGCCATTCGCCGCTTGATCTCTTCTTTCCTGATGGCTGCAACATCCCGCAGCTCTTCTGTCATGTCTAGCGAGAGGCGCAACTCTTCTTCGTTTCCCAGTCTCCAAGCCTCATCTCCTTCGCCTGCGGTCGTGACCCGCGGGGACCGAACCTCAAACTCTATGGGGAGGACAGCCTCGCACCCATGAGAGAGCTTGAAGGGGGTCTCACCGGTGGCCGTGCTCAGGGTCGTTTGCAAGGCCCACAGGATGGAGGGGAGCTGCTCTACCCAGTTTCCCCTCAGGTTCTCCACCTTCTTCTTGAGCAGGTTCACAATAATCTTATTTGCCGCTTCCACCTGACCATTGCTCTAGGGGTGATGGACAGAGGCAAACCTGAGGTCTATCCCCTGTTGGGTGCAGAAGCTGATTAACTCCTCACTAGCGAACTGGGGACCGTTATCCGTCACTATCGCCTGGGGTAGCCCGTGCCTGCATATTATTTCTCCCCAAACAAAGTTCCTGATGACCTGGGAAGTGACCCTTGCTAGAGCCTTGACCTCCAGCCACTTGGAGAAGTAATCGATCATGACCAAGAGGAACCTCCTCTGTCCACTGGCCAGGGGGAAAGGCCCGACCAAGTCCATCCCCCAAATGGTGAAAGGCCATGGTGATGTAATGCTCCTTAGCCTTTGAGCGGACAAGAGCTGGAGGGGGCGTTCAACTGGCACTTTTTACATCTCCTTGCAAACTCTGTCGCATCCTTCCTCAGGGTCTGCCAGAAGTACCCCTGCCTGACCACCCTTGCCTCTAGAGTCCTCCCCCCTGAGTGACTGCCGCACTCGCCTGAATGTATCTCCCCAAGTATCTTCGGGACTTCTTCCTCGGTCACACACCTGGCCAGGAGTCCCGACGACATCTTACGATGTAACCCTCCTTCCAACATCAGGTAGTGAGTTGCCTTGCGCTTGAAACTCCTTGCATCTTTCACTTCTTCCGTCAGTTCGTCGGTTGATAGGAAGGTCACTAGTGGGTCCACCCACAAGGGTCGCCGACCCACCTCCATCAGCTCCCCTTCTTCGATTGCTGGTCGGAACAGTTCGGTTAAGGTCCCTCCTCCTCGAGGCCCGAACTTTGCCAATCGGTCGGCAACCACGCTCTTCTCCCAAGGAACGTGCTGGATTGAGAATGATCGGAAGCCCCCGATGATTGTCTTTACCTTGGATAGGTACTTTATGAGGGTAGATTCCCGAGCTTCAAACTCTCGTCGAATCTGCGATGCCATCACCATCGAGTCCGTGAAGACCTCCACATCCTGTATCCCTAGCTCCTTTGCCAAACGAAGACCGGCTATCACGGCTTTGTACTCTGCCTGATTGTTGGTCACCGGAAAGTGATAGGACACCGCCTGTTCTATAGCTACCCCCTGGGGGCTTAGTAACACCACTCCTCCCCCCATGGAATGCTTTCCCGAGGCCCCATCAACCATCACCTTCCACGCCCCCTGCTGACGCGGCTCCTCCTCCCCAACTTCAACAACATAATCTGCAAGAAATTCCGTCACTGCTTGCACCTTTATCGAGTGCCTTGTGATAAAAGAGATGTTGAATTCACTTAGTTCGATTGACCACTTGGCCAGCCTTCCCGAGTGCTCCACCCCTTCAAAGATCTTACGGAGGGGATGGTCGGTTACCACCCTAATCGTGTGCGCTTGGAAATATGGCCGAAGCTTTCTTGCCGAGACGATCAGAGCATATGCTAGCTTTTCAAGGATGGGGTAACGGATCTCCGCCTTCCTCAAGATCCGGCTTACGTAGTAGATGGGTAGCTGCTTCTTCCCCTCTTCTCTGACCAGAAAAGAGCTCACGGCTTCCGCTCCCACCTCGATATATAGGGCTAGGTCCTCCCCTTCTTTTGGGATTTGTAGTAAGGGAGCCTGGGAGAGCTGTCTCTTCAGCCCTTAGAAGGCTTCCTCACACTCGGCCATCCACCCAAACCTCTAGTTACCCCTCAACACTTTGAAGAACGATGAACATTTGTCCCCAGACCGAGAAAGGAACCTGCTTAGTCCAGCCAGCTTGCCTGCTAAGCTTTGGACCTCCTTGGCATTGTGAGGCGATTCCAGGTCTAGGATGACCTTTACCTTATCCGGGTTGGGCTCCACCCCTACCGGAGTCAAGAGGTGTCCAAGAAACTTCCCATGGCTGGCCCTAAAGACACACTTCAAGAGATTCAGCCTCATCTTGAACCTTCGAAGGGTGGCAAAGGTCTCTTCGAGGTCCCGCAGGTGTGAGCTCATGCACTTGCTTTTCACCATCATGTCATCGACATAGACTTCCAAGTTTATCCCCCTTTGCCCCTAGAAGACTCGATCCATCATGCGCTGGTATGTGGATCCTGCGTTTTTCAGCCCAAAGGGCATCATCTTATAGCTGAAGCATCCTTCCCTAGTGATGAAGGAGACATCTTTGACGTCGGGGGGGGGGGGGTGCATGCGAATTTGGTGATAACCTAAAAAAACATCAAGAAAACTCATAACAGAAAAACCGACGGCTTAATCAACCAGCGCATCGATTCGAGGCAGAGGGTAGCAATCCTTGGGGCACGATTTATTTAATAAAGAGAAGTCAATACACATGTGTCACTTCCCTCCCCCTTTCTTAACCATTACCACATTAGAGATCCAGCCTGGGTACTGGACCTCCGAGATTAAGCCCGCCTCCAAGAGCTTTCTGACCTCCTCACGGATGGGCTCCTCCAGCTTGGTGGCGATGGCCCTCATTTTTTGGCGTATGGGGCGAGTCCTGGGGTCCAGGTTCAGGCGATGACAGGCCACATCCGCATCAATGCCCGGCATGTCCGCCGCGCTCTAGGCGAATATGTTGACGTTGTTCTGGATGCAAGCTCTCATCAGCTCCTGGTCCTCGAGGCTCAGGCCACCACTGACCCGTACCCTCTGCACCTGCCCTGCCTTGGTGGAGACCTCCATCTCCACCACTTCCTCGGCCGGCTCCAATCGTGATTGCTCCCAGCCGTCCCTTGCCTCCTCCTCAACCTCCAACTCTTCCCCTCCTTCGGCTTCCATCGCTTCCTCCGGCTTCTCCTCCCGGAGCTGATGAATATCCACACCCCTCGGGACCTCCTGCCCAACTCTTGCAACTTGACCCTCCTCTTCTTCCTCCATCCCTTCCTCCAGACCCTCTTGATAAACTTCAACAGCTAGCTCCTCTATATCCATCGCCTCCTCCAGGTTCTCCTCCCGTCGTGGCTCAACTTCCTCCCTCCTTCGGACCTCCTTCGCGGCTTCTCTCACCACTTGCTCCCCTACCTCCAGGCTCATCTCCTCCTGCTCCACTAGCTCCCTCTCCAGCTCTTTTGCATCCGCCATCCAGGACACAGTATTCACTGCCGTCACATAGCACTGCCTCTCCACCTTCAGATCTCCCCTGATCCTAACCTGCACCCCTCCGTTATTGAATTTGAGGCATTGATGGAATGATGAGGGGACGCAGCGAAAGGCGCTGATGAGGGGACGCCCAAAGATGGCGTTGTAACTACTTGGGGCGTCCACTATCATGAACCTACAGTTCCGTGACATGCCCCCCAGTTTTATATACAGGCCTACTCCTCCTACCTCCTTCCTCTCTCCATAAAATCCAAAAAGCGGTACGTCTAAGGCTAGGACCCTCTTCCCCTCAACCTTCATCTCATCAAAGGCTTTCTTGAAGATGACGTTCACCGAGCTCCCATTGTCTACCAGTATCCTGGAAACTATAAAATTCTCCACTGCTGTCTGAATCACCAGAGCATTGCAGAAAGGGTCCTCGTAATCCGGCATATCCGCGGATGAAAAGATGATTTTTTTTCTTCCGGAGGGGGGGCTAGGGAGGTCGAGGCGACCCCTCTGCGGAACATGGTCTTCAAGCGTCCCTTTCGGGTGGCCTCGATCCCTACCCCTCTGTGGATCACTCCAATCCCTCCTCGGGTTCCCACGTCCACCCGATCCTCGCACCTATCCTCCTCCCCTCCCTGCTGCACTTCTACGATCCTTACCGATGGATCCTGCCTCCCCATCCCTCTGGCTTCCCGCATCTCCAAGAACTCTTGGCAGGTGGCCGTCACGTGACCTTCCTCCTGATGGAAGTCACAAAATGGTAACGCCAGCCTGCCCCCTCTTCCTTCTCCTCCTCTTCTCCCAGCTCCTCGGACTCTTCTTCCTCCTCCTCTTCCTCTACCGACCTCCATCGCTTCTAGTGGTGGTGGGAAGTGACCCCTCGGGCCCTGCCTCCATGCCTGCTGGTCAAACCTTCTCGGCTCCCAAAGATTATCTCTTCCCTGAACACCTCCTCCTTGGCCCTGGGGGCGACCCTCCTGAGGCCTCCAACCCAATCGGTTATTCGGCTCCCGGGCCCCCCATCCCTACTGCTGCCCCTGCCCTCGGGGTTCTTCTCTCCTTCTTTCCTCCCTTTGCTCCCTCTGCTCTCTCTGCTCCCTTTGCTTCCTTGACGCTGGTTCCTTATCATCCTCTGCCAACCTGGCCAGCTTCCTGTCAAATGTCGGGTTCGCCCTCTCGAAGTCGATCTCTTTCTCCGCCCTCTCCATAAGCTCTTCAAACGAGAGGGGGGGGGGAACTCTCTTCAGCTCCATGCTAAAGAAACCTGGTCTCAGCCCTAGGGTAAAAGTGAGCATCAACGCGTACCCCGGGACCTCCTGGACTAGGAGAATCTCTTCCTGAAACCGGTCGACGTAATAACCCAACGTCTCGTCTTGCTTCTGACTCTCCGCGAACAGGCACTCCGCTTCCTTCTTCCTCTTCTTCGACGTTGAGAACCTCAACAGAAACCCCATGCGCAGATCTTTGAAGCTGTAGATTGAGCTTGCTGGCAACTGGGGAAACCAGTCCCTGGCCTTCTCCTTCAACGTGATGGCAAACAGCCGACACTTGAAGGCATCCGTCATCTGCCGGATCGAGACCACATCCTCGAACCACTGAACATGTTGCACTGGATAATCCTTCCCTGAGTAGTAGGACATGTCAGGTTCCCGGAACCCCTCCGACACCGGGGATGAAATGATGAGCTCGCTAAAAGGGGTCTCGCCCCCTGCCTGGCGAGAGGGCACGTCTCACGGCCTCGGCTGGCTTGCCCGATCCGCGGTACCGTGCCCAGGGAAGAGTTCTCGCACCGCCGCCTCCCTCTCGCCAACTTCTGCCGGAACCTCCCTTCCGGGGTGCTGGCCTGGGAAGAGTTCCCGCGCAGCCACGTCTCTCTCGCCAACTTCTGCTGGGACCTTCTTTCCGGGGCGCTGCCCAGGGGCGTTCTCGCCAAGAAGCGGGACCGCCTCTACCAGAACCTGAGGCGTCTCCCACTCGCTCCTTGCCGAGAAGGCCAGGCTGATGGTCTGTAAGACCTCTCGCCTAAAGTCTTCCAACATTTTCCTTGTTGCTTCCTCCCCCGGGGTGGGGATACCCCCTGAGCCAGATGCTTCACCTTCACCTCCAGTCATGGGACCAAACTCAAGGCTTTCTTGCACCGGCTGCCTTCCACGCTCACCGTACCAGAACTGTTGAAGCCAAAATTGACCTCAACGAATGTTCCAAACCGGGGTGCAGCCAACACCTACTTCTCTCAAGCCAAGCCCTCGACTGGTAGCCAACGGCTTAGAACCGACCCAAAGCCTCAGCAGGGAGGTCCCACCTCACACCCGGAAGATCTCTGGGAGCTTTCCCTCCAAATCCAAAAACTGGGCTAGGATCTCCTCAGAAAGCACTAGAGGTTTAGAGAGAAAATGAGAGTCTACTTTCTAAGGAGCCCTTAGGGGTCTATTTATAGCCTTTTGCTGGCCGGAACTTACTGAAATACCCCTGGCTGGTCTGCCAACAGCCAAAACCCGCTGTCTGAGAAACACTAAACTCAGCCCCTAAGGGTATAAGGGTAATTTTACCCGAGGGTAATTAAGACATTTTACCCTGAGCCTGGCCCCACGTGGCGAGTGCTCTATACCGAGAACCCTCTCTCCTTCCTTGCCGAGAGCGGGTCCCGGCCGACCGAAGGTGCACGCTTTCGCCTCTCCCAGGCGGGAGCTCCTCTAACCTTGGCGTTGTAACTGTACACGGCGTTGGGTGAGTGGAGCTCACTCAACGCCCTCGCTGCTGACCCCGGCGCTTAGTGAGTGGAGCCCACTCAACACCCTTTCCGCTGGCCACGACGTTGAGTGAGTGGAGCTCACTCAATGCCCTTTGCTGCTGGCCACGACGTTGAGTGAGTGGAGATCACTCAACGCCCTTTGCTGGTGGCCCTGGCGTTGAGTGAGTGAAGCTCACTCAATGCTCTTTGCTGCTGGCCCTGGCGCTGAGTGAGTGAAGCTCACTCAACGCCCTTTGCTGCTGGCCATGACGCTGAGTGAGTGAAGCTCACCCAGCGCCCTTGCTGATTACGGCGCTGAGAGAGTGAAGCTCACTCAGCGTCGTGCCTTCTCGCCCGTTTCTAGCTATGGGTGGGATCTCGCCTGCTCCTAAGCGGGAGCTCCTCCGGCGCGAGTTCTCTCATGGCCTTCAGACCCGAGCTAACTTGTGGCTGGTTCAACCCCAACCATTGTGCATCTAGGTCCCACCCAGCGAATATGGGATTGTATAGATAATACTTTACATTTTTATTGCAACTCATAATTTATAGTAAGGAGGTAATTAGAGGTCTTATTATGACATTACTTATTATTTTTTATTTATTTATGAATATGCAGTTATTATGTCATAAGAGTCGCGTCCTTATTTAACGTCATTAATTGTATCGTGTTCTTTTTAGTTGCATGTCCAAGTCTGTCGCTATTTCCTTTAGTGTTCTTTTCTTTTTGGTGTCGCTTGTAAGTCTTATTTAAAGGATCTAGTGGACCTTGTATTGATAGGAACGAAGAAAGTTTATTTTCCCTAACCCTAAAAGAGATCTTGGAAGCTCTCTCTCACGAGCATGCCTTGCTTAAGCAGTCGTTGTCAGGGCTCTATAGTATCTCCACTATCGTCATCTGCACCACTGACCTCTCCTTCGACAATATTCTAAGACTCGTAACAACTTGGTATCAGAGGCCCCGATCCTTCCACCAACCTTCACCATCCATACATTTATTGCAACCAACATATTTTTTCTTGGATTTATTTATTTTATCACACCAATATTTAACCCGAACACCTAAACAAATAAATCACATTAGAATTATTGATATTCTTTACATTCTCACATATCAAATTATTAAAAAAACTAATATTATGTGTATTGCAACCAATATCAGATCAGTATCACGCAACATTTCATTTGGTCTAAAGTTAAGTAAAGATATAACCCTGATGTCTCTAAATAGAAAAGTTATAATAAGAAACAATTCTTCTGTTGTGACGCTTATTTAACGTCATTAATTGTATAGTGTCCTTTTTAGTTGCATGTCCAAGTCTGTCGCTATTTCCTTTAGTGTTCTTTTCTTTTTGGTGTCGCTTGTAAGTCTTATTTAAAGGACCTAGTGGACCTTGTATTGATAGGAATGAAGAAGTCTATTTTCTCTAACCCTAAAAGAGATCTTGAAAGCTCTCTCTCACGAGCACGCCTTGCTTAAGCAGTCGTTGTCAGGGCTCTATAGTATCTCCACTATCGTCATTTGCACCACTTACCTCTCCTTCGTCAATATTCTAAGACTCGTAACAACTTGGTATCAGAGGCCCCGATCCTTCCACTAACCTTCACCATCCATACATTTATTGCAACCAACATATTTTTTTCTTGGATTTTTTTACTTTATCACACCAATATTTAACCCGAACACCTAAACAAACAAATCAAATTAGAATTATTGATACTCTTTACATTCTCACATATCAAATTATTAAAAAGTTAATATTATGTGTATTGCTACCAATATCAGATCAGTATCACGTCACATTTCATTTGGTCTAAAGTTAAGTAAAGATATAACCCTAATGTCTCTAAATAGAAAAGTTATAATAAGAAACAATTCTTCTATTGTGACTCAATTATGATATCTTACATGTTTAAAATTTGGTACATGTATTGATCATCCTGGATCCGCTCATGTGTGTGTACATACATATATAATTTGGTACATGTTTAATAATAAGAAACAATTCTTCTATTGTGACTCAATTATGATATCTTACATGTTTAAAATTTGGTACATGTATTGATCATTCTGGATCCGCTCATGTGTGTGTACATACATATATATATCTACCCTATATATACAAAGATTTATCGTGGTGTAACACCAATCATCGCCAGTTAAATCTGAGACATCCGATCTGATTATAAGATCTCATTCGTTCGATCACATGATCAAATCAGGGTCGTTCATTTCTTTTTCCTAGCTCTCCTAAACCTAGAATAAACTTACATGTTTAAAATTTGGTACATGTATTGATCATCCTGGATCCGCTCATGTGTGTGTACATACATATATATATATCTACCCTATATATACAAAGATTTATCGTGGTGTAACACCAATCACCGCCAGTTAAATTTGAGACGTCCGATCTGATTATAAGATCTCATTTGTTCGATCACATGATCGAATCAGGATCGTTCATTTCTTTTTCCCAGCTCTCCTAAACCTAGAATAAACTTACATGTTTAAAATTTGGTACATGTATTGATCATCCTGAATCCGCTCATGTGTGTGTACATACATATATATATATATATATATATATATATATATCTACCCTATATATACAAAGATTTATCGTGATGTAACACCAATCACGGCCAGTTAAATCTGAGACGTCCGATCTGATTATAAGATCTCATTTGTTCGATCACATGATCGAATCAGGGTCGTTCATTTCTTTTTCCCAGCTCTCCTAAACCTAGAATAAACTTACATGTTTAAAATTTGGTACATGTTTTGATCATTCTGGATCCACTCACGTGTGCATACATATATCTACACTATATATACAAAGATTTATCGTGGTGTAACACCAATCACTGCCAGTTCGATCTCATTATTATAAGATGTCATTCGATCGAATCAGGGTTGTTAATTTCTTTTTCTATAATAGAAAATAAACTTATACTAGTTGTAAGTTATTACCCTATAATAGAAAATTATCATTTTAACTCTTAATTTCTGAAAAATACATAACCTGCAAGTTATTACCTAGAAAATTATCATTTTAACTCTTAATTTCTGAAAAATACATAACCTGCAATGGCATAAGACAAGAATACACTAGCCCACCAAATCTCTACGCCTAACATTTGTACTTTCACAACACTCATCTCTCTCCTGCTATTTTAAACCTCAATAATACTATGAAATCCCACGATGTGGGACAAAAACAATAAAGAAATTTAACCTTAGTAGCACCATCCCTGGCCTGAATTAATAACTGCAAGTAAAAAATTAATTAAAACAAATTAGTCTTAATTAAAACAAAAAAATAATAACTAAAAATTCAAAACCAACGCGTGGCCTTCAAAACGCGGGCCACACACAAGTTTCACTAAAAAAATTTTAATTTACTGTTTTTTTATTAATTTATTATTCATTGTTTTTTGTTTATTTATAAATTTTTGATTTATTTAATTTCAATAATTTAAAATAATAGTAGTGTATTCTAAAAAATAAAATAGTAAACAAAAAGTTTTAAATAAGCTCGCCTGGGGGCTGGCGAAGTTTGGCGCGCTGTGAGCCGGGTACTATCGTGCAGGGCACGGGGATCTCCTCGTGATTACGCCGGGGGCGGGCGAAGCCTGCCGCCGCTGTCTGGGTACTATCGTGCAGGGCACGGGGGCCCCCGTGCGCTGTCACTCGTATATATATAGAGAGAGAGACACACACACATACATATGAGTGGTAGACATGGGGCTCTACCCCTATTGCCAATCACAACAATATCCCAACTGTGTCAGTGCAGGGGGGGTCCCCGGTGCCCCGTGCGATAGTACTCTTGCCCAGACACGACTCCGCTCCCACCGCTCGCAAATCCTCAAGTGCTATATTCCGCTCGTCACTCACTTTTTGTGTGTGCATGGGGGGTGTTGAAACCGAAGAATCGGTCTTTGTGGAGTTTGACACTTGGGGAAGGGTTGATCGCACACTTACTTCTCTCTCACAAGCTGAATGACCAAAGACTTAGCATAAGGAACAAACCCAATGCTCCAACACGGAGTTCCCACCACACACCCGAAAGACCTTAGAGCGCTTCCCCTCCTTAGCCAAGTGTTGAGCTAAGGATACCTCAGAAAACGCAAGAAGATCATGACACAAATAAGCATGTCTTCTGAGGTTCCCCTTGGGCCTTATTTTATAGTTTTCTGAAAACGGTCTGCAAACAACCAACATCTGTTGTTCCAAACAGCTATGTGCATGCCAAATTGACATGCCAACAGCGTAACTCTGCTGTTCTGAAAGGCTATGCCAGGCCAACGATAATAGAATGAAACAAATACATCATACAACACTGGGCGAGTGGCCCTCGAAAACCTCCACTTGCATGGGGGTGGCGAGTGCTCGATGGTGATGGCACTCGCCACCTTCCTGTAGCGCCGAGCGAGTGCATGCCAAAATTTCCCACTCGCCAAAGGCTTGCCGAGATTTGTTGGCGGGTGCGAGCCTGCTGCTCCACTCCCCCCACTCCGCTCTAGGACACCTGGGCGAGCCGACGGATGCCGAGATCACACTCAACGCTAAGAAAGAGGCGTTGAGTGTTTGGGCTTCACTTAACGCCAAAGAAGAGGCGTCAGGTGAGCAAGCCTCACTCGACGCCAGGGTGGAAGGCGCCGAATGGACTCGGCGCCAGGGGAAGGCGTCGAGTGGACTCGGTGCCAAAGGCCTGGCTCGCCTGGCTTGACTAGTCTGGCTCCTGTCGGCCCTACTCGTCGGATATGGGGTTGTACATAATCCCCTCTCTTTATGAGGTTTTCCCAAGCTCGGAAAGAAACATCCAACCCCGCAAAATGCGGCGAGTGCGACAAGAGTCAGAGAGAATCTTTTGGTGGGATACACCAACGGCTATCTATATACGTCTGTGTAACTGAGCGACCTTTGCCATTCCCATTACTTTGATCTTGCCGAGATGCCCCTTTCAAAAGAGCTTCAAGAGAGGCTGGACCAGGCTTGTGGGCTCAACGCCACTCGCGCTGCCAGCCTGGTCGCCATAAATTCCAGCACCTCACCACGCGAGTCTTCAAATCTTCGACCTACCAAGAAGGCCAAGCCAACTCCAAAAGTTGTCGAGTCGGCCTACCGTGACCCGGCCTCTACCCCAAGTTTTTGGCCAGCCCCCAAACCCAAGGGGAAGGAGATCATCGAGGTCCTTGCCGACCTGGACAACAATCATACCGGCGGCGAAACCTCTATGCATTGAGTCGACTCTCCTCCTAAAGACTTGCGGCCCAAAACTCCTTTACTCGCCTTCGCGACCCATCACCTCCTTTCAGGACCACGGGGATGGACTCACAAAGGCAGGAGTTGTCAGCTTGCAAATCTTCTCGGCAGCCCAGACCTATACCTGCACTTGTTGGGGGAGATATCGGGTCCATCCCGATCCCCAGCTTCGAGCTCATCCCCCAAAGAACTCGACGTCCTGGTCTAGGTAAGGACCTAGCCTGGCCCCTTTCATACACCTATCGGGGGCAGCTTAGCCCGTCTCGTAAGCTCCACTTCTATTGGACCATCTCTCCTAGTTGCTTTGAAGCACTCGTGTGTTGTACATTCATCTTGATTTCGTCTTTGCAGATCTTCCAGGCCAATCCGAGGCCGAAGAATCTTCTGAGCCAGCCTAGTACTCACCACCCCCTTCCCCCAACATGATAGAGAACTTCTTGGACATATCCCCAGACTCCGGCGAGCTGAGGAAGCGAGTCATTGAGGTCTTCAAGAAGCAGGGGCGCGTGCTGCGCAGGATGCATGAGGAGAATGATCTCGGTGAGCAGAGGCTGCAAGCAATGGAGCGGGACTACATGCTGCTCGTCGACGAGGTGAATCGCGGCTCAACAAGTGGGATGTCGTCCCCCACTATGCTCATGGACAGGATCAACGAGAACATGCGGTTCATCCACCATGATCTGGAGTTGGTCCGCGAGTTCAACAACCTGTGCCGACCTCCGGGGATGAGACGCGAGGCCGGGATAGGTGGAATTGACTCCCTAGCTGAGCCTATCGACACTCGCCCCTAGCCCCCAACTCGCGCGTGCTAAAATAATTCTCCTTGTTGTATCTTCAATTTTTCTGAATTGCGAGAACCCCTGTCTATAATAACTTGGAATAATTTTTAAATTTCCGTTTATTGATTATGCATAATGTGTTGCACTTTAGATTCGGCTCACCATAGGATAGAATGGGTCGCAGGGGTCGGCGAGTCGGGGTCGGCGAGCCGGACTGACCGATCGGCTCGGCCATTAGTTCTGTTTTCTAGAAATAGGCCCCCTCACCAATTCTCTGGCTATCGCCTTTATTACTGACTCTTACTCCCCTCTTCTTGCCCTTCTCGCCACCTTGACTCGCGCCATAACTATTGGAACCATGGGCCAAACACGACCTGACGCTGATGGGAGGTCGAAATGTGCTCGGCAATTCACCGAGTATAGCTTCTTTGAGGGAAACACCAGCGAGAAGGAGCTCGCCAGCTATGTCCCCGCGAGATTTTCTGCGTGCCGACCCGCGGTAGGCGAGGCCATCAACTCATTCTATGAGGATGAGCTCGCCTTCCCCATCTCGCACTTCGAGGTGGGGTTGTGCCTTCCCTTATGTCCAGAGATCCGCCAAATCCTGAAGTACTTTGAGGGAGTCCAAGCCCAGCTGAACACGAATGTCATCGCTCGGATGGTGGCATTAGCCTGCTACCTCTACCGCGAGCGGATAGAGTTCAACCTAACCGTCTTCAGGAAACTTTTCATCTACCGCGCGACCAATGACGGGGTCGCCTTCCTGGCCGGCTCGCTGTTCAAGGTCCGCGAGACGGCTAACAAGAACCACAATAGGTTCTCCAAGCTGGTCTTCATCAAGGGTGAGCTCAGCAACATACTGTAATGCTCCCGATTTTTTTGATGATTTTTATTTGATTTGGTATCGTCATATTTATAACGTCTTGGCGTTACTTTTAACGTTGAGTTGACGGCGCAACGCCGTTAAGGCATTTTCACGTCCGTTCTGTCGGGTCGGCCATATTCTTGAATTCTTGTTGTAATTGGAAAATTTTGCATTTTAAAATTTAGTTAAATAATTTTGGAATTGCTCGTCAAGTTTCGTCGCGATCCGAGCGATATTCTGGCCTCAACAATTTTCCGTAGTTTTGTAGATTTTATGTTCGCCGTAGACTTTGAAAATTAATATCTCGGGAATGACTCGTCGGATTTTTGTTTTGACTTCGCCGTTGGGTTCGTAGTGTCAGTGTTCACCTTCGGTGCGAGTTTCGTTTAATTCGGCGTGCGTTTGGGCCTCCGTTTTGAACTCGTGTTTCCTTGTTTAAAATATATAAATATGATTATTTTAATATTATATCACCATTCAAAAATGCCTTTTACTATTCATCTCTATAGTTTGATTTTGGATATTTTTGCAAAAACCACTATTCATGAGGACTCCAATTTTGTTCTCCCTAGTTCTCGAGTAACTTGGCCTTCTTCTCGAGTACTACGTTCTTTCTTCTCGAGTAATCACTATTCACCTCTCGAGTACTGCTGCTTGGTGTCGAGTTTTGCCTTTCTTGTTCTCGAGTACTAAATTTGAGTACTCGAGTAGCCTATTTTTTTACTTCTTGAGTACCTGTAATCTTGTTCTCGAGTACTGTAGATTCATCTCGAGAATTTTGTTCCACTCTGCGTTCGGGCGTCGTTTTGAGGATCAAAACGGTGTCATATTGAAAAATGGTTAACATAAAATTTGTTTGTCTCGACGAGATCTACAACTTTTATGTTGAGAACTTTTTTATTTGAAGCCAGTATAGTCTTTTATTTTTGTTTTTCACGCACCCGCTCATAAATAGCCCGTTTTGTTTCCTATTTAAACAAAACTTTATATATATATATATATATATATATATATATATATATATATATATATATATATATATATATATATATATATATATATATATTTTGATACTTAAGATAATTAGAAAGAAAACTTCATCTTCTTCCTCACGATTTAGACCGAACCGAAACCACCTGTGCAGCGACTCCCTCCCGTTCATGAATCTTTCGGTGACTGCCGACGGTGCTCCGGTGCTCGAAATCTTCGACCGATTATAGATCCGGAAAGCTCTCGTCGAGAGCTACGCCATCGTGGTAAAATTTTCCTCATTTCTTGAGTTTTCTCATTAGGGTTTTTCGGCCCTAACTTCTATTTCGGCCATTTTTGTTCAGATTTCGACTCCTCCCGTCTTCTTTTGCCCCGATCTACGACGTGTAGTGATTAAGATGATTTTTCCAGTAAAACCAAGGCAAGTGGTGGCTTACCCTCGTTCCTTCTTGTCCGGTTTGATGGTAACGATTATGTTTTTATGTTCTTTAAAACTTTCTACACTTTTGTCTTCCAAGTTATTGCTATGTTTAACCTTTCTTGATGATCACTTGATGTTGTAAGATTTTGTCATGGTAAACTCAATCTTGCCAGGTTATGTTTAATCGTTCTTGAAGTGTCTTATTGATGACTTTAATCGCCTTATCTATCATTGTTGAACACATTAGAGTTTATCTAGGATTGTAAATCGTTCCTAAGGGTTGATCAATCACGCCTTGAATCTAGAAACGTCTAGTAGAATCTGATGTGCCAAGTCTCGAGATATATGTGTTGTTTTTTTGGATTGTCTTGATTGCGGGAGTTAGTGGATGCAACCACCTCCGCAATGTTTATTTCCCTTTTTAGTACCTAGTGGACGTCTACTGGGTTTTTTTTGGGCGTCTGCGGTGTATGGTGGAGTGTATGAGTCTCCCCCACAGTTAGAAGGATATTATATTTGCGAGGGTGTATCTAGATGAGTGACCACCTCGCCCGTGTTTTGGGTAGAGCGACCACCTGTCGCTAATAAAGTTATGTATTTCTTCCTTATGATTTACTCATGTTTGTCACCTTATAACCTTTTGCATATGGTGTATTTATGATGTACGTGATGATTCACGTAAGTGTTCTTTTCCTGTTTGACGCTTACTTTTGGTACTTTACTTCAGTACTTTTGGTCTTGGGTTGTACCCCTTTTGACCTTTATTTTATATTGGATTATTTTTCTGCCACCATTAGTACATTCTTGCTGAGTTGTTCTGTCTTTGGAATGTCTCAAGTTCAGAGCAGTAACAGATAGTGGAGTTGGTTTTGGTGTTTCTGGGCAGCAGTGTTGGCTGTGGTTTTCACCTTGCCGTAGCGAGGTAGTTGTCATTTTACTTTTATTTACGTAGTTCAGATATACTTTTGTACTGTGGGTTCGTGTCAGATTATTGGTGTAACACCCCCGAAACTCAAAAGAGGGACGGGTGACGTTTTAAGCCCAGTCTTGGTTTTGGAGCAGGTGTCACGGGCGTGTCACGGGCGTGACACGGGCGTGTCACGGGCGTGTCACGGGCGTGACACGGGCGTGTTCGGCCACGGGTCATGTGGTTGACGTTTTGACGGTCGGCGATCGTCGAGTTGAGGCACACGGCCTGGGACACGGGCGTGTCCCAGGGCGTGTCACTTTGGGCAGTTTTCTGAGTCATGCACACGGGCCATGACACGGGCCCAGACACGGGCGTGTCACATGTGACACGGGCGTGTCAGGTGCCGTGTCGTAGGCCGTATCCTTCTCGGGTTGGGAAAGCTGGCCGATTGCACACGGGGGGGGGGGGGGGGGGCGTGACACGGGTCTCGACACAGGCATATCACATGTGACACGGGCGTGTCGGAGGCCGTGTCGAATTCCGTGTGCTGGTTTTCGAGTCAGTCGAGACGGCAAATGGGTGACACGGCCAGGCACACGGCCGTGTTGCAACCCGTGTTCGGCCCCAGATTTTGTATTTTAGGCCTAATCGTGGCCGTTCGTTCCCTTGGATTTGGATCCAACGGTGGGGGCTGTTGCTGGGATGTTATATCCGGGAATAGGGTTTAGAAACCCTCATTCCCTTTGGTTGGTTCTCTCTCTAAGAGTTAGAGAGAGGAGAGAGCTTGGAGGAGGAAGAAGAAGCTAGATTCGGTCACCGGCGGAGCTTTGGAGATCCAAATCGTGATCCGAGTCCGGATCCGCGAAGGCGAGGCCGATACGGTGCTTTCCATCCGACTAGATCGTCATGGCGCCGAGGAAACGCGAAAGGGTAACGATTCTCTTCTTGAGCATGTGAAGCTCTTCTTCCTTTGCATAGGAAAACCCCTCTCCCGCGAGTGTGCGGCGAGATTGTGGTATTCCTTGGGGTAGATATGTAAAGTCCCCCCTTGTTAGAGTCCGGAATCGTAGTACGGACATAGGCATGCTGTGTGAAGCGTACCCGGACGTATTTTTCGGATCGGTGATAATTTGTTGTGCATTTTTTGGCCGGAGAAGACTCCGAGCGTTGTGTTTGTTTTCGGGTTGCTATGCGGTAGTATGCATCAGGGAATCTGGGAGATTAACCCCGAGGTGCACCCGGAAATCGGGACGGAAACGCATTTCCGTCATATCGGTGGCCTGGGAGCCAACCGGGTACATAGCAGGGCTATGTACCATGTTTGATCGTTATTCGGGACTAGGGAAGCTTAGTCCGTGTCAAAGGCCTAATGGCAATGACGGGGTGAGCAACGGGCTGGTGTACCCCCAACCGCTCCACCTGCTCGGTTAAAGCGACCTAAAGTTTTACGTGGGACTTACCGAGGTTTGGAGATCGAGTCTAGGCTGCGGCTGAGAAGACTAAATGCTCACAAGATTGCCACCCTGGGGGTGGTGGTGGAGTCGAGGACCGGACGGGGTTCGGACTGGCTTCGCCGAGTAAGTGCCCTGAGAGCACGGGGTGTACGGCCATGTGAGCGTGCACCTGTGATGTGATGCTTATTTCGCTATGTTGCTTGTTTTGCTAACAAGTGCAGGGAAGAAGCTTTGCCGCCCCGGTTTGGGGGCGGAATCGTTATTGAAAGAAAATAGGGATAGATACCGATTGCGGAATGAAGGATATAGATATTATGAATTAAAACCCTAAAGCCTAACACAAGTGTTGTGCACAGAATAAAGCCAACTGTAATTACAGTTAAGGCTTGAGGTCCTTATCCAACAACTAGCAATCCTAGTTAAAACTAATCACAGCCAAAATGCAAATAATTAAGTAAACATCTAGACGACACAAGATATTATAGTGGTTCCCCAAACACTGGGCACGTCCACTCTTCTACCGACACGGTAGGAATCCACTCAGGTTTTTGATCAGGTGCCCTGCCACCAACAAGTTCTGCTTCAGATATATCTAGAAATCCTTTAGACTTTTGATCAGGTGTCTAAAAACCAAGCTTTACTTTTGAAGGGAGTAAACAACCCTTTACAGGAGGGGGGAAGAGAGTTAGATTGTCTTCTCTATTTTAACATAGATTAGAGAAGCACAAGAGTCTCTTCAGAACTTCTAACAGCAAGCTGTCTTGAAGTTCTGAAGGATAAAGCCTGAAGAAGACTAGAGATCTGGATGGATGTTCTTCTTCAGCTTCCTTCTTCTTCTTCTTCTTCAATATCTCTGAGTGTATCTTCCTGAAACAGGAGCACTCAGGTTGAGGAAGAGTAGAAGAGATATCTTCTCAGTGGGATGTAGATTGGCTGAGAGCAACTGTGCTGTATTGTATTTCTTCCTTCTGCTGCTGTATATTGCTGGTAACAAGCTTAGTTCTTTCTTCAAAAGAACTCTTTATATATAAGCAGCAGTAACAGATCTATTATTTGAGTTGAGCTTTTGTCTTCTTCTCAGATCTTGAATCTGGGCTGCAATTATCACAAGGCAAAACATATCTACAGACATATATATTTCTATAAAAGGAATAAAGCTTCATAAGAAGCTGCAGTATTAAATCTGATAAAGAATGCTATAAAAGGTCACATCAGATAACTCTTTACAGCCAACGGCTATAAAGGACAGCTGCAGATAAAGTAATCAATAAGTCAACTAATAAGACAAACTACTTTATCTGAAAGGAAAGACTTATGCATAATAATAGCAAGGATTGCTTTGAAGTAATAGCAGTAAATCAATTAGATATTATATAATAAATATATGCTAGAAATACAGGAAATAAAACACAGAAAAGAACGCATATAATATTACATATATAAGCAGACATAAAATAGTCGAACGATCTTCGGAGATCGTCGACCGACCTACTGAGATTGTCGACCTATCAGACAGATAGTCGACCGACTCAGATAGTCGAACTATCCAGACAGATAGTCGACCGACTCAAAGCTAGACAGAAAACGTCGACCTAAGAATACAGACAGATAGTCGAACTATCGATAGATAGTCGACCGGCAAACAGACAGCTAAACTATCAATAAGATAGTAGAGCTATCAGATAGTCGAACTATCAAGGAAGATAGTTGAACTATCAAGACAATCTGTCTTAACGAAAGAGGTCGAGCTGAGGTCGACGATCGTCGAGACATAAATAGCAGAACGTCGAGCTGTTAAGAGACAAAGCTAGACGATCTGGACACAGACGATAGTCGACCAACAGGAAGACGATCGTCGATCCGACCGATCGACGATAGTCGAGCGGCGTTCGACTATCGTCGAACCAAAAACAAACTTAGCCAGATTTCACTGGATAAGTGACTACACTAAAACAAACTTTTGACCATAGATAAATCTTGGGTCAAGAGACTAAAAGGGAAGACTTAACTCAAATCCAAACTAGGGTACCAACAGTTATAATTTGGTCAGCATAGCTGACCGTTGCCTTTGTTTACCACCGTGCGGTGGGTTGTTGCTTGCAGGTGCTGCGGAGCCGAGAGGTAATTAGCGGGCTAAAGCCCAAGTTGCTGTGTCGGCCCTCGAAGGCCAAATGTTGAGTGTTTTCCTTTTTGTACTCATGTGTGACCGGCCTGCGTGCCGTGGTATGGAAGACATTTTTATTAAGCAAACTCTTGTAAGGCTATAAAGCCGTTATTCATATATTAAACATTCCTTTGTGTTTGGTTTAGTGGACATTCACGCTGGCAGGGTTATTAACTGTGCAACTTAATAATTGCTTCCGCTAGGTGTTGTGTAGGACGTTGTGATTGGTTGAATGGTTTCAATGTGTAACCAGCCGGTCTGTTCGTAATATATGGCGTCGGGCCCCGACCGGACCTACTGTTATATACTATGTGATGGATAGGGGTGTTACAAATTGGTATCAGACTACTGGTTTCGGTCAAGCTTAAATGAATTCGTGCACGAATTCACTTTAAGGGGTGGTGAGCACATGTGTGTGCGTCATCGTTATAACATGAAAAGAACCCATGAATGTCCACTTAGGAATGAAAATACACATGTTTGAGGAACCTGCGTGTTCCTATAATTGCTTTTTGCAAATTTTGTTCAGTCACTTATGGTGTTTTGAACGGCTATAGGTGTCCGGAAGTGGAGCGTGGCAGTCTGAACACACGTTTGCTGAGCAAAGTACGACACCAAGTAACGTTCCTGAGACCCCTACGTCTCTGGAAACCATAAGAAGGGTGATTGAAGCGGTATTCGCTGTGACCAACGCACAACATGGGAGTAATGTGCAACCCTTTGTCCCTGAGATGGCCCCAACATCGGGCGGTATGTTGGAGCAAAGGGCATTTGGGGGTCCATTAGAGCAGCAGATGAGCATGACTGTGGTGCAGGGAGCGCATTCAGTTGACGCATATTTGCAGACGTTCCTTATGTTAAGGTGCCACCCAGGCTCTAAATGGGAAAGCGAGCAATCTATAGTGGATAGATTTTATAACGGTCTGTGCAGCGAGTTGCGTATCCTACTGCTAGGACCAAAGTTATTGGGATTCCGAGCTTTAGTGGAGTCGGCTATAGCTTTGGAGGTGGAGTTGGGGAAAACTCACCAAGTACCAGTGGATAGGGTACCAAACCCTACTGATCCTATAAGGACTGTCTATCGAAAGATGACGAGAAAGGAGGCTGGGTTATCCACTACCCGAACTACCCTCAATTGTTATTCTTGTGGCAAGAAAGGGCATCTCGCCAGAGAGTGTTGGGAGAGTGCTCCGAAGACAAGGAAAGTTTTGGCAGGAGCAGTTGAAGCCTCTGGTGTAAAGGAAACGATGTTCAAAATGCCAACCTCAAAATCTGGGTACCATAGGTGGCATAAGAAGGCGAGGAGGTCGGGTCTAGTCCCTTCCTCTAGCACATCTGGAGCGACTACGGTTCAAACCCCGGATGCATGCTTTGTTTGTGGAAAGCCGATGCACTATGCCCGGGATTGTTGGAGTGGACGCCCAATGTCCAAAAAGAAGTCGGGGTCGATATCTGAAGAGAAAGGCAAGGCGGTGGCATCCGCCGCATCGCTGTTTACTCCGGCCCAACCGGGAGTGAACATCCTTGGCCAGCAGGAGGTCATGTGGCCGACCGTCGGGTCGTCAGGTATGGTTTAATTGTTAGCAACCTTGCTTCTTGCCTTATGTGTGATTACATAGAACTTGAAGTTCTAGGCTTTATTTTGGAATCTTGGCAATTCGGATGGGTTATTACCCAGTAGTCATCCAGTGCGCGCGGAGATATAGTCTGTGCGGTAAGAGTCTTATTGAAAGTCAAGGATTCGACTTGCTAGCGTCGCTGTTGCCGTTAGTAGAGTTTGACGTCATCTTTGTTGGGCTAGCTTTTGGGGCAGAAGGCTTTTATCGTTTGCAACCACAAGGAGACCTAGCTGGGGGTGGGCAGGAGACAACGTTTGCGGAACTGAAGGGATCGATCAGGACACTGACGTCTGCCCTCCCGGTGGTCAAGATAGTTTTGTGTCGGTACAAAGCTGTTCTTCACGTTAGTGGAGGCTGTAATGCCTAAGTCCACTCTGGGTAGTTTCCCAGTGGGTTTTTGAGCATCCCGATGTGTTCCCGAACAATCTCCCTGGAGCCCCACCGTAGCGATAGATCGATTTCACGATTGAGTTATGCCAGGTGCTAAACCTGTGTCACGCTCTCCTTATAGGCTGATGCCTAAGGTGATAGTGGAGTAAAGGTTCAACTAGAAAAGTTGATGGAGCAAGGGTATGTGCGTCCAAGTTTGTCGTCTTGGAGCACACCGGTCCTTTTCGGGTATAAGAAGGACGGGAGTTTGCGGCTCTGAATCGGTTATGGAGAACTGGACAAGTTGATAAAAGAGAGCAAGTACCTGATCCCAAGAATTGGCGATCTGTTTGATCAGTTGGGTGGGTCATCGGTGTACTTAAAGTTGGATCTTAAGTCTGGTTACTATCAGCTGAGAATCAGGGAAAGCGATATCCCAAAGACAGTGTTCAACGCAAGACATGGGCATTTGAGTTTATGATCATGCCGTTCGAGCTGACTAATGCGCCATCGGTGTTTATGGATCTGATGAACAGAACATTCATGAAGTACCTAGTCCAGTTTGTGATCGTCTTCATCGACGACACATTAGGGGTAATTTTAGTGCGAAGGGTATCGCTTCTGAATATCTACTCTTGGTTTTGTGGACGTTAAGAAGGAACCATGTATACATCAAGTTCTCCGAACTCGAGTCTTGGGTTATCCTCGTAGCGCTTCTTGGTCCTTTAGTTGGTAGAGTGAGGGCGTGTGGGTCCAGCATTGTTAATCGCAATACGAGGGTGGCCTGTGTTGTCTCGGTAGCAGAAATCCAAAGTTTCTGGTGTGGACGGCTACTACAGGCGCTTCGTAGAGGACTTCCCGCGGATAGTATTACCCCTCGCGTCGTTGTCAAGGAAAAGCTTGAAAGAATTACTTAGATGCGCGAGTACACCCAAGCGGTGAAGGGTTAAAGAGTTGGTCAACCGCGGTGCCAGTGTTAAGTTCGCCGAGTGGAACCAGAAGCTGTGAGATCTATGGCGCTGCCTTAGGCAGCGGATTAGACTGCGTGTTGCTGCATCGTGGTAATGTTGTGGCCTATGGCTCGCATTAGTTGCAAGAGCACGAGGGGTATTGTCCAGTCCGTCATCTAGAGTTCGTGGCCGTGTGTTTTGCACCAAAGCTAGGGAGGCCTTATGTGTATGGTGACAAAGTCGGTGTCTGTACCGATCCTATGAGCCTGATACATCGGTGGGATCGAAAGGATCTGAAATTGAGGCAGCAAAAATGGATGGAGTTCCTGGGGGACCATACGTTCGAAAGTTATTTTGTGCTCGTTGTAAGGCAATGTGTTGCGGATGCGTTGAGACGCAGGGCTTCCGCCCAAGCCAACTAGTTGTAGTTTCATATTGAGGGTTTGACCCGGGATTTGGAGATGTTAGCTATCTCTTGCGTTGACAAGCAGACTAGCGTCGAAGCATAACTGAACTGGTCGGAAGTCCAGTATGACCTGGCTGATCGTAGTTGGCAGACTATGGTTTGTGTAGCTGCATAAAGGAAATCATGGGTGCGGCTCGGTGGGTCAAAATCCCAGGTCAACGGTGGTGGGTAGGCTACTAAGGAAAGACAATCGTTTGTGCAGCCCAAGCATGGGTAATTTATGGGTGGAGTTGTGATACGTCTTACCAAGTACTCAACTCGCTTAGGAGGCACAAGTTGTGCCGATACCTAAGAAATTGCTTTGGTGGCCGGGGCTCAAGAGAGTCGTAGCATTGTTTGTGGCTAAGTGTCAGCCTTGCGCCTTAGTGAAGGCAGAGTGCCAAGTGCCAACGAATTCGCGAATCCTTGCCTGGTTCGGAATAAAAGTTCGACTGGACTGTGTGCATGGTTTGCCAAAGTCCCAGTGGGGTAGCGACGCCGTGTGGGTGATCGTAATTGTGTTAACTTTAGTGTCTCACTTCGTTCCGCATAGGAAGGATAATTCGGCGGAGTAACTGGCAAATGTGTTTGGATAACATAGTTAGACTACATGGTGTGCCCCGCAACATCGTGAGCAATCGAGGTGGGCGTTCTACGTCCAATGATTGGAGGTGTTTATAGAATGTGCTGGATACTAAGCTGTAGTTTAGTCCAGCCTTACATCTGCAGACAGATGAGCAGACCGAGTGGGTCAACAGGGCGTTGGAGGACGTGCTTCGCATGTGCGTTCTGGACTTCGGGAAGCAGTGGGAAGGCCATCTGTTTTGGTAAAGTTTGCATACAACTTTAGCTATCAAGCGAGAATACAAATGGCGCCCTTCGAGGCCCTTTTTGGTAGAAGTCGTCGCATGCCATTGTCGAGGCTAGGAACGGATGACACGAAGTTGTACTTAAAGTAAGAGGTGGTAAACACTACCCTTTTTGGTGCGAACCATATGAGAACTGTTGCTAATCGCTCAGGGGAGGCAGGCTAAGTACTTTAACGCCACGTATCGGAATGTGGAGTTATCGGATGGCGTATCGGAAGTTATAGTCATTCAAGAGTGTTTTACGGGAGCGACGCTTGGGGAAAGCTGAGCCCGGTATACCTTGGAACACTTGAGGTTTCTAGAGCGGTTTGGTGAGGCGGTGCAAGAGCCTTCGAACTTGATCGTGAGTGATCAAGTTTTGGTGGACGAAAGGTTGACGTCTAGGGTCAAACCTTTTCGTTTTGGAGACTGTGAAGTCGAGCGGCTTTGTCCCAAGGAATTCAAGTTAGTCGTAGTCCGGTGGGGTCAATTGAGATAGCAAGGCGCTCTCTTAGGAATGAGAGCAATCTATGCTGGTTGTGTACCCGGAGCTGATCCGCCTGGGTACCGTTGAGAGTTTCTGTTTTCTCTCCTTTAGTAATATCGTGGACGAAATTCTTTTAAGGGGGGAGAGTTGTAACACTCCCGAAACTCAAAAGAGGGACGGGTGACGTTTTAAGCTCGGTCTTGGTTTTGGAGCAGGTGTCACGGGCGTGACACGAGCGTGTCACGGGCGTGACACGAGCGTGTCACGGGCGTGACACGGGTGTGTTCAGCCACGGGTCATGTGGTTGATGTTTTGACGGTCGGCGATCGTCGAGTTGAGGCACACGGTCTGGGACACGGGCGTGTCCCAGGGTGTGTCACTTTGGGCAGTTTTCTGAGTCATGCACACAGTCCATGACACGGGCCCAGACACGGGCGTGTCACATGTGACACGGGCGTGTCGGGTGCCGTGTCGCAGGCCGTGTCCTTCTCGGGTTGGGAAAGCTGGCCGATTGCACACGGGGGGAGGGGGGGGCATGACACGGGTCTCGACACGGGCGTGTCACATGTGGCATGGGCGTGTCGGAGGCCGTGTCGAATGACGTGTGCTGGTTTTCGAGTCGGTCGAGACGGCAAATGGGTGACACGGCCAGGCACACGACCGTGTTGCAACCCATGTTCGGCCCCAGATTTTGTATTTTAGGCCTAATCGTGGCCGTTCGTTCCCTTGGATTTGGATCCAATGGTGGGGGGCTGTTGCTGGGATGTTATATCCGGGAATAGGGTATAGAAACCCTCATTCTCTTTGGTCGATTCTCTCTCTAAGAGTTAAAGAGAGGAGAGAGCTTGGAGGAGGAAGAAGAAGCTAGATCCGGTCACCGGCGGAGCTTCGAAGCTCCAAATCGCGATCCGAGTCCGGATCCGCGAAGGCGAGGCGGATACGGTGCTTTCCATCCGACTAGATCGTCATGGCGCCGAGGAAACGCGAAAGGGTAACGATTCTCTTCTTGAGCATGTGAAGCTCTTCTTCCTTTGCATAGGAAAACCCCTCTCCCGCGAGTGTGCGGCGAGATTGTGGTATTCCTTGGGGTAGATATGTAAAGTCCCCCCTTGTTAGAGTCCGGAATCGTAGTACGGACATAGGCATGCTGTGTGAAGCCTACCCGGACGTATTTTTCGGATCGGTGATAATTTGTTGTGCATTTTTTGGCCGGAGAAGACTCCGAGCGTTGTGTTTGTTTTCGGGTTGCTATGCGGTAGTATGCATCAGGGAATCTGGGAGATTAACCCCGAGGTGCACCCGGAAATCGGGACGGAAACGCATTTCCGTCATATCGGTGGCCTGGGAGCCAACTGGATACATAGCGGGGCTATGTACCATGTTTGATCGTTATTCAGGACTGGGGAAGCTTAGTCCACGTCAAAGGCCTAATAGCAATGGCAGGGTGAGCAACGGGCTGGTGTACCCCTAACCGCTCCACCTGCTCGGTTAAAGCGACCTAAAGTTTTACGTGGGACTTACCGAGGTTTGGAGATCGAGTCTAGGCTGCGGCTGAGAAGACTAAATGCTCACAAGATTGTCACCCTGGGGGTGGTGGTGGAGTCGAGGACCGGACGGGGTTCGGACTAGCTTTGCCGAGTAAGTTCCCTGAGAGCACGGGGTGTACGGCCGTGTGAGCGTGCACCTGTGATGTGATGCTTATTTCGCTATGTTGCTTGTTTTGCTAACAAGTGCAGGGAAGAAGCTTTGCCGCCCCGGTTGGGGGCGGAATCGTTATAATTTGGTCAGCATAGCTGACCGTTGCCTTTGTTTACCACCGTGCGGTGGGTTATTGCTTGCAGGTGTTGCGGAGCCGAGAGGTAATTAGCGGGCTAAAGCCCAAGTTGCTGTGCCGGCCCTCGAAGGCCAAATGTTGAGTGTTTTCCTTTTTGTACTCATGTGTGACCGGCCTGCATGCCGTGGTATGGAAGACATTTTTATTAAGCAAACTTTTGTAAGGCTATAAGGCTGTTATTCATGTATTAAACATTCCTTTGTGTTTGGTTTAGTGGACATTCACGCTGGCAGGGTTCTTAACTGTGCAACTTAATAATTGCTTCCGCTAGGTGTTGTGTAGAACGTTGTGATTGGTTGAATGGTTTCAATGCGTAACCAGCCGGTCTGTTCGTAGTATATGGCGTTGGGCCCCGGCCGGACCTACTGTTATATACTATGTGACAGATAGGGGTGTTACAGTTGGCGCCCACAGGGTTGTTGATTCTTTTAGGACACTTGCTAGCTATTGTTGTTCTCCTTATGATTGATTTGGATTATTTGCTCTCTGGGATGTTTTATTACTAGGATTGCATGTTAGATATTTTTAACTTATAAAACCTTATAATTAGTATATCATACATGCCATCTCTTCCAAAACTAAGTCACTACTTTCTGGTTAGCGTAAAGATTTTTTTCTATACTTATTATAAATCTTGAGTTTGCATAGCATGAGTTATTCCTCGGTGATATTTATACTCATGTAGGGTGTTGAAGTCAACCTAAACAAGTATCTTCCGCAACGTATAATTATATTTTTTAATCGTGGACTAGTTAATCCACTAAGCCGAGGGATACAACTAACTTCTTAACTTAAACTGGATTTTCTTCTAAATAACCAAAATATTTTTATTATTAAGTAGGAGTTTTGCCTGAGCGCCCGTAGTTATCCCCTACTGGCGTAGCATCATGACGCACATTTTCCCTTACTCTGATATATTATTTAATGCGGTGAAAATGCGGGTTGTGACACATACCCTTCTCGCCTTGGTAGAGAAGCGAGGAGGTGTACCAGCCCCTGACGGTGACAGGTGATGGTGCTAGGTTCCACAAATTCTTCCTCGACAAGGACTTTGAGGCCGCCTTCCTCCGGAGGGGCCTCAACTCGCTTCCCCGGTGCTACCCGGCGAAGGTATAACTTTTTCCTTCTTTCCTCCTCAACGGGCTTGCATATAACTAATAATGATTTCTAACTCCCAAGTCTTTTTCTGCAAGGGAGCGACTGATTCCCGAGCACCCGCCTTTTATGGACTAGAGATTCTACCCGGACCCACTCGCACGCGAGTGGGCAGCCACAACATCCTGCCGAAGCGAGCTACGGTCGGGCAAACCCTCCTCTAATAAGAGGCGACCCGACCCCGCGGGCTCAAGCTCGCCTTGCCGTCCCACATCACCAAAAAAGATGAAGAAGGCGATGACGGTCTCCAAAGGGAAACAACAACAACAACATCAAATATACCTGAGCTTCCCATAGACCATGCCGGAGAAGTCGCCAGAGAAGGACCAGGGCGGAGGCGACCCGCCTACCTCCAACACCACTAAGGAGATCGCAGCCTGCGAGCCAGATTTGTCGAAGGGCCACCGCAACTTTGGTCTCAGTGGGAAGGCCAAGGACCGGCTCAGCGAGCCGATGGTTCGATGGGATGAGCAGGCCTATAGGGCCTCCATCTCCTCCCTCATCCCCTCCTGGTCAGAATGCCACCCTCCCAGCGAGCATGCCTATGCCTTAGGGTTTGGGCTCCACGGTCGCGAGGACACCGCAGCCTTCGACGCCATGAGCCTCCAGCGGCTTGCCCATAAGAGCTCGCGAGCTCAATGCGCGCGCTGGAGCTCGCCCATATGTTGACTCGCCGCTGCTACCAGTTCAGCCACAACCTGGCGAAGGCAGAGCAGGAGCAGGATATCGTAAAGGACAATACTGCCGCCCTGACAAAGCAGTTAGAGATCACTGAGAGCCTTCTTGCCAAAACTGCCAGCGGGGTGGTAAGTATCGGCTGACCCCTTCTCCTTTTGACTTGGGTTCCCCATAGTTTCTTATTTTTCTTGCCTGGCAAGATGCCGAGACCACGGACCTCATGCGTGCTCGCGCCGCCGAGCTGGAAGAGAGAAATAAGGTGTTGGAGGAGCAGAACAAAAGCCTCCACAATGATGTCGCTTGCCTAATGGACATCGTCCTCCTCCCCTATGGGGGCGAGCTGGGCGACCTAATCCAGAGACCAAAGATCTTCACCGAGGCCGAGGTCGCCAAGAGGTTGCGCATCAACTCCATCTATACTGCTGACTTCACCCTGCAAGTCATGCGAGATATGCAGGTACTGACAGAAGGCTACAAGGAGTTGACCGCGAGGGATTTGGTGCCAGAGCTATTCTCCCCTCCCGCTTCCCCCTCTGGCGAGAAGAAAGACATCTTAAGGTCGCTCTTCAAGGGCGTCGACGGCTGTAGGGATGACAATTCTGGAGGGGAAGGCGAGAGCTAGCTAATTTTTTTTTGTGTAATGATCTCTCCGCCCTAATTTTGTAACCTCTCCAAGGAGAGCCCCTTTTGTAATGATGTACATTTAATGAAAAACCACTTTGCCAAATCTTCCCTTTCTTTTTTGTGTTGCACTCGCACGCGTGTCACACCCTTCACCACGCGACCTCGCTAGGATAGCATTTGCCGTTGGAATATATTTGAGTTAGGATACGTACTCACGCAGAGACCCTGAGATCTCGCCACCCCCTAGACCATCAGGGGATAGTCGACTCGCCTCGCTGTCCCCATGAACACCCAGCTCACCCGCGAGATCTTTCCTTTCAAGAGATTTGTTCCAAGCCTGAAATTTCTTCGAGATTTTCAAGGTAAAATCTCCATGGGATAGAGCGCGGTTGTCGATCATAGCCTTGGCCTGCCCTTCGGCCGAGATCTCAACTCGCCATCTTTGACCCTGCCCTGATCAGATAGTGTCACCCCATGGTAGTTGCCGAGATCCCATCTCGCCACCTCACCCTCGCCCAAAAATTGTTGGGCCTCATGTTTCCCCAGCCTGTCCCAAGTAGCTTCAACTGCCTGGTGGTGACTGGCAAAAGCAGCCCGAGATTTGGCTATAGAGCAAAAATTATATCTATCGAGGAATCCGACCCTGACAGTTAGGTGGAAGCCTGACAGCGGGAGTATCTCGAGACCTAAACCCAGAGCAATAAAGATGTCCATCGAGGATCCCGATCCTGTCATCTAGGTGGAAGCCTGACAGCGGGTTCTACTCGGGACTTAACTCCAGGGTCATAGCAATGTCTATCAAGGATCCCAGCCCTACCAGCTAGATGGAAGCCTTACAGTGGGAGCATCTCGAGACCTAAGCCTAGAGCAAAAAAGATGTCCATCGAGGATCCCGTCCCTGCCAGCTAGGTGGAAGCCTGACATCAGGATCTACTTGGGGCTTAACTCAAGGGTCATAACGATGTCTATCGAGGATCCTGACCCTGCCAGCTAGATGGTAGCCTGATAGAGGGAGCATCTCGAGACCTAACCCAAGAGCAAACCACCGAGTGCTAACACCAGTCCAATCAGCTAAGAGAGAGCCTGACGGCGGGTGTTAAGCATCAATCGGACTTATCTCCAGGGTTATAATTACGTCTATCGAGGATCCCGGCCCTGCCAGCTAAATAGAAGCCTGACAGCGGGAGCATCTCGTGACCTAACCCCAGAGCAAACTACCGGGCGCTACCACCAGCCCAATCAGCTAAGTGAGAGCCTTACAACGAGTGTTGAGCATCAACCAGACTTTTCCTTAGCCAACCTTCGGGCGCTACCACCGGCCCGATCAGCTAGGCGGGAGCCTAATGGCGGGTATTGAGCATCAACCAGACTTAGATCCAGGGTCATAACGATGTCTATCAAGGATCTCGGCCCTGCCAGCTAGATGGAAGCCTGATAGTGGGAGCATCTCGTGACCTAACCATAGAGGAAACCACCGGGCGCTACAACCGACCCAATCAGCTTAGTGAAAGCTTGACGACGGGTGTTGAGCATCAACCAGACTTTTCCTTAGCTAACCACCAGGTGCTACCACCGACCCGATCAACTTGGTGGGAGCCTGACAGTGGGTATTGAACATCAACTGGACTTAGATCCACTATCATAACGACGTCTATCGAGGATCCCGGCCCTGCCAGCTAGATAGAAGCCTGGCAGTGGGAGCATCTCGTGACCTAACCTCGGAGCAAGAAAGATCTCTATCGAGGACCCCTGCCCTGCCAGCTAGGTGAGAGCTTGACAGTGGGAGAAAACTCGGGACTTAAGAAAACTTTGGCCTATCATGAATATCATTGCCAAAAAGAGATGAAAAGATCAAAGGGTTTCATTATTGAGTAAAGGAAAATACGTACATCCTTCATAGATAAAAATGCTTCAAGTCATCACCGCTCTAGGTGTGACTTAGGGTCTCAGCCTCCACATTCCGGAGGCGATACCCTCCTGATCTCAAAGCCTCTTATACAATATATGGACATTCCCCGTTAGGGTTAAGCTTCCTCACGCCAGCGGATCTTTCGGCTGCATCCTCCTTCTTCAGGACCAAATCCCCTTCCGCAAACTGCTTGACTCTGACGTGCTTATCAAAGTACTTAACCATTCTTCATTTAACCTCCTCCTGCCGGATAGTTGATAGGTCGCGCAGCTCCTCCACCATGTCAAGGGAGAGTCGAAGCTCATCCTCGTCCCGCCATTCTTCTCCACCTTCCTCTGCTGCCATCACCCGCGATGTCCAAACCTCAAACTCTATAGTAAGTACTGCCTCGCAAATGTGGGAGGGTTTAAAAGGGGTTTCCCGTGTAACCGTGTTGGGGGTGGTTCTCAAGGACTAGAGGAATGAGGGAAGTTATTCTACCCATCTCCCCTTCAAATTCTCAACTTTCTTCTTTAAGAGGTTTACGATGATCTTGTTTTCCCCCTCCACCTTCCCGTTGCTCCTGGGATTGTAAACCGAGGCAAATCTGAGGTCAATCCCAAGCTGTCCGCAAAAGCTGATGAATTCGACACTAGCAAATTGAGGACCATTGTCCGTGACGAGGGCCTATGGCAACCCATGCCAGCAGATGATCTCCCCCATACAAAATTCCTGATTACTTGGGAGGTCACCTTGGCTAGCACCTTCACCTCTAACCACTTATAAAAATAATTGATCATCACCAACAGGCACCTCCTCTGTTCGCTGGCCTGGGGGAAAGGTCCTACAAGATTCATTCCCCAGATGGAAAAGGGCTAGGGGGCCATGATGCTACTGAGACCCTGAGCTGGTATAAGTTGGAGAGGGGTGAACAACTGACATTTGTGGCACTTCTTTGCGAACTCGGCAGCATCATAGCCCAGGGCCGGCCAGAAATATCCTTGTATGACTATCTTCCCTTCTAGGGTCTGGCTTGCAAAGTGGCCAAAATCCTCGGGACCTCCCTCTCGGCTACACAATGTGCCAACATCCTCGAGAGGGTCTTTCAGTACATCTGTCCGTCGCTCATAAGATAGTATCCCGCACTCCCAGTGGATAAGAAAGTTATAAAAGGATCCATCCACGAGGGGTGCTGGTCCACCTCCATCAGCTCCCCCTCCTCAATGGACGAGCAAAACAAGTCGGTGATGGTGCCGCCCACCCGGGGTCTGTGCTTGGACAATTGATCCACCTGCTAATTTTCTTCCCTTATAATGTGTCAGATGGAGAACGTTCGTAACATGTCGATGACCCCCTTCACCTTTGCTAAGTACAACTGGAGGGTCGGCTCCCTTGCCTCGAACTCCCTATTGATCTGGAAGGCTACCACCATGGAGTCAGTGAGGACCTCTACATCATGCACCCCAAGCTCCCTGGCCAGGCGCAATTCTGCTATCACTGCCCCATAGTCGGCTTGATTGTTGGTGATAGGAAATGCATTACCACCGTTTGCTCGATCCTGTGAGAAACGAACTAAAACAAGCCGAAAGTGGTATAACTGAAATTTTATTATCAGAAAAAGGTATCTATTACAAAGGTATGCCCTCCCTTATATAGAATGGAGGAGAGATGAGAGAATACAAATAAGAGATGTGGGACTAAAAAAAATACAGGACTAAGCGGACTATACAGAACAAACCGCACAAGCCGCGCGGTTAGACAGAAGGGCTAACCGCACGGCTACCACCAGAGAGAGAGAGAGACCGCCAGGGGAGACCGCCTGACCGCTCGGTAACTGCACATCAACAGCACAGGAATCAAACCGCTGACTCCAAACCGCCAGACCGCACGGTCTCCAAACCGCCAAGATAGACCGCCAGACCTCCCGGTCACCAACTTCAACACTCCCCCTCAAGCTAGAGCATATATATCGATCATGCCCAGCTTGTCACAAATATGATGAAACGAGGCGAAAACTGGCTTGGTGAAGATGTCAGCTAGCTCTTTATCAGAAGTGACAAAGGGAGTGCAAATTTGTTCCTTTAAGATTTCTTCACGAATGAAATGACAGTCAACCTCAATGTGCTTGGTTCTTTCATAGAAGACCGGATTTTTGGAGATGTATATGGCAGCCTTGTTATCACGGAACATAGGTAGAGGATGGTTGTAGACCTCTCCTAAATCCAGCATTAGAGCCCGTAGCCATTTTAGCTCACAAGTGGTCGACGCCATACTCCGATACTCTGCTTCGGCACTGGACCTGGAAATAACAGACTGCTTCTTGCTCTTCCAGCTCACCAGATTACCCCCAACAAAAGTACAGAAACCGGAGGTAGACTTGCGGTCCCCTTTTTCATCAGCATAACTCGCATCTGTGTATGCTTCAACCCTCAGATGATCATTCTTCTGAAAGAGCAATCCTTTCCCTGGGGCTGCTTTGACGTACTCCAAGATCCGCAAGGCGAACTGTAGATGGCACTCCCTAGGAGCTTACATGAATTGACTCACCTTGCCCACAGCATAGGAAATGTCGGGCCTAGTCACGGTGAGGTATATGAGCTTACCAACCAAACGCCTGTACCGCGAAGCATCTGAAAGAAGAGGCGAATCATCTGTCCAGGTTTTGTCTTCTCCAACAGCCATGGGACATCGGGCAGGTTTGGCCCCAGTCAATCCTGCTTCTTTTAAAATATCAAGGGCATACTTACGCTGAGAGATGACTAAAGAGTTGGGCTTCCGAGAGATTTCGATCCCCAAAAAGTACTTCGGAGAACCCATATCTTTCGGGACCAGATGTTGGCGAAGATGCCGCTTTGTCAAGGCTACCCCTCCCTGGTCATCGCCAGTGAGAAGAATATCATCAACATATACTGCAAGAACCACCAGTCCCGAAGAGGTTTTGCGAATAAATAGAGAGTGATCAGCAGAGCTGCGAGCAAAACCAACGTCCGCCACGATACCGCTGAACTTGTCAAACCAAGCGCGAGGGATCTGCTTGAGGCCATAGATTGCCTTCTGTAGCCGGCATACTCGTGTCTCCCCCTGAGCAACATACCTAGGAGGTTGCTCCATGTAGACGGCCTCCTGAAGATCACCATAAAGGAAGGCATTCTTGATATCCAGCTGGGAAAGTGACCAGTCTTTGTTGACTACCACAGAGAGAAGGACCCGTATAGTGCTGAGACGAGCCACGGGAGAGAAGGTGTCAAAGTAATCAACCCCATAGGTCTGAGTAAAGCCCTTAGCCACGAGGCGAGCTTTATAATGGTCCACAGTGCCATCTGGGCCAAATTTGACCATAAAGATCCAGCGACAGCCAACAACATCTGTATCAAAGGGAGGAGGGACAAGAGTCCAGGTACCCCGCTCTGTTAGGGTCGCCATTTCCTCATCCATGGCCATCTTCCAGTGAGGAATAGCAAGGGCCTCCTGGTAGGAACGAGGTGTGGTAGTGGCAGAGATAGCCAGCGCAAAGGCCCTACGAGAAGAGGTAAGACGATCATATGAAACAACAGCAGCAAGGGGGTGTAGAGTACACGTCCGCACCCCTTTGCGAAGAGTGATAGGAAGATCCAGGTCGGCGGGCTCTTTGGTATCCAGAACATCCGTGGCAGAGAGAGCTGGCCCGGGAGGAGAGAGCGACGACAGCGGAGATGAGGGAGATGGAGGCGGAGAGAGAGGCGGAGGGAGAGGAGTGGGCGGAGATAGAGGAGGGGCGGATATCGCAGTAGGAGACGAGGGAACGAATGGAATAACAGGAGAATAAGAGGTGGGAGGAAGAGACGAGGAGTCATCCGAGAAGTAGGAGGCATTCTCGAAGAAGGTAACGTCAGCGGAGACGAACTGCTTATGAAGAACAGGGTCAAAGCAACAGTAGCCTTTCTGAGTGGCGGAGTACCCCAGAAAGACACATTTGGTGGAGCGAGGGGTGAGCTTATCACGGGTGGCAGATGGGGCATGCACAAAAGCAGGGCACCCAAAGATTCAGAGAGGGAGAGGAAAAGGCTCCTTGCCTGGATAAAGGATGGAAAAAGGGGTTTTCCCTTTAGAACGGAGGAGGGAATGCGATTGATGAGATAGCAGGCAAGAAGAACAGCATAGCCCCAATATGAGCGAGGGACATGCATTTGAGTCATCAATGTGCGAGCGACATCGAGGAGGTGACGGTTTTTGCGTTTCGCCACCCCATTTTGTTGGGATGTATAGACACAGCTTGTCTGATGAATAACGCCATGTTGCACACAGAAGGAGGTAAAAGCATGACTTAAGTACTCTTTTGCATTATCAGAGCGAAAAGTTTTAATACCAACACCAAACTGATTTTTGATTAAATGATAATAGGAGGTCCATACATTAAAAAGTTCAGAGCGATCTCGTAAGAGATACACCCAAGTACATCTAGAAAAATCATCAATAAATGTTACAAAATAAGAACTACCCCGACCAATAGTAAGGGTAGGAGCAGGCCCCCAGATATCGGAGTGGACAAGATCAAACGGACGAGTAGAGCCCCGACCTTGCTTCAGCGGGAAGGAGGAACGGTGATGCTTGCCAAGTTGACATGCTTCGCAGTTGAGAGTAGTATTGGAGGGAGGGAGGTGGGGTAGAAGCTGATGTAGAAGCCGTGGTGGAGGATGACCGAGACGGAGATGCCACTGGAGAAGATCCGTACAAGAAGAAGAAAAGGCGGACAAAGCAAAAACGTTGTCGAGAAAGTAGAGGCCGCCGCTCTCAGTCCCAGTAGCAATCGTCCGCTCGGAGCTCAGATCCTGAAAAGAACAAGAAGAGGGAGTAAACGTTACAGAACATTGAAGCTGCTTGCATAAAGAAGTAACCGACAATAGATTGCACGGAAACTTGGGCACATAGAGAGTGTCCTTTAGCTGAAGGGATGGAGTAACATGAACCACTCCCGACCCATGAACCGGGGAGGGAGAGCCGTCTGCAATGAGGACTGGGGGCAACCGATCATGCTGTTCGAGGAGAGAGAAGCACTGAGGATTGCCCGTCATATGATTAGTTGCACCGGAGTCGATAAGACATTTACCTTGAGTGACCACATGGGCACTACCTGATGATGTGACCACGGAAGCCGACGGCTTGGAAGAGGAGGCGGAAGAGTCACCCGAGGGACGGAGATGGGGATGCTTTGTCCAGCAGCGGTCAAGAGTATGTCCGGTGCGGCCGCAGTGAGAGCAGAGGTAGCGGGAAGAAGGACGTCCGCCAGACTGATGACTGCGGCTACCAGAGCTACTCCGCTGAGTTTGATGAGCATAGTTATCTGGTGGAGAAGGAGCGGGCAGAAGCGGGCGCTGAAGGAGAGAGGTGACAGCGGCGATGCGAGTAGCGGTGGCATCTAAAGTAGGAGATTCCGCCTCACCCAGAATTTGTTGGCGGATCATGTCATAAGTGTCAGGAAGACGGAGCAGATAACACACAACCAGAAGCTCCTGGAAGTGCTTGTGTTGTTGAGCCAGATCCGCAGAAAATGGGCGATTCTGAAGAATCTCAGGCCCAAGAGCTTGAACTTATTGGTAGGCCGCAGCAGGAGACAAGGTAGGCCGGGCAAAGAGGTCCGCATACAACGTATAGATGCGGGACGTCTGAGCCCCTTTAGAGTACAGAGCATCAAGATGAAGCCAAGCGGCCTTCACCATCTCATCATGACGGATGACGGGAAGACACTCATCAGATAGACTGTTAGCGAGCCAAGTACGCACAAGCGCGTCACTCGCATCCCAGTCATCAAAGAGAGGTGAAGTGGTAGGAGGGGGGTCATCAACGAGATGGTGGCGTTTGTGTTGCGAGCGAAGGAGAAAAGTGAAAGAGACGCTCCAATCCGGGTAGTTGGAGCCGACAAGCTTAGAAACGGTGCCAAGGTTCCCGGAAGAAGTAGGAGGTAGAGGCGGAGCCGGATTGGCAATAGGGGTGGCGGCAGGAGTGGTGGTAGTGGAAGCATCAGAAAGAGCCATCAGGAAGCCGCGCGGTTAGAAAACAAGCCGCGCGGATAGGCAAAAGAAAACTGCAGCGGTCAGGATGTCAAACACCAGCGGCCAGAAAGACCACAACCAAGCCGCAGTATCAAGCAGAGGGGAAGAAGTCGAGCGGCAAGCAGACAGTCCGCCCGAACAGAAGCACAAGAGAAGGCAAGGCACACGACGATAGGTCGCGGAGAACAAGGCGACAGATCGCAGCGAACAAGGCAACAGGTCGCGCAGACAGCGGGCAACGACAAGGAAAGAAGGAGACCGCGCGGACAGGGCGCAAGCCGGAGAAGCAAGTCGCGCGGACAGAGAGGGCTCACCGAATCAGGAGGAAAGGATCGATTCCTCTGATACCATGTGAGAAGCGAACTAAAACAAGCCGAAAGTGGTATAACTGAAATTTTATTATCAGAAAAGGTATCTATTACAAAGGTATGCCCTTCCTTATATAGAATGGAGGAGAGATGAGAGAATACAAATAAGAGATGTGGGACTAAAAAAATACAGGACTAAGCGGACTATACAGAACAAACCGCACAAGCCGCGCGGTTAGACAGAAGGGCTAACCGCACGGCTACCACCAGAGAGAGAGAGAGACCGCCAGGGGAGACCGCCTGACCGCTCGATAACCGCACAACAACAGCACAGGAATCAAACCGCTGACTCCAAACCGCCAGACCGCACGGTCTCCAAACCGCCAAGATAGACCGCCAGACCGCCCGGTCACCAACTTCAATAGATCCTTGTTCCCTGGGGGCTTTCCAAGATCACCCCCACCCCCAAGGAATGCCTTCCTGAAGTGCCATCCACCATAACCTTCCAAGGGATCGGACGAGTGAGTTATTCCTCTGCCACCTCGAACACATAATCAGCAAGAATGTTAGCCATGGAGGAAAATTGCACCCGAGAGGAGGTGGCGGAGGAAGTCTAGGAGTCGGCCGAGGCAATGGCCGTGGAGGAAGTTGAGGGGGAAGTTCTTGCCCTAAGAGGGGAGGACACTGGAGAATGGGGAACAGCAGTCTCGTCTGGAGGCTATAGAGGAGGTGGTGGAGATGGAGGTTCTCACCCTCGGGGGCAGGGTGGAGAAGGTTCGCATCAGTGGGGGATTAACCCCGGAGGACCAGGGAAGGATGCTGGAATGCATCCAAAAGAACGTGCATGCCTTTTACTGGAGCATCGCAGAGATGTCGGGGATCGATGCAGACGTCATCTATCATCACCTTAACCTAGACCCAGAAGTTCGCCCTATCCAGCAGAAGAAGAGGTCCATCGCGGACAAGCTGGTCAAGCCCATCAAGAAGGAGGTGGCCAAGCTTCTCAAGGACAGCTTTGTATCCGAAATATAGTACCTCGGCTGGGTCTCCAACGTAGTTATGGTTAAAAAAGGAGACGGCCGATGGCTCAGGTGTGTCGATTTTTCTTTACTTAATAAATTGTGCCCTAAGGATTGTTATCCTTTACCTCGGATCGACGTGCTGGTTGACTCTGCCATTGGTTTTCCTGTAATGAATTTTCTAGATGCATTTTCAGGTTACCACAAGATCAGGATGCACCCCCCAGACACCAAAGATGTCTCCTTCATCACGGGGGATGGGTGCTACTGCTATAAAATGATGCCCTTTGGGATAAAGAGTGCAGGGGCAACATACTAGAAGATGATGGACAGAGTCTTCTGAGTGCAAAAGGGAAGAAACCTTGAGGTGTATGTAGATGACCTTATGATCAAGAGCCGGGACGTGGACTCCCACCTCCAGGACCTGGAGGAGACCTTCACCACCTTACAAAAGTATAAGATGCGAATGAACCCCCTGAAGTGTGTCTTTGAGGTAAGCATGGGTAAGTTCCTGGGCCATCTCCTTACTCCTGCAGGTGTAGAGCCCAACCCTGATAAGGTGAGGGTGATTATAGAGTTGGGATTGCCTCGGAATGCCAAAGATGTGCAATAGTTGATAGGGAAGCTAACAGGGTTGAGCGGGTTTCTCTCCCGAGCCGGAGAGAAGTGCTCCCCCTTCTTCAAAACATTGAGGGGGGCCATAAGTTCGAGTGGACCCAGGGGTGCGAAGAGGTATTTCAAGCCTTGAAGAGGCAGTTGACTCAGGCCCCCCTAATCCAAGGGCCGAAGGAGGGGGAGGACCTGTCTTTGTATCTTGGGGTCGGAGTAGAGGCCTTGAGCTCCATCTTGGTTTGGGAAGAGGGGAAGAAGCAACTTCCCATATATTATGTGAGCCAAGTCCTGAGGAAGGCAGAGCTTTGGTACCCCATCTTAAAGAAGTTGGCCTTCTCTCTGGTCATCTCGGCTCGAAGGCTTCAACCCTACTTCCAGGCACACTCAATCTGAGTGGTGACTGACCATCCCCTCTATAACATCTTCGAGGGGGTGGAGCATTCGGGCCGGTTGGCCAAGTGGTCAGTGGAACTGAGTGAGTTCGACATCTCCTTTGTCCCTCGCCTCTTGATCAAGGCCCAAGCAATGACTGACTTTTTGGCTGACTATGTGGTCGAGGTGGCGGAGGCAGAACTCACCCACCCAGTTCCATGGAGGTTAATGGTAGATGGCGCTTTGGGAAGGCATTCCCTAGGGGTGGGGGTGATCTTGGAGAGTCTCTAGGGAATGAGGATCGACAAACAATGGTGGTGCACTTTCCCTTCACTAACAATCAGGCTGAGTATGAGGCCGTGATCGCAGGGATGCGCCTGGACAGGGAGCTGGGGGTACAGGGTGTGGAGGTCCTCATAGACTCCATGGTGGTAGCTTCCAAAATCAACGAGAAGTTTGAGGCGAGGGAGCCCACCCTCCAGCTATATTTAGCGAAGGTGAAGGGGGAAATTGACATGTTCCAGACCTTCTCCATCCAACACGTGCCTAAAGAAGAGAACGAGCAGGTCGATCAATTGGTAAAGTATGGTCCCCAGGCGGGAGGTACCATCACTGATCTATTTCGCCCTTCCATTGAAGAGGAAGAGCTGATGGAGGTGGATCAACACCCCTTGTGGATGGACTCATTCACAACCTTTCTTTCCACAGGGGAGTATCCAGAAGGGATGGATAAAAAGAAATTCAAGTATAAGTCAGCGTATTATCTCATCCGCGATGGGCAGCTGTACCGAAAGAGCCTCTCGGGGATGTTGGCATGTTGCGTGGCCGAGAGGGAGGTCCAGAGGATCTTGGAGGAAGTCCACTCCTGAGAGTGCGGGATTCACTCCGAGAGTCAGACCCTGGAAGGAAGGATTGTTAAGTAAGGGTATTTTTGGCCTACATTGGGTCATAATGTGGCGGAGTTTACGAAAAAGTGCCATAAGTGCCAGTTGTTTGCCCCCTCCAGTTACAACTAGCTCAGCGTCTCAGAAGCATCACGGCCCCCTGGACCTTTGCAATTTGGGGGATGGATTTGGTCGGACCCTTCCCACAGGCCAGCGAGCAGAGGAGGTTCCTATTGGTAATGATAGACTATTTCTCTAAGTGGTTGGAGGTAAAGGCGCTGGCCAAGGTGACCTCCTAGGTTATCATGAATTTTTTTTGGGGGGGGAGATCATCTGCCAACATGGGTTGTCGCAATCCATCGTCATGGACAATAGATCTCAGTTTGCCAGCGCCGAGTACGTCAGCTTCTACGGGAAGCTTGGGATTGATCTCAGATTTGCCTCGGTCCATCACCCTAGGAGAAATGGGCTGGTGGGGGCGATAAACAAAATCATAGTGAACCTCCTGAAGAAAAAAGTCGAAAACTTGAAGGGTAGCTGGGTGGAGCAGCTTCCCTCGGTTCTTTGGGCCCTGAGAACCATCCTAACACCGCCATAGGGGAGACACCCTTCAAGCTCTCCCATGGAAGCGAGGCAGTACTCCTAGTAGAGTTCGAAGTCCGGATGCCTCGGGTGGTCGAGTCAGAAAAAGGCATGAAAGAATGGAGAGCTGAAAACAAGGAAGAACTACGGCTCTCTCTGGACATGGTGGAGGAGATACGTGTCCTCTCTGTCATCCGTCAGGAAGAAGTGAAAAGAAGAATGACTAAGTACTTTGGCATGCACGTCAGGGTCAAACAGTTCACAGAGGGGGACTTGGTTCTGAGAAAGGTGGATGCCGCGGGAAATCAGCTGCTGTGGGGAAGCTCAACCCCAATTAGGAGGGTCCATATATTGTACAAGAAACTCTGAAATCATGAGGGTACCGCCTTTGAAATATGGAGGGCAAGACCCTAAGTCTCACCTGGAACGGTGATGACTTGAAACATTTTTACCCTTGATCCATGTAAGTTATGTTCTTTTTCTAATAAATCTTCTTGGTGTGCCCGTTTTCCTACGGTGATTCATGTGAATAGGTGAAGTGTTCATTTAACAGACCCCAAGCAGATCTCGTTGTCAGGCTATCACCTAGCTGGCAGGGCTGGATATCACTCGAGAGAGTCTACCCGGACCCCGAGCAGATCCCGCTGTCAGGCTCTCATTTAGCTGGCAGGGCTGGATGTCACTCGAGAGAGTTTACCCTGGCCCTGAGCAGATCCCGCTGCGAGGCTCTCACCTAGCTGGTAGGGCTGGATGTCACTCGAGAGAGTCTACCCAGACCCCGAGCAAATCCCTCTGCCAGGCTCTCACCTAGCTGGCAGGGCTGGATGTCACTCGAGAGAGTCTACTCGGACCCCGATCAGATCCCTCTGCCAGGCTCTCACCTAGCTGGCAGGGCTGGATGCCACTCGAGAGAGTCTACCTAGACCCCGAGCAGATCTCGCTGCCAGGCTCTCACCTAGCTGGTAGGGCTGGATGTCACTCGAGAGAGTCTACCCATACCCGAGCAGATCCCGCTATCAGGCACTCACCTAGCTGGCAGGGCTAGATGTTACTCAAGAGAGTCTACCTAGACCCTAAGCAGATCCCGCTGCTAGGCTCTCACCTAGCTGGCAGGGTTTGATGTCACTTGAGAGAGTCTACCCGGACCCTGAGCAAATCTCGCTGCTAGGCTCTCACCTAGATGGCAGGGCTGGATGTCACTCGAGAGAGTCTACCCGGACCCCGAGCAGATCCCGTTGTTAGGCTCTCACCTAGCTGGCAGGGTTGGATGTCACTCGAGAGAGTCTACCCGGACCCCAAGAAGATACTGCTGTCAGGCTCTCACCTAGCTGGCATGGATGGATGCCACTCGAGAGAGTCTACTCGGACCCCGAGCGGATTCTGCTGTCAGGATCTCACCTAATTGACAGGGTTGGATGTCACTCTAGAGAATCCCACCCTCTCCAGATGTTACTTGAAAAGATCGGCATTTTCCCTAAGGATAGGGGAGAAAATCCATGCAGGCGAGTCGGGGCTCGCAGGCTCAGCTCGGCAGAGGGGTGGCGAGCCGAGTCCTTAACATTTGGCGAAGAGGGAGAGCTCCGATAGTGCATTCCACCCCCTTCAGGTTGTACTTATAAAATTCTCTGGTTTTTGTTTATGACAAGAAAGGCCTGCATGAGCTGAGAGGTGGCAAGCCCAGCGCGGCGAATGGTCCACCTCCGGAATGCAAAGAGTTGGCGAGCTCTCAAGGTCTACTCATGGGCGTGAATCCTAACACATGCATTCTAGCGGCGAATTCTATTCCAGCGGGAGGGGCCTAGGGGAAAGGCTCGCAGGCGAGTACAGCAGGACAGTTCAGAACCCATGATAAACTTTGCATTCATTAAGCGTAATGGTATTACAATGGGGGCTCGCCTCGGTGAGGTTACAAAAATGAGGGGGGAAAGAATTACAGAAGAAAAAAGGAAAAAGAAGGGGGGGCACGAGTCAGTTCTCGCCTCCCCCAAGACTGGCGGTCCTCGCCCTCCCCTTCGAAAAGTGAGCCGAAGCTGTCTTCTGTCTCGCTGGGCGGAGTGGGAGGGAATAGGCTCGGGATGAGGTCCCGGTCCATGATCTCCTCGCATCCCTCCACCAGCACCCTCGTATCCTTTATGATTTGTAGGGTGCATTCGGCGGACTCGATCATGTTGACCCGCATCCACTCCGTGACCTCAGCCTCCCCGAAAATCCTCGGCCTCTTGTAGGGAAAGGGGTTCTCGCGGTTGCCCGGGGGGAGGAAGGCGTCAGCCTGGTGGATGATCTCGCTGTTGAGACCCTTGATCTGATACTTTAGCCTCCCGTTGTCCTCCTCCAGTTCTGTTGCGCGAGCCTCCTGCTCGGCGGTGCGAGCATGCAGCAGGGCGTTCTCATCCTCCAACCCGATGGCGCGAGTCCGCAGCATGCCCGCGCGCGGCCTTGGCATCCTGCAAAGAAAAATGGTCAGCAATATCCATTAAGAAATCCTAAAGTAAAAAGAGAGAGGGGCGCCAGTACTTACCAATCCGCCTGTAGCTTTGGCGAGTAAGTCCTCGGTAATGTCGAGTTGCCTCGCCAGATCGACTGATTTGTCCTTGGCTAGGTAGCGCTCCTGCTTGGATTTTAGCAGTAGGTGGCTGAGGTTGAAGCCGCGGCGGATCACCATGTGGTGCAGCTCTAGGGCCCGCATTTGATCTTGCATGCCCTCATAGTCGATCTGGCATAGTGTCGTGCCAATGTAGGCCTTGATGTCCTCGCGCCCATAGAGGCTGAAGCCAAGCAAGTAGGCATGTCTAGAGGAAGATTGGTGATCTGACCAGAAGAGGTGGAGGGTGGAGAGGGAGACCCTATGGGTCTGCTCATCCTACTGAACCATCGGCTTGCCGGATGAGTCCTTCACCTTTCCCCCAAAGTTGAAGAGGGGTGGCTCTTCGGCGGGCCCAGCTCGTGGGCCGCGGCCCCCTCTACAGTAGGAGGAGAGGAGGGATCGCCACCTCCCTCCCCTTTTTTTGACACCTCCTTCAGCGGGCTCTCCGGCGATCTATCGAGAAAGGGCTCGGGCGAGCTCATGTACTTTATTTTTTATTGTTGTTATCTCAACCTGGGGGACACCACCGCCCGTTTCATCTTCTTTGGCGGCGGTGGGCGGCGAGGCGAGCTGGATCCCGCGAGAGCAGGTCGCTTCTTGCCAAATGAGGGCTTGGAGGATGCCAACTCATCTCGGCAGGCGGCAACAGCTGCCTTCTCTCGTGCAAGTGGGTCGGGGGAGAGTCCCGAGACCGCAAAGGGCGGATTCTTGGGAATTAGTCTCTCTCCTGCATGAAAAAACTTCTCAGAAAATTATGTTGAACCCGGCGAGCTGGGCAAAAGGAAAAAGTAGAGGCATACCATCACCGGGAAGGACAGGGGGAAGCGAGTCAAGGCCCCTTAGGAGTAAGGCGACCTCGAAGTCTTTGTGGAGGAAAAATTTTGTAGCTCGGCATCGTTGCCGGACACAGAAGGGGGTCGGTACACCTCCTTGCCCTTCTGTTGCGGAGAGTAAGGGACGTTGCCGAGATCGCCCCTGATGAAGACGATCTTGGTCATCGAGTTATGGTGCATGTTCACGATCTCGCAAACTTTGATTGATGAGCCCCCTAAGTAGGCGACACCATCGGGGGTCGCCTTGCAGGTGTAGAGTTTCCTGAAGACAGTCACGTTGAACTCGATCCGCTCCCTGCATAGGAAGCACGCGAACGAGACCTGTTGATTACATTGGTCATAATGTACTTGATTTGAAGAAGTCCTTTCATCTCAATGATATACACATAGTTATATTTGATGGATGTTAAGTTCATGTGTGCAGGAAAATAAAGCTAAGTACAAAAGTGTCGAGACACTCAGGACTAGTGTCAACACACACTGAATAAGTTGTGTCGAGACAAAGAGAAGCTGTGTTGATACTAAGGACAAGTGTCGACACACTCTATACAAGCAGTGTTGAGACTGAAGACAACTGTGTCGACACTTAGGACTAGTGTCGAAACACTTCACAAGCTGAGTCATGACTGGAAGCAAGCTATGTCGACACTAAGGACTAGTGTCGACACATTCTACATAAGTTGTGTCGAGACAAGTTGAAGGGTTGTGTCGACACATTCAGAAGTATGTCGACACCACTACAAGAGCAGTGTCGACACCCAGGACTTGTGTCGACACATTCAACAGACAAGTTTCAACACTTCAAGCAGATTTGTTTCCTAAGTACAGAAGTCAAGACAGAGGTACTGACAACTATCAAAACTGTCATATATCAGTTATTAATCGGATCAGTCGGTTACTCCTAACAGAGCCTATTTAAAGGGATCAACTCTTCAGAAAAAGTAACAAGAACAATTTGGTGAAGACAGATCTTAGAATCAACAACTATAATTTAGACGGTGGAGAGAATCCAGATCAAGAATCATCTTCAACATTCTCTAGCCTAGATCTACCCTAATTTCAACTCCAAGAAGCTTTGAAAAGCTAAGAAGGGTTGGATCAGATCTATCTTGACAAGATCAAAGAAAGCAAATTCATCAGGATCAGATCAAAAAGCTGTCACTCATTTATCTCTTGTTGGGTGACATTTTTTAAATCTATTTCTTTTACCTTCATTAATTGTGTAAGATCTACCTATAGATCTAAGTGTAGGAGAATCATTCTCTTTAAGTTATAAGCATGTGTTATAAAGGCTGAGATAGGGCTGTGATTGCCTGAGGTAGGAGAAGTAGGTATTTCTCTAAGTCGTAGGGCAGGATTTGCTTGAGGAGTAGGAGTGTAGATTCATTCTGAGGTAGAGTTCTTGGGAAGAACTTGATGTGTAGGATCTTGGTGATCTGAGAGGTAAGACTTGTATAGTCTGAGTTGTAGGAGCCAACTGGGCTCTGAGCTATAAGATCTGAGGATCTGAGTAAAAGAAGGAGGAGGAGTTTGGTCGAATCTAGTTCATTGCTAGATAGGCGAAGGGGGAAAGTAGATTTACCCATAAATTGGGGAACCACTATAAATTTGTGTGCATTGTGTTGTGATTGCTGATTGCTGTGTTGTGATAGCTTTTAAATTTCTATTAAGAATATCTTGTTTATCTGACTGTGTTAATCAACATAAAGAAAGTATAACTCTGAATATTTAAAGGGGTAGCCATAATTTAAATTGGACCTATTCACCCCCCTCTAGGTCATTCTTTATCATAAAGCAAACATTTACAATTGGTATCAAAGGGAGGTTCAATGAAAAAAGGCATAACAGACTAGTGAGAATCCAAAGGATTGCAAAGAAAGATATATCATGGCTCAAAGGGAAAACAATTCCATTAAGCTCCATGTCTGCTCCAAAGAAAACTTTGGAATATGGAAGGAGAGAGTCAGATTATTCATGGAGGCAGCAAATCCAAGAAAATACGTCATAGTGATTGAAGGACCTTTCATTCCCATAAAAGTATTAGTTCTTGATGCAAACATCAAGACACCCAAGACTTACATGGAGATGAATAAGGATGAAATCATTCTGGCCTCTATGGAAAAAAGGTCACAAAATATTATAGTCAGTGCAATAGATGATTCCACTTTTTCAGAATTTGATTCATTGCAAGACAGCCAAAGAAATATGTCAGTCTTTGATTGTCTACATGGAGGGAACTGATGAGGTCATAGATGATAGGAAATCTCTGCTAAACCAATAGTATGAAGCCTTCAGATAGGATAAGAAATACTCAGTGGCTGAATGTTTTGAAAAGTTCTTCAGAATTGTGAACAACATGAGGACTTATGGCAGAAGTTTTACTAACTATGAACTTAATGACAAGATCTTGAGGTCCCTGAACAAGGAATGCGACATCAAGATCTGTAACATAAGAGAAATGGGGAACTTAGCCAACATAGAACCCCAGGCCCTATTTGGCAAGCTGTTGTCATATGAGTTACAGCTTAATCTCAGGAAGTCTGAAGAAGATTCAGCTAGAGCACACAATAAAGAAAAGACCTTGGCCCTAAAGGCTGAGTCATCCAGAAAAGTCAGAAAAAAGTCAACTCTCACAGAAAGACTGAAATAAACTTCTGAGTGTTCAGAATCTTCCTCATTAGGAGAGGACCTGACTGAGGAGGAACTGTATCTCTTCTCTAGGCAGTTCAAGAAGATATTGAGGAGAAGAAGACAGGGAAGCTAGAAGGGTCTAGCTGGAGACTCTTCTCTAAAGAATACCAATCATCTAGAGAAACCCAGGAAGAAGAAATCTGGGGACAGGTATGGGTCCTCACAGAATAAATATATTAAGACTAATATAGTGTGTTATTGTTGCAAAAGAAAAGAGCATATCATAGCTGATTTCACAACCAAAAGAAAGGAGAAAAAGTCAGAGAACTTGAAAGATGGATAGCACGGGAAGGCTGACAAAAGCCTCTTAGTAAAAAGACAGTTGACACTATCTGACAGTGAGTCTGATTCATCAGAATCAGAAGAGGAGGAGACTCTCATGGGCCTGATGGCTATTGAGGAGACCCAACCAGGAGAAGAAGATCAGGATTGTTCAGATTCTGCTAAGGTAAAATCAATCTCTCATAGTTTAGCCTCAGAATCCTTTTCTGCATCAGAAAATGAATCATGTTCACACTCCTCTAATAATAAAGAACATGATTCAGATATTGAAGCTGATTTTAACTCCCTTATCAACAAATATGGAAAGTTACTAAAGGCCTTGATTACAAGCAAACAGTTTGCTAAGGATCAGGCCAAAGAATTATCATCCTTGAGAGGAGTATCTTTTCAGTTAGAAAGGTCCAACATAAAGTTGGACCTACAAAAATTGAAACTTATAGAACTAACTAACAAGATAGATAGCCATGCAGAGGTAATAGTATAACAGATCAAGACTATCAAGGATCTGGAAGCAAAGCTTACCCAGGAAAGACAGCTCCTAACTCAATTCTCAAAACCTAAGTCAGTGCTACCTATCATAGATATCTTTTCTGCACCATTTAGAAGTGGTGTAGGATATGGTAAGAACAAAAAGTTTAAAAAGAAGTCTGTACCCAAGGGCAAAGCTCCAAGTGGTCCAGTTGGGCAACCAGTCAAGTATCTGCCTTCTAACAGATGCTTGAGATCATGTGTTCTTGGACACATGGGGTCTAAGTGATCTACCAGTAAGGTCAATAAAGAGCCTTGCTGGAAAGATCATACATCTAAAGGTAATATAGGCCAAAAACCACCACAAAAGATGATCAATCCAAGAAGCCAAGGAATTCTTGGAACTGGTCCCAGTGCATCTCACCTAAATCTGAAAGGTAAGGGTATGAATTTTGCACCACTACCATGGAAATTGGATGACAATTCTATATTGCACAAAAGAACAATCTCAAATGTGCAACCAAAGAAAACATACAACCGATTAAAGTGTTGGTGCTGTGGGAAGGTTGGGCATTTTTCCCTAGATTATTGGTATAATCCAAAAGCACCTTCATATAAGATTCAACCAGCTTTATTTAGAAAGTCTGCTTTGTTTCACACAACAAAGCCTAACAGGAACCAAGACCCAAAAACTATTTAGGTGCCTAAGGTGAACTAAATCTGTGTTTACAGGAGGAGCCAAGTTCCAAAGGTAGGCCAATATGGTACTTAGATAGTGGTTGTTCCAGGCACATGACTGGATCAATGAGTTTACTAAGAGATTACACTCCAGTTAGGAATAAACCAAAACTCATCTTTGGAGGGTCAGAGAAAGGACTCACCAAGGGACATGGTAACATTTTTAATGGTCTAGTTACCATCACTAAAGTTGCTTATGTGGAAGGATTGAACCACAATCTGATAAGCATAATCAGCTTTGTGATATAGGGTATGAAATTGTTTTCCACAATGACAAGTGTTTGATAAGGAATTCAAGTGATCAAGAGATCATCTTGTCAGGCACTAGGAGTGAGAACATTTATTTTCTAAACTTCTTAAGTATAAATGAAAAATCACGTATATGCCTTGTAGCTAGTGAGAAAGACACTTTGTGTGTACAATGGCACAAGAGGCTGGCTCACTTAAACTACAAAGCTATGAGTAAACTATTCTCTATGGACTTAGTTAGAAATAGTCCACAACTCAAATGTTCTAAAGAAGGCTTATGTCCTGCATGTCAAAAATGCAAACAAACAAAAGTTTACTTTAAGAGCATTCAGTCCAAAGACACTGAGAGGTGTCTGTACTTACTTCATATGGATATATTTGGTCCTATGCAAGTTCTTAGTTTGGGTAGGAAGTCCTATACCTATGTGATTGTTGATGATCACTCCAGGTTTGCTTGGGTATTCTTCTTAAGGAGAAAGTCTGAAACACTAGACATCCTTGCTTATTTTGTCAAACAAATTCAGAATGAGATGGGATGTTCTGTGGTCAAACATAGAAGTGACCATGGTACAGAATTTCAATCTGAAAAGATGACAAATTTCTGTAAGGAACTAGGAATCTTTCAGAAGTTCTCCTCTTCAAGAACACCACAACAAAATGGAGTTGCTGAGAGGAAAAATAGAACTCTTATTGAGGCAGCTAGAATAATGCTAAGTGATACATCTCTCCCAGAATATTTCTAGGCTGAGGCTGTAAACACAACATGCTATGTTCAGAATAGAGCATTGATCAACAAGAATCACAATAAGACTCCTTATGAACTAATGAAAGGCAGAAAATCAAATCTGTCCTACTTCAAAAATTTTGGTAGTAAGTGATATGTTTTGGACAATGGGAAAACTTATCTAGCCAAGTCCTCAGAGAAATCCTTTGAATGAATCTTTGTAGTGTATAGTTTTCATAGCAAAGCATACAGAATCTGCAACTTGAAACATCAAATTGTAGAAGAATCTATTAATGTAGTTTTTGATGAATCATCTGTTTTATTTAATGAGATCTCTAACAACTCTGTTCTATGTGTTGTAGACTCTAGAATGGAAAAGCTAAAAATAAGTGACTCACCTGATATAGAGTTACACATTAGAGATAATATAAAAATTCCTATGGAAGATACTACAACTGCCTAGGGGGAGGAAGAGAATCATCATAATCCTCCTATAGAATAAGGTAATGGTAGGCACCTGCTAGTAGCAGTTAGACACCTTAGAGATCATTCTATTGATCAAATAATATGTGATGCCAGATTAGGAGTAACTACTAGAAGTAGACATCACAATGAGGTTCTATACTCTAATTTTCTCTCTCAGGTAAAACCTAAAAGTTTTGAAGAAGCCAATTTAGACCCCAACTGGATTATGACTATGTAAGAAGAGCTCAATCAATTTGAGAGATTCAAAGTCTGGAGTCTAGTTCCTAGACCCAGTGATCATAATATCATAGGCACTAAGTGGATTTACAGAAATAAATTAGATGAGTATGGGGTTATAGTCAAGAATAAAGCTAGATTAGTGGCTAAAGGATATAGACAAGAGGAAGGGTTAGACTTTGACCACACCTTTGCACCTGTACCTAGGCTAGAAGTCATAAGGTTGTTTTTATCTTATGCAGCATTCAAAGGATATAAGGTCTATCAGATGGATGTAAAGTCAGCATTCCTCAATGGTACACTGAAGGAGTAAGTCTATGTAGAGCAGCTACCAAATTTTATTAACCCTAAACACAACACCTATGTTTTCAGATTGCACAAGGCTTTGTATGGATTAAAATAGGCACCTAGAGCATGGTATGAGACCCTCTACCTTTTTTATAGAGAATAAGTTCTCAAGAGGAAAGATAGACAAGACATTATTTCTTAGGGACATCAAAGGATCAAGCATCCTAGTCCAAATTTATGTAGATGACATAATCTTTGGGTCTACTAATGAGAAGTTGTGTAGTAAATTTGCAAGGCTTATGCAAGACAAGTTTGAAATGAGCAGCATGGGTGAGCTAAATTTCTTCTTGGGATTCCAAGTTAGACAATCAGAGGATGGAATATCCATCTCTCAATCTAAGTTCACTAAGGAGTTGATTAAGAGATATAGTATGGAGAATTCTTCTACCATGAGAACTCCAATGGGTTCTTCTATGTCACTACACAAGGATGAATCTAGGAAATCAGTTGATGAAACCTTGTATAGAGGCATCATTGGATCACTCTTGTATTTGACTGTTAGTAGGCCAGATATTATGTTCTCAACATGTGTCTGTGCTAGGTATCAAGCATGCCCCAAAGAGTCTCATTATATTGCTGTAAAAAGAATACTGAGATATCTTAAGGACACATCCAATCTTGGGCTTTGGTATCCTTGGGATAGTGATTTTGAAGTCACAGGGTACACAAATGCAGATTTTGTAGGGTGTAAAGAAGATAGAAAAAGTACTTCTAGAACTTACCAGTTTCTAGGGAAAATACTTATAAGTTTGAGTAGCAAGAATCAAACAAGTGTTGCAATCTATACAGTAGAATCTAAGTACATATTTGCTGGGAGTTGCTGTGCTCAGTTGCTTTGGATTTAACATCAACTACTGGACTACAATGTACAACTATGTAAATCTGTTATGTTTTGTGATTCTACTAGTGGAATTTCTATTGCTAATAATTTTATTTCACACAGTATAACTAAACATATAGAAATTAGATATCACTTTCTCAGAGAGAATGTTGAAAAAGAAAATATAAGCTTACAGTATACTCCAATAGAAAGACAAGTTGCTGACATTTTTACAAAATCCCTAGATGAAAGCAAGTTCAATTACTTTAAATTTGAACTAGGCATGTTGAACATTGAATAAATATTTACAATTAGTAGCAACAAAAGTTTGTACAACTCTTAAAAAGATGACTAACCAGGTCTACAAATCTAAATAACCAAGAAAAACTTGATCTAAGTCAAGAAATTATATTCAGAACACAAAGTTTGTCTAAGTCAAAGAATTATGTCGAGACACCACAGTGTGTCAACACTATAGGTAATATTGTGTCGAGACACCAGAATGTGTGTCGATACTATAAGTAGTCGTGTGTCGAGACACTTGACAGTGTATCGACATTGATTAGCGAAAGTATGTCGAGACATTATAATTTAGTGTCGAGACATATGGTTGTCGAGACCTTGAGGTCTGAGTCGAGAGACATGAACCTTGTGTCGACTTAAGTCGACACATCTCAACAGAATAGGTTTTCCATGTCGACATTGGATATTTCCCAATAGTTAGAAAATTACTAAATGCAACTTGTTGTTTCACCTTAAAAAGACAATTCCTATAAATAGGAGGTATAAGGATTTGTCGACTTCACTTACCATAAATCTTGAGAAACTGGTCGCTGTGTGTCGAGACCTATAAATCCATAGTCGACTCCTATCAAACTCAAGCTCTTTCAACAAGGATGGCACCCAAGATGGACGACAACATCAACGAGGGATACGAACTAGTGCGCAATGCTTGTCTCCGCTCCATAAGATATAAAGAATGTGATTGACCTTGTCAATGAGGCAGGTCATGATTATCTACTTTCAAAACCAACCAACATATGGAAGAGAAAGGTATCTGAATTCTACTTTAATACCTCATTAAACCCTAAGTCAGGCAAGATTAAATCCAGTGTTGATGGAGCAAGATTAAAGGTCACAATCAAAAGACTGGCTAAAGTCTTTCAGATTCCAAGATCTGCACAGGAAGATGAACTAGATTCAAGCAAGACTGCTGAGGCCTTAGAATGATGTGGATAGCTCCAACCACTAGATTTGGCAATTCCTTAAACAGGATGGGAATGAATTCCCAAAGAAAATTTCTATCTGAAATAGTTGAAAAGGTGCTCCTCTGCAAGACTGGAGCACATGACAGGATTTCCAAATTTATGTTTAGCCTAATGATAAGGATTATCTTCAGAATCACAACTGACTGGAACAGGGTGGTCTTTGATAAAATTATAGAAGCGATTCAGAAGCCCAATATGGGCATGATAATTAGTTTGTATCTGGTAAAGGTCATTCCAGATAGTATCAATCAGAAAAATGAATCTAAGATAAATCATATGAGAAAAATGGACCTGAGAATTCTGTCTAGATGGGGCAGAGTCTTGTCTAAAGAGACACCAGAACCTAAAGGGACAAAGGAGGTAACAGGCAAGAAATCTGTGGTAGAGGAAGTTGTATCCTCTAGTTATTCTGAAGAAGAGGTGAACTTCAGTTCTGATAAGGATGTTGTGGAAGAATAAGGCAGATCTCCAAGGTACTCACCTTGAACTAGTGTACAGGTTCAGGGGGAGAACATTCCAGAAAGAGAACAAATTGAGGGGGAGAACCTCTGTGAATTGCTAATTGATACAACTACTACTATTATAATGGATGTTGTACACGACCTAGAATATTCAAAAGATCTTGAACATGAAATGTTTGAAAAATGGATGGAGGAAGAGAATCCAAAAGAGACTGAAGAAGAAATTCTTTTGTCTAAGGTATCTAACATCCGGGGGGAGATAGCTGAAAATTCCCAGATTGAGGTGCCTGATGCTAAAAATAGGCATGCAGATGTTCCTTTTGAAAGTCTTAATACAAATATTGAAAGTACAGATCAACAAAACTCTGTTAAGATGCTCATCAGATTCTGAGAAAGAGGAAGCTTCACAACTTAAGAAAAGAAAACTATCTGAGTTAAGAAAAGGAAGTAAGAGTTACAAGAAGTATCTTAAATTTGGACCACCATCAGCTCCTGTAATGGATTCAAGCTCCCTGCTAGTTCAACTACAGATCATGCTTGATAAACAAAGACAAGACCTAGAAAAGCAAACTCATCATGATCAAATCAAGAAGCTGTCACTCATTTCTCTCTTGCCGGGTGACATTTTCTGAATCTATTTCTTTTACCTTCATTAATTGTGTAAGATCTACCTGTAGATCTGAGTGTAGGAGAATCATTCTCTTTAAGTTGTAAGTCTGTGTTATAAAGGCTGAGGTAGGGCTGAGATTGCCTGAGATAGGAGAAGTAGGTATTTCTCTGAGTTGTAGGGCAGGATTTGCCTGAGGAGTAGGAGTGTGGATTCATTTTGAGATAGAGTTCTTGGGAAGAACTTGAGGTGTAGGATCTTGGTGATCTGAGTGGTAAGACTTGTATAGTCTGAGTTATAGGAGACAGCTGGGCTCTGAGATATAAGATCTGAAGATCTGAGTAAAAGAAGGAGAAGGAGTTTGGCCGAATCTAGTTCATTGCAAGATATGCGAAGGGGGAAAGTGGATGTACTCATAAATTGGGGAACCACTATAAATTTGTGTGCATTGTGCTGTGATTGTTGATTGTTGTGTTGTGATAGTTTTTAAATTACTATTAATATTATCTTGTTTATCTGACTGTGTTAATCAACATAAAGAAAGTATAACTCTGAATATTTAAAGGGGTAGTCATAGTTTAAATTGGACATATTCACCCCCCTCTAGGTCATTCTCTATCCTAAAGCAAACATTTACAAGACCATCATGACGATGGCGTTCGTGTTCAGCTGCGTGGGGACCGCGCCGTAGTACTTGAGGACCTGGCAGATTTTCGTCCAGAGGGGTAAGCACAACCCCACCTTAAAGTGTGAGATGGGGAAGGCGAGTTTTTCCTCATAGAAGGTGTTGATGGCTTCATTCACCCTGGGTCGGCGCGCCTCAAAGCTAGATGGAAAGTAGTCGTTCACAAATTCCGCGAGCTCCCCCTCGGTCATGTTCCCTCGAAGAAGCAGTAATCAGCGAAGTGTCGGGCACACTTGGAACGACCGTCAGCATCTTGGTTTGTCTTGCCCATGCTCGCAAGGTGATTAATGCGCGAGTACAGATAGTGGAAGAAGCGAGAAGGGGGTATGAAAGTAGTAAACACGGTGGACCGGGGTTGGTGAGGGGGACTATTTATAGAAAAAGAAATCTGAGACTGAGCCAACTGACCAGTACGGATCACCTGTCCTAGCTCGTCAACCATAGCTCGTCGACTTCTGAGGCCTGTCCTATTCTGTGCCGAGCTGAGCTTAGAGGACACTATTTTATCCAAATGAAAAACATTGAAATTTGAAAAAATATTCTAAGTTATTACAGATAAGGGTGCGAATAATGTTCAAAAAAATCAAATACAGAAGGAGGGTGCTATCTCACAGGCGCGCGAGCTGAGAAGGGGGGAGGAGGGGGCGAGTGCCGGTAGGCTCAGTAAGAGAGTCGTTTCTACCTGCCTCGGCCTCGCGTCCCTTTCCCAGTAGGTCAGTGCGATTCATACAGCCCGCGTATCAACTCTAGGTTCTTCTAGGCGGCCCTGAGATTATCACCGATCTCATCTATAAGCAGAGTGGGAGACGCCGCCTTGCCCGCCAGACCACCCTCCACCTCGCTTGTCGGCCTACCCCTCACCTCGTCCGCGAGCCGCGCGTAGTCTCGCTGCAGCCTCTCATTGTCCTCCTGGACCTTGCGTAGCCCGCGCACAAACTTCATAAAGATCTTGACCCCTCGCCTCGTCAGCTCGTCATTCTCCACCAAAGGGCTCAGGTAGGTCTCTATCAAGTTGGGGGAAGGGAGGGGTGAATCGCGAGCTGACTTCGAAGAACTGCCGACGTCAAGCTGGCTGGGGGTATCTGCAGAGGCAACTGATTAACTTTACATGAAGGGCGAGTACTACCAGGGCATTGGTGAAAGACGGTTTAATGTAAGCAGAAATCTACCTTGCGAGCTCGGTTCCCCCAGGGTGGTGCGAAGCGGGATCAGCCCCAGGTTCTTGCTGTAACATCTCATTTCCAGCTAGACCCCTAGGAGTGGTTTTATCATGACTAGGTCATGACAAAACCCTAAGAAGCCCAAGAAGACCAAGTGAGCTCAGGCATGAAGATAGAGATCACCATGGTCTGCAAATAGTAGAATTCTAAATACTAGTTTAGGATGACCATAGGGCTTCCACATGACTACATGACCCCGACACAATATCCCTAAACCATTGTAAGGTGTATTAGAGCCCTAAGAATCCATTGAAATCGACATAGGGTGGCCAAGTTGACCTAGGATCATCCTAGGCCTAAAATAGGCAAGGTGACCTAATTAAGGTCAATGTGCCCCTAATGTGCCCAACCAACCCTACCTAGGTCTTTCCACACCTAGGGTGAAGTCAATGGGTCACCAAAGACCCATTGGGGTCAACTTTAGAGGCTGAGTTGACCCAAGTCAACCTTAGCACTAAAAAGGTCAAAGTGCCCTAACTAAGAGGCATGTGACCTCCAATATGCCCAACCAACCCTACCTAAGTCTTACTAGACCTTAAGTGAGGTCAATGGGTCACCAAGGACCCATTGGGGACAACCCAAGAGGCTAAGTTGACCCAAGTCAACTCTAGCCCCAAAGTGGTCAAAGTGCCCTTACCAAGGGACAAGTGACCTCCAAGGTGCCAAGACAACCCTACCTAACCCTACCTAGACCTTAGTGGAGGCCAATTGGTCACCAAGGACCCATTTGGATCAACCCAAATGGTCAAGTTGACTTAGGATAACTCTATCCAACATTTAAGTCAAATTAGCCCAAATGGGCTAACTCAAGCTCAAGCCCATTTCCCCCACTTGGGCTAACCCCATCCTAATTATTAATAATGATTTTATAGGCTGCCAATAGGCTAGGGAGATGAGCAAATTCGTTTATGGTGAGTAGGAGAGAGAAAATGGGAGTTTTCTCTTTAATGGAGGAGAGAGAAAGAAGAAAGAGAGAGTGGAGTTATGGAGGGAGACCATAGGTCACTCCATTCATCTCCTCATTGCTCCCATTTATCTCCCTTGCCTCTTGGGATGAAGATGCAATCAATTCCAGCCACCCAACACTAATGAGAGGAGCCCAACCACCATGGCCAACCACCCCTTCACCTTCCCTCCCATGAAAAAAATATAAAACCCCATATGCAGCCCCCTATTCACATTTTTGACTAATCCATCTCCTTCAAAACGTCCTTGTCAGTCAAAATAGCATATGAGATCAATGGTTTTGGTGGAAGAACCAGGAATCGGGCAAGTTCGCCTGAGAGAAAAAACGCTACAACAAATCGCCGCCACCGCCGTCGTCGAACCCCAAACAAGGTCCTCCTCTACTCCTTCTTCTAGAGTTTGAGTGCCCTTACCAATCCAGCCATCCAAATGACTTGAAATTTTGTATGGGGATCACTATTACGTATACCTAGAAAATATCCAAAAATGGAAATTTTTGGAGAACATTTTTCTATAGTTTTTGTAATTATTTAATAAACCATGATTAAATTAATTAAGGAGCCTAATTACCTCTAAGGGATCCCAAGTTTTGGTGAGTGTTCCTTGGGGTCAGTATAAGGCTCTGGATAAAATTTCATCTCTTTTGGAGATGATTTAGTTTGAAATTTTGCAAACCTTAGCCTTTCCATAATAAGGGTATTTTGGTCAAAGTGCTCTTTTTGGTGTTTGAGTGGTCAAATCCCCTCAACAGAGGCTGATATTTTGTCCACTGATTTTATATGGCATGTAACAACCTCCAATGGGATTTGGGGTGGCTTGGTGTAGGGTAGCCCTAGAACCCTAGGGTAGGCTCGTTTTTGGAGATTTTTAGGGTTTGAAGGTCATGGGGTCAAATGACCTTGGAATGACTTGAGACTTGGTGGAAGGGATCATATGGTGTCTATGGTCCTCTGGTTGAAGTTTTATTGAATTTGGAAGCCTTTAACCCCCTCAAATCCCTAATCCTAGTTTAGGGAACAAAGCCCAATAGTTGGGTTTAGGCAATCAAAACACCTCACAAAAACTTGAAACTTGGGCAGGATATTTTGTATGATAAGAAGAGTCCTAAAATAATTTTGGTTGAATTTTTGGGCTAATAAAATCAGTACTTCCTTAATAACCCTAGTTGTGTCCTTAAGTTTATTTTGTTTGTTATGATATTGTTGTCCAGTAAAAAGTTGTGAAATTTAGTATTTAGAAGTTTTACATCATTTTAGTTCCCTCTGTATTTTTATTGGAAATTTTGGATGATTATTTTAAGTACTTATTTCATACATTATGAATTGTGGATTTCTGATCAAAAATAGATATAGAGCCCATTATTGCTACAAAAATTATGAAACTTGGTCAATAAATGTTTTATGTCATTATGTTGGCTCTGGAATGTTCTCATAATTTTTAGGCGAATAAAAATAGTACTTGTTTCACAAAGTTATAAATCTGAATGATTACTTTTAATTAGATTGAGAGCACCTCATGTTTCAGAAAATTGTAAAACTTGGTTAGGGTTAGTTTTAGATCATTATATATCTCCTGGAATTTTTTCATAATTATTAGATGAAGTTTTACAGTACTTCTTCAATAACCAATGGCTATGGAATTATTGATTTAAAATTAAATTAGGGACTACTGTTCATTGGAAAATTGGGAAAATACTTCTAGAGTGGTTTTAGGCCATGATCAACTTACTGGATTTGTATTATAATTTTTAGAACAATATTGCTGGCCTTTGCTTCTTAAAATGGTAATATTGACTTTATGTTCTAAATTGTGGATTTGGGGCTTAAACAATTCTGAAAATTCTTAGACCTTGGATTTGCTGTAGAAATGTTACCTAGTATGTACCATAATTTTGTGGTGATTTGTTTCTGATTTAAAAGTGCATTTCATGTTCAAAGTAGGGCATTCGAAGTCTTAGGTTAATTAGATTAAATGCCCAATAATTAGGAAAATTATGAAACTCTGGAGTTAGTCTAAATAGGTCATGGTAGACTCCCAGAAATTGTTATGGATCTATTGGATGAGTAAATGGAGTACCCCCTAGTGGGAGCACCATGTAGCTTAGCACGGTCTGCATATAGTACATAGAACTGAAATAGGCTAGCTCGGAAAGCTTAAACACACTTAGAGGAGTCACACTAAAATAAAAGAGAGGATTGGTCATGGGTAGAAATCAATAATATTAAGTGCCTTGTGAAAGGGAGCTTTGGGATTCAGCCCATCATAGTTCCTAGTGCCCTAGAGAACCCTTCACGGGGTATGCCTTGGGCAGTCCCGGGCTAACGTAAACCATAGGAATAATAAATGTTAAAGAGTAACTAGTATAACTAGGGGTTCACTTTCACACACACCGGTGTCTCGAGAAGATAGGGTGACTAGGATGTTCGGGCGGTAGGCTCGATGGTTGTAGAAAAGGCTAGGGTAGCCCAGTGAGCCAATGGCTCGGTAGATATTTGTGATGGATAGGATAGCCCGGGGAGCTTTGGCTCGGTTGTTGGCTGTGACGGACGGGATAGTCTGGGGAGCTTTGGCTCGGTGGATAATACATTAATATTACATGTGCATAAGATATAAGGTGGTGGGTCTTTGGTATTGGAGAGTCGTCACACCGACACCAGTACGTTGACTCGGCGGGTGTGGTTTTACACTTAGCCAAATAAAGTCCGATGCGCCAGCCGGTAAGAGTACACAGGAGCTCCGCTTAGTGCACCAGCGTTGAGACGTACGATAGGTCTGACTGGTAGTGATGATACCGGTTTAGAGGTGGGTGAGGCCCAACCCACCGCTTCCGTTTGCCACTACGGAGGTATCCTGGGAGGTTAGGCTCCAGAAAGGGGGAACTAAAGGTCTGTGTACACAGAGTTGGGTGGGTGAGTTGCACTTACATGATCACATCATAGCATATTTTTATGTCATAGCATCATCATTGCATATAACCCCTGACACCTATTGTATAAAGTGGTATGGGACGCTTTATACAATAGGCTCTGCTAAACGACCCCTTGGTTTATAAGTTCGTGCAAGCATGCTTATAAGTTAAGGTTTTATTCAATAGATTTATATGTATACTTGCTAGAAAACCGACACCCTATCGTATAAATTGGTTGAGACTTTTTATATGATAGGAGCCTTGTAGAAGATCTTTTAGCTTATGTGTTTTTATATAAGTTAAGGTTACATATTTCATGTTTTGTCTTTCATACTTGTATTACTGCTGCTTATTCTCATAGAACTGCTAGATTAGTTCCGTCACCACCTGCTTACATTTGTTACTCTCCACCTTCATAGCTTCCCTTTCATTCACCCCGCTCGGTGCCTAGGAGCCATGGTGGAGGGGTTGGGGATGATAGGACTTAGTCTTTTAGACTAACAATTTTCGAACCACATCATTTTAGGGGACCGTGGAGCCCAACATGGAGGAGCAGCCCTGGAGGTCGACACGCTTGGAGATGGGGCAGTCTAGTACCGGAGTTCAGACAGCCGGGACTGTGAGTCCCAACCGCTAGTAGTTTATTAGTTTTGCTTCCGCTTGAGAGACTCTTGTAGTGAGGATTTGATGTATTGGGCATGAGCCCTGTTTTTAGTACATTATTTTTCTGTGGACTCTCCCTTCGTGGAGATATTTACTATGCTATGTGATTTTCTAGGGACTTGTGTTTACTTTGCTACTTTTCTGTGATCAAATTGGCCGGCAGAATCGACGCTTTGTGGTAATGACCCTTCAGGGCGTGAAGGTGTCACCACAAAGCGACGGTTCTTGGCCTAAGACCTCGTTGTTAAAAAAATGGGGTCTTACACTTGCCACGACCCGGGCAATGAGTTCGTGGGGATAGAAGGTTGAAGCCTGGAACCGGGATGGTTCTGATGTTTCTTCCCTCAAGTCCGGGGATAGGAGAAGGTTTCCGAGAAGGGCTGTGAGCCAGCGACTTCATCTTTTGCGAGTCTAGACCCAAGGTCCCGAAGGGGGGGGGGGGCGATTTGTCCCGCAGGTGGTGTAACACCCCCGATTTTTCTGCGACTATTTTATTCTCGTTTGGCATTACGGTGATGCGTTTTCGTGGCTCGTGCCATTTGTGGAGTGTGGTTTAGCTCCTTAGAACTGAGTGGCCTATTTTGTAGCCTATCGGCAAGGTCTCCCTAGCAAGCCGAGTCATTTTGGGTGACCCGGTGTGGCCTCTCGGGGGATGCTTGTGTTTTGGCTTCGGGAGGGTATAACTAGAGTTTTGTTCGTCGAAAGTTAATTTCGACTTCGTTGATGTGTTCGTAGCGTGGGTATTTAGCTACGGTGCGAATTTCGTCGAATTCCGAGGTAGTTCGGTTTTCGCGTCGTTTTGGGTGTGCTATTAGTAAAATCAAATTAGAAATTTGATTTTAGCTGAGTGAATCGGCATTTTCAGGCAGCGGTTAGGCTGATTAAGCGTGTTAAGACTTATTTAAAGCTTTAATTAGAAGTTGGCGGGCCACTCTCCTCCTTCCCAAGACAGAAAACTGTCTGCTCCTATTCGCGGAAAACAGAGGCGGAACGACGGTTAGCCCTAGCTTTCGGACGGTGATTCCGGGAGTGTTCGTGGAAGGATTTCGATTCTGAAAGTGGCGTTGTCTTGCTCTCACTAAGATCTACATTTCGACGATAAGAAATTCGATTTTCATGGAGTTTTAGGAGATTTGGAATTTCGGTCTTGTGGTTTTCCGCCATTAAAGTACGGGAGTGTGCTTTTAGGTGCTGCTGCTGTTAGTGCCAAGTGAAGAGGAGGGAAAGCCGTCCAAACTTCGCCGGAAATCGAGGCAAGTTGTATTCTTGCCCTTGCCATTGTTGTTCTTTTGAATTCTGGAATATTTTCCCGGTTAGCCCTAGGGTAGAAACCAAGCATATTCTCCATTATCGTACTAAATTTAGGGCTTAGATTCTCCTATAAGCCCCCTCCTTGTGCTGTTTGCTCAACCTGCTAGTTGTGTTCACCATTTAGACTCAAGATTTGTAGTTCTAGTTGGGTGCTTTGGCGGGTGGAGCCGAGAGAGAGGGTGAGGAAGGTTGTTGTGGTAGGGCTCTGGTTAGAACCAGTCTTGGTAGACTCTCGAGTTTTGGTGTTGAGTGTGGTGCACACACTCAAAGCCAAAAGATGCCCGGACTTGGCGTTGAGTGTGGTGGACACACTCAAAGCCATATCTTGGTTTGTTCATTGCGGCTGAGTGGTGGGGTGATTGAGTGAGAATTTTCGTCTAAGTCAAAATCGACGGGAATCACCAAATGATTCCCGCCGATTTCGACGTGTATCGTCAGTGATTCCCACCAATCAGCGAGAATCATCCTTGATTCCCGCCGATTTGGCGAGAATCATCCTTGATTCCAGCCGATTCGGTGAGAATCATCCTTGATTCCCGCCGATTCGGCGAGAATCATTCTGGATTCCCGCCGATCGTCGAGAATCATCCTGTATTCTCGCCGATTCGGCGAGAATCATCCTGCATTCCTGCCGATTCGGCGAGAATCAGTCGGCATTCCCGCCGACCTCCTCTTGTTGGCGTTGGCTTAGGGTTTTCCTGCGGAAATTAACTTTGGTGTAGAGTGAGTTGACCTCACTCAACGCTAAAGCTGCTTTGGCGTTGAGGGAGGTGGACTCACTAACCGCCACTGTTGGGTTTTGTGGTTTTGCTGAAGGCGTTGAGGGAGTGGACCTCACTCAACGCCATAGCTGTTTTGGCGTTGAGTGAGGTTAGCTCACTCAACGCCGCTGCCTCTTTTGCTAAAGGCGTTGAGGGAGTGGACCTCACTCAATGCCATGGCTGTTTTGGCGTTGAGTGAGGATAGCTCACTCAACGCCAGAGTTGTTCTTGCGAAGGGCGTTGAGTGAGTGATTCTCACTCAACGCCATGGTTGTTCTTGCGCTGAGTGAGGCTAACTCACTCAACGCTGAGGTCTGGTTAGGCGTTGAGTGGGTCCCACTCAAAGCCAAGCCGTGTTGAGTAACTTCAACATTATTTCCCTTACCTTGATTTTCGTTCCCGAGTGAATTCCTTGATTATATTTGTAGATTCCTTGTCGGCCATATTTCTCTTTCCTAATGGCCGAATCGTGGGTCGTGGTTAGTAGTGGTGGTTTGAAGCTCTTCATGGGGGAGGTGTTGTGTAATTTAGCCAAGGCCACCCTTATTTTTCTATCTTGCTCCAGGTACGGGCTGGGCAAGGGGGTGGAAGGTCCCTTGTGCTTTCACATGTAGACTCTTGAGCTTGTTGGCTTGGAAAGGTGGTTGAGGGACTGAGTTTGCCTCCAACCCGGATCCATGCTGTTTGTTTTTGCTACTACCATCTCCCATAGCTTAGGGTGTTAGAAGTTTATTCCTTGGTAGATTGCAGCACTTTGGGCTCTTGGTAGCCTAGTAGACCCTGCAGGATGTAGTTTCTGGGCAGGGTTGGTGCTGTTTCCTCGCACGTAGTGCATTCCTTATTGTCTTGCCTTGGGCAGTTGTGACTTTTACTGCTGTGTGTTTTCCTCTTTTATTTATTCCCTGGTTGACACTTCCATGCAGTTTTTCCTTGTTTTGCTTGCTGAGGTATTCTTTCTTCTTTTTAATGCCTCAGGTTCTGAGCAGTAGCCGGTTTGGTGGCTAGGTTGCGGTGGTGTTGCTGGTGGTCTCTTAGACTTTAGAGATCCTGTTGCTTTGTTAGTGAGGTAGTTTTTCTGTACTTTTCTTACAGACATACATATTTGTCTGTGGGTTCGTGTCAGGTTGTTGGTGCCCACTGGTAGTTTTTACCTTTGTACTAGATATATTACTTTTGCTGCTACCATTTTCTGGAGATAGTCTACTTGCTCTAGGGAGGATTTATGCTAGGTTGCTAGTTATTTTAAAACTACATTTATTATTATTATAAGTATATCGCATGATCAGCATGTTTTATAAAAGTAAATCACTATTTTCCAAACAACGTATAAAGATCGTTTTCTTATATACAATATAAATTAAATGTAGAGTCTTGCATGGCATAAGTGGTCCTCTTAGGGCGTTTCCAGAGTTTGAGGTCGCGAGTTGCCATGAAGAGTATCTACTAGCGGCAGGGTAGACTCGCCGTCATTCTGTTGGCTATCCAGGTTGGTGCAGAGGTCGATGATTTCTTTCCCCTTTTGCTCAAGGGGGCAAAGTAGAGGAGCCGACCACATGCTCCAGGGTAAATTTCAAGTCATGGAAGATAGGCTTGGCCGCTTGGGGAAACAGTTTGGCCCTCTTGGCGGGGTTGGGCTCTGTCGGATCGCTCTGAGGGATATTAGGAGGAACCGCGGTCAAGTTGGCAATGGGAGTAGAGGAAATCTCACGAGATCTAGCAAGCCTCTCTTCGATCTCCTTGGGGATAGGCATCTCGGCAAGTTTAGAACAAAGGGAATGACAAAGGTCACCTAGGTACGCAGGAGCATATATATAGCTGCTGGTAGACCCCACCAAAAGATTCCCCCCAGCTCCTTCCACACTCGCCGAATCCTGTGGGGTTGGATGTTTCTTTCCGAGCTAGTGCAAACCTTGCAAAGAGCGGGGATTGTGTACAACCCCATATCCGGCGAGTAGGGCGGTCGAAAGACAGGCTGGCCAAGTCGAGAAGTCGAAGTCCCGGGCGAGCTGGCTAGGAAGGAGCTCGGTAGTCCTCGGCTCGCCTAGGCGCGGTGGAAACGTTGGGGGGCGAGTGTACAACCCCGAATTCACCGAGTAGGGTCCGTTCGGCAAGCGCAAGACAAGTTTTGGGTTTTTAAGCTTTTGAGCTGTTTTGCACTCTAAGGGCCCAATTTTGGCTTGACCTTGAGGATATACTAGTAGGGGAGGAAAAACTTGCCTCCCCCTTGCCCCCTTCTTTGAGGGTCGGGTGCGGCAAGTTGGTCGGCACCCCCCGACGGGACAAAGTGCGAGGTGAGGGCAGCGTGGTCGACTGGAGACCAAGGTCTCGTCCCCCCTGCCCCATAGCCAGCTCACCGGGTGAGACCGTCGGCCAGGCGAGTTCTCGCCCGCGAGGCCAGCGCACCGGGCGAGACCACCGGCCAGGCGGGTTCTCTCCCGCGAGGCCAGCTCGCCGGGCGAGACCACCAGCCAGGCGGGTTCTCGCCCGCGAGGCCAGCGCGCCGGGCGAGACCGCCGGCCAGGCGGGTTCTCGCCCGCGAGGCCTGCTCGCCGGGCGAGACCGCCGGCCAGGCGGGTTCTCGCCCGTGAGGCCAGCTCGCCGGGCGAGACCGCCAGCCAGGCGTGTTCTCGCCCGCGAGGCCAGCTCGCCGAGCGAGACCGCCGGCCAGGCGGGTTCTCGCCCGCGAGGCCAGCTCGCGGGGCGAGACCGGCCGGCCAGACCCTCGTCCGCGCGGCCAATTCTCTCATCCCGGGTGTCCAGGGGGGGTTGGGGGGTGTGGTTTGACCTCCTCTCGCCCTTGGACCTCTTTGGGACATGCTTTTACCCTTTTACCCCCGGGGTGGAATTTCCCTCTTTGCCCCCCGATGTGAAGGTTTTCTATTGGCTCGAGAAATATTTGCCTTAGGGGCATTTTGGTCATTTTGACCCCAAGACTTGGAAAAACTATAAATAGACCCCCTTGGGTGCCTTTGGAGAGGATGAGATTTCCTTACCTCCTCCTCCCTTAGCTTCATCTTGGTAGAGTAGAGAGAGCTCTCCAAGGCTCCCAGCTAAGCCACTTGGTGAGGGTGGGGAAGTGTTCTAGCAACCTTCCGGGTGTGTGGTGGGACCTCCACGCTAGATCCGGGGGTCTGTTCCTAGTTTCCCAAGTCTTTGGTCCGTGACATTCCCCCGAGTGTAGTAGGTGTGAGGTCACCCCTTCCCCAAGGGTCGAACTCCACAGAGACCAAGTTTTTGGTTTCAACATTTTGGTGCGGTGAGCGTGAAGAGTGACCAGCACAGAAGATCTCGGGAGAGTGTCATGGCTGGAGATCAGGGAGGTGGTGACGATCTCGGCGAGCTCCCCAACACCGTACCCTTCGTGGGAAGGGAAGAGTTTATGGCTTCAATCCAAGGCATCATGGGGATGCTTCGAAGTTTGGCTCCTCGGGGTGGCAACTCCACTCCAACCCCTCAGGAGCTAGCTCCTCCCCCTCTCGATGAGTCAACTCCAAGGGGCCCAAGCGAGATGACCCCAGCAGGGGGAGAAGGAAGTGCACTAGCTAGGTGACCTAGGAAAGAAAGGATGGGAGAAGGGGTCGAGCGAGACCTCACCGGCCGGGAACTGTTCCCCAGTCCAGCGAGTGCTAACCCTCCAGGCGAGTAGGTCGCGCGAGTGGAGGTCGCGAGAACCCCCCTCAGGGGGCCACCCTTCAGCGAGTTGATCATCTCAGCCCCCATTCCCGAGGGGTTCAGAGAGCCAGACATGGCTTACTATACCGGGAAGGATGATCCCGTCCAGCACCTGCAGTGGTTCGAGGATGCCGTCTCCATCAGGCCCATGACGGAAGCCTTCAAGTGCCGTCTGTTTACAATCACCTTAAAAGAGAAGGCGAGGGACTTGTTCAATCAACTCCCTCCAAGGTCCATCTTCGGGTTCGAAGACTTGAGCCGGATCTTTCAGCTTCGCTTCTCCACCTCGAAGAAGAGGAAGAAAGGTCCTGAGTCCCTCTTCCTGATAAAGCAAAGGGCCGAGGAGTCGCTGGCCCACTACGTAGACAGGTTCCAGGAGGAGGTCCTTGATATCCAAGAGGTGTCAGGGTATGCCCTCCAGATGGCGTTCACGGTGGGGTTGCGCGAAGGATTCTTCAAGAAGAGCTTGACCCGGAAGACCCCCCCCCTTTCCTTCGAGGAGCTGATGGAAAGGGCGGCAGAGGAGATAGCCATGGAGGCAGCCAACCCGGCCTTCGTGAAGAAGTTGGCAAAGTTGACAGAGGTGGAGTCAAAAGAGCAAGGTGGCTCAAGGCATCAAGAAAGAAGAAGGAGGGAGGAGCAGAGAGCTCAGGGGTTCCAGGGACAGGAGGGTCCGGAACCAGGCTGGAGGCAGCAGGGAAGACCTGCCCAAGGTCCAGGAAGAGCTCTCGTCCCAGGTGGAGAGAACTTCCACGGGGGCCAAGGGAGGTACTACTTCCAGAGGCAAGCCCCTAGGCAGCTCCTTACCCCACCCCAACAGGCCTTGGCAATAGGTGAAGGAGGAAGAGGCAACAGGAGAGATCTCCCAGCCCGCCGAAAGAGGGGAGAAAGGGAACTACTGTACTATGAGTTCCACCAGGTGGAGGGGCGCGCAACAGCCACCTGCCCCGAGTTCCTGTAGGTAAGGAGGGCGAGGGGTCCAGCCCAGCAACCGCCGCCGGAGCGGATTGAAGTTCTACCCCAAGTAGGGGGTGATGATTTATGCGAGGACCGGGTCGATGTAGGACACCGAGGAAGAATTGTAGTGATCCACGGTGGGGTGGGGATCGAGGCCACTCGGAAGGCGAGCCTCCACGCCATGTACCGCCGGAGTGTCGCCTCAATGTCCCAGACACCGCCCCTGGAAGAAAAGATCGCCTTCTCATCAAAAGATATGCCGGAGCACGAGGATCCATTCTGCGATGCCCTAGTCATCCAGGCAGCCATCGAAGTCTTTACTGTATCCCGGATCTTGATTGACAACGGAAGCTCCGTCAACGTCATCTTCAAGAAAGCATTTGACGGGATGAAGGTAGAGCAAAGGAGGGTGCTGGCTTCGGACAGACCCCTGTTTGGATTTTCAGGGGAGAAAAAGGAGGTGGAAGGCGGAGTCGGACTCCAGGTGAAGTTAGGGGGGACCTCAAGAAACTGCAGGTTTGTCATTGTTGACGCTCCAAGCAGCTACAATGCTATTTTCGGAAGGCCCCTCATCAGTGCTTTCCGGTGTGTGCCTTCATCCTTCCACCAGTGCCTTAAGTTCAACTCAGAGGGGACTCAGATCAGGATCAAGGGAGACTCCAGAATGGCGAGGCAGTGCTGCGTCACGGCTGTCAACACCATCTCTTGGTTGGCCAAAACGGAGAAGATGGAGAAGATCATGGAGAGCCTGAGCAGGATGGAAGAGTCCGAGGGGAAGGAATCTGACGACGGACATCAGGCCCAGACCCCCTGAAGAAGCCTCGTCTCGGCAGAGTCTTGAATCTTTTTCTTATGATGTAATGAGTCCAGCCCTCGACCAGTAGAGTCGGGGGGTTCATGTAACCCATCTTTTTTTTCCCGTTGGAGGATGTTAGAATTGAAAAAGCTTAGGTGACATGTCCATCTCCCAACCCCCGAGAGGATCTCTTTATACCAGGCTCACACCAGCTGGCAGGGTCGAGAGTGCCTCGGAGGGTGGCTCGTTTCTCCCTTTGCTCCGATGATGATTCCGCTGTCAGGCTCTCACTAGCTGACAAGGCCGGTTGATCTCTCGTGGAACCCCAGTTCCTTTGCTCCGATGATGATTCCACTGTCAGGCTCTCACTAGCTGACAAGGCCGGTTGATCTCTCGTGGAAGCCCAGTTCCTTTGCTCCGATGATGATTCCGCTGTCAGGCTCTCACTATCTGACAAGGCCGGTTGATCTCTCGTGGAAGCCCAGTTCCTTTGCTCCGATGATGATTCTGCTGTCAGGCTCTCACTAGCTGACAAGGCCGGTTGATCTCTCGTGGAAGCCCAGTTCCTCTGCTCCGATGATGATTCCGCTGTCAGACTCTCAGTAGCTGACAAGACCGGTTGATCTCTCGTGGAAGCCCAGTTCCTTTGCTCCGATGATGATTCCACTATCAATCTCTCACTAGCTGACAAGGCCGGTTGATCTCTCGTAGAAGCCCAGTTCCTTTGCTCCGATGATGATTCCGCTGTCAGGCTCTCACTAGCTGACAAGGCCGGTTGATCTCTCGTGGAAGCCCAATTCCTCTGCTCCGATGATGATTCTGCTGTCAGGCTCTCACTAGCTGACAAGGCTGGTTTATCTCTCGTGGAAGCCCAGTTCCTTTGCTCCGATGATGATTCCGCTATCAGGCTCTCACTAGCTGACAAGGCCGGTTGATCTCTCGTGGAATCCCAGTTCCTTTGCTCCGATGATGATTCCGCTGTCAGGCTCTCACTAGCTGACAAGGCCGGTTGATCTCTCGTGGAAGCCTTGTTCCTCCGCTCCGATGATGATTCCGCTGTCAGGCTCTCACTAGCAGACAAAGCCGGTTGATCTCTCGTAGAAGCCAAGTGTTTCAACCCCGAGGCTGTCTCGTCGCCCAGGCTCCCATTAGCTGGCATGACAGGTTGACCCCTCAGGAGGTTAAGTGTTTTCACCCTGAGGCCGTCTCGTCACCCAGGCTCCCATTAGCTGTCTTGACAGGTTGACCCCAAGGGAAGCTAAGTGTTCTCACCTCGAGGCTGTCTCGTCACCCATGCTCCCATTAGCTGGCGATACAGGTTGACCCCTCGGGGAGGCCAAGTGTTTTTTCGCTCCCAAGAAGGCCACTCAGTGAATACGTTGGGTTAGATGTTTCTTTCCGAGCTTGTGCCAACCTCGAAAAGAGCGGGGATTATGTACAATCCCGTATTCACCGAGTAGGGTCCGTTCGGCAAGCGCAGGACAAGTTTTGGGTTTTTAAGCTTTTGAGCTGTTTTGCACTCTAAGGGGCCAATTTTGGCTTGACCTTGAGGATATACTAATAGGGGGAGGAAAAACATGCCTCCCCTTGCCCCCTTTTTTGAGGGTCGGGTGCGGCAAGTTGGCCGGCACCCCCCGACGGGACAAAGTGCGAGGTGAGGGCAGCGGGGTCGACTGGAGACCAAGGTACCGTCCCCCCTGCCCCTGTTGGGTTTCTTTATAAGGTGGCACAACACTTGTGCACGCAGTGGAAGTAAAGTAAAATCAGGAACAATCCAAAAGAGATTGGGATCGGGCCATGAATGTTCAATCAAGAAGTTAATAAACAATTAGGCAAAATTACCTTGGCGGCATTGAGTCACAACTCAACGAAGATACTCCAATGTATGATTCCTTATCAGCGGCGAGTTCCACGTAGAATAGCGTCTACGTCTCTGCAGAAATCCACACGAGCGGGGGAACACCGATCTTCGTCGCACGAAGGATCGGGAAGGAGATCGACTGCACCTTGCACTTCTACGGACTGCTAGGTCCTCTCCAGGAAGAGAAGCACCGACGACTGTCGTCGGAGAGAAGGTCGGTGGAGCGAGCGATCGGCGGAACACTTCCGTCGGCGGAACACTTCCGTCGGGGAAATCGGTGGGCTTCTGCTGCTAGGGCGGAATACTTCCGTCGGGCAGTTGGATTCGGCCTCTCATATCCCCAAAAACCTAAGTCCTTATTTATACCAAAGGTATAAATAGACCTAGGAACATCGCTATCCGCAGACCACACAAAATAGGGTTTCTGGATAAATTCCTCGAGAATCAGCTTCAGGTTCACCGAGAATCACCATCTAGAATCGTCAAGAAACAGCTGCAGAATCGTTTAGAATCAGCTGCAGAATCGTCGAGAATCAGCTTTCGTCGAGAATCCAATAGTTCGATTCTCGACGAATTGCCTTAGCCGGCGAGCCATATTCGACGATTCTCGACGAATCATTCTCGACGAACGATTCTCGACGAATCATTCTCGACGAACCTCCTTGGCAACACTTGCCTGACCCATTATGTATGGTGATTGGTAACCTTTACCAACACAGTCAATCTTCCAACTTCTCCACATGCTCTTATGTGCGACCCTACAGGCTCATATCGCGTTGGCAGTGAGATTACATGTTTGACCACTTCTAGATCACCATGGTAACTCCAACAGTCTCCCACTTGATCTTGAAAGTATCAAACCAAAAACCTCACAAACAATGAGCGGCATCTAGCAATGCATCATTGCTACCCAAGCAATAAGAGTTCATAACTCATAAGCCTTTATGAACAATGTTCTAGCGTTGTCTTTGTCCCTTTATCCCTTACATCCGGAAAGAACTAGAGGCATGGACCGTGTCACCCTCATAATAGCTCAATCCAAGTTTCTTGATCTAGAACGGACTTCCAGAGAATGGTGAGTCCAATATCACATATTGACTCAACCAAGCATGGTCATGCATTTCTCAGTCCAGTTCCATCAAGGGGCCCATGGATGAACCTCCTGTCATATAGGAGGACGAATCCCATATCTACTCACACACAAACACCCAAATGATTCGTAATGTGCCCAACAACAACCCATATCATCAACCTTTCTCAAGGAAGCCTTTAGATGGCATCAAAGCACGCTCTTCCTCACTTGATGAATATTGTGACTTCAGGTCAAAGGACCACAACACCATTGTCAATTGAGACCTACTCATTACACGTTTAGATAACAATCCACAAAGTAGTCTCAGGTAGGGTCTGTCCAGTACAACTTGTTCATCAACAAGTACCCACGTGATGACTTGATATCACAATATCATGACCTGTTAGAACTAGTCGTCTGTCAACGCACATGCTAGTCTTAATGTATCATCATCACCCTTAGCTTCTCTGATGATACAACGACCAGGGACCTTTTAAGAATGAAGTTTCAAATAAATCATAGGCTCTCACATTCAAGTCACGTACTTGATGTCCTATGGAAGTGAACATTCTAAGGGTATTTATTATGTTAACATTTAACTATCGCAAAGAGAAATCATAATAAAAGAACTTGTCATTAATTTTAAAAGAAAAATATTGGTACACAATTAATCATATGAATAAGTAACAAATAGCCAATAGAATATATGTTTACACGCAACCCACAAGACTCTCACTAGAGTTGATCATTTAGGTATCGTATACCCATTGATCTAGTATGACCATCATGCTTTCTCTACGCGAGAGGCTTTGTTAGTGGATCCACAATATTCTCCTCAGTTGGCACTCTGCAAATGTTCACATCTCCTCGTTCGACAATCTCACGAATAAGATGGAACCGTCGAAGTATGTGCTTGGAGCGCTGATGGGATCTAGGTTCCTTAGATTGTGCAATTGCACCATTGTTATCACAGTAGAAAACTACAGGACCAACAATGCTAGGAACTACATCAAGCTCGCCGATGAATTTCATAATCCATACAGCCTCCTTCGCTGCATTAGCTGCAGTGATATACTCGGCTTCTGTTGTAGAATCAGCAATTGTCTCTTGATTGGAACTCTTCCAGCTCACAGCTCCTCCATTAAGGCAAAACACAAACCCTGGCTGAGACTTTGAATCGTCCCTATTAGTTTGGAAGCTAGCATCTGTGTAACCACTTACAATGAGCTCTTCCTCTCCACCATACACCAAGAACACATCCTTTGTCCTTCTCAAGTACTTCAGGATATTCTTGACTGCAATCCAGTGACACTCACCGGGGTCTGACTGATACCTGCTAGTCATGCTCAAAGCAAAGGAGACATCGGGTCGAGTACATAACATTGCATACATGATTGATCCAATCGTCGAAGCATATGGAATCAACTTCATGCGGTCCTTATCTTTACAAGATTTTGGACACTGGTCCTTAAAGAGATTCACACCATGAGACATGGGTAAAAATCCTTTCTTGGACTCAAGCATGTTGAATCGCTTCAACACCTTCTCGATGTATGTACTCTGGGTCAAACCCAGCAACTTCTTTGATCTATCTCTATAGATCTTAATATCGAGTATATAAGTCGCTTCACCCAAGTCCTTCATAGAAAAGCAGTTCCCTAGGTTGTTCTTAATAACTTTCAGGAAAGGAATGTCATTCCCAATCAACAGTATGTCATCTACATATAATATCAGGAAGACAACAATGCTCCCACTGATTCGCCTGTAAACACAAGGCTCATCTTCATTCTTGATGAAACCAAACTCTTTGATTTTCTCATCAAAACGAAGATTCCAACTTCGAGAGGTCTGCTTCAGTCCATAGATGGACCTATTCAGCTTGCATATTTTAGTGGCTTCATTTGGGGATACAAAACCCTCGGGTTGTGTCATGTACACTTCCTCAAGGAGGTTTCCATTAAGGAAAGCTGTTTTGACATCCATCTGCCAGATCTCATAGTCATAATACACAGCAATAGCAAGCAATATCCTTATGGACTTTATCATGGCAACAGGGGAAAAAGTCTCATCATAGTCAATACCATGAATTTGCTTGAAACCCTTAGCCACCAGTCACCCTTTGAATATCTGTACATTCCCATCCATGTCGGTCTTCTTCTTGAAGACTCATTTGCACCCTATGGGTCGTACCCCTTCAGGTGGTTCCACCAAGTTCCAAACTTGGTTTGCGTACATGGAGTCCATTTTGGATTTCATAGCCTCAAGCCATTTGTTGGAGTCCGGTCCATTCATAGCCTCTTGGTAGGTTGCTGGTTCATCATCATGATCCATAAGCAACACATTACCTATTTGAGACACAAGAAATCCATATCTCTCAGGCTCAAATCTTGGTCTACCAGATCTACGTAGGACTTGTGTTTCTTGAGCAGGTTCTCTAGCTACAACATCTTGTAGTCCTGTCTCAGAATCCAATTCCGGTTCATTCACTACTTGTGGTTCTTGAACTTCTTCAAGTTCTACCTTTTCAGTCTTTCTTGATAAGAATTCTCTCTCCAAGAAGACGTCAGTCCTTGCGACAAACACTTTGCCCTCGGACGGTAGGTAAAAGTAATACCCTTTCGTTTCCTTAGGATATCCCACCAGATAACATTTATCCGATTTGGGTTCCAGCTTGTCAGGCATTTGACGCCGCACGTATGCCTCATAGCCCCAAATTTTAATGAACGACATACTAGGACGCTTCCCAGTCCATATCTCATATGGTGTCTTCAGGACCGTTTTCGTTGGAGCGTGATTCAGTGTCATTGCAGCAGTCTCTAAAGCAAAACCCTAAAAGGAAACAGGCAAGTCGCATGACTCATCATAGAACGTACCATGTCTAATAGAGTACGATTTCTCCTTTCAGACACACCATTATGTTGTGGTGTTCTAGGTGGAGTGAGCTGTGATACAATACCACACTCTTTCAGATGATCACGGAACTCATGACTCAAGTATTCGCCACCTCGATCAGATCGGAGTGCTTTAACCCTTTTATCCAACTGGTTTTCTACTTCATTCTTGAACTCTTTGAACTTTTCAAAGGTCTCGGATTTGCACTTCATAAGATACACATATCTGTATCTACTGAAATCATCAGTAAATGTAACGAAGTAGAAATACCCACCTCTAGCCATGGAGCTCATGGGTCCGCATACATCACTATGTACAATACCCAAGAGATCCTCAACCCTCTCAGTACAACCAGTGAAAGGGGCTTTAGTCATCTTGCCTAACAAACAAGATTCGCATCGCTCAAATGATTCATAATCAAATGAGTCTAAAAGTCCATCTTTATGGAGCTTAGATATGCGCTTCTCGTTTATATGGCCCAAACGACAATGCCAGAGATATGTAGGGTTTGAGTCATTTGTTCTTAGTCTTTTATATTTTCTACATTATAGATCAGATGGTCCAAGTTCAAAACATAAAGACCATTAAACAATTGGGCTACAGCATAACAAACATCATTCTTAAATATAGAATAATAGTTGTTCTTAATTATAAAAGAAAATCCAATCATGTCCAAGCATGAAATTGATATAATATTTCTAGTTATGGCCGGGACAAAATAACAATTATCTAGTTCTATTACAAGCCCACTGGGAAAAGAAATACGGTAAACCCCTACGGCTACAGTAGAAACTCTTACTCCATTACCGACGCACAGGTCCACCTCCCCTTTACTCAGCAATCTTCTCCTTTCCAGTTCCTACACATTTGTACAAATGTGAGAACCACATCCGGTATCCAATACCCAAGATGAAGGAGCAGAAAGGTTTATCTCTATAACGTAGATATTTGAAGCGGAAGTCATACCTCCCTTCATTTTCTGCAGACCCTCAATGTAAGAAGGACAGTTCCTCCTCCAATGACCATCCATGCCACAGTGGTAGCATTTCCCTTCCTTCACCATGCTCTTATTTTTCTTCAGTGCAGAAGACTTGGGCTCAAGATGTAACTTAGGTCCCACCTTCGTCTTCTTAGAGCCCTTGGCCTTGCCCTTGCCCTTATGCACCATCAGTATGGGGCTGGCAGGCTTGGCCTTCTTCATGTTGATCTCGGCAGTTCTTAACATGCCTAGGAGCTCGGGCAGTGTCTTGTCTATTTCATTCATGTTGTAGTTCAAGACAAACTGCTCATAACTATCCGGCAACGATTGCAGGATCAGATCTATGGCCAACTCTTGACCTAGAGGAAAACCCAGCCTTTCAAGGTTCTCTATATACCCAATCATCTTGAGTACGTGAGTCCCTACTGAGTCTCGAACTCCCATCTTGCATTGAAATAACGCTTTTGTGACGTCGAACCTCTCTTGACGAGTCTGCCCTTGAAACATTTTCTTGAGATGCTCGTCAATCTCCTTGCACCCCATATTCTCATGTTGCTTCTGAAGCCCAGAGTTCATGGTGGCAAGCATAAGGCATTCGACGTCTAAGGCATCATCAGTATACTTCTTATAAGTATCCTTATCAGCATAGGAAGATTTCCCGGTCGGCACCTTGGGGGCTTCTTCTTCCAAGACATGGAGCTTTTGCTCTTGCCTGAGAACAATTATCAGGTTCCTGTACCAGTCTATGTAGTTTGTCCCACTGAGCTTATCCTTCTCAAGGATGGCTCTCAGAGATAGAGTGGAGTGTGAACCACTTACCATGGAATTCTACAAGAATTCATGCAGAATAATATCAGTACCAAAATTTCAAAATACAATTTATTTTTAATTTGGACTTCAATTAAAACTCCCACTATTTTATTCAAAATGATAGCCCTCACTATCAATTTGGAGAGTTCATGCGATCTACTCTCTTAGTGGACAAGGTCCGTATTTCACCAACACAATGAGTCAGCTTTGGCTTTTCTCTCACGATGTGGTTATTTAGGTAGGCAACGCTTGCCAATTGCATCCTCATGCAATTCTTGTATGGTTGCTGAATAACTTCTTATTCGCATCCATCATATGGTGCATTCCAACCCTATGCCTCTAGGCACTCAACCTTTGAGATCACCTAGTTAAGTTAGACCCGATGTCGACAGTGGGATATCACAATTATCCGCTTGCACCCTTACCAAGATAGATTAATGCACCTTGCTTTGGCAAGCCCACACTTCATCGATCGAGGCAGGAAGAGTGTCATCCATCGGAAGGCATCCGAACACTTAATATTTGATGAAGGGATTTTTGATAATAGGTTAACAATTAACCATGATCAACATTTGATCAATGTGCACATCCACAGAAAAACACTTTTCTAAAATCCGCATGCATCCCTTATGTGCACAACGAGGTACTATCAACATTTGATAGAAGAAAAGGCTAAATCTGAACATCCGGACTCTTCCAAATCTTCAGATTTACATGCATTGGACAAAGGCAACTCGACTTAAAGCAGTAGACAAGCTCGTCTCTCCTTGTTGGATTCAAAATCCAAAACAATACACTGGTTTATTAACCACTCGAGGGACGATTACTGCTAAGGAGACAACAATTTCTAACAATTAGAAATTACCACAAAATCCTAGACGTTCCTGGCGGGGTTCCAAGGGGCAGAGCCCCTAACCTGTGGGTTATAGGCCCACCGATTTCCCTTGGAAAAACCATCAACAATTGATGTTTCAGTATTAAATCTAGACATTTAGAACACTTCTAAATCCCTAGATTTACACGTACTGGAATAACCTCACTTCTAATACAACAATCATGGTCGGAACCTCCCTCTGATACCACTATTGGGTTTCTCTATGAGGTGGCATAACACTTGTGCACGCAGCAGAAGTAAAGTAAAATCAGGAACAACCCAAAAGAGATTGGGATCGGGCCATGAATGTTGAATCAAGAAGTTAATAAACAACTAGGAAAAATTACCTTGGCGGCGTTGAGTCACAACTCAACGAAGATGCTCCAATGTATGAGTCCTTGTCAGCGGCGAGTTCCACGTAGAATAGTGTCTACGTCTCTGCAGAAATCCACACGAGCGGGGGAACACCGATCTTCGTTGCACGAAGGATCGGGAAGGAGATCGACTACACCTTGCACTTCCACGGACTGCTAGGTCTGCTCCAGGAAGAGCAGCACCAGCAACTGTCGTCGGAGATAAGGCTGGCGGAGCGAGCGATCGGCGGAACACTTCCGTCGGCGAAACACGTCCGTCGGGGAAATCAGCGGGCTTCTGCTGCTAGGGCGGAATACTTCCGTCGGGCAGTTGGATTCGGCCTCTCATATCCCCAAAAACCTAAGTCTTAATTTATACCAAAGGTATAAACAGACCTAGGAACATCGCTATCCGCAGACCACACAAAATAGGGTTTCTGGATAAATTCGTCGAGAATCAGCTTCAGGTTCGCCGAGAATCAGCATCTAGAATCGTCGAGAAACAGCTGCAGAATCGTTGAGAAACAGCTGCAGAATCGTCGAGAATCAGCTGCAGAATCGTCGAGAATCAGCTTTCGTCGAGAATCCAATAGTTCGATTCTCGACGAATTGCCTTAGCCGACGAGCCATACTCGACGATTCTCGACGAATCATTCTCGACGAACGATTCTCGACGAATCATTCTCAACGAACCTCCTTGGAAATATTTTCTTGACCCATTCTATAAGGTGATTGGTAACCTTTACCAACACAGTCAATCTTCCAACTTCTCCACATGCTCTTATGTGCGACCCTGCAGGCTCATATCGCGTTGGCAGTGAGATTATATGTTTGACCACTTCTAGATCACCATGGTAACTCCAACAGCCCCTTAGCCCCGAGCAGGGGCGATACTGGCCAGCCAGGCGGGTTCTCGCCTGCGAGGCAAGCTCGCCGGGCGAGACCGTCGGCCAGAAGGGTTCTCGCCCGCGAGGCCAGCGCGCCGGGCGAGACCGCCGGCCAGGCAGGTTCTCGCCCGCGAGGCCAGCTTGTCGGGCGAGACCGCCGGCCAGGCGGGTTCTCGCTCGCGAGGTCAGTGCTCCGGGCGAGACCGCCGGCCAGGCAGGTTCTCGCCCGCGAGGCCAGCTCGTCGGGCGAGACCGCCGGCGAGGCGGGTTCTCGCCGGGCGAGACCGCCGGCCAGACGGGTTCTCGCCCGTGAGGCTAGCGCGCCGGGGGAGACCGCCGGCCAGGAGGGTTCTCGCCCGCGAGGCCAGCTCATCGGGCGAGACCGCTGGCCAGGCGGGTTCTCACCCGCGAGGCCAGCGCGCTGGGCGAGACCGCCGGCCAGGCGGGTGCTCGCCCGTGAGGCCAACTCGCCGGGCGAGACTGCCGGCCAAGCGGGTTCTCGCCCGCGAGGCCAGCTCGCCGGGCGAGACCGCCGGCCAGGCGGGTTCTCGTCCTCGAGGCCAGCTCGCTGGGCGTGACCGCTGGCAAGGCACGTTCTCGCCCGCGAGGCCAGCTCGCCGGGCGAGACCGCCAGCCAGGCGGGTTCTCGCCCGCGAGGCCAGCTCGTCGGGCGAGACCGCCGGCCAGGCAGGTTCTTGCCCGCAAGGCCAGCTCGTCGGGCGAGACCGCCGGCCAGGCGGGTTCTCGACTGCGAGGCCAGCTCGCCGGGCAAGACCGCCGGCCAAGCGGGTTCTTGCCCGCGAGGCCAGCTCGCCAGGCAAGATTGCCGGCCAGGCGGGTTCTCGCCCGCGAGGCCAGCTCGCGGGGCGATACTGGCCGGCCAGGCCCTCGTCCGCGCGGCAAATTCTCTCGTCCCGGGTGTCCAGGGGGGGTTGGGGGGTATGGTTTGACCTCCTCTTGCCCTTGGACCTCTTTGGGACATGCTTTTACCATTTTACCCCCGGGGTGGAATTTCCCTCTTTTCCCCCCGGTATGGAGGTTTTCTATTGGCTCGAGGCATATTTGCCTTAGGGGCATTTTTGTCATTTTGACCCCAAGACTTGGAAAAACTATAAATAGACCTCCTTGGGTGCCTTTGGAGAGGATGAGATTTCCTTACCTCCTCCTCCCTTAACTTCATCTTGGTAGAGTAGATAGAGCTCTCCAAGGCGCCCAGCTCAGCCACTTGGTGATGGAGGGGAAGTGTTCTAGTAACCTTCCGAGTGTGTGGTGGGACCTCCATGCTAGAGCCGAGGGTCTGTTCCTAGTTTCCCAAGTATATTGTCTGTGACATTCCCCTGAGTGTAGTAGGTGTGAGGTCACCCCTTCCCCAAGGGTCGAACTCCACAGAGACCAAGTTTTTGGTTTCAACATTTTGGTGCGGTGAGCGTGGAGAGTGACCAGCACAGAAGATCTCGGGAGAGTGTCATGGTTGGAGATCAGGGAGGTGGTGACGATCTCGGCGAGCTCCCCAACCCCAGACCCTTCGTGGGAAGGGAAGAGTTCATGGCTTCAATCCAAGGCATCATGGAGATGCTCCGAAGTTTGGCTCCTCGGGGTGGTAGCTCCACTCCAACCCCTCAGGAGCTAGCTCCTCCCCCTCTCGATGAGTCAACTCCCAGGGGCCCAAGAGAGATGACCCCAGCAGGGGGAGAAGGAAGTGCACCAGGTAGGCGACCTGGGAAAGAAAGGATGGGAGAAGGGGTCGAGCGAGACCTCACCGGCCGGGAGCTGTTCCCCAGTCCAGCGAGTGTTAACCCTCCAGGCGAGCAGGTCGCGTGAGTGGAGGTCGCGAGAACCCCCCTCAGGGGGTCACCCTTAAGCAAGTTGATCATCTCAGCCCTCGTTCCCGAGGGGTTTAGAGAGCCAGACATGGCTTACTATACCGGGAAGGATGATCCCGTCCAGCACCTGCAGTGGTTCGAGGATGTCGTCTCCATCAGGCCAATGACGGACGCCTTCAAGTGCCGTCTGTTTACGATCACCTTGAAAGAGAAGGCGAGGGACTGGTTCCATCAACTCCCTCCAAGGTCCATCTTCGGGTTCGAAGACTTGAGCAAGAGCTTTCAGCTTCGCTTCTCCACCTCCAAGAAGAGGAAGAAAGGTCCTGAGTCCCTCTTCCTAATAAAGCAAAGGTCCGAGGAGTCGCTGGCCCACTACGTTGACAGTTCCAGGAGGAGGTCCTTAACATCCAAGAGGTGCCAGAGTATTCCCTCCAGATGGCATTCACAGTGGGGTTGCGCGAAGGATTCTTCAAGATGAGCTTGACCCGGAAGACCCCCCTTTCCTTCGAGAAGCTGATGGAAAGGGCGGCAGAGGAGATAGTCATGGAGGCAGCCAACCCGGCCTTTGTGAAGAAGTTGGCAAAGTTGACGAAGGTGGAGTCAAAAAAGCAAGGTGGCTCAAGGCACCAGGAAGGAAGAAGGAGGGAGGAGCAGAGAGCTTAGGGGTTCCAGGGACAGGAGGGTCCGGAATCAGGCTAGAGGCAGCAGGGAAGACCTGCCCAAGGTCTAGGAAGAGCTCTCGTCCCAGGTGGATTGAACTTTCACGGGGGCCAAGGGAGGTACAACTTCTAGAGGCAAGCCCCAAGGCAGCTCCTTCCCCCACCCCAACAAGCCTTGGCAATAAGTGAAGGAGGAAGAGGCAACAGGAGAGATCGCCCAGCCCGCCGAAAGAGGGGAGAAAGGGCACTACTGTACTGTGACTTCCACCAGGTGGAGGGGCACGCAACAGCCACCTGCCCCGAGTTCCTGGAGGTAAGGGGGCGAGGGATCTAGCCCAGCAATCACCGCTGGAGCGGATTGAAGTTCTACCCCAAGGTGGGGGTGATGATGTATGCGGGGACCGGGTCGATGTAGGACACCGAGGAGGAATAGCAGTGATCCACGGTGGTGTGGGGATCGAGGCCACTCGGAAGGCGAGCCTCCATGTCATGTACCGCTGGAGTGTCGCCTCGACGTCCCAGACACCGCCCCTGGAAGAAAAGATCACCTTCTCATCAAAAGACATGCCGGAGCACGAGGATCCATTCTGCGACACCCTGGTCATCAAGGCAGCCATCGAAGGCTTTACCGTCTCCCGGATCTTGATTGACAACGGAAGCTCCGTCAACATTGTCTTCAAGAAAGCGTTTGACAGGATGAAGGTAAAGCCAAGGAGGGTGCTGGCTTCGGACGGACCCCTGTTTGGATTTTCAGGGGAGAGAAAGGAGGATGAAGGCGGAGTCGGACTCCAGGTGAAGTTAGGGGGGACCTCAAGAAACTGCAGGTTCGTCATTGTTGACGCTCCAAGCAGCTACAACGCTATTTTCGGAAGGCCCCTCATCAGTGCTTTCTGGTGTGTGCCTTCATCCTTCCACCAGTGCCTTAAGTTCAATTCAGAGGGGACTTAGATAAGGATCAAGGGAGACTCCAGGATGGCGAGGCAGTGCTACGTCACGGCTGTCAACACAATCTCTTGGTTGGTTAAGACGGAGGAGATGGAGAAGATCATGGAGAGCCTGAGCAAGATAGAAGTGTCCGAGGGGAAGGAATCGGATGACGGCCATCAGGCCCAGGCCCCCTTAAGAAGCCTCGTCTCGACAGAGTCTTGTATCTTTTTCTTATGATGTAATGAGTCTAGCCCTCGACCAGTAGAGTCGGGGGGGGGGGGGTCATGTAACCCATCTTTTTTTTTCCCGTTGGAGGATGTGTGAATTGAAAAAGCTTAGGTGACATGTCCATCTCCCAACCCCCGAGAGGATCTCCTCATACCAGGCTCACACTAGCTGGCAGGGTCGAGAGTGCCTCGAAGGGTGGCTCGTTTCTCCCTTTGCTCTGATGATTCCGCTGTCAGGCTCTCACTAGCTTACAAGGCCGGTTGATCTCTCGTGGAAGCCCAGTTCCTTTGCTCCGATTATGATTCCACTATCAGGCTCTCACTAGCTGACAAGGCCAGTTGATCTCTCATGGAAGCCCAGTTCCTTTGCTCCGATGATGATTCTACTGTCAGACTCTCACTAGCTGACAAGGCCGGTTGATCTCTCGTAGAAGCCCAGTTCCTTTGCTCCGATGATGATTCCGCTGTCAGGCTCTCACTAGCTGATAAGGCCGGTTGATCTCTCGTGGAAGCCCAGTTCCTTTGCTCCGATGATGATTCCGCTGTCAGGCTCTCATTAGCTGACAAGGCCGGTTGATCTCTCGTGGAAGCCCAGTTCCTCTACTCCGATGATGATTCCGCTGTCAGTCTCTCACTAGCTTACAAGGCCGGTTGATCTCTCGTGGAAGCCCAGTTCCTTTGCTCCGATGATGATTCCACTGTCAGGCTCTCACTAGCTGACAAGGCCGGTTGATCTCTCGTAGAAGCCCAGTTCCTTTGCTCCGATGATGATTCTGCTGTCAGGCTCTCACTAGCTGACAAGGTCGGTTGATCTCTCGTGGAAGCCCAGTTCCTCTGCTTCGATGATGATTCCGCTGTCAGGCACTTACGAGCTGACAAGGCCGGTTGATCTCTCGTGGAAGCCCAGTTCCTTTGCTCCGATGATGATTCCGCTATCAGGCTCTCACTAGCTGACAAGGCCAGTTGATCTCTCATGGAATCCCAGTTCCTTTATTCCGATGATGATTCCGCTGTCAGGCTCTCACTAGCTGACAAGGCCGGTTGATCTCTCGTGGAAGACTTGTTCCTCCGCTCCGATGATGATTCCGCTGTCAGGATCTCACTAGCAGACAAGGCCGGTTTATCTCTCGTAGAAGCCAAGTGTTTCAACCCCGAGGCTGTCTCGTCACTCAGGATCCCATTAGCTGGCATTACAGGTTGACCCCTCGGGAGGTTAAGTGTTTTCACCCTGAGGCCGTCTCGTCATCCAGGCTCCCATTAGCTGGTATGACAGGTTGACCCCTCGGGAAGCTAAGTGTTCTCACCTCGAGGCTGTCTCGTCACCCATGCTCTCATTAGCTGGCGAGACAGGTTGACCCCTTGGGGAGGCCAAGTGTTTTTTCGCTCCCAAGAAGGCCACTCAGTGAATACGTTGGGTTGGATGTTTCTTTCCGAGCTTATGCTAACCTCGAAAAGAACGGGGATTGTGTACAACCCCGTATTCACCAAGTAGGGTCCGTTTGGCAAGCACAGGACAAGTTTTGGGTTTTTAAGCTTTTGAGCTGTTTTGCACTCTAAGGGGCCAATTTTGGTTTGACCTTGATGATATACTAGTACGGGGAGAAAAAACTTGCCTCCCCCTTGCCCTCTTCTTTGAGGGTCGGGTGCGGCAAGTTGGTCGGCACCCCCCGACGGGACAAAGTGCGAGGTGAGGGCAGCGGGGTCGACTAGAGACCAAGGTATCGTCCCCCCTGCCCCTTAGCCCTAGCAGGGGCGAGACCGGCCGACCAGGAGGGTTCTCGCCCGCGAGGCTAGCTCGCCGGGCGAGACCGCCGGCTAGGCGGGTTCTCACCTGAGAGGCCAGCTCGCCGGGCAAGACCGCCGGTAAGACGGGTTCTTGCCCGCGAGGCCAGCACGCCGGGCGAGACCGCCGGCCAGGCGGGTTCTTGCCCGCGAGGCCAGCTCGCAGGGCGAGTCCGCCGGCCAGGCGGGTTCTCGCCCGCGAGGCCAGCGCGCCGGGCGAGACCGCCGGCCAGGCGGGTTCTCGCCCGTGAGGCAGCTCGCCGGGCGAGACCGCCGGCCAGGCGGGTTCTCGCTTGCGAGGCCAGCTCGTCGGGCGAGACCGCCGGCCATGCGGGTTCTCGCCCGCGAGGCCAGCTCATCGAGAGAGACCGCCGGACAGGCGGGTTCTCGCCCTCGAGGCTAGCGCGCCGGGCGAGACCGCCGGCCAGGAGGGTTCTCGCTCGCGAGGCCAGCTCGTCGGGCGAGACCGCCGGCCAGGCGGTTTCTCGCCTGCAAGGCCAGCTCGTCGGGCGAGACCGCCGGCCATGCGGGTTCTCACCCGTGAGGCCAGCTCGTCAGGAGAGACCGCCGGCCAGGCGTGTTCTCGCCCGCGAGGCCAGCTCGCGGGGCGAGACCGGCCGGCCAGGCCCTCGTCCGCGCGGCCAATTCTCTCGTCCCGGGTGTCCAGGGGGGATGGGGGGGGTGTGGTTTGACCTCCTCTCGCCCTTAGACCTCTTTGGGACATGCTTTTACCCTTTTACCCCCGGGGTGGAATTTCCCTCTTTGCCCCCCGGTGTGGAGGTTTTCTATTTGCTCGAGGCATATTTGCCTTAGGGGCATTTTGGTCATTTTTACCCCAAGACTTGAAAAAACTATAAATAGACCCCCTTGGGTGCCTTTGGAGAGGATGAGATTTACTTACCTCCTCCTCCCTTAGCTTCATCTTGTTAGAGTAGAGAGAGCTCTCCAAGGCGCCCAGCTCAGCCACTTGGTGAGGGAGGGGAAGTGTTCTAGCAACCTTCCGGATGTGTGGTGGGACCTCCACGCTAAAGCCGAGGGTCTGTTCCTAGTTTCCCAAGTCATTGGTCCGTGATGTTCCCACGAGTGTAGTAGGTGTGAGGTCACCCCTTCCCCAAGGGTCGAACTCCACAGAGACCATGTTTTTGGTTTCAACAGCGAGCATAACAGGCGAGCTCGCATTTGTCCCAGGGGGCTCAACGAGCGACAGACGAGTAGGGCCAGCCGGGCCCGTACTGTAACGTCCCAATTCGTGCTAGGCCCCTCGCACGAGTTTTGAGTCAAGAGACTTGACTCGGGCTCGGGGCACACTGGCAAAAGGTGTCAAGTGCGTTGGATGGAGAGTATGGTTGAGTGATATCCAACGGATCGAAAGGGAATGGCCTAAGGGAAAATCGTCGAGAATGCTTGGTTGAAAGTTGACTAGTTGTCTAAATTATCACCTAGAGGGGGGTGAATAGGTGATTGCGACGTCTTTTGCGGAATAAAATAAAACTAATCGCAGCACACACAAAAAGAACACAAGCACAGACGACACAAGATTTATAGTGGTTCCCCGATCTTGGGTACTCCACTTTCCCTCTCACCGATCTAGTAACGCACTAGACTCGGCTACTCCACTTATCTCAGATTTAAGAAATCTTACAACTCGATCCAACCCGGATCTACACTCGGAAGCACAATCTTCCTACAACAAATACTCGGAGTGAAAACTCCTACAACTCGGAGAAGAATCTCCTACAGAATAAAGATTTACAGAAAATGATAAAACTGTGACAGATCTAGAAAATCTTGACGTTTCTTCTTCCTTCAACAATGGCGGCTCTGTCAGGAATCAGTCGGAGAAGATACTGTCGTCGATCTACAGATCTGGTTCTTCGGAACACACGGAATCAAGAGATTCGAGAGAAGTCGAGGTCGATCTCGATTCTATGTGTCACTTCGTCGATCGTTCTTCGTCGGCGGCCTTCCAGATGGAAACAGTGAGCAGCGGCGACCGGGAAGACGAATTGGGAACTTAGGGTTTGTCGGCCCTTTTTCGTTTTACGTTCTTGAAGAGAGAGAAAAGATAAACGATAATAATAATCCTTTTTTTTTTTTGAAAACAGAGACTGATTAGACCTTTTATAGGGAGCCTAATCGGTCAGAAATCAAATCGTATTGAAAGTAATGCCACGTGGGCCAATTAGATGATGACAGATTAAAGATTGAAAAATAGAATGAATAGAAGGTCAACGATTTTGACAAATTCAGAATTAGAAAAAGATTCAAGTCAGAAGTACTCGAGAACTGAAGGTTGTTCTCGAGCACTGAAACAAGGAGTTCTCGAGAATAGAAATGATTGTCTCGAGATCTGAGACTGGGAAAAATATACTGTCCAAAATAACTTTCTCGAGCACTAATTGTACTACTCGAGCACTTATACTTAGAAGAAAAAGTATATCTGGATTACTCGAGCATACAGTAAACTTGCTCGAGTACTGGAAAGAAAATATTCGAGAACTTGAAACTTCTCGAGCACAAAGACTTAGAATAAAACTGGAAAACGAGCACAAGCAGAATTTGCTCGAGAGCCTGAAGAAATGTACTCGAGAATTATTAAGATTTCTCGAGCACTAAACACTTAAAAACAAACTTGAGAACTGGAGTACTCGAGAAACAAGTCTCTTTCTCGATCACAAAGACTTAATCAAAATCCTGAAAACTAGAGTACTCGAGCAAATGGATTATTTCTCGAGCACTTGAACATAGAGGAAAATCTGGAGGAAAGTACTCGAGAAGCTAAAGCTGTTCTCGAGCACAGGAACTTAGAATAACAACAGAGAAATAGTTCTCGAGAAAGGTAGACTTAGAAGAAGAGTTATATTTCTCGAGTACCTTTCCTTAGAAATATTTTTGCACAGCATTCTAGTTCTCGAGCAGCAAAGTCAATTTCTCGAGAAAGGAAAACTTTCTCTCGAGCATTAATGACAGCCAGATTTGAAAGAAAAAGTTCTCGAGCAAGCTGAGCTTTTTCTCGAGTACTTTAAAAAACTTCTCGAGACCTAGAGATGTAATTTACTCGAGCACTAATGTATTTCTCGAGCAAAAATGACTTGGCAAAAATTCTAAGTTACAGAAAAATGTTTTCAAATAGAACTTCTTCAGCTTCAGCTTATGTCCTTTTCTCCAAGTGATTTGAGGTTAAGTATATTCCAATAGAGAGGCTACACATGAGTCAACACCTTGGATTACACAGTGAGGGATTACACTGTGAAGTCCTGTGTTTGATGACCCATTGCAGACTGACATTGGTCTATACTTAAAGTGTACACCTGCAAGCATATGGCTAAAGAGAAATATCAAATACAACTGGATTCAACTTAGTTCATGGGTGACTTCATGCAAATCTAGGTGAGTGTGGATACAATACCCAACAATCTCCCCCTATTTGCAGAAGTCAGAACCCTATACACTAAGCTGAATCCCTTAACAAATAATACATAACAACAAGTAAGCAAGACATATGTGACAAAATCAAAATAACCTAGAGCAGGAATAATAGAAATGAATCACAGCACAATCAAAAACATATAGGTATATAAGTAATCAGATTTTTCAGATTAATGTTTATAATCCCACTATTCCCAAAGATACAAAAGGCTGTTATGAACTAGAGTGCAGGTTACTTCTTCTTGCCATCAGCCTGTCTCTTTTGTCTTTCACCCTCTTGCCATCTCTTCTGCTCTTGTCTCTCAAAGTAGCTGAAGGGCTTGGGAAAGTACTTTTCAGGTTTAGGAGGAGCTGCAGCATTGTTAAATCCATACTTAGACTCATGCAGCCTCCTCTGAATGCAGTTCTTGTCATACTTTCTCCATTCCTCATGGCTGTAGAATTCTTGTTGTCTTTCACTGAATTGAGTTACCAGCTTCAGAGTTTCAAGGATTAAAGTCCTGGAGGTGGGGCTCCAGACTTCAGAGTGTACTGGATACTGCCTTGGTTCATCCTGATGTCTTCTGTAGCCTTGATCATGTTCAGGTGCAGATCTCCTTGCAGAGGGCCCTTCCCCATATTTCCTTTTCTTTGTTTGGATATTAGGTGGCTGGTTAGGTAGATCTTCCCACACCTCTCCAGTTGGCATGAAAGTTTCTTGAAGTTCAATGTATGGAGAGAAGGCCTTCTGAGCAAAGGCAGCAGCAGCATCTTCTTCAGCTTGGACAGCAGCCATTGCATCAGCAGCAGCTTGGGCAGCAGAGGCTTGAGTACTATCAGCAAGGGCTGCTCTGACTGCAACTGGGTTCAGATGATAGGGAATTGAGTTGGAGTCAATCTGATGGTCAGGGAATATATTGTTGTGCATCCAGACAGAGGTATCAAAGGTATGAAACTTGACAGAGTCAATATGTTTCAGCACATTTTCTTTCAGCTTGGTGTGGAATGCATCCTGAGCCTTGATGACTTTGGCTTCTATGTCAGCTTGGGTTTCAAAGCTGGCATTGGTAATTCTGGTCAAGATGGATTCAGTATTTTTAGCTGAGACAGTCTTGTAAATCTCCTCCCCCTTTCTGACTTCTGTAGTAAGGGTTGCAATAGCATCTTCCTTAAAAGTGCCAACCTCACCTGTCAGGGTAAAGAACTTGTCATCTGTCCTTTTATCCAACTGAATTTGATTATTTGCCAACACAACTGATTGTTCCATGAGGTGGCCAATACTTGTTATAGTATGATCCAAGGCCAATCCTCCCTTGTGAAATGCTTCTTTCAGGGTATCTGTGTTCACCTGGATTTCAGCAAAGCCTTTGTGCATGCCCTTTTCAAGGGCAGTCACCTGGTCTTGAACCTTCTTGACAGCTGTGTCTATGTAGGTTTTCTGTTCAGCAAACAACTGTGTTAACAGTGTTATGATGGAATCAGTAGCAGCAGGAGCACTTGCAGGAGCAAGACTGGATGGATGTGGTTGAGCAGCAGCAGGTGGAGAAGGTGCATTGGAGGGGCTGGGGTTGATCTCTTCAATTACAACAGTAGAAGTGGATGGCTGTCTTCTCAGAGGGATGTTGTCATCGTCTTCATTTCCTGAAGGAAGTAAAGTTGGGATGGAGAAGTGTGGCCTTAGAGGAATCCTGGACTCTGCCTCCTGAACATCCTCATCAGTTTCTGGGATGTCAGTCATTGGCTCAAAAGAAGAGGGAGTGGTTGTGGAGGAAGCAGCAGCTTGCTGTCCTTGGGTATTAGCTGAGTGAGAAGGTGATGGGGGAAGTGAACTGGAGGGCTGAACTGGTTCTGGAGAAGCATGTTTCTTAGGTAGTTCTGGAACAGGTTCAAGTAGAGCTGGGTCCTGAGCAGTGGCTGGAGCAGAATCTGGAACTGAGTCTGGAACTGAGTCTGGAGCAGAATTTGGAACTGAGTCTGGAACTGAGTCTGGAGCAGAATTTGGAACTGAGTCTGGAACTGTTGATGCTAAACTGGGGTGCTCAGAAGTGAGTTCAGTGATCATTGCATCAATTTCTTCTGAAGTGGCAGTCAGATCTATATCCATGGAGGCAGGCTCCCCCTCAAGAGAAGCATCCTGGATGACAATCTCTGGGTTTGGAGGGGGGGATGGAATCCTGTAATCTGGAACATCCTTTACCACAACTGTTGTAGCAGGAGCTGGGGAAGGGTGTGCAGGCTCCCCCTCAATTGCTGGATGAGGAGAGGGAGGTGGAGTCCTGACAACCTCTTCCTGAACTTGTTCTTGAGCCCTGGTGGCCTGAGTGGTATTCTGCAATTTCAACTCCCATCTGTTAATGGAGTCCACTGTGAGCCTCTTCATGTAGTGCAGAACACTGCCTTTAGACATTGAGAACACTGCTGGGTCAAGTTCACTGAGTAGAAGGGTTATAATTCTGGCAAATCCAGGCTTCTTGAGACTGGACCTGATGTGATCAAGAATCAGTCTGCCAAAGGGATATTGCTTCCTGCAAATTATGGAGGTCATCACATCAAACATCTCTCCTGTAGCATGTTTGATTGATCCAGTAGCACAGAGAAGGCATTTGCCGACGATGTCCAAGAGGAATTTGCTCTCTGGGTTCAGCTGGGGGCGTCGAATACCAGAGGGTATGCCGGCGATTCCACAGAAGGAATAGGCACGGTCATAATCTGCATGTGTTAGGTCTTCTGGTTCTGTGACTGGAGGTAGATGAAGCAACTGATTGATGATGGAGGCCGAGAGTTTGACCTTGATGCCAGAAACGGTAGATCGGAGAACATGACCACTGGTGCTGACTGTCAAATTCTGATAGAATTCATGAACCTGAGAAAGAAGGAGACGACACTTCTGTTCTAGGACAAAAGTGAGGCCGGCTATATCCAGGAGGCTCAAGAGGTTCTGAAAGTCTGGGGATATGTCTGCAATACCATCTCGAAGGAGTTCACTGCCGATTCCGAGCTTGGCGATGGAAGAAGATGAAGCCATTGAAGAAAAATGGAGAAAAACTGTGGGGTTTTCCTGGTTTTCACGGCACCGGCGGAAGGCGAAGGGTCTCAAGATATTTGGGGATTTTGGGATTAGTGGATTTAACGATTTTAATCTGACTATTTATATACATATTGTAAATGAGCGGCAGAAATGATCTGGACTGCTACTAGGCATTTCGAAAAATAATAAAAGCTAACAAAAACTGTACTCGGGAAATTAGGGTTAAGAATTTTCGCAAGTATCAAGTAGGCTCGAGTACTTTATTAAGTTCTCGAGAGGTAGACTCGAGTACTTTATTAAGTTCTCGAGAGGTAGACTCGAGTACTTTATTAAGTTCTCGAGAGGTGGACTCGAGTACTTTATTAAGTTCTCGAGAAGTAGTCTGAGTGCTCGAGCACCGCCACTTAGTCAATTTGACACTTGGCAAAGTACTCGAGTACCGCTCTCGAGAATGAAATAAAGTTCTCGAGTACCCCGAGTAAAGTTCCCGAGAAAGAATTACTTAGCTTTATTATTTTTTTTTCTTTTGAACCTCTGAAAAGTTGAAAGAGAACTTTTTCCAATTGATGACTTTTTCCTTAGTCCCCTTTGTTGAGCATCCCAAGTTCTGTCTTGAAGAAAGAGAACTTGGCCTCATCCAGTGGCTTTGTGAAAATGTCTGCAACTTGTCTATCTGTTGGAACATATTGAAGGTTGATATCTCCTCGCTCCACATGCTCCCGTATAAAATGATATCTCAACTCTATATGTTTTGTTCTGCTGTGTGACACTGGATTGTTGGCAATGGCAATTGCACTTGATGAATCACACATCAGAGGAATGTCTTCAAACTTCAGGTTGTAATCTTCAAGCTGATTTTTGATCCAAAGCAGTTGTGCACAACAACTGCCTGCAGAGATGTACTCTGACTCGGCTGTTGAGATTGCGACACAATTCTGCTTCTTACTACTCCAGGAAATAAGTCTTCTTCCTAGGAATTGACATGTTCCTGAGGTGCTCTTCCTATCATCCTTGCTACCTGCAAAATCTGCATCTGAATAGCCAATCAGTTCATTGTCATTACTTCTTGGGTACCATAAGCCAAGATTTGGTGTACCTTTAAGGTATCTCAAAATTCGCTTTGCAGCAACGTAATGAGATTCCTTACTGTTCACCTGAAATCTAGCACATACACAAGTTGAGAACATTATGTCTGGCCTACTAGCAGTAAGGTAGAGTAGTGACCCAATTATGCTTCTGTATTTGGTTTCATCAAAAGGTTTCCCTTTCTCATCCTTATCCAGAGACATAGCTGAGGCCATTGGAGTTTTCATTGTAGATGCGTTCTCCAATCCAAATTTCTTAATCAACTCCTTTGTGAACTTCGTCTGAGATATGAAAATTCCATCCTCAGATTGTTTCACTTGGAGTCCCAAGAAATACTTCAACTCACCCATACTGCTCATTTCAAACTTCCCTTGCATTAGTTTAGAAAACTTTTTGCAAAGGTTGTCGTCAGTTGAGCCAAAAATAATGTCATCGACATAGATTTGCACTAGCAAAATCTTGCCTTTTATTTCCCTAAGAAATAATGTCTTGTCTATCTTTCCTCTTGTGAACTTGTTCTCAAGAAGAAAAGTAGACAATGTCTCATACCAAGCTCGGGGAGCTTGCTTGAGACCATACAGTGCTTTAAATAGAAAGTAGACATGGTTAGGAGAGTTTGGATCAACAAAACCTGGAGGTTGTTCTACATATACTTCTTCCTTTATGTTTCCATTAAGAAAGGCAGACTTCACGTCCATTTGATAGACGGTGAAACCTTTTAATGCAGCATATGCTAGAAATAACCTTATTGCCTCCAATCTTGCCACTGGAGCATATGTTTGATCGAAGTCTATTCCTTCTTCTTGTCGGTATCCTTTGGCGACGAGACGCGCCTTGTTCTTTATTATTATACCATCTTCATCTAGCTTGTTCCGAAACACCCACTTGGTTCCTATAACGTTCTTATCTTTGGGTCTTGGTACAAGCTTCCAAACTTCACACCGTTTGAATTGGTTCAGCTCCTCTTCCATGGCTAGTATCCATGATGCGTCGCAGTTTGCTTCCTCAAACTTCTTTGGTTCCACCTGAGATAGAAAACTTAAATATAAATTTTCATTAGTGGTACCTCTACGAGTTCTGACACCGTCTCGAGGATTTCCAATGATCTGTTCTATTGGATGATCCTTCAAGTGTCTGAGCTCTAATGTCCTAACATCTGGAACATCTTCAGCATCTGGTGTGACTTCATTTCTTTGAACTGCTTCAATATCCTGATCTTCATTCTCAATTGTAGTTGGAGAAGTGATCTCGATGAAAGTATCACCCTTCTCTTCACTTGGTTGCTCCAACTTTATTTCATTTATCTTGGAACCTGCAGCTTCAAGTAACACACTAGACGAGTTGCTTTGCAACAAACTCGTCTCATCAAAAATAACATGAATTGATTCTTCTACCACCAAGGATTTCTTGTTAAAGATCCTATATGCCTTACTTTGGCTACTATAGCCTACGAAGATGCCTTCAAAACTCTTTTCGCTAAACTTAGTGGTATGATACTTGCCGTTGTTAAGTACAAAGCACTTACAACCAAAGATTCTAAAGTAAGATATTGTTGGCTTCCTGCCTTTTAAAAGTTCATAAGGAGTCTTATCATGGTTCTTGTTTATGAGTGCTCGATTTTGCACGTGACATGCAGTGTTGACGGCTTCAGCCCAGAAATATTCCGGTAGTGAAGCATCACTCAACATAGTCCTGCAAGCCTCTATGAGTGTTCTGTTTCTTCTCTCAGCTACTCCATTTTGTTGTGGAGTCCGAGGAGAGGAAAACTCATGAAGGATACCAAGGCTTTCACAAAATTCCGTCATGGCCCCAGATTTGAATTCCGTTCCATTGTCACTTCTGATTTTGACAATGGAGCAGTTGTACTCATTCTGTATTTGCCTGACAAAATTAGTGAAAATATCAAAGGTATCCGACTTGTGTTTCAAAAAGAACACCCACGCAAAGCGCGAGTAATCATCAACAATAACCAACGTATAATCCTTACCTCCTAAACTTCTAACTTGCAGTGGACCAAACAAGTCCATATGAAGAAGGTGTAAACACCTGTCTGAATCTTTGCCAATAATGCTTTTAAAGGTAGCCCTTGTTTGCTTGCCTTTAATGCATGCGTGACAAGGTCTTTCCTTTTCGCACTTAACATTTGGAGCATCACGCACCAAATTCTTCGAAAACAATTTATGAATGGTTTTGAAATTAATATGAGCTAATCTCTTGTGCCACTGGTCACCAAGAGATGCACTATCTTTAGCAAGAAGACATACTGGGGTAGAGGAATCCAAACAAATAAAATTAAGACAAAATATGTTTCTGCTACGAGTGCCGGATAAAATGGTTTCTTGTTTATCAACCGTTTTTATCAAACACTTGTTGGCATGAAACTCAACAACGTATCCTTTGTCGCATAATTGACTTATGCTTATGAGATTATGTTCTAATCCCTCAACATAAGCAACATCCGAGAAGGATACGCTACCGTTAGAAATTGTACCATATCCTTTTGTAACTCCCCGGTCGGAGCCTCCAAAGATGACCTTTGATCCGTTCTCGGTTGGAGAGTAATTTTGAAGTAAACTTTTTGTTCCGGTCATGTGCCGAGAACATCCACTGTCCAAGTACCATATTGGCGTTCTATTGGCCTTTGGACATATCTGCAAACACAAAATCATTTTGCCTTAGGAACCCAAATTTGTTTGGGTCCTTGGTCTCTTGTTAGATTGCTCCCCCTACCGATGTTAGCATCGTGAGCGGTCTTTCTCACATTGATAACTCTTGGGGCAGCATAAACACTTTTGTTGAACCAACAATCGATGGCGAAGTGACCAATCTTGCCACAACACCAACAATGAAATCTATTGTATCTTTGTCCATTCTTCTCTTGCTTGACCATCTTGACATGAGGTCTAGCAGGAGGAGCTGCACTGGAGGTAGATGCTTCATGTTGATGACATGAACATTCTTTCCTCTCTTTGGTGGACAAGACTTCAACTTCTTTCACTTTCGGTGCTCTCTTAAAGTTATGACCATGATTATATGGACCATAGCTCTGAAGACTGATTTCTTCATAAGGTGCTTTAAAAACACTTTCGCCAAAGTTTCTAGGACGTGCCCATCCTCGGTATCTAGACTTTGGCTCTACATAAGTAGGCCTAGACCAGTGTCCATAGGAGGACTCAAGATCAAACTTGTTTGTCGGGTAGATTACCTTATTAAAGATAGTCTGTTCTTGAGGGGCTTTCCCTTTTTCTTTGGCTAAGGCTTTCTTGGCTGCCTTATTCTTTCGTTGAGTCTTATTCCTTCTAGAAGTCTTACTAGAAGAGGCTATATGACCTAGTCCAGCACCATCAGTCTGTGCTGAAAATCCAGCAATCAGTGGAAGAACTGTCTTAGGCTTGGAGAAGCTCTCAACAAGCTTCTTCTCAGCCTCAAACTGCTCTTCCAGTTTCTCAATGACTTTTTCTTTTAGACTGACGAGACTAAGTGTCTCATTCAATTCTTCTATGGCAGAGTTAAGCTTACCTTTGAGTGATTCCATCTCAAGAACTTCTTCTCTCAAAGAGCTTTCACTTGCCTTAAGAGACTTAATCTCTTTGGCTTGAGCTTTCACGACCTTTCGACATTTGTCGTAGGCCTTGATCAGCTCTCTGTACTGAACCATGAGTTCAGACTCATCGTCATAAGAGCTGTCCTCATTCTCATGTTCAGAACTCTCAGATTCAGAAAGAGGTGTGTGAGAGTTTACCTTCCCAGTGTACTGGGGTTCTGTCTCCTCATCAGTTTGAGCCATCAGCCCAAAATATGCTTCTTCTTCCTCACTTGACTCCGAGGAGTCTGAATCGCTGAGGGTCTTTGTTTTCTTAGCCACGAAGCTCCTTTCATTCTTCTTTTGGTGAAAGGGTTTCTTGCTTTCCTTCTTTCCTCCTTCTCTTTTCTTATGAGGGCATTCAGCAATCATATGACCTGGCTTGTTGTAACAATAGCAAACTATGTCAGATGAAACATGTTTGTTCTGTTTAGGAACATACCTGTCATGGCTGCTTGAGCCTTTCTTTCTTCGATCACTTTCATAATGTGATCGTCTATGTGAGGCATCCTTGCCTCTCCAATTCTTCTTTTTGTTCAGAAACTTCTTGAACTGTCTTGATAAGAGAGAGAACTCTCCTTCAGACAACTCTGAGCCTGATGAACTGGGCTCTGAACTTTCTTCACTCTCAATTGTTTCCTGAGCAGGAGTAGATGATTGAGCTTTGACCTTTTTTGTGCTTTCTGCCTTTAAGGCAACAGTCTTATCCTTTGAAGAGGATCTGCTCTTCTCTTCTTCGGCTTTTCTTGTATTTATTTGCATCTCATAAGACATCAGCTTTCCGAAGAGATTCTGTGGGTCAGTCTCTGCTAGTCTGCCAAACTCCCGAATGGCACATACTTTGGTATCCCACTCTTTCGTCAGAGATCTGAGGAATTTGTCATTCAGCTCACCATTAGTGAACTTCCTGCCATACCCCTTCAGACCATTTACAATTTTGCTGAAGTTCTCAAAAGTATCTGTGATTGAATCCTTTGGTCCTTGTCTGAAGGCTTCATATTTTTGATTCAGAAGGGATCTTCTGTCATCCCTTACTTCTTCAGTCCCTTCCATCAGGACTATCAGACACTGCCACATTTCCTTAGCACTTTGGCAATGTATCAGATTCAGTAGCATAGAGTCATCAACTGCACTTGCTATGATGTTTTTAGCTTTCTTGTCCAACGAGACAAGTGCAATCTCATCTTTGTCAAGATCCATTAGTTTCTTTGGTACCTTTAGAGTAGGATCTATTGTGGAGGTTGTCATGGGAACATAGGGACCTTCTTCAACTATCATAAAGATCCTTGGATCCACAGCTTCCATAAAGAATTTAATTCTTTCTTTCCACATGGGAAAGTTTGTCTTGGTGCACAGTGGAAGCTTTGCAAAATCTTTTGCCTTATCCATGCTTGGCTAACTTCTTAGACAACTTAGGGCAGATCTGATCAAGGTGTTAACCTTTATATGATCAACGACCCTCTGATACCAATTGAAAGTTGACTAGTTGTCTAAATTATCACCTAGAGGGGGGTGAATAGGTGATTGCGACGTCTTTTGCGGAATAAAATAAAACTAATCGCAGCACACACAAAAAGAACACAAGCACAGACGACACAAGATTTATAGTGGTTCCCCGATCTTGGGTACTCCACTTTCCCTCTCACCGATCTAGTAACGCACTAGACTCGGCTACTCCACTTATCTCAGATTTAAGAAATCTTACAACTCGATCCAACCCGGATCTACACTCGGAAGCACAATCTTCCTACAACAAATACTCGGAGTGAAAACTCCTACAACTCGGAGAAGAATCTCCTACAGAATAAAGATTTACAGAAAATGATAAAACTGTGACAGATCTAGAAAATCTTGACGTTTCTTCTTCCTTCAACAATGGCGGCTCTGTCAGGAATCAGTCGGAGAAGATACTGTCGTCGATCTACAGATCTGGTTCTTCGGAACACACGGAATCAAGAGATTCGAGAGAAGTCGAGGTCGATCTCGATTCTATGTGTCACTTCGTCGATCGTTCTTCGTCGGCGGCCTTCCAGATGGAAACAGTGAGCAGCGGCGACCGGGAAGACGAATCGGGAACTTAGGGTTTGTCGGCCCTTTTTCGTTTTACGTTCTTGAAGAGAGAGAAAAGATAAACGATAATAATAATCCTTTTTTTTTTTGAAAACAGAGACTGATTAGACCTTTTATAGGGAGCCTAATCGGTCAGAAATCAAATCGTATTGAAAGTAATGCCACGTGGGCCAATTAGATGATGACAGATTAAAGATTGAAAAATAGAATGAATAGAAGGTCAACGATTTTGACAAATTCAGAATTAGAAAAAGATTCAAGTCAGAAGTACTCGAGAACTGAAGGTTGTTCTCGAGCACTGAAACAAGGAGTTCTCGAGAATAGAAATGATTGTCTCGAGATCTGAGACTGGGAAAAATATACTGTCCAAAATAACTTTCTCGAGCACTAATTGTACTACTCGAGCACTTATACTTAGAAGAAAAAGTATATCTGGATTACTCGAGCATACAGTAAACTTGCTCGAGTACTGGAAAGAAAATATTCGAGAACTTGAAACTTCTCGAGCACAAAGACTTAGAATAAAACTGGAAAACGAGCACAAGCAGAATTTGCTCGAGAGCCTGAAGAAATGTACTCGAGAATTATTAAGATTTCTCGAGCACTAAACACTTAAAAACAAACTTGAGAACTGGAGTACTCGAGAAACAAGTCTCTTTCTCGATCACAAAGACTTAATCAAAATCCTGAAAACTAGAGTACTCGAGCAAATGGATTATTTCTCGAGCACTTGAACATAGAGGAAAATCTGGAGGAAAGTACTCGAGAAGCTAAAGCTGTTCTCGAGCACAGGAACTTAGAATAACAACAGAGAAATAGTTCTCGAGAAAGGTAGACTTAGAAGAAGAGTTATATTTCTCGAGTACCTTTCCTTAGAAATATTTTTGCACAGCATTCTAGTTCTCGAGCAGCAAAGTCAATTTCTCGAGAAAGGAAAACTTTCTCTCGAGCATTAATGACAGCCAGATTTGAAAGAAAAAGTTCTCGAGCAAGCTGAGCTTTTTCTCGAGTACTTTAAAAAACTTCTCGAGACCTAGAGATGTAATTTACTCGAGCACTAATGTATTTCTCGAGCAAAAATGACTTGGCAAAAATTCTAAGTTACAGAAAAATGTTTTCAAATAGAACTTCTTCAGCTTCAGCTTATGTCCTTTTCTCCAAGTGATTTGAGGTTAAGTATATTCCAATAGAGAGGCTACACATGAGTCAACACCTTGGATTACACAGTGAGGGATTACACTGTGAAGTCCTGTGTTTGATGACCCATTGCAGACTGACATTGCTCTATACTTAAAGTGTACACCTGCAAGCATATGGCTAAAGAGAAATATCAAATACAACTGGATTCAACTTAGTTCATGGGTGACTTCATGCAAATCTAGGTGAGTGTGGATACAATACCCAACATTGGTGATTCTCGCCGATCGTCGAGTATCGATGAGAATACTCAACACTCTCAACGCTAGATTTTCGATAAAAATGGCCCAAGGGAAAATCGTCGAGAATGCCTGGTGATTCTCGTCGATCGTCGAGTATCGATGAGAATACTCAACGCTAGATTTCCGATAAGAATGGCCCAAGGGAAAATCGTCGAGAATGCCTGGTGATTCTCGCCGATCGTCGAGTATCGATGAGAATACTCAACGCCAGATTTCCGATAAGAATGGCCCAAGGGAAAATCGTCGAGAATGCCTGGTGTTTCTCGCTGATCGTCGAGTATCGATGAGAATACTCAACGCCAGATTTCCGATAAGAATGACCCAAGGGAAAATCGTCGAGAATGCCTGGTGATTTTCGTCGATCGTCAAGTATCGATGAGAATACTCAACGCTCTCAACACCAGATTTCCGATAAGTTAGGCTAAGGAAAAATCGTCGGGTATCATTATTGATACCCGACGAATTCGTCGAGAATGCCTGACGATTCTCGCCGATCGTCGAGAATGACAGATGATTCCCGCCGAATTTGACTTGTGCGTTTTCTTCGCCCAGGCAGATTCGCCGGCTTGTACAGGCGGACCAAACCGGATTTCGGTATTCACGCTGGATGGTTCCTTGGACCGGGTCACTTCAATATGACCCATTATGGGCGGTCCAATGAGGCGTTGACACGTGGCAGAAGATGTAACCTAATACATCGGCTTATAAAAAGGGAGATAAAGCTGAACCCTAGCTTTTGCGCCGATTGACCCTTGCCGTCATCGTGTATCTCGCGAAACCGACGGTGCCGGCGGAAGCAGGTGGAGCTTTTGGAGGCGGCCTTCTTTCTCTCTCTCCCTCTCCTTCCTTTGCCGTGAAGAACAACCACACCAAGCGAGAGATGCCGCAAAGGAGAACGACTAGATCCATGGCCGGGAACGGTGGTACCGCTGGAAACAATGTGAGCTTCCTCCCCTCTCCCTTGGTGCTAGATCTGTAGATATATTCTAGGAGAGATATCGACTCCATAGAGTCTTGATGGTGAGGAAGAGATTTCCTAGGAAAGCTATGCCTAGGTTTGTTTTCTAGGCTTTAGCCCCCTCAAACCTCTTCATCCTTCAAAGTGAAGATGTGAGAAGGATTCGTGGAGAAATATAGCTTCGTGAGGGTGAATAAGGGTGGACGATTTTCTGGAGAAGATTTTAGGAGTTTGGTGCAAGGAGGAAGATGAACGGATGCCGTTCATCTCGCCTTAAGATGCGTGCAGAAATCTATTTTCTACACGCAGCGACCTTCGTTACCAATTTCGTGGGTGTTCTGGTCATATCTGGGTTTTCGACTAAACACAAAAATCGTAGCCCTCAAAATTATCTTTCCAACGAGTGGTTGCACGTTCCCAGGCGATACCTGTAGCCACGAGAAAGTCTGTTCGAATCTGCTGCAGTTGGGGGAAATTCCACCCATGAAATCTATACCCTATACGCAGCAGGCTTCGAGTGGATTTCTGGTGTGATGCGATCAAATATGGGCTTTTGACTCAACACGAAAGTTGTAGCCCACGAAATTATATTTCCAACGAGTGGTTACACGCACTCGTCGGATTTTTGTAGCCTCGGGAATCCTTGGTCGAAGTGGCTGCCCGGATTAAGGCTGCACCTAAATTCTGGGCTTGTGTAACGTGGAATGCGATGTGGTGGAATTTAATGTTGCGATCCAACTCGAGGCTTGGGTGGACTCTTTTGACATAATCATCATAGTTACGTGATAAGTTGAGGTTATGAATCTAAATTCATATAACGAGTTGTGGACAAGTTTAATTGAAGGAAAGAACCCGATATAATTGGGTAGATATAATAGGATAAATGTATAAATGATTTAACTATGGCCATGATACATGTTGGATGGATAAAAGGGAATTTGTAATCCAATGCTTAGAGTGTCGTCTCCTTACGGGTAGCATTGTGGAAGTAACAAGTGCGGTGTTGACTGTCACTAGTTTGAATGAGATTGAGATGAGTAAAGTTGGACGGTTGGGCTTGGCCCTCGGTGTTCATGTCCCGAGGCTCATTCCGCATTTGATGGATGGTTGGTCTTGGTCCTCGGTGTTCATGTCCCAAGGCTCCTTCCATGCCACGATATTGTGAAATTGCATGTGGTGTGAGTCGACACACGGTGTCGTAATCCCAGGTTAAGGATTGTGTGGCAGGTCTACGGGCTCGCCAATCGTCACACCGATGGGAGTCGACAGCTAGACCTTGGACGGTTGGGCTTGGTCCTCCGTGTTCATGTCCCGAGGCTCCTTCCGTGCTAAGTGAACGGTTGGTCTTGGTCCTCGTGTTCATTTCCGAGGCTCCTTCCGTATCACGCATAGGCCAGTTCAGGGCTAGGATCTTGGTGCTCACTTACCCAAGAGAACCCGCTGAGTCGTAGTATGCATGTGAGCTCCGCTGTTGTGTCCTTAGCGTTGAGGCGTACGGAGGCCTAGGCCAGGTAGTGTGGAGACCAGCCTAGTAGTGGAGATGTCCGCTCTACTGTCACCATTTGGCCACGACGGTTGACGCCTGAGAGGTTAGCTACCTACTTGAATAGTGAGAACTATAAGTCTGTGTCGACATAGCGATTGCATGTTCTGATCATGGGTGTGTCATTGCATTTCATTCATAGCATTACACTTCATTGCATACATAAGACCCTCATCATATAAGTTTGTATGAGCACTCTTATACGATGAGTTACTTATTGCTAAACGACCCTCAACTTATATGCTTGTATGGGCATCCATATAAGTTGAGTTACTTACTGTTATAGCTATATACTCTCTTGCTGATGTAGATAGTAGATTTGTAAAATAAGAGCTTGTTTATTATACACTACTGCTGTTGCTGCTTATGATATGTATACTCACTTCATCTGTTATACTACTGTTATTTATATATTGTACCTGTTCCTTTCTCCGCCCGGTGTCGAGTAGTCACCGGGGGAGCGGATGTGAAGCCACTTAGTCTTTATGACTAACGGTTGCTACGTCTTCCTTTTTAGGAGGAAACCCGGCAGGTGGAGCAGCGGGCTATGCAGCTGGACAACCAGGCCAGGACGATAGGGCCTGAAGGGACGGTACCGTCGCTACCGTCGGTTACAGATGTGAGTGAGAGAGATTTTGCTGTAGCCCTTCGAGGCAAATATATTCACGTACTCTGATTATGTAGAAGCTTGTTAGCTTCTCTTTTGTTATGCTTATGGATATATGCTTAGTGTGGATTGACTTTCTTATAATTATTATGGTTGGGTTGGCAATTATGTGTTGATATTGGTTGTTGCCGGCAGAATAGGCGCCTCGTGGTACAGGCTAGCCCGAGTGCTAGTGTTACCACAAGGCGGCTGTTCTGGACATAAGACCCCTCTCGTGCCGTGTCTTGTGTTCCGGGAGGGGGGGTCTTACAAATGGTATCAGCTTGCTACGATCCTCCAAGGCGAAAGTCACTTAACAATGGTGCCACCCCCATTTGATTAGTCAGTTTGGTGACAAGATGACTTAGCGGAAGCAGTGGTGTGCCCATATGTAATTCACACTAAGTTATCCATCTTTAACCTTAGATTAGCCAACCTAACCCTAGGTTTGTACCTTGTGTGTAGATCCCAGCACATGCTGAGCCAGTAAGGGGCACCCCCGCCCCGTCTGTACCTACACAATTCCAACAATCAGAGCTGGGGCAGACGCTCACAGCTATTCTGGACGCCTTTAGGTCCCAATCTCAGCAGGCACCTGTACAACAACAGGGTCCGGGATCTAGTTGGTTAAGCATTTTCCGAGCTCTCTCCCCTCCCGCTTATATTGGGACAGAGTTGGCAGTGCGTACGGAAGAGTGGCTCGACACTATACAAGAGTTGTTGGCAGGAATAAGATGTCCAAACAACATGGCAGTGACCCTTGTGGTGACACTCTTAGAGCTGCACGCCAAAAGGTGGTGGAAGTCCCTCATGGGCTCCACTTTTCGTGGAAGAGTGTACACGGACATTAGTTGGAGCGAATTCTCCGAAGCCTTCTTAGAACATTTCATCCCCTCGGCCGCTCGGGATGGCCTAGAAGAGAGATTTTTGCAACTAAAGCAAGGGTCCATGTCGGTGACGGAGTACCAACGGGAGTTTCAGCAACTGGCTAGATTCGCTGACTCCTATGAGCTGGATGATAGAGGGTACGCCAAACGATTCTACAAAGGCTTGCGAGATCCCCTAAGGCAAGCCCTTTTGTTTATAGCGGACTCTAGTCTGGCGGAGATTATTGATATGACGAAGAGATTGGAAGCGGACCACTTGGGAAGTGGTAAGAGGCCAGCAGAGGGAGTGATGGAAGCCGGCCCCAGCAACAGAAGGAGATTCGACAATAAAAGAGGAAGAGGATATCGGAGGGGTGGCGGGCGTTTCCCCCAGAACTTTAGAGAGGAGCGCCCGGTTCCGCAACCGCAAGCATTACCTCCACCTCCACAATTTCAGCAACACGGCGGAAGGCAGGAACAGGTGTGCTTTGAATGCAACCAACCGGGCCACATTCGACGCTACTGCCCGCAACTGTTTGGAGATGCGCCTTTCGCTCTCCCTCCAGCAGCCCCACGTGGGAGAGGGTATGTGCGTGGTCGAGGACGAGGACCACGAGGAAGAAACCCCGGACCCGCTCGAGATCAGGTGTATGCCTTGGACCTGACTCAAGAGCGGAATCCTCAAGAGATGATTGCAGGTACGATTTGAATTAGTCATTTTGCTTCCCTTAATATTCTCTAGTGGCTTAAGATATACTAGATGTCTAGCTTGAGTATTATTAAATGACACTTAGGCACCGTGATGGTCGGCGGGAAACCGGCTTATACGTTATTTGACACCGGCGCCTCACATTCTTTCATGTCCGAAGACTTCATCAAGAATATACCCGGAGTGCAATATTTCACCGGTATTGCCCGAAGAGTATGCCTCCCAGGCGGATCGGAGATGACGGCAACCGCGAAGTGTGAGTTAGAGATAACCATTGGGGGAAAAACTTTTGATACCCCTGCCACAATTTTGAGAATACCAGAATTCGACCTCATCCTGGGTATGGCGTGGCTGGATTGGCACCATGCAAGAATCGACTGTGCGGAGAAGCGTATCTATTTGAGACATGGGGATACTGATGTAGTGTTCCAAGGTATAAATTTCGCACCACGAATATTGTTATCCTCAATCCAGACCTTGAAAGCTCATATGAGAGGGGATGAAGTCTACATGATACGTTTCGAACTAAAAGAGATGAAGGTAGAAGTGAAGGATGTGTGGGTAGCACGGGATTTCCCTGAGGTATTTCCTGAGAAATTGTCAGGGTTACCCTCGCATAGAGAAGTGGATTTTCAGATTAAGCTTGTACCAGGAGCTAAGCCTGTCTCCAGGACCCCTTATCGGATGGCCCCAAAAGAACTCGCGGAGTTTAGAGTTCAACTGCAGGAGCTGGTAGAATTAGGGTTTGTTCGCCCCATCTCGTCACTTTGGGGAGCCCCTGTTCTATTCGTTAAGAAGGAAGATGGAACCCTGCGTTTATGTATAGACTATCGGGAACTCAACTGACTGATAGTACGGAACACCTACCCGTTACCTCGGATCGATGAGTTGTTCGACCAACTGGTGAGAGCGCATTGGTTCTCCAAGCTAGATTTGCGCTCGGGGTACTACCAATTGAAAATACAGGAGGATGATATACAAAAAACGTCTTTCAGCTCGAGGTACGGCTTATATGAGTTCACAGTGATGCTGTTTGGGCTCACCAATGCCCCATCAGCTTTCATGAGCTTGATGAATAAAGTGTTTGAGCCCTACTTAGATGTCTTCGTCATTGTGTTCATTGACAAAATCCTAGTCTACTCGAAGACGGAGGAAGAACATGTGGGACATTTGGCCTTAGTTTTGGAGAAGCTAAAAGAGCACGCCTTATTCGCCAAGTTTAACAAGTGTGAATTCTGGCTTAGGGAGGTGGCTTTCTTGGGTCACGTAATCAGTGGGGCTGGACTAGTTGTGGATCCGGCCAAGGTGCGTGTCGTGAAGGAGTGGTCTCCCTTGAAGTCGGCGGCCGATGTGAGGAGTTTTCTTGGACTTGTCGGATACTACCGCAAGTTCGTAAAAGGATTCTCCAAGATTGCCCTTCCGCTTACTTCCTTGACAAAGAAAGGAGTGCCATTTGAATGGACACCCCAGTGTGAAGCGACATTCCAGAAATTGAAGGATAGACTTACCTCCGCCCCCATCCTTGTCCTTCCGTCTGGGAAGGAAGGATTCCAAGTTTACACGGACGCGTCTTATCAGGGGTTGGGAGCGGTGCTGATGCAGCACGAGAACGTAATTGCTTATGCTTCAAGACAATTGAAGAAGCATGAAATTAATTACCCGGTGCATGATTTGGAGCTAGGAGCGGTGGTGTTCGCCTTGAAGGTATGGAGGCATTATCTGTACGGCGTCCACTGCGAAATCTTCTCGGATCATAAAAATTTGAAGTACGTCCATACCCAGAAGGAATTGAACTTAAGACAACGGCGGTGGTTAAAGTTTCTATGCGACTATGAGTTCACCTTGAACTACCACCCCAGAAAAGCAAACTCGGTAGCCGATGCGTTGAGTAGGAAAGTACCCGGCTTGAGCCCAGAATCTCGATTGATGAGTATGGAGTTGGCACGGATGATCGAGGAGATGGACATCACCTTAATATTTAAGGCTTCTTCGGAATATACGGAGTACCTGTCCAGCATGATCATAGTTTGTGATATCCGGGACCGGATCCGAGTGGAGCAAGGATTGGATGCGGCTTTGGCCCCGGCAATAAAGTTAATCGAAGACGGGACTACCGACGAGTACACGCTAAAGGACGGCCTCGTTTACTTTCGCGGCTTGCTCTACATTCCCAAAGGTGGCAGAATCCGGGAGGATATTATGAGAGAAGCACATTGCTCTCAATATTCCGTGCACCCAGGAATTTCAAAGATGTACGCCGGCTTACGGAAGACGATGTGTTGGCCAGGAATGAAGAAAGATGTCCGGTACTTTGTCACGCATTGTGAAGCCTGCCAAAGAGTGAAGGCGGAATGTAGGAGCCCCGGTGGCCTGTTGCAGTCGTTGCCAATCCCCGAATGGAAGTTCGAGGATATCTCCATGGACTTCGTACATGGGATACCTCGCTCCCGCTCAGGAAATGATTCAGTGTGGGTGATCGTTGACCGCCTGACGAAAGTTGCCCGGTTCATTCCTATGAAGAAGGAGGCTCATGTGGACGTCTTAGTACGTCTTTTCCTGGAACAGTTTGTACGGTATCACGGCGTACCTAATACGATAGTTTCAGACCGTGATGGTGGTTTTACCTCCAAGGAGTGGAAGGCGGTACAGGCATATTTGGGCTCGCGCCTTACTTTCCGCACCACATTTCATCCATAGACGGACGGGCGGTCTGAGCGGACCATCCGAACATTGGAGGATCTATTGAGGTTGTGCGTGATAGATAGGGGAGAGCCGTGGGAAAGACTCTTGCCCTTAGTGGAATTCTCCTACAACAACAACCATCAAGCTAGCATTAGCATGACACCCCATGAAGCCCTATATGGAAGGAGGTGTAGAACCCCCTTGTCTTGGGTACAAGATGAAGATCCGAAGACTTTGGGTGTTGAATATATAGATGACACGAATGCGGTGGTTAGGGTTATACGGGATCGTATGTTAGAGGCTCAAAGTCGGCAGGCAAAGTATTACAACGTTAAACACCGGATGGTGGAATTTCAAGTGGGAGACAAGGTGTTTCTGAAAATCCGACCGATGCATGGAGTATCACGAGTACGAGGAGTGAAGAAGCTCAGCCCACGGTATGTTGGGCCCTATGTCATAGTGGAGAAGATTGACCCTTTGGCCTATCGGCTGGAGCTACCACCCGAGTTAGAAAATCTCCACGACGTGTTCCATGTCTCGTCGCTTCGGAAGGCGTTGTTGCGGCCCGAACAATACATCCCCACGACTGATGGTTTTGTGGCGTCTGATAGATCTGTGCGACTGGAGCCGGTACGAATCGTTGATAATGAGATAAGAACCCTGCGCCGCAAAAGTGTGCCACTGGTAAAAGTGATGTGGTCTAATCATGGGAAGGAAGAATTTACTTGGGAGCCGGTGGACTTGATGCAGAAGCGCTACTCGGAGCTGTTCTTCCAATGTAACATTTTATAGCGCATATTATTTAGTACTTGCATCCCCATAGCCCTAGCCTGATTTCGAGGACGAAATCTTTTATTTTGTTTATAGGATTTGTAACGTCCCAATTCGCGCTAGGCCCCTCACACGAGTTTTGAGTCAAGAGACTTGACTCGGGCTCGGGGCGCACTGGCAAAAGGTGTCAAGTGCGTTGGATGGAGAGTATGGTTGAGTGATATCCAACGAATCGAAAGGGAATGGCCTAAGGGAAAATCGTCGAGAATGCTTGGTGATTCTCGCCGATCGTCGAGTATCGATGAGAATACTCAACGCTCTCAACGCCAGATTTCCGATAAGAATGGCCCAAGGGAAAATCGTCGAGAATGCCTGGTGATTCTCGCCGATCGTCGAGTATCGATGAGAATACTCAACGCTAGATTTCCGATAAGAATGGCCCAAGGGAAAATCGTCGAGAATGCCTGGTGATTCTCGCCGATCGTCGAGTATCGATGAGAATACTCAACGCCAGATTTCCGATAAGAATGGCCCAAGGGAAAATCGTCGAGAATGCCTGGGTATTCTCGCCGATCGTCGAGTATCGATGAGAATACTCAACGCCAGATTTCCGATAAGAATGGCCCAAGGGAAAAATCGTCGAGAATGCCTGGTGATTCTCGCCGATCGTCGAGTATCGATGAGAATACTCAACGCTCTCAACACCAGATTTCCGATAAGTTAGGCTAAGGGAAAATCGTCGGGTATCATTGTTGATACCCGATGAATTCGTCGAGAATGCCTGACGATTCTCGCCGATCGTCGAGAATGACAGATGATTCCCGCCGAATTTGACTTGTGCGTTTTCTTCGCCCAGGCAGATTCGCCGGCTTGTACAGGTGGACCGAACCGGATTTCAGTATTCGCGTTGGATGGTTCCTTGGACCGGGTCACTTCAATATGACCCATTATGGGCGGTCCAATGAGGCGTTGACATGTGGCAGAAGATGTAACCTAATACATCGGCTTATAAAAAGGGAGATAAAGCCGAACCCTAACTTTTGCGCCGATTCACCCTTGCCGTCATCGTGGATCTCGCGAAATTGACGGTGCCGACGGAAGCAGGCGGAGCTTTTGGAGGCGGCCTTCTTTCTCTCTCTCCCTCTCCTTCCTTTGCCGTGAAGAACAACCGCACCAAGCGAGAGATACCGCAAAGGAGAACGACTAGATCCATGGCCGGGAACGGTGGTACCGCTGGAAACAATGTGAGCTTCCTCCCCTCTCCCTTGGTGCTAGATCTGTAGATATATTTTAGGAGAGATATCGACTCCATAGAGTCTTGATGGTGAGGAGGAGATTTCCTAGGAAAGCCATGCCTAGGTTTGTTTTCTAGGCTTTAACCCCCTCCAACCTCTTCATCCTTCAAAGTGAAGATGGGAGAAGGATTCGTGGAGAAATATGGCTTCGTGAGGGTGAATAAGGGTGGACGATTTTCTGGAGGAGATTTTGGGAGTTTGGTGCAAGGAGGAAGATGAACGGATGCCGTTCATCTCGCCTTAAGATGCGTGCAGAAATCTGTTTTCTGCACGCAGCGACCTTCGTGACTAATTTCGGGGGTGTTCTGGTAATATCTGGGTTTTCGACTAAACACGAAAGTCGTAGCCCTCAAAATTATCTTTCCAACGAGTGGTTGCACGTTCCTAGGAGATACCTGTAGCCACGGAAAAGTCTGTTCGAATCTGCTGTAGTTGGGGGAAATTCCACCCAGGAAATCTGTACTCTGTACGCAGCAGGATTCGAGTGGATTTCTGGTGTGATGCGATGAAATCTGGGCTTTCGACTAAACACGAAAGTTGTAGCCCACAAAATTATCTTTCCAACGAGTGGTTACACGCACTCGTCGGATTTCTGTAGCCTCGGGAATCCTTGGTCGAAGTGGCTGCCCGGATAAAGGCTGCACCTAAATTCTGGGCTTGTGTAACGTGGAATGCGATGTGGTGGAATTTAATGTTGCGATCCAACTCGAGGATTGGGTGGACTCTTTTGACATAATCATCATAGTGACGTGATAAGTTGAGGTTATGAATCTAAATTCATATAACGAGTTGTGGACAAGTTTAATTGAAGGAAAGAACCCGATATAATTGGGTAGATATAATAGGATAAATGTATAAATGATTTAACTATGGCCATGATACATGTTGGATGGACAAAAGGGAATTTGTAATCCAATGCTTAGAGTGTCGTCTACTTACGGGTAGCATTGTGGAAGTAACAAGTGCGGTGTTGACTGTCACTAGTTGGAATGAGATTGAGATGAGTAAAGTTGGACGGTTGGGCTTGGCCCTCGGTGTTCATGTCCCGAGGCTCCTTCCGCATTTGATGGATGGTTGGGCTTGGTCCTCGGTGTTCACGTCCCGAGGCTCCTTCCATGCCACGATATTGTGAAATTGCATGTGGTGTGAGTCGACACACGGTGTCGTAATCCCGGGTTAAGGATAGTGTGGCAGGTCTACGGGCTCGCCAATCGTCACACCAATGGGAGTCGACAGCTAGACCTTGGACGGTTGGGCTTGGTACTCGGTGTTCATGTCCCGAGGCTCCTTCCGTGCCAAGTGAACGGTTGGGCTTGGTCCTCGTGTTCATTTTCGAGGCTCCTTCCGTGTCACGCATAGGCCAGTTCGGGGCTGGGATCTTGGTGCTCACTTACCCAAGAGAACCCGCTGAGCCGTAGTACGCATGTGAGCTCCACTGTTGTGTCCTTAGCGTTGAGGCGTACGGAGGCCTAGGCCAGGTAGTGTGGAGACCAGCCTAGTAGTGGAGATGCCCGCTCTACTGTCACCGTTTGGCCACGACGGTTGACGCCTAAGAGGTTAGCTACCTGCTCGAATAGTGGGAACTATAAGTCTGTGTCGACATAGCGATTGCATGTTCTGATCATGGGTGTGTCATTGCATTGCATTCATAGCATTACACTTCATTGCATACATAAGACCCTCATCATATAAGTTTGTATGGGCACTCATATACGATGAGTTACTTATTGCTGAACGACCCTCAACTTATATGTTTGTATGGGCATCCATATAAGTTGAGTTACTTATTGTTATAGCTATATACTCTCTTGCTACTGTAGATAGTAGATTTGTAAAATAAGAGCTTGTTTATTATACACTACTGTTGTTGCTGCTTATGATATGTATACTCACTTCACCTGTTGTACTACTGTTATTTATATATTGTACCTGTTCCTTTCTCCGCCCGGTGCCGAGGAGTCGCCGGGGGAGCGGATGTGAAGCCACTTAGTCTTTATGACTAATGGTTACTACGTCTTCCTTTTTAGGAGGAAACCCCGCAGGTGGAGCAGCAGGCTATGCAGCTGGACAGATATGCCAGGACGACAGGGCCTGAAGGGACGGTACCGTCGCTACCATCGGCTACAGATGTGTGAGAGAGAGATTTTGCTGTAGCCCTTCGAGGCAAATATATTCACGTACTCTGATTATGTAGAAGCTTGTTAGCTTATCTTTTGTTATGCTTATGGATATATGCTTAGTGTGGATTGACTTTCTTATAATTATTATGGTTGGGTTGGCATTTATGTGTTGATATTGGTTGTTGCCGGCAGAATAGGTGCCTCGTGGTACAGGCTAGCCCGAGTGCTAGTGTTACCGCAAGGCGGCTGTTCTGGGCATAAGACCCCTCTTGTGCTGTGTCTTGTGTTCCGGGAGGGGGGTCTTACACGTACTCGCCAAAGGCCGAGGAGGAGTGGTTAGTACCGGCTCCACCGAGCATTCGCCTCCCCAGGCGAGTAGGTGTTCTTGAGGACCACTTGCCCAGTGACCTATGATGTAATTTTACTATTTTGTCCCTGTTGGCCTACCCATAACCTTTTAGAACAGCGGAGTTTGGCTGTTGGCAGACCAGCCCAGGGGATTTTCAGTAATTTCAGAGCAGCGGAGGTTGGCTATTTGCAGGCCGTTCCCAAAGATCTATAAATAGACCCAAGGGGGGTACCAAGGCATGTTTACGTGTGCCCCGGTCTTCTTGCGCTTCTTGAAGTACCCTTAGCTCGACATTTGGCTAGAGAGGGGAAGTGATCTAAGATCTTCTGGGTGTGTGGTGAGACCTACACCCCGAGCCCTTGGGTCTGTCCCCTGTTCTTTTCCTTAGTTGTTGGGCTCGCGAGAGAGAAGTAAGTGTGCGATCACCCCTTCCCCAAGGGTAAACTCCGCAGAGACCGAATTTTCGGTTTCAACACTCGCCTAGGGCTGGGTCAGCGGCGATTGGAACGGACGGCGTCGAGCACTCAACGCGCGTGTCGAGTGCGAACTTGACGAGGCTGATCACCTCCTTCCGGAAGTCCTCGAACATCCCGAGGGTGGCGAGAGGGGGAGGGGGTAGCGAGTCGGCCCTGCCTGAACCTTGCCCTTCTCCTCTAGTCATTGAGCTCACAGAAGATTTTCGGTGTTGATCACACTCCACGCTCACCGCACAAAAATGTTGAAACTGAAGAATCTGTCTCTATGGAGTTCGACCCTTGGGGAAGGGGTGATCACACACTTACTTCTCTCTCATAAGCCGAACGACCAAAGACTTAGCACAAGGAACATACCCAAGGCTCCAGCACGGAGGTCCCACCACACACCCGGAAGACCTTAGAACGCTTCCCCTCCTTAGCCAAGTGCTAAGCTAAGGATACCTCAGAAAGCGCAAGAAGACTAGGACACAAGTAAGCATGCCTTCTGAGGTACCCCCTTGGGCCTTATTTGTAGTTTTCTGAAACGGTCTGCAAACACCCAACCTCCGTTGTTCCAAACAGCTATGTGTAGGACAGATTTGTCTGCCAACAACGTAACTCCGCTGTTCTGAAAGACTATGAGCAGGCCAACGAGAAGAGAATGAAACAAACACATCATATAACACTGGGTGAGTGGCCCTCAAAAACCTCCACTCGCATGGGGGGTGGCGAGTGCTCGATGGTGCTGGCACTCGCCGCCTTCCTGTGGCGCCGGGTGAGTGCATGCCATAATTTCCCACTCGCAAAAGGCTTGCCGAGATTTGTTGGCGGGTGCAAGCCTGCTGCTCCACTCGCCCCCACTTCGCTCCAACCCACTTGGGCGAGCCAACGGATGCTGAGATCCCACTCAGCCCCAAGAAAGAGGCGTTAAGTGTCTGAGCTTCACTCAACGCCAAGAAAGAAGCGTCTGGTGAGCAAGCCTCACTCGACGCCGGGGCGGAAGGCGTCGAGTGGACTCGGCGCCAAGGGCTCAGCTCGCTTGGCTTGACTAGTCTGGCTCCTGTCGGCCCCTACTCGCCGGATATGGAGTTGTACAGGGGGTTGCGAGTGGTACGAAGAACAATTTTTTTATAATAGGTAAGAGACTTTGCCTATATCATAGCATTTTTTTAAAATTTAAGAAAACATATAAATTTAAGAAAATAAAAATTTTTGTAATAAAGAGGAATAAAATCGAAAAGATGAATGCTTAATGAAAGATATTTTTCCTTTTAATATAGTATAAATTATTATTATTATATATTAACATATTTTAGTATTTTACACAATCACTTAAATTGTCTACAGCTCTCTGATCTATAGCATGATAATTTTGGGCGATCTTATTAGCGGACAATTATTCGGAGTCCTAAAAAGACTATTTGCAGCCATAAAAATACGTAAATTTATTTAAATGGGAATATGAATAGATTGTGTTTAACTATTATAAGACTGGTTATAAGATTGCCCTAATTTTTTTTCAAGTCACAGCCTTAACCGCGCGAAGCCATCCCCTTCGCCCGGCACTCTCCTCCGCCGAAGGATCCCTGCACCTGTCGGACTGGGCTCGCTGGAATTGGCACCACCATGGAAGCTCCTCCGCCGGCAATTTCCACCCCCAAATTACCTCCCCTATATTTTCCCCGCCGGAGCACCAAAACCGACGCCCTCGACATAAAATCTGATGAGGCTAAGAGATCCCCTATCGGTCCGAGCTCCGGGCACTCGATCCACTCCGTTAACCCCTCCGTCAACGGGGACGACATTCCCTCTCCTATCCCCGCAATATACAAATCATAACGGCCCTCCATCTCCCGCAGCACCGCGACCGTCTCCTCCGCGTTGCTTACCGTCCTCTCCACGTACTCCGCCTCCCCGCCGGCCCCCGCTCGAAACTGCGCCAAGCACTCCTCGTCGCTCTCCCCGCCCACATCAACCACCCTCTCCTGAGGCCCGATGCGGGGAAGAAATCGCACGATCGTGAGCGCCACGGCCGGGTGGGTCGCGAGGCGGTCGGCGTATGCAAGGGCCTCGCGGTCGTCGGCGCCGCCGAAGAAGAGGAGGGCGACATTGTGGCGCTGCGCGCGGCAGCCTGATCCCGAGAGGCCACGGTCGACGAAGATGCCGACTGAACAGGTGGCGCCTGTGAGGACGTTTTGGTTGAGGCAGCGAATGGCGGGGTGGGTGTCCTCCATTGCGCCGTCGATTGACTGGTGCTTGTGGTAGGGGAGGAGGATAAGGGCGCAGTGCTTGTCCTCGGAGACGCCGATGACGTCCTCGTGCATTGACGGGTATGCTGAAAAAGCGGTGAGTGACTGGACGGAGATGCCGCCGGCGTGCTGCTCGTACGACCCGAAGGCGTTAGCGATGTGCTCAGATTGAGTCTGATGGCGAATGAATCCGGCGGCGCAGGCGTTTCCGTGGTGGGAATCGAGGGAGGAGGCGGAGTTGGTGGTGTTGATGACGAAGAGGGTGGATGCTCGGCCGGTGAGCTCGACGAGGTATAGGGCATATACGAAGAATGGGGAGCGCTTGGTGGGGTGCGAGATGTCGAGGAGGGAGATGAGGGAGGGAACCTCGCGAGCCGAGTGAACGCAGACCAGGATCCGGAGTTCTGAATCAGGGTTCCACCACCGGATCGTGCGACGCTTGTAGGCGACGAATCGACGGGAAGACTTCGCTGCTATGTTTACGAGAGGGGTAACAAGCGCCGTCACCACCACTGACAGCGCCACCATGATCGAGAATGATTGTTGATGCAGTATCTGCCATTGCAAAATCAAAATAAAATGGATTTTACCGGCCTGGAATGTTGAATTCACAGCAAGAGAAACAGAGAGAAAGAGAGAGAATTGAGTACCCCCTTGTCCCAACCGATGTTGAGCATGATGAGCTCGACAACCCCCTTAGTATTCATAAGTAGTCCCAGCGAGATTCCTTCATTAAAGGGCGTCTTCATGTAAAACGCCGCAAGCACGGCCCCGGCAATCTTCGCCGCGGCGGCTGCGATCACCATTATTAGAAGGGCTACTGCTGCCTTCGGATTGGCAATAGAGCTCAGATTTGTTCGGAATCCACAGAGTGCAAAGAAAAGCGGCAGCAATAACCCCTCTATAAAATCCCCAATTTTTTCGATAAGCACCTCTCCGAGCGGGCCATTAGGGACGGCCAGCCCGTACACAAAAGCCCCGAAGATAGCGTGCGTCCCAATTACGTCCGCCATAAAGGCCGCCGCCATCACACCCACCAATATCACGCACACGTGCAGCTCGGCGGCCTCCTCTCCCTCCGGCGTCCTCTTCTCCACCCACCGCGCCGCCCGCCCCATGACAAAGTACACCACAGTGCTGAACACCGCGCCGGAGATCACCGCCCATAGTGCCGACATCACATCCCCTTTGCTCTGTGACAGCGCGAGGGAGAACATCAGGAGCACCCACGCCACGCCGTTCGTCATCATGGCTGAAGACAGCGCAAGCCTCCCCACGTCGGATGCAATTAGCTTCAGCTTGGCCAAGATGGCGGCGAGGACGGAGAAGGCGGTGACGGAGAAGATGCCGCAGAAAAAAGTGATCAACGCGCCTCTGTATACCCCATCCTCGACGTTGTTGTGATGTGTGAGGCCGGAGAATATGCCGATGGCCACCGGACCGACAAGGCACGCGGCTGTGACAATTATGGAGTGCCTGCCAGCACGGCCAACGGCCTTGGGGTCGATCTCCAGACCGACGATGAAAATGAAGAAGATGAGGCCAATGTAGGCTAATGACTCTAATACCACCGTGCTGCGGAAGGGGAAGAAGGTCATTGCAAATTTGTTCATCCTTCCCATCAATGTCGGCCCCAGTATTAAGCCTCCCTGCAGCAGAAGGGGCAGAGCAGTAAGAGGAAGAATTGAGGATGGAAGGAGGAGGGACGATGGGTTACCAAGATCTCAGAGATGTAGCGAGGCTGCCGGAGAGGTTTGAGGATGACGGCGGTGAGTCGGTTGATGAGGAGGATGACGACGAGCTGGACGAGGAAGAGAGGGAAGGTGAAGTCCAGGGGATTCTCGTTCTGCAGCATTCCGTTTCGGGACATCATGGTGGATGAGTAGCAGATGAGAGGGTTTCGCGAGGAGTTCTCACTGGGGGCTGAATCCCCCACGAAGCCAAACGTGGAGGAATCCATCTCCGTCTTCCCACTGCAAAACAAGAAAGCTTCTGCGTCGGAGTATTTGCGTCGCCGTGAATGAAAAATAGGCGCGTTTTTTTTTTTGCAGCGGAATGGGTGGAGGAAAGTGTCTAATTTGAGTTTGAACATCTGTACAACCCGTTTCTGTTTTTTTTCCTTTTACCGATGGTTTTGGGTGGGCACCATCTTTGTCACCAGCACACTATAATTAGCAATGCGTTGTCACATAATTTTGTATGCGGATTTATTTCTTATTTGCAATCATTTCTTTGATGTAATATTGATTAGGATTCTAGCTGTTTGGTTTTTAAAGAAAATCACAAATCTAATTATTTTTAAGGGGTTTCAAAATTTGAAACCGAGAATCATGAAAATCATAGAAATCGATCCGACCATTCAAACAATTGGAACAAACAATTGGAACAGGACTGAATGGTTCGGTTTGCTTCAGTTTTGACAATTTAAAAAGAAATATGAATAATACATAATCTTAGAGAATATTAAAAATATTATTTCATAATTCTAGATATGATGTTTATTGCTGTAACTCATATGAGAAGAGAAGCAATAAATGACTGCAGTTAATAACATAATGAAACATAAATAAAATTTTTAAAAAGTGTTGTTGTGTCTACCATGATGTCTCTGGGGCCACCTCCATTTTTAAGGAATTCTGGATTGCAACTAGCTGGAATTTTATGTCCCCCACTAACTTAGTGAGAGGTTATCAAGTAAACCGCCACGCGCACGATCCACAAGCAATCCGGGCGCACTATCCACGAGCAATCCGGACACAAGATCCACGAGTAATTCGCGCGCTAAACACCGCCCGCGATCCACTTGGCAAAACCGATCCCTCCACCACAACAACTGCTCGCGACCGCCCGCCCGGTCGATCGCCGATCCATTGGATGAAGCCCACTGCCTCCCCCCCCCCCCCCCCCCCCCCCCCATGCACGCGTCTGTGGGAGGTAGCGGGCGGCCGACCCCCGCAAGGCTGGCCCCACACGGCTACCTGTAACAACAAGAGACAACGCGGTCAAGTAATAAGGAGTTTAATATCATTTACTTGCCCAATTAGTATTATAAATAGAGGTTATTGTTTGTAATAAGATTAAGGAACAATATTAATAAAGTTGTGTCTTCTCGATTTCCCTGATCCCCCATCTTCTCTCCCATCCCCGGCCATCCTTCCCGGCCATTTTTCTTCTCTCTTCGCTCCGACCACCCCCTCTAGGCCATTTCCCCCTTCTTCTTTACTATTTCCTAATATCGCAAATTTCTAGGTGTTACATTGGTGCTCTCGTCCAGAGCTCTCCTCCCCATCTTTTTCCCAAGATCTGCCTCCAACTTTTCATCCCCCACCACCGCCGGCCAAGGTCTGAAGCAGAGCCTACCTGTTCTTGGATCAGAACATTCTGCGCCGTTGCGCCATCGCCGCTGCGCCGCCACCTCTGCGCCACCACCGCCGCTGCGTCTCCACCGCCGCTGCGCCCCCACCGCCGTTGCACCTACACCGCCGCTGCGTCGCCGCTGCCGCCGATGCGCCTCCGCCGCCGCCGTCGCGCCGCCGCCGCCGCCTCCGCCGCGTCAGTCCAACCATCGCCGCAATTACTCTTCTATTTGGTCGTGATCAAGAACCAACACCTATTGATTTATGCACGGTTGTTTTTTTGTTGGGGATAAAATTGAATGCTCTAGCTCTGCAGTTGAGAAACAAAAAAAAAGAAATCTCAAACCTATTGTTGAGTTGGAATCTCAATCCACGATGATGGACGAAATCAAAGCCATATTTAATCGCATGGATGATAGGTTACAACGGCATCGTGACGACATGAACCGACAATTCGATCAAATGCTACAAACCATAGTGGATTTCCAAAAACAAATGGATGCAATCTTCATCAAGTTTAACTCAGACTCGTCATTGGTGACAAAACAATCGGAGAAAGAACAACCAGTTCAAGAGAGATCTCAATCGGAGCAAGAACAACCAGTTCAAGAGCAGATCTCGCCAATCATCAATAAAATGTCGCCACAATTGGATAGTACAAATTTTGAGGAAGACCAAAAAACTATCCAAGAAAGCAGGATTCTTGAAGAACAACTATTAATACACATCGATTTGACATCATCAATGATACTTAACGACACAATTCTGGAGGAGTTCAATCCTAGCATCGACAACATTTCCACCATTCACGTCCCCACCCTCTATTATGAAATCATTCTTCCGGCCAAGCAAATTTTGCTACCTACAGCACGATCGAAGCTTGACAAATATGATTTTATGTTGCTTTCTAACACCACCACATTCAAAAATCAGTTTGTTCGAAAACGTCATGACACAACTACCACAGTTTTTGTGTTCGACCCTGGAGAAATTATTGACGCAACAAACCTTGAAGTTGGTTCTTGGCTCTTCCTAGCCGTAGCAAGATACTTCATGCAACCTGCCACCATACAAACATTTTGATGCTTATATTCAAGCACCTGGTTGTCACATTTTGGGTGAGGCTATTGCATTCATATGCAAGGTTGACACATGTCCTTTTTATGTGATGACAAATCAAGTTGTCTTCATCAACTAAGCGTAGCTCAAGCTGAGGGTCGATTGGAATTTTTTTTTAGAAGAGCAAACGACGAGGGCATCGTTTTCAAAAGGCGTATGCAATGTAACAACAAGAGGCAACGTGACCAAATAATAAAGGGTTTAATGTCATTTACTTGCCCAATTAGTATTATAAATAGGGCTTACTGTTTGTAATAAGATTAAGGAATAATATTAATAAAGTTGTGTCTTCTCGATTTCCCCGATCCCCCATCTTCTCTCCCATCTCCGGCCATCCTTCCCGACCATTCTTCTTCTCTCTTAGCTCCGGCCACCCCCTCTAAGCCATTTCCCCCTTCTTTACTATTTCATAATATCGCAGATTTCTAGGTGTTACACTACCACCCGACCGACCTCCGTGAGGGCGAACCCCACCCGACCTCAACCCGGCCGGCCTCCGGGAGGCCGTTCCCCGCGCGGCCTCCGAAAGGCCAGCCCCCGCACGACCTCCACCTGGCCGGCCCCCGCACGACCTCTTTTCGGCTCCTGCGTTGCAGAGCACCTCGCTCCCACACTATAGGGCACCTCTCCTCGACTGAGCATGGGTGTGGTCCTGCACGGTCGCGCGCGGTCCTGTGGTCACCTCGTCGCGCTGCGCAAGCAGACTTCGCATCATCCCCTCCATGGACTTCATCAGCACGACGAGCTCGACGAATTGACTCTGTGTCACAAACTCGCTAGCCGGGTGCGAGTTCCCTTGGTCGTCTCCTTGCTCTCTTTGTCCCATCATGGAACTGTTAGACAAATTTTTTCTTCAAAAACTGTTAGTCCACACTCACAACACCAAAAATGTTAAAACTCAAAAACCGGTTCAACGAAGTTCGGACTAAGAAGAAACAGTTCAAGTTAGTTATCCCGTCGTCGGGTGCACAAGCCAGGTCTATTCGAGCTCAGAGTCAGCCCTCACTAGTTAGAAGATGGTTGCCTACTTTCATACCCGGTAAGCTGCAGCGAGGAGGTCATGCCACTCACCCGAAAACGAGTCTCGCGTCTTCGCCTCCCAAAGCCAAAGGCTGAGCTCGACACCTTGGATGACACAGAACGAGCGCTCTCCAAAAATCTGGGGCGTAATGAGGTTGAGTCCGTCTCTTCAAGGTGCTTTGAGGGTCTATTTATAGGCAAACTCCAAACCATGGGCCAAATCATCTTTGTGGCCTGTTAATAGCAGCCTCCATCTTTTTATTTTTGTTATTGGCACACTGATTGGTTTGCAGACAGTGGAATCCCACGGTTTGTGGTGGATATGGGCAGACCAGGATGGCCTACTAATAGTAGAATGGACAAGCTGTCGGTTTCCCTGCCGAGGCGAGTCGGGGACTCGCCGGGCTGGAACTCAATGTTCCTTGAATGCGCCTTCGATGCGAGGATATATTCATCGAAGCCTGGTTGCCACAGTCTCCTGGTATGGTGAGTTCGCCTCGTGGTTGCCTGGAGTCGGGAAGGATCGGGGTCGCCTTGCTAGGGCCTGCTCGTTCGGCCTAGTTGGCGTGGTGGGGCTCTCCCCGCGCTCCTTCCTTGGGTGCGGGTTGGGTCGGGGTCGTCGAATTGGGGTTGTACAATATGAAAAAAAAATCAATTTTATGGAATAATAAAAGACATATATAGCTTTATTTTATAAGAAATTGATTACAAAATGTTTGATTTCTATAACGCTAAAAATTGAGGCAAAATATGAAAAATCTTTTTTTTTGTTTCTATATTGACCTTTCTCTCAAGGACTGATTGGTTCTAGCATATCTCTCCCAGATAAGGCCTCAAACCGCCCCTAGATCTATCCTACGCCTAGTCGCCATAACATGCGACAGATTACGGAATCCTCTCCGGAATCCAACATCCACTCTAGACGATTTTCCCCTAAGTATCACAAGACTTAGTCGGCAACAACCACGACAAATTTCTCACTGAATTATTCCCAAAAATTGATGTTCTTCCCGAACAATTTCTCCTCTTCCATTACAATAAAAAAACAAAAAGATTACAGGATAAATAAAATGTATGAGAAAATATAGTCTCTTGTTGGAAACATGGGTACCCTTTGACACTTAAATATAGAGCATGACTCTCTCCACCTACAACTATTGATTTTAGGTTATATGATTTAGTTGTCTAAGAAACCCACACTTCCATCCAAACACTTCAGAGTGATAGGAGTTAAATGAGGCTTATAAGCATAAGTTGGTGATGCGTGATAGGCAATTTGAGACTAATCAACGACACGATACACGAGGGATAATCTGTCGGTGATTGATAATATGTACATGGAGCACATATGCTCAATATTTTACTTTGTTATACCTTAATCGGTCATTATTTTGTGGTGGAGGTCGGGTAGTGGTTAGCTAGGGCCCGGTCCAAGCCCTTTCCTAGGTTTAATTTAACCGGCTAGACCCCTTATCGAGGACATGATGTTATAAGCCGTCTGTAGTTGCGATCTTGAATCTTGTTCCTCAACAGTCTACCGTTTGCCTGAGCTCCTTTTCTTCTCGTTATAATTTTTTCCCCTAATAAATAAATAACTCATCACAAGTGGTATTTATCGTGGCGGATCAGTCTGGTATTACTGCTTATGTACAACCCCATGTCCAGCGAGTGGGGTCGGCAGGAGCAGGCCCAGCCAAGTAACGCGCGGTCTAGGCCTCGCGCAAGTCGGAGGAGCGAGTGCCATAAAGTTTGCCTAACTCGCACGGGCGGGGGGGGGGGGGGGGGAAGCAGAATGCAGGGAGAGCGGAGCACCTGGGCTCGCACTCGCCCCTGGACCTTGGTAGGCGATGAGCGAGTGGGACGGTCGGATTCACACTCGCCCTGGATCCCGGTAGGGAGGAGGGGGGAGTGCCAGCCCCAACGAGCACTTGCCGCCCCAAGCGAGTGGTCTTTTCAGGGACCACCGGTCCGGTAGTCCTTTTTATTATTTTTCCCACGTTGGCCTGTCAGTAGCCCTTCAAAACAATAGAGTTGCGATGTTGGCAGACCGATTTGGGCTGCGTATAGCCTGATAGAACATCGAAGTTGCGCTGTTAGCAGGCCAGGTGTGGAATCCTATAAATAGATCCACAGGAGTACCACAGAAGAAAATCTCTCTCATCTTCTTGGTCTTGTAGCGCTTTCTGAGATACCCTTAGCTCAGTACTGGCTAAGGAGGGGAAACTCTTTAAGATCTTCCGGGTGTGTGGTGGGACCTCCGTGTTGTAATCGTGGGTCATTCTCCAATCCTAAGTTTCTGGTTGAGTGAGCTCACTTGGAGAAGTAGGTGTGTGGTCACCCCTTATTAAGGTCACGAATTCCACAGAAGCCGGTTTCCGGTTTCAATATTTTGGTGCGGTGAGCGTGGAACATGACTAACACAAAATCCTTGGCGAGTGCAATGACTGGAGACAAAGGACAAGGAGCTGATCCGACAGACTCGCTGCCTCCCGCTCCCCTGACCACCCTTGGAATGTTTGAGGACTTCAAGAAGGAAGTCCGTGATCTCGTACTGTTCGCTCTCGCGGCTCGCAGCGAAGGTTCCATGCCCTTCATCCCGGTGGTCACTGCCCCGGCTCTGGGCGAGGATGCCCCCGTCAGGCGGCCAATGAAGGAGGTTGTAGGGGAAGGCAGCGGGCGAGATCTCCCAGGGCGCATGTTGTTCCCAGGTTCGGCGAGTGCGGGAAGGGCCCGCGAGGTGGATGCGCGAGATCGCCCTGCAAGTGAAGGAAGTCCTTTCAACGATTTGGTCGCATCCGACCAAGTCCTAGAGGGGTTCCGTGAGCCGGAGATGTCCTACTAAAACGGTAGTGATGACCCGGTTCAGCACATCCACTGGTTCGAGGATGTGATCACAATCCAGCTGATGATGGATGCTTTCAAGTGTCGGATCTTCACCGTCACCCTCAGGGAGAAGGCAAGGGAGTGGCTCCATCAGCTTCTCGCCGGCTCCATTTACTGTTTTGAGGACCTGCGTCGGGGGTTCTTGCTGAGGTTTTTAACTTTGAAGAAGAGGAAGAAGGAGTCAGAGTCCCTGTTTCTCTTCAAGCAGGTGGTGGAAGAGATATTGGGGAGTTACGTCGACAAGTTTCAGGAGGTCCTCTAAGTTAAGGAGATGTCAGGGCATGCCCTCATGATGACCTTCACTCTAGGGCTACGGTAAGGGTTCTTCAGGATGGAGTTGAAGCGAGTGCCTCCACTGACCTTTGAAGGACTGATGGAGAGGGCAACCAAAGAGGTTGAAGGAGAATCGATGAATCCTGCATTCGCTAGGAGATTAGCCAAGTGGGAGGCAAAAGAGATTAGAGAGCAAGGAGGAGGTAGGAGTCAAGAAGCGAGGATAGGAGAGCCCAAACAGCAGCAGCAGTAGCCGAGGTGGGGGCTCCAGGAGCCGAATAGTCAGTTGGGCTGGAGGCAGCAGGAATTGCACGACCAGGGACAAAGAAGAGGTTTTTACAGAGGGGAAAACCACCAAGGGGGGCAAGGCCGGTTCAACCCCCCAGGCTGGAGGCAAGGCTAGTGACCTCCTCTCCCCAAGAAACACCAGGACATGACGATAGCTTTGGGGAGGAGGAGGAGAGGCTTCCACATGAGGAGGCCGGTAGGCAGGGCGGAGCTTCCCTATTGCAATTTTCACCAGGAGGAAGGCCATGCGACGGCTACCTGCTCGAAATTCTTGGAGATGAGGGGAGTAAGGGAGCAAGCCCCACCCTAGCAATGAACCCGCTAGGAAGTGCGGATATAAATTCTGTCAGGAGCGGAGGAAGACAAGTATGAGGACCGGGCCAATATAGGAGGTCGAGGAGGGATCAGAGTGATCCACAGGGTGGGGGGGGTGGGAGTCGAGGCTGCCCGTAAGGCGAGTCTCCACACCATGTATCGTTGGAGCATTGCCTCAAAGTCCCAAGTCCTGCCCCCGGATGAGAAGATAACCTTCTCCCGGAAGGATATGCCGGATCATGAGGATCCATTCTGCGATGTACTGGTAATCCAATCCCCATCGAAAATATCACTCTCGCCCAGATCCTCATCGACAATGGGAGTTCCATCAATGTCATCTTCAGAAGGCGTTTGACACGATGAAGGTGGATGCCAAGAGGGTGTTGGCCTCGGACGGACCTTTGTTCAGATTCTCTAGGGAAAGGAAGGAGGTGGACGGGGGAGTGGGACTCCATATCACTTTGGGGGGCCAGTCCAGAAACTACAGGTTCATCATCGTGGACGCTCTTAGCAGCTATAATGCGATATTCGGTCAACCCCTCATCAGGTCTTTCCGTCGCGTGCCCTCATCTTTCCACCAATGCCTCAAGTTTAACGCCGAAGGAATCTAGGTCAAGGTCCGGGGAGACCCCAAGACGACAAGGGAATGTTACGTCACCGTAGTCAACACCATCTCGTAGCAGGGGGGAGCTGCGGATATCTAGATAAGAATGAAGGATTTATCTAAGTAGGAGGCCATGGGAGAAGAAGAGGAGATGGAGGTGGAGATCCCCTCCCATGAGTGGGGAGCAGAAGAAGTTCCGGAGGAATGGGCTAAGGTGATGGTCGTGGAGGAAGTCGAGGAGGAAGCCCTCATCCTAGGTCAAAGGGCAGTAGACGAGTGGGAAGGGTAGTCCCGATTGGAAGTAGCGGAAGAAGTGGTGGATCTAGAAGTCCTCACCCAAGGAGGAAGGGTGGTGAAGGTGTGCTTCAGTGGGGGCTGAGCCCAGAGGATTAGTAGAAGATCCTGGAGTGCATCCAGAAGAATATGGACATATTCGCATAGAGCACGGAGGACATGTCGGGGATTGATGCAGATGTGGCTTGCCACCGACTCAACCTTAATCCCAACGCTCTCCCCATCCAGTAGAAGAAGAGGCCCGTCGCCGACAAGCTGGCTTAGCCCATCTGGGAGGAGGTGGGTAAGCTTCTTAAGGCAGGGTTTGTATCAGAGATCCAGTGCCCAGGCTGGGTATCCAATGTGGTGATGGTTAAGAAGGGAGATGGGTGCTGGAGAATATGTATTGATTTCTCACTTTTAAATAAAGCCTGTCCTAAGGATTGTTATCCCCTGCCTTGAATTGACGCGCTGGTTGACTCAGCCGTCGGTTTTTCTCTAATGAGTTTCTAGATGCCTTTTCAGGATACCACCAGATCAGGATGCATCCCCTAGACATAATGGATGTTTCCTTCATCATAGGGGATGGGTGCTACTGTCATAAAATGATGCCATTTGGGCTGAAGAATATAGGGGCAATGCATCAAAGAATGATGGACCAAGTCTTCGAGGAACAAAAGGGAAGAAATTTGGAGGTGTATATGGATGAACTCATGGTGAAAAGTCGGGATATGAGATCCCATCTCCAAGATTTAGAGGAGACTTTCAACACCTTATGAAAGTATAAGATGAGGCTAAATCTCCTGAAGTGTGTTTTCGGGGCAACCAGGGGAAGTTTCTAGGTCACCTCCTTACTCCTGCGGGGGTGGAACCCAATCCTGATAAGGTGCGAGAGAAGATGGAGTTGGAGTCGCCGCGAAATGGCAAGGAAGTCCAACGCCTGACAAAAAAGCTTTCAGGGCTAAGCAGGTTCCTCTCTCGGGCAGGAGAGAAGTGCTCGTGCTTCTTCAAAGTACTGAGGGGAGGCCACAAATTCAAATGGTCCAAGGAGTGCAAGGAGTCCTTCCAAGCTTTGAAGAGACAGCTCAATAAGGCTCCACTTCTCTAAGGACCAGAGGAGGGGGAAAATTTATCCCTTTACCTTGGGGTTGGAGCAGAGGCCGTGGGCTCCGTACTGGTTCGGAAGGAGGGAAAGAAGAACTGCCAATCTACTACGTGAGTTGGGTCCTGAGGAATGCGGAGCTCCGACACCAGATCCTGGTGAAGATGGCTTTTGCTCTAGTTATCTCGGCTCGAAGGCTCAGGCCATATTTATAGGCACATTCAATCAAGGTGGAAACAGACCATCCCCTTCGCAATATCTTTGAGAGGGTGGAACATTCGTGGAGGCCGAAAAAGTGATCGGTAGAGTTAAGAGAGTTTGACATATCCTTTGTCCCTCACCTTTTAATAACAGGCAATGGCCAACTTCTTGGCCAAATACATGGTTGAGGTGGCAAAGGCAGAACTCACTCGTCCAGTTCCCTAGAAAGTGAGGGTGGATGGCACCTCGGGAATACATTCCTTAGGAGTGGGGATAATACTAGAAAGTCCCCAGGGACCGAAGATAGAGCAGACGGTGGTCATCTACTTCCCTATCACCAACAATCAAGTGGAGTATAAGGCGGTAATCGTAGGGTTATGTTTGACAGGAGAGCCGGGGGTGCATGACGTGGCGGTGCTGACAGACTCATCGGTAGTGTCCTCTCAAATCGATGATAATTTTGAGGCAAGGGAGCCTACTCTCCAATTGTACTTAGCAAAGGTGAAGAACATCATCGATATGTTCCAAATGTTTGTTGGATCGTGAGGCGCCCTTAGAGGGGGGGGGGGTGAATAAGGGTTAATTAATTTTTCTTAATCAAATAGGTTTTACTTAATGACAAAATAGATCACAAGACTAATTTTTCATAAACCAACATGAACACTTGAATTCTTATAGAAAAAGAAACAAAGCCAAATATGAATACAATAAATCTCTATAGAGCTAGAGATAAGGCTTATGAAAAAAATACAGTTTTGTTTTGTTTTCGCCGGTCCTTCTACCAAGAACCGGCAGGCTAAAACATATCTCTCCCTAGATCTTGCTACTAGCCTCTCCTAGATCTAACCCCAATCTAAACGTTGCACACAAGGCAGAGATTTCTCCCTAAGCCGCACAAGGACTTGGACACCATGCACAAGGCGACGATTTCCTCCTAAGCCACGCAAGGACCAGACGCCACACACAAGGCGGCAATTTTCTCCTAAGGATTACAATGAAAATAATGATAAATATAATCTTTAGAATTGAAAATTCCCTCTTAACAGTGCGCTGAAGATGCTGACAAATCCTTGCGAGGAATGCATCGAGGGTCGCGTACGTGTCCTCAATCTTTCGCGCCTTAACCTTCTTGAGAGTATGGAGGTAATTCTTGATGCTGGAGCTCTCTGGATGAAATGAACAGCAAGGCATACTCCAGGTAATTCCAATTCGTAATGTCAACCGAAATTTTCATCAATTTTATACTTTGACGATATCGCCGGCGACAATGACTATCACCGATTGGATACATCGCATATGCTGACACGTGTCCCATGAAATCGCCATTTTCGCACTTTAGATCGAACTCCTCCGAAACGTGCACTGTCGCCTGGCGACATCGATGTCGCGGGGCGATAATGACAAAAACCGTCATTCCTCTTGTCATGGGCCAGCTGTCACTTTTGCGGTCGCTGGATGGCGATACTGGATGTCGCCGACGACAACGCCTTAGCTCTTTTTTTTTCTGTTCCGAATCAAAGCTCCAATGTCACTTTGGTTAACCCTGTGTTATCTGAACACCAAACACCCAGTAATTAAATATAGATGAGATTTGTTATTAGCAAACAAAAAAGCGTGGAACGCATGCTCCAATAATCTCCCTCTTTTGATAATAACAAATCTACTTAGAAAAAAATCATGAATAACATATTAGGTGATACGATTAGCTAGACTACGCGCAGTAGTTATATGTGCACAACCTTCCTTGGATTTAACAGATGAATGGAACACTCCCCCTACACATAGCTCTCCCCCTAAATAAAATACTAATAAAATACTCCAAATGTGGTGACATAACTTCTCGACATAACTTATTGAGAATGAATGATTTCGTAATGTTTAAAGTGCAACGTAAATTATCCCCCTTGGTATTATCAAAAGAAAACACAGAAATTTGCGGAAGCAGAAGAAGAACAATCAGAATGAGCAAACCAAGTATAAAACAATGTATATAAGTGAAGAATGAGAGTTATCACTAATATTGATACCAATGTTCATCCAGTTGAATTATAGACACAAACTCTTGTGAGGGCTAAGTTTGAATCATTTTCGGTCCAATTCTCATAAGAAGAAATTTTAGAGAAGATAATGGGGTGCACAAGTGAGAGTTTGTTGATAACACATACTGAGTCCTTACAAGTATATGAATATGTAGAATGTGAAAAACAATCATAATATTGATGTAGGCAGAACGAGCAAGACTTGCTCCGAGGATTTCATAGCACATTGAAGGAGATTAACCATATATAAATTTACACAAGACACTTTACAATTTTTTCCAAGGTGCTCAACCTCACAATACTTATTAAGACTTATCAAGAGGGTAAGTAGTGCTTGGTGGATGATCCTTGTCAGCCTAATTAATGCAATCTGGAAACCATCAACAGTTATGATGACTGGTTGAGGTAACCTGTTATCCTTTTATTTTTGTTTTTGAGTGTTTGTTTTTTTTGATTGGCATGACCAAGGTATCCGAATTCACTTGTGTGATTATACATGCTAAATTAAATATAAGTAGTGCACAGAAAACAAGGAGTAAGTTAGATCGTTAGCGCTAAATTCTAGTGGTTATGGTAGAACATTCTCAATTCACCTATGAATGAAGGGGAAATCATATGTAGGTTGTCACAAATGTGAGTGAGATACCATTATCAGAACTAAAATATTTCTCATACTTAGAGGCATGCGAAAGATAATTACATACAGAGGCCACTAGAAGAGTAGTATAAAATAATAGGATTTGGTTGAACGTTGTAACAATGAGATAGGTAACTCTTAAGTATGGAATATACAATGAATCTTGCTTAAAAACGCAAAAATGAAGAGAAAGTTGCCAAATTTTAAAAAAAAACGCTGTCACGGGCGACAACGGATATTGCTGGTCGGCGACAGTGGGAAATTATAAAACGCGGAGTTTTAGGGTTAAGGCTATCGCGGGATCACTTCTTCCTGAAAACCTGCGGCGGAAAACACACCCTTGCTACCGGAAATCCACAATCAAGGTATTTTTCATGAAATTTCTCTTTCCATTATGAAATTTTTTTGTGATCTAAACCTTTGGTAGAGGAAATGGTAGAAATAATGGAAAATTTTTCAGATTTTGGTTGGTCTTGCTTGGGTTTTGGATTTTTATGTGAATGTGTGAGAAAAGATGACATTTGTGAGAGATAAGGGCATAGGTCAAAGAATGTAGAGGAGTGGTGTGGTTGTGTAGTGTAGAACACCTAAATCTTGACTGAAATACAAAACACCACACTCAGAGTTCGAGATTTCGAATTTGTACTGTCGCCGACGATAGTGAGTGTCGCTCGACGATAGTGGCTAATTTTTTTTCTCGTTTATAGAAATGGCATCCAGTTCTAAAGCACGAAGGAGTACAGGAAGTGACCCGTATTTGTCGTATCACACGTATCCGTAAATTGAGAACGCAATTGTAGGAGTGGGCAAAGTTATTGAATTTGATCCTATCCAGCATGCACACATCCATGACCTGTTAGCCATGGCAGGTATAATGTCAATCATACTCCCTGATTCGTTTTCATCAGATTTGATTAGGGAGTTTTATAATAAGTTGATGGACCCTAATCATATGGATTTGAATGGTGGAGTACGATCTTTGATTCATGGAAAAGTAGTAGAGATAACACACCATGAACTTAGGGAGGAGTTCAGCTTGATTGCACATGAGAATATGTTGGATGTGGTGGAGAAATATAGGAAGGATATAGACTGGACATTACTAAATATGGTGTTACACAGAAACTCCATGAAAAATTTAAACCACTCTACGGATAAGCTTAATCCAGATGCACGTTTAGTGCAAGAGATTTTGAGAAATATGGTGTTGCTCAAACCAGGTGACACGAGGACGATCACAGATCAATTGAGCTATGTGACATATATGATATTGGAGCGAGAACCCTTTGATATGGCAGACTTCATCCTATCGATTATCCGGTACACATTTAGGCTAAAAAGCCCTATGTGGAAAAAATTGAATGCACTGCCTATGGGGGCGGTCATTCAACGTATCTTGCTCAAGAATATTCTTGGATGGATTCAGGTTTCTATTTGCATGACTGTGTGTCCGGTATCTACTATACATGTGGTTCATCGACCTTTGGCCGATCAGCAAGAGGGGGTTCTACATGGAGCAGTGAACCAGTGACTGATATACGAAACCCACCTATGTCAAGGGCTGGTTCATTACGTGAAAGTGTGGATGATTTGCGAGAGTCATTTGAGGATCATAAGAGAGATGTTAAGAAAAGTTTTTCTGGTATTCAAAAGTTCTATAAGTTCATGACCAAGGGCCTTAAATTGAAGCCGACTCCAGCGGAGGTGGCTGAATGGGAGAATCAAGTTGCAGTGCCTCCTTGACAATCTACTCGTCGACCTCGTCATACACGAAGCATTGGACAAAGCTCAGCTGAAGGCTAGGATGAATCAGGTGCAGTGGATAGCAGGGATTTCTGAAGAGTTTTGATGAATCTGGACCATTACCGATATCGCTTGGCGATAGTCACTTTCGCCGGCGACAGTGTTTTGTTATGTTTTTTTTTTCATATTTCTATTTAGTATTCTGTGATGTAATATTTTATGAATTCAGATGTGATGGTATTATTATTGTAATGCAGTTTATGACTCATGAATAACGGCTTTCATTAATTTTTTTTTGTTGGTAATTAAGATTAGTTTTTTTTTAATTTGTGTATTAATGCAAAGCATTAACTGATAAATCCAGTATTCTTAGTTCTAGTCTAAGATGAGACAAACGGGAGTCTAGAAGTGGTTTTGTGAATATATCAGCTAGCTGTGCATCGATTCTTATAAAATTAACCTTAATTGTTTCTTGTTTAATGTGGTCTCTTATAAAGTGATGACAAACATCTATGTGTTTAGATCTAGAATGATGAACAGGATTATATGTTAAGTCAATTGCACTTTTGTTATCACATTTTAATTCAATTGATTCATGATAAACTCCAAAGTCCTCTAAAGTTTGTTTCATCCAAAGAGCTTGTGCACAACAACTACCTAGTGCAATGTATTCAGCCTCAGTAGTGGATAGGGCAACAAAATTCTGTTTCCTACTTGACCACAAAATTAGTGAAGGGCCAAGAAAGTGAAAAGTACCACTCGTGCTCTTACGATCTAACGAACAACCAGTATAGTCTGAATCAGAAGAACCATGTAGTATAAAGATATTATTGTGTGGATACCACATGCCTAAATTAGATGTACCGATAAGATATCTAAAAATTCATTTAACTGCTTTTAAATGAGACTCTTTGGGATTAGCCTGAAATCTAGCACATAAACATACAACAAATATAATATCAGGTCTAGATGCGATCAAATATAATAATGATCCTATCATTCCACTATACAATATTTGATCTATAGAAATACCACTTTCATCTTTTCCTAATTTCAATGGATACCACAGACCATCATGTTTTTGAGAAATTTGAAATCCAAGAAAATATGTGAGTTCGCCTATCATGCTCATATCAAACTCATTTTTCATAATTTCAACTACACCATTACATAAGTTCTCATTACTGGATCCAAAAATAATATCATCAACGTATATTTGTAAAACTAAAAGATCATCATGAACATGTTTAATAAACAAAGTACAATCAGCAATACCCATTTTGCAACCATTTTTTAATAAATAGACTGTCAATCGATCATACCATGCTCGGGGTGCTTGCTTCAAACCATAAAGGGCTTTTTCTAATTTAAAAACATGATCAGGATATTTAACATCAACAAAGCCAGGAGGTTGTTCTACATAAACCTCTTCTTTAATATACCCATTTAGAAAAGCAGTTTTAACATCCATTTGAAATAGTCTAGACCGTTTATGGCTAGCAAATGCAAGGAATATTCTAACGGCTTCTAAACGTGCTACAGGTGCAAAAGTTTCATCAAAGTCTATTCCTTCAATTTGTGAATACCCCATTGCTACAAGTCTAGCTTTGTTCCTTGTGACCCTAGATTCACTATCCATTTTATTTTTGAATATCCACTTAACATCTACAACAGGATGATTAGGTGGTCATTCTACTAACTTTCAAACCTTATTACGTTCGAATTGATTAAGCTCATCAGTCATAGCTAAAAACCAAGAATTATCACTTAAAGCGGTTTCAACATTTTTAGGTTCTATATCAGAAATAAAACACATATTTGCAAATAAATCATGTAATGATGAACGAGTTCTTACCCCACTTGTTGGTTCTCCAAATACCAAATTGTGCGGATGATCTTTTGAGAATTTTAGCTCAGTTAGAGGCATATATTCTTGCACTTCTTCTTCTTGTTCATTTTCTTTTTCTTCTTCTTTATCTCCAAGAATTTCATCATCATCCGACTTTTGTAGAGGGAATGGCTCTTCATTTTGACCTGTATGATTAGTTTCTACACAAGGGAAAACTCATCAAATTTAACATGAATAGATTCTTCAACCATGTTTGTCCTTTTGTTATAAATCCTATAAGCTTTACTTGTTGAAGAATAGCTAATAAAAATACCTTCATCACACTTTTCATCAAACTTGTCTAAATTACCCTTAGTGTTCAAAATAAAACATTTACACCCAAAAACCATAAAATAGTTTCTTTTGGAAATATAGTTCATAAGGAGTTAATTTTAAGAAAGGTCGAAGCATAACTCGATTAATAAAATAACATGCAGTACTAATTGGTTCGGCCCAAAATGACTTTGGTAATTTGTATTCTGATAACATAGTACGAGCTAGTTCTTGCAAAGTTCTATTTTTCCTCTCTACCACACCATTTTGTTGCGGTGTGCGAGGAGTGGAAAATTCATGTTTAATACCTAACTCATTGCAAATGGATACAAATTTTTCATTATCAAACTCTTCTCCATGATTTGAACGAATGCATTTTATTTTCAAATCAAGTTCATTTTGAACATGTATACATAATTTGGAAAACTCTAAAATTGCATCAGATTTAGACACTAAAAAGATTGTCCAATATAAACGAGAGAAATCATCAATTAAGACAAAAGTGTACTTTCTACCCCTAGGCTTTGTGTAGTAATTGGACCAAACAAATTCATATGAATCAACTGTAAAGGCCTAGTAGTGGAAACACCCTTTTTGCTCTTAAATGAAGATTTTGAAAATTTTCCATTTTTGACATGGTGAACATAAAGAAGATAGATTTCCATGTAAAATAGGTAAGCCTTTTACTAGTTTATTTTGAGACAATGTTACAATTAGCTTGGAACTAGAATGTCCAAGTCGTCTATGCCACAAATCTAATTTATCATTTTTAGACATAAAGCATTTTAAAGAAGAGTGTGATAAGTCGTTAAATCTAATCATGTAAACATTTTGAAATCTAGGAGCAGTAAGAACAATATCGTTTGTCTTGGTATCAATAATCTTGCATAGGTTTGAAGATGAATCAAATAAGACATTTAAACCAACATAACATAATTGACTTATAGAAATTAAATTATGCTTCAAACCTTTAACAAACAATACATTTGAAATAGTAAATGATTTGTTACCTACTACTCCACTGCCGATGATATTTCCTTTTTCGTTATCACCGAACGTAACTACGCCTCCTTTCTTCATCTCTTGGCTAAAGAACTTTGATTTATTACCCGTCATGTGTTTGGAGCATCCTGAGTCCAAGTACCACATGTCTTCTTTGTCCTTAGCCTGCCAACACACCTAGGAAGATGATGAGAGTGAAGATCCGGTTACCCAAGTGGTTCCTCCCATAGTGTAGGTGGAAGTCTTAGGTACCCAGATTTGTTTAACAGAACAATATCCCATTTTCTTACAAGTGTGTGTTGTGTGACCAAACTTATTACATTTGGCGCACGTGCTGAAAGAAGTAGACGGGTTTATAAAAATGATTTTTGAGTTTTTGCAGGGAGCAACAGTGTTGGTAGACTTATTATTTTCTCAACTAAAAGTGTGTTTTTGAAATTTTTCTTATCGCCGGCGACAGTGGATGTCGTCGGGCGATAGTGATCTGGTGAGTATCCAAGTCCGAATTTTGCAGAACCATAGCACTGGCTTGCTAAAATCATATTCAGGGATTTTTGGCTCATTCCAAATTTTTTTGTGGCCATTTACAAATTTCAGACTCGTCCACTCAATGCAGTGTTTTCAACAACAATTGTGCCGCATCGGTTTGCAAAGGACTTTTTACTATCATCTACTTGAGATTGATAAAGCATTAAGGACCTCTCTAAGGCTTCTTTCTCTCTTGTAAGAGATTCTACCCGAGATAGATACTTAGAGAGATCTTTCACGAGTTCTAGTATCCTTGTCAAAGAGGGACAATCCTCTAGACACGTTGCTTTCTCCTTCCTAAGTTTTTTCACTTCATCTTTTAATATTTTTTTTCTTTTACAACAATTTTATTCTCAGTTTTAAGTAATTGAATTTCATCCAGCTTTTTATCTAAGTATTTGCAGGTTCTTAAAAATTCAGAATATAAAATATCATAAGTTTCAGAATTTACCTCAGTGTCGCTCTGGACACTGCTGTCATCACCATTCGTTGAAACGCTCTTTCCCATCAGGCACATGTGTGCCTCCTCTTTAGTTTTCAGAACTTTCTTTTTGTCTTTCTTTTTGTGGCGCTTCTCCTTCAGCTCTCTCAGATACTTTGGGCACTTGCTTTTGATGTGGCCAATTCTTCTACAGTGATAAAACTTGGGTGGTGGTCTTTCGTCTTCATCCTCTTCATCCGCTTGGGCTTTTCCTTTCCTATACCCAGATTCTTGCTTCTTAAAAAATTTCTTGAAGGAACTTCTTCTTTCAGGGTTTCTCATGAACTTCCTGAATTTCTTTACAAACAAACTTTCTTCATCTCCATTGTCACTCTAATCGGACTCACTACCCACTTCCTTCTTGGACTTCAACCCCAAAGCCTTCTTCCTTGGCTCCAGGCTATACTCCTGTTGTTGAATCCTCAATTCTACTTCATGGGTTTTCAGATTGCCTATCTGATTCTCAATTTGGAGAGACTTTAGATAGTGTGACTCTGTGATTGCAGTCACCTTTGGATTGAACTTTGGGGGCAGTGATCTAAGTATGTTTTTCACCAAATCTCCATTTGAGAAACTCTTTCCTAGAATCTTTGAGTCATTCACTATCTTTCTGAACCTTGTGTACATGGAGTCTACATCCTCATCAACCTCCATTTTGAACTTCTCAAACTCTGATTCTAACTGGAAAAGCTTCGAGTCTTTTACCTGCGATGTAACTTCATGAGTAACTTCAAGGAGATTCCATGTATCATATGCAGTTTCACACGCACATACACGATTAGATTCGGTCCTATCTAACGCACAAAATAAGGCATTTATTGCTTTTGCATTATTTTTATAGCGAAGCTTATCAGCTTCATCCCATTTATCCTTGGGTTTTTCCATTGTGACACTTCCTACAATAGTTATGGGGGTAGTGTAGCATGTTTCTACCATGCTCCAAACATCGATATCTAGCGCTATTAGAAACATCGCATTCGAGCTTTCCAAAAGTTGTAGTCAGTGCCCGTGAATAAGGGAGGTCTACTTATACCTTGCCCCTCAAAAAATGCATGAGTGTTTAGCGTCATTACTCTTGGTGGTAAAGCCAATTTCGGAGTAACCTCCTCTGATACCACTTGTTGGACGTGAGGTGCCCTTAGAGGGGGGGGGGGGTGAATAAGGGTTAATTAATTTTTCTTAATCAAATAGGTTTTACTTAATGACAAACAAAAGGTCACAAGACTAATTTTTCATAAACCAGCATGAACACTTGAATTCTTATAGAAACAGAAACAAATCCAAATATGAATACAATAAATCTCTATAGAGCTAGAGATAAGGCTTATGAAAAAATACAATTTACTTTTGTTTTCGCCGGTCCTTCTACCAAGAACCGGCAGGCTAAAGCGTATCTCTCCCTAGATCTTGCTACTAGCCTCTCCTAGATCTAACCCCAATCTAGACGCTGCACACAAGGAAACGATTTCTCCCTAAGCCACACAAGGACTTGGACGCCACGCACAAGACGGCAATTTCCTCCTAAGCCACGCAAGGACCTAGACGCTACACACAAGGCGACGATTTTCTCCTAAGGATTACAATGAAAATAATGATAAATATAATCTTTAGAATTGAAAACTCCCTCTTAACAGTGCGCTGAAGATGCTGACGAATCCTTGCGAGGAATACATTGAGGGTCGCATACGTGTCGTCAATCTTTCGCGCCTTAACCTTCTTGAGAGTATGGAGGTAATTCATGATGCTGGAGCTCTCCTGATGAAATGAACAGCAAGGTGTACTCCAGGTAATTCCAATTCGTAATTTCAACCAAAATTTTCATCAATTTTATACTTTGACGATATCGTCACGAAAATGACTATCGCTGATTGGCGACATCGCATATGCTAATACGTGTCCCATTAAATCACCATTTTCGCACTTCAGATCGAACTCCTCCGAAACATGCAATGTCGCCTGGCGATATCGATGTCGTGGGGCGATAATGACAAAAACCGTCATTCCTCTTGTCATGGGCCAGTTGTCACTTTTTCTGTCCCTGGATGGCGATACTGGCTGTCGCCGGTGACAATGCCTTAGCTCTTTTTTTTCTATTCCGAATCAAAGCTCCAATGTTACTTTGGTTAGCCCTGTATTATCTGCACACCAAACACCCAGTAATCAAATACATACGAGATTTGTTATTAGCAAACCAAGAAGCATGGAATGCATGCTCCAACAATTTTTTCCATCTGACATGTGCCACGGTAAGAGAGCGAGCAAGTAGATCAGCTGGCTAAGTTCGTATCCCGAGCGGGAGGAATTATAACCGACCTATTCTGCCTCTGTATTAAGGAAGGGGAGTTGATGGAGGTGGACCAGCTCCCCTCATGGATGGACCCCTTTGTAGTTTTCTTATCCACAAGAGAATTTCGGGAGGATCTGGACAAGAAGCATTTCAAGTATAAATCGGCGTACTACCTGATGCATGATGGGAAGCTGTATAGGAAGACCCTCTCGGGATTGTTGGCATGTTGCGTGGCCGAGCAGAAGGTCCCAAAAATTTTTGAGGGAGTCCATGACGGTGAGTGCGGGAGCCTCTCGGGAAGCAGGACTCTAGAGGGAAGGATAGTGAGGTAAGGGTATTTTTTGCCAACCCTGGACCGAGACGCCACCGAATTCGCAAAGAAATGTCAGAAGTGTCAGTTGTTCGCCCCTCTCCAACTACTGCCGACATAGAGACTCAGAAGCATCACTGCGCCCTGGCCCTTCGCTATCTGGGGAACGGATCTTGTGGGGCCCTTCCCCCAGGACACCGGGCAGAGAAGGTTCCTTCTAGTTATGATCGATTATTTCTCAAAGTGGTTGGAGGTCAAGGCACTGGCCAAGATGACCTCTCAGGTGATTCACAACTTCGTATGGACGGAGATCATTTGTCAGTATGGGTTTCCTCAGGTCATTGTCACGGATAATGGGCCACAGTTCGCCAACACAGAGTTCATCAGCTTTTGTGGCCAACTCGGGATAGATCTCAGATTCACGTAGGTCCATAACCCCCGGAGCAATGGGCAAGTATAAGCGGAAAACAAGATCATTGTGAACTTGTTAAAAAAGAAGGTGGAAAATTTGAAGGGGAGCTGGGTGGAGAAACTCCCTTTGGTCCTTTGGGCCTTGAGGACCACACCCAACACAGTCACGGGGGAGAATCCTTTTAAGCTCTCCCACGGTTGTGAGGCGGTACTCCCGATAGAATTCGAGGTTTGGACGTCGCGAGTAGTGGAGGCAGAAGAAGGTAGAGAGGAATAGAGGGTCAGAAGGAGGACGAGTTACGTCTTTTTTGGACCTGACAGAAGAACTCCACGACGTGGCCACTGTCAGGAAGGAGGAATTCAAGCGATGAATGGCCAAGTACTTTGACAAGCATATTAGAATCAGGCAATTCGTAAAAGGAGACCTGGTCCTAAAAAAGGTAGATGTCGTGGGAAGATCAGCAATAGTGGGAAAGCTTCACCCAAATTGGGAAGGCCCGTTTCTAGTTAAGGAAGCGCTGAGGTTAGGGGATATCGCCTCCAGAATGTGGAGGAGGAGACCCTAAGTTACACATGGAGCGGTGATGATTTGAAGCCTTTCTATCCTTAAATCATGTATGTAAAATTATCATCTAATATTGAACCTCTTAGTATTTGAGATCTTTTGCAAATGGATTATGAGTGTGACAGGAGATTGAGAAAGCTAACCCCGAGAAGATCCCACTGACAAGGCTCCCATTAGCTGACAGGGCTGCAAGTCACTCGATGACGTCTGGAAAGTTGACCCTAAGAAGATCCCGCTGACTAGGCTCCCATTAGCTGGCATGGTTGTAAGTCACTCGATGGCGTTTGGAAAGTTGACCTCGAGAAGATCCCGTTGACTAGACTCCCACTAGCTAGCAGGGCTGGAAGTCATTCGATGGCATCTGGAAAGTTGACCCCGATAAGATCCCACTTACCAGGCTCCCATTAGCTGGCAGGGATGGAAGTCACTCGATGATGTCTGGAAAGTTGACCCCGAGAAGATCTCGCTGACCAGGCTCACACTAGCTAGCAAGGCTGGAAGTCACTCGATGGCATCTAGAAAGTTGACCCCAAGAAGATCCTGCTGACCAGACTCTCATTAGATGGCAGGGCTGGAAGTCACTCGATGACGTCTAGAAAGCTGACCCCGAGAAGATCCCACTGACCAGGCTCCCACTAGCTGGCAGAGCTGGAAGTCACTCGATGACGTCTGGAAAGTTGACCTCATGAATATCCCGCTAACCAGGCTCCCATTAAATGGTAGGGATGGAAGTCACTCAATGACGTATGGAGAGCTGGCCCCGAGAGGATCCCGCTGACCAGGCTTCCACTAGCTGGTAGGGCTGGAAGTCACTCAGAGATAGGTTAAAATATTGGACCAAGCAAATCCTGCTATCCAGGCTCGCACTATAACATCCCACAAACAACTAGAACCCTAAGAAGTTTTTGTCATGACTAGGTCATGACAAAGCTCTAAGAAGACCAAGAGAACCATGGGTGCCTAGGTAAATAGGTAAAATCACCTTGGTCTGCAAATAACAATTTCTTGTTACCTAGTCTAGGGTTTGGATTTTGGGTCCTAACTTGACCACTTGACCCCACCAAACCACTTCCAACCTTATAGGGACCCCTTTAGAGCCCTTACAACCCATTTTGGGTCAACCAAAGAGGTCAAGTTAACTAGGGTCAACCCTAACCCTGGTTAGGTCAAATTATCCTAATTTGACCTAAATTGATTACACCAAGTCACAAATGGACTTGGGTGGTGGCAAGCGACTCAATACACTTAGTTGACCAGTCAACCCACTCATTTTACCAAGTCAACACCCCCAAGTCAACTTTGGTCAAACCAAGACCAAAATGGGGAAGGAAGTCAAATCCAACTTCAATCCAATTGGGCTAGGCCCAATTGTGATGGCCCACTAGCTACAACAAGTTGAAATTTACCTAAAGAGCCACTCAAATTTTGGAGGTGGTGATTAGGAGAGAGAAAATGGGAGTTTTATTTAATGGAGGAGAGAGAAAGAGGGGTGGGGGTGGGGGGGGGGGGGTGGGTGGGGGGGTTAATGGTGAATGCAAAGGTACTACCCCATTACCCTTCCCTAAGCCTCCATTCCTCTTCCCTGACCTTTGGGAAGAATTTGCCATCAATTCCAGCCAGCCAAGCATAGGAGAAAGCCCCCATTCATCATGGCCGAAAACCCCATTAATGGCCATTCAAGGATTGTCTCTCCCACTCCCCAAATCAGCCCCTCCATCAGTTTTAAAAACTCCCAAGTTATCAAAACAAATCTTTGTATCACTGGTTTGGGAAAGGGATTGAGAAATAGGCAAGGAAAAGCTTGAAGGTCATCGGCCATGACATACCACCACCACACTTACCGCTAGGCCCGCCTGCAGGTATAGTCCTCTTCCTCTGTGCTAGATCTGTAGATCATTAGGTGGATAAATCGAGCTCAATCAAGCCCGATCAGAGAGAAAAAAATGAGCAATTTTCATGAAAAACCAACTCCTTGGGTTCGCCGGAAATGGCCTCTCCGGCGTCTGTGCCGTCGCCAGGCGATAGCCAACACCTCAATGGAGGTGGTGGTGGTAGTGGCCGACTATGGAGGTGGCTAGTTGGCCGGGAAGATGAGTTTGAAAGTGCTCCAGGCAGAAGCAATCCTGGCCCTTGGTTCATCGGGGACGATGACCAGGAGCCGTCAGACTGAGCTCGATCTGATAAGCGCAAACCGAGTGATTTAATTTTAATATTATTTACATTTTGTCACACCATATCAGTCACTTTGTTTTAATTATTAAAAATAGCTAGAGACATTTTTTGTAAATATGTCCAACATAGAAAACCTAGCCCTTAGTGTCTAGTTTAATAAAAAATTTAAATCAACCAATTTGGATGACTGGATTTCCCTCAGCACACATTTTGGTGCAAGGTGTCTAAAGGCTAACCAGAAATTAAAATGCGTGCCGCTAGTGGCTCACACAGTAAAATGGTTTGAAAATTTGACCATATGCTAGTTTGTCAATGTACCCCAATATATTTAAAAATCAGAATTTTTGAATATGATTTTTATATAGTTTTTGTAATAATTTAATAATTCATACATGTTATAAAATAGGGTCGATGGACCTCAAATTTCTCCCAAACTTTGGTGGATGACTAGAGGGGTCATTATAAACCTATGAAAAAAATATCAGCCCATTTGGAGTTGATTTAATGGGGTAAACAGGAGATCAAGTTGGTCATCTTTGGGTAAAAGGCCTAGTTCTTCAATAGTGCACATAGTGATATTGAGTGATCAATGCCTCAACCAAACAAAGTGAAACCTTAACCACTATATTGTTATCACTTGAAACACCCCTAGGAGAAGTTTTAGAAGTATTTAGGGTTGGAATGCCATGAAACCCTTATTCAAACCTTAGGGCTGCCTATTTGGAATAGTGAAGGATATAAGGTCACATCTCCAAGTCTTGGCTCAAGACTTTGTAGATAGTTTCAAAAGGTGGATAAGCACCTTGGATAATTTAATTAGAATTTTTATGAGTATTCCTCCCCCACAAATTACTTATTATTTAAAATATGATCTTTTCTATCAAGTGCAAATACATGTCTATACAGTATTGAATGATCATGAAACTTTGGTAATGGGCCTACACTGAGGTTATTTATGTCTGCAAATTTTATTGTAATTTTTGATTGAAGAATTATAGTACCTTCTTTGTAGTTCTAGAAATTGATGACTAGAGAAATAAATTGTTTCAGAACAAACTATGTACTAGAAAATTATGAAACTTGGCCAGCATACCTTGTAGACCACTATGATATCTTATTAATTTTATTGCAATTTATGGAAGTAATTAATTAGAGGTTCCTTCACAAACTACCATAGGTGCAATTTTATTCATTAATTTATTTATATGGCTAATAGAAATTAGAAGATTATGAAATTTGGGCAATGACATTTTCTGATCATTACAGGCCTCTGAAAATTTTATTATAATTTTTGGATCATAAAATAATGTACTCTCTTTGTTAATTATCTTTTTGATCAAAAGATTTATATTTTGATTTATGAAAGAAATAAATTTCAAAAAATCATTAAATTCATACCTTGCTGTTATATAGTTAATAAGAAGCTGTGAAAATTTTGGTGAGATCATTTCATATAAGAATCTTATACTTTATGTTCAAAGTCATAGGAGGCGTAATTATAGGAAAAATATAAAAATGCTGATTTAATTAGGAAAAATACCAAATACTGGATTTGAGCACCACATGTAATGGTGGACCTCTAAAAATAATCCTAAGGTTGTTGACAAACTAAATCAGAGTATTCACTTTCATACGTTTAGGCTAGTTCATTTGGTCTGCATATAGTGAATTGAAGTGTTCAAGGTGGAACAGTGGGCCTCACATGGGTGGTAATATAGTGGGTGGACCTAAGTTTGGTGGAGTCTTGATGAGGTCACCCATAGGAACAAGTGCTAGGTTGTCTGAGTACCAAGGAGTTGGAGTTGTGCTCGGGGCTGACGAAGAATCGTCTTCACCCTAAAAGTAATAGTTCACTTAGGGTTAGCTTAACAATAATGTGGGAAGTGGTTTGGTAATAATTAGTTAACCATAAAATTAAGTGCCTTGAGAAAGGGAGCTTTGGGATTCAACCCATCGTAGTTCCTCGTGCCCTCGAGAGCCTTTCACTGGGTATGCCCTGGGCAATCCAAGGTTAACCCTAAGTTGTAGGAATAAGCAAACTAAAAGATTAACTATTAATAAACTATCATCCCACATTCACTCACCCCGTCATTTTGGGAGGATAGTTGGTTTATACCCACGAGCGGTGGATTCAATGTTTGATAAAATTGATGTTTAGTTTGGTAAGCTGATGGCTCGGGAGCTCTTTAAAGCATGTGTGCATATGTATTAAGTGGTGGGTACTCATTATTGGATGATCGTTCACACCGACGTCTATGCATTGAATCGGCAAGTGTAAGTGTTCAATTAGCCAATAAAAGACTGGTGGTTTTTCCAGCATTAGTACAGGAGGCTCCATAGCACCTGAATGTGGGTAAACCGAGTAGTACGTAAGGTTTAGGTTGGGTAGTGTGAATACCGACGTAGGAGTGGGAAGGCCCAACCCACTGCCTCTGTTTGACATAACGGGAGGTACCTGAGAGTTTAGTTAACTCTAAATGGGGGAACTAAAGGTCTTTGCATATAGAGCTGGGTGAGTGCAATGCACTTGTATGAGATATATCATCTAACATGCACAACACTTCATGTCATATGTAATATTACATAAAACTTCTAACCCCTTAACGTATAAATTATTATGGGATATTTTATACGTTAGGCTTTGCAAAACAATGTTACTTTCTCTATGGTGATAGTTAGTTGTTTTACCTTTACTTCATATTACTATTTCCGTGGTGTAATTCCTTTACTTTATGTTCATTTATATACCTACAAATATTGTGATAGATACATTTTTAGCATATGTTAGTTAGGTCCACGGTCACTTGCTTTTGCTTACTCTCCACTTTCAGTACCTTTCTCTTATCCTCCCCCGCACGGTGCCTAGGTATCGCAGGGGGGGAGGGGGACTAAGACTTAGTTTAAACTAATGGCCTGATGGGCACAACACCAGGGACTCCAGCTGGGATACATGCTGCTGCACCAGGGGAACCAACACATCTAGGAGGAGGTGAACCAACATAGTCCAGGTATGGTAGCAGCAGCAGCAGTAATGGGATCCGTGAGTGACTAGTAGCTTTTCTTCCAAGAGCATTATGTAGCGAGGATTATATGTACTGGGAAGGGGCCCTCTTATTGTTTCTTTTTTGAGAACTGTTTCATATTGTTCAGCTTTTGATTTTAAGTGGACTTCCTATATATTGCATGTGATGGTGGACTGGTTTATCTCTATGGATACTGCTTCTTTTCTTCTATGGTATATGCTTGAGGATTTGCCAGCAAAATCGGCTATTTGTGGCCACGACCTCCTCGGGAGTTGGTGTCACCACAAAGCGTCGGTTCTTGGCATAAGACCTGGAAAAAGGGGGTATTACAACTGGTATCAGAGCAGAAACCTCGACCTAAAGAAAAGAAGTCCACAAACCCCAGGGCACCTCCGCTCAAGTTTAGTTTGTGGACAAACTAAGAAGTAGAAGATATGGTGTGCCCATATAGGAAATCACAAGCAATAATCCACTCTTAACTAGATTTCAGTCAACCAACTTATGAGAAAACCCTTCCTTTTGAAGCTCATAATAAACCCTGACCTTTGAATAGGAAACACCTCCAGTTCAGAATACTGTTCCACCCCCGCCAGTTCCCACTTCGTTCCAGCAATCAGAGATGGGACAAACACTGAATGCTATCTTGGAAGCTTTTAAGACACAGCAGTCTCCACCTTCTTAACCAAATCCTGGGGAAAATTGGTTGAGCGTCTTCCAAGGCCTCTCCCCTCCATCAATTCTAAGGACGGATTCAGCCGTATGGACATAAGAATGGTTGGACATCATCCATGAGATGTTGGCTGGGATACGATGTCTGACTAATATGGCTGTATCCTTAGCAGTTTCATGTCTGGAGTCCCACACCAAGAGGTGGTGAAAGTCACTTTTAGACACCACCTATGCAGGATTTGAGGGTACAGACATCACATGGGATGAGTTCAAAATAACATTCTTGGAGCATTTTGTGCCACAGTATGCAAGGGACGAGCTAGAGGACAAATTCCTACAGTTGAAGCAGGGAAGCATGTGGGTTTTAGAGTACTACCGAGAGTTTACTCACCAAGCTCGCTTCGCTGATTAATACCAGCTGGATGATGTTGGCTAAAAGAGAGGTTCTACAAGGGCCTTCAGGATGAATTAAGGTAGGCACTCCTTTTTATTTCTGATGGTAGCCTGGTATGGATCCTGGAGATGTCAAAGAAGTTGGAGGCGGACCAGCTTACAGTTCCAGGCAAGGGAAAAAGACTGGCAGACGACACAGTTATTGGTGGCAGGATGGAATAATAGAGGGATCAGAGAAATGGGGATCAACCCCGCCCGAAGTATAGATAGGAGCAGTGGGATCTGGAAGTATTGACCCCCTCAGCCATTACAGATGCAGGAGATGCCAAGGCTAGAGGATGGGGCAACTCCCCCGCCAGTGTGCTATCACTGCCACCAGCCTGGGCACATTCGGATTAACAGCCCAAGAAAATAGGCACCACTACCAGCACCTCAGGCTGCTCCATCCGCTCAGTAGTTTAGGGGTCGGGGACATGGTCGAGGACGTGGTTTCTAAGGCGGTAACCGTAGGCCGGATAGAGATCAGATGTATGCTTTGGATTTTGCTCAACCTCGGGACCCAGATAGGTTTATAGCAGGTAATCTAACAATTTCATTTCTTATTCTTCTTTTCCCCTAATTAATAGAACTGGTATTAAACTAGTAGAACTAAGGAAGAAAACTATATCACTAGCCACCTAAGATTGTTTAACAAATTCAGGAATATTAATGGTATGTGGCAAGCCGGCCCATCCCTTATTCGACACGGGAGCATCTCACAACTTCGTCGCGGAGGATTTTGTCAAGGACTTGGACCAGGTCCAACATTTTACGGGAGTCACCAGGAGGGAATCTTCCGGGACGGAGATCCTATCTACTGCAAAATGCCTTCTAGAGGTGACCATCAACGACCTAATATTCGAGGCTCGGGCGACGATCTTGAAGATGCCGGACTTTGATCTTGTCTTGGGAATGACATGGCTCACCTGGAACCATGCACAGATTAATTCCCTGACAAAAAAGGTCGTGCTGAGATATAGTGACACCTACGCAACCTTCGAAGCTACTACCCCAATCTCCCACTGTCTTCTTTCTTCTATCCAGGCTATCAAGGCCCACCTATAGGGGGATGAGGTTTATCAGGTGTTGTTCGAAATGATCGAGGAAAAAAATTTTATCTCCAACATCCCAGTGGTATGGGATTTCACTGATGTCTTCCCAGAGAAGCTGTCAGGACTGCCACTGCACCGTGAGAAGGACTTTCGGATCCAGCTAGTGTCAGGAGCAACGCCAGTATCTAGGGCTCCATATCGGATGGCCCCAAAGGAGTTAGTGGAATTTCAGAGCCAGCTGAAGTAATTGGTTGATGCTGGGTTTGTCCGACCAAGCTCCTTATCATGGGGAGCCTCTATATTGTTTGTAAAGAAGAAGGATGAGACTCTCAGATTATACATAGACTACAGAGGATTAAACAGGCTGAAAGTACGGAACACGTACCCTTTACCGAGAATAGACGAGCTTTTTGATCAGCTAGAGGAAGACCATTGGTTCTCGAATCTAGATTTGAGGTTGGGATATTATCAGCTCCGGATCCATGAGGAGGATATATCGAAGACCGCATTCAGTAGCCGGTATGGCCTTTATGAGTTCACAGTAATGTCATTCAGCCTCACGATTGCACATTCTGTATTCATGAGTCTGATGAACCAAGTGTTCGAGGCCTATCTCGATATCTTTTTCATTATATTTATAGACGACATCCTCATCTACTCGAGGATGGAGGAGGAGCATGCAAGACACTTGGCACTGACTTTGGAGAAACTCCAGGAGCACAACCTATATGCAAAGTTTAGTAAATGCCAGTTTTGGTTGAAGGAAGTGGCCTTTTAAGGTCACTTTATCAGTGGAGCAGGAATAGCGACAGATCCAGCAAAGATCCAAGCAGTGTGGGATTGGCTGCCATTGAAGACGACATCCAACATACGAAGTTTCCTAGGACTCGTTGGATACTACCAGAAGTTCGTAGATGGATTTTTCCGGATTACCCTCCCACTTACATCTATGACGAAGAAGGATACACCATTTGTATAGACTCCACAGTGCGAGTCCGCCTTCCAGGGGGTCGGCTTACCTCGGCTCCCATCCTTGCCCTTCCCTCTAGAAAGGAAGGATTCCAAGTATACACTGACGCATCCTACCAACGAATGGGTGTTGTCCTAACGCAGCACGAACACGTGATAGTGTTGGGTATTGTATTCACAATTACCTGGATTTGAAGAAGCCTCCTGTCAAGCTAAGATGAATTCACATTGTATTTGATGATATGTCTTCAAGTTGTGCTTGCAGTTATTCCACGCTAAGTACACACCAATGTCAGGGTACAATGGGTCAATATACACGGGTCTGCGCAATGTAATTTCTCGTTAAGAAGATCAGTGTGTTGGCTTACGTGTACTCTCTCTATTGGAGTGTACTTATTTTCAAGTACAGGGCTGAGATAGATCAAGAGCAGAAGAAGAGCAAGGATGGGTCAAAGACCAACTCATGGGAAGAAAGACGAAGGTTCGTCTAAGTTAAATTCGACGGGAATCACTAAGTGATTCTCGCCGATTCGATGGGAATCACTAGTGATTCGCACCGAATCGTCGAGAATCACTCGCCGATTCCCGCCGACTGCATCCGGCTGACTCAACGCCTTCAAGAATTCTGCTAAGTCAGAATCGTCGAGAATCAATAAGTGATTCTCGCCGAATCATCGAGAATGACTCTGCATTCTCGCCGATTCGTCGAGAATGGTTTTGATTCTCGCCGATTACTTCCGGATGGCAAGCTTTTCAGCTAAAATTCTACCAAGGATAATTCGATGGGAATTATAAGTGATTCTCGCCGATTCGTCGAGAATCACAAATGATTCCCGCCAAATTTGCCTTAGGCGATTTCTACCTGCTCGCTGGACTGAACCAAGATATCAGGCACTGTTTGGACCGAGCTTAGGGTTTCTCCTTGTGGGGCCCACAACGGTCTTTTAGGGTTGTTCTACAGTATAAATACCCATGAATTTGAACTAACAAGGCAGCGAAGAAAACGAGAAAGGACCACGGCCGTCGAGCATGACCTAGCCGATCGCGGACTTCCTCCCGTCGCCGTCGCCGCTCGCAAGCCGTCGCGGCTCGCAAGTTAGTCGCCGCCGCTGATCTTAGAGGCCATCTTTGATCGTCCGGCAACAGAATCGAGGCTAAGCTGAGCGTCTCACGTGTCCATCTTGAGATCCTTTGTCTCTTGATTTGTTGAGCGGGAATATTTCTCCCCTCCGAATCGATTGAGACGATCGATCTAAGAAAGATCATTGGTAGACCTTGCTAGCTTCATCAAGAAGTTTGGATCTACAAAGCATCGCCACCGCATTCACTTGCCGCCGCCGATCTCGGGAAGATCCTCTCCAAGAGAGTGCGCCGATCGTGGGCTCTTCGTCTTCATCAAGAAAGCTTCATTGAATGAAGAGGGACATCGGGTTCTCCAAACGTAGTTTGTATTTCTTATACATTCTATTTTAACTTTGTTGTAAAGGAACTTTGTTTCCTCGTTGTAAGGGTTGGGTGCAACCCGTGGTGGAGGAGTAGTGACTCCTTCGGGTGAAAGAGTTTCTTCCATAGTGAGAGGATTGGATTTCAATTCTGTTGGTGAAGTGACCGAGTCGTCCCTTGTTGGGAGATAGGTCGAAGTGGGAGAGTGGACGTACCCAAATCGGGGAACCACTATAATTTCTGGTGTGCTTTTTTGTGTTGTGTTTGTTGTTTGTGCAGGTTAATTTTTAATTTCGCAAAAGACTGCAAATCACCTATCCCCCCATAGGTGAAGTTAGTTGACACTAGATAAAATTTCAAGTGGTATCAGAGGGAGGTTACTCATCAACTAGGTTAACATCTTGAGTAAGATCCTACCTCTAGTGTCAAGAAGAAAACCAGACTCAAGCATAGAGCTATATTCTGATGTCTCTCCTCTGAGACTCCCTGCCTGCACAAAGGAGTATCATCCCGTGTGGAAGATGAGAGTTCTATTTCATCTGGAGGCCATTGACCCTCGTGCGTCACTCATTTTGGAAGAGGGTCCCTTCATTCCCATGAAGGCTTCCAGCTCAGGAAAAGATCTCCAAATCCCTAAGAGTTCCGAAGAGATGTCTGAGACTGAGCTCTCACTCTTCAACTTGGACAAGCTGATTCGTTAGATCATCACTAACTGCTGGTCTGGATCGTCTCGTTCAAGACTGGACAAGTATAGGACTGCAAAGTCTATGTGGCAAACTATCTCAGATCTCATGATGGGATCAGAGACAGCAGGGACTGGATGCCAGCAGGATGATGAAGCATACGTGGGAATCCTCAATTCTGAAGATGAAGGTTAAGACCAATCTCTCAGTATCAGGGCTCCTGTGTCTATATCTGAGATGGAAGAAGAGTTTGAGGAAAGCAGTTCTGATGAAGCTGACACATCTGTCTCGACTGATTCTAACGCTAACCCTGAACATCAAAGTCACGATCAGGTAACTTCTTCATCATTCTCCTCTCCCCTTGAATTTCCTGAAGATAGGAATAGTTCAGAGGGTTGTACATCTTGTGATGCAGGGGAGATGGATTGCATCAATCAAAGGTTTGAAAATCTTGATTCCCTTGAGAGTGCCCTTCAAAAGAGCAACTTACTTGTTGAGGAACAAGCTAAGGAGATTGCTCAGTTGAAGACCATGATGGATCTCCAATTGGAATCCATCAAGGTGAAGGACTCAAAGATATCGGATCTAGAGGTTCGTCTAGAGACCGAGAAGAGAATAGTATCTAATTTCTCCAAGATAGATGCTATTAAGAGAAAAGGAGAAAACGGGTGGATCTCACGAATTATAAAATCGTGGAGAAATGGGGAAACTGTTTTCAGACCCCCCACACCGAGTAGGAAGGGCACACATCATGCCTTCAGGTATGACCATAAGAAAAACTATGGTCACTGCAAGGATGATCAACCCTCTTGTGGAAGTACCCTTAGTGCAAGTGCTGTTATGGCTACCCATGAGAGAATACATTTGGCTCATCATGAACCTTTTGTATTCTCTGCCTCAGCCTCAACACTTCATGAGATTGTAGGAACCAGCTCTCACAGTAACTCTCACCACCCTAGTACACAGGAAAAGGGGGTTGGGAAACATGTAGTAAGTACCCATGGGGCCCCCGGGTGTGTGCTGACAGAAAGGAAGGCACCACCTCCCAGGCCTCATGACACTCACCACATGCTCTCTATCCACCCTCCCTCTTGTCTCAGTGGAAAGTGCAAATTTGTGGGCAGAACCTGCTCTATCCCGTTTAGACCTAAGATCATGACTACCTCAGTCAGTAGATCAGGTCAGAAACAGCGATACAACATTCATGATTGGTTGTACTGTGGCAAGGTGGGTCACTTTGCCATAGATTGTTGGCACAATCCCTCTGTGCCAAGGGAAAGGGTATGTCCACTTCCTCTGGGTAGAGTTATCCTTCCTGACAGGATTCCTGTAGGAAGGCATTCGATATTTTATGCTGACAAGAACCTAGGACCCAATACATATTGGGTTCCTAAGGTACGATAATTTTTTTGTTGCAGGATAGTCTAGGTTCCCGTAAATATGATGGGAACTAGACATGAGATGTTCCAAGAATGACATGAAACAAGTATATGGGAGAAGAGTTAGTGCTAACTACAATGGCCTACTCCAATTGGACACCTGGTGTACCTCAAATAGAAGATTTGAATGATCAATTTAATGATCCCAGGTACACGCGTTCAGTTTCAATACTTGAGTTGCATTATATAGATGCTTATATATATATATCCACACGAATATGTCGATTCCTCTTATAAAAGTAAATGTTTATATATATATATGCACATATATGTTCACACACCTGGTAAAAGGACACAACAGTTAAATTATCCTTAGTTAAAATCGGAAGAATTCCTTATATTTACGTATATAATTGATGATGTATTTCAATGGGTGTCAATCAGTCCAGTTGAAATTCAAGGAGTGTGTGCAAGGGGCTATAACGAAAACTCTACACTTTTGAATCACCTAGAATTACTCAGCAATTATTTCTAGGGTTAATATACCATTCAACTCGACCTAGGTTTTGTGACCAAGAAATGAAAAAGGGGGCTAAGATTCCAAATCACACCGAACAGTATAAACTACCCCGTACAGTGAAATAGCGGCCAACCGTCGATGGATATAAATAGCATAAAACCCCTTTTGACTCTTCACATTCCTAATCTCGCGAGCATCCCGCCGACTCCCCAAGCAATCTCGCCGAATCCGTTGGTCGTGCGAAAGCTGCTCCCTTGCCCGGTCACCTGGTGCTCTCCGTCACTCCTCCGTGATCCCGTCGACAACATCCTCAGGACGCAAGGATCGTGCCGTGCTTCCGTCGTCTCCCTGTCAGGTTTCCCTCTCCCAACGACGCTCATTCCAGTCACCAACATCCCGCCGCAAGCCACTCTCTTTGCTCGGCGCAAGGGTAACGTCCCTTCATCCTTGAAGTATCTCGTCTAGTGTAGCTCCTAAAATAGAATGTTTGATAGGGTTTAGTCACTTGAACATTTCCTGTTTAGGTTTGCAATGGCTCCTAGAACCACAGTAGGGCTCCTCACCGGGAGTGAACTGGTTAGGACGGGCTTCTCTCATGCCTCCGATGAGTTCAGAAATATTATCTTAATGCTTGAAGAAGCCGAGCTTTCCTTCATCCTGGAGCATCCGTGCAAGATTCTGGATAAAGAAGTGATTGAATTCTTTGCAACGGCAAAGCTACGACATGAAGATACAGTGATTAAGAGTAAGATTGCCGGTCTACGGATCAAGATGTCTGCTGGAAAATTGTCACGACATTTGCAGCTCACCAGTTTTGACCAAGAGGACTACCTGGAGGAAGATGATCGTGCCAGGACTCTCCTATTCTACGGACTTGCTCGAGGGACTAAGTCTATCAAGCGCCAGAAAATGAATGAGGAAGGGAAGCTTCTATCTGATATCATTGGGAAATCCCTGATCTGCAAACCGGGCTCTCATGATCATATCTCTGATGATATGTTCAAAATCTTGGTGGCTATAGTGTGTCGAAAAAGATACAACTGGGGGGCATGCTGTTTGAGAAGATTAAAGATACACTACGAACCCCCAATTTTGGAAGGATCATCAGCCTGTACCTCAATCAGCTGGATGGAGACAGGTTTGACATGAGTAAGGGAGTTCCTCTCCATTACTTGAAGAAAATGTACTCCAGTGTATTTGATAGATGGTAAAGAAGGATTGGTCAAGCAGGTATGGCTGAAGCCCATGAGGATGAAGGTAATAGAGCTCCAGATGACAGAAATCCCTTGGATAAACCCAGCGACGTTCCTGACTTGCTGCATGCAGGAACTGAGGGGGAGTCGCTACCCGCTTCTACTGATACACTCAGGACTGGCATCTCTCTGATTGCAAAAGATGTCATTGATACCCTCGCCACTGATCAGGTTGAAGAGGAGGAAGATGAGGAGGACATGGACAATGCTGCAGTTGATAGTGATGATATGGAAGATGAGGCAGTTGATCAGGTGAATGATGAAGTAGTTGAGAATGAAACGACCATGAGGGAGATGGTGGAGATGGTGGTGTTGGGTACATTGGAAAATGTGTACTGATTTGAAGAAGCCCAACTTAGCTCAATGATATACATCAAGGTGTATTTGATATTGTTTTAAGTTGACATGTGCAGGTGAAGAAGTGTTAAAGAATGCAGAAAAACATTCTAAGTCCATGTGTCGACACCTGCAGAAACAGTGTTGACACTTCAGAATATTTGTGTCGACACTTGAAGGAGGCTGTGTCGACACAGAGAAAGATAGTCGACACAGAGAAAGATAGTCGACCACATTTGTGTCGACACTGGGAAGCAGTGTCGACTCACAGAGAAAGATAGTCGACCACATTTGTGTCGATACTGGGAAGCAGTGTCGACTCACAGAGAAAGATAGTCGACCACATTTGTGTCGACACTGGGAGGCTGTGTCGACACAATGAGACAGAGTCGACACACATTGGCAGAAGTCGACAATACTTGTGTCGACACCAGAAGACTAAGTCAACACATACTGAGTTCTGAATCTACAACAACTGTGTCGACACACAGGACTTGTGTCGACACACTGCAAAGTCAAGACCAAGTTATTCTCTGAAGAAGCTGTGTCGACTTAAAGGCAAACTTGTCGACATCATCAAAGGCTGTGTCGACACCAAAGTTACTTGTGTCGACACATACAGACAATTGGTCTCGACACTTCCTGACAGTCTGTCTCAATACATTGCTGACCAAGACTAAGGCACAGGATCTGTTTGAAGACTTGACAGCTGTGGGTTGCAGCCAGTTAACTGATGTTGTCAGACTTGTCAGAAGACAGTTATAAACCGGATCAGCCGATTACCATTAAGAAGATCTATAAATATACAGATTCAGAGAGAAGTAAAAAAATGAATGAGAAGATTGAACTTTGGCAATCAAATTGAGAAATCAAATCAAGAAGGTGTAATACACTGAAGAAGATCTTCATCAGAAGATCTAAGAAGACGATCTCAGGATCGATATAAGAAGAGTTCTAACAAGAATTCAGAAGTATCATCAAAGGTGTTGGATAGAGAGGGATCCACCCATTTTGAAGAAGAAGAAGGAAGCCATCAGTGGTTTTCTCAAGAAGCTGTTTGGAAATCAACTCAGCTAAGTTCAGATTCAAGAAGCTTTGAAGAAAGCTCAGATTCAGTTGATTTCATCAGCTGATCAAGAATTGTCTTGTCCTCTTCTCTCTCAACAAAGGCAAGACATTAAAACTTCTTTTCTAAATTTCTGTAGGATCTGTTTTACACAGATCTGAGTTGTAAGCCTGTGATATAAAGGCTGAGTGTAGGAGAGTTGATCTCTGAGTGGTAGGGCTGTTGCCTGAGTGTAGGAGAAGGTTCTTCTCTGAGTTGTAGGCCTTGTAGCAAGGCTGAGGTAGGGCTATTGTGCTTGAGTTGTAGGAACCTATCCAGGTTCTGAGCTGTTGGATCTGAGGATCTGAGAATAGTGGAAGTTTGGCCGAATCTAGCATACTGCTAGATAGGTGAAGGGGGAAAGTGGATGTACCCAGACCTTGGGGAACCACTATAAAACATTGTGCAATCTGTGATGATTAAATGTCTGTGAATGCTGTGCTAGATGTTTTAATTTTTGTAATTGAATTCTGCCTAAAAATTTGTACAAGCAATTAGAACCTATTCACCCCCCTCTCTAGGTGTTTAGGTTGTCTTGAAAGTAAAACTATCAAGTGGTATCAGAGCGAGGTTACTCAAAAAGGACTTAACAGTCTGAGGTAGATCTGAAAGGCAGAATTAAGATTCAAGAAGATGGGTTCTGGAGAGAATCATAAGGAGCTAGGGTCTATGAAATTACCCATATGCAAGAAGGAAATCTTTGGAATTTGGAAAGAAAGAGTTAGGTTGTTTATGGAGGCATCTGACCCAAGAATATACATCACAGTTCAGGAAGGACCCTTCATTCCAATGAAGGTATCAGTTCTTGATGCTAATATTCAAACTCCAAAGAGTTATTCTGAAATGACCAAGGATGAAATCATTTTGGCAACCATGGTTAAAAGAGCACAGAACATTATTGTAAGTGCCATAGATGATTCAACATTTCAGAATCTGATTCACTGCAAGACCTCCAAAGAAATGTGGGACACATTGATTGTCTACATGGAGGGATCAGAAGAAGTAAGACAGGACAGGAAATCTATGCTCAATCAGGAATATGAAAGTTTTAGACAAGGAAAATCTGATAGCATAACTGAGTGCTATAAGAAATTCTATAGAATTGTGAATGAGCTAATGTCCTATGGAAGAGTCTTCAGTACTTATGAACTGAATGACAAATTCTTGAGATCCTTAACAAAGGATTGGGACACAAAGATCTGTGCCATAAGAGAAGTGGCTAAATTGGCAGAGATCTCTCCTCCCACCTTGTTTGGAAAGTTGCTATCCTATGAAATGCAACTTTTGGTAAGGAAGGAGGAAGAAAAGAATTCAAAAGGAGAGCATAGAGAAAAGACTGTGGCATTCAATGCAGAATCCATCAGAAAGAATAGGAGGATATCACCATCCCATCCTAAGGAAAGTGCAGAAGTCAGTTCAGAAAATTCAGATAATCAGGGTTCAGAAAGCTGTGATTCAGATGCAGACTTTGCTGCATTCACAAGGCAATTCCAGAGGTTCTTGAAGAAGAAACAGTGGAAGTCTAAGCCCTCTACTTCACAGCAAGTTGATGACTATTATCAGAAAAAGTCATCAAGGAAAGAAAAGAGCAGATCAAAGCCCAGCAAGGCTACTACTTCAAAGATTGTCTGCTATTGTTGCAATAGACTTGGACATGTAGTGGCTGACTGTCCTGATAAGAGAAAGGAGTCTTCAGACAAGAATAAGACTCATAAAAAGGGCAAGAAGGAGAAATCCTTTGTTGCAAAGAAGGATAAGAGCCTAACAGATCAGTCAACTTCAGAGTCAGAATCTGAAGCAGAAGTATATATTGGACTATATGCTGTATCTGAAGAAGAGGAGTTTCTGTAGTTGCTAGATTCCATCTATGATCAAGAGGATCATCAGTGTATGGGACTAATGGCAGGATCAGAAGAGGACATATGCCAGAATCAGTCTGGTCCTATTAAGGTACAATGTCCTTCTATGAAATCTCTTTGTAGTACAAGTACAGAATCAGCTACATCTGCATCAAGTGATGTAGATGCATCTGAATCTGAAGGAGATGTCTATTAATTGATAAATAAGTATGGGGACTTGTTGCAGGCCCTTAAGAAAAGCAAGAACCTGGTTAAATCTCAGGCTCATGAAATTGCTGAACTAAGGGTAGCTGCAACTGAGTTAGAGAAAGTAATTGATCAAAAGTTAAATGAAATTGCCAAGCTGAAGAATATAACTATTATTCAGATGGGCACAATTAATTATACCAATGATCAAGTGAAGAGTCTGGAGGCCAGACTAAGAATTGAAAAAGATTTAGTGGCTAGTTACTCTAAGCCAAAGTCTGTCTTACCCTTGATTGATGAATTTGTGAATCAAAAGGGTAAGGCAGGATTAGGATTTAAAGGTAACTCCAGGGCTGGCCAATTCAAGAGGAAAGGCAAAGCTCCTGTCAAGCCACTAAACTTTTCAGTCCCTATTAAGTTTAGAAAGGTGGAAGTGCCTTCTAACCTATATGATCATGAAAATATTCATGGTCATATTAAGTCTAATGTTCTGAAAAACAAGGGTGTAAATGCCAACAGGCCTACTTATGTTCATAAACCCAATGGTTATAAAAAATCAGTGGGTGAAGCTGCTGCAGCACCAGCAATGGACAGAAATTCTTTTGTCAAGAATGTATCTAGAACTAGATACAATAGGTTTGAATGTTGGTGCTGTGGCAAGAGAGGCCATTTTGCACTAGACTGCTGGTATAATACAAGTGTTAGAAAGAACAATAGTCTACCTGTTAGAAGAAATAATGGTAGTTTTGTTAATGCTAACTTGAACCAAGGACCCAAGACTTGCTTGGGTTCTAAGGGTAAGTAAATCTGTATTGCAGGTGAATCCAAGTAACCATGCCCCTATATGGTACTTGGATAGTGGTTGTTCCAGGCACATGACTGGAACAAAGGGGCTGCTGAAGGAGTATTCATCTGTCAAAGATGGACCTAAAGTGATCTTTGGTGGATCTGAAAAAGGAGTCATCAAAGGGTTTGGTAACATTTCTTCTAACCTAATTACTATCACCCAAGTGGCTTATGTAAAAGGTTTGAAACACAATCTAATAAGCATAAGCCAGCTGAGTGATTTAGGATATGACATTTCATTTGTTAAGGATGGATGTCATATCAAAAGGTCAAGTGATCAAGAGATCATTTTGACTGGGTATAGGAAGAGAAATGTATATTGTCTTAATTTTGTATGTGAGAATAAAGCTTCTCCCATCTGTCTTGTAGCTGATGACAATGCTTCTCATTGTGTTAAGTGGCACAAGAGATTGGCTCATCTTAACTACAAGACAATTGGCCAACTCTTTATCAAAGAGTTAGTGAGGAATGGTCCTCAAGTTAAGTGTATGAAGGAAGGGATATGCTCAGCTTGTCAAAAGGGCAAGCAGACAAAATCCTCCTTTCAAAGCCTTGAAAACAAGGATTCTGTGAGGTGCTTATACCTCTTGCATATGGATCTTTTTGGTCCTATGCCAGTTCATAGTCTAGGTAGGAAAGTCTACACTTTTGTGGTGGTAGATGACTATTCTAGATTTACATGGGTGTTCTTTCTGAGACAGAAATCTGAAACCCCAAGTGTCTTACTTAATTTTGTAAAGCAAATTCAGAATGAACTGAATAGTACAGTGGTCAAAATCAGAAGTGACCATGGTACTGAGTTTCAATCTGAAAGCATGACAAAGTTATGTGAAGACTTTGAGATTTTTCAAGAGTTCTCCTCACCAAGAATACCTCAGCAAAATGGAATTGCTGAAAGAAAGAATAGAACATTAATTGAAGCTGGTAGAACTCTATTGAGTGACACCTCTCTACCAGAATATTTCTGGGCTGAGACAGTAAACACTGCTTGTCATGTGATCAATAGGGCTTCTATCACCAAGTGCCATAAAAAGACTCCCTATGAGATTATGAAAGGTAGAAAACCAAATCTATCCTACTTCAGAATCTTTGGTTGCAAATGCTATATACTTAACAATGGTAAGTCATATTTGACTAAGTTTGCTGCCAAATCCCAGGATGGGATATTTGTTGGGTACAACACAAATAGTAAGGCCTATAGAATCTTCAACTTGACTACTCAAGTTGTTGAAGAATCTGTGCATGTTGTGTTTGATGAAACAAGATTAATCAACTGTGAGTTGTCTTGTAGATCAAATGACTCAACAGGTATAAGCAAAGGAATGGACAAGCTCTCCATTGCTGAGGCTTCAAGGGAAGATGGAGTATTGGAAAATGAAGGATATTGTCCAAGGGGAGTACAAGACACAATAGAAGATGAAGAAAACCAAGAGGTTCAGCATAATGAAGGAGCTGGAGATGTTCAACCAGAAGGGAATCTTCCTCCAGCTACAAGACATTTAAGAGACCATCCAACTGATCAGATAATAGGTGATCCAAGACAGGGAGTGCAGACTAGAAGCAGAAGTCAAAGCACAGTTCTGCAGTCAAGTTTCCTGTCATAAATGGAGCCTAAGAAGTTTGAAGAAGCCATCTAAGACCTACACTGGACTGATGCTATGCAAGAGGAGCTGAATCAATTCAGAAGGTGCAATGTCTGAGAGCTTGTTCCTAAACTAAGAGGCCACAATATAATTGGGACAAAATGGATCTACAGGAACAAGTTGGATGAGAATGGAGTAATAGTGAAAAATAAAGCAAGATTGGTTGCTAAAGGATACAGGCAGGAAGAAGGGATTGACTTTGATCAAACCTTTGCCCCAGTAGCAAGGCTGGAGGTAATCAGAATGTTCCTTGCCTATGCAGCCTATCAAGACTTCAAGGTATACCAGATGGATGTGAAGTCAGCATTTCTGAATGGTGATCTTAAAGAAGAAGTATATGTAGAGCAGCCATCAGGTTTTGTAGATCCTCTTAAACCTGATTATGTTTATAAGCTTAGAAAAGCTTTGTATGGGTTAAAGCAAGCCCCAAGGGCTTGGTATGAAACCCTGTCTACTTTCTTTATTGAGAATAAATTCTCAAGAGGAAAAATTGACAAAACTCTATTCCTTAGGGAATCCAAAGGCAAGATCATCTTAGTTCAGATCTATGTTGATGACATAATCTTTGGATCTACTGAAAACAACCTTTGTAAAAAGTTTGCCAAACTTATGCAAGGGAAGTTTGAGATGAGCAGTATGGGGGAACTGAAGTTCTTCTTGGGACTCCAAGTAAGACAGACTGATGATGGCTTCTCCATATCCCAGTCAAAGTTTACTAAAGAATTAATCAAAAAGTATGGTATGGAATCATCCTCCATCATGAGAACTCCTATGGGGACAAGTATGCCTATATGCAAAGATGATGAAGGTAAACCTGTTGATGAGACTTTGTATAGAGGAATAGTTGGTTCTCTACTATATCTCACAGCTAGTAGACCAGATATTATGTATGCTACATGTGTCTGTGCTAGGTACCAAGCCTGCCCTAAAGAGTCTCATTATACTGCAGTCAAAAGGATTCTGAGATATCTTAAGGGCACACCTAATCTAGGCCTTTGGTACCCTAGGAATAGAGATTTTATACTAACAGGTTATTCAGATGCAGACTTTGCAGGCTGTACAGAGGATAGGAAGAGTACAACAGGTACTTGTCAATTCTTGGGAGGAAGATTGATTTCTTGGAGTAGTAAGAAGTAGACCAGTGTGGCTATATCTATAACTGAGTCAGAATATGTTGCTGCTGGCAGCTGCTGTGCACAACTATTGTGGATACAGCATCAGCTTAAAGATTATGGTATTCAAGTAAGTAGAACACCTCTTTTGTGTGATTCTAAGAGTGCAATTTCTATTGCTAATAATCCTGTTTCTCATAGTAGAACTAAGCATATAGAAATTAAATACCATTTTCTTAGAGAACATGTAGAAAGAGAAGACATCATATTGGAATTTGTTAAAACAGATTATCAAATAGCAGATGTATTCACTAAGCCTCTGGATGAAACAAAATTCAATAAATTTAAAATTGAATTAGGCATGCTGACCATTGATTAGATTATCAACAAACTTACAAATAACATATTAGATTATCAAGTGATTATCAAATGGTCTTAAGTGGTGTAGACAGAAACAGAAATTGGCTAAGTAAAATAGTGTCGACACATTCAGTGATAATGTGTCGACTCAATGAAGTAATGTCGACAAGTCAAAAAATATTGTGTCGACACAGAGAATATGTGTCGACACTTAAGAATTAAATTGTCGACTTATCCAGGAATGTAGTGTCGACTTCACCAGAATAGTAATGTCGACACTTACAAATTTTGTGTCGACACTTATCCTAAGAGTCGACACAGATTTTCTGATACTCTACTATATCTCTCAGGTGTCGACATATCCACATTAGGTGTCGACACATAGTAGACAGATTTGTTGTCGAGACAATAGAAGTTTGTGTCGACACATTCCATCTGTGTCGACACATATAGACTGTTTTTGCCCGCCTTTTGATCTTCTTTCAATAGAAGGTATAAATAGGTCAAGAACTTATTCAGTCGACACGCTTACAAGGTTTTCGAGACTGAAACCCTGTGTCTACTTTCTCTCTCTCTCTTCTCTCAAGCTTTCTCACCTGAACAATGGCGCCGAAGATTGAAGACAACATCAATGAAGGTTATGAGTTAGTAAGGAATGCCTTTGCCGAAGCCCCAACAGATGTTCAACGAGTTATCTCTCTTATTTCCGAATCGGGATTAGAGTTCATAGTTTCTGAACCTTCCAAGATATGGAAGAAGGAGGTGCATGAATTCTTTACCTCTGCATCAATAGGTTCAGATGTTCTCAAGATAAAGTCCACTGTGCATGGGTCGATAGTGAAGATTACCCCAAGAAGTCTAAGGAAAATTCTACAATTACCAATAATTGAGCATGAAGAAGAAGTGCCTGCTTCTAAGTTAAGGGAGGCTATCCAATGGTGCGGATTGGATCCCACTCTGAAGATTGGAGCTGCTTTCAATAGGAAAGGGATGAATCAGCAAGGGAAATTTCTGTCAGAAGTAGTTGGCAAGGTGATTCTGTGCAAACCAGGGGGACATGATAGGATTTCAGCCTATATGTTCAGCCTCATGACCAGAATTGTGTTTACAATTCCAACTGATTGGTCAGTTGTAATCTTTGAAAAGATAAAGGAAGGAATAAAGAAGCCAAATCTGGCTAGAATCATGAGTTTATATCTGAATGGAGTGATCCCTGAGGTGATGCAACATCTGCCAGGAACAAAGATCAATCACATGAGAAAGATGGACATGAGATTGTTTTCTAGGTGGGATAGGGTGCTGTCTAAGGATGTGCCTGATGAGAGCAGGCAGGACACCCCAGTGAAATCCTTTTCTCATGCTCAAGATACTGAGCAGCTTCAAGAAGAACAAGAGAGGAAGTAGGATGAAGATCACCCTGTGTCTCCTCCAGCCCACCAAGACACTATACCTGCACAGATGCAGGGGGAGCAAGCTCATTCACCTGCCCAGATTGTATCTACTCCTAACCAGGTACAGTTGCAGGGGGAGCTGGTGTATTTTCTTACTAAAGACATTTCTAATATTTCTATTTCTGCACAGGTGCAGGGGGAGCAAGTACACTCACCTGCCCAGGTCATTACCAATACTGAACAAGTACAGGGGGAGAAGATATCTGACCCAGTGCAAGAGGAAGTCCAAGTTGATATCTCCAAAGATCTGAATATAGAAGATCTAATTGATACATCTTATGTTCAAGCTCAGAAGGAATATACTCTAGATGAGTTATTTCCTAATATTGATGTGGCTACTGATAGAGTGGAAGAGGGGCAAGAGATTGAAAAGGCCCTTGACATGGAGATAGAAATAGAGAAGGAGCAAATGGTTGAGGGGGAGTCTGTGCATGTTGAAGCTGAACAACATGGAACTGAGACAGATATTCCTCCTCCTCCTCAAGAAAGAGTTCAAGTTGATAGTTCATCTGAATCTGAGACTGAAGAAGCCAGAGTGGCTAAGAAAAGAAAACTTGTAGTCTTCAAGAGAAGGAGCAAAGGTTATAAGCAGGCTCTACAGACTACAACTCAACCATCCCATTCTGAATTTAATTATAACAAGTTTATGGTTGATTTGCAAGTTAAGTTAGGTGATCATAGAGTGGCAGTTGAAAAATATGTTGATGAGAGCAATAAGGCCCTTCAATTTGACTTGGCTCAGGATATTAAGTCAATTTGATTTGAAGTCAATATGCATAAGAAGGAGATGACAGATTGCTTCCATAAGGGAGGTAATGCTGTGGTGTATTTGGCAAAACAATAGCAGTCCATCATCCCTAAAGTGGATGATATTGCTTTAAAACAAAGCTATGTTTTGGAAAATCAGCTAAGGATGAATGACAATTTAACCGAATCTCATCATGAGATTATTGCTGAATTGAAAAAGACTACTCCAGGCCTGCCTGCAGATAGAGCAAAGGAGATGGAAGAATTTAATAAGACATTTCAAGCTGCTATTGAATCTGTTAAAACTGCTATCACTACCTCTCAAAAGGACATATCTGACAAGCTTCAAAAGTTAAAACCATTTTTTAAAGAGGGTGTGAATTATCTGGATGGACAGATCAGATTTCAGAAGGAAGATCTAAGAGATCATATAACCAGAGAAGCCATAAAGGGGGAGAGGTTGTTAGTTCATGCAGGCTCATAGCACACCAAATGGGTGACCAATAGTATTCGAGCCACATTGGGATATCCACCTTTGTGTGATGATGCTATGGTGGCTGAGTCAGGAATACAAATAGGTCTACTTGAAGGCAATCAACCTGAGGTTGCCCAAGTCATTTACCCTCCTCCAGATTTTGATATGGTTGATCAGCAAGTTCAAGAAATGTATAGTCCTCCAAAGGAGTTTAACAGGGTTGTTATTGAAAAAGTGGATAAGCCTAAGGCCACTTTGAAAGAACAGCAAGATGCTCTACTATCTAAGAAGAGATTTAGAGAGCAGGCTGAACTTAAGCCAGATTTTGAGCAGTGGAGCCCTACTTCAAGAAATATTATACTCACTGCATGGAAGGCTGTGAAAGACCAAGTTCATGAAAGAGGAAAGTGGTATAATGAAATAGAATGGCAAAAGCATGAAGCTAGGCAGGAGGCAATAGTACAGTTCAGAAGAAAAGCCAAGCTGGGTAGGCTGCCACCAGATGCTCAGGAGCCGAGCAGGTACTTTCCAAATCCCTTTCATTACTTTGAAAGGCAAAGGCTCAAGGAAGAAGCAAAGAAGAAGGCTGATCAAAAAGGCAAGAAGCCAGCTGAAGATGCTGAAGCTCCTGTGAAGGCTCAAATCCAATCTGGCAAAGGGATTGTCATAAGAGAGCCTGATCAGTCTTAATTTTAAGTACTTTCAAAAGTATTTTGTAATGTTTTGATTAAATCATTCAATGTAAATCTCTGTAATCAAACATTATCAAGTTATAAACAATATTTTGTTTGGAATAATATAATGTTCACATTGTGATGGATTGTTAATATTTTGTTTGGAATCATATAATGTTCACACTGTGATGGATTGTTAATATTTTGTTTGGAATCATATAATGTTCACTCTGTGATGGATTGTTTATATTTTGTTTATATTAAGTATTCCTGTTATGTCATATATCATCATATTATACTTTTTATAAATGGTGTATATCATTGGCTATAAGGGTTATGACTTCTCCAAATAGGGGGAGATTGTTGGGTACATTGGAAAATGTGTACCTGATTTGAAGAAGCCCAACTTAGCTCAATGATATACATCAAGGTGTATTTGATGTTGTTTTAAGTTGACATGTGCAGGTGAAGAAGTGTTAAAGAATGCAGAAAAACATTCTAAGTCCATGTGTCGACACCTGCAGAAACAGTGTCGACACTTCAGAATATTTGTGTCGACACTTGAAGGAGGATGTATCGACACAGAGAAAGATAGTCGACACAGAGAAAGATAGTCGACCACATTTGTGTCGACACTGGGAAGCAGTGTCGACTCACAGAGAAAGATAGTCGACCACATTTGTGTCGACACTGGGAAGCAGTGTCGACTCACAGAGAATGATAGTCGACCACATTTGTGTCGACACTGGGAGGCTGTGTCGACACAATGAGATAGAGTCGACACACATTGGCAGAAGTCGACAATACTTGTGTCGACACCAGAAGACTAAGTCAACACATACTGAGTTCTGAATCTACAACAACTGTGTCGACACACAGGACTTGTGTCGACACACTGCAAAGTCAAGACCAAGTTATTCTCTAAAGAAGCTGTGTCGACTTAAAGGCAAACTTGTCGACATCATCAAAGGCTGTGTCGACACCAAAGTTACTTGTGTCGACACATACAGACAATTGGTCTCGACACTTCCTGACAGTCTGTCTCAACACATTGCTGACCAAGACTAAGGCACAGGATCTGTTTGAAGACTTGACAGCTATGGGTTGCAGCCAGTTAACTGATGTTGTCAGACTTGTCAGAAGACAGTTATAAACCGGATCAGCCGGTTACCATTAAGAAGATCTATAAATAGACAGATTCAGAGAGAAGTAAAAAAATGAATGAGAAGATTGAACTTTGGCAATCAAATTGAGAAATCAAATCAAGAAGGTGTAATACACTGAAGAAGATCTTCATCAGAAGATCTAAGAAGACGATCTCAGGATCGATCTAAGAAGAGTTCTAACAAGAATTCAGAAGTATCATCAAAGGTGTTGGATAGAGAGGGATCCACCCATTTTGAAGAAGAAGAAGGAAGCCATCAGTGGTTTTCTCAAGAAGCTGTTTGGAAATCAACTCAGCTAAGTTCAGATTCAAGAAGCTTTGAAGAAAGCTCAGATTCAGTTGATTTCATCAGCTAATCAAGAATTGTCTTGTCCTCTTCTCTCTCAACAAAGGCAAGACATTAAAACTTCTTTTCTAAATTTCTGTAGGATCTGTTTTACACAGATCTGAGTTGTAAGCCTGTGATATAAAGGCTGAGTGTAGGAGAGTTGATCTCTGAGTGGTAGGGTTGTTGCCTGAGTGTAGGAGAAGGTTCTTCTCTGAGTTGTAGGCCTTGTGGCAAGGCTGAGGTAGGGCTGTTGTGCCTGAGTTGTAGGAACCTATCCAGGTTCTGAGCTGTAGGATCTGAGGATCTGAGAATAGTGGAAGTTTGGCCGAATCTAGCATACTGCTAGATAGGTGAAGGGGGAAAGTGGATGTACCCAGACCTTGGGGAACCACTATAAAACATTGTGCAATCTGTGATGATTAAATGTCTGTGAATGCTGTGCTAGATGTTTTAATTTTTGTAATTGAATTCTGCCTAAAAATTTGTACAAGCAATTAGAACCTATTCACCCCCCCTCTAGGTGTTTAGGTTGTCTTGAAAGTAAAACTATCAGGTGGAGCTATGGGGTGATATTGAAGTCTCCTCTGAGGAACGGGCTCCTTTGGAAGTTCCTGAGACATCTGGTGTAGCAATGGAGGGGGAGTCCTCTCAGCAGAAGTTGATAAGCATTCCTGAGAAAACTACAGAGGCTGCCCCTATCCCTCCATTGGAGACTGTGCACGTGTCAAGCTCTCCCAGTAAATCTGCAGATGAGCACGACCAAGGCATGCCTCAGGGTTATCCACTAAGACCTAACCTGGCAAATCACACCGTGAATATCATTCAAGGTATAGTGGATGAACTGAAAACTTCTTTTGAACAATCACACAACAAAGTGCTAAAACGAATTAAACAATCCGAGGAGCTAATGCTTAAGAATGTTGTGGCAATAAATCATAAACTGGATCTGATGGAACAAAAGTTTGATGCCAAGTATGCAGAGGCCGACACTGCAGTAAATCTTCTAATGCAAGGACTCCAGAAGAACACCGCTGATCTAGCGGTGGTGAACCAGAATGCACATGTTGTGGCCGACAACATCAAGCTATTCGATGCCAACATGGTAACTCTCAACGCAAATCAGACTTCCCTTCTAACTGATTTCACTCAGACTGCAAAGCATATAGATAAGTCACTGCATTCTTATGCAAAATCCATTGCCCTCGAAGCCAAAAAGGGGGAGAATGCATATACAGCTAAGATGGCAGGGTTGGAACAGATTATGGTCGACAACTTCAAACAGTCAAATAAGTATTTTTTGATAGCTGCCACTGGCTAGTGCAACAAGCATCAGGTATACAAATCCCAATTCCGGTTCCTTATCCTGATGAGGGTGCAAATGTTGAGGAGGTTCATCTTAATGAAGCTGATGCTAAGAAGGCTGCCAGGGCTGCTGACAATGCTACTCTCAGGGCCATGTTTGACCAGGAAACCATAGTGAAAGGAAATAGAAAACTCCAAGAAGGGACGTCCAAAGAGACTCCAACTGAGAAGAAAGTAAGATTGAAGGAGAGTGAAGTGCAAAATGAAAGATGGAGTCCTATCTCGAGGAGCGTTATATTAGACACCTTTATGCTACAACAGTCGGGGGAAATTAATCGAAATGATGTATATAACCAATATAAGTGGGAGCTGTACAAAGAATATGAAGCTAAACGAAGTATATTTTTCAGGACTAACAAAGTGGAATATAAAGATCCTCCCCCCCAGATACTATCCGAAGCCCAAGGAATATTTTGAGAGACAAAGCAAGAAGTACTTGGCTCAACAACTAAAGGATGATCTAGCTAAGGAGAAATAGCCTTAGGATTTTGGCTTGTCATTTCCTTCATGCATGTTTATCTCTTCATACTTCTATATGAACAATTCTTTTGGATATATATATATATATATATATATATATATATATATATATATATATATGATCTCTTGTTGACTCAAGTATTGTCCTGTATGCACTTAACATTCTGTGTCTTGTCTCTCTTAATTTGTTATGTATATTACTCTGGTTGATGAAATTCATCTTAGCTAGTAGGATTTTGGCTTCTTCAAATAGGGAGAGATTGTTGGATATTGTATTCACAATTACCTAGATTTGAAGAAGCCTCCTGTCAAGCTAAGATGAATTCACATTGTATTTGATGATATGTCTTCAAGTTGTGCTTGCAGTTATTCTACGCTAAGTACACACCAATGTCAGGGTGCAGTGGGTCAATATACACGGGTCTGCGCAACGTAATCCCTCGTTGAGCAGATCAGTGTGTTGGCTTACGTGAACTCTCTCTATTGGAGTGTACTTATTTTCAAGTACAGGGCTGAGATAGATCAAGAGCAGAAGAAGAGAAAGGATGGGTCAAAGACCAACTCATGGGAAGAAAGGCGAAGGTTCGTCTAAGTTAAATTCGACGGGAATCACTAAGTGATTCTCGCCGATTCGACGGGAATCACTAGTGATTCTCGCCGAATCATCGAGAATCACTCGCCGATTCCCGCCGACTGCATCCGGCTGACTCAATGCCTTCAAGAATTCTGCTAAGTCAGAATCATCGAGAATCAATAAGTGGTTCTCGTCGAATCGTCGAGAATGACTCTACATTCTCGCCGATTCGTCGAGAATGGTTTTGATTCTCGCCGATTCACTCTGGATGGCAAACTTTTCAGCTAAAATTCTACCAAGGATAATTTGACGGGAATCATAAGTGATTCTCGCCGATTCGTCGAGAATCACCAATGATTCCCGCCGAATTTGCCTTAGGCGATTTCTACCTGCTCGTTGGACTGAACCAAGATATCAGGCGCTGTTTGGACCGAGCTTAGGGTTTCTCCTTGTGGGGCCCACAACGGTCTTTTAGGGTTGTTCTACAGTATAAATACCCACGAATTTGAACTAACAAGGCAGATAAGAAAATGAGAAAGGACCACGGCCGCCGAGCGTGACCTAGCCGATCGCGGACTTCCTCCCGTCGCCGTCGCCGCTCGCAAGCCGTCGCCGCTCACAAGTCAGTCGCCGCCGCTGATCTTAGAGGCCATCTTTGATCGTCCGGCGATAGAATAGAGGCTAAACTGAGCGTCTCACGTTTCTATCTTGAGATCCTTTGTCTCTTGATTTGTTGAGCGGGAATATTTCTTCCCTCCGAATCGATTGAGACGATCGATCCAAGTAAGATCGTTGGTAGACCTTGCTAGCTTCGTCAAGAAGTTTGGATCTACAAAGCATCGCCGCCGCATTCACTTGCCGCCGCCGATCTCGGGAAGATCCTCTCCAAGAGAGTGCGCCGATCGTGGACTCTTCGTCTTCATCAAGAAAGCTTCATTGAACGAAGAGGGACATCGGGTTCTCCAAACGTAGTTTGTATTTCTTGTACATTCTATTTTAACTTTGTTGTAAAGGAACTTTATTTCCTCATTGTAAGGGTTGGGTGCAACCCGTGGTGGATGAGTAGTGACTCCTTCGAGTGGAAGGGTTTCTTCCATAGTGAGAGGATTGGATTTCAATCCTGTTGGTGAAGTGACCGAGTCGTCCCTTGTTGGGAGATAGGTCGAAGGGGGAGAGTGGACGTACCCAAATTGGGGAACCACTACAATTTCTGGTGTGCTTTTCTGTGTTGTGTTTGTTGTTTGTGCAGGTTAATTTTTAATTCCACAAAAGACTGCAAATCACCTATCCCCCCAATAGGTGAAGTTAGTTGACACTAGATAAACTTTCAGATAGCCTATTCTTCTTGACAGTTGAAGAAGCACAGGCAAAACTACCTGGTACATGATCTAAAGATGGGGAGGTAGTCTTTGCCTTGAAGATCTGGCGACATTACCTCTATGGGATGCATTGCGATATCTTTTCCGATCACAAAAATCTCAAGTACGTGGACACACAGAAGGAGTTAAACATGCGCTAGAGATGATGGGTGGAGTTTCTTTCTGATTATCAGTACATGATGTACTACCACCCAGGGAAGGCGAATGTAGTAGCAGATGCTCTTAGCAGTAGAGCCACCACAGCAAGAGCAGAACCCCAGATGATGGCCATGGAGCTGGTTCAGATGCTGGAGGATATGTAGATATGCTTGGTGTCTAGGGCGGATCCCAAATGGTACGAGGAGTATTTATCATCGATGAGCACTAATAGTGATATATGGGATCGCATCAGGGACAGGCAGAGGCAGGACGCCAAACTCTTGCCAATATTCAGGGCTTTGAAGGAAGACACGGCTGGGGATTATATGTTGAAAGATGGTCTACTATGCTTCAGAGGCAGAGTATATATACTAGCAGGAGGTCAGATATGAGAAGATATATTGACTGAAGTACACACTAGTAGGTACTCAGTGCACTCTAGGATCACGAATATGACAACCGATTTGAAGAGGATCATATACTGGCCAGGCATGAAGAAGGAGATCACCTGCTTTGTGACTCATTGAGAGACTTGTCAACTCGTGAAGGCTGAATGCAAGAGACAAAAAAGATTGTTGCAGCCACTACCGGTGTCGGAGTGGAAGTTTGATGATATCGCGATGGATTTCATACATGGGCTTCCTTGTTCCCATACAAGAAATGATTCGATATGGGTGATTGTTGATCGACTGACGAAGGTTGCCCGATTTATCCCTATCAGGAAGGGCGATCTGGTCGGAGTTCTAGTACGGAGGTTTATGGAGCACTTTGTCCGTTATCATGGTGTACCCAAGACGATCGTATCAGATCGGGATAGTTAGTTTACGTCCAAGGAGTGGAGAGCAGTACAAGCTTACTTGGGCTCTCGATTGACCTTCAACACAACATTCCACCCCCAGATGGATGGGCAAACGAAGCGTACAAACCGGGAATTGGAAGATCTTTTATGCCTATGTATCCTTGATCGCGGGGAGCTGTGGGAAAGACTGTTGCCGCTTATCGAGTTTTCTTATAAAAAAAGTCACCAGTCTTAGGCATGGATCCATATGAGGCATTGTATGGACGGAGATGCAGGACTCTACTATCTTGGATCCAGGATGAGGATCGAAAGGTGCTTGACTCGGAGTTTATGGAGGAGATAGATGCTCAGATACGACTAATTCGAGACAGGATGCTGGAGGACCAGAGTAGATAGGAAAAATATATAAAACGACACGCGACATCATCAGGTGGAGTTTCGGGTTGGTGACCGAGTATTCTGGAAGATACGCTCGATGCATAGAGTCTCGCGGGTTCGCAGGCGAAAGAAGCTCAGTCCAAGATATATGGGGCCCTATAGGATTCTGGAGAGAATCGGCCCCTTGGCCTATAGACTAGAGATACCGCCCGAGTTGGCAGGCTTACATGACCTCTTCCACGTCTCTTCTCTTAGGAGGGCTCTCCTATGTCCAGAGCAGCAGATTTCCACTACGGTTGACCCAATAGTATCTGACCGATCAGTCTGCTTTAAGCCAGACAGGATAGACGATACAGAGGTACGAGTCCTGCGACGAAAGAAGGTTTTGCTAGTCAAGATCCTATGGTCAAATCACAGACAAGAGGAGAACACATGCGAGCCTTTAGACCTTATGCAGAAGTACCCGGAACTCTTCATGGCAGGTATAACTTTAACCACCCGAGAGTTTCACATTCATTAATTTTTAGTGCAAACCCCGTAGGCCTAATCTTAATTTCGGGGACGAAATTTTTTTTTTTTAATGTATTGGGATTTGTAACATCCCACAAAGAACCAGACCCCTAGGAAGTTTTTCACATGACTAGGTCATGATAAAGCTCTAAGAAAACCAAGAGAACTATGGGTGCCTAGGTAAATAGGTGAAATCAACTTGGTCTGCAAATAGCAATTTCTGGTTACCTAGTCTAGGGTTTGGCTTTTAGGTCCTAACTCGACTACTTGGCCCCACCAAAAAACATTCAAACTTATAGGGACCCCTTTAGAGCCCTTACAACCCATTTGGGGTCAACCAAAGGGGTCAAGTTAATTAGGGTCAACCCTAACCCTAGTTAGGTAAAATTGCCCTAATTTGACATAAGTTGATTACACCAAGTCACAAATGGACTTGGGTGATGACAAGGGACTCAAGACACTTAGTTGACTAGTAAACCCACTCATTTGACCAAGTCAACACCCCCAAGTCAACCTTGGTCAAACCAAGCCCAAAATGGGGAAGGAAGTCAAAACCAACTTCAATACAATTGGGCTAGGCCCAATTGTGATGGCAAACTAGCTACAACAAGTAGAAATTTACCTGAAGAGCCACTCAAATTCTAGAGGTGGTGACTAGGAGACAGAAAATAGGAGTTTCATTTAAGGGAGGAGAGAGAAAGAGGGGGTTTAATGGTGAATGCAAAGGGTGTAACGATCCCATCCGTTAAATAACATATAATAGAAGGTCCAGCCGGGGCCCCACACTATATGCCACAAATAGGCAGCGAGGTTACAGGTTAATGCCAATTTATACTGCATCCTAACTCAGAGCATACTAGCGGAAGATTTAAAGTTAATATTGAACTCAACAGTCACAAATGTCCACAATATATAAACAACCACATTTATATATAAACCCGAAGGAATGTACACCAAATACACAAAAGTTTGGCCTTAAGGCCTTACAGTTAAGCTTCACAAGTGTGGATTACAAATATCGGTATGCAGGCTGATCACACATGAAAATAATAAAGTTCTTCGCTCAGCCTTCGAGGTCTAGCAATAGCAACAGCAGCAGGGGCTTCATCCCTCTGTTTCCGGCTCGGCTCTCAGGCACCTGTACAAGGACATCCCACCATGATGGTGGTAAACAAGGCAATTGTCAGCATTCAGCTGACCAATTTATAACGACCCTACCCCTTTCCCGGGGTAGTGGAATTCCTTCCATGCAGGCATAACATTTCACAAGCAGATATATCACACAATGTGCACTTACGCACAATCAATATATCACAAACGCCGGCCACGCGGCCCGACGCTCCGTGCACTCAGGGCACATTCTTGGTGTACCGAAAAACCAGGGTCCCACCACCGTTCAAGGTTCAAAACCCAACAATAAAGTTTGAGCATTATGCTCCACAGCCTATATCCGGAGACTTTAGTCTAAATGGCGCGCATGCCTAAGAATCTCATTATGTGAAGCTGACGAATGCCAATATTCCAGGCACTCATGTCAGACAACCATAATGCGGATACTGTTCAGCCCTTGCCCGTTGCTCAAATCGCCAGTTCAATGACTAGACTGACGTGGGTCAGCATCCCCTTATCTGTTCAGCACGAAGCCTTTTAAGAGCTCGCAGCTCACAATAGCCATACTATCCATCAAGGACTGGCTTCAAATCCAAAAGGGTAGCTAGTGCCAGCGTTCCTCGCAATCGCTTGTAGGGTTCAGCAGAAGCTCTCTTTCTGCACCCAAACTTAACCCAAACCCTCCAGCATCCTGTAGTGCCAGAAAACATGTCTTTCCATAGCATGAAACACAAGAATTATGAGGGTATTTTCGTGGAATCCCCATTCCAGTACTTCATGTTTCTCCACTTCACAGGCACAACCCACCGACTCCATAAACTACTCGTTTAAATGTGGAGTCTTCTCCGGTGCGCAAAATAAAACATCACCAATACAGACCAACCTGTCAAGATGGGCTTCACACAACATGCCTATTCCGTACTATACATTTCTGGATCTATATACAAGACTTGTTGAGGATTTCAAGAATCAACCCAAGGGAAATCCCTCAATAATCCACCTTTTGGTGGGGGAAATCCATGCGCATGCCAAAAGAAGGACTTCACATGTCCAAGAAAGAAGATCGTTACCCTTGACGATATCTTTGGAGCCATGGAAAACTAGCCGGATGAAAAGTACCACAATGGACTTGCCTCCACAGATCTGGACTCGGCTCGCGATTCGGGGCTCTGAAGCTCCACCGGCAGCCGGATTCCTCCTCCTCCTCCTTCCTTGCACTCCCCACTCTCTAACTCTGTAGAAAGAGAAAGGCCTTAGATAAATGAGAGTTTATCCCTCAACTCCCGGACTTATAAGAGCAGGGAGATTTCTGGACCGTTGGATCCTATTTGAAGGGAATGAACGACCACGAATCGCCCTGAAAATCACTTTTTTGGGCCGAACATGGCTTGTGACACGCCCGTGTCACGGGCCATGTGACTTAAGCGGCAAAAAACCCATCATGACCAGAATAGGACACGACCCTGTGACACACCCGTGTCACAGGCTGTGCGCTAGACACAACTTCGGACATGCCAGTGTCAAGCCCATGTTCATCAGTCCTCACAGACCGGCCAAACATAGAGAAGGACACGGCCATTGGCACGCCCGTGTCATAGGCCGTGTGCCCAATATGGCTTGGCTCTTAGGATCGTCGGCTGCATTTCGTCGACCTTCCGGAAATACGTCGAACTCAGCAGGACACAGCCCTGTACACGCCCGTGTCACAGGCCGTGTGCCCCACTCGACACCGCCCTGCGCCATACTCGACACTGCCCTGCACCACACTCGACATCGCCCTGCGCCACACTCGACACCACCCTACTGACATAGAGTAGGACACGACTTTGGACACACCCGTGTCCCCGGTCGTGTTGCTAACACAGAGCAGGACACGGCTTTGGACACGCCTGTGTCCCAGACTGTATTGCTCAGCATACACATCCCACTCATAATCGAGATTTGGGGTGTTACAACTCTCCCCCTTCAAAGAATTTCATCCCGAAATTAGAAAAGGTAAAGTACACAAACTTAAATGGTACCTGAGTAGAAAAGCTCGGGGTACTCCTCAGGCATGGTCTGCTCTCGTTCTCACGAAAGTTCCTCACTACCGTAATTGTCCCATCGAACTTTGAACATCCTGATAGCTTTGTTCTGCAATTGCTTGACCTCATAATCCTCGATCCCAATGGGTCTAACTTTCATTGTTAGCCCACTATTGATTGATACTTGATCCACAACAACCACTTGCGCTGGCTCTTTCACGTCTTTGCGTAGAACTGAGATGTGAAATATATCATGTAAACCACTCAGTTCTATCGAAAGAGCCAACCGATAGGCGGCTTCACCAACTCGCTCCAAGATCTCAAAAGGCCCAACATACCTCTGACTAAGCTTCTTTAAGCGTCGAATCCTTGATACGCCTTTAAACGGCTTTATCTTGAGGTATACCCAGTCGCCCATCGCAAACTCCGCGTTCCGATGCTTGGCACTGTAGTACTTGCATGTCTATCTTGGGCTATCAGTAGCCTCTCCCGAATAGAGCGTATCATCAAATTAGCTTCTTCGACTTCCTTACTCTTATATAATTTAGATTCGCCTACTTCCGCCCAAGCTAATGGTGTACGATATTTCCGACCATACAAAGCTTCAAACTGTGTCATACTTATGCTCGCTTGGTAGCTATTATTATAGGCAAACTCTACCATATAGAGATGATCTTCCCACCTCTTACCAAAATCCAAGACGCACATTCGGAGCATGTCCTCCATCATTCTATTTTTTCTCTCAGTTTGAACATCAGTTTGGGGATGAAAGGTCGTACTGAACGTTAACTTTGTTCCTAATAATTGATGGATTAGCCTCCAATCATTCGATATGAATTGCCCATCATGGTCACTTACGATGCTACGGGGAACACCATTCAATCGTACAATTTGCTCAACATAAAGTTTCGCCAAGGCTTCCACTGAATCATCCCTCTTGTTCAGGAGGAAGTGAACCACTTTAGTCAACCGGTCTACGATCACCCAAATCGAATCATTATCGCATTGAGATTTCGACAAACCGTGTACGAAATCCATCGAAATATCATCAAACTTCTATTCTGGAATATGTAGTGACTTTAAGAAACCTCTGGGCTTCTGGCATTCTGCTTTCACAAAGGCACATGTTTGACATTTAGCCACATAATGTGCTATGTCTTTCTTTAGCCCTGGCCACCAGAATAGCTTTTTCATGTCTTTGTACATCTTTGTGCTCCCTGGGTGAATTGAGTATTTCGTAAAGTGAGCCTCATACATCAATTCTTTTCTTAGCTTACCCATACTTGGGACGCACAAATGACCCTTTTTTCGCAAAAGGCCGTCATCCTATGAGAATTGGTCATTTGACCAATCCATTGCATAGCGTTACAGACTTTCATCAAGTTCCGTTGCTCGTCAAATTCTATCTGCAAGGCCATACTGTACCTCCGTCCAGTTCAAGCATGCATTTGCTGTGGAATTCTTGTCAACATAAGAAATCTCTAATGCTTCTAACTCCTGGATCAGACGCTCATCATGCATCTGCAACCAATTATCCCTTGACAGAGTCCTACGACTCAAGGCATCTACGACCACGTTTCCCTTCCCGGGAGTGTAGTGAATATCAAAGGTGTAGTCCCCGAGGAACTCCATCCACCTTCGTTGTCGCATATTGAGATCCTTCTGATCCAATAAGTACTTTAGGCTCTTATGGTCCGTAAATATATCCACTTTTATGCCATATAGATAGTGACATCACAATTTAAGTGTAAAAATCACCGCCGTCAACTCCAAGTCATGGACAGGATAATTTCACTCATGCACTATCAACTGACGTGAGCCATAAGCGATCACCTTTCCAAACTGAAGAAGAACGCAGCCTAAGCCGCTCCTTGAAGCATCACTATAAATCTCATAGCCGTCTATACCACATAGCGATGTCAAAATAGGCGTCGTGATCAAACAACTCTTTAGCTCTTCAAAAGCTCGCGTGCACTCCGGCGTCCAAACGAACTTATGATCCTCCTCGTTAATATGGTAAGAGGCAAAGCGATCCGTGAGAAGTTTTCTACAAAATGTCTGTAGTAGCCTGCCAGTCTAAGGAAAATCCTTAATTCGGCCACCGAAGACAATGCTGGCCACTCCCGTATGGCTCTTATCTTTGACAGATCCACTGCAATGCCCTCTCCACTTACCACATAGCCAAGAAAAGCCATTGACGACAGCCAAAACTCACACTTTGAGAACTTAGCATAAAGCTTATTTTTCCACAGGGTATGCAACACCAACCGTAAATGGTTCGCTTGGTCAGCTTCAGATTGAGAGTATGATGGAGACGTTGCTGACACGACCGTCATTGATCCCCATCTGAGAGAGTTCATCGATTGGGACGATCGCTGCCGCAAGCTCGAGGATGGGATTGATGTCCTCCGCCATTATTTAAAAATATATAATTATAAATTAAATAATTATAATTATATATATTTTTAATAGTTTTATTATTTTAGCAATTTTATTTTAAGTATTTATTTTATATTTTAATTTTCATTTCACGTGTAATGATGATGCTTATAACCATCATGTGTTGTTTTAATTATTTAATTTCATGTGTTATGATGAGTGCATATAACCATCTTATTCTCAATTTGAATTTTGAATTTTGAATTTTGAATGGAGGATGATTGAGTGGTGTAGGCTATATATAGCTATGGTTATGAAGGAATAATTAGAGAATAAGAAAATTGAAACCTTAATTCAAAATTGAATTTTCCCCCTCTTTCCCTCTTCCCCCTCAGGCAAATTTTGGCTTTCCTTCTCCTCTTCCTCTTCTCCCTCTTCAAAATTCGTCCAAGGCTTGTTTCCTCCTCTCCCAAGCCGCCAACCCTCCTTCTCCCTCTCAAAATTCGGCCACCACTCCACCTCCTTCCTCCTCAAGGTTTCCATCACCTTTTCTCTCCCCACTTTCCATATATATATATATTGTCTTCAAGGTTTCTCCCTCTCCTAGGGTTATTGCAAAGGAAATGACTAACGTCTTCATCGTCCGGTGCGGATCCGTGGTTTCACGTGGAGAATTGAAATCAACCACCGTCGTGAGCAATTCCCCCACTCAATATTGTGGACGGACTTTCTTGGGATTGGGTAACGATTCCTACACCTCTTGTGTGACTTCTTCTATATTATTTTGTAAGGTTTTTGGTTGAATTAGATGGCTAGTATTTTGTCCTGATTTATATTGAAATCGTGCTAATTTAAATTTAATCTTTAAGCATTAATTATTCCGAATATTTTTCGTAAAACTTGGTTCGGGTAAATCTAGTGAATGCTAATGGAAATCGGTTTCTTACCATGATTTCTCCTTGAGTTCAAGAGATTTTGGCAACTCTCTTATTAATTAATTTTGGAGATTATTTTGGACTTAGTTTTAAATCACTTATTTAGTCCGGATATTTTTTTATTGGATGTGTGAATGTTTGCGCAAATGTTAACTTGAATTACTAATTGTCCGGATCGGATGGGTCCTTTTCGCTTGAGCGAACATTGTCATATAGCCCTTGTTCAATCTAAAATAAGGGGTTGCATCCCTTTGCGTTGATTAATTTGTTAATATTGAATTTGTGACATTAATTGATTGGATATCTGATAGTGTTAAGTAAAGAAACCGCGCGCTAGAAATTTAATTAAAGTGTCTAACATAAGAACGCGTTGTTTAATCCGTCGAAACCTTGGGCCTGCATCAATTTGGTATCAAAGGGAGATTCACGTCAATTTCCTAATTGGCCCCCTCCCCCTTTTGCTTTTGTGCACCGACACGCACTTTGCACGTTTCATTGCACAACATATGAATCAATTTTTAAATTTTTGGTCTGCAAATAGTGGCCTAAAATTTTCAGTTTTTCTTAAAATTCAAAAAAAATATGGAATTTCTCTATCATTTTATTAGTAAGAAATCAAAAAGTATTTTATTTTTATTAAGCCATTAAATTTTATTAAATAATTATAACATTTTAATTTTGGTCTGCCAATAGCGGCCTATATTTTTTTTTCTCAGCAAAAAAATAAAAAATAAATTATTTAATAATCTTCATATTTTTTCCAGCAAGAAAATAAAAAAAATTACATTTTTTTTCTTAAGTAATTAGCAGGAACAATTGCCTCTCTGGAAATTAAGGCTCTATTTGTTTGGACATTTCGCTGCTCCGTTTTGGGCAAATGCTGCCGGAAGGAGGGTAAACAAATAAATCTCCGGCGGCGTTTGCTCCGTTTCCACCCGCTCGCCTTGAGAAACGCCCCAAAAAGCTCCGTTTGGAACAGCCATCTCGCCCCTCCGGTTCGAACACTCCCTTTCCAACCGCCAGATCGAACCGCCACCGCCGAACCAAATGGAGCCTAAATAGGACCAGGTTAATTATTCATTGCATGTGCACCAGTTCCGGGTGAGATTTTATCTCCGGTTCTCACTAACATGGCATATGACATATATGCTGCCCGGTTAGACTATTCTTATGCTAAAGATATGATAAGACACACCCCTAGGGCACACCACCTTTATCCTACTTATGACGGTTTAGGTTGCCCACAAATTTTTAGAGATTGACTTAAGGGATTAGAGCATTTTTTTAATTGTCACTTATGGGATGACCACAAAAAGGTGAACTTTGCCCAAGAGCGATTAGTAGGTCAAGCCTAGTTGTTTTGGTTAAACGAAGAGCGTCGTGTTGATAGCTATCGTTATGCTTGGCCGCACATGCGTAGCATACTCTCGGATCAATTTGATCCCGCCTACATTCGCCCTGCTAATACTAAGCATATGAGTGAGTATAGTTATGACACTAGATCCATGCCTGCCCTTAGGAATGATTATAAACCAAATGCCCAGACCAATCGACTGGTTATAGATGATTTGGCTAGCCTTAAACAAGGGAATAAGCCGGTCTCGGATTATATGTGTATTTTTAAGGATATGCCAGTTAGAAGTGGTGTGAAGGAGTTGCCAGAGATCACCCTCTCCAGGTTTCGCAGGGGGTTTAACCCCTACATCTAGGGTAAACTACTACATTATTGTCACACCGATCTAGACACCACTTTTAATACGGCATTGGAAATTGAGAAGCACTATATTCCTAGGAATAAAGCTCACTTGTGTCAGACCGGAAAGACAGTCTTAGGACCACGACCCCCCGTTAGGGAAACCATTCCTGTTAGGTCTTATGCTTTGGACTCAAATGATGTTACTCCTAGAGCTTTGACTCATTTATCCTCGACGTTTAAGCCTCCTGATACAGTGACTGATACCCATGAGGATGCTGATGTAGATATGGTATCTCTTGATCCTGTGGATGACAAACTACGTGAGTGTATTCCGTCACAAATGATAGTGCCCGATGATTCTGATGAATCTGAAAGTGAGGGAATACCTAGTGATCTAGAAGACGATGTTTGGAATGATGGTAGTCCGATCTGTGAGAGTATCTCTTTGCCTATTACATGCCCTACTAGCATTGTGTCTGTTCACCCTAGTATTGAGTGCCCTCTCCAGGATATGATCCCCATCATGATAGAGGCTATGAATACAGTCACTAAGGTTTTATTTGACTTACCTGAGGAGCCTGAGAGTGAGGATGTCCCCATTGTTATTATGGATGAGTTACCATGTGAGGGAAGGGTAATTTTGGACGATTCTGTTGTTGTACACCCGGATGAGAGTACTTTGATGTCGTCATCGTTGGGTGAAATTTCTAATGATTTTAATTTTATCCCGGGCTTGATTTTACCGACCCTTCCCCCGATTTATTTGCCCACATTAGTTGACTTTTTAGGACATGGAACCAGTAGACTTAGTCCGAGTTTTTGTGTCATGCCCACCTTAGTAGTTCCTACTTTGGCATTGCCACAACGTATAGATATTACTATGTTGAGAGCCCTAGTATTTGGACTTTTCACCGCACCTTATAGATATGACTACGCGTTACTTTTGACAGCTCTTTTTTCTACGTATCCGTCTACGGTTCCGTCCCCTACGACGACTGACTCTGTTTCTTTGTCAATTATGCCTCTGGATGTGGTGTCCCCTAGATATAGTTATATACCACACCTGGTTGCATGCATTTATCCTTCGCAATTTGATGACCCTCATTTCCCCACATTAGTGATTTTAGTTGGATCCCATGAGTTATTTTGCTCGCAGATCTTTTTCACATTCGGGAGCATCCAATTCAATTGTTTATGATGAGCGTTTCACCTTGGAATATCTTCATGCCAACCGTGAAAATATCAAAATTGAAATTAAGACTACGATTTTGAAGCCCGTAAAAATCATCCCTGATTATAAGGCTCCAGTGCCACCTGACTTAACCCCCTTATCCTCCGTGTTTGGGTCTAGTCATGTAGCACATGGATTCTCTCCTCATGTGTCTTGGACGTTAGTATTTATTCTTAAGTTATGTCGCACACACTTCCACGCCTTTTTGAAACTGTCCGACGCTAGAGCTAGTGATTTAGGTTTAGTCTGGTCAGTCCCCGAGCGGATGCCTTCTGGCTCCGTTAATAAATTAATACGTAGGAACGCCGACCCATCCATGATTATGAAGAACGTCAGATTTTATGCTTTTATTTTAGATTTTTATATAGCACAGGGTGTTTCACTTTATTTCAAGTTTCTGGACTTTTTACTGTACGTCTATGTTCCACCTGAGTGTCTTTCTCCGTCATCTCTTCCTACCATTAAATATTCTCTTGGGATGGGGAGTTTTAGTACTGTCGTGTCTATTTTCCATGTTGACTCCTTGGTTCTTGAACCGGATGGTAAGATTCTTGTTTATTTTCTTTTGCTTGACACCCTTTCGAGTTTTCTCGAAAGTCTTGTTGTTTGTGTGCCAGACAGTTTCTCAGTACTAATGGATGTTCATGCTACTATGACACGGATTGCGGGGCCAGATTTGCCCCATGTTTTCGCTACTTCCGACTGTTCCCCACACACGGGCCACTCATCGGTGATGAGTAATTTTGACTGGGGGAGGATTGATGGAGACGTTGATGATATGGCCGTCATTGATCCCCGTCTGAGAGAGTTCGTCGATTGGGACGATCACTGCCGCAAGCTCGAGGATGGGATTGATGTCCGCCGCCATTATTTAAAAATATATAATTATAAATTAAATAATTATAATTATATATTTTTAATAATTTTATTATTTTAGCAATTTTATTTTAAGTTTTTATTTCATATTTTAATTTTCATTTCATGTGTAATGATGGTGCTTATAACCATCATGTGTTGTTTTAATTTTTTAATTTCATGTGCTATGATGGGTGCATATAACCATCATATTCTCAATTTGAATTTTGAATTTTGAATGGAGAATGATTGAGTGGTGTAGGCTATATATAGCTATGGTTATGAAGGAATAATTAGAGAATAAGAAAATTGAAACCTTAATTCAAAGATTGAATTTTCAAACTCTTTCCCTCTTCCACCTTAGGCAAATTTTGGCCTTCCTTCTCCTCTTCCTCCTCTCCATCTTCAAAATTCGTCCAAGGCTTGTTTCCTCCTCTCCCAAGCCGCCAACCCTCCTTCTCCCTCTCAAAATTCAGCCACCACTCCACCTCCTCCCTCCTCAAGGTTTTCATCACCTTTTCTCTCCCCACTTTCCATATATATATATATATATTGTCTTCAAGGTTTCTCCCTCTCCTACGGTTATTGCAAAGGAAATAACTAGCATATTCATTGTCCAATGTGGATCCGTGGTTTCACGTGGAGAATTGAAATCAACCACCGTCATGAGCGATTTCCCCACTAAATATTGTGGACGGACTTTCTTGGGATTGGGTAACGATTCCTACACCTCTTGTGTGACTTCTTCTATATTATTTTGTAAGGTTTTTGGTGGAATTAGAAGGCTAGTATTTTGTCCTGATTTATATTGAAATCGTGCTAATTTAAATCTAATATTTAAGCGTTAATTATTCTGAATATTTTTCGTAAAACTTGGTTCGGGTAAATCTAGTGAAAGCTAATGGAAATCGGTTTCTTACCTTGATTTCTCCTTGAGTTCAAGAGATTTTGGCAACTCTCTTATTAATTAATTTTGGGGATTATTTTGGACTTAGTTTTAAATCACTTATTTAGTCCAGATATTCTTTTATTGGATGTGTGAATGTTTGCACAGAAGTTAACTTGAATTGCTAATTATCCGGATCGGGTGGGTCCTTTTCGCTTGAGCGAACATTGGCATATAGCCCTTGTTCAATCTAAAATAAGGGGTTGCGTCCATTTGCGTTGAATAATTTGTTAATATTGAATTTGTGACATTAATTGATTGGATATCCGATAATGCTAAGTAGAGAAACCGTGCGCTAGAAATTTAATTAAAGTGTCGATCATAAGAACGCGTTGTTTAATCCGTCGAAACCTTGGGCCTGCATCAGAGTACACCAAGATATCATCAATGAAGACAATCACAAACAGGTCCAAGTACTCTCAAAATGTTCGGTGAATTAGATCCATGAAAACCGATGGCACATTACATAGACCAAATGACATTACAGTGAACTCATAATGACCGTAGTATGTTCCAAATGCTGTCTTGGGAATGTCACCTTCCCGAATCCTCAACTAGTAATAACCAGATTTTAAGTCTAGTTTAGAATAGGCGGTTGATCCCACTAGCCGATCGAACAAGTCTTCTATCCGTGGAATCAGATACTTGTTTTTCTCTGTCAGCTTATTCAATTTGCGATAATCGATACACAACCGCAGACTACCGTCCTTCTTTTTCACAAAAAGAACAGGTGCGCTCCAAGGTGACATACTTGGGCATATGTATCCCTATTCCAGCAACTCTTGCAGTTGAACTTTTAGTTCCACCATTTCCTTTGACACTACCCGATATGGCGAGCGGGCCACAGGTTTCGCACCTGGCACTAGCTCAATAGTGAAGTCGATCTCCCGTTGGGGTGGTAACCCAGGAAGATCTTTAGGAAACACATCAGCAAACTCCGATACAATCGGAATGTCACTCACACTAGCCTTTGGCTCAACAGCCTGAATAAGCGTGAAGAATAACTCTGCGCCCTTCTGAATAACATTGACGACTTGGAGAGCAGACATCAAGATCTCGCTCGCTCCTCTCATACAAGCAAACTTAGTCTCAAGCTCGGTATTCTAGCCCAGTGTGATCTCCTTTGAATTGCAATCAATAATGGCGTGCTGCTCCGAGAGCCAGTCCATACCAAAGATCACATCAAATTCCGATATCGGTAACACAGATGCGTTCAAGCAGAAATCCCGACTTCCTATTTGTACTTCCACGTATCAATTCCTATCCACACCATCACACATCCATTTGGTAACAACACCTTTACATTATCTATCGTCACATGACTAGGTACTCCGATTCGTACTATGAAGTCCTTAGACAGAAATGAATGCGAAGCACCCGTATCAAATAGTGCTCTCGCCGAATTGTTACGATCAGGACAAAGCCTAAGACAAACACATCATACACAAGCTACACACAAGGTATGAAATATGTAAAGTAACCAATATCTAAGATCTTACCTGTGATGATGCCACTTTTCTTTATGGTCTCCTGCTGGCCAGGATTATATACTCGGGGCTGTGCCTGGGATGCAGAGGACTCCACCACGGCCTTTCCCTTATCAGCATATGACCCTCCTATCTTCTTTTCCACCTTTGGATGACCAACCCGACAGTCACGGGCTAGATGTCCCACTCTACCACATGTATAGCAAGTATGAGACTCTTGCCTTGAAGTTGCCCCCAACGCAACTGTAGAAGGAGCAAATCCAGAAGACTTGGATCTCTTGCTCCATTTCCTTTGGTAGTTCGATTTTACAGAACGTGGCGCTTTGAACTCGGACTTTGTCACAGCCAAGTCCCTTTTTCCTTGCACCTGCTTCATATCCTTCTCCAATGCATAAGACGTATCCACCAATGCTTGAAACCCATGGTTCACCGAACTTGAGAGCAGGAATCTCAACTAATCCCGTAACCCTTCGTAGAACCTATTGGTTTTACATTGTTCATCAGCAAAGATTGATCCCACATAGCGTCCCAATCATGTAAACTCATGTAAGTAGGTATAGACACTACTTTCTCCTTGCGTTAGACACTAGAACTCATTTTCTATGGCGATGCGTTGTACTACTGGCAGGTGCTTTGCCAAGAATAGACGCGAAAACTCCTCGATCGAGACTTCTGTTAATTGCCTGCCCGCTAAGTGGTGTAACTCTATCTTATCCCACCATAGCCAAGCCTCTCCTTCCAACAAGGTGGTCAAGGTGACCTTCTAATCCTCCTCTATCCTTAACACCATCAATATTCTCATGACGCATGACAACCAATCCTCTGCCTGCGTTGGCGATCCCACACCCATAAACGTAGGAGGATTTAAGCTCATAAACTGCTTCCACTGCCGTTCAGCTGCTCGAGGATCAATAACCTCAACAGTTCTGGCCTTACACGAACCCGTTCTAGCACTAATGCCGGCTGCGCCTTCTTAGTAGGCTGTGTATGAATCATTGCAAACAGCGCCTCAGCAACTAAGCATACTGTTTCTGTAAAAGGAGAAGGTGTAGTCACCTTAGCTGGTGCCACATTCTCATCAGAATGCTGGGGCTCAGATTGCCCAGCACCACTATGAGTCACCTATAGGTGAACAAGAAAAACTTTAGCGACCATACACAAGTAATAACAACAATATAGGAATGCGCAGGTTCCTCAAACAAGTGTATTTACATTCCTTAGTGGACATTCTTGAGTTCATTAATGTTAAAGCGGGTTGCAGTTATACGTGCTCGCCACCCCACAAAAGAATTCGATCACGAATTCGAAAGAGGAAGACCGAGACAAGTTGATACCAAATTATAACGATCCCATCCGTTAAATAATATATAATAAAAGGTCCGGCCTGGGCCCCACACTATATGCCACAAACAAGCGGCGAGGTTACATGTTAATACCAATTTATACTACATCCTAACTCAGAGCATACTAGCGGTAGATTTAAATTTAATATTGAACTCAATAGCCACGAATGTCCATAATATATAAATAACCACATTTATATATAAACCCGAAGGAATGTACACCAAATACACAAATGTTTGGACTTAAGGCCTTACAGTTAAGATTCACAAGTGTGGATTACAAACATCGGCACGCAGTCCAGCCACACATGAAATAATAAAGTTCTTCACTCAGCCTTTGAGGGCCAGCAGCAGCAGCAGCAGGGGCTTCAGCCCTCTATTTCCCGCTCGGCTCTCCAGCACCTGCAAAAGAACAGCCCACCATGATGGTGGTAAATAAGGCAACTGTCAGCATTCAGCTGACTAATTTATAACGACCCTACCCCTTTCCCGTGGCAGTGGTATTCCTTCCCTACAGGCAAAGCATTTCACAAGCAGATATATCACATAATGTGCACTCATGCACAATAAATATATCACAAACATCGGCCACGCGGCTCAACGCTCCGTGCACTCAGGGCACATTCTTGGTGTACCGGAAAACCAAGGTCCCGCCATCGTTCAAGGTCCGAAACCTAACGGTAAAGTTTAAGCATTATACTCCACATCCTATAGCCGGAGACTTTAGTCTTAATGGCGCGCAAGCCTAAGACTCTCATTATGTGAACCTGACGAATGCTAATATTCCAGGCACTCATGTCAGACAACCATAACACGGATAAATTTCAGCCCTTGCCCATTGCTCAAATTGCTAGTTCAATGACTAGACTGACGCGAGTCAGTATCCCCTTGTCCGTTCGACACAAAGCCTTTTAAGAGCTCACAGCTCACAATAGCAATACTGTCCACCAAGGACTGGCTTCACAATCCAAAAGGGGAGCTAGTGCCAGCATTCCTCGCGATCCCTTGGCGGGTTCAACAGAAGCTCTCTTTCTACACCTAAACTAAACCGAAACCCTGCAGCATCCTGCAGTGCCAGAAAATTTGTCTTTCTATAGCATACAGTACAAGAATTACGAGGGTATTTTCCTGGAATCCCCATTCCAGTACTTCTTGTTACTCCACTTCACAGGCACAACCCACCGACTCCACAAACTACTCGTTTAAATGTGGAGTCTTCTCTAGTGCGCAAAATAAAACATCACCAATCTAGACCAACCTGTCCAGATGGGCTTCATACAACATACATATTCCGTACTACACATTTCTAGATCTATATGTAAGACTTGTTAGGGATTTCAAGAATCAACCCAAGGGAAATCCCTCAATAATCCACCTTTTAGTGGGGGAAATCCATGCGCATGCCAAAAGAAGGACTTTACATGTCCAAGAAGGAAGATCGTTACCCTTGACAATCTCTTTGGAGCCATGGAAAACTAGCCAGATGAAAAGCACCGCAACGGACTTGCCTCCATTGATCTGGACTCAGCTCGCGATTCGGGGCTCTGAAGCTCCACCGACGGTCGGATTGCTCCTCCTCCTCCTACCTTGCTCTCCCCACTCTCTAACTCTTTAGAAATAGAAAGGCCTTAGATAAATGAGAGTTTATCCCTCAAATCCCAGCCTTATAACAGCAGGGAGATCTCTGGACCGTTGGATCCTATTTGAAGGGAATGAACGACCACGAATCGCACTAAAAATCATTTTCCTGGGCCGAACACGGCTTGTGACACGCCCGTGTCATAGGCTGTGTTCCTTAAGCGACAAAGAAACTGTCATGACCCGACCATGACACGGCCCTATGACACGCCCGTGTCACAGGCCGTGTGCCAGACACAGCTTCAGACATGCCCATATCCAGCTCGTGTTCATCAGTCCTCAAAGACCGGCCAAACATAGAGAAGGACACGACCCTTAACATGCCTGTGTCACATGCCGTGTGCCCAACATGGCTGGCTCCGAGGATCATTGACTGCATTTCGTCGAACTTCTGGAAACACGTCAAACTCAGCAGGACATGACCTTGGACACGTCACACTCGACACCGCCCTGCACCAACTCGACACCGCCCTGTACCACACTCGACACCGCCCTGTACCACACTCGACACCGCCCTGCACCACACTCGACACCGCCCTACCGACACAGAGCAAGACACGACTTTTTACACGCCTGTGTCCCCGACCGTGTTGCTAACACAGAGCAGTACACGTCTTTGGACACACTCGTATCCCAGGACATGTTGCTCAGCCTACACAGCCCACTCATAATCAAGATTTGGGGCGTTATAAAGGGACTACCTCATTCCCCTTCCTTAAGCCTCCATTCCTATTCCCTAACCCTTGGGAAGAATTTACCATCAATTCTAGTCAGCCAAGCATAGGAGAAAGCCCCCATTCACCATGGACGAAAACCCCGTTCATGGCCATTTATTGTCATTCAAGGATTGTCTCTCCCACTCCCCAAATCAGCCCCTCCATCAGTTTTAAAACTCCCAAGCAATCAAAGCAAATCTTTACATCACTGGTTTGAGCAAGGGATTGAGAAATAGGTAAGGAAAAGCTTGGAGGTCATCGACCATGGCACACCACCACACTCGCCGCTACACCCGCTTGCAGGTCTAGTCCTCTTCCTTTTCCTCTATGCTTTGTAGATCATTAGGTGCAGAAATAGGGCTCAATCGAGCCCGATTAGAGATAAAAAATGAGCAATTTCGATGAAAAAAAACCACTCAGATTCACCGGAAACGTCCTCTTTGGCAGCTGTGCTGCCGCCAGGCGATAGCCACCACCTCGATGTAGGTGGTGGTGGTGGTGGCCGACCAGGGAGGTGGCTAGTTAGCCGCGAAGATGAGTTTGAAAGTGCTCCAGGCAGAAGCAATCTTGTCCCTTGGCTCATCGAGGATGATGACCAGGAGCCGTCAGATTGAGCTCGATCTGATAAGCGCAAGCCGAGTGATTTAATTTTAATATTATTTACATTTTTTCACACCATATTAGTCACTTTGTTTTAATTATTAAAAATAGCTAGAAGCATTTTCTGTAAATATGTCCAACATAAAAAACCTATCCCTTGGTGTCTAGTTTATACAAAATTTAAATCAACCCATTTGGACCACTGGATTTCCCTCAACACACATTTGGTGGAAGGTGTCCAAAGGTTAACCAAAAATTAAAATGAGTGCCCCCAGTGGCTCACTCAGTCAAATGGTTTGAAAATTTGACCATAGACTAGTCTAGCCATAACTCCTAACATATTCAAAAATCATATTTTTTGGAGATGAGTTTTTATAGTTTTTATAATAATTTAATAATTCATACATGTGATTAAAATGGGGTCTATGGACCTCAAATTTCCCCCAAACTCTAGTGGATGACCGGAGTGGTCATTATAAACCTATGAAAAAAAGTATCATCCCATTTGGAGTTGATTTGATGGGGTAACCAGGTGATCAAAGTTGGTCATCTAGGGGTAAAAGGCATAGTTCTTCAATAGTGCACATAGTGATGTTGAGTGATAAACCCCTCAACCAAATAAGGTGAAACCTTGGCCATTAAATCTTTATCACTTGAAACACCCCTAGGAGAAGTTTTAGAAGTATTTAGGGTTGGAATGCCATGAAACCCTAGTTCAAACCTTAGGGCTGCCTATTTGGAGTAGTGAAGGATATATGGTCACATCTCTAAGTCTTGCCACAAGACTTTGTAAGTAGTTTCAAAGGGTGGAGAAACACCTTAGATAATTTAATTAGAATTTTTATGTGTATTCTTCCCCCACAAATAACTTATTATTTAAAATATGAACTTTTTTTATCAAGTCAAAATACATGTCTATACAGTATTGAATGGTCATGAGACTTTAGTAATGGGCCTATATTAATGTTATTTATGTTTACAAATTTTATTGTAATTTTTGGTTGAAGAATTATAGTACCTTCTTTGTAGTTCTAAAAATTGATGACTAGAGAAATAAATTGTTTCAGGACAAACTGTTAACTGGAAAATTATAAAACTTGTCTAGTTAACCTTTTAGACCATTATGATGCTTTGTTAATTTTATTATAATTTATGGAAGTAATTATGTAGATGTTCCTTCACAAACTGTCCTGGGTGAAATTTTCTTCATTAATTTATTTATATGGTTGAAAGAAATTAGAAGATTATGAAATTTTGGCAATCATATTTTCTGATCATTACAGGCCTCTAGAAATTTTATTATAATTTTTGGGCGATGTACTCTCTTTGTTAATTATCTTTTTGATCAAAAGATTTATATTTTGATTTATGAAAGAAATCATTTTGGGAAAATCATGAAATTCATATCTTGATGTTATATAGTCAATAAGAAGCTGTGGAAAGTTTGGTGAGATCATTGCATATCCGAATCTTATACTTCATGTTCAAAGTCACAGGAGGCGTGATTATAGGAAAAATATAAAAAGGCTGATTTAATTAGAAAAAATACCAAATACTGGATTTGAGCACCACATGTAATAGTAGACCCCTGGAAATAATCCTAAGGTTGTTGAAAAAGTAAATCAGAGTATTCACTTTCATATATTTAGGCTAGTTCATTTGGTCTGCATGTAGTGAATTGAAGTGTTCAAGGTGGAACATTGGGCCTCATATAAGTGGTAATATAGTGGGTGCACCTAGGTTTGGTGGAGTCTTGATAAGGTCACCCTTAGGGACAATTGCTAAGTTGTCTGGGTACCAAGAAGTTGGAGTTATGCTCAAGGCTGACGAAGTATCGTCTTCACCCTGAAAGTAATAATTCACTTTGGGTTAGCTTAACAGCAATGTGGGAAGGGGTTTGGTAATAATTAGTTACCCATAAAAGTAAGTGCCTTGAGAAAGGGAGCTTTGAGATTTAGCCCATCGTAGTTACTAGTGCCCTCGAGAGCCCTTCACCGGGCATGCCCTGGGCAGTCCAAGGTTAACCCTAAGTTGTAGGAATAAGCAAACTAAAAGATTAACTATTAATAAACTGTCATCCCACATTCACTCACCCCGTCATTTTAGGAGGATAGTTGGTTTAGACCAACGAGCGGTGGATTCATTGTTTGATAGAATTGATGATTAGTTTGGTGAGCTGATGACTCGAGAGCTCTTTAAGGCATATGTGCATGTGCATTAAGTGGTGGGTCCTTGTTATTAGACGATTGTTCACACCGACGTCGATGCGTTGAATCGGCAAGTGTAAGTGTTCACTTAGCCTATAAAAAACTGGTGGTTTTGCTTGCATTAGTACAGGAGGCTCCGTAGCACCTGAATGTGGGTGTACCGAGTAGTACGCAAGGTCTAGGTTGGGTAGTGTGAATACCGAACTAGGAGTTGAGAGGCCCAACCTACTGCCTCCATTTTCCACAACGGGAGGTAACTGAGTTTAACTAACTCTGAATGGGGGAACTAAAGGTCTGTGTGTATAGAGTTGGGTGGGTGCATTGCACTTGTATGAGACATATCATCTAACTTGCATAACACTTCATATCATACATAACATTACATAAACATTCTACCCCTTAACGTATAAATTATTATGGGATCTTTTATACGTTAGGCCTTGCCAAACGACCCCTTAATGTATAAGTTTGTATGAGCATTCTTATAAATCAAGGTTACTTTCTCTATGGTGATAGTTAACTGTTTTACCTTTACTTCATATTACTGTTTCCATGGTATCGTTCCTTTACTTTTTATTCATTTATATACCTACTAACATTATGATAGATACATTTTTAGCATATGTTAGTTAGGGCCACTGTCACTTGCTTTTGCTTACTATCCACTTTCAGTACCTTCCTCTCATCCTCCCTCGCACGGTGCCTTGGTGTCACAGGGTTGAGGGGGACCAAGACTTAGTTTAAACTAACGGCCTGATGGCCATATCTCTAGGGACTCCAGTGTGGAGATAGGCTGCAGCACCAGGGGAACCAGCATATCCAGGAGGCAGTGAACCAGCCTAGTCTAGGTGTGGCAACAACAGTCATAGGATCCGTGAGTGACTAGTAGCTTTTCATCTGCGAGCGTTATGTAGTGAGGATTATATGTACTGGGCAGGAGTCCTCTTATTGTTTCTTTTCTGAGAACTATTTTATGTTGTTCAGCTTTTGATTTTATGTAGACTTCCTATATATTGCATGTGATGGTGGACTGGTTTATCTCGATGGATATCGCTTCTTTTCTTCTATAGTATATGCTTGAGGATTTGTCGACAGAATCAGCGATTTATGGCGATGACCTCCTCGGGAGTTGGTGTCACCACAAAATGGTGGTTCTGGGCATAAGACCTGGAAAAATTAGGTCTTACACGCACTAGCCCGGATCTCGCCAACTAGTTGGGGGCAATAACAACTCGATAGTAGAGTATGGAATAGGTGAGTACTGTCATTCAGGGTGGATCTCGCCAACTTAGGGTACTCGCGCGACTCTCCGACGAGCCAACATCAAGCATCAGGAAGTAGAAAGCCAAGCCGAACCTAGTCGCCCACTCGCGCCTAGTCCCCAGGGGGGTGAGAGATAGTAGGCGAGTGCGTTTGGTATGCAAGATGACCCTCTATAGCTACAAGCTACCCCATCATGTTTTGCCTTAGAAGAATTATGCTTCCTGATTGCTCGTCCGATCATGCGAAGATCGCGGGTCCGGATGCAGCGAGTGGTTCGAACCTGACTTCCGAGGGGGCAAGATCTCGAGGCCTTCATATAAGCATGTATTCTAACCTAACTCGGATGGATGCTACTAGCAAGTGTTACCCTACAGAAATTGCACCTCAAAAGGCGGTATGCGCATGCAAGTGAAACATTGCAAAAAGACTAAAGAAAAAATAGGCACAAAATTGCCGAACAAAAGTTTCATTAATATATATATTCAATTACAAAAAGAGAATCACCTCGCAGAGAGTATACAAAGAGGAGGGGGGATATTACAGAAAAAGAAAAGTTACAGCTAGTCTCCTCCCTCAAACAGACTATCCCACCAGCCCTCCACCTCATCAAAGAGCGGTCGAGCTCATCCTCCTCCTCTTCAGGGATTGGGATGGGGATGAATAGCTAGGTAACCAGGTCCTTGGCGGTGACCTTCTTGCAGTCCGACGTCAGTACTTGGAGGTCTCACATGACCTGTAGCATATGGTCGGTGGACTTGATGGAGGTGACCCTCATCATCTCATTGGCCTTCGCCTCGCTGAACATCCATGGCTGTTTGGCTTGACTGGTAGGCTCGCCGCGAGAAGAGGGAAGGAGGGAATCCACCAGGCGAGTGACCACTTCCTGAAGCTGTTTATTTTGTCCCACCAATGCCTTGTTCCTTACCTCAAGGTCAGTGACACTGGTGCGTAGGCGATCGAAAGTCGCGACATCTTGCGAGTTGGAAGGCAAAAACAAATTAAGCTAGGCGAGTTGAAGAAAACGGGGACGAGATGACCAACACTTACCACCCCTCCAGAGCTTTTCTCGAGGAGGTTCTCCGCAATCTCGAGCTTGCACTTCAAGTCCACCACCTTGTCTACGACGAGAGCCTGATACTCTTCAGCATCAGACCATTTATGGTTGGGTGTGAAGCCGCGACAAACGGACATGTGCGAGAGCTTCATAGAACGCATCTGGGCTCGCATACACTCATGGGCAAGCCACTGCAGGGTCATTCATCATAAGCCTCGGCATCTTCTCGACCATATATCCCGAAGCTGAGTGCGAAGGCATGGTCGCTGGGAGGTCGGCGCTTAGACTTGGAGGGGAGGAGAGATGAAATGGAGACTCGGTGAGCCTTCTCATCCCATAGAACCATGGGCTCGCCGATCTAATCCTTCACCTTCCCGCTGATACCAAAGTTGCGGTGGGCCTTCGACAGTCCCGGCTTGCGGGTTTCAGATGTTGCCATAGCCGGGGATGCGGGGAGATTGACCTCACCTCACTCACTTTTTGGCGAGTTAAGTTGAATGTGCTTGTCCTTGGACATCACCACCTTCTTTAGTCTCTTTCCCGATAGTAGGAGGTGAGGCGAGCTGGAGATGATAGGGACATGCCGCTTCTGGCTCTTCGAAGGTTTGGAGGACTCCTGCTCCATCTGGCATGCCTCCGCGGCAGGCCTTTCCCGCATGAGTGGATCGGGGTGCAGCCCCAAATCCACAAAGGGTGGGTGCTCTGGGATCAGTCGCTCCCCTGCAGAGAATAAACTTAGCCTCATCAGAAAAAGAAAACAACTTATTGGCGAGTCCAAAGTAAAGCAAGTAGGAAGCATACCTTCCCCAAGAAGAACAGGCAGGAGTGAGTCGAGGCCCCTTCGGAGGAAGGCGACCTCAAAATCCTTGTGGAAGAAAAATTGATGGAGGTTTGCATCATCGTTTGATACAGTCGGCGCCCGGTACGTCTCCTCACCCCATTGAATGGGCGAGTAGGGGATGGTACCGAGATCACCCTTAATGAAGAAGAACTTAATGAACCAATGATGGTTCTTGTTAGCAGTCTCGTGCACCTTGAATTGTGAGCCGATGAAGAAGATGACTCTATCGTTGGTGGCATGGTAGATGAACAACTTCCGAAAAACGGTGAGGTTGAACTCGATCCGCTCCTTCCGAAGGAAGCTCGCAAAGGGCACCAGAATGGCAATCACATTGGTGTTGAGCTATGCGAGGATAGCCCCGAAGTATTTCAGGGCTTGGTGCACCTCTGGCCAGAGAGGGAGGCATAGCCCCACCTCAAAGTGCGAGATGGGGAAGGCGAGCTAATCCGGGTGGAAGGTGTTGATCGCCTTGCCCTTCCCTGGCTGATGCACGACAAATCCCGGGGGGACATAATCTACCACGAAGGAGAGATATTCCTGCTCCGAAATATTCTCACAAAAGAAGGGATACTCGACAAACTGCTTCATGAATTTCGACCTTCCATCAGCGTTGGCTCGCATCTTTCTCATCCTGGCTAGTCTTCGTGCGAGTGCAGGTGGCGAGAAGTCTGGTTCAAGAGGGTGTGACTATAATAAATGTGATGGGCTAAGGGTAGGTGAGGGGGTCCTATTTATAGAAAAGGCTAGGGCTTGCCGAGCCGCTCTCCGGGACCAACTCGCTAGCCTTAACACCGACCCCTTGCGACCTATTCTACCAAAAGGCGAGCCTGATTCAAAGCAGAACAATGCATTCACGCGAGATCAACAAGCACCAAATATAGAACATGATTACAATTATTAAGCATAACTATGCGAGTGTCCACAAGAAAAATACAACAAGGGGAAGGATTTATTACAATACACAGGGAGATCGGAGGGGCCCACGGGGCGAGTGCCGGTAGGCTCAGCTAGGGAGCCATTTCCATCTACCCCGGCCTCGCTCCACCATCCCCGGTGGTCGGCGAGGATTATTGAACACGCGGATCCACCATCCCAGGCACATGTTCTCTTGTTGGGATTTGTCTCCGCAATACCTTAGATTTGTAGGAAGTCAGACCTTTAACTAAGATGAATTAAGTTGTATTTGATACTATGTTTAAGTTATATGTATGCAGGATCCTATTGCCAAGTGTAGACCAATGTCAGTCTATAATGGGTCACCAAACATAGGACCATACAATGTAATTCCTCATTGTGTGATCCAAGGTGTTGACTCATGTATAGCCTCTCTATTGGGATACACTTCATCTACATGCATTTAGATTTATGGACTGGAGTATTGAAGATTATTTCAGAAGATTTTTTTCTAAGTCCACCTACTTGAGTAGTATCCCTCATATACTCGAGTAAGTGACTTAGTACTCGAGTAGTTCATTCAACATACTCGAGAAGACTCTGTATACTCGAGTATGTAAGCTTATACTCGAGTAGATTTTCTTTTACTCGAGTGAGCGATATCTCATACTCGAGTAGATGGTTAGTCACTCGAGTAGGTTACATTTTATACTCGAGTAGATCCCTCTGTGATCAGTCTGAAATTGTCTAAGTCCACATACTCGATTCCTTCTTTTATATACTCGAGTAAGTGACTTAGTACTCGAGTAGATTTATCTTATACTCGAGTAGTTTTGGTTTCTCCTCTCAGATTTGTTTTCTAAGTCTTTTCACTCGAGTAGATTTATCTTATACTCGAGTAGTTGTCTTCTATTGTACTCGAGTAGTTCCTCTAAGATACTCAAGTAGTTTCTTTCTTTGTACTCGAGTATATTCCTCTCTTATCTACTCGAGTAGCAAATATCTTATACTCGAGTATATTTCTTCTCTCGAGTATACTGGTTCAGATTTCCTGGAATATTTCTAAGTCCAGTTTCAACGGGTATTTTGAAATAGTGTTTTCTGATTGGTCCACATGTCTTCATTAAAGATTATTATGACCGTTGTAGATTGCCTATAAATAGGTCCATTCCAATTTGACCAAAAACAACAATCATAAAAGAATACAGAGATTATTTGTTTTAAGAAAGGAAATTCCGAAAACCTAATTTTCTGTCGACCGCCATTACTTGTTTCGGAAATAGACTTTGGATCGTCGTTCTCACAGCCGCTGCTGCAGATCTCTAACCTTCTAGCGATCCAGACTCAAGAAGAATCATCCGATCACTCCGTGCTTCATCGATCTCTGAAATATCCACTCGATCGTGGTGATTCTAGATTTTAGATCCGTGGATTTCTGTCAAGTCTTCTTCAACAATTTCTGTCCAAGCCGAAAGCTCTCAACGAAGAAGACAAAGCCAAAGATCCAGATCTGTGCTATTTGTTGTTTGTATTTTTTTTCAAATAATTTTCCTTGTAGGAGATTTATCTCTGAGTGGTAGGAAGTTCTATCTTCCGAGTATAGATCCATTTGGGATCGAGTTTTGTAGGAACGTGGTTCCGAGGTGTAGGATTGGTTTGTAACCTGAGATAGTGGAGTAGCCGAGTCTAGTGATTTGCTAGATCGGTGAGGAAAGTGGACGTACCCAAGATCAGGGAACCACTATAAATCTCTTGTCGTCTGTGTGATTGCTTGCTTACTTATTTATGCTAGTTGCAAAATTTTTTATTCCGCATTAGACACACATATCACATATTCACCCCCCTCTAGGTGATTTAGGTAGACAACTTAGAACTTTCAATTGGTATTAGAGGGAGGTTGATCGTTAAATGGTTAACACCTTGATCTAATCCTTCCCAAGTTGGCTTTAGTAAAGTATCAAGCATGAGTAAGACCAAGGATTTTGCTAAGCTCCCTATATGCACCAAGAATAATTTTCCTATGTGGAAGGAAAGAGTTAAACTGTTCATGGAAGCTGTGGATCCTCCGATCTTCATGATTATTGAAGAAGGTCCGTATGTTCCTATGATTGCATCCACAATAGATCCAACCAAAAAGATCCCAAAGAAGTTGATGGATTTGGATAAGGACAAGATTGCACTTGTCTCCCTGGACAAGAAAGCTAAAAATATTATAGCAAGTGCAATCGATGACTCGATGCTGCAAAATCCGATTCATTGCCAGTCTGCCAAGGAGATGTGGCAATCCCTGGTGACTTTGATGGAAGACACTGAAGAAGTTAGGGATGATCGGCGATCCCTTGTAAATCAGAAGTATGAAGCCTTCAGGCAAGGTCACAAGGAAGCCATAGCTGATACCTTTGAGAACTTCTTCAAGATAGTCAATGGCCTAAGAGGTTATGGCCGAGTCTTCACAAATGAGGAACTGAATGACAAATTCTTAAGATCCCTGACCAAGGAATGGGATAATAAGGTATGCGCCATTCGGGAGTTCGGAAGGTTAGCCGAGATGGACCCGCAGAATCTGTTCGGAAAGCTTATGTCTTACGAGCTTCAAATCAACTCAAGAAAAGCAGAAGAAGAGATGAGCAGGTCTTCATCCAAGGAGAAGTTTGTCGCTATGAAGGCAGATAGCTCAAGGAAGACAAAGGCTAGCTCTCCTGCCCCAACTCCTGAAGCTGATGAAGAAGAATCATCTGAGCCAAGCTCCTCTGGCTCAGAGCTATCTGATGGAGAGTTCTCTCTACTCTCAAGGAAGTTCAAGAAATTCCTGAACAAAAAGAAATAATGGAAAGGCAAGGATGCCTCCTATAGAAGATCATGCAATGATGGTGATCGCCATAGAAAAGGCTCAAGCAGTCACGACATGTATGGTTCTAAACCGAATAAACAGTATTCGACTGACATTGTTTGTTACTGCTGTAATAAGCCAGGTCACGTCATCGTGGACTGCCCCCACAAGAAGAAAGAGGGTGGCAAAAGAGAAGAGAAGAAGTCCTACAATAAAAAGAGGACATAAAAGAGCCTGTTAGCCAAGAAGGGCAGAACTCTCAGTGACTCCGACTCATCTGAGTCGAGTGCAGAAGAGGAAGAAGACTACTTTGGGATAATATCTCTAACTGATGATGAACAAGTCCCCCAGTTCACTGGGGAGGTAAAATCTCACACTCCTCTTTCAGAATCTGATGATGATAATGAGCAAGAGGGCTATCCCTCTGAGGATGAATCTGAACTCATGGGACAATATAAGGAGTTACTCAAGGCTTACGACAAATGTCGCCGAGTCGTGAAAACTCAAGCTATAGAGATAAAATCTGTAAAAGCTGCAGAGAGCACCTTAAGAGAAGAAGTCTCTAAGACTGACTCTCTCAAGGAAGACTTCAATAAATCTATTGAAGAATATAACAAGGCTCTTGAGCACCTTGAACTTAAGGAGAAAATCATCAAGGAGTTGGAAGAACAACTCTCGGCAGAAAAGAAACTTGTAGAAGGTTTCTCTAAGCCTAAGACTGTATTTCCTCTGATTGCTGAATTCTCAGCTGAGGCCAAGGGTGCTGGTCTAGGCCACAAAGGTACTCCTAGTAAATCCTCTAGGAGAAATAAGGCCAAGAGAAAGAATAAGAATGCCAAGAAGGCCTTAGCCGAGGAAAAAGGGAAAGCTTCTTTGGAGCCAGTATCATTCAAGGAAGTTATCTTTCCTACGAACGAATTCGACTATAAGTCCACCTATGGACACTTCTCTAGGCCGATCCCGGAGAAGCCCAAGTCAAGGTACTGATGGGCCAAAACCCGAACAGGAAAGCGTACCTGTCGAATCGTAGTATCAAGGTCGTATTTAAACACGAGGTTATCAAGTACTGCTACTCACGCTTGAACTAATATCCTACCGGAAAATTGTTGGATTTTGAGAATTTTTAAAAGTGAAATAAACGATAATTTGCGAGACGAAAAAGTTATATTAAAAAGCTAGCATTCGATCATTGATTCACCATAAAATGAAACGAGAGAGATAAAAGGTATAGTTTTAAATTTGCAAATCATACTCGGCCGTGACGGATCCGAAAATGAGACAAAATCTCGCTAGAGCATTAGGTCTCCTAACTTATATACTCTTTGATCGAAATCTCTTTACAAACCAAAGAAGCCTAAAGTTTCATTATCGATGTGATCCGCACTATTGGATTTGACTCCAATCCAGAAGATTTACGTCGTCCTATCTTTAGGGTTGCGTTCAACTCCTTCTTTCTTTGAGTGATCTTTCACATTCACGAGCCTCTCGGCTACTCAAATATGAGATCCTAAGCCTGCTACCGTATACCGGAAATACGGAGTCGACGAAATAAAAATCAAAGAAGGACCGAGTAGAATTAAGCAAAAAATAAAACTATGAAATAAAAGAAACCCTCATCTCATTTTATGGATCCTCACGATCGAATGCTAAAGGAAAATTAGCTAAAGGAAAGACAAAATAAGAGAAGAAGATTTCATATTTTTTATACTAAAAGGAAAGAAAGTGCACAATAGCTTAAAACAAAATGATATTACTTAAACAAAATGAGATTACAAAAAAGGGAAACTAGAAATGAAAATTACAATGAAAAACTCTCTTGACTTGTACTCTCCAAAAGCTCTCTCCAAAAGCCAACCTCCAAAACATGAGACCATGGGTTCCTTTTATAGATGGGGAGGGAAGATTCTAGAAAATGTAGAAATAAAGGGGGCAATAGGGAGGGGCCGACCATGTAGGTGTAAATGTTCATGCATGTAATAAATGAAGGGGGAATGGATGGGAAGATGCAATGTATTTAATTTATGGGAAGTGAAAATAAAAATATAAAATAAAGAGGGGGAATGAATGGAAGTGTATAGAAGGGAGAGAGAGAGTGGGGTTCAATGTAGATAGAGAGGGAGAAAGGTGGCCGACCAAGCATAGGGGAATGAATGCATTTGGATTTAATGAGGAGAGAGGGAGAGAGAGTTAATGTGGATGAGGAAGATGCATGCATGAGAGTGAAAGGTGGTCGGCCACATGCATTAAAGGCTCGGGTTGGAGAGAAAGGGGCTGCTCTTGATGGGCTTGAATGATGGACTTCAAGGGCTGCACTTGTAGGCTCGGGCTGCACATGTTTGAACTTGAAGAGGGCTGCTCCAAGGGCTCGGGTAGGGCTAGGCTTGGACTAGAGCTGCTCCAAAGGTGGGCTTCATCAAGAGGGCTCAGGCTGCTCCTTGTTTGAACCTACAAAATAAAACAAAATAACACAACATTAGCTAAATTTATAATAACAAAATATAACTAAACATAAAACATATAACAATTCATACTAAACAAAATAATTATAACATTAATCATAATAACATATCATTGGTTGTGTGAAACCAAACTAAAGATAAATATAATACTATTTATAAATTAAACGTAACAATGTCATAAACATAACATAAAATAGCAACAAAACATAAAATAAAACTATAGATTCCTATTTTATAATAATAATAGTAAAACATCATAACAAGCATACAAAAATACAAAATTATAATAAAACTTAGGGATTTTAACTACTTAATTACCCCAAAAAAGGATGACTAAAACTAGTCATCAGGTACCAAGGTTGGACCCGCCCCCGTAACTTTGGCGAAAGTGTCTTCAAGGCACCTTATGAAGAGATTCAACTTCAGAGCTATGGACCATATGCTCATGGTCATAACATCAAGAAGACACCAAAGGTAAAACCTGTTGTGGAAAAGCCTCTGAAGGAGAAGACTTCATGGATCTGCCATCATCATGAAGCTTCTTCCTCCAAGAATGCTAACCCGGCTGGACCTCCTCCCAAGAAGGTCAAGCAGGAGTTTGGAAGGCAAAGATACAACAGATTCGACTGTTGGTGTTGTGGTAGAGTTGGTTACTTTGCCATAGATTGTTGGTTTAATCCTAGAAATGCTGCAACTCCTCAAGTTGGCAATGTGAGAATGACTACTCATGAGGCTAATACTCGTAGGGGGAGTATTCTAACTCGAGACCAAGGACCCAAACGTGTTTGGGTTCCTAAAGCTAAGTGATTGTAATTGCAGGTACGTCCAAAGGCCATTAAAATGCAAATCTGGTATTTGGACAGTGGATGTTCTCGGCATATGACCGGGACAATGAGCCTACTTCAGAACTTTTCACCAGTGTTGAACGGACCAAATGTCATCTTTGGAGGATCAGACCGAGGAATTACCAAAGGCTACAATATGATTACTAACGGTAACGTATCCTTTTCGGATGTAGCCTATGTTGAAGGATTGGAACACAATCTCATCAGCATATGTCACGACCCGCATTTTCTCTGAATTAAAGAATTATCAGAGTATGAGAAAACGCACGTCATGATGCCACGTCAAGCAGGAGATAACTGCTGACGCTCAGGCAAAACCATCTACTACACTTTATGAAAGAAGTTTATGAGTTTAATGATTAGAAAATCAGTTATACTTTAGAGGCCGTATCCCTCGGCTCGGTGGATCACCTAGTCCACAGTTAAAAACTATACTTAAGCACTGCAGAAAAATATTTTATTCAGGTTTGACATCCTAAGAAGTGCATAAGAGCCTTAAGAGGACCACTTATGCCATACAAGACTCTACATTTAATTTATATTATATATAAGGAAACGATCTTTATACATTGTTTGGAAAATAGTGATTTACCTTCATAAAACATGCTGGTCATGCAATAATCTTATAATAATAATAATTGTAGTTTTAAAATAACTAGCAACCTAGCATAAATCCTCACCAGAGCAAGTAGACTATCTCCAGAAAATGGTAGCAGCAAAAGTAATATATCTAGTACAAAGGTAAAAACTACCAGTGGGCGCCAACAACCTGACACGAACCCACCCGCAAATACGTATGTCTGTAAGAAAAGTACAGCAAAACTACCTCACTAACAAAGCAACAGGATCTCCAAAGTCTAAGAGACCACCAGCAACACCACCACAACCTAGCCACCAAACTGGCTACTGCTCAGAACCTGAGGCATTCAAAAGAAGAAAGAATACCTCAGCAAGCAAAATAAGGAAAAACTATATGGAAGTGTCAACCAGGGAATAAATAAAAGAGGAAAACACACAACAGAAAAAGTCACAACTGCCCAAGGCAAGGCAACAAGGAATGCACTACGTGCGAGGAAACAACACCAACCCTGCCCAAAAACTACATCTTGCAGGGTCTACTAGGCTACTAAGAGCCCAAAGTGCTGCAATCTACCAAGGGAGAAACTTCTAACACCCTAAGCCGTGGGAGATGGTAGTAGCAAAAACAAACAACATGGATCCGGGTTGGAGGCAAACTCAGTCCCCCAACCACCATTTCCAAGCCAACAAGCTCAAGGGTCTACATGTGAAAGCACAAGGGACCTTCCACCCCCTTGCCCAGCCCGTACCTGGAGCAAGATAGAAGAATAAGGGTGGCCTTGGCTAAATTACACAATACCTCCCCCATGAAGAGCTTCAAACCACCACTAATAACCACGACCCACGATTCGGCCTTTAGGAAAGAAAAACATGGCCGACAAGGAAACTCAAAATAAAATCAAGGAATTCACTCGGGAATGAAAATCGAGGAAAGAGAAACAGTGTTTAAGTTTACTCAACACGGCTTGGCATTGAGTGGAACCCACTCAGCGCCTAACCAGACCTTGTCGTTGAGTGAGTTAGCCTCACTCAGTGCCAGAATAGCCATGGCATTGAGTGAGAATCACTCACCTAACGCCCTCCGTAAGAACAGCTCTGGCGTTGAGTGAGCTAACCTCACTCAACGCCAAAACAGCTATGGCGTTGAGTGAGGTCCACCCCCTCAACGCCTTCAGCAAAAGAGGCAGCGGCGTTGAGTGAGCTAACCTCACTCAACGCCAAAACAGCTATGGCATTGAGTGTGGTCCACTCCCTCAACGCCTTTAGCAAAACCACAAAACCCAACGGTGGCATTGAGTGAGTCCACCTCCCTCGACGCCAAAGTAGCTTTGGCGTTGAGTGAGGTCAACTCACTCTATGCCAAAGTTCACTCCCGCAGGAAAACCCTAAACCATCGCCAATTAGAGGAGGTCGGCAGGAATGCCGACTAATTCTCGCCGAATCGGCGGGAATGAAGGATGATTCTCGCCGATCGGCGGGAATACATAATGATTCTCGCCGAATCGGCGGGAATCAAGGATGATTCTCGTCGAATCGGCGGGAATCAAGGATGATTCTCGCCGATCGGTGGGAATCACAGACGATACACATCGAAATCGGCGGGAATCACTTTATGATTCCCGTTGATTTTGACTTAGACGAAAATTCTCACTCAATCACCCCACCACTCAGCCGCAAGGAACAGACCAAACTATGGCTTTGAGTGTGTCCACCACAGTCAACGCCAAGTCCGGGAGGCTTTTTGCTTTGAGTGTGTGCTCCACACTCAACACCAAAACCCGAGAGTCTACCAAGACTTGTTCTAACCAGAGTCCTACCACAACTTCCTCCCTCACTCTCTCTCTCGGCCCCACCCACAAAATAACCCAACTAGAACTACAAATTTGGAGTCTAAATGGTGAACACAACTAGAAGGTTGAGCAAACAGCACAAAGAGGGGGGCTCATAGGAGAATCTAAGCCCTACATTTAGCAAGATAAAAGAGAATATGCTTGGTTTCTACCCTAGGGCTAACCGGGAAAATTTCAAAATTCAAAAGAACAACAATGGCAAGGGCAAGAATACCACTTGCCTCGATTTCCGGCAAAGCTTGGTCGGCTTTCCCTCCTCTTCACTATGCACTAGAAGGAGCAGTACCTAACAAGCAAACCCGCACTTTAATGGCGGAAACCACAAGAAACCGAAAATCCAAGCCTCCTAATACTCCACGAAAAATCAAACCTCTTACCGTCGAAACGAAGATCTGAGCGAGAGCAAGACAACGCCGCTTTCGGAATTGAAATCCGTCCACGAACATTCCGAAATCGTTGTCCGAAGGAGAAGCAGGTCCGGCGGTTTCCTCTATTTTCCGCAAACAGGAGCAGCGATTTCGGACTTGGGGAGAAGAAGAGAGGAGAAGTGGGCCCGCCACTTCTTAATAAGGCTTTTATACAAGCTTTAAAGCATCGGTTCATCATAACTGAAGCCTAACCGCCGGCTCTCTTATTAAAATAAGAGGATTACTTCTAGTCTTTACTAATGGCACACACAAAGCGACGCGAAAACCAAACTATCTCGGAATTCGACGAAATTCGCACCGTAGCTAAATATCCACGCTATGAACACAACGGAGAAGTCGAAACTAACTTTTAGCAAACAGAACTCGAGTTATACCCTCCCGAAGCCAAAACACAAGCATCCCCCGAGAGGCCACACCGGGTTACCCAAAACTACTCGGCTTGCTAGGGAGATCTTGCCAATAGGCTACAAAATAGGGCACCCAGTTCCAAGGAGTTAAGACCACACTCCACAGATGGCGCAAGCCAAGAAAATACGTCGACGTAATGCCAAACAAGAATTTTAATAATCGCAGAAAAAATTGGAGGCGTTACAACATAAGCCAACTATGCGGCAAAGGATACGTGGTTGAATTTCATGCTGATAAGTGTTTGATAAAATCGGTTGACAACATGGAAACTATCTTATCAAGCACTCGAAGCTGAAATATTTTCTGTTTAAATTTCATCTGTATTGACTCATCTACACCAGTATGTCTTTTAGCAAAAAGTAGTGCATCTCTTGCTGACCAATGGCACAAGAGACTAGCACATATTAATTTTAAAACTATTAATAAACTATTCTCTCATAACTTAGTGCGTGATGCCCCTAACGTCAAGTGCGTTAAGGACAGCCCTTGTCATGCCTGTATAAAAGGCAAGCAAACAAGGAGTTCATTTAAAAGCATTATAGGCAAAGATTCTGATAGAAGCTTACAGCTTCTTCATATGGACTTGTTTGGTCCACTACAAGTTAGAAGTTTGGGAGGTAAGGAATATACGTTGGTTATTGTGGATGATTACTCGCGCTTTGCGTGGGTGTTCTTTCTGAAACACAAGTCAGATACCTGCAACATTTTCACTAATTTTGGTAGGCAAGTCCAGAATGAATACAACTGCTCCGTAGTCAAAATCAGAAGTGACAATGGAACGAAATTCAAGTCTGGGGCCATGACAGAATATTGTGAAAGTCAAGGTATCTTTCATGTGTTTTCCTCTCCTCGCACTCCACAGCAAAATGGAGTAGCTGAGAGAAGGAACAAAACACTCATAGAGGCTTGCCGGACCATGTTGAGTGATGCCTCACTTCTAGAGTATTTCTGGGGTGAAGCCGTCAACACCGCTTGTCACGTGCAAAATTGAGCACTCATCAACAAGAACCATGATAAGACTCCTTACGAACTTCTAAAAGGAAGGAAACCAACCATTTCATATTTTAGAATCTTTGGCTGTAAGTGCTTCGTACTTAACAATGACAAGTATCACACTACCAAGTTTAGCGAGAAAAGCTTTGAAGGTATTTTTGTAGGTTATAGTAGCCATAGTAATGCCTATAGAGTATTTAATAGAAAAACTCTTGTGGTATAAGAATCGATACACATTATATTTGATGAGACGAGTTTGCTGCAAAATAACTCTTCTAGTGTGCTCATTGAAGATGCAGGTACAAAGATAAAGGAAATCAGCCTAGATGAACCTACTGAAGGTAAAGATGAAAAGTTCATAAAGATTACCTCTACAACCCCGATTGGAGAGGTAGATGATCAAGATGAATAACTCATTCCAGCTGAAGATGCAACTCCAGTGGCTGAAGAGACCCAAAATGCAAGGACTCTAGAGCTCAGACACCTGAAGGATCATCCCTTAGAACAAATCATAGGAGATCCCCGGGATGGTGTCAGGACTCGGAGAGGTATAACTAACGAGAATTTATTCTTAAGTTTTCTATCACAGGTTGAACCTAAGAAGTTCGAGGATGCAAAATCGGATGCATCCTGGATTCTAGCAATAGAAGAAGAGCTAAATCAGTTCAAACATTGCAAAGTTTGGACACTTGTACCTAGACCCAAGAGCAAGAACGTCATCGGGACAAAATGGGTCTATCGGAAAAAGATGGACGAAGATAGAACTATTATAAAGAATAAATCCAGACTCGTTGCCAAGGGCTATCGTCAAGAAGAAGGAATCGACTTCGATCAAACGTATGGTCCAGTGGCAAGACTGGAGGCGATCAGGTTATTCCTTGCTTATGTTGTATTTAAGGGCTTTACTGTCTATCAGATGGATGTAAAGTCCGCCTTCCTGAATGGTGACATAAAGGAAGAAGTGTATGTAGAGCAACCGCCAGGTTTCGTTGACTCAACTTTCCCTAATCATGTTTATTTACTGTAGAAAGCTTTATATGGTCTTAAACAAGCTCCTCAAGCTTGGTATGGGATGCTGTCTAGCTTTCTTCTTGAGAACAAGTTCACAAGAGGAAAGATAGACAAGACATTATTTCTTAGGGAAATAAAAGGCAAGATTTTTCTAGTGCAAATCTATGTCGATGACATTATTTTTGGCTCTACGGATAACAACCTCTGCAAGAAGTTCTCTAAACTTATGCAAGGGAAGTTTGAAATGAGCAGTATGGGCATGCTGAAGTATTTCTTAGGGCTTCAGGTGAAACAATCTAAGGATGGAATTTTCATCTCACAGACCAAGTTCACCAAAGAGCTACTTAAGAAATTCGGAATGGAGAATGCAACCTCTATGCGGACTCCAATGGCCTCAACTATGTCTCTGGACAAGGATGAGAAAGGGAAACCTTTTGATGAAACCAAGTATAGAAGCATAATTGGGTCTTTGCTCTACCTTACCGCAAGTAGACCAGATATCATGTTTTCCACATGTGTATGCGCTAGATTCCAGGTGAACTCTAAGGAATCTCACTATATTGCTGCAAAGCGAATTTTGAGATACCTTAAAGGTACACCAAATCTTGGCTTATGGTACCTAAGAAGTAATGATAGTGAACTGATTGAATTTTCAAATGTAGATTTTATAAGAAGCAAAGACGACAGGAAAATAACTTCCGGGACTTACCAATTCCTAGGAAGGAGACTTATTTCCCGGGGCAATAAGAAGCAGAACTGTGTAGCCATCTCAACGGCTGAATTAGAGTATATCTCTGCAGGCAGCTGTTGTGCACAACCTCTGTGGATCAAGAATCAATTTGAAGACTACAACATGAAGTTCCAGAACATTCCTCTGTTTTGCGGCTCGTCTAGTGCAATAGCGATCGCCAACAACCCAGTCTCCCACAGCCGGACAAAGCACATAGAGCTTCGATACCATTTCATCCGAGAGCATGTGGAGAATGGAGACATAGATCTACAATATGTCTCCACAGAAAGGCAAGTTGCAGATATATTCACTAAACCACTAGATGAGACCAAGTTCTCGTTCTTCAAAACGGAACTCGGGATGCTCAACAAAGAAGAATCGTGATGGTGGATTAATTTAAGGCTCAGAGTTAAAGAAATCGGTGAAGGTAATTTTTTTTTTCTCCAAGAAAAATAATTTTCAAAGTGCTATACTCGAGTAAGTGCTTTCACATACTCGAGTACTTGGTAATTTACCCGAGTAGATAAACTTACATACTCGTGTAAATGAAAATATACTCGAGTAGAAATTTTACTTACTCGAGTACATGGAAACATACTCGAGTACTTCAGGAACTACTCGTAGTTTATAAAACCTACTCGTCTATGTCCTTGACCCACTCGTGTATGCTCCAAACATACTCGTGTATGACGAAATATACTCGAGTATACGGAAATTCAATAACTTTGAAAATTTTATTTTTCTCTTTTCGCACACCGAGACTTCTGCCGCTCTCTCGCAGGTATGATTTAATTTTAAAATACCTCCTTTAACCTAATTAGGTTTATATATATACATAGAAAACAAAAATTCGGAAACTCCTTTTTCCCACTTTCCATTCTCTCGAGTTAGCCGTCGACGCTTCGTCTCCCAGAGCCCGCAGAGCGTCATCTTCTTCCCCGCTTCAGTTCTACAGAAATTTCGAAATGGCTCCCTCCTCGAAGATTGGAATCAGCTCAGAGCTTGCTCCTGAAGGGATAGCAGACCTCGCAGACGATTTCATAAATCTACTGATTCTGTTTGATACCGCTGGACTCACCTTCCTCCTGCAGACTCCTTGTAAGATCCTTTTTCCTGCTGTTGAGGAATTTTACAAAAATCCGAAGATCAAGAGAAATGGGACGGTCCTCAAATCTAAGGTACAAGGGGTAAAAATCCGTTTGGACAAGACCTCCATAACTACTCTATTAATACTGCCGGTGGTAGATGAAGAGGATGATTTAGGTCCTGAAGATTCCGACAGAACATGCCTATTCTGTGGAGTAGATTCTGAAGCCATTAACTTTACCAAAGCAGATTTCAATTCAGAAGTCTGCCGAAAGAAGTTCCAGTTTTGAATGATGCTACTGGACAAGATCAAGGACAGTCTGAAACACCCAAATTATGCTAGGATTATTTCTCTACTTCTCCATGAGATTAATCCTGAGGTTTTCAATTTATCTAAAGGAACTTCCCTCCACCACATGAAAAAGGTCTCCATTTCTTCTATCCAAAGGTATGAGATCAAGCTTCAGAACTCTGATCAAGCATCCAAAGCTGCTATTATCAAAGAAGACATCCCCAGAGAACCCAATATCTCCAATGACAGGATCCCATCTCCTCCTTTACATCAAACTATTGACCCCTTGGGTGCAATAGTTAAGGGGGAGCCTGCCTCATCTAGCATTCAGCATCCAGATTCAGAAGCTCCATCTCAGCAACCTCAGATCAGGGAACTATCCCCTCCTCCTCTAGAATATATTCTCTCAGATGTACAAGATTAAGAGGACATCCTCTCAACTGTTGTAGATATTGACAGATTCATTGATGATCTAAGATCCGATGAACCCTTGTTTCCAGATGATTCAGTTCTTCTTTCTCCTAAGCTTCACCTTCCAGAAGATTCAGTTATTCTCTCTCCTTAGCATCAACCACCTAAAGATCAGATTCCTATAAAGGATCCATCTCCCTCCCCTGCTCAGTCTCCTGCTGAGGACCTAAATCAGCATGAGAATATCCTCCTATCCGATGACGAGGACATGTCCCCAGAGCATGTTGATCCACCTCTGAGGACACTAGATTTCTCCCTCCCTTCTTTCTTCAATCCAGAAGATCCAGAAGATTCAGTTGAGATCGTACCATTAAAGAGAGCTGTAAGCTCAGTTGTGATTGCAGAAATCCCTCCCTGGGTAGCCCTTATTCCTCAAGCCCCTATTTCATCCTCTGCTCCAGCCTCTGCTCCCTCCAGTTCTTCAGATATTATCAGTAAGATTGAGCAGATTCTCCTAGAATAGAGAAATTACTTTGATGATTCTTTGAAATCAGTAAATAACAAGGTCTTTACTCTTGAATCTGAGATGCGTAGAGGCTTTGCAGAAATTCAAGCAAATACTGATGAGTTAAGATGACTGTTTCAGTTGGGTGGAAAAGTATTAGACCATACTATCACTAGTATGGGTGCAGTGAGGGACCAAGCTGAAAGAGTGGCTCACAATCAACTTCAGTTGGACAAAAGGGCTGAAGCAAACGTTATGAAGGTTTGTGAAGAAGTTAAAACTTTCAGAGATGAAGCTATTGCTAAGCTATCTGTAGAAATCAGCAAGGGAGGAGAAAATAGTGAAAGAACAAGTTGAAAAAATCTCAGCCCAGTTCTCTGCCCAGTCTAAAGCTACTGTGGATGACATAGTTAAAGCAATGAAAGCAGACATTCTAGCCAAACTTCAGTCAGTTAAATTCTATATATATAATACTGCAGTCTGGGTGCACAATCACAATTTCCCAGATTTCCAGCTTAATCCTACCATCATTCCCAAAAGTCTAGATCCTCTTGAGGAAAATCCTCCTTCAGATGCTCAAGTTCATGTTAACATTCCAGAGGCTGTGCCAGTCTTCTCTCCCAGACCTGCTGATGAGATGTCTGAGCCTCCTCTATCTTATTCTGATGTTTGGAAAGATGATATTCCTCCCAGCTCTCAGGGACACTTTGATCAAGGTGCTTCCTCTTCTAGAAGACCTGTTGATCAGGGTGCTCCCAGCAAGAAAAGGAAGTATGGTGACAACGCTTCTGCCAGCCGTTCTGCATTTAGGAGAGAGCCAGCTTCTGCTCCAGAGGAAAGACCTGAAGTAGTGCATGCAGAAGTTTGGAGTCTTATCTCGAAATCTCTAATTTTTGATACCTTGAAGCTAGTGACAGATTTTGGAGAAAATAAAGATAAGTTCTACAGTTACTCAGAATGGAAAGCCTATGATGTATCAAAGATCAATATCAGATTGCATGACAAGCGATGGGGATACAATAATCCAGCTGCTCCTCCAAGGCCCAAAACTTACTTTCCTAAACCCTTCAGCTACTTGGAGAGGCAAGAGCTAAAAAGAGAAATATTGCATAGAGAAGCTTACCCTTGAGAGAATGATGATGTGGAACTGGAAATTTCTATTTTAAAAACATTTCTATTATATATATAATTCAGATTATGGTTATCCTTTATTATTATTTCTTTGCTAAGTAGTTTAGTGCTTTACTTTTCATTGATATATGCTATCATTGTTCTTCTTACTCTAAGTAATTCACCTTAGTATAGAGGGTGCTGAATTCTACAAATAGGGGGAGATTGTTGGGATTTGTCTCCACAATACCTCAGATTTGTAGGAAGTCAGACCTTGAACTAAGATGAATTAAGTTGTATTTGATACTATGTTTGAGTTGTATGTATGCAGGATTCTATTGCCAAGTGTAGACCAATGCCAGTCTATAATGTGTCACCAAACACAGGACCATACAATGTAATTCCTCATTATGTGATCCAAGGTGTTGACTCATGTATAGCCTCTCTATTGGGATACACTTCATCTACATGCATTTGGACTTATGGACTGGAGTATTGAAGATTATTTCAGAAGATTTTTTTTCTAAGTCCACCTACTTGAGTAGTATCCCTCGTATACTCGAGTAAGTGACTTAGTACTCGAGTAGGTCATTCAACATACTCGAGAAGACTCTGTATACTCGAATATGTAAGCTTATACTCGAGTAGATTTTCTTTTACTCGAGTGAGCGATATCTCATACTCGAGTAGATGGTCACTCGAGTAGGTTACGTTTTATACTCGAGTAGATCCCTCTGTGATCAGTCTGAAATTGTCTAAGTCCACATACTCGAGTCCTTCTGTTATATACCCGAGTAAGTGACTTAGTACTCGAGTAGATTTATCTTATACTCGAGTAGTTCTGGTTTCTCCTCTCAGATTTGTTTTTTAAGTCTTTTGACTCGAGTAGATTTATCTTATACTCGAGTAGTTGTCTTCTGTTGTACTCGAGTAGTTCCTCTATGATACTCGAGTAGTTTCTGTCTTTGTACTCGAGTATATTCCTCTCTTATCTACTCGAGTAGTAGATCTCTTATACTCGAGTATATTTCTTCTCTCGAGTATACTGGTTCAGATTTCCTGGAATATTTCTAAGTCCAGTTTCAACGGGTATTTTTAAATAGTCTTTTCTGATTGGTCCACGTGTCATCATTAAAGATTATTATGACCGTTGTAGATCGCCTATAAATAGGTCCATTCTGATTTGACCAAAAACAACAATCATAAAAGAATACAGAGATTATTTGTTTTAAGAAAGGAAATTCCGAAAACCTAATTTTCCGTTGGCCGCCATTACTGGTTTCAGAAAGAGACTTTGGATCGTCGTTCTCATAGCCGCTGCTGTCGATCTCTAACCTTCTAGCAATCCAGACTCAAGAAGAATCATCCGATCACTCCGTGCTTCATCGATCTCTGAAATATCCACTCGATCGTGGTCATTCCAGATTTCAGATCCGTGGATTTTTGTCAAGTCTTCTTCAACAATTTCTGTCCAAGCCGAAAGCTCTCAACGAAGAAGACAAAGCCAAAGATCCAGATCTGTGCTATTTGTTGTTTGTATTTTTCTTCAAACAATTTTCCTTGTAGGAGTTTTATCTCCGAGTGGTAGGAAGTTCTATCTTCCGAGTGTAGATCCATTTGGGATCGAGTTTTATAGGAATGTGGTTCTGATATATAGGATTGGTTTGCAATACGAGATAGTGGAGTAGCCGAGTCTAGTGATTTGCTAGATCGGTGAGGAAAGTGGACGTACCCAAGATCGGGGAACCACTATAAATCTATTATAGTCTGTGTGATTGCTTGCTTACTTATTTATGCTAGTTGCTAAATTTTTTATTCCGCATTAGACGCACATATCACCTATTCCCCCCCTCTAGGTGATTTAGGTAGACAACTTAGAACTTTCATCTCTTGTATGTGGTCCATCATTGGTCTAGGAGAAGTCATCTCGCTACCCGATCCTTGCCTCACTTCGTCTGCTAGCAACACATAGTCCTGCTCAAGCAAGCGCATCCGCTGCTTTCCGATATGGCCCTCTCCTCCTGGACCTCGCGCAACTTGAGCCCATACTTCTTGAGGACCCCAATAGTTCGCTTCCTCATCTCAACAGAGTTTATTGAGACATCCAAAATCCTTCCAGTAAGTTGGGAGAGGGAGGTGCCGAGTAGAGTCCCGAGTTGGAGGATTCTTTAGCTTAAGATTGCCTGGGAAGGCCTGCAATAATAATAATCCAAATGAGGTGCGACTCGGGGTTCAAGTGTAGCGAATGCTTCAACTAACCATGCGAGGTGGATGTCCACTAGGGGTGTGGCTGGCGAGAAGAGCTCGTCTATCCTTGGTTGGGCCGAACGAGAGGAGAGGTGAGCACCTTGCTATGTCCCGGATGAAAGGAGCTCGAGAAGGGGATCAGATCGAAGGTAGGGATATGGATGTACCTAATGCATCCCCTCATAAGTGAGGGGTTGGGAGTAGGATTGCGCGATGGTTCCCGAGCCGGCGATTTCTGCAACAATGAGCCCAGGTCAGTGGTCCCGAAGGTTAGAGCTGAAAAATAAAAAAATAGTATGGATCAGAAGGATAGTGAGAACAGGCATTGTGGTAAGATGGGTTACCCAAGCTTCCCGCATGATCAATGATAGCGGTTTGAGGGTGCAATTCCTTGGGAGGGGACTCGGCTTGCACCAAGGGGGTATCTGCATCAGCTTAGTGGGAAGGAACGTGGTTGATGAGAGCATCGTCGATCTCCTTCCCCTTAGACTGATTGGCCTGCAAAGAGACCTGAAGGGGTCATTACCTAACTATCTAATTGCAATCAATATGCACGGGAATAATCTACAGATACCATCTTCGTGGAGGAGGAGACGAGCCCATGATACGATATGGAGGGCAGGTCGCCGGGGACAGTCTCGCCGACTTTTGGGTTGGATCTAGCCACCTTTACGGGCTTGCGCTACAGTGAGTCGCTTGGTGACTGGTGGGAGAGCTAGGGGAAGAGCTCGGCAGCACTAGTAGAATTGAGCTCCCTGGCACAGTTGTGCCTCTCTTGAAACTCCTTGGAAAGAGGCATGGTGTAACTAGAATATGAAAGGTTGGGGGGGGGACAGTAACGTTTTTCCAAGCGGACAGGAATATATATATATATATATAGCGGTTAGTGGATCTCACCATTTGATTCCCTGCTCCTTCCACACTCACCGATCTTCCAGGGTTGGATGATTCTTTCCGAGTTTGGGGAAACCTCGCAAAGAGCGGGGATTGTGTACAACCCCATATCTAGCGAGTGGGGTCGATAGGAGCAGGCCCATCCAAGTAATGCGCGGTCTAGGCCTCGAGCGAGTTAGAGGAGCGAGTGTCATGAAGTTTGCCCGACTCGCCCGGGTGGGGGGGGGGGGGGGGAAGCAGAATGCAGGGTGAGTGGAGCACCTGGGCTCGCACTCGCCCCTATACCTTGGTAGGCGATGGGCAAGTGGGACGGTCAGATCCACACTTGCCTTACCCCAGTAGGGGGGGGGAGCGAGTGCCAGCACCATCGAGCACTCACCTCCCCAAGCGAGTGGTCTTTTCAGGGACCACCCATCCAGTAGTGCCTTTTACTATTTTCCCCCATTTGTTTGTCAGTAGCCCTCAGAACAGCGGAGTTGTGTTGTTGCCAGACTGATTCGGGTTGCGTATAGCCTGCTAGAATAGTAGAGTTGTGATGTTGGTATACTAGGTTTGGAATCCTATAAATAGATCTATAGGGGTACCACAGAATAAAAGCTCTCTCATCTTCCTGGTCTTTTTGCGCTTTCTAAGGTACCCTTAACTCAGCACTGGATAAGGAGGGGAAGCGCTCTAAGATCTTCTGGGGGTGTGGTGGGACCTCCGTGCTGCAACCATGGGTCATTATTCTCCAATCCTAAGTTTCTGGTTGAGTGAGCTCACTTGGAGAAGTAGGTGTGCAGTCACCCCTTCTTAAGGGATCGAATTCCACAGCTGGTTTCTGGTTTCAACAGCTTCGGTGGACCTCTCACTTTTTATGCTCTCTTGACCCTTGGTAACCAATAGCTATCAATCTTCTCCATCCCTCTAGCCCCCCTAGTGTGTTATTGTGGAGGTGCATTTACCATACAAACTATTTAGCTTTTCTTTTATTATTATGTTGTTTGGAATGGACTGTGGTAGGGTTAACTTTTGAATGCTATTTATGAAATCTTATGCTTGTTTGTTTATTTCCGTTGGAGTAGTCAAGGAGGCCTAGCCTCTTATTATCATGTTTTTTTCATTTACTTGAGCTTATGTTGCGTGTTTGAGAGACAAGATGTGTTATCTTTTCGCTAGATACAAGCCGACAAGCGAGTGGTTGGGCTTGCTTTTATAAGATACAATGAACAAAGCGGAGACCTACGAATCACGAAGGTATGAAGTGGAGGCCTCTGACCCGAAGTAGTGTGAAGCAAAGATTTGAAACCCGCAGTGGTGCAAAGCGGTGCCGATCAACACAGTAATTAATTTCCTTTTTTGTAGTTAGTTGTAGCGAACGAATCCCAACATTACAAACTTCGATCTCAAGTCTTGTCTTGATCATTAAATCCACCCCTATGCGTTACTCGAGAGATTAAATACTCAGTGATTTACTCCTAATTTAATAATACTTGAATGACTGTGGTGCACTTGATTTGCACATCCATAAAATTTTTCAAGGTTAAATCTCATGCCTCCATCTTTGAATGATGCTAAATTTTGTATATAAACAACCATCCACCCCTATCAAACAACTCTTTTCAAGGCTGAACCTAATGTCCTCATCTTTAGGGATGCTGAATTTTTTATGCAAGTAGCTATCCACTCCTATTATTTTGAACTCGATCCAACAACCATTATCTAAGTTGAACCCGATGTCTCCATCTTTGGGATATGATAAAAAATTTGTTGCAAGTAACCATTTCTCCCTAAAATCTCAAACATGAGCAAACGACCCTTATTTAAGTAGAACCTGAAATCTCTATCTTAGGGAGTTTTAATATTTTGTTCTATTTATTTTGAGTCCATCATGAAATACAAGGATACATAAATGGCCTTTAAAAGAGAGTTCTTCAGAATAATCCCTGCTCCATAAGTTTGGGACGACCTTCCCGCACCGGTATGAACGGTCAGCGGAAGTGACTGACCCGCCACTATTTACTGCAAGCAATTTACAAGCATTTCAATTTATATAGTTTTTTTGGCATGCATCAGGTTTGCAGCGGCTTGCCCTACCAGGCTTCAATAATTAGGGCAGACAACCTTCTTAAAACATGATGCTCAACTTTCGACAAGGAGCACAACGAGCATAAGAGTACATTTTTTATGGCTAACTTTGGAAGAATATCTCGACTCCTGTTATCCCCAACTAACACTCTACCAAAAACAACTGCTCGTCAAAGCAGAACCCGTACTAATAATGGTGAAACAGTAAATTGTAGAAATTTAAAAGTGGTAATAAAATGCTGCTAAAATAAGCCGCAGAAATAAGCTTAACTGAATGTACCAAACTAAGTGTTGAAGTAAACCTGACCAGTATGAAATTATAATAGTACTGAACAGAAAGAACCCTAAATTAAGTACTGAAAAAACGGAACCAGTACAGGACTGGAGTGGTATTGAAAGGAAAGAACTGAACCGAAAGTAATAAAAGCAACTAGACCAATAAAAAACTGGAGTAATACTAAAAAGAAAGAACTGAACTGAAATTAATAAAAGGAATTGGACCAGTACAAAACTGAAATAAAGAAAGTGCAATAAAAGTAAAGGGTTGATGGAAACGATGCTAATGCGGCTGTTGATCCCCATCATAGAGAGTTTGTGGAGTGGAACGATCGATGCCGCAAGCTCGAAGATGAAAATCAACTGCGATGTTTCTTCGCCAATGCCGCCGCCGCTACATGTTTTGCTCGACATCCTCCGCCGCCATTAAATAAAATATATAATTATAAACTAAATAATTATAATTATATATTTTATTAATTATTATTTTTATCAATTTTATTTCATGCATTTAATTAATGTAGTTTAATTCATGTATGATGGGTGCTTATAACCATCTAGTATTTTATTTCATGCAAGTACCATTTCATTTCTCTTATGATGGGTGCATATAACAATCATAAGTTTATTTTATTTTCAAGGGTGGTGATTGAGTGGTGTAGCCTATATATAACCATGTTATGATGAGTATTGTAGGGAATGAATGAAAAGAAACCTAAAATTTCAAGTTGAAATTTCCCCCACTTTCCCCAAGGCAAATTTCGGCCTCCTCTCCTACTCCTCTCTCTTTGGCCGCCAGACACTATCTCCTCTCTCTCTCTATTCGGCCACCTCTCCCTCTCTCTATTTCGGCCCCTTCTCCACCTCCTCCTCTAGTTCTCGGCCACCTCCTTTCCCCTCTTTCAAGAGTCTCGGCCAAAAATTTTCCCTCTCCAAAACCGCCGACCACCACCACCCAAAACCGCCGGCCACCACCACCCAAAATCAACCAACCACCTCCAACCACCCCAACCCGAGCACCACCACCCTCTACATCAAAAGACAACCAAGCCTCCACCCTTGCTCCCTCCTTTCCTCCCTCACGGCCTCCTCCCTCTCACTCCCCCCAAAAAAAAATCCTTGCCAACATCCTCCTTCCAAAACCAAAATCGACCCCCTCATATTTCCCTTAGGAATTGGCCAAAACCATAGCCACCACCTCTTCACCACCTTTTCTCTCTCCTCTTTCCATATATTCTCCATCAAGGTTTCTCTCACTCCAAAGGTTATTGCAAAGGGAAAACGGCTCACATCTTCATCGTTCGGAGCGGATTCGTGGGTTTGCGTGGAAATAGAAAATCAACCACCGTCGTGAGCATTTCCTCCACTCAATATTGTGGACGAACTTCTTGGGATTGGGTAACGAATTTCTATACATCTCTTGTGTGATTTCTTCTAATAATATTTGTGAGATTTGGCGGAACTAGATGGCTAATTAATTATCCTGATTTATATTGAAATCGTGCTAATTAAAATCTAAATTTTAAGCGCGTTTTCTTCCGAATATTCTCGTATAATTGGAGCGGGTAGATTTCGTGAACACTAGTAGAAATCGAGTTCGTCACCCTTGATTTTTCCTTGTGTTCAAGTGATTTGGTATAACCTTATATTAATTAATTTTGGGATTGATTTGGACTTAATTTTGAATCACTATTTTAGTCCGGATTTTCTCTTATTGGAATTGTGAATGTTTGTGAATAATTTTATTTGGAATTGCTAATTGTCCGGATAAGGTAGATCCTTATCGCTTGAGCGAACATTAACATATAGACATTTGTTTAATATTTATAAGGGATAGAAACCCTTTGCGTTGTGCATTGCATATTGGTTGATCATCGTTAGTATTAATTTAGAGAAAATACTGTTCGCTGCGTATTTAATTTAATTGTCGAACATGAGAGCGCGTAGTTTCATCCGTCCAAACCATGGGCCTGCATCAATTTGGTATAAGAGGGAGGTTCACGTCAATTTCCTAATTGTCACCCTCCCCCTTTTATTAGTATGCCGACACGCACTTGTCTAACACATTTATTTGTCAAAAAATTACAAAAAAATTTCCTGGTCTGCCAATAACGGCCAAAATTTTACTTTTTCTGCAAAAAAAATAAAAAAAAATTTAGTTAATAATCTTCATAATATTTTCAGCATGAAAATCAAAATCATTTATTTATTACCCTAGTTGCTAAGCGGGAACAATTCCGTCCTTCCTAGAGTTTAGTGGGTCAGATTCATTTTTCATTGTTTGTGCACAAAATCCAGGTAGATTTTCCATCAGTTCTCACTGATATGGCCTATGACGTTAATGTTTCCCGATTAAAATCTTCAGATTCCAAGTCGAACGTTAGGAAGCCAGTTTATTCACCCGTAGTGGATGAGATTTTGTACTTGATTAGGCAACTAACACCTACCCCAGCCTTGCCATCATACCCTATGAATTCCAACCATCCCCACACTATTCCTCGCAGTAGGAATGAGATACCCACGTTTGATGGTTATGGGAATTCTCAAAATTTTAGGGACTGACTTAATTGGGTAGAACTTTATTTTGATTATAACGAATGGGACGACCACCAAATGGTTAACATCGCCCGAGAGCAGTTAATAGGTCAAGGCCAGATATTTTGGTTAAACGAAGAGCGCTGTGTTGGTAGTTATAAACATACTTGATGGGCAATGCGTAGCCTACTCTCGGATAATTTTGATCCCGCCTATCTCCGCACTACTAACACCAAGCCTGTGAGTGAGTATCGTTATGACACTAGTCCCATACCTGTCTATAGGAATGATTATAAACCTAACGCTAGATTAGTTCCCCCAAAAGGTCGGCCTGCCCTTAGTGTACCTACTCCCATCTTTAGGGAAATAATTCCTAATAGTTCATATGTCTTGGGCTCAAAAGATGTTACTACTCGAGTTTTGTCTCCTTTAGCCTCGACGTCTAAGCCCCTTGAGATAGTGACGTATACCTCTGAGGATTCTAATGTTGATATTGTATCTCTGGATTCCGAAGTTGATTAGCTAAGTGAGAGTATTCCTTCATGTACGATAGTGCCCGACGAGTCAGATGATTCTGTCAGTGAGGGAATCCCTAGTGATTTAGAAGACGATGTATAGGATGATTACATTCCGATCTGTGAGAGTATTCCATTGCCTTTACTTGCCCTACTAGCATTGTGTCTGACCACCCTAGTATTAAGTGCCCTCTCCAGGATACGATCCCCATCATGATAGAGCCTACAATTGCACTAACTGAGATTATATCCGAGTTGTCTGAGGAGCCTGAGAGTGAGGATGTCCCTATTATTATTGTGGATGAGTTACCATCTAGGGAAGGGTATCTTTGGACGATTCTTTGGATGTATACCCGGATGAGAGTTCCTTGATGTCGTCACCATTGGGTGAAATTTATTCGGATTCAGATTTCATCCCGGGATTGATTTTACCGACCCTTCTCCCTGTTTATTTGCCTATCTTATATGACTTTTTAGGACATGGAACCGGTAGACCTAGTCTGAGTTTTTGTGTGACGCCCACTTTATTAGTTCCTACATTGGCGTTGTCTCAGTATATAGATATTACTAGGTTGAGCGCACTAGTTTTTGGTCTTTTCATCACACACCGTAGATCTGACTACGTGTCACATTTGACTGTTCATTTTTCTACGTGTCTGTCAACGGTTCTGTCCTCGACTACGACTGAATCTGATTCTTTGGCAATTGTGCCTCTAGATGTTGTGTCCCCTATACATACTTATATACCACACCCGGTCGCATATATTTACCCACCGCCCTTTGATGAGCCTCATTCCCACACGTTAGTGACTATAGAAAGGCCCCTTGAGTTGTTTCGCTCGTACATCCTTTCACATCCGGGAGCGTCCAACTCCATTATTTATGATGAGCGGTTCTCCTTGGCATATCTTTATGCCAAGCGTGAAAATATTAAAGTTAAGATTAAAACTACGGACTTGGAGCCCAATGAAATCATTTTCAATTATAAGGCTCCCGTGCCACCTGACTTACCCCCCTTATCCTCTGCTTTTGGGTTAAGTCATGTAGTACATGGATTCTCTCCTCATGTATCTAGGACATTAGCGTTTCTTCTTAAGTTATGTCGCACGCACTTTCGTTTCCTTTCGAGACTGTCTGACGCTAGAGTTAGTGATTTGGGTTTAGTCTGGTCAGTCCCCGAGCGGATGGCTTCTGACTCCATTAATAAATTAATACGTAGGAACGCCGACCCATCCATGATTATGAAGAATGTCAGATTTCATGCTTTTATTTCAGTTTTTTATATAGCAAATGGTGATTTATTTTATTTCAAGTTTCCAGACCTTTTACTATACGTCTCTGTTCCACCTTAGTGGCTTTCTTCATCGTTCTTCTCTATCACTACATTTTCTCTTGGGATGGGGAGTGTTAGTGTTGTTGTATCTAATTTCCACGTGGACTCCTTGGTTCCTGAACCAGATGGTAAAATTCTAATTTTATTTCTTTTGTTTGACACCCTTTCGAGTTTCCTCGGAAGTCTTGTTGTTTCTTTGCTAGACACGTTCTTAATGCTGATGGATGTTCATGCTACTACAACATGGATAGCGGGGCCAGATTTTCCCCATGATGCTGCTGCTTTTGACTGTTCTCCCCTCACGGGCCACTCATCGGTGATGAGTAATTTTGAGTGGGGGAGGATTGATGGCGACGATGCTGATGCGGCCGTTGATCCCCATCATAGAGAGTTCATGGAGTGGAACGATCGATGTCGCAAGCTCGAAGATGAAAATCTACCGCGACGTTTCTTCGCCAACGCCGTCGCCGCTATAAGTTTTGCTCGATGTCTGCTGCCGCCATTAAATAAAATATATAATTATAAATTAAATAATTATAATTATAAATTTTATCAATTTTTATTTTAAGCAATTTTATTTCTTGCATTTAATTAATGTAGTTTAATTCATGTACGATGAGTGCTTATAACCATCTAGTATTTTATTTCATGCAAGTACCATTTTATTTCTCTTATGATGGGTGCATATAACCATCATACGTTTATTTAATTTTCAAGGGTGGAGATTGAGTGGTGTATGCCATATATTGCCATGTTATGATGAGTATTGTAGGGAATGAATGAAAAGAAACCTAAAATTTCAAGTTGAAATTTCCCCCTCTTTCACGAAGGAAAATTTCGGCCTCCTCTCCTCCTCCCCTCTCTTTGGCCGCCAGGCACTATCTCCTCTCTCTCTCTCTATTCGGCCACCTCTCCCTCCTCTCTCTATTTCGGCCCCCTCTCCACCTCCACTAGTTCTCGGCCACCTCTTTTCCCCTCTTTCAAGAGTCTCGGCCAACAATTTTCCCTCTCCAAAACCACCGGCCACCACCACCCAAAACCGACCAACCACCTCACCCCACCCCAACCCGAGCACCACTACCCTCTACATCAAAAGCCAACCAAGCCTCCACCCTTGCTCCCTCCTTTCCTCCCTCTCGGCCTCCTCCCTCTCTTCCCCTCAAAAAAAAATCCTTGCCAACATCCTCCTTCCAAAACCTAAGCCGACCCCCTCATATTTCCCTTAGGCTTCAGCCAAAACCATAGCCACCACCTCTTCACCACCTTTTCTCTCTCCTCTTTCCATATATTCTCCATCAAGGTTTCTCTTACTCCAAAGGTTATTGCAAAGGGAAAACGGCTCGCATCTTCATCGTCTGGAGCGGATCCGTGGGTATGCGTGGAAATAGAAAATCAACCACCATCGTGAGCATTTCCTCCACTCAATATTGTGTACGGACTTCCTTGGATTGGGTAACGAATTTCTATACATGTCTTGTGTGATTTCTTCTAACAATATTTGTGAGATTTGGTGGAACTAGAAGGCTAGTTAATTGTCTTGATTTATGTTGAAATCGTGCTAATTAAAATCTAAATTTTAAGCTTGTTTTCTTCCGAATATTCTCGTATAATTGGAGCGGGTAGATTTCGTGAACACTAGAAGAAATTGGGTTCATGATGCCGCGACCTCGCCACCACCACTTGAAGATGACGCCGAAATACTAAAACAAAAAGATTTCAGGCGACATACGACTCTTGGGCCGCTAACGGAAGGCAACGCTACAATCTCCGCCCGCGGCGCGCGAAGCCAACTTAAAGGCTTACTTGAAGACAATTTTATTTAGTTTAAATGCTATTTTATTTTAGATGCAATTTTATTTAGAACTTGTAATCTTTTATATTTTTGCATGCATTTAAAACATTTTGGTGTGCTAATAACCATACGGATTGATGAGGTTTCATCTCAATCTTGGATAGTTGGATCTATTTTTTAACTCTTATATATAGGAGGTTTATTAAGAGAATGATAGAAAAGATTGAACCCTAATTCCCTCTTCAAAATTTCGGCCAAGCTTGAGACAAGCCGCCCCCCTTGCTCCCCTCTTCTCCTATTCGGCCGCCCCCTTTGTGGAGCTCTTCGGCAAGGTTTCTTGGTGCGCCTCCGAGGAAGAAGGACTGCAGCACACTCAGTGCGACGCCGATGGATCCATTCGGTGCGATTCCGGTGGAAATCGTGGAGAGAGTGATTCTCCCACAAGTTATCTAGAGTGCTTGCCTCCAACGGGTTGGGTAAACTCTTCCCTCTCCCTCTAAGTGCTTCGTCTATTTAGATTTTTGGAAGGTGAACCATTGTGTTCTCCGCGGCTTTAATTTCAATCGCCTTTCAAATTAAATCTTTGCATAAAATCGTTTTCATTCTTGTTTCTTGTTTCCGGATCGGGTTGATCCATTTTTCTTGAGTGGATCTTGGCTTTGTAGCCTTGGTCTTTCTCTCAAAAAGGTTGGCAACCTTTATGTTGATTTTGGGAACGATTCCACTCAATTTTTACCGCTGATTTAGAGTCGATCATTCTCCGATTGTGTTTATGTTTTGTGCGCGAGACGGTTCGAATGATAGATGCTTGTGTAGGTACGACCGTACAAGAGTGTGTTGAAGGGTGAATAAGAGCCTAACCCCGTGTAGATCTTCGTTAGGAGCGTACGCTACATCAATTTGATATCAGAGTCGGTCGTCTCAATTTCCTAATTGAAACGTCCTCGCTTGAGTCTTGTCGGCACGCACAATAAAAACAAAAAAAAACCAATTTTTTTTTCTGGTCTGCCAATAGCGCTCTAAAATCTGTAATTTTCAGCGGAAAGTGCAAAACAAAATTTTTAACGTTCTACATTTTTATCACGTCGGGAAATTATAAAATCTTTTGTTTTCAATATAGGGTCAGCCCTAGGAAAAATCATTTCCCCAAAAAAAATTCTACACCTGAATGCTCACTAGGCTAGGCACGGAATACACTGCACCTTCATCTTCTAGGATGGCTGCAAATGAGCAAGGGAATCCCAATGCTGAGGCCATAGAGGGTCTATGTAACGAAATGAATGAGATTAGGGCCATGTTAGGACAACTCCTTTTGAATCAAGGAGGGCCGCCACCGCCACCCGTTAAGGTTGCGCAACCCAACCGGCGCCAACAAATCCCTGATTCGGATTCCGATGAGGACTCTCCCCGAGTACCCCCTCGAGAACACCGCCACGAGAGAGGTTTTGATATCACGAGGGCCATTAAGATTAATGCCCCCACTTACGATGGCATGGGAGATCCCCAGATCTTCCTTAACTGGATGGTGGACATGGAGTGTTACTTCGAATGGAACAACCTTACGGATCCCAAAAAGGTCCAAGTTGCCCGGATGAAGTTAACAGGTCGTGCGAAGACGTTTTGGCTGAATGAGAAGCGGAGGTTAGGAACCGAACATGGAGCCCCCCTTATAGGTTGGCCGGTGATGAAAAATTTGCTAATCGATTAGTACGTCCCGACGTACCACCGAACAAAGATGTTCAATGAGCTTGCCACCCTGCGGCAGGGCTCAAATTCAGTAGTTGAGTACATGGGAGAGCTTAAGGACCGTATGGTGCGTTGTGATCTTAGGGAGATCCCCGAGGTCACATTATCTAGGTTTCGTAAAGGGCTTCATCCCGATATTCAAAGGAAGCTCTTGCGCTATGGTCATACGGACTTGAACATGACCTTCAATGTCGCCCTCGACATTGAAAAACATCTGGCCTCTAAGGCCCACTCCCGCCATTCCCAAGCGAAGAACGAGTCCACGGCTGGAGCATCTGCCTCTACATACCCGGATAAGGGGAAATATAGGTCCACCGAGTCAAAATCGGTAGTGATCACGGCTAGGAACACTAAGAACCCCGCGAGCGAGCGTATCCCCGTAGGGAAGGTTAGTAATACTAATGCAACATGTTATTCTTGTGACATTCAAGGTCACTATGCCTTTGAGTGCCCTACGAAGACTAAGGCCATAGCCCTTTTAGAGTCGACTATCGACCTCGCTGATTATGTTTATGAGGATGCTGAGGAGAGTGACCCAGAAGGGGTCCCAAGTGACTTAGAGGACGATCATCACCTTATGGTGATGCATTGTATTTTGACCACTCCTCGTCCGTTAGATGATTGGAAGAGGACGAGCATATTTTCTCTGATTTTTAAGAGTGGTGAGAAACTCTGCAAACTGATTGTCGATAGTGGTAGCTGTGTGAATGTCATTTCCGAGAATGCCGTTACACGTATGGCTTTGACCACGCAGCCCCACCCGACCCCATATCAGATAGCTTGGATTAATAAGGTTACCATTCCAGTCAACACGCGATGCCTAGTACCCCTCTCGATCAAATCCTATACTGACGAGGTGTGGTGTGATGTCCTTCCCATGGACGCTTGCCACGTGTTGTTGGGTCGTCCTTGGCTATACGACCACGACGTGACCCACTTTTGGAAAGACAATATGTATGAGTTTAAATTTAATTGCAAGGTCATTACGTTGAGGCCGACCATTCTGAAGGAGTCAGTACCTGTGGCTAAGGACACCACTATCCCAGTAGAGAGGAGGACGTTGAGTCTAGTGGGTAAGAAAGAATTTGTGTAGGACTCATTTCTTAATGGAGTGTTGTATGCTTTAGTACTTATGAGTGCTAGGACTGAATTAGGAGTGTTGGATTACTTACCTGGTGAGCTCCGGGCATTGTTGGAAGAATATAAAGATGTTTACCCGGAAGAGCTACCTTCGACGTTGCCACCACTTAGGGATATACAAAATGCGATAGACCTTATTCCTGGTTCATCCCTACCCAACCAGACCCATTATAGACTTCATCCCGCTGCCCATAAGGAGTTACATACCCAAATTGAGGACCTGTTGAAGATGGGGTTCATTAGGACTAGCTTGAGTCCCTGTGCGGTACCAGCCTTGCTTGCCCCCCAAGAAGGATGGTACATGGCAGATATGTGTTGATAGCCGTGCTATCAACGAGATTACCATCAAGTATAGGTTTCCTATTCCGCGATTAGATTTACTCTTAGATGTCTTATCTGGCGCCACTATCTTTACGAAGTTGGACTTACGGAGTGGCTATCCCAAGATTAGGATCCGTGAGGGAGATGAATGGAAGACTGCGTTTAAGTCTAAGGAAGGGTTATATGAGTGGCTTGTGATGCCCTTTGGGTTGTCCAATGCCCCCAACACCTTCTCACGGATGATGACACATGTCTTTCATCCATTCTTGGGCAAGTTTGTGGTAGTTTATTTCGATGACATCTTAGTCTACAGCACCACCACTGCCGGGCACATCTCCCACATGAGAGCGATTCTTTCCACCTTGAGGAAGGAGACATTTTTTCTAAACTTTAAGAAGTGCACTTTCTACGCGTCAGAGGTAGAGTTTTTGGGTTATATAGTCGGGTCAGAGGGCATACGAGTTGATCCTAGTAAGGTTCAAGTGATACGGGAATGGACCGAACCGACTAGCCTACGTGAGGTGCGTAGTTTCCATGGATTAGCTACTTTCTATCGTCATTTCATACGAGACTTCAGTAGCATCATGGCCCCCATTACGGAGTGCATGAAGAAGGGAGAGTTCACTCGGACGAATTCTGCCACCCATGCTTTCAATCGCATTAAGAAGCTTATGACCGAGACACCTGTCTTACCTCTACCCTACTTCACCAAAGTCTTTGAGTTAACTTGTGATGCTTCTGGGGTGGGTATAGGAGGTGTCTTGAGTCAGGAGGGGCACCCAGTTAGTTACTTTAGTGAGAAGTTAACCAACACTAAGTTAAATTATTCAAACTATGATAGGGAATTTTATGCGATTATGCGGTGTTTGCACCATTGGAGGCACTATCTCCTCTCCAAGGGGTTTGTGATCCTCTCCAATCACGAGGCTTTGTGCTTCATCAACGACCAGCATAAAATTAGCCTGCGACACGCTAAGTGGATAGCTTTCCTACAAGGTTACACGTTTAACCTTAAGCACCTTAAGGGTTCAGATAACCGAGTCACGGATTCTCTTAGTCGCCTTACCCTCTTGCTTTCCACTATGGAGGTTAACGTTGTAGGTTTTGAACGCATTAGAGATGAGTACGCTACCTGCCCGGATTTTAAGGAATCCTATTTATCCGCTCAGGATAGCTCCCCCACGACGATATCTGCGTTTGTTATTAGAGACGGTTACCTCTTTAGGCATGGGAAGTTGTGTATCCCACAGTCCTCTCTACGAATTCATATCATTTGGGAGCTGCATAGTGGAGGGTTGAGTGGCCACTTCGGTAGGGACAAGATAATTATGCTAGTTGAGGAGAAATTCTTTTGACCTAAACTTAAGGCGATGGTGGGAAGGGTAGTTAGTAGTTGTCGTACCTGTCAGGTGTCCAAGGGCACGAAAACAAACGTAGGATTATATACACCCTTGCCTATCCCTTCCACACCATGGGAAGACGTGAGCATTGATAATACGTTTTATAGCCTAAATTATTATCGTAATTTTCTAGTTTATAATGTACAAATAATGTCTTTTTAGTTTATCTTTTATCCTTTTTATGTAAATATTATTGCCAGTAACATTTTTTTGTCTTTTTGTAGGTTTCTAGTTTTTTGGTCAAAAATGACCTGTAACGCCCCCTATCACGCCCTCCTTGGGCGTGACCTAGGGCGTGTCACCCGATCCTGAGGACTCTTGATGTCAGAGACAGAAAACTAGGAAAAATGGCCGTCACGCCCCCCTGACACGCCCTCTCCGGGCGTGTCACCGGGCGTGATACGGGGGGTGTCGCCCTTTGCCGCAAAGCCTGCTGCCGCATTTAATGGAAGTTCCACCACAGCATGCAATAGTACTGTCTCGCCCCCCGTCACGGGAGTGACCTAGGGTGTGACATCAACTTTTTCGACGACTGACGGATTTCCGACCAATGATTTCGACACGACGTGCGTGTCACGCCCCCCCTATACGGGCGTGACCCAGGGCGTGTCGACCGACGTACAAAAGAAATCATCCCTCCCGCCAGATTCCACAACCCGAGGTTAACCCCGTACATATCATGCCCCCTGACAGGCACCCCCTAGGGCGTGTCGGAGGGCGTGACCAACCCGTGAAAAACTTCTATAAATTCAGACCCCCCTTCCATTTCAGCAAGTTTTGGTTGAGAGGGGGAGGTGGTGCCCCTTTATTTCTTGGCCCCTTTTCATGTTTTTTAGCTCTCTCTCTCTCTCCTTTTGTAACTTTTTCTTAACCCTAGTGTTAATGATAGCTTAGTTTTAATTTCATGCAAGTGTAGTTTTCATTTCCATGCAAGTGTAGCTCTCTTTTTCATTAATAAAAGTGCTCTTTGTTTACTTTGTGTTTTTTTGTTCTACTACTCACCCCCCCTCCTCCATTCCATTATGATTAACTAATCCTCCTTGTAATCGATCTTGATGATCCGAGGTTCGAGCGATTAAGTTATGATGTTTTAATTAATCTTTTATTTTTTAGGTTTAGGCCTTGAATTACTCTTGATTTTTCATGGGTTGGAGGTATATTATCGATATATACTCTCTACCTTTGCTTTCATTCTGGGCTAGCCGAGAGGCCGATAGAATGAAGAGAGAATTTAAGAGTAAAGGGAGTTGTATGCACCCCTCGAGAGAGGCAGACGTCCAAATCTCCCGGATTGGAGTAAAATCCAATAGTGGGGTTCACCGCGTAAAGCGAGCTTTAGGCCTCCGATTTAGACGAGAGTCGATCGGACCTTCCAAAACTCAATTGGGAACGACTTCGAGAGAAGCGTGTTCAAGCTTTAGGAACCTCCACGGTCAAGGACCTTTATCCTATTAAGTTTAGGTTTTTATCGCATTTTCTTACTCGTCTTTCGCCGAGGTGATTCTTGATCGAGTGCTCTTCCATTTCATAGTTTCAACCTTTTGTTATAATCACTTATCTTATGCTCTTTACTTAATTGCGGTAGTTCTCTTTCTAGCATAGCTTTACTTCCTTAATTGCAATTAGATTTTTTAAAACCCTAGTTTTTCCGTCGATAGAATAATAGTCTTCGTGTGAGTAAGCATACTCAACAGTTCCCGGATTTCAATACGACACTTGACCCCTAGCTACAGTTCGATAGGTATACTTGCCTCATTGGATTGCTAGTTCGGTTGCTTTAATTTTTCCTTCAAAGATAACGACCACCAAGTTTTTGGCGCCGTTGCAGGGGACGCAACTTTCGTTGATATATTGAAAACACGAACCTATTAATCTTATCTCTTCTCTTTCTTATCCTCTTTCTTTAAATTTTAAAATCCAAAAAATTATTACCCTCTTAATAGTAACAAACTTCACAATTTTTCTACGCCACTTAATTCTCTCGAAAAGGGCAAAGCGGCTTTAAGTGCCGCTATCTTATCTAGTACCATGCGAACCCTTTGCGGGGTAGCCCTTGGGAAGTTCGGGAGTTAAAACATAAAAAAATCTATTTCAAAAAATTTATTTAGTATCTTTTCTTTTCTTTCTAGTTTATTTTTTCCCTCTTTTTCATCTCCCTTTCTTTTAGTGCATGACCCGGGGGAATCCGTCGGTTATTTTGGACTTGGACAACGAAATTGAGCGTACTCTTCGGAGAAAATCGTGATTTCAAGGTCCTATTTTCCAAATACCGATTGAGGATTCCAAGTCATCTTCTACTTTAAGAATGGCAGAGCCCCACGCGGAGGAAGCCGTGCAAAGACCTATGTCTTATTATGCACGACCAAATCTCAAGGGAACAAAATCTAGCATAGTCCGCCCTGCGATAGCTAATAATAACTTCGAATTAAAGCCTAGCATAATTCAAATGGTGCAGCAATATGTGCAATTTGACGGACTTCAAGATGAAGATCCGAATGCACATATAGCAAGCTTTCTTGAAATTTGTGACACCTTCAAGCTAAATGGTGTCACAAATGATGCAATAAGGATAAGACTTTTCCCCTTCTCTTTGAGAACTAAAGCTAAGCAGTGGCTGAACACTGTACCTAAGAATAACATAACCACTTGGAATGAATTAACTGAAAATTTTTTGGCGAAGTATTTTCCGCCAGCTAAAACTGCAAAACTTAGGAACGACATATCTGCCTTCGGACAAATAGACTCTGAAACCCTATATGAAACCTGGGAGAGATTTAAAGAATTATTAAGATAATGCCCACATCATGCGCTGCCTGTATGGTTACAAGTGCAGACGTTCTATAATGGGCTAAATCAAAGCATGAAGCAAATGATAGACGCAGCTTCTGGCGGTACTTTAAATCATAAGACCCCGGAAGAAGCTCTTGAGCTTTTTGAGGACATGACCATGAACACTTATCAGTGGAATGTGCCTAGGTCCCGCCCGAACAAGCCTGCAGGTATCTATGAAGTGGACAACGTTTCCCAGCTCGCTCTGCAAGTAGAAATCCTAAGAAAAAAAATCACGGAGATGACTGCTGCTTACTCCCCTCAGGTATGGGAATCTGCAACCCCTGCCCCAGAATAATTATATTTTGTTAACAATATGTCTAGAAATGCTTTTAATAATTTTTCTGCTACGAATTTTCATCCTCCTGGTTTTAATTTTCCGAATAGCTATAATCCTGCCTTAAGAAATCATCCGAATTTTTCATGGAGTAATCCATCGAATGCTGTGTGCCCACTGCCATAAAATGATTTCTCTACACCACCACCACCACCATCTCTTCAAAATTATCCAAAACCTCCAAGCTTGTAGGAGTTACTTTCTAAATATATCACCACAAATGACGCTACTATAATGACCCTAACCGAAAGCGTTAAAAGTCTAGAAAATCAGGTAGGACAGCTCGCAAAAATAATTTCTGAGCGACCCGTAGGGTCTCTTCCTTCCAATACCGAACCCAACCCGAGAGAGCAAGCGAAAGTTATAACTCTTCGGAGTGGGAAGCAAGTCTCCGGTATGGTTTGCGAAGAGCCTGAGGCAAGCTCCGCCCCTATTTTGAAAAATCAAAGCTCCGCTCCCGTTTTAAAAATTCCACCCTCTGCTGAAGAAGTTATCACCCCCGTTTTAGAAAAAAATCTCACTGCACCACCCATTTTTATAAATAATCCAACCCCGCTATTGGGTACATTGGAAAATGTGTACTTGATTTGAAGAAGCCTAACTTAGCTTTATGATATACATCAAGGTGTATTTGATGTTATTTTGAGTTGACATGTGCAGATTAAGAAAGTACTAAAAGTATAGGAAATTATTCTAAGTCCATGTGTCGACACCAGAAAAAGCTATGTCGACACTTCAGAAGAATTGTGTCGACACTTGAAGAAGACTGTGTCGACACAGAGAAAAATAGTCGACCATTTTTGTGTCGACACCGGGAAGCAGTGTCGACTTACAGAAGTAGGGTCGATAACAGCTTGTTCAACACAGAGAAAAATAGTTGACCACATTTGTGTCGACACTGGGAAGCAGTGTCGACTTACAGAAGTAGAGTCGACAACAGCTGTATCAACACTGGGAAGCTGTGTCGACACATTGAGGCAGAGTCGACACCAGAAGGCAGTGTCAACACATTGAGGTAGAGTCGACACCAGAAAGCAGTGTCAACACATTGAGGCAGAGTCGACACATATTGGCAGGGTCGACAATTGTTGTGTCGACACCAGAAGACAGAGTCGACACATATTGGCAGAATCAACAAAAGCTGTGTCGACACCTGAAGGCAGTGTCGACACATACTATGTTCTGAATCTATAACAATTGTGTTGACACACAGGACTTGTGTCAACACACTGCAAGTCTAGACCAAGTCATTTCCTGAAGAATGATGAAGTGCTTGAGTCGACACAAATTCTCAGTATCGACTCATCCTCAAGATGAAGGTCTGAAGAAGCTGTGTCGACACCAAAGTAACTTGTGTCGACACATATAGACAGATGGTCTCGACACTTTCTGACAGTCAGTCTCGACACTTTGCTGATCAAGACAAAGGCTAAGGATCTGTTTGAAGACTTGACAACTGTGGGTTGCAACAGTTTATCTGAAGCTGTCAGACTTGTCAGAAGACAGTTAGAAACAGGATCAGCCGGTTACCATGAAGAAGGTCTATAAATAGACAGATTCAGAAGGCAAATAAAAAAAAAGAGATTGATTTAAGAAGAAACACACATACAAACTTATCAAGAAAGTGTAAGGCACGGAAGAAGATCTTCATCAGAAGATCTAAGAAGACATTCTGAAGGGTTCAACCTATCAGGATCTGTCTAAGGAGAATTCGTTCAAGAATTCTGAAGAAGTATCAAAGGGATTGGATAGAGAGGGATCCAACCATTTGATGATCAAGAAGGAAGCTATTACAAGTTTCTCAAGAAGCTGTTTGGAAATCAACTCAGCTAGTTCAGATTCAAGAAGCTTTGAAGAAAGCTAAGATTCAGATTCAAGAAGCTTTGAAGAAAGCTAAGATTCAGTTGATTTCATCCATCAACTAATCAAGTATTGTCCTGTCCTTACTCTCTCATCTAGGACAAAATTCTGTAAAACTCTTTTCTAATTTCTGTAGGATCTATTAAGGTAGATCTGAGTTGTAAGCCTAAATTATAAAGGCTGAGTGTAGGAGAGTTGATCTCTGAGTGGTAGGGCTGTGTTGCCTGAGTGTAGGAGAAAGTTTTTCTCTGAGTTGTAGGCCTTGTGGCTAGGCTGAGGTAGGGCTGATTAGCCTGAGTTGTAGGAACCTTTCCAGGTTCTGAGCTGTAGGATCTGCTGATCTGAGTTAAAGAGGAAGTTTGGCCGAATCTAGCACACTGCTAGATAGGTGAAGGGGGGAAAGTGGATGTACCCAGACCTTGGGGAACTACTATAAAACTGTGTGCAATCTGTGTTGTATGAATTTCTGTGATTGCTGTGCTGTGTGATTTAATTCAGTTATTATATTATGCCTAAAAGTGAGAACAAGCATTAGAACCTATTCACCCCCCCTTTAGGTGTTTAGGTAGTCTTGAAAGTAAAACTATCAATTGGTATCAGAGGAAGGTTACTCAAATAAGGACTTAACAGTCTGAGTAAGATCCCTAAGGCAGAATCAAGATTCAAGAAAATGTGTTCTGGAGAGAATCACAAGGAGTTAGGGTCAATGAAATTACCAATCTGTAGAAAAGAAATCTTTGGAATTTGGAAAGAAAGGGTGAGATTGTTCATGGAGGCTTCTGACCCAAGGATATACATTACTGTATAGGAAGGCCCCTTCATTCCAATGAAGGTATCAGTTCTTGATGCAAATATCCAAACTCCAAAGAGTTATTCATAAATGACAAAGGATGAAATCATTTTGGAAACCATGGATAAAAGAGCACAGAACATTATTGTAAGTGCCATAGATGATTCTACATTCCAAAATTTGACTCACTGCAAAACCTCCAAAGAAATGTGGGACACCTTGATTGTCTACATAGAGGGTTCTGAAGAAGTAAGACAGGATAGGAAGTCTATGCTCAACCAAGAGTATGAAAGTTTCAGACAAGGAAAATCTGATAGCATAACTGAATGCTATAAGAAATTCTACAGAATAGTGAATGAATTAATGTCCTATGGAAGAGTCTTCAGTACCTATGAACTGAATGACAAATTCTTAAGATCCTTGACAAAGGATTGGGACACCAAGATCTGTGCCATAAGAGAAGTGGCTAAACTGGCAGAAATTTCTCCTCCAACCTTGTTTGGAAAGTTGCTATCTTATGAAATGCAACTAATGGTGAGGAAGGAGGAAGAAAAGAATTCAAAAGGTGAGCATAGAGAAAAATCTGTGGCCTTCAAGGCTGAAGCCAATAGAAAGAATAGGAGGATATTTTCATCTCCTCCTAAGGAAGTTGCAGAAGTTAATTCTGAAAATTCAGACAGTCAGAGTTCAGAGAGGAGTGATTCAGATGCAGACTTTGCTGCATTCACAAGGCAATTCCAGAGGTTCTTGAAGAAGAAGCAGTGGAAGTCTAGGCCCTCCACATCACAGCAAGTTGATGACTATTATCAGAAGAATAAGTCATCAAGGAAGGAAAGGAACAGAACTAAGCCCAGCAAATCCACTACATCAAAGATTGTCTACTATTGTTGCAATAGGCCTGGACATGTAGTGGATGATTGTCCTGATAAGAGAAAGGAGTCATCAGACAAGAAGAAGACTCATCAGAAAGGCAAGAAGGAGAAATCCTTTGTTGCAAAGAAGGAAAAGAGCCTTACAGATCAATCAACTTCAGAGTCAGAATCTGAAGCTGAAGCATATATTGGATTGTATGCTGCTACTGAAGAAGAGGAGTTTATACAATTGCTGGACTCCATCTATGAACAAGAGGACCATCAGTGCATAGGACTGATGGCTGGATCAGAAGAAGACATGTGCCAGAATCAGTCTGGTCCTAGTAAGGTACATTGTCCTTCTATAAATTCAGTTTGTAGTACTAGTGCAGAATCAGCTTCATCTGCATCAAGTGATGTAGATGGATCTGAATCTGAAGGAGATGTCTATCAGTTGATAGATAAGTATGGGGACTTGTTGTAGGCCCTTAAGAAAAGCAAGAACCTAGTCAAATCTCAGGCTCAGGAAATTGCTGATCTTAAGGTTGCTGCAACTGAGTTGGAAAAAGTAATAGATCAAAAGTTGAATGAAATTGCCAAACTGAAAAATATAACTATTATTCAGATGGGCACAATCAGATATACTAATGATCAAGTTAAGAGTCTGGAGGCCAGACTAAGAATAGAAAAAGATTTAGTGGCTAGTTACTCAAAGCAAAAAATCTGTCTTACCCTTGATAGATGAGTTTGTAGCTCAAAAGGGTAAGGCGGGATTAGGCTTCAAAGGTAACCCCAGGGCTGCCCAATTCAAGGGAAAAGGCAAAGCTCCTGTCCAGCCACTAAATCTTTCAGTCCTAGTTAAGTTTAGAAAGGTGCAAGTGCCTTCTAACAAATATGATCTTGAGAATATTCATGGTCATATTAAGACTAATGTTCTGATAGACAAAGGTGTAAATGCTAACAGGTCTACCCATGTTCATAAACCCCATGGTTATAAGAAACCTGTGGGTGAAGCTACTGCAGCACCAGTACTGGACAGAAATTCTTCTGTCAAGGGTGTATCTAGATCTAGATATAACAAGATTGAATGTTGGTGTTGTGGCAAGAGAGGCCATTTTGCCTTAGACTGCTGGCACAACACAAGTGTTAGGAAGAACAATAGTCTACCAGTTAGAAGAGCAGCTGGTAGTTTTGTTGGTGCTAACCTGAACCAAGGACCCAAGACTTACTTGGGTTCTAAGGGAAGGTAAATCTGTATTGCAGGAAAGTCCAAGTGGCCATGCCCCTATATGGTACTTGGACAGTGGATGTTCCAGGCACATGACTGGAATAAAGGGGCTGCTGAAGGAGTACACATCTATCAAAGATGGACCTAAAGTAATCTTTGGTGGATCTGAAAGAGGAGTCTTCAAAGGGTTTGGTAACATTTCTTCTAACCTAATTACTATTACCCAAGTGCTTATGTAAAAGGTTTGAAACAAAATCTGATAAGCATAAGCCAGCTGAGTGATTTAGGATATGACATTTCATTTGTTAAGGATGGATGTTATATCAAAAGGTCAAGTGATCAAGAGATCATTTTGACTGGGTATAGGAAGAGAAATGTATATTGTCTTAATTTTGTATGTGAGAACAAGGTTTCTCCCATCTATCTTTTAGCTGATGATAATGCATCTCATTGTGTCAAGTGGCACAAGAGATTGGATCATCTTAACTACAAGACAATTGGCCAACTCTTTAGCAAAGAGTTAGTGAGGAATGGTCCTCAAGTTAAGTGTATAAAGGATGGGATATATTCTGCTTGTCAAAAGGGCAAGCAAACAAATTCCTCCTTTCATAGCCTTGAAAACAAGGATTCTGTGAGGTGCCTATACCTCTTACATATGGATCTTTTTGGTCCTATGCCAGTTCATAGTCTAGGTAGGAAGGTCTACACTTTTGTGGTTGTAGATGACTATTCTAGATTTACATGGGTGTTCTTTCTGAGACAAATCAGAAACCCCAAGTGTCTTACTTAGTTTTGTGAAGCAAATTCAGAATGAACTGAATTGTACAGTGGTCAAAATCAGAAGTGACCATGGTACTGAGTTTCAATCTGAAAGCATGACAAAATTATGTGAAGACTTTGGGATTTTCCAAGAGTTCTCCTCACCTAGAACACCACAGCAAAATGGCATTGCTGAAAGAAAGAATAGAACATTAATTGAAGCTGGTAGAACTCTATTGAGTGACACCTCTATTCCAGAATATTTCTGGGCTGAGGCAGTAAACACTGCATGTCATGTGATCAATAGGGCTTCTATCACCAAGAGCCACAAAATGACTCCCTATGAGATTATGAAAGGTAAAAAACCAAATCTATCCTACTTCAGGATCTTTGGTTGCAAGTGCTATATACTTAACAATGGCAAGTCATATCTGACTAAGTTTGCTGCCAAATCCCAAGATGGGATATTTGTTGGGTACAATATAAATAGTAAGGCCTATAGGGTCTTCAACTTGACTACTCAAGTTGTAGAGGAGTCTGTACATGTTGTATTTGATGAAACAAGATTAATCAACTGTGAGTTATCTTGTAGATCAAATGATTCAACAGGTATAAGCAAAAGGATGAATAAGCTTTCCATTGCAGAAGCATCAAATGTAGATGAAGCATTGGAAAATGAAGGCTACTGTCCAGAGGGAGTACAAGACTCAATAGATGCTGATGAAATCCAAGAGGTACAGCATGATGTAAGAGCTGGAGATGTTCAACCAGAAGGGAATCTACCTCCAGCTACAAGACATTTAAGAGATCATCCAACTAATCAGATTATAGGTGATCCAAGACAGGGAGTTCAGATAAGAAGCAAAAATCTGAGCACAGTTCTGCATTCAAGTTTCCTGTCTCAAATGGAGCCTAAGAAGTTTGAAGAAGCTATCCAAGACTAACACTAGATTGATGCTATGCAAGAGGAGCTGAATCAATTCAGAAGGTTCAATGTCTGGGAGCTTGTTCCTAAACCAAAAGGCCACAATATAATTGGCACAAAATGGATCTATAGGAACAAGTTGGATGAGAGTGGAATAATTGTGAAGAACAAAGCTAGGTTAGTTGCTAAAGGATACAGGCAGGAAGAAGGGATTGACTCTGATCAAACATTTGCCCCAGTAGCAAGGCTGGAGGCAATCAGAATGTTCCTTGCCTATGCAGCATATCAAGACTTCAAAGTGTACCAGCTGGATGTGAAATCAGCATTCCTGAATGGTGATCTAAAAGAGGAAGTCTATGTAGAGCAGCCATCAGGTTTTGTAAATCCTCTTAAACTTGATTATGTCTATAGGCTTAGGAAAGCTTTGTATGGGTTAAAGCAAGCCCCAAAGGCTTGGTATGAAACCCTGTCTACTTTCCTTATTAAGAACAAATTCTCAAGAGGGAAAATAGATAAAACTCTATTCCTTAGGAAATCTAAAGGTAAGATCATCTTAGTACAAATCTATGTAGATGGCATAATCTTTGGATCTACTGAGAACAACCTTTGCAAAAAGTTTGCCAAACTTATGCAAGGGAAGTTTGAGATGAGCAGTATGGGGGAACTTATGTTCTTTTTGGGACTCCAAGTAAGACAGACTGAAGATGGCTTGTCCATATCCCAGTCTAAGTTCACCAAGGAATTAATTAAGAAGTATGGTATGGAGTCATCCTCCACCATGAGAACTCCTATGGGAACAAGTATGCCTATATGCAAAGATGATGCAGGTAAACCTGTTGCTGAATCTTTGTATAGAGGAATAGTTGGCTCTCTACTATATCTCACTGCTAGTAGACCAGATATTATGTATGCTACATGTGTCTGTGCTAGGTACCAAGCCTGCCCTAAAGAATCTCATTATACCGCTGTCAAAAGGATTCTGAGATATCTTAAGGGCACACCTAATCTAGGCCTTTGGTATCCTAGGAATAGAGATTTTCTACTAACAGGTTATTCAGATGCAGATTTTGCAGGCTGTAGGGAGGATAGAAAGAGTACTACAAGTACTTGTCAATTCTTGGGAGGAAGACTGATATCATGGAGCAGTAAGAAGCAGACCAGTGTGGCAATATCCACAGCTGAGTCAGAATATATTGCTGCTGGAAGCTGCTGTGCACAGCTATTGTGGATACAGCATCAATTGAAGGATTATGGTATTCAAGTAAGTATAACACCTTTATTGTGTGATTTTAAGAGTGCTATTTCTATTGCTAACAATCCTATTTCTCATAGTAGAACTAAGCATATAGAAATCAAATATCATTTTCTTAGAGAGCATGTAGAAAGAGAAGACATCTCATTGGAATTTATTAAAACAGATTATCAAATAGCAAATGTATTTACTAAGCCACTAGATGAAACAAAATTCAATAAATTTAAAATTGAATTAGGAATGTGTTGGGTACATTGGAAAATGTGTACCTGATTTGAAGAAGCCCAACTTAGCTCAATGATATACATCAAGGTGTATTTGATGTTGTTTTAAGTTGACATGTGCAGGTGGAGAATTGATAAAGTATGCAGAAAAATTCTAAGTCCAAGTGTCGACACAAAGGAAGCAGTGTCGACACACAGAAGAAAATAGTCGACACAACACTGGGAAGCAGTGTCGACACATAGCAGTTAGTCTACAACTACACTGGGAAAAAGTGTCGACACAGAAGAAGTAAGTCGACACAACACTGGGAATTTGTGTCGACACAGAAAAAGAGTCGACACAACACTGGGAAATTGTGTCGACACAGAAGAAAAGAGTCGACACAATACTGGGAAATTGTGTCGACACAGAAGAAAAGCGTCGACCTCAAACATTGGGAGAATGTGTCGACACAGAAGAATATAGTCGATCTCAAGATTGTCGACATCATCTGAATGTGTCGACACAGAAGAAAATAGTCGACCTCAAGTTAGTCGACACCAGCAGAATGTGTCGACACATTGTGATTAAGTCGACACATAATAGCAGAGTTAAAAAATGAATGTGTCGACACCTGAAGGCTAAGTCGACACTTACTAAAGTTATGATTCTACAACAATTGTGTCGACACACAGGACTTGTGTCGACACACTGAAGAGTCAAGATCAAGTTATTTGCAGAAGAAGCTGTGTCGACTCAAAGGCAACTTAGTCGACATCACTGAAGACTGTGTCGACACCAAAGTCAATTATGTCGACACAAATAGACAGATTGTCTCGACACTTTCTGACAGACTGTTTCAACAACTTGTGATTCAAGACTAAGGCACAGGACTTGTTTGAAGACTTGACAGCTGTGGGTTATCACCGGTTAACTGAAGTTGTCAGACTTGTCAGAAAACGGTTAGAAACCGGATCAGCCGGTTACCATGAAGAATGTCTATAAATAGACAGATTCAGAAGGAGAAAAGAATGAACAACATATAGAACTGACCTTTTGAAATACATTGGATCAGAAAGTGGAGAAGGATTACAATTCTACTCATTTCAAGAAAGTGCTAGGCACTTAAGAAGATCTTCTCCGGGAGATCTAAGAAGACTATCTAAGGATAGATCTAAGAAGAGTTCTAATCAGAATTCAGAAGAATCATTCAAAGTTCTGGATAGAGAGAGATCAAGTCAGAATTTGAAGAAGAAGAAAGAATCCACCAGTGGATTCTCAAGAAGCTGTTTGGAATCAACTCAGCTAAGTATATTTTCAAGAAGCTTTGAAGAAGGCTAAGAAACAGTTGATTGCATCAGCTGATCAAGAATTGTCATTGCCTTTTCTCTCTCAACTTTGGCAAGACAATTAAAACAATCTTTTCTATATTTCTGTAGGATCTGTTTATACAGATCTGAGTTGTAAGCCTATGTTATAAAGGCTGAGTGTAAGAGTGTTGAACTCTGAGTGGTAGGGCTGTTTGCCTGAGTGTAGGAGAAGGATATTCTCTGAGTTGTAGGCCTTGGGGCAAGGCTGAGGTAGGGCAGTTGTGCCTGAGTTGTAGGAACCAGTTGGGTTCTGAGTTGTAAGATCTATTGATCTGAGATAAGTGGAAGTTTGGCCGAATCTAGCATACTGCTAGATAGGTGAAGGGGGAAAGTGGATGTACCCAGACCTTGGGGAACCACTATAAAACATAGTGCAATCTGTGATGTTTTGTTTTCTGTGATTGCTGTGTTTATTATATTAGTTATTAAATTGAATTCTGCCTAGAAGTTTTAGGAAGAGAAGCAGAACCTATTCACCCCCCCCTCTAGGTGTTTAGGCTGCCTTGAAAGTTAAACTATCAAGTGGTATCAGAGGGAGGTTCCTCAAAAAGGACTTAACAGTCTGAGGTAGATCTGATAGGCAGATTCAAGAATCAAGAAGATGGGTTCTGGAGAGAATCATAAGGAGCTAGGGTCAATGAAATTACCCATATGCAAGAAGGAAATCTTTGGGATCTGGAAAGAAAGAGTCAGATTGTTTATGGAAGCATCTGACCCAAGGATTTACATCACAGTACAGGAAGGCCCCTTCATACCAATGAAGATATCTGTTCTTGATGCAAATATCCAAACACCAAAGACTTATTCTGAAATGACCAAGGATGAAATCATCTTGGCAACCATGGACAAAAGGGCACAGAACATCATTGTCAGTGCCATAGATGATTCAACATTTCAGAATCTGATTCACTGCAAGACCTCCAAGGAGATGTGGGACACATTGATTGTCTACATGGAGGGATCAGAAGAAGTAAGGCTGGACAGAAAATCTATGCTAAATCAGGAGTATGAAAGTTTTAGACAAGGAAAATCTGATAGCATAACTGAGTGCTATAAGAAATTCTATAGAATTGTGAATGAGCTAATTTCCTATGGAAGAGTCTTCAGTACCTATGAACTGAATGACAAATTCTTAAGATCCTTATCAAAGGATTGGGATACAAAGATCTGTGCCATAAGAGAAGTGGCAAAATTGGCAGAGATATCTCCTCCAACTCTGTTTGGAAAGTTGCTATCCTATGAAATGCAACTTATGGTAAGGAAGGAGGAGGAAAGAAACTCAAGAGGAGAGCATAGAGAAAAGACTGTGGCATTTAATGCTGAAGCCACTAGAAAGAATAGGAGGAAATCACCATCTCCTCCTAAGGAAGTTGAAGAAGGTAGTTCTGAAAATTCAGATAAGGGTTCAGTCAGCTGTGATTCAGATGCAGACTTTGCTGCATTCACTAGGCAATTTCAAAGGTTCTTGAAAAAGAAGCAATGGAAGTCTAGGCCTTCCTCATCACAGCAAGTAGATGACTATTATCAGAAGAGAAGGTCATCAAGGAAAGAGAAAAGCAGGTCAAAGCCCAACAAAGCCACTACTTCAAAGATTGTCTGCTATTGTTGCAATAGGCCTGGACATGTAGTGGCTGATTGTCCTGACAAAAGGAAGGAATCTTCAGAAAAGAAGAAGACTTATCAGAAAGGCAAGAAGGAGAAATCCTTTGTAGCAAAGAAAGATAAAAGTCTGTCAGACCAGTCAACTTCAGAATCAGGATCTGAAGCTGAAGCATATATTGGATTATATGCTGCATCTGAGGAAGAGGAGTTTATGCAGTTGCTAGACTCCATCAATGAACATCAATGCATGGGTTTGATGACTAGATCAGAAGAGGACCTATGCCAGAATCAGTCTGGTTCTAATGAGGTAAACTGTCCTTCTTGTACATCTGTTTGTAATACAAGTGAAGAATCAGCTACATCTGCATCAAGTGATGAAGATGTATCTGGATCTGAAGGAGATGTCTATCAATTGATAGACAAGTATGGGGACCTGTTGCAGGCCCTTAAGAAAAGCAAGAACCTGGTTAAATCACAGGCTCAGGAAATTGCTGATCTAAGGGTTGCAACAACTGAGTTAGAAAAAGTCCTTGATCAAAAGTTAGCTGAAATTGCCAAGCTGAAGAATATAACTATTATTCAGATGGGCACAATTAATTATACTAATGATCAAGTAAAGAGTCTGGAGGACAGACTTAGAATTGAAAGGGATTTAGTGGCTAGTTACTCTAAGCCAAAATCTGTCTTACCCTTGATAGATGAATTTGTCACTCAGAAGGGTAAGGCTGGATTAGGATTTAAGGGTAACTCCAGGGCTGGCAGATTCAAGATGAAAGGCAAAGCCCCTATTCAGCCACTAAACCTTTCAGTCCCCATAAGGTTTGGTAAGGAGAAAGTGCCTTCTAACATATATGATCATGAAGACATTCAGGATCATATTAAGACAAATGTTCTGAAGAACAAGGGTGTTAAGGCAAGCAGGCCTACCTATGGTCATAAACCCTATGGTTTTAAGAAATCAGTAGGTGAAGTTGCAACAGCACCAGCAATGAACAGAAATGCTTCTGACAAGGATGTATCTAGATCTAGATACAATAAGTTTGAATGTTGGTGCTGTGGCAAGAGGGGTCATTTTGCATTGGACTGCTGGTATAACACAAGTGTTATAAAGAATAAGAGTCTACCTGTTAGAAGAGGTTATGATAACTTTATTAAGGCTAACCTGAACCAAGGACCCAAGACTTACTTGGGTTCTAAGGGTAAGTAATTCTGTATTGCAGGTGAATCCAAGTTACCATGCCCCTATATGGTACTTGGATAGTGGTTGTTCCAGGCACATGACTGGAACAAAGGGGCTGCTGAAGGAGTATTCATCTGTCAAAGATGGACATAAAGTGATCTTTGGTGGATCTGAAAAAGGAGTCATCAAAGGATTTGGTAACATCTCTTCAAACCTAATTACTATCACCCAAGTGGCCTATGTAAAAGGTTTGAAACATAATCTAATAAGCATAAGCCAGCTGAGTGATCTAGGATATGACATTTCATTTGGTAAGGATGGATGTCATATCAAAAGGTCAAGTGATCAAGAGATCATATTGACTGGGTATAGGAAGAGAAATGTGTATTGCCTTAATTTTGAATGTGAGAATAAGGCGTCCCCCATTTGTCTTGTAGCTGATGACAATGCTTCTCATTGTGTTAAGTGGCACAAGAGATTGGCTCATCTAAACTACAAGACAATTGGCCAACTCTTTAGTAAAGAACTAGTGAGGAATGGGCCTCAAGTTAAGTGTATAAAGGAAGGGGTATGCTCAGCTTGTCAAAAGGGCAAGCAGACAAAAACCTCATTTCAAAGCCTTGAAAACAAGGATTCTGTGAGGTGCTTATACCTCTTGCATATGGATCTTTTTGGTCCTATGCCAGTTCACAGTCTAGGTAGGAAGGTCTACACTCTGGTGGTTGTAGATGACTATTCTAGATTTATATGGGTGTTCTTTCTGAGACAAAAATCTGAAACCCCAAGTGTATTATTTAATTTTGTAAAGCAAATTCAGAATGAACTGAATAGTATAGTGGTCAAAATTAGAAGTGACCATGGTACTGAGTTTCAATCTGAAAGCATAACAAACTTGTGTATAGACTTTGGGATTTTCCAAGAGTTCTCCTCACCTAGAACACCTCAGCAAAATGGTATTGCTGAAAGAAAGAATAGAACATTAATTGAAGCTGGTAGAACTCTATTGAGTGACACCTCTCTCCCAGAATATTTTTGGGCTGAGGCAGTTAACACTGCCTGTCATGTCATCAATAGGGCTTCTATCACCAAAGGCCACAGAAAGACTCCCTATGAGATTGTGAAAGGCAGAAAACCAAACCTATCCTATTTTAGGATCTTTGGTTGCAAATGCTATATACTTAACAATGGCAAGTCATATTTGACTAAGTTTGCTGCCAAATCCCAGGATGGGATATTTGTTGGGTACAGCACAAATAGTAAGGCCTATAGAGTCTTCAACTTAACTACTCAAGTTGTTGAAGAATCTGTGCATGTTGTATTTGATGAAACAAGATTAATCAATTGTGAGTTGTCTTGTAGATCAAATGACTCAACAGGTATAAGCAAGAAGATGGACAAGCTCTCCATTGCTGAAGCTTCAAAGGAAGAGGGAGCATTGGAAAATGAAGGCTGCTGTCCAGGGGGAGTACAAGAGATAATGGAAGCTGATGAAAACCAAGAGGAACAGCAGAATGAAGAAGCTGGAGATGCACAACCTGAAGGGAATCTACCTCCAGCTATAAGATATCTAAGAGATCATCCTACTGATCAGATAATTGGTGATCCAAGACAAGGAGTGCAAACTAGAAGCAGAAATCAAAGCACAATTTTGCATTCTAGTTTCTTGTCCCAAATGGAACCTAAAAAGTTTGAAGAAGCTATCCAAGACCAGCACTGGATTGATGCTATGCAAGAGGAGCTGAATCAATTTAGAAGGTGCAAAGTCTGGGAGCTTGTTCCTAAACCTAGAGGCCACAACATAATTGGAACTAAGTGGATCTATAGGAACAAGCTAGATGAAAGTGGAATAATAGTAAAGAATAAAGCAAGATTGGTTGCAAAAGGATACAGGCAGGAAGAAGGGATTGACTTTGATCAAACCTTTGCTCCAGTAGCAAGGCTGGAGGCAATCAGAATGTTCCTTGCCTATGCAGCCTACCAAGACTTCAAAGTATACCAGATGGATGTGAAGTCAGCATTTCTGAATGGTGATCTTAAAGAAGAAGTATATGTAGAGCAGCCATCAGGTTTTGTAGATCCTCTTAAACCTGATTCTGTGTATAAGCTTAGGAAAGCTTTGTATGGGTTAAAACAAGCTCCAAGGGCTTGGTATGAAACCCTGTCTACCTTCCTCATTGAGAATAAATTCTCAAGAGGAAAGATAGACAAAACTCTATTCCTTAGGGAATCCAAAGGAAAGATCATCTTAGTCCAGATCTATGTTGATGACATAATCTTTGGATCTACTGAAAACAACCTTTGTAAAAAGTTTGCCAAACTTATGCAAGGGAAGTTTGAGATGAGCAGTATGGGAGAACTTAAGTTCTTCTTGGGACTCCAAGTAAGACAGACTGATGATGGATTGTCCATATCCCAGTCTAAGTTCACCAAGGAATTAATTAAGAAATATGGTATGGAGTCATCCTCCTCCATGAGAACTCCTATGGGAACAAGTATGCCAATATGCAAAGATGAGGCAGGTAAACCTGTTGATGAATCATTGTATAGAGGAATAGTTAGGTCTCTACTATATCTCACTGCTAGTAGACCTGACATTATGTATGCAACATGTGTCTGTGCTAGGTACCAAGCCTGCCCTAAAGAATCTCATTATACTGCAGTCAAAAGGATTCTGAGATATCTAAAGGGCACTCCTACTCTAGGTCTTTGGTACCCTAGGAATAGAGATTTTCAACTAACAGGCTATTCAGATGCAGATTTTGCAGGATGTAGAGAGGATAGAAAGAGTACTACAGGTACTTGTCAATTCCTGGGAGGAAGACTAATATCTTGGAGTAGTAAAAAACAGACTAGTGTGGCAATTTCCACAGCTGAGTCAGAGTATATTGCTGCTGGAAGCTGCTGTGCACAGCTATTATGGATGCAGCATCAGCTTAAAGATTATGGTATTCAGGTAAGTAGAACACCCCTTTTATGTGATTCTAAGAGTGCTATTTCTATTTCTAATAATCCAGTTTCTCATAGTAGAACTAAGCATATAGAAATCAAATATCATTTTCTTAGAGAACATGTAGAAAAAGGTGACATCTCATTGGAATTTGTAAAAACAGATTATCAAATAGCAGATGTATTTACTAAGCCTTTAGATGAAACCAAATTCAATAAATTCAAAATTGAATTAGGTATGTTAACCATTGATTAATGTATTAAACAAAATCATTAACAATGCTATTGAAATGGTTTATAAGTAAGTAAAAGTAGTAACAACATAATCAAGTGTTAAAAAGGACACATTGAAGTTACAGAAATTGGCTAAGTAAGAATGTGTCGACACATTCAGTAATAATGTGTCGACTCAGAGAAATTATGTCGACAAGTCAGAAATATTGTGTCGACACAGAGAATATGTGTCGACACTTAAGAGTTTTATTGTCGACTTAACCAGAAATGTAATGTCGACTCAACCAGAATTATGGTGTCGACACTTACAGAATATGTGTCGACACTTGTCCTTAGTGTCGACACAGAATTTCTGTCTTTCTACTATGTATCCAAGGTGTCGACATAACCACAAATTGGTGTCGACACATAGTAGGCTGAAGAAATGTCGAGTTAATAGAAGCTTGTGTCGACACATTCCGTCTGTGTCGACACATTTAGACTGTTTTTGGCGCCTTTTGAACTTCTTTCAACAGAAGCTATAAATAGGTCAAAAGCTCTTTGTGTCGACACGCTTTCAAGGTTTTCGAGACTCAAACCCTGTGTCGACAGTCTTTCTTTCTCTCTTCTCTCAAGCTTTCTCGACACAACGATGGCGCCAAGGATTGAAGATAACATCAATGAAGGATATGAGTTAGTGCGCCAGGCCTTTGCAGAGGCGCCGCCTGATGTTCAAGGAGTTATCACCCTTCTTTCTGCATCAGGGTTAGAATTTCTCATTTCAGAACCAACTAAGATCTGGAAGAAGGAGGTGCACGAGTTCTTTATCTCTGCATCAGTCCATTCTACTAGCCTCAAGATTAAGTCCACTGTTCAAGGGACGAAGGTAAAGATTAATCAAAGAAGTTTAAGAAAGATCTTCCAACTGCAAGTGGTTGAGAATGAAGAGGAAGTTCCTATATCTAAGACAAGGGAAGCCCTTCAATGGTGTGGCCTGGATTCAGGATTGAAGATTGGAGCTGCATTCAACAGAAAGGGAATGAATCAGCAAGGGAAGTTCTTGTCTGAAGTAGTTGGAAAGGTAATCCTCTACAAGACAGGTGGACATGATAGGATTTCTGCCTATATATTCAGCCTGATGACCAGGATAGTTTTTACTATTCCTACTGATTGGTCAGGAGTGCTCTTTGACAAGATCAAAGAGGGAATCAAGAAGCCTAACATGGCTAGGATCATGAGCCTGTACTTCACTGGAGTGATTCCTGATGTGATGCAGCAGCTGCCAGGGAGTAAGATTAACCATATGAGAAGAATGGATATGAGACTATTCTCCAGGTGGGATAGGGTGCTGTCCAAGGATGTGCCTGAAGAGAGCAGGCCAGACACCCCTGTGCAATCCCCTACACCAAATCAAGAATCTGAACAAGTACAAGAAGGGACACAGCTTGACTCAACTGTGGTCCAGGAAGTATCAACACCTGCACAGATGCAGGGGGAGCCAGTTTCCACTTCTGCTCCAAAGGTATCTACTCCTGCTTAGGTATAGGGGGAGCTAATGTATTTTACTATAAAAGACATTGCTCATATTCTTATTACTGCACAGGTTCAGGGGGAGCTAGTGTCCACACCTACTCCTGCCACTACAAATATTGAGGTGCAAGTCCAAGAGGAAGCACAGTTAAACATATCTCAAGATTTAACTGCTGCAGAAGTGACCACTCAACTGGAATTTACTATGGAGGAGTTATTCCCAGATGTTGATACTGCTGCTGATAAAGAAGGAGGTGGACCAGATATTGAGAAGTCCATAGGAATGGACATTGATCAGGAAGCTGCTGTGGAAACACAGGTTGAGGATGAGCCTGTGGATGTTGAAGCTGAGCAACAACTCCCTGGAACAGATACAATTCATCATCCACAAGAAAGAATTCATGTAGATACTTCCTCTGACACAGAAACTGAAGAAGCCAGGGTGGCAAAGAAAAGAAAACTTGTTGTCTTTAAGAGAAGAAGCAAGAACTATAAGCAGGCATTACAGACCACAACTCCACAAGTTTCTCCAGCCTTTGATTACAATAAATTTATGGTAGATCTTCAAGTAAAATTGGATGACCAAAGGATGGCTCTGGAGAAGTATGTTGATGAAAATAGCAAGTCAGTTCAGTTTGACTTAGCTCAGGATATCAAGTCCATCCAATTTCAAGTCAACTTGCATAAAACTGAAATGACAGATTGCTTCCACAAGGGTGGCAATGCTGTAGTTTATCTGGCTAAACAACAGGAGGCTATCTCTACAAAGGTGGATGATATTGCTTTGAAGCAAAGTTATGTTCTGGAAAATCAAATCAGAATGAATGAAAATTTAACTGAATCTCATAATGAGATCATTAAAGAAGTGAAGAAGATTGTTCCAGGTATGCCTGCAGATAGAGCCAAAGAAATGGAAGAATTTGATAAAAATTTTCAGGCTGCTATTGCATCTGTTAAGACTGCCATCACAACCTCTCAAAAGGACATATCTGAAAAGCTTCAAAAGTTAAGACCATTTTTCAAAGAGGGAGTGAATTATTTGGATGGCCAAATTCGATTTCAAAAAGAAGATCTTAGAGATCATGTCTCAAGAGAAGCCATAAAGGGGGAGAGGATGCTAATTCATGCAGGCTCTGAGCACACCAAGTGGGTGACCAATAGCATACGAGCCACTTTGGGATATCCCCCATTGTGTGATGATGCTATGGTAGCTGAGTCAGGAATACAATCTAATCTACTTGAAGGCAATCAACCTGAGGTTGCCCAAGTCATATACCCCCTCCAGATTTTGACTTGGTTGATCAGAAAGTTCAAGGAATGTATAGTCCTCCAAAGGAGGTTACTAATATTGTCTTTGGAAAAGTTGATAAGCCTGAGGCTACTCTGAAAGAACAGCAGGATGCTCTATTGGCAAAGAAGAAATTCAGAGAGCAGGCTGTACTGAAGCCAGATTATGAGCAGTGGAGTCCTACTTCAAGGAACATCATACTCACTGCATGGAAAGCTGTACAGGATAAAGTTCATGAGAGAGGGAAGTGGTACAATGAAATTGAATGGCAGAAGTATGAGGCAAGGCAAGAGGCAATTGTACAATTCAGAAGGAAAGCCAAGCTGGGAAGACTGCCATCAGATGCTAAGGAGCCAAGCAAATACTTCCCAAAGCCTTTTCATTATTTTGAAAGGCAAAGGATCAAGGAAGAAGCTCAGAAGAAGGCTGATCTTAAAGGAAAGAAGATAGCTGAAGAATCAGAAGCTCCTGTGACAGCTACAATTCAGTCTGGCAAAGGGATTATGATTAGAGAGACTGATCAATCCTGATTTTGTTTTAAATATTTTGTAATGTTGTGATGTAATCATCAAATGTAAAACTTTGTAATCAAACATTACCCTGTTATAAACAAAATGTTGTTTGGCATATTATAATGTGCATTCTGTGATGATTGATTCTGAATTATTCCATGTTATGTTTTGTTTATATTTAAAGTATTCCTGCTATGTCATTAATCATCATTTAGTACTGTTTATAAATGGTGTATATCATTGGCTATAGGGGTTATGACTTCTCCAAATAGGGGGAGATTGTTGGGTACATTGGAAAATGTGTACCTGATTTGAAGAAGCCCAACTTAGCTCAATGATATACATCAAGGTGTATTTGATGTTGTTTTAAGTTGACATGTGCAGGTGGAGAATTGATAAAGTATGCAGAAAAATTCTAAGTCCAAGTGTCGACACAAAGGAAGCAGTGTCGACACACAGAAGAAAATAGTCGACACAACACTGGGAAGCAGTGTCGACACATAGCAGTTAGTCTACAACTACACTGGGAAAAAGTGTCGACACAGAAGAAGTAAGTCGACACAACACTGGGAATTTGTGTCGACACAGAAAAAGAGTCGACACAACACTGGGAAATTGTGTCGACACAGAAGAAAAGAGTCGACACAATACTGGGAAATTGTGTCGACACAGAAGAAAAGCGTCGACCTCAAACATTGGGAGAATGTGTCGACACAGAAGAATATAGTCGATCTCAAGATTGTCGACATCATCTGAATGTGTCGACACAGAAGAAAATAGTCGACCTCAAGTTAGTCGACACCAGCAGAATGTGTCGACACATTGTGATTAAGTCGACACATAATAGCAGAGTTAAAAAATGAATGTGTCGACACCTGAAGGCTAAGTCGACACTTACTAAAGTTATGATTCTACAACAATTGTGTCGACACACAGGACTTGTGTCGACACACTGAAGAGTCAAGATCAAGTTATTTGCAGAAGAAGCTGTGTCGACTCAAAGGCAACTTAGTCGACATCACTGAAGACTGTGTCGACACCAAAGTCAATTATGTCGACACAAATAGACAGATTGTCTCGACACTTTCTGACAGACTGTTTCAACAACTTGTGATTCAAGACTAAGGCACAGGACTTGTTTGAAGACTTGACAGCTGTGGGTTATCACCGGTTAACTGAAGTTGTCAGACTTGTCAGAAAACGGTTAGAAACCGGATCAGCCGGTTACCATGAAGAATGTCTATAAATAGACAGATTCAGAAGGAGAAAAGAATGAACAACATATAGAACTGACCTTTTGAAATACATTGGATCAGAAAGTGGAGAAGGATTACAATTCTACTCATTTCAAGAAAGTGCTAGGCACTTAAGAAGATCTTCTCCGGGAGATCTAAGAAGACTATCTAAGGATAGATCTAAGAAGAGTTCTAATCAGAATTCAGAAGAATCATTCAAAGTTCTGGATAGAGAGAGATCAAGTCAGAATTTGAAGAAGAAGAAAGAATCCACCAGTGGATTCTCAAGAAGCTGTTTGGAATCAACTCAGCTAAGTACATTTTCAAGAAGCTTTGAAGAAGGCTAAGAAACAGTTGATTGCATCAGCTGATCAAGAATTGTCATTGCCTTTTCTCTCTCAACTTTGGCAAGACAATTAAAACAATCTTTTCTATATTTCTGTAGGATCTGTTTATACAGATCTGAGTTGTAAGCCTATGTTATAAAGGCTGAGTGTAAGAGTGTTGAACTCTGAGTGGTAGGGCTGTTTGCCTGAGTGTAGGAGAAGGATATTCTCTGAGTTGTAGGCCTTGGGGCAAGGCTGAGGTAGGGCAGTTGTGCCTGAGTTGTAGGAACCAGTTGGGTTCTGAGTTGTAAGATCTATTGATCTGAGATAAGTGGAAGTTTGGCTGAATCTAGCATACTGCTAGATAGGTGAAGGGGGAAAGTGGATGTACCCAGACCTTGGGGAACCACTATAAAACATAGTGCAATCTGTGATGTTTTGTTTTCTGTGATTGCTGTGTTTATTATATTAGTTATTAAATTGAATTCTGCCTAGAAGTTTTAGGAAGAGAAGCAGAACCTATTCACCCCCCCCTCTAGGTGTTTAGGCTGCCTTGAAAGTTAAACTATCAGAATGCTGACCATTGACTAGTATATCAATAAACTTTCAAGTGGTATCAACAAACAAATATTGGCTAAGTAAAATGGTGTCGATACTTATAGTGATAAAGTGTCGACTCAGTGAAGTCTGGTCGACTAGTCAGAGAAATTGTGTCGACACAGAGAATATTTGTCGACACTTAAGGGTCAAATAGTCGACTCATCCAGAAATATAGTGTCGACTTTACCAGAACATTGGTGTCGACACTTACAGATTTTGTGTCGACACTTGAACAAAGAGTCGACACAGAATTTCTGATGCTCTACTATGTATCTCAGGTGTCGACATATCCTCAATTGGTGTCGACACATAGTAGACAGAATTGTTTGTCGAGACAATAGAAGTTTATGTCGACACATTCCATCTGTGTCGACACATTTAGATTGTTTTTGCCCGACTTTTGATCTTCTTTCTTTAGCGGGTATAAATAGGTCAAGAACGTATTCTGTCGACACGCTCACAAGGTTTTCGAGACTAAAACCTTGTGTCGACATTCTCTCTCCTTCTCTCAAGCTTTCTCGACTGATTCAATGGCGCCTAAGGTTGAAGATAACGTGAATGAAGGATATGAGCTGGTTAGGGCTGCGTTTGACACCGCCGCACCAGAATTCAAACAAGTGATTTCCCTTATTGCTGAAAATGGATTGGAATTTCTGGTTTCTGAACCAACGAAGATCTGGAAGAAGGAGGTACTTGAATTTTACACTTCTGCATCAGTGGATTCTTCTGGACTCAAGATCAAATCCACAATTCATGGCACCAAGGTCAAAATTACTCTACGGAGTTTAAGACAAATTCTTTAATTACCAAGCATTGAGAATGAAGAAGAGGTTCTAGCCTCTAAGATAAGGGAGGCTCTCCAATGGTGTGGGTTGGATCTAACCATAAAGATTGGAGCAGCCATCAATAGAAAAGGAATGAATCACCAGGGAAAATTTCTGTCTGAGATAGTTGGAAAGGTGATTTTGTGCAAACCTGGAGGACATGATAGGGTCTCAGCCTATATGTTCTGCCTTATGACAAGAATTATTTTTAAAATTCCAACTGACTGGTCAGCAGTTGTATTTGATAAGATCAAGAAAGGACTTAAGAAGCCAAATCTGGCTAGGATTTTGAGTTTATACTTGGTTGGAGTGATTCCAGAAGTCCTGCAATAGATATCAGGGACTAAGATCAATCACATGAGAAAGATGGACATGAGATTATTCTCAAGGTGGGATAGAGTACTATCCAAAGAGATGCCTAAAGAGGTCAGGCAAGACATAACTGAGATGTCACCTGGACATGAGCAAAGTACTGAACAACATCAAGGAGATCAAGTGAGAGAACAGGGTGAAGATCAGTCTGGATCAACTCTAGTCCAGAAAGAAACATTACCCACACAGGAGCAGGGGAGCAAGTTCATTCTCCTACTCAGGATATTACTGATCCAGCTCAGGTGCAGGGGGAGCAAGGTTATTCTCCTGCCTAGGACATTCCCTATACTAAACAGGTGCAGGGGGAGAAAATTTCTGAACAAGTCCAAGAGGTAGAAAGGTAAAACCTACCAGAAGATCTGAATATAGCTGATCTAGATGTCTCATCTTCTGCTCCAGCTCAGCAGGAATTCACTCTAGATGAGTTGTTTCCTAATGATGGAATTGCTAATGATGGAATTGTTAATGATGGAATTGCTGGTGATGGAATTGCTGATGAAATAGAGGTAGAGCAAGAGGTTGAGAAAGAACAAGAGGTTGAGAAAGAGCTAGTTATTGCTGAGGAGCAAGTTGTTGAGGGGGGAGCCTGTGAATGTTGCGATTGAACAACATGTCACTGAGGCAGAAATTCCTGCTTCTTCTCATGAACAAGTTCAGATTGACAGCCCTTCAGAATCTGAGACTGCAGAAGCCAAAGAGGCAAAGAAAAGGAAGCTTATAGTCTTCAAGAGAAGAAGCAAAACCTATAAGCAAGCTCTCCAAACTGTAAGTCACCAAACTCCTGCTGCTTTTGATTATAATAAGTTCATGGTGGACTTGCAAGTTAAGTTGGATGAACACATATTGGCTGTGGAAAAATATGTTGATGAGAATAATAAGTCACTTCAGTTTGACTTAGCTCAGGATATTAAATCAATCAGATTTGAAGTTAGCTTGAACAAAAAGGAAATGACAGATTGCTTCCATAAGGGAGGTAATGCTGTAGTATTTTTGGCTAAAAAATAGCAGTCAATTCTTACCAAGGTAGATGATATTGCACTAAAGCAAGGTTATGTTCTAGAAAATCAGCTGAGAATGAATGAGAATCTGGCTGAATCTCACCATGAAATTCTTGATAAGTTAAAAAAGAGTGCTACAGGGATGACTGAAGCAAGAGCACAAGAGATGGTAGATTTTGATAAGAAACTCAAGGATGCCTTAGATTCAGTTCAAACTGCTATCACAACCTCTCAGATAGAGATATCTACTAAGCTTCAAAAGTTGAAACCATATTTTAAAGAGGGTGTGAATTATCGTGATGGCCAGATCAGATTTCAGAAGGATGATCTCAGAGACCATATTGAAAGAGAAGTCCTAAAGGGGGAGAGATTATTAGTTCATGCTGGCTCAGAACACACCAAATGGGTGACTAATAGTATTCGAGCCACATCGGGATATCCACCTTTATGTGATGATGATATGGTGGCAGAGTCAGGAATTCAACAAGGTTTACTTGAAGGCAATCAACCTGAGGTTGCCCAAGTCATTTACCCCCTGCAGATTTTGATATGATTAATCAGCAAGTACAGGCTATGTATAGTCCTACATAGGAGGTTACAAATGTTGTTATTGAGAAAGTTGATAAGCCTGATGCAAGTTTGATAGAATAACAAGATGCTCTACTGTCCAAGAAAAGATTTAGAGAGCAAGCTGAACTTAGGCCCGACTTTGAGCAATGGAGTCCCACTTCAAGAAACATTATACTGACAGCATGGAAGGCTGTAAAGGATCAAGTCCATGAAAGAGGAAAGTGGTATAATGAGATTGAATGGCAAAAGTATGAAGCTAGGCAGGAGGCTATAGTTCAATATAGAAGAAAAGCCAAGATGGGGAGGCTACCACCAGATGCTCAGGAGCCAAGCAAATATTTTCCAAAGCCCTTTCACTACTTTGAAAGGCAAAGGCTCAGGGAAGAAGCTCAGAAGAAAGCTGATCTGAAAGGCAAGAAGCCTGCTGAGGTTGCTGAACCAGCTGTGAAGGCTCAAATTCAATCTGGCAAAGGAATTATCATAAGAGAGCCTAATCAGTCTTAGCTTAAATTTACCAGTCCTTTCAATTGTTTTGTAATGTTTTGTTAAGTCATTCAATGTAAACATCTGTAACAAACATTTCCAAGTTATAAACAAAACATTGTTCTGTAATCATTTATTAATGTTCATCTTTATTCTGTGATGAATTTGCTGTATGTTTTGTTTATTAAAGTATTCCTGTAATGTCATGCTTATATACATCATCATATTATATTTTTTAAATGGTGTATATCATTAGCTAAAAGGGTTATGACTTCTCCAAATAGGGGGAGATTGTTGGGTACATTAGAAAATGTGTACCTGATTTGAAGAAGCCTAACTTAGCTTTATGATATACATCAAGGTGTATTTGATGTTATTTTGAGTTGACATGTGCAGATTAAGAAAGTACTAAAAGTACAGGAAATTATTCTAAGTCCATGTGTCGACACCAGAAAAAGCTACGTTGACACTTCAGAAGAATTGTGTCGATACTTGAAGAAGACTGGTCGACACAGAGAAAAATAGTCGACCATTTTTTTGTCGACACCGGGAAGCAGTGTCGACTTACAGAAGTAGGGTCGACAACAGCTTGTTCAACACAGAGAAAAATAGTTGACCACATTTGTGTCGACACTGGGAAGCAGTGTCGACTTACAGAAGTAGAGTCGACAACAGCTGTATCAACACTGGGAAGCTGTATCGACACATTGAGGCAGAGTCGACACCAGAAGGCAGTGTCAACACATTGAGGCAGTGTCGACACCAGAAAGCAGTGTCAACACATTGAGGCAGAGTCGACACATATTGGCAGGGTCGACGATAGTTGTGTCGATACTAGAAGACAGAGTCGACACATATTGGCAGAATCGACAAAAGCTGTGTCGACACCTGAAGACAGTGTCGACACATACTATGTTCTGAATCTATAATAACTGTGTCGACACACAGGACTTGTGTCGACACACTACAAGTCTAGACCAAGTCATTTCCTGAAGAATGATGGAGTGCTTGAGTCGACACAAATTCTCAGTGTCGACTCATCCTCAAGATGAAGGTCTGAAGAAGCTGTGTCGACACCAAAGTTACTTGTGTCGACACATATAGACAGATGGTCTCGACACTTTCTGACAGTCAGTCTCGACACTTTGCTGATCAAGACAAAGGCTAATGATCTGTTTGAAGACTTGACAGCTGTGGGTTGCAACAGTTTATCTGAAGCTGTTAGACTTGTCAGAAGACAGTTAGAAACCGGATCAGCCGGTTACCATGAAGAAGGTCTATAAATAGACAGGTTCAGAAGGCAAATAAAAAAAGAGATTGATTTAAGAAGAAACACACAAACAAACTGATCAAGAAAGTGCAAGGCACGGAAGAAGATCTTTATCAGAAGATCTAAGAAGACATTCTGAAGGGTTCAACCTATCAGGATCTGTCTAAGGAGAATTCGTTCAAGAATTCTGAAGAAGTATCAAAGGGATTGGATAGAGAGGGATCCAGCCATTTGATGATCAAGAAGGAAGCTGTTACAAGTTTCTCAAGAAGCTGTTTGGAAATCAACTCAGCTAGTTCAGATTCAAGAAGCTTTGAAGAAAGCTAAGATTCAGTTGATTTCATCCATCAGCTAATCAAGTATTGTCCTGTCCTTACTCTCTCATCTAGGACAAAATTCTGTAAAACTCTTTTCTAATTTCTGTAGGATCTATTAAGGTAGATCTGAGTTGTAAGCCTAAATTATAAAGGCTGAGTGTAGGAGAGTTGATCTCTGAGGGGTAGGGCTGTGTTGCCTGAGTGTAGGAGAAAGTTTTTCTCTGAGTTGTAGGCCTTGTGGCTAGGCTGAGGTAGGGCTGATTAGCCTGAGTTGTAGGAACCTTTCCAGGTTCTGAGCTGTAGGATCTGCTGATCTGAGTCAAAGAGGAAGTTTGGCCGAATCTAGCACACTGCTAGATAGGTGAAGGGGGGAAAGTGGATGTACCCAGACCTTGGGGAACCACTATAAAACTGTGTGCAATCTATGTTGTATGAATTTCTGTGATTCCTGTGCTGTGTGATTTAGTTCAGTTATTATATTATGCCTAAAAGTGAGAACAAGCATTAGAACCTATTCACCACCCCCTCTAGGTGTTTAGGTAGTCTTGAAAGTAAAACTATCACCCGCCTTACCCTTCCAAACTTAATAAACAATGTCAAGATGATCAGTACTCCCGCTTCTTAGAGATTTTCAAGCAAATACACATTAATCTGCCTTTCCACGAAGCAATTTCGCAGATGTCGAAATACGCTTAGTATCATAAGGATCTTCTCACCAATAAGAAGAAGTTAGATAACCTTTCGCACGTCACACTAAACGCCGAGTGCTCTGCTATTTTAACAAACGGTTTGCCGAAGAAGATCAGTGATCCGGGTAGTTTCTCTATCCCGTGTATCTTCGGTGATCTTTTTGTCAAGCACGCATTAGCCGACTTAGGTGCGAGTATAAACCTGATGCCCCTCTCGTTGTTTAAGAAGCTAGGAATTGGTAGCCTTAACCCCACGCATATGAGTATCCAGCTAGCCGATAGATCTGTCAAGTACCCGTTAGGAATAGTAGAGGACTTTCTAGTAAAAGTCGACAAGTTCATCTTCTCGGTGGACTTTGTCATTTTGGACATCGAAGAAGACGTCGAGGTTCCCCTGATCCTTGGCCGACCCTTCCTTGCCACCTCCCTAGCCATCATTGATGTAGGCAATGGTAAGCTCTTTCTTCGAGTAGGCGACGACGAAGTCACTTTTTCTATCACCCCTTCGATGAAGAACACCTTAGCAAATGATGACTCTTGCTTTTTCGTAGATGCCGTAAGTGACAAATCCTCCTATTGCCCTTCCAAATTTGAAAAGGAATTTTCTGCTTTTTGTTTCTCCTCTTCTCTTCCAACTGAATCGCTGCAAGAAAGTGATGAATCTTCTGATTGCCTTTCTGAATTTGAGAAAGAATTTTCTGATTTTTGTTCTTCCTCTACTCTTCCAACTAAATCGCTGCAAGAAGCCGCCTTGGCCGCTAGCCCCACTCCTTTTAATTTTCCTTATAAAAAAGTTTATGAAGATATCGTTTTTGAAAAAGAAATAATTTCCAAATCCTCTTATGAAGAACCCCCTACCCTAGAAACTTCCTGAACATCTCAAGTACGCCTTTTTAGAAAAAGACTCCAAGCTGCCTGTTATAGTTTCGGCCTACCTCACGGATGTCCAACTTGAAAAACTTATTCTAGTTCTACGTAAGCATTGCCGAGCTATTGCCTGGCAAATTTCTGATATCAAGGGAATAAGCCCATCTTTCTGTACTCATAAAATTTTAATGGAAGATAATTCGCGTAACTCCATTCAACCTCAGCACCGTATAAACCCGAACATGAAAGAAGTAGTTAAGGGCGAGGTTATGAAATTATTAGACGCAAGAATTATCTATCCGATATCCGATAGTAAGTGGGTTAGCCCTGTTCAGGTAGTGCCGAAGAAGGGAGGGATAACAGTAGTTAGTAATGAGAATAACGAATTAATCCCGATGCGGACGGTGATGGGTTGGCGTATGTGTATAGATTATCGTAAGTTGAATGACGCCACCCGCACGGACCACTTTCCGTTGTCGTTTATCGACCAGATTTTAGAACGTCTATCCGGCCATAGCTTTTATTATTTTCTCGATGGCCTCTCGGGGTATTTTCAAATCCCCATCTCTCCCGAGGACCAAGAGAAAACTATGTTTACTTGTCCCTTCGGCACCTTCGCCTACCGAAGAATGCCGTTTGGATTATGCAATGCGCCAACTATATTCCAGCGATGTATGCTCGCTATATTTGACAAGTACGTAGAAAGCATTATGGAGGTATTTATGGACGATTTCTCCGTGTTCGGTGATTCCTTCGATAGGTGTTTAGAAAATCTCGAAAAAGTCTTAGAACGATGCGAAGAGACTAACCTTGCTCTAAATTGGGAAAAATGCAATTTTATGATGAGGGAAGGGTTAGTTTTGGGTCATAAAATTTCTGCTAAAGGTATAAAGGTAGACGTTGCCAAGATAGAAGTTATTGAGAAGTTGCCGCCGCCTACAAACATAAAAGCTATAAGAAGTTTCCTAGGCCACGCTGGCTTTTACCGTCGTTTTATAAAGGACTTCTCCAAGATCACCAAGCCCCTCACCCATCTCTTAGAAAAAGATGCTCCATTCATTTTTGATGACTCTTGTCTTTCTGCCTTCGAATCAATTAAAGAAAAGTTAATTAACGCACCTATTATGATAGCTTCGGTGTGGGACCTTCCTTTTGAGATAATGTGCGATGCGAGTAGTTTCGTGGTGGGAGCCGTATTAGGTCAATGTATATCTAAAAACTTCCACCCCATCTATTACGCTAGTAAAACGCTCACATCTGCACAGGAAAATTACACCACGACCGAGAAGGAGCTCTTAGCTGTAGTATTCACTTTTGATAAATTTTGTCCTTATATTACACTTTCGAAAATTATTGTTTTTACGGACCACTCGGCCCTCAAATATCTTCTTGCCAAAACGGATGCCAAGCCGCGCTTGATTCACTGGATCTTACTCCTCCAGGAGTTTGACTTAGAGATCCGTGATAAGCGAGGAGCCGAGAACTTGGCCGCCGACCATCTCTCCAGATTAGACAATCCCTTTATAGAAAAATTAAATGAAAAATCTTTTAATGATTATTTTCCTGATGAGAAGCTGCTTTCAATTATCACATCTACTTCTCCTTGGTTAGCGCACATCGCCAACTATTTAGTGGCCCGGGTGCTCCCAAAAGAGTTATCCTCTCAGCAAAAGAAGAAATTCTTTTCTGAGCTGAAGAACTACTTTTGGGAAGACCCGCATCTTTTCAGAATCTGTGCGGATCAAGTGATAAGGAGATGTGTTTCTTATGAAGAAGGAAATGATATTTTAAAACATTTACATGAAGGTCTGACAGGTGGGCACTATCAAGCTGCTCGCACCGCTCACAAGGTGCTTTGCGCGGGTTTTTACTGGCCTAGCCTATTTAAAGACGCACAAGCCTTTATTAGTAGGTGTGATAGTTGTCAACGGTCGGGCAATATTTTAAATAAAAATGAAATGCCGCAAAATTATTTCCTTGAGTACGAGATTTTCGACCTCTGGGGAATCGATTTTGTTGGCCCCCTTCTTTATAGCTTCGGAAACAAGTATATTTTAGTTGTCGTTGATTATGTATCACAATGGGCAGAGGCCCAAGATCTTCCTACGAACGACTCCCGAGTTGTAGTCGCATTTTTGAAAAAAATATTTTCTAGATTCGGTACTCCGCGCGCCATCGTTAGCGATAGGGGTTCCCATTTCTGTAACGCACAATTTTCAAAAATCCTAACCAAATACGGCGTTACACATAAGCTTTCAACTGCCTACCACCCCCAAACTAACGGACAAGTCGAAGTAGTGAATAGCGAAATAAAAAGAATATTAGAAAAGACTGTTTCAACTTCTAGGAAAGACTGGTCAGCGAAATTAGACGATGCTTTATGGGCCTACCGAACAGCGTACAAAACCGCCCTCGGATGTACGCCGTATCGGCTGGTCTATGGAAAATCATGCCATCTACCCGTAGAATTAGAGCACCGTGCTTTTTGGGCCTTAAGATTTTTAAACTTCGATCCCCACTCTGTCGGTGACCTTAGAAAATTTCAACTTAATGAACTCGACGACTGGCGCTCTTACGCTTACGAAAATAACAAACTTTATAAAGAGCGGACGAAGCGTTTACACGATGAATACTTAAGGCATCCAAAAACCTTTAAGCCGGGAAACCAGGTTCTTCTTTATAATTCTCGATTACGTTTATTTCCGGGCAAATTAAAATCTCGTTGGTCTGGCCCCTTTTCTGTTTTAGAAGTTTTTCCATGTGGAACTGTTTTAATTTCTCACCCTGATAAGAGTAATTTCAAAGTGAATGGTCAGCGTCTTAAACTGTATTTCTCTAGTGATGATGATGTCAGTCCAAACATTTTTAAGTTTCTGCTTCACGAACTCTAACTTTGAACTTTTAATTTTTGTTAAAAACAATTTTATTTTTGGACAACATTAATTTTTGACAATATTATTTTTGATGCGTCGAGCTCAATGACGCTTTAAACAAATGGCGCTCTTGGGAGGCAACCCAAGTTATCTTTTTTTTGTTTTCTTTATTTTACAATTTTTGCCCCGGACGCCTCCGACAAGCTGAAGCTTCTGCGATTGCCTGCTCCAACGTTGCTGAATCCGTCATGAAGTCCAAAAAAAAGACATTCGGGGGAGCCGCATCACTCAGCTTTTATGTTTCATAAGTAAAATGTTGGCCATGTTGTGTTTCGAATTCACGGTAGCATGTTAAGGTGAAATATTTTTCTAAAACTTGCATTTCTATTATGGTTTTTCGTTCTTTATTTCATTTACTTTCTCAAAAATTCATCATCCACTATTTTCCTTTTCGTTTTTGGATAATTTTTGTAAGGTCAACATTTGAATAGCGTAGTAGATGTGAACGATCCAAATCACCTATTATTTCTATTTTCAAAGCAATTTCATCAATCTTCTTTTATTATCTAGGACTCGCTTTTTGAAAATTTTCAAACCTTTGTTTTAAATAAATTTAAAAGCGTGAAAATGATTTAGGCCATTTTTGTTTTCGTTTGAGCTCTCCTGCTAACCTAAAACTTTTACAACTAGTTAGCCGCTTTTGAGCCTTTTTTCTGATTTCATTTGATAGCTCCTCTTTTCATTTCATTTTCACCAAAGCCAAAATTCCCAACCTATCTAATCACACTAGCCTTTTTGAGTTTCATAAATTATTTTGACGATTTTGATAGGTTATTTTGTGATTTTTGTCGGAGAAATGTTTTTGAAAAAAGTATGCTCAAAAGTTATGTTTATTTTTGTTTGGCCAATTCAAAAGGAAAATAAAAATATTTATGGCCTTTGTTTTGAAAAAAAAATGGAAAAAAGAAGAAAAAGAGAAAAAAAGGTGTATATATATTTTTTATTTTTTAAATGAAATTTTTTGAAACTCTTTGTTTTGGTTTAGTGTGATTTTAACCCTTCACGTTTACCTTTGAATTCCACTCCTAATCATATTTCTAAACCAAACGTTTCTGTCATATTTAAGTTTTTTTGATTCACGCATTTGAATTTTATTTAACAACTAAGAAAAGAAGAAAAGTAAATCAGTTTTAGTTTTGGATTTAAACTTAGATTTTTGTTAATTGAATTGATATAATTATAATGCGTTGCTTGGATCTAGTAACAACTTAATGCGTTTTTCATTTTCGTTGCTTTGCTTATATCTATTTAAAGAATTTCGTCAAAATTTTGGATGATTTATTTTCGTTAAGTAAAGTTTATAAAAGTCTTACCATACCTAAATAATCATTTTAGATTTACGTTTCTCCTTTTACCTACTTAGAATTTCGCATAGTACTTGTGTGGGCATAATTAGAACTTCTTGATTAGTCTTTTTTTATGATTATCTAGTTTTTATATTTTTTTTGCTTGGGGACAAGCATAGCTTAAGTTTGGGAGAATTTGATAATACGTTTTGTAGTCTAAACTATTATCATATTTTTCTTGTTTATAATGTACAAATCATGTCTTTTTAGTTTATCTTTTATCCTTTTAATGTAAATATTATTGCCACTAACATTTTCTTGTCTTTTTGCAGGTTTCCAGTTTTTTTTATCAAAAATGACCTGTCACGCCCTCCTTGGGCTTGACCTAGGGCGTATCACCCGATCCCGAGGACTCCTGATGACAGAGATAGAAAACCAGGAAAAACGGCTGTCACGCCCCCTTGACATGCCCTCTCCGGGCGTTTCACTGGGCGTGACACGGGGCGTGTCGCCCTCTGCCGCAAAGCCTTCCGCCGCATTTAATGGAAGTTCGGCCATAGCACGCAACAGTACTGTCACGCCCCCATCACGGGCATGACCTAGGGCGTTACATCAACTTTTCCGACGACTGACAGATTTTCGACCAATGATTTCGACACGACGTGCGTGTCACGCCCCCTACACGGGCGTAACCCTTGGCGTGTCACCGACGTACAGAAGCAATCATCCCTACCGCCAGATTCCATAACCCGAGGTCAACCCCGTACATGTCATGCCCCCTGACACGCCCCCCCTAGGGCGTGTCGGAGGGCGTGACCAACCCGTGAAAAACATATATAAATTCAGACCCCCCCTTCCATTTCAGCAAGTTTTGGTTGAGAGGGGGAGGTGTTGTCCCTTTATTTCTTGGCCCCTTTTCATGTTTTTTTAGCTCTCTCTCTCTCTCCTTTTGTAATTTTTTCTTAACCCTAGTCTTAATGATATCTTAGTTTTAATTTCATGCAAGTGTAGTTTTCATTTCCATGCAAGTGTAGCTCTCTTTTTCATTAATAAAAGTGCTCTTTGTTTACTTTGTGTTTTTTTTTCTACTACTCACCCCCCTCCTCCATTCCATTATGATTAACTAATCCTCCTTGTACTCGATCTTGATGATCCGAGGTTCGAGCGATTAAGTTATGATGTTTTAATTAATCTTTTCTTTTTAGGTTTAGGCCTTGAATTACTCTTGATTTTTCATGGGTTGGAGGTATATTATCGATATATACTCTCCACCTTTGCTTTCTAGGCTAGCCGAGAGGCCGATAGAATGAAGTGAGAATTCAAGAGTAAAGGGAGTTGTATGCACCCCTCGAGAGAGGCAGACGTCCAAATCTCCCGGATTGGAGTAAAATCCAATAGTGGGGTTCACCGCGTAAAGCGAGCTTTAGGCCTCCGATTTAGACGAGAGTCGGTCGGACCTTCCTAAACTCAGTTGGGCACGACTTCGAGAGAAGCGTGTTTAAGCTTTAGAAACCTCCACGGTCAAGTACCTTTATCTTATTAAGTTTAGGTTTTTATCGCATTTTCTTACTCGTCTTTAGCCGAGGTGATTCTTGATCGAGTGCTCTTCCATTTCATAGTTTCAACCTTTCGTTATAATCACTTATCTTATGCTATTTATTTAATTGCGGTAGTTCTCTTTATTTAGATTTTCTAAAACCCTAGTTTTTCCGTCGATAGAATAATAGTCTTCGTGTGAGTAAGCATACTCAACAGTTCCCGGATTTCAATACGACACTTGTGTCCCCTAGCTACAGTTCGATAGGTATACTTGCCTCATTGGATTGTTAGTTCGGTTGCTTTTATTTTTCATTCGAAGATAGCGACCACCAAGCATAGATTTTGTTCTAGGCCTACCCACCACTTTACGCCATCACGATTCAATTTTTGAAGTTGTGGATAGATTTTCTAAAATGGCGTATTTCATTCCGTAAAGTTGGACCAATGACGCGTCTCACATTGTGAAACTGTATTTTAAAGACGTCGTTAGTCACCGTGGAGTGCCGAAGACGATAGTCTCGAATAGAGATGTCAAGTTTACGAGTTATTTTGGGAAGACACTTTGGATTTTAATGGGTACCAAATTTTTGTTTTCCGCCGCCTACCATCCACAAACTGATGGGCAGACAGAAGTGGTTAATCGGAGCTTGGGGAATCTTCTTAGATGCCTTGTGAGCGATCACAAGGGTACTTGGGACCTACTTCTTCCCCATGCCCAATTAGCCTACAATAATTCCAAAAATTGTCCACGGGTATGTCTCCCAATGAGATTGTCCACGGGTACAAGGCCCCTGTGCCGCTTGACTTGGTTCCATTGCGCCCAATGTACAAAGCAAGTCAATTTGCACAATCCTTCGCCCAACAAATTCATGACCTCCACGCATGTATACGGGCTACCTTGACCTCTCAATACGAATCCTATCAGGCACATGCTAATAAACATAGGAGAGTGTCACACTTTGAAGTCGGCGATCAAGTTCTAGTCTGCTTAGTTCCCGAGCGACTGCCTACTGGCACCGTTAAAAAGTTAGCTCCAAAGTGCGCCGACCCCTTCCAGATCATAAAGAAACTCGGTGATAATGCTTTTGTCTTAGATTTGCCTTTTGATTGGGGTGTTTCACCCATTTTTAATGTCTCGGATTTAACGATGTTTGTTTTGCCTCCACAAGAGTTGACTTCTTTATCATCTTCTCCCTCCACTACAATTTCTAATGGGTTGGGACGTGGTATTCTGGATGATCTCTCTCCTATGATTTCCACAGGTTTAGCATCATATGGTAAGTTGTTTTCTTCTCCTTCTGCTGATATGTTTCCAAGGTTTCCCAAAACCTTTCTTATACCAGATAAGATACTTGCTGCTGAACCGCTTACTACTACCGATGGTGCCACCCAACGCTTTCTCATCTGTTGGCGTGACCGCTCTCCTTCTGATGACTCATGGGTACTCGAGACAGAGCTTCTACGATTTGATGCCGCTCTTCTCCACCGCTATATCCTGGACCACACATCAGAGATCCGTGATTTTGAGCGGGGGAGGATTGATGTCGTGGCCTCGCCACCACCACTTTAAGATGATGCCTAAATACTCAAACATAAAGATTTCAGGCGACATGACGACTCTTGGGCCGCTAACAGAAGGCAACGCTATAATCTCCGCCCTCGGCGTGCGAAGCCTACTTAAAGGCTTACTTGAAGACAATTTTATTTAGTTTAAATGCTATTTTACTTTAGATGCAATTTTATTTGGAACTTGTAATCTTTTATATTTTTCATGCATTTAAAACATTTTGGTGTGCTAATAACCATCCGGATTAATGAGGTTTCATATCAATCTTGGATTGTTGGATCTATTTTGTAACTCCTATATATAGGACGCTTATTAAGAGAATGATAGAAAAGATTAAACCCTAATTCCCTCTTCAAAATTTCGGCCAAGCTTGAGACAAGCCGCCCCCCTTGCTCCCCTCTTCTCCTATTCGGCCGCCCCTTTATAGAGCTCTCCGGCAAGGTTTCTTGGTGCGACTCCGAGGAAGAAGGACTGCAGCCCACTCGGTGCGACGCCGGTGGATCTATTCGGTGAGACGCCGGTGGAAATCATGGAGAGAGTGATTCTCCCACAAGTTATCTAGAGTGCTTGCCTCCAACTGGTTGGGTAAACTCACCCCTCTCTCTCTAAGTACTTCGTCTATTTAGATTTGTGGAAGGTGAACTATCGTGTTCTCTGCGGCTTTAATTTCAATCGCCTTTCAAATCTTTGCATAAAATCATTTTCATTCTTGTTTCTTATTTCCGGATTGGGTAGATCCATTTTGCTTGAGTGGATCTTGGCTTTGTAGCCTTGGTCTTTCTCTCAAAAAGGTTGGAAACCTTTGCGTTGATTTTGGGAATGAGTTGACTCAATTTTTACCACTGATTTAAAGTCGATCATTCTCCGATTGTGTTTATGTTTTGTGTGCGAGACGGTTCGTCGTTGAGAATGATAGATTCTTGTGTAGGTGCAACCGTACAAGAGTGTGTTGAAGGTTGAATTAGAGCCTAACCCCATATAGATCTCTGTTAGGAGCGTACGCTACATCACTTCATCACCCTTGATTTTCCCTTGCATTCAAGTGATTTGGTATACCCTCATATTAATTAATTTTGGGATTAATTTGGACTTAATTTTGAATCACTATTTTAGTTTGGATTTTATCTTATTGGAATTGTGAATGTTTTCGATTAATTTTATTTGGAATTGCTAATTGTCCGGATCGGGTAGGTCCTATTCGCTTGAGCGAACATTGACATATAACCATTTATTTAATCTTTATAAGGGATAGCGACCCTTTGCGTTGTACATTGCAATATTGGTTGATCATCGTTAGTATTAATTTAGAGAAAATACTGCACGCTGAGTATTTAATTTAATTGTCGAACCTGAGAGCGTGTAGTTTCATCCGTCGAAACCATGGGCCTACATCAAGTGTTAGTAGTCCAATCACTCCATTCTCAAAAGTCTTCAGTTTCATCTCTATTTATAGCAGGAATATTCAGTTCTATCTTCGTTCATAGGAGAAAAGTTCAGTTCCATCTCTGTTCATAGGAGGAATGTTCAGTTCCATCTCTATTCATAGGAGAAAAGTTTAGTTCCATCTCCATTCATAAGAGGAATGTTCAGTTCCATCTCCATTCATAGGATAAATGTTCAGTTCCATTTTTGCTCTTAGGGAGCTTCCTTTGAGTTTCACCCATTTTAAAAGTTCGATATTAGTTCAATTTCATCTCTTAAACACGGCTTAATCGGACCATAGAAGCTTATTATGGGTTTCACATTTTATTATTCATTCAAGAATAGTAGCCAACTTAGTTGCTCGAGTCGGCCCAAATTCGAGCATTTTCGTAAAATGCCTAATTTTCCTCGAACATCAACCTCGAGAATCATTTCAAAAAAAAGGGGAAAATTCCAACACCCGATTCGAGGTTGGGCATTAATCTACTTATAATCATAATCCTCATCTCCTGATTTGCTCAAACCGCCCGAAAACTCTTAACCCAAGAGCAGGGTGGCACGACCTGCTCTACTCCCGGCGATACCGTGCCACCTTGCCTCTCTGGTGGCTTTCACGCCATAACTCCACCCCCAACCGGTACGCTGGGGGCTCAGCCTTCCCTCCGGTGGTGTCCTGGCACCGCCGGTCGCCATCGCCAAAATTAAACATATAGTAATCTCTTTTTGGGTGCCACCGGAGCGGTGATTTTCGACAGCACTACGGTCCTCCTCCACCGATGAGGGGCATCCCTGGCACCCTCCTAGCGCCACCATTGACGCTGGGCAGGGCTTACCACATGCGGCAACCACCCGATCTAGAGCTTGGCTCAGGTGGCGCCGACGGCGCTCCGGCCACCGGGAGGTGCATGTTGCACGTCAGGAAGATAAGGAAGTGGAAGGGGAAGAGGTTCCACTTAAGATAGGGTGGCTCGGGAGGTGATGGGATGTCCTGCCATTAAAGGTGGTAGAAAGAGAAGGAGGGTGGCAGAGGCTTTCCAACGGCTTTGGGTTCTAGCGAGGGGGTCGGTGTAACATCTCATTTCCATCTATACCCCGCTTGGGTTAGGTTAGGACTTGAGTGGTGAGTAAAGGTCATGGGTACCCTAGGTTTGCTTAAACTAAGGAAATTGCTATAAGCACCCCAAATATGCATAAGTCAATCTAGGCCAATTCACTCCAAATTGGGCTCACCAACTCAAATTGACCTCACCAATAGATTCATAACCCTAAGAGAAACCCAAGTGACCCAAAAGCCCTATCATAGGGTCACCAAGTTGGGCAAATTGACCAAAGTACCCTTTAGGTCAACATAGGTCAATCATTCACCAATAGGTTCAATTGACCACAAAAACATGAAATTGACCTCACAACTAGTCTTAAGACATCATAAAGAACCCAATTGACCCAAAAGCCCCATCATGAGGTCATCAATTTGACCAAAGTCAAAATTACTCCTAAATTGATCAAATTCACACCTATTAGCTAAATTGGTCTAATTAGAGCATCACCGTGACCCAATCAATATTAGGTGGTATCATAGGACTCAAGACAACCTAATGGGACCAGCCAACCATTAGTTGACAAAGTCAACACCCCAAGTTAACCATGATCACAATTGAGCCTAAAAGAGAGAAATAAAGGCTCAACCCATTTCCTATGGGTTAAGGCCTTGAACCAGGGCCCATCCCACAGTCCATTAGAATTATTTTATTTAACATAATCTTATTTGGGAGTTTCATGGGATTTAATGGGGTAAAACTTGGAAAAACCCCAAAATATTAATGGAAGAGGAAGAAATTAATAGAGGGAGGCCATGGGGCACACCCTTCCTCTTTCCTAAGCCATCATTCATCTTTCCTGATGCTTGGAAGGAGAATCCCATCAATTCCAGCCAGCCATTATCAAGGAGGGTCATTAATGGTCATGGCCGACCACCCCCTTCCATGACAAATATTTAAACACCACTCCTTAGCCAAATCCAGCTCTTTCATCACCTCTAGAAGCCCTCAAGCAATCAAAATAGAGTCTTGGATCACTGTATTTGGTGGAGAATCTAAATCGGGAAGTTGATCGCAGGAAACTGCCGCCACCATTGCCACCCGTCAAAGCAGCTACCTCCAAGCCAGGAATAAGGTCCATTTCTCCTCCTCTCCCCTTGTGCCAGAATCCTTGATCCCTAGGTTGATAAATCAGGATCAATTGAGCTTGATCAAAGTGACAAATTTGGAGAAATTTCCATGAAAATGAGAGGTGTTGGGTTTGTCGGAAAACACCACCTCCGGCGGCCAAACTATCGTCGGTCGATAGCCACCACCTCAATGGAGGTTGTGGTGGCAGTTGCCGGTCGGGGAGGTGGTTTGATGACCAGGAAATAGCCTTTGAAGAAGCTCCAGGTTAGGCCTATCGTGGTCGTTGGCTCAAGGAGGAAGACACAATTTGGGGCTTTGATTTTGGATATATTAATATTATTCAATAGTATGTCATTAATCTTGTCACACTTAGGACAATGATTTCAAATAGAAATTAATGTCTCTTAGAAGTAGATTCATGAAAAATGCAAAACATAAAAATTGCAGCCCTTTGTCTTAACCTTAATTAAGGACTTGAATCAGCCCATTTGGAAAACTTTAGCCCCCTCTAGGGCAGTTTTAGTGGGACTGGTCCTTAGGAGGGGACTTCCCATATTTCTTGAATAGCTTTCAAATGGTAAAAGTTATGAGGTTGAAATTTAGGAATGTATGTTTGTACCTTAGATACACCTCCTGTCCAAAAATGGGAATTGTTGGACAATATTTTCCTATAGTTTTAGGTAAAGTGTAAGTTTTCATAAAAGTGAAATATTTTGGTGAAAAAATTATAATGACCCCAAATTTTGGTGGGGGTCTAAGTAGGGCAATATAAAGCCATGTTAAACATTTCAAGTCATTTGGAGCTCTGCATGTGGGTGTATTCCAATGCATGAGGCAATGGCTTATGATATGTAGTGTGCATTTAGCCAAAAGGTGTATCTTGTGAATTTAGCAAGATTGGCTTGGTAAAATCCAGTGAAATTTTATACATGCACTTATTTAGTGAAAGTATACCTTTTCATGAAGTTTTAGAACATTTGGAGTATTGAATTAATTGTTATTTTGTTATGCATATGTATTAATGAAATCAAGGTGATTAAAATTGTTGCAAAATTTATGAAACCTTATCAATAGTATTATTTAGTACAGTACATCCTAGATAAATTAATTGGAATTTTTGGAAGTCAGAATCTTAAGGTTGCAGTTTTAATTACCTTTTTGCCCCCTTCTATATTATTAAGATAATCGTACTCAAATTGAGTTATAAAATTATGAAGGTGAAGATATAACTCTAGAGGGGGGGGTGAATAGAGTATTCAAAAATTATGACACCCTACTCAACTCCCTTAGAGTTAATTTGCGAAATGAGTTTATAGATATTGATAACCTTAGAACTTAACACAAAGTGAAGTGCACTGGAGAAAGCTAACTATAATTACAGTTAAGCTTTGGTCCTAACACAGTAACTAGCAATCCTAATTATTTCTACTCACAGCCACAGTGCAATAAATTAAATAAGACACACAGACGACACAAGAAATTTTATAGCGGTTCCCTCTAAATAGGTACGTCCACTCTTCTACTACCCTGGTAGGAATCCACTACAGATTTTTGTTCAGGTGCCCTGCCACCAACTGATCTGCTTCAGGTAGATCAAGTAGACCCTTTGAGCTTTTGATCAGGAGCTCAAAATCCAACACAGGTTTTTGATCATGTGCCCTGCCACCAAGGTTCACTTTTGAAGGGAGTAATAACCCTTTATAAAGGAGGTTGAGAGAGTTAAAGTTTCTTCTCTATTGTTAAAACAGATTAGAGAAGCTAGTGGATTGCACAGAGCTGGAAAGCTCTAAAGAATCAAGGATCCCCCTGGCTTAGAGAATATCCAGGAAGGAGTCTTACTTCAGGGTGCAGGAGCTCTTTTGAACTAAGACAAAGAACTGTCTTGGAGTTCTGACGGAGAAGCTTGAAGAAGGCTCTTGATTTGGAAAAGGTGTTCTTCTTCAATCAGCTTCCTTTCTTCTTCTTCTTCTTCTAAAAGCCTCTGAGTGAATGTCTTCCTGTGAGCAGGATAAACTCAGGAGGAAGAAGAATGCTGAAGAGATTTGATCTTCTCAGTTGAATGTGAATTTCTGAGAGCTGTAGATCTCTATGCTGCTGAGAGTAAAACTTCTTGTATATTGTATATCTGTATCTGTATGTCTGTGTGTGTATATATGTGTATCTCTTCTTTCAAAAAAGAAGCTCTTTATATATGAGCCTTTGCAACGGCTCTAATTTGAGTTTGAACTTTGTCTTCTTCTAGAATCTGCAAACTGGGCTGCAAATAGCACAAAGCAAAATATATCTTGCAGACAGATATCCTATAAAAAGATAAAGCTTTCTAAGAAGCTGCAAATCTAATCTGATAAAAGAGTGCTAGAAAAAGTCACATCAAAAAGAGCTCTTTACGGCCAGAGAAGACTTTCTGAGTCTAACGGCTATAAAGGACAGCCTAGCAGATAAAGCAAAAAGATATTTCAACTAATAAGACAAACCACTTTGTCAGATGAAGATTGACTTATGCATAAAGAATGGAGCAAAGATTGCCTGGAAATAATAACATAACATCAATGAAATATACTTTAATAAAATATGCCAAGCAGATAAGAAATAAAAATATAACTTTATTAAAGGCAGACAAAAAGACGTCGAACGACCCTCGGAGATCGTCGACCGAAGCAAAGAGATTGTCGACCTATCAGAACAGATAGTCGAATGACACAGATAGTCGAACTATCAAAGAAGATAGTCGAACTACCACAACAGATAGTCGACCTATCAGAACAGATAGTCGAGCTATCAGATAGTCGACCTATCAAGATAGATAGTCGAGCTATCAAGCAAAACAGATAGTCGACCTATCAATCAAATAGTCGAACTATCAAAGACAAACAGATAGTCGACCTATCAAACAGATAGTTGAGCTATTAGATAGTTGAACTATCCAAGCAGATAGTTGAACTATCAAGAAGTGCAGATAGTCGACCTATCAAATAGATAGTCGAGCTATCGAACACAACAGATAGTCGACCTATCAAACAGATAGTCAAGATATCAGATAGTTGAACTATCCAAGCAGATAGTTGAACTATCAAGAAGAGCAGATAGTCGACCTATCAAACAGATAGTCGAGCTATCAAACACAACAGATAGTCGACCTATCAAATAGATAGTCGAACTATCAGATAGTTGAACTATCCAAGTAGATAGTTGAACTATCAAGAGATCTGTCTGGTCAAAAGAAGTCGAGCGGGGTTCGACGATCGACGAGGCAGATTCCACAGAACGTCGAGCTAACAAGAGCTGAACTAACTCAGAGATAGACGATCTGCTGATAGACGATAGTCGACCAACTGATAGACGATCGTCGAATAGTCGATAGACGATGGTCGAGCGGCGTTCGACTATAGTCGAACCAAAAATGACTTAACCAAATCTTTCATCTGGATAAGCAATTCTACAACTAAGGGAATCTAACCTATTAGCTAACCTTTGACCATAGATAAATCTTGGGTCAAGAAACTAAAAGAGCAGACTAAACTCAAATCCAAACTAGGGTACCAACAATCTCCCCCTATTTGAGTTAAGTATCTCAAAACAAAACAAAATAAACAAACTACAGGAAATAAATATAATACAGGAAAGAAACATCTAAGCATCAAATGCATCAATCAAACAGTTAACATAAACAGATTGACAATAAAACTTAAGCAGCTTTAGAATCTGTTTTAGAGATAGAAGAGTCAGGAATAAAACAGATTTTTCTGAGAGGATCTAGAACTTCCTTCTTTGATGTCTTCAGATCTTGTTCTCCAATAACTTTGGTTTCTCCTGCTCTTGGAACAACTGCTTCTGGATATTTTTCCATATATTTGGTAGCATCAAAAACTTCAGGTCTTACCTTGAATCTATCAAGTTCTTTCTTTCTGAATTTGGACATAGTAGTTAAGCCTTTAACATCTTTTCCTTCAGCTCTGGCTTTTCTAATCTGAGCTGATCCAACCAATTCAAGGAATCTAGCCATCCTGAAGTCAGGATTAAGCTCTAAGTTTTCATACTCATTTTTATCAGCTGGATTTAGAGGATTTATAGTTCTGAATTTAGTAGAAGGTTCTAATAAGCTTGCAGCTGGCTCTTTCTTTTCTTGAATAACTAAAGATGTTGGAGGAGCAAATTCAGCATATCTTTTACTTGATTCCTCAGAGTATATAACTCTTTTGCCTTTTGCATCTATTTTCCTTTTTAGATCAGATTCTCTGGAAGATATAATCTTGCTTTCTTTATCTGGTGATGTCCTTTTCTTGGGAGAAGGAGGAGGAGAAAAGGTTGGATTTAGGTAAACTATCTCCTTCACTTGTTCTTGTAACTCAGCTTCCTGTCTCTGATGACCAGATTGAGACTTGCCAGGGTAGCTTTGATTTCCTTTCTTCTGATAAGATTGGGAAGAAGTGAATCTAGAAGGAGGAGCAGAGGGACTGGCAACATTTCCAGATGCTCCTGCACTGGGAGGAGGAGGAGGAGGTCCTTTAGAATTCCATTTAGGAGCTGGACTGTCATATTTTTTAGATTTCTTTCTTTGTTTTTGCTGATTTTTAGAGAATCCCATCCAGTGCTGATATTCTTTTGACTTGGGATCTATTCCTTTCAAGATGTAATAAGGAATATCATGGTCAGGGTTGGGTAAAGGAGGAGCAGCAGCTTTTCTTTTTCTTTTGGCAGATTTCTTCTTCTTGGTTCCTTCTGAATCATCAGAGTCATCTTCATCATTAGATGATTGAGGATGATCATAAGGATCAACAGCTTCTCGCACAACTTTTTCTCTATCCTTTAAAGCAGCTTTTTCTAACTCTTCTTCCAAGGCATCTTGTGCCAGAAGAGTGTCTAGATCCAGTCCTGGGGTGTCATCCCAGACTGTAGAATTTTCTTCCTGAATATCTGAAACATTCTCTTGTTCAACTATAACTGTCATGGAGACCAGTTCTTCTTGCACAACTATCTGAGCTGGTTGAGCAGACTCAGGATCTTGAACAGCAGGTTCTGGATCAGCTAGAACTTCTGGAGCAGGTTGTTGAACAAGTTCTTGGACAACTAAAACTTCTTCCACTATATCTGTAGTATCATGAACACAGATTTGCTAAAAAAGATTGAAACATCCCTTCAAGGTATTCATAGACTAGCATGTTAGTTAACATGTTAAGAAAGTGAGTAAATGAATTACCTTCAGGATTTTCCTCAGAATTTCCTAACTCCCATAATTCTTCTAGAAAGGAGGTAATGACTCCTTCTAGGAAAAGGGCAACTAAGGGAGTGGAGGATTCTTCTAAGCAGACTTTGACAACAAATTCTGTTTCCATTATAGCATCAGAAATCTCTTTTTCAGAAAGATGAGGTACTGTTTCTTCTTGAGCTACTATCTCTTTTTCTATAAGTGCTGTTTCTCTATGAGTATCTGCTGGAGGATCTGCTAGAAGAGAGGCCAGGGATAGTTTAGAGGCATCTTCATAGAACATCTCTCCTTGCCTGATTTCAGTAGAAACTGAAACCAGGCCCCTAGATGAAGAGGGCTCAGCAGATTTTGAGAGGGTTTGGATGGAGGCAGTCAGGGAAGAAATGGAGGATACAAGGGGAGCAATTGCTTCTTCAATCATGGTTTTGATTGAAGGAGTAATTAACTCCAGGATATTGGTTATGAGTGCTGGAGATATTGATGTGGATGGGGGAACAACAAAAGATGGAAGATCATCAGGAAAGGTAGTTTCCTGATGAGATGTGTTGTGAACTGGCGATTGAGGAGTGGATGAGGGAAAGTCAGTGTGATCTGGAGGAGTAAGTGGTGACTGAGGAGGGGTTGGGATTCTCTCAGATCCTAACAAATCAAAACTGGGAATAGAAGTCCCAGCTAGATATGCAGGAATGGGAGATGCAGGAGATAAAGTATGGAGAATTGTGGAGGACTCAAGAAGAAGAGAGGTAGAAGATGGTACTTCAATTGAAGTAGATGGAACTTAAAATTGAGTAGATGGTAAGGCAGATGTGGATGGTACTTCAGTAGAGGTAGATGGGAATGCAACAGAAGTGGATGGAATGGAAAGAATGGATGAGCCTGCTTCATGTAGAAGGGGAGAGACTGAAACAGTCCTTGTGTTCTCTGACACAACTGGAGCTACCCCTGCAAGAGAAGGCTTCTGAAAACTTCTTTTCCACTTAACAAACAGTGTTGGGTCCATCTTCTTACTGGCATTGATAGTTGTAGAAACTGTAACCAACAGCTGGGGGTATTTTTCTTTTAGAAATATTCCAAGTACCCTACCCAGGGTGACTTCCTTCTTGCCATTCTTTTTTCTTATCAAGTCAAACATAATCCCTGCCCAATTGATCTGTTTCTTATTAACTATGGCACACATCAAGGCAAACTGCTGTCTGGTGATGTTGTCATGAGCAGAGTGCTTGCCCAGAAGCACTTTTCCAATGAGTTCAGCCAGGAACTTTATCTTTAACGGAAAATTAACTTTTAACAACTTAGAAGGAATGCCTTCGGCATGTCCTAACTCGATTAACATCCTTCCAAACTCTTGGGTACCTTGTTCATAATCTTCTTCACCATTCAGTAATAAAAAAACATCAGTCAAAATGGCGGGAGTCAAACTTACCTCTTCGCCGCCAATCATTCCAGTCATCGATTCGTCATTGGAAGACGAAGTGAAAACCCACTCTTTAATCTCTTGGATGTTTATCTTGATCCTTGTGGTAATAAGCCTTTCCAATCCTTGTTCTTTGTAGAGTTGGAGGATTTCTATTATCTCAGAATCACAGGCGCCGAAGGAGTCGAAGTCCACGCTGAATCCGACATCGAACTTCATCGCGGACAGAAGGGCTGGAGCATTTGCCATCGATTTGTCAGAGAATACGAGAGAGACGAGGAGGAGAAAGCACGAGGCAGAGCACAAACAAAAAGACGGAATACGAAAAGACGAGTTCCGTCGACTATAACAAGCACGATCTCTTAACCTAGATCGACCATCGGTTTAAATAAAAACCGTAATCTTCGGTATATTTTAAAAGATACAGGATACGATGGTCGAACGATCGTTCGACGATCTGTTCCTGAAGTAGAGTAGTCGATCCATCGTTCGACTATTTCTGTCTTCCAAACAAAATGAACTGTCGTCACCCATAGGTCGACGATCGGCTCAAACTGATCGACTATCGTCGAACGTCATTCGACGATCTTCAAACAGATATCAACAAAGGCAGACATCAAAATTAGTATTTTCCATTAATCATACCTAGTTGAACCAAAAAGAACAGATGCTTCTGTTCATCTAAGGGCTTGGTGAAAATATCACCTCTCTGAAGGTCAGTGGATATGAACTCAAGGCTAATCTTGTTCTTTTCCACACAATCTCTCAGGAAATGGTGTCTAATCTCAATGTGCTTGGTTCTAAAGTGGTGCATAGGATTTTGTACAAAGGAGATAGCACTGGTACTATCACACATGATTTTTGTATTCTTGTGTGTGTATCCATAATCCAAAAGCTGGTTTTGAATCTATAGGATCTGTGAACAACAACTAGCAGCTGCTATATATTCAGCCTCTGTAGTTGAAGTTGAGACAGAAGCCTGATTCTTACAGAACCAAGAGACCAATCTCTCTCCCAGGAACTGACAAGTTCCTGAGGTACTTTTCCTGTCAACTCTACAACTAGCATAGTCAGAATCAGAGTATCAAATTAACTCAAATTCTGATTTAGGTGGGTACCATAGTCCTAGATTTGGACATCCCTTCAGGTATCTCAAAATTCTTTTGAGAAGAATCAAATGAGATTTCTTGGGGTTGACCTGGAATCTAGCACATAGGCATGTAGCAAACATTATATCTGGCCTACTTGCAGTTAAATACAATAGGGAACCAACAATGGCCCTATAATTCTTCTGATCAACTGGCTTGCCCTGATCATCAGAATCTATAACTACATTAGTAGCCATAGGTGTATGCATTGTTGAAGCATCAGCCATCCCAAACTTCTTTACCAATTCCTTGGCATATTTGGATTGGGAGATGAAGATGCCATCAGCATCTTGCTTTACTTGGAGACCAAGAAAGTAAGACAGCTCACCCATACTACTCATCTCAAACTTAGAATGCATCAAGTCAGAGAACTTTTTGCACAGTTTGGGATTAGTGGAACCAAAAATAATATCATCTACATACACTTGAACTAATAGGATTGTGTCCATGTGGTGCTTAATGAAAAGGGTTCTATCAACTACTCCCCTAACAAAGTTATGCTCTAACAGGAAACTAGCTAGAGTCTCATACCAGGCTCTGGGTGCTTGTTTAAGTCCATAAAGAGCTTTTTGCAACTTGAAAACATGTGAGGGCTGAGTTGAAGAGACAAACCCAGGAGGTTGTTCAACAAATACCTCTTCCTTTAGCTCACCATTTAGGAAGGCACTCTTGACATCCATCTGAAAGACCTTAAACTTCATATAGGCTGCATAGGCTAGAAAGATCCTTATTGCCTCTAGCCTTGCAACAGGAGCAAAGGTTTGGTCATAATCTATACCTTCCTCCTGTCTGTAACCCTGAGCTACAAGCCTAGCTTTATTCCTTACAATAATTCCATTTGCATCCAACTTGTTTCTAAACACCCACTTGGTGCCTATGATCAGTTGGCCTTTTGGTCTTGGAACCAAAGTCCATACCTTACATCTTTCAAATTGATTGAGCTCCTCTTTCATAGCAATGATCCAGTGGGGATCTAGCTCAGCATCTTTTATGGTGAGAAGCTCAATCTGTGAAAGGAAACAAGCATGCATCACATCCTGTCTTAATTGATGTCTTATTTGTACACCAGCTGATATGTCTCCAATCACTTAAGATGTAGGATGATCTTTAAGTATGACAACATCAGCAGGTGGGATGTGATCTTCAGCAATAGTTGGGATTAATTCCTGAGGAGGAATTGGATCAACTGTTGGTGGTACAACAACAGCTTCTGCAAAGTCTTCATCACTGTCTGAATCAGTGATGTGAAGAGTTGATAGATGGAGAATCTCTTGAGTGACATCTTTATTAACTTCTGGTACCTGTAATGAACTTGAGGAAGGAGAAGTTTCCTTCTCCTTATAAAATATCTGAGATTCATCAAAGGACACATGCACAGATTCCTCAATTTTAGAAGTTGATTTATTAAATACCCTATAAGCTTTGCTTACTTGGGAATATCCAAGAAAGATTCCCATTGAAGCTTTTGCTTCAAACTTTCTAAGATATTCTTTGTTATTATTATGAATGTAAACTACACAACCAAATACTCTAAAATAATTAATTTTAGGTTTCTTTCCTTTAAGCAACTCATAAGGAGTTTTACACTTAAGCTTATGTATAAGACTTCTGTTCAGAACATAATTAGCTGTGCTAACAACTTCTGCCAAATAGGAGAGAGGCATATTAGCATCTGCCAACAATGTTCCTGCAGCTTCAATCAGGGTTCTATTCTTCCTTTCCACTACCCCATTTTGTTGGGGAGTTCTAGGAGCAGATAAGCTATGTTTGATACCTTCTTTCTCACAGAATTCTTGCATGAGAAGAGAATCAAACTCAGTACCATGATCACTTCTGATCAAGGCAACATGAGTAGAATACTCAGTCTGCACACAAAGTAGAAAGTCTGTAAGAACTTTGAAGTTATCAGCCTTAGTTCTCAAGAAGAACACCCAAGTGAACCTAGAGAAATCGTCTATAATTACTTAAGTGTAATACTTCCCTCCTAGACTCTATACATTTATTGGGCCAAAAAGGTCCAAATGTAATAAATACAAGATTCTAGGTGAATCACTTTTATTTACAGATTTAAATGAGTTTTTGGTTTGCTTGCCTAGTTGACAAGTCTTGCATAGGCTCTCCTTCTTGTAGGGGCAAGAAGGTAAACCTCTAACAAGGTTGTATTTAGATAACCTAGATATATTCTTGAGGTTAACATGGCTAAGCCTCCTATGCCATAAGGTGTTGTTATTATTTATTACTTCATTAAATAAGCAGATTTCAGAATGGGTTGAATTAAAATCTACTAAATAAATATTACCTTGTCTAATACCTACTAACACAACATTACTATTTAAAGTAATATTATAGAGAGTGTTAGTGAAAGATACTTGATATCCTGCATCACATAATTGACTTACTGAGATAAGATTATGCTTTAGTCCAGTTACATATGTAACCCTTTTGAAATTTACTGCTCCAATGGTAATCCTACCATATCCTTCAGTTTGACCACAGCTAGAATCCCCAAAGATCACCTTTGGTCCAAGCTTGGCTTTGAACTTTGATAGATTTTCTTTGTTCCCTGTCATATGTTTGGAGCAACCACTATCCAAATACCACTTGTCCTGAGTGATAGGATAGGTCTTTACATGCAGAATAGACAATTAGACATTGTGGGCCCAGGTAACCTTAGGTCCATTATTCTTCACATAATGAAAATTAGAAATAAAAGAATAAGCAGGTTGGGGTTTATATCCTAAAGGGTAAGATCTCCTAGGTGGGATGCTCCATGCAGTTAATGGGTCCACAAACCTAGGGTTTCTATTTATATTAAGGTTTCTAAGGTTCTGGTGGTAATTTTGAAATTCATATTTAGATCGTCGATCTACGTTCGACGATCGATGCTCAGATCGTTGAGCTTCGTTCGACCATTGAGCCTCCGATCGTCGAGCAGCGTTCGATGACTTTTGTATTTCCTTAAACTTTTGTTTTCTCTTTTCTCTCTTAGCTTTATTTAAGGCTTGATTAACTTGTCTTACTTGCTCAGTGTTCTTTATCCCATCAGCTGAAATAAAGTTCACTGGAGTTGAAAGAAGATTTTTAAGAATAATTGGGGGTTCACATGATGAAGCTCTTAAGCCTAGCTTATTATTGCCTGACCTAGTGTTTGTCATGCTGGTGATTTCTAGCAGCTTAAGGCTTCTACATTTAAGGATTCTTCTAATCTTTTGGACTTTGCTAGTTCATTTTTATGAAACTTTATTTCTTCACTAGACTTAGTGAGTTCTGCTTCTAACCTAGCATTTTCAATGGAAATAGATTCTGATTCAGCTAACTTATTTCTAAGTTCCTTAATTTCCTTTTCTGAACTAATTAGATCTAAGCAAAGGGATTTAAATTCAGATTTAAATTCAGAAGAAGAAAAATCATATGAAGATAATACCTGATCTTCTGTAGGCATTTCTTCATCATCATCAGAACTCTCTACAGTTGAGTGATTGCTGCAGGCATCAATTGCCATAAGGCAGATTTCCTTTGCCTTCTTCTCTTCCTCATCCTCACTGGAGCTTGAGGAGGAAGATTCCTCATCTAAATCACTCCAAGTCTCAGAAACAAATCCCTTCTCCTTTTTCTTGTTTTTGTAGGAGGAGGACTTGGAGTGTTTCTTGTGATGTTCTTTTTCTTTCTCTTTTCTTTGCTCTTTTCCTCTGGACACTCTGGTAGAATGTGTCCAGGTTTCCTGCAACCATAACAAATAATTTCTTTAGCAGAAGATCTATCATACCTTGGTTTATCTTCATATCTTGAAGATTTCTTTCTGAAGTCTTTTCTTCCCATCTTGAGAAACCTTTTAGCAAAGAGTGTCATCAGTTCCTCATTGGATTGGCTTCCTTCTGAAGCATCAGTAGCTTTGAGAGCAAGAGTTTGCTCTTTCCTTGTTGGAGTTGGAGTCTTTGCTTCAGCCTCAGCTTCCCTGGTCTTCAGCACTTGCTCAAAAGACTTGAGCTTGCTAAGGAGAGCTTCAGTTGAGATTTCATTTGTACTTCTAGCCTCCTTGATAGGCTAGATCCTAAGATCCCATGTGCTGGGGAAGCACATCAGTATCTTATCATTGACCTCTGTCAATGTAATCTCCTTATCAAGAGTTCTCAGCTCATTGATGATTGAGCTGAGCCTGGTGTACATGGCTTCAACTGATTCAACTTCAGTTTTCTTGAAGTTTTCATACTGGGATATAAGGTTGGACCTTCTGTCCTTCCTTTCATCAGCTGAACCAGCTACAATCTGGTTCAGTGAGTCCCATATGGTTTTTGCAGAGGTGCAATCAGCCACTTTCTTGAAGATTTCATCATACATGGTCTGAGCCAGAATGTTCATAGCTTTGACATCAGCTATCTTTTCCTTCTTGTAGACATCATTATAATCTAGAGGAGGCACTGCACTTAGATTTGTAGATGTTGTAGCAGTGGCTGCAGCAGGAGGTGTTGGAGGTCCTGTCAAAATAGAAGAGAAAATGTCTTCATCAATAGAGTTCATATATAATCTTATTCTTGCCTTCCAGATGCTAAACTTAGCTAAGTTGCATGCTGGAGGTCTGGTGCTAGAGTAATCCTTGGACTGGGCCATGAAGTGAATATCTATAAGCTTGGTATCTATCAAGATCTTGTGACTCAGGTGTTAGCCTGTACTGTCAGTCAACCTCCCTCTGATACTAATTGAAGGTGAGGATAGATACAACTCTAGAGGGGGGGGTGAATAGAGTATTCAAAAATTATGACACCCTACTCAACTCCCTTAGAGTTAATTTGCAGAATGAGTTTATAGATATTGATAACCCTAGAGCCTAATATAAAGTGAAGTGCACTGGAGAAAGCTAACTGTAATTACAGTTAAGCTTTGGTCCTAACACAACAACTAGCAATCTTAGCTATTTCTACTCACAGCCACAGTGCAATAAATTAAATAAGCAGCACAGATGACACAAGAAATTTTATAGTGGTTCCCTCTAAATAGGTACGTCCACTCTTCTACCACCCTGGTAGGAATTCACTACAGGTTTTTGTTCAGGTGCCCTGCCACCAACTGATCTGCTTCAGGTAGATCAAGTAGACCCTTTGAGCTTTTGATCAGGAGCTCAAAATCCAACACAGGTTTTTGATCAGGTGCCCTGCCACCAAGGTTCACTTTTGAAGGGAGTAATAACCCTTTATACAGGAGGTTGAGAGAGTTAAAGTTTCTTCTCTATTATTAAAACAGATTAGAGAAGCTAGTGGATTGCACAGAGTTGGAAAGCTCTAAAGAATCAAGGCTCTCCCTGGCTTAGAGAATATCCAGGAAGGAGTCTTGCTTCAGGGTGCAGGAGCTCTTCTAAACTAAGACAAAGAACTGTCTTGGAGTTCTGAAGGAGAAGCTTGAAGAAGACTCTTGATTTGGAAAATGTGTTCTTCTTAAATCAGCTTCCTTCTTCTTCTTCTTCTAAAAGCCTCTGAGTGAATGTCTTCCTGTGAGCAGGATGAACTCAGGAGGAATAAGAATGCTGAAGAGATTTGATCTTCTCAATTGAATGTGAATTTCTGAGAGCTGTAGATCTCTATGCTGCTGAGAGTAAAACTTCTTGTATATTGTATATCTGTATCTGTATGTCAGTGTGTGTATATATGTGTATCTCTTCTTTCAAAAAAGAAGCTCTTTATATATGAGCCTTTGCAACGGCTCTAATCTGAGTTTGAACTTTGTCTTCTTCTGGAATCTGCAAACTGGGCTGCAAATATCACAAAGCAAAATATATCTTGCAGACAGATATCCTATAAAAAGATAAAGCTTTCTAATAAGCTGCAAATCCAATTTGATAAAAGAGTACTAGAAAAAGTCACAACAGAAAGAGCTCTTTACGGCCAGAGAAGACTTTCTGAGTCTAACGGTTCTAAAGGATAGCCTGGCAGATAAAACAAAAAGATATTTCAACTAATAAGACAAACCACTTTGTCATATGAAGATTGACTTATGCATAAAGAATGGAGCAAAGATTGCCTGGAAATAATAGCATAACATCAATGGAATATACTTTAATAAAATATGCCAAGCAGATAAGAAATAAAAATATAACTTTACTAAAGGCAGACAAAAAGAGGTCGAACGACCCTCGAAGATCGTCGACCGAAGCACAGAGATCGTCGACCTATCAGAACAGATAGTCAAACGACACAGATAGTCGAACTATCAAAGAAGATAGTCGAACTACCACAGCAGATAGTCTACCTATCAGAACAGATAGTCGAGCTATCAGATAGTCGACCTATCAAGATAGATAGTCGAGCTATCAAGCAAAACAGATAGTCGACATATCAATCAGATAGTCGAACTATCAAAGACAAACAGATAGTCGAGCTATCATATAGTTGAACTATCCAAGCAGATAGTTGAACTATAAGGAAGAGCAGATAGTCGACCTATCAAACAGATAGTCGAGCTATCAAACACAATAGATAGTCGACCTATCAAACAGATAGTCGAGCTATCAGATAGTTGAACTATCCAAGCAGATAGTTGAACTATCAAGAAGAGCAGATAGTCGACCTATCAAACAGATAGTCGAGCTATTAAACACAGCAGATAGTCTACCTATCAAATAGATAGTCGAACTATCAGATAGTTGAACTATCCAAGCAGATAGTTGAACTATCAAGAGATTTGTCTGGTCAAAAGAAGTCGAGCGGGGTTCGACGATCGACGAGGCAGATTCCACAGAACGTCGAGCTAACAAGAGTTAAACTAACTCAGAGATAGACGATCTGCTGACAGACGATAGTCGACCAACTGATAGACGATCGTCGAACAGTCGATAGACGATGGTCGAGCGGCGTTCGACTATAGTCGAACCAAAAACGACTTAACCAAATCTTTCATCTAGATAAGCAATTCTACAACTAAGGGAATCTAACCTATTAGCTAACCTTTGACCATAGATAAATCTTGGGTCAAGAAACTAAAAGAGAAGACTAAACTCAAATCCAAACTAGGGTACCAATAAATTATATATTTCTGCAATAAATAATTATTTAACATTTATGACCTCTAGTAATTTTTTTGGATTATTTGATGAATATTTTTAGTACTTCATGTGTAACATGACCTACTGGATCAGTTTTTTGTAATTAGAAATTAAATATCAAATTTTTCTGGAATATTATAAATTTTGGTCTAGGCCTTTTATTTATTATTGTGACCTTGTGGAAATTAATTGGTACTATTTGGACCCTTGGAAGTGATATTTCATGTTCAAATCCACTAGTGACTTATATTTTAGGAAAATTCAATTATGGTCAATTTAATTTAGAAAATTATGAAACTTTGGAACTTCATTATAACTAAGTATTCAGACCCCTGCAAATAAATTGCTTGACATTTGGATAAAATATTTTGTGGTTACAAGCTTTAGACTCATATCGATCATTTCGGCTGCATAAAGTAATTTCAAGGGGGCAATGATTAGATGCGATACAAATTGGTCATAGTCAGGTTAGGGTATACCTAGGACCTTGATGTGATGTTGGTTGGAGTCCTAAGGGATTTACCAAGAGATGGTGTGAGTTAGTGTACATGGACCTTAAGGGCATGGTTAAGTTCGAGATCAATGAAAGATCATCATTCCCCGATATGAAGCACAAAACACCATAGAATTTTTAAGAGTAACTATGTGAGAGGATTTGATAAAGGGAAGTCACTAAAAAACTAAATATCTTGAGAAAGGGAATGATGGGGTTTAACCCATCACAGTTTCTAGTATCGCTGTGAGCCCTTCATCGGGTAGACCTCAGGAAGTCCAAGATCAACCTTAAATCATTATGTACAATAATAAGTTAGACAAGAGTAGTCTAATAGGTTGAATGGATACTTAAAAATGTCACCTGTATATAGGTTGGAGTGATTCAGGACTCATTAGTCCTGCGAGCTGGAGGCTTGGGGTAGAGATAAATTAAGTACGTATTAGTCCCGCGAGCTGAAGGCTCAGTGACGTATAAGTCTTGAGGACGGGATGGTCCTTTAAGATGGAGGCTTGGGTAAGTATTTTCATACCTAGTTTGTGCTTGTTGTGGTGGGTCATTCAGTGCTGGTCTAGTCGGCACACTAACAGAAGTATGTTAGCTCTGGTAAGGTGTGCAGGTCTTTGGAGGGGACCATTAGGTTATTTATGGTAAGGTCTGGAGGACTAACCCCCTAAAGGCACACCCGACCATAAAGTCTGGAGATCTTCTAGCAAGAGTACGCAAGGGCTCTACTATTGTATTCTTAGCGTTGAGGCGTACGTAAGGTCTAGGCTAGGTAGTGTGCCCGCCCACTTAAGAGTGGAGATACCCACTCCACTACCATCGTGAGTCACGATAGTCGGTACCTAAGGGGCTAACTAAATGCAAAAAGTGGGGAATGTGTGAAAGGACTGTGCACAGAGTTGGGTAGGTGAGTTGCATTATAAATCATTGCATTGCATCGCATAGCATGATATTCATTAATTAGAATAGTTTGATTATAGCTGCAGACCCTCATCATATAAATTAGTATGGGGTCTTTTATATGATGAGTTACTTTAGAAACCTTAACTTATAAGTTTGTATGGTCATTCATATAAGTTAAGGTATGTTCTGTGATGGTAGTGTAGTTCGTTTACTTTACCTTTCTTTACTATACATTATTGCGCTGCTCTTACTTTACTAGTAATGTTTTGTAGTGTTACTCTTTATATATATATATATATATATACTATTGTTAGATAGTGTCATATCATCTTCTTTGTTGTCCTCCACTTCCTTCCTCCCTCAGGGTGCCTAGGAGTCAGGAGGGTGAGGTGAAGATGATAATGGCTTAGTATTTTCACTAACGGTCTGTGGACCATATAATTTTAGGGATGCGAGGAGATGCAGTGCCAGTTCGACCAAGAGAACCAGTAGCACGAGGATGAAGGACTTGAGGATCAGTTGTCGTTCATTACTACTACCTGGCGACAGGTTGATGAGTATTTTTCTTTAGCTTCTGCATTAGTGTAGTGAGAGAGTTTTGTATTTTGGATATGTACCAGGCATAAGCCCTTACTCTCTTTAGTTTCATTTCATTACTAATTGTGGACTATTACTCTATTTCATTCTTATTTATGCTGAGCTGTGATTGTGGACTATAACCTTACAAATGTTTTTAATTGACCTTCTTATGAATGATCGTTCTAGCCGGCAAGATCGACGTTGTGCGGTGTAGACTAACACGGTAGTTGGTGTCACCATAAGGTGGCGGTTCTGAGCATAAGACCTGGGTACTCCTTGAAAGACTTATTTCAAGAGCCTAGACACCTAGAGGGGGGGGGGAGGGTGAATAGGTTTTAATTTTCTTTAATAATTTAAGCAAATAACTAGTTCTTACTTAGCATAGAAAATGCAAATCACAGCACAGAAATCACAACACAACATACACCAGATTTATAGTGGTTCCCCAAGATATGGGTACATCCACTTTCCCCCTTCGCCTATCCAGTAGAGAACTGGATTCAGCCAAACTTCCTTCCACTAACTCAGGTCCACAGATCTTATAACTCAGAACCAGATTGGTTCCTACAGCTAAGACTTATACAAGTCTTACCTCAGATTCTTCCCAAGAATCCTACCTCAGGCCTCAGCCCTACCTCAGCCTTTATCACTAGGCTTATAACTCAGACTATCAAAAAAGATCCTACAAGAGATTAATTGTTTAAGAGATACTAAGATATCACCAGATAGAACTCTCTATTGGTGTGAGCTTCTTGATCAGTTCTTGAATAAACTGAATCTTCATATTCAACCTGACTTAGCTGTTTCAAAGCGTCTTAATAGAACAAAATAAGGTTGAAATTTACTTGATGTAGAAGTTGATCTCCTGTCAGCTCCTTCCTTGAATTCAGAATAAGATCTGAATCTTCTCTTGCAGACTCTTCAGAATCTGCCTTCTTAAGGGTCTCCCCTTTTCTTGTTGTCAGAATCTCTTTCCCGTAATAGCTTGATTACTTCCTTAGTTCTGTTGTTGTTTTGGTTGTCAAGGATCAGTCCCTTATATAGAGTTTCCTCATGATTACCGGCTGATCCGATTTGTAACAACCTTCTAGCATTTCTGACAAAGGTGTCAGACCTATTGGTTATGATAGCTGTCGAGTCACCAATCATGACAGTTGATTCCTCAAAGACTTTACAACTCAGAATGAACCACTCAGCAAACTGCTTCACATGTGTCGACACAAATAGACTAAGTGTCAACACAAGTCTTGATGATGTTGACACAATACTCCATGTGTTAACATAGTCATTCTTCTGCTACTCGACACAGTTTCTATTTGTATGTGTCGACACAAGTCCTGTGTGTCGACACAACTGTTCCTGATCTCGACATAATTGATGCTGGCAGATGGCGTTGAGTGTATGTCTAGCTGTCGTTGAGTGTGTGTTCAGACGTCGTTGAGTGTGTGTCGACACAAGTCCCGTGTGTCGACACAAGTCTTCAGACTCAGTATAGCTGTTGCTATTAGATGGCATTGAGTGTCATCCAGATGCCGTTGAGTGTGTGTCAACACAAGTCCTGTGTGTCGACACAACTTCTTCTGGTCTTGACATAGCTGATGTAGACAAATGGCATTGAGTGTGTGTCGACACAAGTCCTGTGTGTCGACACAAACCTTCTTTTGATATCAATACAATTCCTGAGTGTCGACACATGCCTTTCTTCTGGTGTCAACATAACTCCTGGGTGTCGACACAACTTCTACTTTAGGTGTCGACACAATTCTTGCCTTAGGTGTCGACACAATTCTGGGTGTCGACACAACTTATTTTTCAGGTGTCGACACAATGCCTGGGTGTCGACACAAGCCTTGCTTCTAGTGTCGACATAACTTCTGGGTGTCGACACAATTCTTCACAAGTGTCGACACTTGTACTTAGAAAAATTTCTTGCAAACCTTATACCTGCATAATGAAACTCAAACATCCATCAAATACAAATTGATGTATATCATTGAGTAAGATGAGGCTTATCCAAATCTGATATATATTTTTCAGTATACCCAACAATCTCCCCCTATTTGTAGAAGTCATAACCCTTAGTCAAAGATATACATCACTCATAATAAAGCATATAAAAATAGATGTACATACATTTCAGTGCAAGATAACATACAAACAATGTAAACAACTAAAATCAATAGTAAAGTTGATTTTATTTATTAATCAGAAAATTATGGGTTTACATGTTTTTTCTTAGAACAAAAGCAAAAAAGTTACATTGTTCTACACACAAGCCTATCTATCCTATTATTGACTCGACTCCTTAATTACAATGCCTTTTCCAGATTTAATCTTTGCCTGCAAAATAGGTTATGTATCATCAGCAGGTTTCTTCCCTTTGAGATCCTTCTTTTTTAGTTCTTCAGCCTTTATCCTTTGCCTTTCAAAATAGTGAAAAGGCTTGGGGAAGTACCTACTAGGCTCCAAAGCATTAGCAGTTTACTTCCCAGCTTTTGCACTCCTTCTGAGAATGGCTTCTTGTCTGGCTTGATACTTGTTCCACTCTTACTCAGAATACCATTTACCTCTATCATATGTCTTATCCTTTCAGCCTTCCAGGCAGTCAAAATAATATTCCTGGAAGTAGGGCTCCATTGCTCAAAATCTGGCTTCAACTCAGCCTGTTATCTGAACCTTTTCTTGGATAGTTGTGCTTCTTTCTGAGCTTCCTTGGCAGCCTCTGACATGTCTACTTTTTCAATGATCATATTTGGTGCCTCCTATTGAGGGCTGTACATTGTCTGCACTCCTTATTGAACCATATAAAAGTTAGCAAGAGGGTAAATAACATGTGCAACTTCAGGCTGATCTCCTTCAATATTAGCAGGTTGCACTCTAGACTCAGTAACATTATCATCATCACACAAAGGAGGAAAGATAAGTGTAGATCTGATGGAATTAGAGACCCATTTTGCATGATCAGAGCCAGCTTTGACTAATAATCTCTCACCCCTTTATGACTTCTCTAGTTATATGATCCCTTAGATCATTCTTTTGAAACCTTGTTTGATCAGCTAGATATTCTGTACCTTCATAGTAAGTTTTGAACTTAGCCAGGTAATCAGAAATAGTCTTTTTAGAGGCTCCAATAGCTGTTTGGACAGCAGCTAGATCTTGTTGTATTTGTTTTGATATCTCAGTTTTCAAATCAGTTGAAACACTTCCCAGTTTTTTTAGTATTTCTTCATGGGAGTCTTTGAGATTTTCATTGGACCTAAATTGATTTTCTAAAACATATCCTTACTTGGTGGCAATGTCCTCAACCTTAGTCTTCAGCAGCTATTGCTGCTCAGCCAAATATACTACAGCATTGCCTCCCTTATGGAAGCAATCTGTCATCTCTTTTTTATGCAGATTGACTTCAAATCTGATTGATTTTATGTCCTGAGCCAGCTAAAACTGCAGTTCTTTATTTGACACATCCACATACTTCTCTAAAGACTGCCTTTGTTCATCCAATTTTACTTGCAGTTGGATTAGTAATGAACTGAAGTCCATGCTTGGAGCAAGTGGTTGATTGACTGTTTGTAAGGCCTTTTTGTAGCCAGTGCTCTTTTTCTTGATTTCAACCATCTTCCTCATCTTAGCCATAGCGGCTTTCTCATCATCAGAGGGTTGTGATGAGATTTCTATGTCAACTGTTTCTTTATTAGATGGGGCATTCAGTAGCTCCTCCCCCTCAGTTCTTGGAAGTTTCTTTTCTACCTGTGATTGCTCTCCCTCAGTCCTTGTAGCTGGTAAATCCGAAAATAGCTCTTCCATTGTTACCACTTACTGCATCTGTAGAGGAGGAACAAGGTTAGTTTGGAAAATAAAAGGTTCTCCCCGAACATCCAGATTTTTGTCCAGGGCTATCTATACAAAAGAGATACTTACTTGCTCATCCTGAGCTGTATCTTTTATCTGCACATCTTGTGCTTCCTTCTCAGCAATTTCGAATGTTCCTTTGTTGGTATCTGATACAATATCCATTACTGTATCAGCTGCATACTCACTCTCTAGAGTAGCTTCATCAATTCCTTCCCCTTAAGCAAGTAGCTCAGAAAGTATAGTATCTTGTGTTGCTGGTTCAGGATTTTCTCCCCCTAGAGTGGAGACTATCTGTTGCTCTGGGAGCACACCGCTCTCCACTTGATCTTGAGCTTCTTTTTGTTGTTTGTCTTCATCTGAACTGAAGACTACTTCCTCCTCAGAATCACTGGAGGATTCTTCTTGCTAAGCAGTTTCTTTCTTTTTCTTTGCTTTCTTGACCTGTTTTTGTAGAGTAGAAATCTCTTTGGTCAATACTCTATCCCATCTGGATAGAATCCTTACATCCATTCTCCTCATGTGGTTGATCTTGGATCCTTGTAGTTGGGTCATAACATCTGGTATTGTAGAAGCTAGACATAAGCTTAGGATCCTTCCCAGATTTGGTTTCTTTATTCCTTCTTGTATTTTGTCAAACACTATTGATGCCCAGTCTATTTTTAGCCTGAATATTATTCTTGTCATTAGATTGAACATAGAGGCTTAAATTCTGTCATGTCCACCTGTTTTACACAGAATCATCTTGTCTACGATTTCAGACAGAAACTTTCCTTGTGAATTCATCCCTTTCCTAGTAATGGATGATCCAACTTTTGTATTAGGGCTTATCCCGTACCAGCTTAAAGCATCTTTTGTCATGGATGGACTTATGTCATCATCATTCTTAACCTTAGGAAGTTGGAGTGACTTCCTGATCGTTTTCAGTGTAAGTTTCACTTGGGAATCCTGAACAGTTGCTTTGATCTTCTTCCCATCAGTGTCCACAGTTGCTGATGAATAAAATTCCATTACTTCCTTTTTCCAAATCTTAGCTGGTCTTGAGACCAAGAAATCCAACCCATTTTTCGACATTAGGGTAATCACTCCTTGGATGTCTTGTGATGCTGTTGTGAATCCACCACGAACAAGCTCATACCCTTCATTCACCTTGTCATCCTTGAGGGGCGCCATTGACGAGAAGGAGAGAGAAGAGAAGAGAAGAGAAGAGAAGTGAATATTTATGTCGACACAAGGTCTAGAGTCGAGAAATCTAAAGGCGTAGTCGACCAGATTTTGTCTTCCCCTATTTATAGTCTATTGGTAAAGGGTAGGTCAAAGGACACACCTTACATGTCGACATATGTGTACATGTGTCGACATAAAAGACTTAGTTCACGACAAGACTTAAATTTAGTCGACATGTATATATGTCGACATATCTATGTGTCGACATACTTGTGTTAGTGTTGACACAGGCTGGTCATGTCTCGACATAGCTGTGTCGACACCTATTCTTCTTTCGACCCAGATACTGTTTCTGTGTCGGCACATCCTTTTCCTTTGTCGACACAACATACTGAGTGTGTCGACACAAACTTTGTACTTAGACAAATTTCTTGAAAAATATTGTGGTTACATAATCTACTTAGGAAAGCTTGTGCTGACCTACTCTAGGTTCAACATACCTAATTCAATTTTAAAATGATTGAATTTAGTTTCATCTAGAGGTTTTGTAAAAATATCAGCAATTTGATTATTTGTGTTTACAAATTCTAGACTAATATCTTCCTTCTCCACATATTCTCTTATGAAATAAAACTTAATTTCAATATGCTTGGTTCTGCTGTATGATACAAGATTCTTAGCAATAGAAATAACACTAATTGAATCACAGAATAGTGGAATTCTACTTACCTTGATGTCATAGTCTTCAAGTTGATGCTTTATCCGCATCAACTGTGCACAGCAGCTGCCTGCAGCTATATATTCTGACTCAACAGTTGAGATAGCTACACTTGTTTGCTATTTGCTGCACCATGACACCAGCCTTCCACTAGGAACTGAAAAGTTCCTGTAGTACTTTTCTTGTCTTCTTTGCATACTCCAAAGTCTGCATCTGAGAAGACTGTTAGTAAGAAATCTCTATTCTTAGGGTACCAAAGACCTAGATTAGGTGTGCCCTTAAGATATCTCAAAATTCTCTTAACTACAGTTTAATGAGATTCCTTTGGGCAAGCTTGGTACCTAGCACAGACACATGTAGCATACATGATGTTAGGTCTACTAGCAGTCAAGTAGAGTAGAGAACCAATTATCCCTCTATACAAAGACTCATCAACAGGTTTCCCTGTCTCATCTTTGCCTATAAGCATACTTGTTCCCATTAGAGTTTTCATGGTGGAGGCTGAGTCCATTCCATATTTCTTAATCAACTCCTTAGTGAACTTAGACTGGGATATGGACAATCCATCATCAGTCTATCTTACTTGAATTCCCAAGAAGAACTTCAGCTCACCCATACTGCTCATCTCAAACTTCCCTTGCATAAGTTTGGCAAACTTTCTACAAAAGTTATTTTCAGTAGATCCAAAGATAATGTCATCAACATATATCTGGACGAGGATTATCTTACTTTTAGATTCCCTAATGAATAGTGTTTTGTCTATCTTTCCTCTAGGGAATTTATTCTCAATAAGAAAAGCAGACAAGGTTTCATACCAAGCCCTAGGGGCTTGTTTCAAACCATATAGAGCTTTCCTAAGCCTATATACATAATCAGGATAATGAGAATCTACAAAATCTAAGGGTTGCTCAACATAGACTTCCTCTTTTAAGTCACCATTCAGAAATGCTGACTTTACATCCATCTGATATACCTTGAACCCTTGATAGGAAGCATAGGCCAAGAACAATCTTATAGCGTCCAGCCTTGCCACTGGGGCAAAGGTTTGATCAAATTCAATCCCTTTCTCTTGTCTGTAGCCTTTTGCTACCAGTCTGACCTTGTTCTTGATTATAGTGCCATTCTAATCAAGTTTGTTTTTGTAGATCCACTTAGTTCCTATAATGTTGTGATCCTTTGAATTAGGAACCAGTTCCCAGACTTTACACCTTCTGAATTGATTTAGCTCTTCTTGCATAGAATCAATCCAGTTTGTGTCTAGCATGGCTTCTTCAAACTTCCTGGGTTCTATTTGTGACAAGAAACTTGAACATAAAACTGTGTTCATGTTCTTGCTCCTTGTTAGTACACCTTGACTTGCATCACCAATGATTTGATGAGCTGGATGATCCTTTAGGTGTCTTCTTGCTGGAGGAAATCTGCCAACCTCTTGGCCTTCTTCATTTTCCTCAACCTGATGCTCATCATTATCTTCTTCATCTAGTGAGTCTTGTTCTCCCCCTAGACAACATGCATCCTTTTCTTTATCCAGCCTAGTAGGTGCTTCTTCAATGATAGTCAGCTTGTCCAACCTATCCTTTAAACTTGCAGTACTACTTGAAGAGCTAGACAATTCACTGTTAATCAACTTAGACTCATCAAATACTATATGGGCAGATTCTTTTACAACTTGTGTAGTCAAGTTGTAGATCCTGTATGCCCTACTATTATTATTGTACTCAACAAATATCCCTTCTAGGGATTTGACAACAAACTTAGTTTGGTAGTGCTTACCATTATCTAGGACATAACACTTGCTACCAAAGATTATAAAGTAGGAAATGTTTGGTTTTCTACCTTTCAAAATCTGATAGGGAGACATCTTATGTTTCCTATTGATGGAGGCTCTATTGAGTACATGACATGCAGTATTTCCTGCCTCTGCCCAGAAGTACTCAGGGAGAGTAGTGTAACTAAGTAGTGTTCTACTTGCCTCAATTAGAGTCTTATTCTTTCTTTCGGCAACACCATTTTGCTGGGGTGTTCTAGGTGAGGATAACTCCTGATGGATCCCCAGTTCTTCACAGAACTTTATCATACATTCATACTGAAATTCAGTTCCATGGTCACTTCTTATTTTGACCACTGAATTGTTAAATTCATTCTGAATTTGTCTAACAAAGGTCTGGAAAACAGTAGGAGTTTCAGATTTCTGCCTCAAGAAGAAAACCCATGTGATCTAGAATTGTCATCCACAATAACCAATGTGTATACTTTCCTACCAAGACTATGAATTGGCATAGGACCAAACAAATCCATATGCAAGAGATATAAACATCTCATTGAATCTTTGGTATCAAGTACATGAAAAGAGGACTTGGTATGTTTGCCTTTTTGGCAAGCTGCACACACTCCCTCTTTAATGCACTTAACTTGAGGACCATTTCTCACTAAACCCATGCTAAACAGCAGTCCTATAGGCTTATAGTTCAGATGAGCTAACCTCTTGTGCCATTTGACACATAGTGAAGCTTTCTCACCTACAACTAGGCAAATGGGTGAGATGTTAAACTCACAGTCTAGGTTAAGACAATATATATTCCCTTTCCTAGTTCTAGTCAAAATGATCTTTTGATCACTTGACCTCCTTATTTGGCACTCCCCTTTGAGAAAAGAGATGTCATAACCTAGATCACTAAGTTGACTTATGCTAATCAGGTTATGTTTTAGACCATTCACATAAGCCACTTTAGGATAGTAATTGAATCACTAAAAATGTCACCAAATCTTTTGATGATTCCTTTTTCTGATCCACCAAAGATTACTTTGGGTCCATTCTTTATGGGTACATAGTCCCTCAACATTCTTCTTGTTCCAGTCATGTGTCTGGAACATCTACTATCCAAGTATCATATAGGGGTATGGCCACTTGGATTCACCTACATCAAATAAAGAATAACTCATCCTTAGAACCCAAATTAGTTTTGGGTCCTAGGTCCTTGTTAGTTTGAAAATTGTCATGTTTACCTACAGCTTTTCTGATAGGTAAACTATTCTTGGTTTTAACACTTGTGTTAAACCAGAAATCCATATTAAAGTGGTCTACCTTGCCACAACACCAACACTCAAATCTGTTGTACCTTCTCTTAGGTACATACTTCACAACCTTGTTGCCAGCAGTCCTTTTAAGTGTAGGTACTGGAGCAACAAACCCCAAGAATTCCTTTTGAACCTAATGGGCTTGCCTATAGAGTGGCCTACTGGCATTTGCACACTTGCCAATATGATCTCCATACTCACAGTGACCATGAGTAATTTCATGATCATACCTATTTGTAGGTTACATCACCTTCCTAAAGAAAATAGGGGGCTTAGAGGCTAGTGGATGAACTGGGGCCTTACCTTTTCCGTGTGAATTGGTGACCCTTGTTCTTCCCTTAAATCCTAGACCAGTGTTTTCTTTATGAGAAATGAAATTATCTATTAAAGGTAAGACTGATTTTGGCTTAGAGAATTTAACCACTAACTCTTTTTCTTTTTGAAGTTTTGCCTCCAGATTCTTGATTGGATTTTCCTTGAAAGAAAGTATGCCCATCAGAATGACAGTTATGTTCTTCAGTTTGGCAACCTCTTTCAGTTTCAAATCAATCAGCTTGGCTGATTCTGTTGCATCCTGCTTAAGAGATCCAATATCCTTGGCCTGCTCCTTGATTAGAAGCTTGCTCATCTTTAGAGCTTGCAATAGCCCACCATACTCATTAATGAGTTGATGTACATCCCCCTCAGAATCAGAACCATCCACTTCTCTTGAAGTTGATGTTGCTGATTCTGATCCAGTGAAATAATCAGAAGCTGAGGGAGAATTGTATAGCTTGCTTGGACCAGGCTGATCCTGGCACTGATCATTTTCTGATAGGGCCATCAGCCCTCTACAGTAATAGTCATTTACTTCATTTATGGAGTCCAGTATTTATAGGAATTCTAGTTCCATAGAATCCTCTTCTTTTGAGAACAGCCCAACATATGCGTCTGCATCATCTTCTTCTCCTGATCCTGAAGATGAAGAGTCTGTCCAACTCTTCTATTTCTGTGCAACAAAAGATTTCTCCTTCTTGCCCATCAGTTGATGCTTCTTCTTATCCTTAGATTCAGTTCTCTTGTCTGGACAGTCAGCTATGACATGTCCTTGCCTGTTGCAACAATAGCAAACAATCTTAGAATTAGTTTGTTTACTAGGTTTTGAGGCATACCTGTCCTCCTTGGGAGTATTCTTTTTCTTGTAATACTCATCCTTGGAGAAGGATGTAGATGGAATGGTTCTCCACTTCTTCTTTTTCATGAACCTTTGAAACTGTCTCTTAAAGGCAGCAAAGTCCTCATCAGAGGTGTAGCTATCTGATGTGCTGTTGTCAGGATTTTCTTCTTCTGCCTCAGAACTCCTTCTGGGTGGAGAAAGAGACTTTCTCCTACCCTTTCTTATGCCTTCTGCCTTGAAGGCCACTGACTTCTCTTTGTACTCAGACCTACTATTTTTCTCCTCCTCTTTTCTAGCAGTGAGCTGCATTTCACAGGATAGTAACTTTCCAAATAGTATTAGAGGAGGTGTATCAGTAAGCTTGGCCACCTCTCTGATGGCACAAATCTTTGTGTCCCAGTCAATTTTCAGAGACTTGAGAAACTTGTCATTCAGTTTATATGTGCTAAAGATTCTTCCATATGTCATCAACTCATTAACTATCCTGAAGAACTTTTTGTAACATTCAGCTTTGCTGTCAGTCTTGGTTTGTCTAAAGCTCTCATATTCTTGATTCAACATAGATTTCCTGTCCTCTCTAACTTCTTATGTTCCCTCCATGTAGACAATCAGGGTGTCCCACATTTCCTTGGAGGTTTTATAATGTACCAGATTCTAAAATGTGGCATCATCTATATCACTTACAATAATGTTCTGTGCTCTTTTGTCTAGTGTTTCCAGGATGATCTCATCCTTTGTCATTTCAGAATAGTTCTTAGGGGTTTTAATATTTGCATCCAGAGCTGATACATTTATTGGAATGAAGGGTCCTTCTTGTACAGTGATGTAGATTCTTGGATCAGAAGCTTCCATAAACAATCAAACCCTTTCCTTCCATATGCCAAAATATTCTTTCCTGCAGATAGGCAGTTCATAGATCCAAACTCCTTTTGATTATCAATTGAACCCATTCTTGAAATCTGTTAATTTCCTTTGAGAGTCACTCAGACTGTTAGGTCAATCTTTGAGAAACCTCCCTCTGATACCACTTGAAAGACTTATTTCAAGAGCCTAGACACCTAGAGCGGGGTGGGGGTGAATAGGTTTTAATTTTCTTTAATAATTTAGGCAAATAACTAGTTCTTACTTAGTAAAGAAAATGGAAATCACAGAACATAAATCACAGCACAGCATACACCAGATTTATAGTGGTTCCCCAAGATATGGGTACATCCACTTTCCCCCTTCGTCTATCCGGTAGAGAACTGGATTCAGCCCAACTTCCTTCCACTAACTCAGATCCAAAGATCTTACAACTCAGAACCAGATTGGTTCCTACATCTCAGACTTATACAAGTCTTACCTCAGATTCTTCCTAAGAATCCTACCTCAGGTCTCAGCCCTACCTCAGTCTTTATCACTAGGCTTACAACTCAGACTATCACAAAAGATCCTATAAGAGATTAATTGGTTAAGAGATACTAAGATATCACTAGATAGAACTCTCTATTGGTGTGAGCTTCTTTATCAGTTCTTGAATAAACTGAATCTTTAAATTCAACCCGACTTAGCTGTTTCAAAGCTTCTTGATAGAACAAAATAAGGTTGAACTTTACTTGATATAGAAGTTGATCTCCTGTCAGCTCCTTCCTTGAATTCAGAATAAGATCTGAATCATCTCTTGTAGACTCTTCAGAATCTGCCTTCTTAAGGGTCTCCCCTTTTCTTGTTGTCAGAATCTCTTTCCCGTAATAGCTTGATTACTTCCTTAGTTCTATTGTTGTTTTGGTTGTCAAGGATCAGTCCCTTATATAGAGTTTCCTCATGATTACTGGCTGATCCGATTTGTAACAACCTTCTAGCAGTTTTGATAAAGGTGTCAGACCTGTTGGTTATGACAACTATCGAGTCACTATTCATGACAGTTGATTCCTCAAAGACTTTATAACTCAGCTTGGACCACTCAGCAAACTGCTTCACATGTGTCGACACAAATAGACTAAGTGTCGACACAAGTCTTGATGATGTCGACATAATACTTCATGTGTTAACATAGTCATTCTTATGCTACTCGACACAACTTCTGTTTGTATGTGTCGACACAAGTCCTGTGTGTCGACACAAATGTTCCTGATCTCGACATAATTGATGCTGGCAGATGGCGTTGAGCGTATGTCCAGCTGTCGTTGAGTGTGTGTTGAGACGTCGTTGAGTGTGTGTCGACACAAGTCCCGTGTGTCGACACAAGTCTTCAGACTCAGTATAGCTGTTGTTGTTAGATGGCGTTGAGTGTCATCCAGATGTCATTGAGTGTGTGTCAACACAAGTCCTGTGTGTCGACACAACTGCTTCTGGTCTTGACATAGCTGATGTAGACAAATGGCATTGAGTGTGTGTTGACACAAGTCCTGTGTGTCGACACAAACCTTCTTCTGATATCAACACAATTCCTGAGTGTCGACACATGCCTTTCTTCTGGTGTCAACATAACTCCTAGGTGTCGACGCAGTTTCTGCTTTAGGTGTCGACACAATTCCTGCCTTAGGTGTCGACACAATTCTGGGTGTCGACACAACTTCTTTTTTAGGTGTCGACAATAGCCTTGCTTCTAGTGTCGACACAACTTCTAGGTGTCAACACAATTCTTCACAAGTGTCGACACTTGTACTTAGAAAATTTCTTGCAAACCTTACACCTGCACAATGAAACTCAAACATCCATCAAATACAAATTGATTTATATCATTGAGTAAGATGAGGCTTCTCCAAATCTGGTACATATTTTTCAGTGTACCCAACATCCCCGGTACAGGGGAGGGGTATTATAGTCAGGATGGCTCGCCTTAGGGGTGTGAGAAAAGTTGGGGGTGAGAGGATATAAATAGCCTGGGAGGGGGCCTCCTCCCCTCTCCCAGCGGTGTGGGATTAATCCCTCCTTAGGGAGGGATTAATATCCACACTCCAACTATCTATGGACAGCTGGAGGCTACTGCTTATTTAGCATGTGGAATAAAAGGGGGAAGCCACAATGGGCTTAGGACTTTTGGGGAAAAGAAAGAGAAGGGGAGGGGAGAACTTGGTGGGCTTGCTTAGTTTGGCCCATGGCCCACCCTTAGTGATTTCTTCTTTGCAAAGTCAGAGCCCATATAGGGCTGGAAGGTGGGGCCCAAGCCATTTAATGATGGGGAGGTGAATCCCACATTTGGAAAAATACAAAAATATGGAAATTTTAAGGGTTTGACCAAAGTCAACACTAAGGTGGGTCCCCCCATGTGGGTCAAAGTCCAAGTGATTCCAAGTCAATGGGAAACAGATCAATGTTAGGGTATTGTGGCACAATTGGTGTGTGCACATTTTTCGATGCACGATAAAGCTTTGTTTGACCACCCGATATTGAAATTGACAGGGAAATACTCCATTGACTTCGTATTGACCACAAAAATCCAATGCTTCTGACCGGGGTCAAATTAGAGTTCGTTTGCTAAATAGCCCAATTAGAACATTTTTGAAATTGTCGGAAATTTCTTCTATGCCGGCGCGAATAAATTCAATTCCGACACCAATCTTGGAGGAAGGAGCCATCGAATGAAGAGACAGAGAAATTTCTGGTTTGGGGGAGAAGAAACAGTGGGTTTTGCGAGAGGAATGGCGGTGGCCTTCGCGGAATGGAGCCGACTTTCTCGGGAAGAAATTTTGAATTTATGGGTTCAAGAATTTCTATGGACTTATCTTTTATTTATATATAATTAAAAATTTTGAAGAATTAAAAGAAATGCATACCTAGTGGCGGTTCGAATTCTTTATCAAAAAGAGAAAATAATCTGGCGGAAGAGAGCATTTCTCGAGAGAAGTAGGCTTCTCGAGAAATCCATAGTCATTTCTCGAGAAAAACATACTCCATTTCTCAAGAAAGTGAATTCATTCCGAGAGTCCATAAAGTATTTCTCGAGAAATGTAGAGTCTTTCGAGAAATCTAAGTCTTTTTTGAGAAATCCAAATAATTTTCAGGGAGACACTAGATCTTCATAGAATTTGTCCTTGACTTTAGAAAAGATCACTTCAGGATTCCATGTTGAGCATGCCAAGTTCTGTCTTGAAAAAGGAGAACTTGGCATCGTCCAGCAGCTTTGTGAAAATATCTGCCACCTGCTTGTCCATCGGGACATAATTGAGGGCAATCTCCTTATTCTCCACATGCTCCCGGATGAAATGGTATCGAACTTCGATGTGCTTGGTCCGGCTGTGAGAAACTTGATTGTTGGCGATGGCTATTGCGCTGGAAGAGCCGCAATACATTAGAATTTCTATGAACTTCAAATTATAGTCTTCGTGTTGGTTTCTGATCCACAGATGTTATGCGCAATAACTACCTGCAGAGATATACTCTGACTCGACAGTAATGTTGCCACACAATTTTTCTTCTTACTGCTCCAAGAGATAAGCCGTCTTCCGAGGAATTGGCACGTCCAAAAAGTGCTTTTCCTATCATCCTTGCTAGAGCTGTCATGGTTCTGGTTCTACTAAAACCAGGATCCAAACCACTAAGGTAATGGTGTTGGTTCCCTAGTTTTGATTTGAGTTCAGTCTTCTCTTTTAGTCTCTTGACCCAAGATCTATCTATGGTCAAAGGTTAGTTGTTTAGTTAGTTTGCTCTAGTTTAGTCTTGTCACTTTTCCAGATGAAAATTTGGTTAAGTTGTTTTTCGTTCGACTATGGTCGAACGTCGCTCGACTATCGTCGATCAGCCGTTCGGCGATCATCTTCCTGATAGCTCGACTATCTGCTTGATAGATCGACTATCTGTTGTCTTTGATAGTTCGACTATCTGTTGATAGGTCGACTATCTGTTTTCTCTGATAGTTCGACTATCTGTTGATAGGTCGACTATCTGTTTTGTTTGATAGTTCGACTATCTGTTGATAGGTTGACTATCTGTTTTCTCTGATAGTTCGACTATCTGTTGATAGGTCGACTATCTGTTTTCTTTGATAGTTCGACTATCTGTTCTCTTTGATAGTTCGACTATCTGTTCTGATAGTTCAACTATCTGATAGTTCGACTATCTGTTTGATAGGTCGACTATCTGTGTTGTTTGATAGTTCGACTATCTGTTGATAGGTCGACTATCTGTTTTCTTTGATAGTTCGACTATCTGTTCTGATAGTTCAACTATCTGATAGTTCGACTATCTGTTTGATAGGTCGACTATCTGTGTTGCTTGATAGTTCGACTATCTGTTTGATAGGTCGACTATCTGTTGTGTTTGATAGTTCGACTATCTGTTTGATAGGCCGACTATCTGCTTTCTTTGGTAGTTCAACTATCTGTCTTGATAGATCGACTATCTGATAGCTCGACTATCTGTCCTGATAGTTCGACTATCTGCTGTGGTAGTTCGACTATCTTCTTTGATAGTTCGACTATCTGGATCGTTCGACTATCTGTCTGATAGGTCGACGATCTCCGTGCTTTGGTCGACGATCTCCGAGGGTCGTTCGACATTTTGTTGTATGTCTTGAGTAATTTTGTCATCTTCTATGATGTGATTTATTTCATATTTATTTTGGCATATTTTATAAAAGATTATTTGAATAAATTTATGATATCATTTCCATGCAATATCTGCTCCATTCCTTATGCATGAGCAAATCTTTTTCTGACAAAGTTGTTTGTCTTATTAGTTGAAATGTATTTTCTGCTTTATCTGCCAGGCTGTCCTTTATAGTCGTTAGACTCAAAAAGTCTTCTTTGGCCGTAAAGAGTCTCTTCTGATGTGACTTTCTCTAGTATTATTTTATCAGAGTTACTTGCAGCTTCTTAGAAAGCTTTATCCTCTTATAGGATATCTGTCTGCAGTTTCTTGTTCTTGCTTTATGCTATTTGCAGCCCAGCTTGCAGATTTCAGTAGAAGACAAGATTCAAACTCAAATGAGAGTCGTTGCTGCTGCTGCTATATAAAGAACTCTTTGGAGAAAGAAATTAACTAGTTCATATAGCCAAAAACCAGTTCATTCAGGAAAAGGAGTTAAAAAGCTAACAGCAGCATTCAAGCTTACAACTTACAGTTTACAACTGCTCTCAGCTCGTTCACATCCAACTGAGAAGAAGTTTTAGCTCTTCACTCTTCTTCAACCTGAGTTCTCCTGCCTCCAGGAAGATTTTCACTCAGAGCTTTTTGAAGAAGAAGAAGAATAAGAGAGCTGCCTAAAGAAGAAATTTTATTTCATATTTATTATCTTCTTGTAGCTTTTTCCTTCAGATTTTCTGAAGTGTTTTCTGCACTGAAGCAAGACTTCACCTGGACATTCTTTTAGCCAGGGGGAACCTTGACTCTTTAGAGCTTTCTAGCTCAGTGCAAGTTCTTGAGCTTCTCAAATTCTATTTAAAATAGAGAAGACTTTTTAACCTCCTTTCCCCCTCCTGTAAAGGGTTATTACTCCCTTCAAAAGTATACCTTGGTGGCAGGGCACCTGATCAAAAACCTGTGTTGGTTTTTAGACACCTGATCAAAAGTCTAAAGGGTCTCTAGATCTACCTGAAGTAAATCTTGTTGGTGGCAGGGCACCTGATCAAAAACCTGAGTGGATTCCTACCTTGTTGGTTGAAGAGTGGACGTACCCAAGTTGTTTGGGGAACCACTATAAATTCCCTTGTGTCGTCTGGTTGTTTAATTAATTACTTGTGCTGTTGGCTGTGATTAGTTTTAACTAGGTTTGCTAGTTGCTATTTAGGATCCCAAGCCTTAACTGTAATTATAGTTGGCTGCCTCTTGTGCACAACACTTGTATTAGGCTTTAGGGTTACTTCTCAAATATCTATAACCTTCATTCCGCAATTGAATCCAAGGGAGTTGAATAGACAGTCAACTTTGCTAGTGCAATTTTTGATTACTCTATTCACCCCCCCTCTAGAGTAGTATCTATCCCTTTTCTTTCAAATGGTTCTTCAAATTAGAACCAAAACCTTATATGATTTGACTGGTTCCGATTCCAGCTTAATTTTTGGAATTGTCGTGTCAACGGTTTCGGTTACGGTTCAACAAGAACCAAAACCCAACCGACCACTAACGGTTTGGTTTGGTTCCAAGCGGTTTGGTCCGGTTCCAACTAAAACCAAAATCAAACTTGGCGGAATGAAATAAAAGCGGCCTGCAAATAGTAAAACTCAAAAAAACATCGAAATAGAAATAATTATGATGCGCACTTCTCGATGGTCTTTTCCACGATCGGTAGGATAATATTCATCGCTTTCCTACGCGTGACGTGTAATGCCCCCAAAACACTATAGGTATGGGAAGTCTTTTTATGGGTTCTGGAGCCTTGGGAATTTCCCGGCTGGAGGTCACGGGCGTGTAAGGGGTGTCGACACAGGCGTGTCAAAGTTGACACGGGCGTGTCAACATGTCATGTCCTTCTCTAGAAACTGGGCTGTGTCGAGAGGCATGTACACGGCTCTGGACACGGGTATGTCGTGGTCGACACGGCCGTGTCAATCCTGACACAGGCATGTCAGGACCCGTGTCCACTAAGGGTCGTGTCGATTCCGTAGGGAGGTTATGGAACACGCCCACTGAAACGGGCGTGCCAGTTTTGGCGACACGGGTATGTCTTAACCCGTGTCCTGCTCTAGATTGACGATTTCGTGTGCAAGCAGGGCACACGGCCAGGCACACGGCCGTGTGCAAAGCCATGTTAGGCCATTTGAAATGATTTTTAGAGTTAATCTGGGCCGTTCGTTTTTATTAAATACGATCCAACGACCCTGGCTTGCCGCCTGATGGTTTATGGACGGGAATGGGGAAGTTATTACTCATTTCATCTTTGGTTTTCTATTTCTAAGGAGAAGAGAGAGGGGAGTGCAAGAGGAGGTAGGAGAAGAGGAATCCGGCCGCCAGTGGTGCTACGGTGGTCCGATTTGCGTGCCGAATTCAGATTCGCGGAGGCAAGAGCATTGCGGTCCTTTCCAACCGTGTACTTTTCTCCATGGCGCCAAAACGTGCTGCAAGGGTAACGATTTTCCACTTAGACATGTAAAGTCCTTCTTTCCTGCATTTGTATAGGAATCCTCCACCAAAAAGGTGGAACGCGAAGTGATTCCCGTGGGATTGGTGGTTCAACTCTTGCTTTGTTGCATTAAAATTAGAAGTGAGTAGTACGGTTAGGTATTTTGTGTGAAGCCCATCCGGAAGTGAGTAGTATGGATTGGTGATGCTTTGTTTGCAAATCGGAGAAGACTCCGTGTTCATTGATTGTTTGTATGGAGTCCCTTAATGAATACCTGTGGCTTGGTGTAGCAAGAAGTACTGGAGGAAGTCCAGGAAAATGTGAGATTTTATACTAGGTGTTCAACTCGTGCGGTCATGAGTACCACGTTGTGTGTTGTTGGGCCGTTGTGCTACAACTAAAATCCTTGGTGGTGAACGGGCAAGGAGATGCTGTACCTGTATCGGCCCGGTGTGACGACTGCTGATGATGAGCAACGGGCAAGGCGGATCTGTACCCGTGTTATGGTTGTCTAAACTTGGGTGCTTAAGTCCCTGTTAGGATCTCATAGCGAGAGTCTTAGGCTTGCACGCTGTAATGACTAGGAATGCTCATTCTGGACCGTAAGGGAGAGAGACCTTGAAATGGTGGTTGGACCCTGGATTTTCCGGTACACCAATAAGGTGCCCTAAGTGCACGGAGCGTCGGGCCGTCGTGCCAATGTTTGTGTTATGTATTGGCTAGTGCGGTTGTGTACATCCGTGGTGGATTATAGTATATATGTGCTGGTTAATAAAATGCTTTGCAGGGAAGGAAATCCGTTGCCCCGTGCCAGGGGCAGGGTCGTTATAATTGGTCAGCTGAATGCTGACCGTTGCCTTATTTGACACTGTTTGGTGGATTGTTTCTTGCAGGTGGAGCTGGCCCAAGCGGGAAATAGCGGGCTGAAGCCCTGGTTGCGCTACTACCCTTGAAGGCTTTACATTTCTTTACTCTTGTTCATGTATGGCCGGCCTGCGTGCTGATGTTTGTAAACCACACTCTTGTTAAGAGAAACTTGTAAGGCCATAAGGTTATGTACCTTGTGTATTGGTTATTTTCATTCCTAATTGTTAGTAGTGGACATTTCTTTTGTTGTACTTGAGTTAAAAGTTTTAAACCTTGAAGCTTCCGCTAGAATGCTCTGTGTTAGAAATCGTTGGTAGTTTTGATATTATAAAGTAACCTCTCCACATGTTCGAGTAATATGGTGTGGGGCCCCGATCGGACCTTCTACTATATCCCATGTAATGGGTAGGGATGTTACAATTTGGTATCAGCTTGTAGGTCTTTATCTTCCGAATTCGTGGGCGAATTCTTTTAGGAGGTGGCAAGCACGTGTAAGTGTTGTCGTTATAACACAAAATGAACTCAAGAATGCCCACTTAGGAATAAAAATACACTTGTTTGCGGAATCTGCGTATTCCTTTTTGTTTGTTTGCCATTTTGTTTAGTCGCTAAGTTATGTTTCTTACACATATAGGTGACTAGAAGTCATACAGGACAGTCAGAACCCCAACGTTCCGATGAGAGTGGGCACCAGTGGAGGTGCCCACACCTCCTCCTTCTGCTGAAACTGTTCGTATGATTACAAAGACGGTACTTGCTGTTATGAATGCTCAGCATGCTGGGCAGGCGAGGCCTGCAGCGGTGCCAGATCAGGCTAGGCTAAGGCAAGAACCGGTAGAAGTTATGGTTGATCTCCGAGCAGCAGATCAACAACTAAAGCAGTTCATGAGCTTCAATCCTCCAACGTTTGATGGGACTGGTTTGCCAGCCCAGGCGGAGGATTGGCTCTCAAGGATAAGAAGGATCTTGACAGCAATCAGGGTTGAGGAGAAGCAGAAGGTAACGTTAGCCACCTTCCTACTGGAGGGAGAGGCTCGGCTTTGGTGGGATGAGGTCGAACTGCATCACTTGGCAGGCAGACAGTTAATTGAGGTGTCGATGGTGGAGTTCTCTCGGTTGTTCTTGGCAAAGAATTTGCCGACGCCTTAAAGGATTGGTATGGAATTGGAGTTTCAACGGCTGACGTAAGGAGAAAAGAGCGTGGATGACTATCTCCATGAGTTTACACGTCTGTGGCGTTATGCAGGATCTATCTTTGCCAAAGAGGAGTGTAAGACCAGTAGATTCTATGAAGGACTGCGGGATGAGCTAAGGTTTTTGCTCTCGAGTTCTGTGAGCTAAGGATTTCAAGCGTTGGTCTGTATGGCTAGGTCTTTGGAGAAGGACTTGAAGAGGACACAGGGCAAGAGAAACTTGGCAGTGACAAAGGCAGAGTTAAAGACGCCGCGTCCGGAGAAGTCTAGGTTCCGTAAGAGATGGGGAAAGAGGTACAAATCTGCTGGACTATCACCTTCAGATGTTGTGACAGAGGCATCTTCTGGGTATGATTCTCGAGCTTGTTACACGTATGGAAAGCTGGGGCACTTTGCTCGTGACTGTCGCTCTGGCCCTCCAAAGGGAGAAAAGAAGGCGGGAGCGTCATATGCGGAGAAAGGGAAGATAGTGACTGAGTCTTCTGCATCGCAGGTGCTGCCCCGGGTCTTCAATCTCAGGCAACACGAGGCTATCAAACAGGCTGACGTCGTCACATGTATGGGTAGTTTATTGTTTTAATTTGTGCCTTATGCCGTGCTTGTTTTAATTTTGGTAATATAGGTTTTGTCCTTATACGGGACCATTCGGCAAGAGCCATGTTCGATACAGGTGCCTCACATTCGTTTCTGTCTGAAGACTTTGTCTTACAGATCGGGGTACCTGCACGGACCATGACAGGCAGTATTAAGGTGCTCCTACCTAACAGATGTGTGTTGTGCGCGGATAAGTCGTGTAGTGTGGAAGTAAAGATAGGAAGTCGGGATTTCTTGGTGAATGCATCAGTGCTACCGATATCTGAGTTCGATATTATCTTTGGTATGGACTGGCTTTCAGAGCATCATACCAGTATAAATTGCACTTCCAAAGAGGTTACACTAGGTCAAGATACCGAACAAGAGACTAAGTTCAATGGCATGCGAGGGACGAGTCGGATACTGTTATCTGCCCTCCAAGTCGTTAAGGCAGTTCGGAAGGGTGCAGAGTTATTCTTCACACTTATAGAGGTTGTGGAGCCTAATGCCAGTATTAGTGAGATGTCGATTGTGTCAGAGTTTGCTGATGTGTTTCCAAAAAGTCTTCCAGGGTTACCACCCCAAAGGGAGATCGACTTCGCTATCGAGTTGGTACCAAGTGCGAAACCTGTGGCCCGCTTGCCATATCGAGTAGCGCCAAAGGAAATGGCGGAGTTGAAGGTTCAGTTACAGGAACTACTAGAGCAAGGCTACATACGTCCAAGTCAATCACCTTGGTGCGCGCCAGTTCTCTTTATGAAGAAGAAGGCCGGTAGCTTGCGTCTATGTATTGACTACAAAAAACTAAACAAGCTAACAGAAAACAACAAATATCCGATTCCACAAATTGTCGACTTGTTTGACCAGTTAGTTGGCTCGACTGTATACTCCAAGTTGGATTTGAAATCAGGTTATTATCAGTTGAGAGTTCGTGAAAGTGACATACCCAAAATAGCGTTCGGAACATGTTATGGTCACTATGAGTTCACGGTAATGTCGTTTGGGCTATCCAATGCTCCATCGGTATTCATGGATTTAATGCATCGGGTGTTTAGGGAATACTTGGATCTGTTTGTAATCGTCTTTATCGACGATATCCTCGTATACTCCCAAACTAAAGAAGATCATGCAAATCATTTGCGGTTAGTGCTGCACACCCTGAGGAAGAACAAGCTCTACGCCAAGTTCTCTAAGTGTGAATTGTGGCTGTCGTCAGTGGCTTTCCTTTGCCATGTGGTTAGTGGAGAGGGCATTGCGGTGGATCCGGCTAAGATTGCTGCTATGCGGGAGTGGCCTGTTCTTACTACTATGGCGGAGTTCAGGAGTTTTCTTGGACTTGCGGGCTAATACAGGCGATTCGTAGAGAATTTCTTGCGGATAGCCTTGCCTCTCACCACACTGACGAGGAAGGATCAAAAGTTTGTTTGGATGCCCCAATGTGCACGAGCTTTCGAGGAGCTAAAGAGTCGGTTGACTACGACGCCAATATTGACATTGCCTTGTGGTTTGGACGGCTTTGAAGTGTATATTGATGCATCAGGGAGCGGCTTAGGCTGCGTTCTTCTACAGTTTGGGAAGGTGATAGCTTATGGCTCACGCCAGTTGAAGGTGCACGAACGGAATTACCTAGTCCATGATTTGGAGTTGGCGGCGGTAATATTCGCACTTAAACTGTGGCATCATTATCTATATGGCATGAAAGTGGATATATTCACGGACCATAAGAGCCTGAAATATATGTTGGATCAGAAGGATCTCAACATGCGACAGAGAAGGTGGATGGAGTTTCTTGGAGACTACACCTTTCAGATTCACTACACTCCCGGTAAGGGGAATGTCGTCGTGGATGCCTTGAGCCGTAGGACTCCGGAAAGGGCTAATTGGTTGCTAAGGCATGATGAAAGCCTAATTCGAGAACTGTAAGTCTTAGACATTTCTTGTGTTGACAAGGATTCCACTACAAAGGCGTGCTTGAACTGGACAAAGGTACAGTGTGACCTTATGGATAGAGTTCGACAGGCAACAGAACTTGATGAAAGTCTACAACGGTATGCAACAGAGAGTTCAGATTCTCGGTTTTCTTTTGAGGACGGCCTTTTGCGGAGAGACAAATGTTTGTGCGTCCCAAGTAGGGGTAAAATTCGTGAAGAATTGATGTATGAAGCCCACTTCACAAAATATTCAATTCACCCCGGGAGCACGAAGATGTATAAGTATATGAAGAAAATGTTCTGGTGGCCTGGAATGAAGAAAGATACAGCACATTATGTTGCGAAATGCCAGACATGTGCCTTGGTAAAGGCTGAATGCCAAAGGCTAGGTAGTCTTCTGAAGTCGTTGCTTATTCCAATATGGAAATTTGATGACATCTCGATGGATTTAGTGCATGGGATGCCGAGGTCGCAATGCGGTAATGATGCAGTTTGGGTGATTGTGGACCGGTTAACTAAGGTGTCACACTTCATCCCGAACCGGAAGGACGACTCAGTTGACAAGTTGGCAAAGTTGTATGTGGATAACATTGTATGATTGCACGGTGTGCCCCGTAGCATCGTTAGTGATCAAGATGGGCATTTCACTTCGGGAGATTGGAGGCTAATTAGCAACTGTTGGGTACGAAATTGCATTTCAATACGGCCTTTCATCCTCAGACGGATGGTCAGACCGAAAGGACAAATAGTACGTTGGAGGATATGCTCCGAATGTGTGCACTAGATTTCGGAAAGAGTTGGGAAGATCATCTATATATGATCGAGTTTGCCTACAACAATAGCTATCAAGCTAGTATTCAGATGGCGCCCTTTGAAGCCTATACGGTAGGAAGTGTCGTACCCCTTTAGCTTGGGAGGAGACTAGCGAATCGAAGTTGTACAAGCGAAAAGAAATGGATGATGCTAACTCGACTATTCGGTTGATTCGAGAAAGATTGTTGGTGGCTCAAGAAAAGCAAGCAAAGTACTACAATGCCAAGCACCGAAACGTGAAGTTTATGGTGGGCGATTGGGTATACCTGAAGATTAAACCCTTCAAGGGCATGTAAAGGATACGTCGTCTGAAAAAGCTGAGCCCGAGGTATTTGGGACCGTTTGAAGTGGTAGAACGTGTTGGTGAGGTTGCCTATTAGTTAATGCTTTCAACAGAACTGAGTGGTTTGCATGACGTATTTCATGTCTTGGTATTAAGGAAAGCAGTGAAAGAGCCATCTCAGTTGGTTGATGCGGATCGAGTATCTGTCGATAGTGGGCTAATGACAAAGGTTAGGCCTATTCAGATCGAGGATACGACGGTTAAACAACTACAAAATAAAGCTGTCGGGATGGTCAAGGTCCAATGGGACAATTATGGCCGAGAGGAGTTGTCATGGGAGCAGGAACAAGCCATGCGTACTGAATTTCCCGAGCTATTTTTGTAGTATTGTTGTAACCATTTGTTTGAACAATAGTATATATTGCAATGTATATAATTTTGTTTTGTGCTTAGTGAATTTCGGGACGAAATTCTTATAAGAGGGGGAGAATTGTAATGCCCCAAAAACACTATAGGTATGGGAAGTGTTTTTATAGGTTCTGGAGCCCTGGGAATTTCCCGGCTGGAGGTCACGGGCGTGTTAACATGTCGTGTCCTTCTCTAGAAACTTGGCTGTGTCGAGAGGCGTGTACACGGCTCGGGACACGGGTATGTTGTGGTCGACACGGCCATGTCAATCCTGACACGATTGTGTCAGGACCTGTGTCCACTAAGGGTCGTGTCGGTTCCATAGGGCGGTTATGGAACACGCCCACCGACACGGCCGTGTCACCTTGGACACGGGCGTGTCACCTTGGACACGGGCGTGTCTTAACCCGTGTCCTGCTCTGGATCGACGATTTCGTGTGCAAGCAGAGCACACGACCAAGCACACGGCTGTGTGCAAAGCCGTGTTCGGCCATCTGAAATGATTTTCAGAATTAATCTTGTAACACCTCCCCTGTAAAGACCATATAATATGGGTCCGGCCGGGGCCCCACAACATACGGATGCCACATCTTTAGTATTAAAAGATGATATGAAAACTACCCAATCTCAAAACTCCAAACAAACACAGCGGAAACAGAACACTAACAGACAGAAGTTATCCACTAACAGCAGAGTACCAAATGGCCTTAAGGCCTTACACAATAATAGTCTGACAATAGAAAAGTGTCAATCACTCCTAGGCTACCTCGACATGCAAGCCGGACATAACAAAACAACAGTAACAAACACAAACGAAAAAATCCAAGCACAGCAACACTTTATGAGGCTTAGGGCTTTTCGCCCGGCGCGCCAGCTCCTGCATGCGATCCTTGCCCTGTAAGGATTTGAAGTAACGTGGGTCAGCAAAGGCTGACCTCTACTGTGTAACAAACACATCTCCTCCCAGCCGTCCCTAACGTACCTCGGGGTACCACTCCACCTGCAAGTTAGCACTTCGTATACCAAAAGATCATATATATTAAAGCGGTAAAACAGGCTTGGATGTCTCATACAGCATACATGTTTTCTATGTTTTGTACAGAGTGAAAGGGGCCTATTATGCAACATGAATACAACTCGGGTTTCACCCAAGGCACCCTAGCTCATATGCATCTAGCACAACATCAAACACTGGGTACTTCTGTTTCCCCATTGGCTTAAAGCCGCAAACAAAAGGGAACCACCATGTCCCTAACAGCACACACGCCGTCACACAGAACCTTACAAAGGCCCCACCGGCACAAGGGTCATAAGCCTCGGGCTTGCCCGCACATTCTGACTTCGCACGTCAGGGTTCCGTCTAACACTGACCGATTCTAAGAAACCTCGCTGGACCCCACCCGCTCATGGTTTCATTGCCCAGGCTTGCCCTCCGCTCGGCATTCTCGTCAGTCTCACACAAGGGGCTAGTCTCGCCGGGACACTTTCCCCACATGACTTGCGCGTCATGGGATAGCCAGCCGACCACGGAGACATAGCCACGCCTTTGCACAGCACAAACCAAGGTTTCCCCACCCCAATCACCATTCGTACCGTATCTTTCCCGTGCTCCAAGGAAACCATCTTCCGCACAAAGCGGAGCTAACCTTGTCTGGTTCCGACTACGAGTACTCACTCAAATAAAAGGGGGAAAATGCATATACACAACGGCGTATTGCCGCAATGGATTTCTACCGAATCCCCGAAGCTCACTATGCAACATCACCGGGTCGGACTAACGGTCGCGACCACGGCTTCACCCACAATGCCTAATCCGCTAACGGAGCGGATCTCTAATGCAAAGCATGCCGGGATGAACATACTCAACCCGGAGGTTACTCTTGAACCTAAGCTACACGAATCCCTCTCATTTGAGAGATCCGATGCTCAAAACACGAAAGAAAGGGGATGCTATTCATGCATCCTAAATCCTAAAAACCGAGAGGAGAAGTGGCGTTACCTTCCGTCCCCTCTTCCTAGCCATGGAGAAGATTTGCTCGGTTAAACACCACCGCAACGCTCCCACCTTCGCGGATCTGAACTCTGCTTGCAAAACGGACCTCCGAAGCTTCGCCGGCGGCCGGAACTTGGCCTCCTTGCTCTCCCTTCTCTCTAGAACTTAGAGAGATACAAGAAAGTGGGGAATGAGGGTTTGGAACCCTATTCCCGGCCATAAACCGCCCAGGGAGGCTCCCCACCATTGGATCTTCCAAAGAAAAGAATGAACGGCCACGATCGGAACCCAAAATAAAAAATCTGGGCCGAACATGGGTTGCAACACAGCCGTGTGCAGGGCCGTATCAACCATTCGCCGTCATCCCAAAATTCCCAACCAGAACACGGCCTGGAACACGGCCTCTGACACGCCCGTATCAGACCCGACACGGCCGTGTCACTAGCCGTGTCAAGCCCGTGTACCAAACTCCTCCAAACTACCCGAGAAGGACACGTCCCTTGACACGTCTTCGAACACGCCCGTGTCACGGCTGACACGCCCGTGTCAAGTCCCGTATCATGTCCCGTGCCCCCCTCAACGCCACAAAATCATTGAGTGCTCGACACGCCCTGAGACACGCCTGTGTCTCAGGTGACACGCCCGTGTCGCACCTGACACGCCCGTGTCAAATCCCATGTTCTCACTCAACGATCATCGACAGAAAAACGTCGAACCCGAGCACGACACGCCCTATGACACGCCCGTGTCTCAGGCCGTGTCATCCTACCCAGAACCCACTTTGGCCAAAAAAATAACGTCATCGGTTCCTCTTCCAAATTTTGGGGTGTTACAACTCTCCCCCCCTTAAAAATAATTTCGTCCCGAAATTTAGAACATGGAAAGTAAACAAAACTAAACGGTACCTGAGGAGAAAAGCTCGGGGTACTCCACCAGCATGGCCTGCTCTCGCTCCCATGAGAGCTCCTCGCGGCCATAGTTGTCCCAACAGACCTGTACGAGTCTAACCTCCTTGTTCCGCAATTGCCGAACCTCTGAATCTTCTATCCCGATTGGACGAACTCGTGTCCTCAAGTCTTCCTCTACCGGCACCGCCGTCGGCTCAATCACCACGCTGGCTTCTAACAAAGCTTTCCTCAAGACGGAGACGTGAAATACGTCGTGTAATCCACTTAGCTCCGTGGACAACGCTAACCGGTACGCTGCCTCTCCCACTCGCTCGATGACCTTGAATGGTCCAAAAAATCTCGGACTCAGCTTCTTGAGTCGGTGAATCCATGAAACGCCTTTGAATGGCTTGATCTTAAGATAAACCCAGTCTCCCACCGCGAACTCCACATGCCTGTGGCTAGCATTGAAATACTTAGCTTGCCGATCTTGAGCTACCTTCATGCGCTCTTGAATGGTTCGCACGAGCTCACTAGCGTCGGCTACCACCTCTTTTCCCAAAAGTTTGGTGTCTCCCGTCTCTGTCCAAGACATCGGTGTTCGACACTGCCTCCCATACAAAGCTTCGTATGGCGCCATCTTGATACTAGCTTGGTAACTATTGTTATAAGCAAACTCCACCATGAAGAGGTGATCCGCCCACTTCTTGCCGAAGTTGAGAGTACACATCCTTAGTATATCCTCCATAGTACGGTTCGTTCTCTTGGTTTGCCCATCTGTTTGAGGATGAAAGGCCGTACTGAACTTGAGTTTTGTGCCCAAGCTCTTCTCCACCAACTTTTCCACACCGTCCTCCTTCCGGTTTGGGATGAAATGTGCCACTTTGGTCAAGCGGTCCACAATCACCCAAATGGCATCATTGCCCTGCTGCGATCTAGGCAACCCAGGCACAAAATCCATGGCGATGTCATCAAATTTCCATTCGGGGATTGGAAGAGGCTTCAAGAACCCTCCCGGCTTCTGACACTCGGCCTTCACCAAGGCACAAGTTTGGCACCGACTCACAAACAAAGCTACATCCCGCTTCATCCCAGGCCACCAATAGGACTTCTTCAAATCCAAGTACATCTTTGTACTACCCGGGTGAATGGAGTACTTAGTGAAGTGGGCCTCAAACATCAACTCCTCGCGGAGCTTGCCGAACTGCGGTACACAAATCCTTCCGCCCTTCCTCAGAATCCCATCAACCATCTCCCAGGCGTTACCCTCGCCCTTTAGAGCTTCCTCCACGAAAGGTTGGAACTCCGCATCTACACGGGTCGCTTCCCGAATACGGTCGCAAAAGTCACTCTGCATCTCAATCCAGTTTAGCCGAGCCATGCTAGACTCGCCTCTTGCCACACATTCCAAACCAAGGGACTCCCAGTCCCGCCTTAACCGCTCATCATGAGCTTCGATCCAATTACCTTGCCACAAGTATTTCCTACTCAGAGCATCCTCCACCACATTGGCTTTCCCCGGCGTATACTGAATCGCCACCTCGTAGTCCCCAAGGAACTCGACCCACCTGTGTTGCCGCATATTTAGGTCCTTCTGATCTAGGAGATACTTCAGACTCTTGTGGTCCGTGAAGATCTCCACCTTTGCACCATAAACGTAGTGCCTCCAAAACTTCAAAGCAAAAATTACCGCCGCCAACTCCAAATCATGGACGGGGTAATTTCTCTCATGAGGCTTCAGCTGCCTTGACCCAAAAGCTATCACACTACCATGCTGCACCAACATGCACCCTAAACCGCATCCGAATGCGTCGCTGAAAATCTGGAATCCTTCGGTCCCCTTTGGTAGACTTAGGATTGACGCCGTCATTAGCCTCTCCTTCAAGGTTTCAAACGCCTGATTGCACTCTTGAGTCCATACAAACTTCTGATCTTTACGAGATAGTGAAGTGAGGGGTAGAGCTATCCGCGAAAAGTTTTCCACAAACCTTCGGTAGTACCCGGCTAGTCCAAGAAAACTCCGGACTTCCGCCATGGTCCTCAAAACTGGCCACTCTCTGATGGCTTCTACTTTCGTTGGATCCACTGCCACCCCATCCCCACTGATTACATGGCCCAAAAACGCCACCTTCTCCAACCAAAACTCGCATTTCGAGAACTTCGCATAAAGCTGGTTGTAACATCCCATTTCCGGCTAGACCCCTAGGAGTCGGTTGGTCGTGACAGAACCCGAGGAAGCCCAAAAATCGAAATAAATCGGCCGAGTTTTCGGGTCACGGGTTGGTCACGCCCGTGACCGACCCGTCACGCCCGTGACCTGGGCGTGACTACTTCGACGATCGTCGATCTCCACGAGACGATCGCCGAACGTGCTGTCTGGGCATGTCACGCCCGTGACCAAGGTGTCACGCCCGTGACTATGGGCGTGACCCCATCGACGATCGTCGATCGCCGTGAGACGATCGTCGACCTTGCAGCCCGGGCATGTCACGCCCGTGACTTAGCTGTCACGCCCGTGACCTAGGGCGTGACCAGCCTTCGACGATCGTCGATCTCAATTCGACGATCGTCGACCCAAAATCTGCCATTCGGACCTGTCACGCCCGTGACCCAAGGTGTCACGCCCGTGACCATCATCGACGATCGTCGATCTCTGTTCGACGATCGTCGAACCCAGGATTGACTATTCGGACCTGTCACGCCCGTGACCTATGTGTCACGCCCGTGACATTGGCCGAAACGACGGTTCGGGCCCGAAATTATTCCAACACGCGTGGTATTAAATGCTGGTGTGGGAAGTTACACCAGGAGTAACTACCGGCCGTTTTCCTTCTATAAATATTTAATAAATGAGGAAAGGGTGGTCCAATAGAAAATCGCCAGCTGGACACACCTGTTCAGTTTCCACCGTTTCTTATCCCTTCACTGTAACCGAAACGTTAAAAGGGAGGAGCCTTCATGACCATTAAGGCTTAAACTATTCACCTTCCCGCTTTTCTGACTTATAAAAGCCAACCTGGAATCAGAGGAGAAGGTTACACGCTCAAGTAATCAGAACAGACCTTTGTTCTTGCTGTAGGAGAAGTTCAGCAAACGCCACCACCGCGCCATGGCACCCCGACGTTCTTCTCGCCTTCAAACCGCGAACAAGGTCCTCCTCTACTCCTTCTCTTTCATGGGTAGATCTTAGGATTCTTAGGAAGGAGATTCGCGCTCAACGGAGCCGGATCCATCTCTCGTTTTCATGGAAAAACCATGAAAAAGATATTTCGAGTTCGCCGGAAACCGCCACCTCCGGCGGCCAAACCACCGCCGACCGCTAGCCATCGCCTCAACGGAGGTGGTGGTGGTGGTGGCTGGCCAGGGAAGTGACCGGACGGCCGGCAACGGATCACGGAAGGCTTACAGGAAAAATGATTTTTCCTGTGTCTGGTTTTCGGGTTCATGAAGAAGATGAACAGTAGGATAAACTTTATAATATACAGATTATTATAAATTACCAGATGGGAAATTGTATTATTAGAATACATTTTTGGGGCTGTAAAATGAGGCACTTAGAGGCCGTTTTAGGAAAAATGACCAGTCACAAAAGTTGTAGCCCTCTGGGTCTACTTTAATATAAAATTGATTTTATTCAATTTGGGTGAGTGGTTTGACCACAGCACTCATTTTGGTGGGATCAAGACCTAGGCTAACCAGAAATTGAATTGGTTGCCCACGGTTCATAACATGTCCAAATGACTTGAAATTTGGACTGGAGGTCTATAATATGTATATCGAGAGGCTGTCCAAAAATGAGAATTTTTGGAGAACTTTTGCCTAAAGTTTTTGTAAAAATTTAATAAACAATATAAAATTAATTAGGAGATGAAATTAAGCCCAAACTCCCCCAAATTTTGGGTGGTGGTCCCTGGCATCAATATTAAGATCTGTACAAAATTTCTACTCGATTGGTCGAGTTTTGAATAGGGAAGTATCAAGTCCTAGATAGGTCTTGGTGAGGGGTACTTTGGGGAAAAGTACGATTGGAGATGGAGTGGACAAGTCTCCTCAAAAGAGGCTGAAGTTGTTGGCCACTAACTTGTTGAGTCTATGTCCACCCTCTTGGGTAACATGGTGTGGCTTAGGGTGGATTTACCCTAAGAGATTGGCTCAACTCCAACGGGTGGGAGTTTGAGGTTTGTGAAGGACATAGGAGCAAAAGCTCTTGTATGCCCTTGAAATTTGGAGGAGAGGGGGGATGATATGATGAAAATCCTCTGGTTGAAATAGTGATGGATTTGGAGGTAGTTAGGTACCTCAAAAGTCGAGATGTCGGATTAGGATAGAAATGTAATTTAGTTATTTTAAGCACTAAAGCTAATCCAAAAATTATGAAACTCGGGAGGAGGGGGTTTTAGGATGTTTTAGACTCATGGTAATTTTTCTGGAATTTTATAATTAATATATATTATACTTCATGTGTTAAAGGATTATTAGCCCAATTTGTTGTTTCAATTAATTTGAGGCTTTACATTAATTATAATCAGTTAAAATTCTGGATTTAGATCTTGACTTGTAGAACATTGATCCCTGAATTTTTATAGAATTTTATGTTGAGTAAATCTAGTACTTTATTCACAAATGATAGAAAGGGCTTTTATGTTTAAAAAATTATTATGGATAAAATGCTTGCTGGAAAATTATGAAACTTAGCCAGTGCAAATTTTAGGCCTTATTCCTCATGTCATAAATTATTTAGAATTTTTGGAAGAATATTTTCTGTACTTGATTCATAAACTATAGAAATTAGAGATTATTTCCAAATAGTTTTCCAGGTTATTTTGATGATAGAAAATTATGATACTTAGGATTTAGCCTTCTGAGATAGCCTACTAATTATCATAAATTTGTTGGACATCTTGCATGAATAATTAGGATAGTTCATGTTCAAACCGGTGGCCCTTGAGATTTTCGAGGAATTTGATTAAATGCCAAATAAATTAGGAAAATTTCCATTTTCTGGATTTAGGTTATTTATATCAAGATAAGTCTCCAGTAAATAGTTTAGGGCATTTGGATGAGTAATCGATCATTGCATAACCGGTTCGACATGTAGCCTAGGTTGGTCTGCATTTAGTAAATTGTGAAATGCAATAGAACATGATCTGATGAAGATATAAAGAGTAGTGAGTAGTGGTGATAGTTAGAGTTAAGAGGTGCTCGGGTTTGGCGAAAGATCGCTTTTCCCGAGGAGTGGAAGGTTTAAAAATCACCCTAGGATAGTCTATCGTAATATGAGAAGGGAATCGGGCTAAGGGAAAACAACCAATAACAATAAGTGCCTTGCGAAAGGGAACTTCGGGCCGTAATGCACCGTCTTGGTTCCTAGTGCCCCTTGAGAGCCCTTTACGGGGTATACCGGGGGCAGTCCTGGGCTAATGTAAACTGTAATAATAAACTGACAAGAGTAACTTAGTAACTAGGGCTGCACCTTTCATAAACACTGTTGGCACAGGAAGATTGATGAGAGCTTCGGCTCGGTTGTTCTGGAGACGGACGGGATGGTCCGGGGAGCTTCGGCTCGGTTGGTTAAGAGACGGACGGGATGGTCCGGGGAGCTTCGGCTCGGTTGGTTAAGAGACGGACGGGATGGTCCGGGGAGCTTCGGCTCGGTTGGTTTGGAGACGGACGTTTGGTCCGGGGAGCTTCGGCTCGGTTTTTGGTGTGTTTACGATTAAACTTGCATGTGCATAAAGTAGGAAAAGTTAAGGTGGTGGGTCCTTCGATATCGGGGAGTTTGATTGCACCGACACCGATATCGTTGACTCGGCGAGGTGGTTAGCACTTCGCCAACAGAAGTCCGGTGCGCCAGCCGGCAAGAGTACGCAGGCGTCCGCTTAGTGCACCAAGCGTTGAGGCGTACGATAGGTCAGACCAGTGGTGCTTTTACTGGTTTTGAGGTGGGCGAGGCCCAACCCACCGCTTCCGTCTGCCACTACGGAGGTATCCTGGGAGGTAACGGCTCCGAAAGGGGGAACTAAAGGTCTGTGTGCACAGAGTCGGGTGTGTGAGTTGCACTTGCATGTTTCATCATACCCACTAGCATGTCATAGCATAATCGATTCATTAAACCTTGACACCTAAAGTATAAGTGGTATGGGACGCTTATACATTAGGACCTGCAAAACGACCCCTTGGTCTATAAGCTTGTGTGGGCAAGTTTATAAATCAAAGGTTAATTTCAATATATAACAACCATTGCTGTTTGATAACCGACACCCCAACGTATAAGTGGTATGGGACACTCTATACGATGGGAGCCTTGCAAAAGACCCCTTTAGCTTATGTGTTCTCGCATAAGTGAAGGTTTAAATTCATATAATTGCTTTTCTTACTGCTAGACCTATTACAACAATCATATTAACTGCTCACCGAATACACCTTGCTAGATTAGTTTCCGCTGCCATCTGTTTCATGATTATCTCTACCATCATGTCCTTCCCTTTCTTCCTCTCCGCTCGGTACCTAGGAGCCATGGGGGAAGGGGTAGGGGATGATAGGGCTTAGTCTTTATGACTAACGGTTTTCGAACCGCATCATTTAGGGGATCGTGGAGCCCAGCATGGAGGAGCAGCCCCAGAGATCGGTGCGCCTGGAGATGGGGCAGTCTAGCTCCGGAGTTCATACAGCCGGGACCGTGAGTCTCGACCTCGAGTAGTTTACTGTTTCGCTTCCGCATGAGAGACTTGTAGTGAGGACATTTTGTACCGGGCATAAGCCCGTATTTATAGTACTCTGATGTTTCTGTGGACACTCCCTTCGTGGAGTCTTATTATATTTATGTGATTTTTATTATTGTGGACTGCATTGCTCTTACTTCAATAATTGTGCTACTTCCTGTGATCGAAATTGGCCGGCAGAATCGGCGCCTTGTGGTGATGACCCTTCAGGACGTGAAGGTGTCACCGCAAAGCGGCGGTTCTGGGCCTAAGACCCCGGTGGTTGAAAAAGAAAAAAAAAAGGGGGTCTTACAAGTGGTATCAGAGCAAACATCGATCAGAAGGAAGTAGCAGTCCACAAACCCTAGGTCACCCCCCGCTCGAGTTTAGTTTGGGGACAAACTAAGCAGCGGAAGCAGTGGTGTGCCCATATGGGGATCACATATAATTTGTCCAACTTTATGTAGTATTTGAACGTTTTCTCAACGTGTGTTTTTGTCACGCAGCCTCCAGCACGGACTACGCCTCAAGATGGAGTTCAACAGGCTCAGGACGTTGCACCACCCCCACCGGCCCCCACTCCTTTCCTTCAGTCAGACATGGGACAGACCCTGACTGCCATTCTGGAGGCCTTCAGGGCCCAGCAGGTTCCGGCCCCGCAGCCAAATCCGGGGGCCAACTGGCTAAGCATCTTCCGAGGACTGGCTCCCCCGTCCTATTTGGGGACAGAGTCGGCTGTTCGGACGGAAGAGTGGCTAGATATCATGTATGAGATGCTGACCGGGATTCGGTGTCCATGGGAGGAGAAGGTGGCTCTGGTTGTCTCCTGCCTGGAGTCCCATGCAAAGAGGTGGTGGAAGACGCTGTTGGACACGACCTTTGCTGATAGGGAGGTTGCGGAGGTCACTTGGGAGGAGTTCAGGGCCGCACTGCTGGAGCATTTCGTTCCGCAGTCGGCTAGGGATGATTTGGAGGAGCGGTTCTTACAGCTGAAGCAGGGTACTCGGACCGTGGTGGAGTACCATCGAGAGTTTGACCACCTGGCTCGATACGCAGATTCCTACCAGCTGGACGAGGCGGGGTATATCAGGAGGTTCTACAAGGGCCTGCGTGAGGACTTGAGGGAGGCCCTCTTGTTTGTATCTGACGGGCCCATCTCCCGGATTTTGGAGATGGCCAAAAGGATTGAGGCAGATTGGCACACCACCCGGGGCCGGAAACGGCCAGCAGAGGATCAGGGACGAAGAGGAAGGAATGACCAGCGGCGGGGTGCTGTACCAGAGGGGAGGAGGACAGAGGACCAGCCTCGTCAGGACGTGAGGCCGGAGCCGAGGGAACAGGTGGTATTGGCCCCTCCACCCCTTCGGATGCAGGAGATGCCGAGACCCGGGGGAATGGCGTATCCCCCAGAGTGCTACTTTTGTCATCAGATTGGGCACATTCGGAGGAACTGCCCCATAAGGGGGGCACCACCTCCAGCACATCAGGGCGGCCCACCAGCTCAGCATTACGGAGGCCGAGGACGCGGCCGCGGTCGAGGATACCAGGGGGAAGATCGTAGACAGGGAAGGGAGCAGGTATATGCCTTGGACCTTGCACAGCCGCGGAATCCGGAGCAGGTCATCGCAGGTATGCCGAAATGCTTCTTTGTTTTTATAGAATTTCCCCTTTAAGTTGTTAAAACTTTGAATCGCACTAGATTGATAGCAAGGAAAGTAAAAACTCATTATAGAACCCTAAGATATCTAATCACCCCAGGTATAGTCTTCATCAGCGGCAAGCCTGCCCGCACGCTGTTCGATACTGGAGCTACTCACTCCTTTGTGTCGGAGTCGTTCGTTGAAGGACTGGAAGGTGTGGAGCAGTTCACAGGCTCGAGGATGAGGGTGCGACTACCGGATGGATCTGAGCTCCTTACCACGGATCACTGCAATATGGAGGCGGAGATTGGTGGAAAAGCGTTCGAGGCTCCAGCGACGATTTTGAAGCTGACGGACTACGACCTGATCCTGGGCATGGTATGGCTGCACTGGAACTATGCCCAGATTGACTGCCAGGCAAAGAGGATCACCGTGAGACACGGGGACTCTTTCATTACCATTGAAGGTATAAGACCTGTCTCTCGTATACTCTTATCTTCGGTACAGGCCGTTAAGGCCCATCTGCAGGGAGAGGAGGTCTATCAGATTCTATTTGAGATGGCAGAGGTTAAGGAGTCGGTGACTGACATCCCGGTGGTGCGAGATTTCGCTGACATCTTTCCGGAGAAACTACCAGGACTACCTCCACACCGAGAGCAGGATTTTCAGATACAGCTTGTGCCGGGGGCCAAGCCGGCGTCTAGGGCCCCTTATCGGATGGCCCCAAAGGAGTTGGCAGAGTTTCGGACCCAGTTGCAGGAATTGGTGGAGGCAGGTTTTGTTAGACCGAGTTCCTCGCCATGGGGAGCACCGATCCTGTTCGTGAAGAAGAAGGATGGGACGCTACGCCTGTGCATCGATTATCGAGCACTGAACAGGCTGACCGTCCGGAATACCTATCCGCTCCCACGGATAGACGAATTATTCGACCAGCTGGAGGGGGCCCATTATTTCTCGAAGCTGGACTTGAGATCAGGATACTACCAGCTGCGGATCCAGGAGGAGGATATCCCGAAGACGACCTTTAGTAGCAGATATGGCCTGTATGAGTTCACCGTGATGCCCTTTGGGCTCACGAATGCTCCGTCGGCATTCATGAGTCTCATGAACAGGGTTTTCGAAGCCTACTTGGATGTGTTCGTCATAGTATTCATAGACGACATCCTGATCTACTCTAGGACGGAGGAGGAGCACACTCGGCATCTGGCACTGACCTTGGAGAGGTTGCGGGAGCATCGCCTTTACGCCAAATTCAGCAAGTGTCAGTTCTGGTTGAAGGAGGTGGCCTTCCTGGGCCACATTATCAGCGGAGCCGGGTTGGCAGTGGATCCAGAAAAGATTCGAGCAGTTCGAGATTGGCCGCAATTGAAGACAGCCACCGATGTGCGAAGTTTCTTGGGACTTGCCGGCTATTACCGGAAGTTCGTCGAGGGGTTCTCTCGGATTGCCCTCCCCCTCATATCTTTGACAAAGAAGGAGGCACCTTTTGTTTGGACCCCGCAGTGCCAGGCGGCTTTCCAGGAGCTGAAGGACCGACTCATCTCGGCCCCTATCCTGGCCCTTCCATCCGGAAGGGAGGGATTCCAGGTGTATACCGACGCATCATACCAAGGGATGGGAGCGGTGCTGATGCAGAACGGACATGTCATAGCATATGCCTCCCGCCAGCTGAAGATCCATGAGAGGAACTACCCGGTGCACGACCTCGAGATGGGAGCGGTCGTTTTTGCTCTAAAGGTCTGGCGCCATTATCTTTATGGAGTCCACTGCGATATCTTCTCCGATCACAAGAACCTGAAATACGTGGACACGCAGAAGGAGCTGAATATCAGGCAGAGGCGTTGGGTGGAGTTCTTAGCAGATTATCAGTATGAGATGCACTACCACCCAGGGAAGGCAAACGTGGTGGCCGACGCGTTGAGTCGGAGAGCGGCCACTTCCGAAGCTGGGCCCCAGGTTATGTCCATGGAGCTACTCCAGTCATTCAGAGATATGCAGATATCCCTAGTGTCCGAGGATGACCCAGATCTGTATAGGGAGTATCTGGCATCGATAGTGGCCATTGACGATATTCGGGATCGCATTCGGGACGGACAGAGGACAGATGCGTGGGCAGAGCCGATGTTTCGAGCTTTGGAGGAAGGTTCGACAGGAGATTATTCCCTGAGAGATGGTTTGCTCCACTTCAGAGGCAGAGTATATATACCCGCAGGAGGCCAGATCCGAGAGGATATTATGATGGAGGCGCACTGCAGCCGGTACTCGGTACACCCAGGGATCACAAAGATGACCGCTGATTTGAAGAGGACGATGTTTTGGCCGGGCATGAAGAAGGACATTACGTACTTCGTGACCCATTGCGAGGCGTGTCAGTTGGTGAAGGCGGAGTGCAGGAACCCCGCAGGATTGTTACAGCCACTCCCGGTGCCGGAGTGGAAGTTTGACGATATAGCGATGGATTTTATACATGGTCTTCCCCGGTCTCGGACAGGGAACGACTCGATTTGGGTGATTGTCGATCGGTTGACGAAGGTGGCCCGCTTCGTACCGATCAGGAAGGATGACTCGGTGGGAGTGCTGGTACGGAAGTTTGTGGAGCAGTATGTCCGATATCATGGCGTGCCCCGGACGATAGTATCGGACCGCGATGGACGGTTTACATCCAGGGAGTGGCGGTCAGTGCAGGCATATTTGGGCACCCGGTTGACTTTTAGCACGGCCTTCCACCCTCAGACGGACGGGCAGACAGAGCGCACCAACAGGACGTTGGAGGATCTGCTACGACTGTGTATACTGGACCGAGGGGAGCCGTGGGAGAAGATGTTACCGTTGGTCGAGTTCTCCTACAATAATAGCTACCAGTCCAGCATCAGGATGGCACCTTATGAAGCCCTGTATGGAAGAAAATGTAGGACCCCGCTTTCTTGGGTTCAAGACGAGGATCCGAAGCTGTTGGGATCGGATTTTGTGGAAGACACCGAGGCTCAGGTGAGACTGATCAGAGATAGGATGTTGGAGGCGCAGAGCAGACAGGCTAAATACTATGACGCCCGGCATCGTCAGGTGGAGTTTCGGGTAGGGGATCGAGTGTTCTTGAAGATCCGGCCCATGTACGGAGTCTCACGGGTGCGCGGTCAAAGGAAGAAACTCAGCCCTAGGTATATGGGCCCTTACCGGATCCTGGAGCGGATCGGACCCCTAGCCTACAGGCTAGAGTTGCCACCGGAGCTGGCAGCCCTACACGACGTCTTCCACATCTCTTCGCTGAGAAGGGCTCTACTACGCCCGGAGCAGCGGATTTTGACCACCGAAGGGCCGGTAGCTTCAGACCGATCTGTTCACTTGGAGCCGGTTCGGATCGACGACAAAGGAGTGCGGATCTTGCGGCGCAAGAAGATCCCCTTAGTCAAGGTTCTGTGGAGAAATCACGGTCAGGAGGAGCACACCTGGGAACCGCAGGATCTGATGAGGCAAAGATACCCGGAGTTGTTCAGTCAGGTACATCTCACCACCTCTCGGTATACTATAGACTGCCCTCTTGTTTTGGAATGTTAAGGCTAGATAAGGAAAATCTAGGACTTAGGCTTGCGCACTTAATCAGAAAGGTAGGGGCTAATCTTTTGTTTATTGGGGAGATTGTGTTAGTTATCAAACGAACAGTCGCCTGAACCCAATAGGAAGATCGTATGGGATGTTACAAGTTTAATTTATTCCGATAGAAATCCCCATAGGCTCAACCTCAATTTCGGGGACGAAATTTTTGTTTTGTTTATTGGGATTTGTAACATCCCATTTCCGGCTAGACCCCTAGGAGTCGGTTGGTCGTGACAGAACCCGAGGAAGCCCAAAAATCGAAATAAATCGGCCGAGTTTTCGGGTCACGGGTTGGTCACGCCCGTGACCGACCCGTCACGCCCGTGACCTGGGCGTGACTACTTCGACGATCGTCGATCTCCACGAGACGATCGCCGAACGTGCTGTCTGGGCATGTCACGCCCGTGACCAAGGTGTCACGCCCGTGACTATGGGCGTGACCCCATCGACGATCGTCGATCGCCGTGAGACGATCGTCGACCTTGCAGCCCGGGCATGTCACGCCCGTGACTTAGCTGTCACGCACGTGACCTAGGGCGTGACCAGCCTTCGACGATCGTCGATCTCAATTCGACGATCGTCGACCCAAAATCTGCCATTCGGACCTGTCACGCCCGTGACCCAAGGTGTCACGCCCGTGACCATCATCGACGATCGTAGATCTCTGTTCGACGATCGTCGAACCCAGGATTGACTATTCGGACCTGTCACGCCCGTGACCTATGTGTCACGCCCGTGACATTGGCCGAAACGACGGTTCGGGCCCGAAATTATTCCAACACGCGTGGTATTAAATGCTGGTGTGGGAAGTTACACCAGGAGTAACTACCGGCCGTTTTCCTTCTATAAATATTTAATAAATGAGGAAAGGGTGGTCCAATAGAAAATCGCCAGCTGGACACACCTGTTCAGTTTCCACCGTTTCTTATCCCTTCACTGTAACCGAAACGTTAAAAGGGAGGAGCCTTCATGACCATTAAGGCTTAAACTATTCACCTTCCCGCTTTTCTGACTTATAAAAGCCAACCTGGAATCAGAGGAGAAGGTTACACGCTCAAGTAATCAGAACAGACCTTTGTTCTTGCTGTAGGAGAAGTTCAGCAAACGCCACCACCGCGCCATGGCACCCCGACGTTCTTCTCGCCTTCAAACCGCGAACAAGGTCCTCCTCTACTCCTTCTCTTTCATGGGTAGATCTTAGGATTCTTAGGAAGGAGATTCGCGCTCAACGGAGCCGGATCCATCTCTCGTTTTCATGGAAAAACCATGAAAAAGATATTTCGAGTTCGCCGGAAACCGCCACCTCCGGCGGCCAAACCACCGCCGACCGCTAGCCATCGCCTCAACGGAGGTGGTGGTGGTGGTGGCTGGCCAGGGAAGTGACCGGACGGCCGGCAACGGATCACGGAAGGCTTACAGGAAAAATGATTTTTCCTGTGTCTGGTTTTCGGGTTCATGAAGAAGATGAACAGTAGGATAAACTTTATAATATACAGATTATTATAAATTACCAGATGGGAAATTGTATTATTAGAATACATTTTTGGGGCTGTAAAATGAGGCACTTAGAGGCCGTTTTAGGAAAAATGACCAGTCACAAAAGTTGTAGCCCTCTGGGTCTACTTTAATATAAAATTGATTTTATTCAATTTGGGTGAGTGGTTTGACCACAGCACTCATTTTGGTGGGATCAAGACCTAGGCTAACCAGAAATTGAATTGGTTGCCCACGGTTCATAACATGTCCAAATGACTTGAAATTTGGACTGGAGGTCTATAATATGTTGATGAGTTGTAATTATACCTATATTTTCGTATTTTATTTAAGTCCGTTTCGTTTATTTTTTTGTCTTTTTTATTAGTTTAATTCAATAAATTGCTTGTTTTTGTAAATATTATTTCTAACTTAGCTTAATTTTTATTCCAGAAAAATTCCAGAAAAAATTCCAAAAAGTCAGAAAAATCGGCTTGTCACGCCCGTGTCAATCGGCCGACACGCCCGTGTCACCCAGCCCGACGATCGCCGACCACAGGTGCCAGCTCGACGATCGGCCATCATTAAACCCAGCCCGACACGCCCGGCGTCACGCCCGTGTCAAATGCTTGTCACGCCCGTGTCGAGGCCGACCCGCAAGCTTGGTCAACATGTCAACTCTGGCGACATCGAACTGCCAGCTCTCCTGGTCACGCCCCCCTGTCACGCCCGTGACCTGGGGCGTGACCGCCACGTTTTCACCCAGAAGTCAAAGCTCCAGTCAAGTCAACCGGTCAGCTCGTGAATAGTGTCGACACGCCCCCCTGTCACGCCCTAGTCACGGGCGTGACCAACCCGAAAAAATGTCTATAAATAACAGCTTCCAGGAAGCTTATTTTGTCCACTTTTTTGACCACTTTGCTTAGGGGAGGTGCTGCCCATTTGGATTCCAAACTTATGTAAGGAGATTTTCTCCCCCCTCTCTCTCTCTTAGTTTGTATTAGGGTTTTTACTTTAATAAAATATGAATCTTTCTCCCTTAATTTGTATGGATAATCCATTTGAATGCGCCTACTTAAGTAATTTTTTGTTCCTCTTTTTGTATTTCTTTTATGTTTTCATTTTTTTTTGCTTTCATAACTTAGTTAGATTTAGGATTTCTCGGCTTTTCTAGCCGTTGTGCCGTCCGTCTAGTTTTCATTTCCCGCACCTTTTTTGATTTAGCTTTTCCTTTTTTCCTATTTTTTCATTCATAAGGCTTTATAAAAACTCTCCTAAAAGTGTTATTTTCATTTTTCTTTAACTTAGGCTCTTTAGGATTGTAAAACTTTTTTGTCCCCTTTTTGTTTTATTTTCACTTTTTAGGAGTTTTTATAAAAATATAGGAATGAAAATATAGTCGTTATAATTTTTCGCTCACTTTGTTTTATCTTTTTAATTTCAAAACTTTTAGTCCGGTAAATTTTTATTTCATCTTTTTATGCATTTCTACCGCATTCTAGCGGTAGAAATGCTGTTGTTTTAATTTTCCGTTAACTTTCATTTTGCGTTTATTTGCAAAACCTTTTAGCTCGGTTAATTTTAATTTTCACTTTTTATGCATTTCTACCGCATTCTAGCGGTAGAAATGCAGTTGTATAAATTTTTCAGCAACTTTGTTTTTCTAAATTTCTGCAAGTGTGCGTGTGTGTATGAGTTAGGTTTTACTGCTTTATTTCATTTCTGTAGAGTGCGTGTGTGTGTATGCATTTATTTCCGCCTACTCGTTAAGAGTTAAATGGCGCCCTGCTTTCATTTTCTTCCTACTCATTTGAGTAGGAAAACTTAGTGTGTGTGCGTGCGTTTACTTTTCTGTAGAGTGCGTGTGTGTGTTTTACTTTCAAGTAGAGTGTGTGTGTGTATGAGATAAATTTACTCCCGCCCACTCATTTGAGCCGGGACTTGCAATTTTATCGCTTTCTCAATTATGTAGAGTGCGTGCGTGTAGGAGATAATTTTACCGCTTTATTTATCGCTTTCTTCAATTAAGAAGAGTGTGTGTGTGTGTGCATTTATTTCCGCCTACTCGTTAAGAGTTCAATGGCGTGCTTTTATTTACCGCCTACTCATTTGAGTAGGTCTTGCTTTTTATAATTTTCTTTATGGTTTTGAAGTGTGCGTGAGTGCCTGCATCAATTAGCTTTCAATTTATCTAATCGCCTTTTTTATGTTTTCTCTTATAATTGTTCAGAACTTAAATTTACACTCACGCTTCACTTAAAAACATAAAGCCGTCCCCATACCGATGAGTGGCTAATTTCTTTTAGCCTTCGGCATCGAAGAGCATTGGGACATAAAAAATGATTTGAAATAATTAAAGAACTTTATTTTTATATTAATTTAAGGACTTAAGGTTTACCCCGGGTTAACGACGCATAGGACCACATAATCGATGTGTGGGCTCTATTTCCGTTATCCATACGTGACGCCGAGAGGCTGCACGTATGGACCGATCCCCCTTGGGTAAAGAGAACCGCGTACGCCCCCTCGAAAGAGGAGAAACGTAGTTCTGCCGGATTGGGTTCCCCACCCAATAGCGGGGTTCTTAGCGTAATGCGGACGTTAAGGGGAATCCTTCGTCGGACTAACGTTCGGTCGAATAGCCTTAGCGCCCAGGTGAGCGATATCCCTAGACCAAGGTGAGCTCATGTTCTTGGAACCTCCACGGCCAAGTGCCTTTTATTAATTTAAAAACAAAGTTTAATAATTGTTAAGAATTGTTTTAGTCTTAATCCGATTCGATGCCGAGCGTTAACCCGTCATCGAACTAACTTAGTAAAATTCCGCTTTCTTTCTTCCCGCTTTAATTAAACTAAAAAAATTCCACCTTACTGTTAGTAAGATAATAGTGTTCCTGGAAGAGTAGATATAATCAACGCGTCCCCGAGAATAATACGACCTCGGTATTTTCCCGAATACCGAGTACTACTTGCGATAGGTGCGCTTGCCTCCTTTCGTTAGAAAACTCGATCTTCTAACCGGCCCGCGGAATCTGACCATTTCGAACCAACCACAGTAGGTCTCTGTTCCGCGGCCATCAAGTTTTTGGCGCCGTTGCCGGGGATTCCGGTTGTTATATTGAATCCGGGAATCTATTAATTTTACTTTATTTTCAAATAAAAAAAATTTTACAAAAAAAAAAAATATCCTTCCCCCTTTTCGTTTTTATTTTTTTAGGGTGTATGACCCGTGGACAACCTTCGAGTTCTGAAAATCTTGAATTCGACCCCGAGATCGACCGCTCTCTTGCGCGTATCCGATCTCTCCGTCGAATTCCCTTTTTAGACCCCGCAGAATCTATCGGCGAACCCTCTTCTTCTTCTATGGCCGACCCCCCGAATAATGCCCAACCGGTCGAGCGTACTATGTCTTATTACGCTCGGCCCAATTTGGATGATACGGGGTCGAGTATTGTTCGGCCCGCTGTGGCCAACAATAATTTTGAAATTAAGTCAAGTGTGATTCAGATGATCCAAAATGCCGTGCAGTTCGACGGACAGCCGGATGAGGACCCCAATAATCACTTGTCTAATTTTCTTGAGATTTGCGATACTTTTAAAATCAATGGCGTCACTGATGACGCCATTCGTTTGCGCCTTTTTCCCTTCTCTCTTAAGTCCAAGGCTAAGGCGTGGTTACTCTCCCTCCCGCGGGGATCCATCACGTCCTGGGCGGAATTGGCCGAAAAATTCCTTACGAAGTATTTTCCGCCCGCGAAAACTGCAAGACTGCGGGCGGACATATCTTCGTTCGTCCAAAACGACTCCGAGTCTCTTTACGAGACTTGGGAACGCTTTAAGGAATTTCTCCGCCGGTGCCCGCACCACGCTCTGCCAACGTGGTTGCAGGTACAAATTTTTTATAATGGACTGAATAGTCAGACGCGTCAAATGATTGACGCGGCTGCCGGGGGCACTCTGAACAATAAGACCCCCGAGGCCGCCCAGGCCCTTTTCGAGGAAATGGCGGTGAACGCCTACCAGTGGAACGTCCCGCGGGCGCGCCCTAAACAGGCGGGCATTTTTGAAGTGGATGCCACCGCTCAGCTAGCCCTCCAAGTGGAAAGGCTAACTAAGCAGGTGGCGGAGATGTCTGTTTCCTCCTCCACTCCGCCTTGTTTTCTCCCCCCCTCCAACGTCTGCGTGGTCGACGAATTCGTGGACTACATGGGAAATCCGGTGCGTCCCTCATTTCAAAACAACCCTTATAGTAGCCACTATAATCCGGGTTGGAGGAACCATCCGAATTTCTCCTGGAGCAACCCGAACAACGCGCAGCGTCCCCCTCCCCCTCCTTTTGCACCGACGCTTCCTCCTCCCCCTCCTATGAAGCCATCCTCGGTGGAGGAAAATTTTAATCGTTATGTCGCGTCCAACGAGTCTAATATCCGGAACATCACCGGATCGCTAAAAAATTTAGAACTCCAGGTTGGACAGCTGGCGCGACTCATGTCAGAACGCGCCATGGGGGCACTGCCAGGGAACACGGAGCCCAATCCAAGGGAAACCGCCAACGCTATAACCCTCCGTAGCGGTAAGGAGGTGGTCGATCCAAAACGGATCGATCCTCAGGTACAAATTTCACCTCCTTCCCCTCTTCCCTCTTCTTCGTCTACGCAACCTTTACCGATTTTTAACGATAAAACTATTTTAAACAAGGCGTTGCCCTACCCGCATAAATTAGATAACGAGCGAGTTAACGCGCAATATGAAAAATTTATTTTATTACTTAAACAAATTCATATTAATGTTCCTTTTTGCGAGGCTATCTCGCAAATGCCTAAATATGCGAAATTTTTAAAAGAACTACTTTCTAATAAACGCAAACTCGAGGATATTTCGCATATATCTCTCAACGCTGTCTGCTCGGCGGCTCTTACTAGTAAATTGCCCTTAAAACAAAACGACCCGGGACGGTTCTCCATCCCGTGCCTTTTTGGCAATGTATTAGTAAAATACGCCTTGGCAGACTTAGGCGCGAGCATTAATTTGATGCCGTTCTCGCTCTTCCTTCGTTTAGGTTTGGGTACTCCTGCTCCTACCAATATACGCATCCAACTAGCGGATCGCTCGGTTAGGTTCCCCATCGGGGTTGTTGAGGATGTCCTTGTCCGAGTAGACAAGTTCACCTTCCCGGTGGACTTCGTCATCTTGGACATCGAGGAAGACGCCAACGTACCAATAATACTTGGTCGCCCTTTCCTCGCGACCTCACGTGCGTTAATTGATGTAAGTAATGGTCAGCTTCTCCTTCGGGTAGGAGACGACCAAGTTACTTTTTCTATTAACTCCTCTATGGAAGACTCGTCGCCGAGCGACGATTTCTGCTATTCTTTAGATTCTTTTTATGGAGATAGTTCTTCCCCGGTTTTCGAGTCCGATTTTTTAAACGAAAATATTTTTTCTCTCGAAAATTTTTATTGCGATGAGGACGAGTCTACGAACATGCCTTTTGAACCAATTGGTTCGAAAGACATTAGCACTAAAACCTCACTAGAAGAACCGCCCATCCTAGAACTCAAACCATTACCCGAATCCCTAAAATACGCCTTTTTGGGGAAAAATGATACACTCCCGGTAATCATTTCTTCGTATTTAAGCGATTCGGAGACCTCCGATTTATTGGAGGTTTTGCTTAAACATCGCCACGCAATTGCGTGGCAAATTTCTGACCTAAAGGGGATTAACCCTTCCTTCTGCACTCACAAAATTTTCTTAAACGATAATTGCCGCAAAACCATTCAGCCCCAGCGACGTCTTAACCCAAACATGAAAGACGTCGTGAAAGCTGAGATAATTAAATTATTAGATGCGGGGATTATTTATCCCATCTCTGATAGTGCGTGGGTTAGTCCCATTCATGTCGTGCCCAAGAAGGGCGGTCTAACCGTAGTGGCGAATGAGCACAACGAGCTTGTCCCAACTCGTACTGTTACGGGTTGGCGCGTGGTCATCGATTATCGCAAACTTAATGATGCCACCCGCAAGGACCATTTCCCACTACCGTTCCTTGACCAAATTCTCGAGCGTCTTTCCGGTCATCCTTTTTATTGTTTTCTCGATGGTCTATCGGGGTTTTTCCAAATCCCCATTTCCCCCGAGGACCAAGAGAAAACAACTTTTACTTGCCCCTTTGGCACCTTCGCCTATCGAAGAATGCCATTTGGCCTCTGCAATGCGCCGGCTACATTCCAACGATGTATGCTAGCAATTTTTGGCGAGCTAGTAGAAGATATTATGGAAATATTTATGGACGACTTTTCTGTTTTCGGATGCTCATTCCCGAATTGTCTTCGTAATCTCGATCGTGTCCTCCAGCGATGCGAGGACACGAATCTTGTTTTAAATTGGGAAAAATGTAACTTTATGGTTCGAGGAGGTTTGGTCCTCGGCCATAAGATTTCGATTAAGGGGATAGAGGTCGATAAGGCCAAAGTAGAAATTATTGAAAAACTTCCTCAGCCGACAAACATAAAATCCATTAGGAGTTTCTTAGGCCACGCGGGCTTTTATAGACGTTTTATTCAAGATTTTTCAAAAATAACAAAGCCGCTTACACACCTCTTGGAAAAGGAATCGCCTTTTGTCTTTAATAGCGACTGCGAGTCTGCATTTAATTTTATAAAACAAAAGCTTATCAATTCTCCGATTCTAGTGGCCCCTAATTGGTCCCTTCCGTTCGAAATCATGTGCGACGCTAGTGATATTGCCTTAGGCGCCGTTCTTGGCCAACGCGTAGAAAAACATTTTCATCCTATCTATTACGCTAGCAAGACGCTCACTTCCGCACAAGTGAATTACACAACGACGGAAAAGGAACTCTTAGTCGTCGTTTTCGCTTTCGATAAGTTTCGCTCGTATCTTACGCTATCTAAAGTTATCGTTTTTACCGATCACTCCGCCCTTAAGTATCTACTAGCCAAAACCGATGCAAAACCCCGCCTTCTTCGATGGGTTCTCCTCCTTCAAGAGTTTGATTTGGAGATCCGGGATAAGAAGGGCGCGGAGAATCTTGCGGCAGACCACCTCTCCCGTTTAGAAAATTCCGGTGCAGAAGCGCTCGTCGAATCTGAAATAAATGACAGATTCCCCGAGGAACGCCTTCTCGCCATTCGTTCATCTTCGTCATCTTCGCCTTGGTTCGCAGATTTTGCGAACTACTTAGTCGCGGGGGTACTTCCAAAAGATTTCTCAAGTCATCAAAAGAAGAAATTCTTTTCCGACTTGAAAAATTTCTTTTGGGATGACCCGTTTCTTTTCCGTATCTGCGCGGACCAAGCTGTTCGAAGATGCGTCGCGGGAGTGGAGTGCACGCAAATATTGAGGCACTGCCACGAGGGTCCGGCCGGGGGGCACTATCAAGCCAACCGGACCGCTAGGAAGGCGCTAGAGGCGGGCTACTTTTGGCCCACTCTCTTCAAAGACGCGCACAATTTTGTGCGCGCATGCGATAGCTGTCAGCGGTCGGGTAACATCTCACGTCGAGACGAGATGCCCCAAAATATGTTTTTAGAATGCGAAGTTTTCGATTTATGGGGCATAGATTTTGTAGGCCCCCTACCTCCTTCTTATAAAAATTCATATATTTTAGTGGCGGTCGACTACGTATCACGGTGGGCGGAAGCGCAAGCTCTCCCCACCAACGATGCGCGAGTCGTCGTTACATTTCTAAAAAAATTATTTTCTCGCTTCGGCACACCTCGCGCAATTGTTAGTGATAGGGGTACGCATTTCTGTAACGCTCTCATGGCTAAGACGTTAGCTAAGTACGGAGTCACGCACAAACTTGCCACCCCCTACCACCCGCAAACAAGTGGCCAAGTTGAGGTAGTAAATCGAGAAATAAAACGCATATTAGAAAAAACCGTTTCACTTAATAGGAAAGATTGGTCCGCTAAGCTTGACGACGCGTTATGGGCGTATCGTACGGCGTACAAAACCGCTACTGGTTGTACCCCGTTTCGATTAGTCTATGGCAAAGCGTGCCATTTACCCGTAGAATTGGAGCACCGCGCACTTTGGGCATTAAAACTCTTAAACCTCGACTCTAACTTAGCCGCTCTGAATAGAAAACTGCAACTAAACGAGCTCGATGAATGGCGTGCGAACGCTTACGAGAGCAATAAGTTCTATAAGGAGCGTTCTAAGTTTTATCACGATCGAAATATTAAAACCCCAAAAATCTTTTCTCCGGGCGATCTAGTCCTTCTTTACAATTCACGTCTTAGGCTTTTCCCGGGTAAGCTAAAATCGCGATGGTTCGGCCCCTTCAAGGTTGAAGAGGTTTGGCCATATGGGACCGTACTCGTCTCCCACCCCGAAAAAGGCACTTTTAAGGTGAACGGTAATCGGTTAAAGTCTTATATAGCGGGCGACCCTGTGATCAGTAGGAGCGAAACCATAACCCTTCTCCATATATAAACCCGCCACTATAGTCAAGCTACGCGACTATAAACAAAGCGCTCCTGGGAGGCACCCCACGTCTATCTTTTTTTTTTACGTCTTTATTTATTATGTTTTCTATTTTTCTAATAAATGCAGGGTTTCTAGTGGGCTTCCCCGCGCGCGGATCAGGGACGTTTTCTGCCCCCCTCTTTTTCCCTTCTTTGTACATATTCCTGCTATTTTGTTCCTCATGCTTAGCATACAACATTGGGGACAATGTTGGATCTAAGTATGGGGGTGTTTTTATATTTTCGTACTTTCTTTTTTTTCATTTAAAAAACAAAAAAAAATTATATATATAACACAAAAACACAAAAAAAATTTACTTTTAATTTAAAATTTTTGAAGTTTCATTTTTGAAACTTTTACTTATTTTTAGCTTTGTCCGCGAGATCCGGCTCATCGAGCCATCCACATAACGAGTCATCTCGCGGCAGCCTAGTTTATATTTTTGTAAATATTCTTGTAAATATTTTTCTACGCGTTAAATTTTATAAGTACTTTTTGTAAATATTCTTTCTCTTTCCCCTCTCCCTTTTTCTCTCTCATTCTTGTAAAAATTTTTTATTCTTCCCAAATTTTTGTAAATAGAATGAATCTTTCATTAAAAATCCAAAAAAAATTCACAAAACTTTAAAATATCCAAAAAAAATTTTTTTATTCTCGCTTTTTTTTTTTTTTTCTCTTTTCTTTCTTTTTAGTATGTATATATTAAAGATATAAATACAAAAATACAAAAAATTACAAAAAAAAGGAACACAACTTCAAAAAAAAAAAAATTTTTTCAAAAAAATTGGTATGAAATAAATAAATCAAACATTTCATTCTTAAGTTTCTTGCTATCCAAAACTTTCGTTTTGAGTTTATTTATATGCGAATTTGATAAATTCTTTGTTCACTATTCGTTTGTTAATTATAGATTGAAAAATCTAAATAGCCGGGGTTAAGTTTTAAAGAATTTATTATACTTTGTTAAAAATAGGGGACTCGCTTTAGGCACTACTTCTAATTTTTCATATATAGGAGCATTTGTACCATGTTAGAAAATAACGACTATAGAATTCAATTATGCTTACTTTTAGCTTTCTGAAAAATTGGAACGTACAATTTATAAAGGTTGCTCTCAATTATTTTTCAATTAAAAATCTAGTTCTCTTTTCTCCCCTTACCTATTCTATCATAACCTACTTGGTATGATAAAATTATTTCCCCAAAAAGATCTTATGTCAATGGGAATAAGATTTCATTCCGTAAACATAGGCACCCAATAAATTAAAAGATTATACGTTACGGAGTAAGAGGATAAAATTCATTACTCCAACACATATACATTGGGTTATTTTTATTTATGAAGAAGAAAAAAATTTATGTTAAGGAAAATAAGATTTCGTTTTCCTTTAACATCCAAATCAAAAAAAAATGGAGGTTCGAGAAAAAATAACCTCGCCTCAAAATCCAAGCATCTTCATAAACCAACATCAACCCCCCTTAGCCAATTTTATGACTCTAGAATTAATTCAAAAATCTTTTTGAGAGCATAATTCGTAAATTGCATTATTTCCAATAACACTCCTATAAGCTAAAGTTCGTATAAATCCAAACTATTTTCTGTTAATCTAACCAATACAACTATTGCTTTCTATTTGATTACATCAAGAAGTCTTTTGGCCAAAACTTTTGCCCTGTTTAAATCATCTAAATAATTTTAGGACTTAACTCTTATACCCCGTATATTTTTATTTATTCTCTCTTATAATTAAATTAGCGGTAGTAGAACTTAGGATTTTTCATTATTCCTTATAAGTTCACCTCAAACTTTTGCTCTGGAATAGCAAAAGCTTAAGTATGGGGGTGTTTGATGAGTTGTAATTATACCTATATTTTCGTATTTTATTTAAGTCCGTTTCGTTTATTTTTTTGTCTTTTTTTATTAGTTTAATTCAATAAATTGCTTGTTTTTGTAAATATTATTTCTAACTTAGCTTAATTTTTATTCCAGAAAAATTCCAGAAAAAATTCCAAAAAGTCAGAAAAATCGGCTTGTCACGCCCGTGTCAATCGGCCGACACGCCCGTGTCACCCAGCCCGACGATCGCCGACCACAGGTGCCAGCTCGACGATCGGCCATCATTAAACCCAGCCCGACACGCCCGGCGTCACGCCCGTGTCAAATGCTTGTCACGCCCGTGTCGAGGCCGACCCGCAAGCTTGGTCAACATGTCAACTCTGCCGACATCGAACTGCCAGCTCTCCTGGTCACGCCCCCCTGTCACGCCCGTGACCTGGGGCGTGACCGCCACGTTTTCACCCAGAAGTCAAAGCTCCAGTCAAGTCAACCGGTCAGCTCGTGAATAGTGTCGACACGCCCCCCTGTCACGCCCTAGTCACGGGCGTGACCAACCCGAAAAAATGTCTATAAATAACAGCTTCCAGGAAGCTTATTTTGTCCACTTTTTTGACCACTTTGCTTAGGGGAGGTGCTGCCCATTTGGATTCCAAACTTATGTAAGGAGATTTTCTCCCCCCTCTCTCTCTCTTAGTTTGTATTAGGGTTTTTACTTTAATAAAATATGAATCTTTCTCCCTTAATTTGTATGGATAATCCATTTGAATGCGCCTACTTAAGTAATTTTTCGTTCCTCTTTTTGTATTTCTTTTATGTTTTCATTTTTTTTGCTTTCATAACTTAGTTAGATTTAGGATTTCTCGGCTTTTCTAGCCGTTGTGCCGTCCGTCTAGTTTTCATTTCCCGCACCTTTTTTGATTTAGCTTTTCCTTTTTTCCTATTTTTTCATTCATAAGGCTTTATAAAAACTCTCCTAAAAGTGTTATTTTCATTTTTCTTTAACTTAGGCTCTTTAGGATTGTAAAACTTTTTTGTCCCCTTTTTGTTTTATTTTCACTTTTTAGGAGTTTTTATAAAAATATAGGAATGAAAATATAGTCGTTATAATTTTTCGCTCACTTTGTTTTATCTTTTTAATTTCAAAACTTTTAGTCCGGTAAATTTTTATTTCATCTTTTTATGCATTTCTACCGCATTCTAGCGGTAGAAATGCTGTTGTTTTAATTTTCCGTTAACTTTCATTTTGCGTTTATTTGCAAAACCTTTTAGCTCGGTTAATTTTAATTTTCACTTTTTATGTATTTCTACCGCATTCTAGCGGTAGAAATGCAGTTGTATAAATTTTTCAGCAACTTTGTTTTTCTAAATTTCTGCAAGTGTGCGTGTGTGTATGAGTTAGGTTTTACTGCTTTATTTCATTTCTGTAGAGTGCGTGTGTGTGTATGCATTTATTTCCGCCTACTCGTTAAGAGTTAAATGGCGCCCTGCTTTCATTTTCTTCCTACTCATTTGAGTAGGAAAACTTAGTGTGTGTGCGTGCGTTTACTTTTCTGTAGAGTGCGTGTGTGTGTTTTACTTTCAAGTAGAGTGTGTGTGTGTATGAGATAAATTTACTCCCGCCCACTCATTTGAGCCGGGACTTGCAATTTTATCGCTTTCTCAATTATGTAGAGTGCGTGCGTGTAGGAGATAATTTTACCGCTTTATTTATCGCTTTCTTCAATTAAGAAGAGTGTGTGTGTGTGTGCATTTATTTCCGCCTACTCGTTAAGAGTTCAATGGCGTGCTTTTATTTACCGCCTACTCATTTGAGTAGGTCTTGCTTTTTATAATTTTCTTTATGGTTTTGAAGTGTGCGTGAGTGCCTGCATCAATTAGCTTTCAATTTATCTAATCGCCTTTTTTATGTTTTCTCTTATAATTGTTCAGAACTTAAATTTACACTCACGCTTCACTTAAAAACATAAAGCCGTCCCCATACCGATGAGTGTACAACCCCGTATCCTGCGAGTGGTCGATAGAGGTTGAACCGGCCGGCTCAGATCAACTTGGACCCAGCTTGCCGAGTCCGAGCTCGGCAATAGTCGAGCTAAGCTCGGCGATGGTCGAACGAAGCCCAGCTTGCCGAGACCAAGCTCGGGTGCGGAGACAGGGCTCGACGATAGTCGAGCCAAGCTCGACGATCTCCGTGCCGAGTCCGAGCTCGGCGATCGTCGTGCCGAGCCCGAGCTCGGCAATAGTCTAGCCGAGCCCAGCGCTAGCCGAGCACAGTCCGCCGAGCCCGTGCCCGCCTAGGCCCAGGGCGAGGCGAGTCGGGCCCCCTGCCGAGCGAGTGCCCCCTCAGGTCCAGCTCGCATCTTGGCCATGGCACACTTTTACTGTGTGGCCCCTTTTGGTTTGCCTGTAGTCCTCGAAAACAGTGAAGGTTGTATATTGGCAGGCCATCTTTTCCTATAAATAGGACCCAAGGGGTACCTCAGAAGACGCTTACTAATTCTCTGGCCTACTAGCGCTTTCTGAGGTACCTTAGCCCGGCATTTGGCTAAGGAGGGGAAGCGCTCTGAGATCTTCCGGGTTTGTGGTGGGACCTCCACGCCGGGCCCTTGGTCTAGTCCTTGTTTCTTCTTTTCTTTGTCGTTTTCTTGCAGGAGTGAAGTAGGTGCACGGCCACCCCTTCCCCAAGGGACGAACTCCACAGAGACCGGTTTTCCGGTTTCAACAATGAGTGGCTAATTTCTTTTAGCCTTCGGCATCGAAGAGCATTGGGACATAAAAAATGATTTGAAATAATTAAAGAACTTTATTTTTATCTTAATTTAAGGACTTAAGGTTTACCCCGGGTTAACGACGCATAGGACCACATAATCGATGTGTGGGCTCTATTTCCGTTATCCATACGTGACGCCGAGAGGCTGCACGTATGGACCGATCCCCCTTGGGTAAAGAGAACCGCGTACGCCCCCTCGAAAGAGGAGAAACGTAGTTCTGCCGGATTGGGTTCCCCACCCAATAGCGGGGTTCTTAGCGTAATGCGGACGTTAAGGGGAATCCTTCGTCGGACTAACGTTCGATCGAATAGCCTTAGCGCCCAGGTGAGCGATATCCCTAGACCAAGGTGAGCTCATGTTCTTGGAACCTCCACGGCCAAGTGCCTTTTATTAATTTAAAAACAAAGTTTAATAATTGTTAAGAATTGTTTTAGTCTTAATCCGATTCGATGCCGAGCGTTAACCCGTCATCGAACTAACTTAGTAAAATTCCGCTTTCTTTCTTCCCGCTTTAATTAAACTAAAAAAATTCCACCTTACTGTTAGTAAGATAATAGTGTTCCTGGAAGAGTAGATATAATCAACGCGTCCCCGAGAATAATACGACCTCGGTATTTTCCCGAATACCGAGTACTACTTGCGATAGGTGCGCTTGCCTCCTTTCGTTAGAAAACTCGATCTTCTAACCGGCCCGCGGAATCTGACCATTTCGAACCAACCACAGTAGGTCTCTGTTCCGCGGCCATCATATGTATATCGAGAGGCTGTCCAAAAATGAGAATTTTTGGAGAACTTTTGCCTAAAGTTTTTGTAAAAATTTAATAAACAATATAAAATTAATTAGGAGATGAAATTAAGCCCAAACTCCCCCAAATTTTGGGTGGTGGTCCCTGGCATCAATATTAAGATCTGTACAAAATTTCTACTCGATTGGTCGAGTTTTGAATAGGGAAGTATCAAGTCCTAGATAGGTCTTGGTGAGGGGTACTTTGGGGAAAAGTACGATTGGAGATGGAGTGGACAAGTCTCCTCAAAAGAGGCTGAAGTTGTTGGCCACTGACTTGTTGAGTCTATGTCCACCCTCTTGGGTAACATGGTGTGGCTTAGGGTGGATTTACCCTAAGAGATTGGCTCAACTCCAACGGGTGGGAGTTTGAGGTTTGTGAAGGACATAGGAGCAAAAGCTCTTGTATGCCCTTGAAATTTGGAGGAGAGGGGGATGATATGATGAAAATCCTCTGGTTGAAATAGTAATGGATTTGGAGGTAGTTAGGTACCTCAAAAGTTGAGATGTCGGATTAGGATAGAAATGTAATTTAGTTATTTTAAGCACTAAAGCTAATCCAAAAATTATGAAACTCGGGAGGAGGGGGTTTTAGGATGTTTTAGACTCATGGTAATTTTTCTGGAATTTTATAATTAATATATATTATACTTCATGTGTTAAAGGATTATTAGCCCAATTTGTTGTTTCAATTAATTTGAGGCTTTACATTAATTATAATCAGTTAAAATTCTGGATTTAGATCTTGACTTGTAGAACATTGATCCCTGAATTTTTATAGAATTTTATGTTGAGTAAATCTAGTACTTTATTCACAAATGATAGAAAGGGCTTTTATGTTTAAAAAATTATTATGGATAAAATGCTTGCTGGAAAATTATGAAACTTAGCCAGTGCAAATTTTAGGCCTTATTCCTCATGTCATAAATTATTTAGAATTTTTGGAAGAATATTTTCTGTACTTGATTCATAAACTATAGAAATTAGAGATTATTTCCAAATAGTTTTCCAGGTTATTTTGATGATAGAAAATTATGATACTTAGGATTTAGCCTTCTGAGATAGCCTACTAATTATCATAAATTTTTTGGACATCTTGCATGAATAATTAGGATAGTTCATGTTCAAACGGTGGCCCTTGAGATTTTCGAGGAATTTGATTAAATGCCAAATAAATTAGGAAAATTTCCATTTTCTGGATTTAGGTTATTTATATCAAGATAAGTCTCCAGTAAATAGTTTAGGGCATTTGGATGAGTAATCGATCATTGCATAACCGGTTCGACATGTAGCCTAGGTTGGTCTGCATTTAGTAAATTGTGAAATGCAATAGAACATGATCTGATGAAGATATAAAGAGTAGTGAGTAGTGGTGATAGTTAGAGTTAAGAGGTGCTCGGGTTTGGCGAAAGATCGCTTTTCCCGAGGAGTGGAAGGTTTAAAAATCACCCTAGGATAGTCTATCGTAATATGAGAAGGGAATCGGGCTAAGGGAAAACAACCAATAACAATAAGTGCCTTGCGAAAGGGAACTTCGGGCCGTAATGCACCGTCTTGGTTCCTAGTGCCCCTTGAGAGCCCTTTACGGGGTATACCGGGGGCAGTCCTGGGCTAACGTAAACTGTAATAATAAACTGACAAGAGTAACTTAGTAACTAGGGCTGCACCTTTCATAAACACTGTTGGCACAGGAAGATTGATGAGAGCTTCGGCTCGGTTGTTCTGGAGACGGACGGGATGGTCCGGGGAGCTTCGGCTCGGTTGGTTAAGAGACGGACGGGATGGTCCGGGGAGCTTCGGCTCGGTTGGTTAAGAGACGGACGGGATGGTCCGGGGAGCTTCGGCTCGGTTGGTTTGGAGACGGACGTTTGGTCCGGGGAGCTTCGGCTCGGTTTTTGGTGTGTTTACGATTAAACTTGCATGTGCATAAAGTAGGAAAAGTTAAGGTGGTGGGTCCTTCGATATCGGGGAGTTCGATTGCACCGACACCGATATCGTTGACTCGGCGAGGTGGTTAGCACTTCGCCAACAGAAGTCCGGTGCGCCAGCCGGCAAGAGTACGCAGGCGTCCGCTTAGTGCACCAAGCGTTGAGGCGTACGATAGGTCAGACCAGTGGTGCTTTTACTGGTTTTGAGGTGGGCGAGGCCCAACCCACCGCTTCCGTCTGCCACTACGGAGGTATCCTGGGAGGTAACGGCTCCGAAAGGGGGAACTAAAGGTCTGTGTGCACAGAGTCGGGTGTGTGAGTTGCACTTGCATGTTTCATCATACCCACTAGCATGTCATAGCATAATCGATTCATTAAACCTTGACACCTAAAGTATAAGTGGTATGGGACGCTTATACATTAGGACCTGCAAAACGACCCCTTGGTCTATAAGCTTGTGTGGGCAAGTTTATAAATCAAAGGTTAATTTCAATATATAACAACCATTGCTGTTTGATAACCGACACCCCAACGTATAAGTGGTATGGGACACTCTATACGATGGGAGCCTTGCAAAAGACCCCTTTAGCTTATGTGTTCTCGCATAAGTGAAGGTTTAAATTCATATAATTGCTTTTCTTACTGCTAGACCTATTACAACAATCATATTAACTGCTCACCGAATACACCTTGCTAGATTAGTTTCCGCTGCCATCTGTTTCATGATTATCTCTACCATCATGTCCTTCCCTTTCTTCCTCTCCGCTCGGTACCTAGGAGCCATGGGGGAAGGGGTAGGGGATGATAGGGCTTAGTCTTTATGACTAACGGTTTTCGAACCGCATCATTTAGGGGATCGTGGAGCCCAGCATGGAGGAGCAGCCCCAGAGATCGGTGCGCCTGGAGATGGGGCAGTCTAGCTCCGGAGTTCATACAGCCGGGACCGTGAGTCTCGACCTCGAGTAGTTTACTGTTTCGCTTCCGCATGAGAGACTTGTAGTGAGGACATTTTGTACCGGGCATAAGCCCGTATTTATAGTACTCTGATGTTTCTGTGGACACTCCCTTCGTGGAGTCTTATTATATTTATGTGATTTTTATTATTGTGGACTGCATTGCTCTTACTTCAATAATTGTGCTACTTCCTGTGATCGAAATTGGCCGGCAGAATCGGCGCCTTGTGGTGATGACCCTTCAGGACGTGAAGGTGTCACCGCAAAGCGGCGGTTCTGGGCCTAAGACCCCGGTGGTTGAAAAAGAAAAAAAAAAGGGGGTCTTACACTGGTTCTCTCTCAACACTTGCAACACTGTCCGCAAGTACGACTCGTGCTCCGCTTCTGACTTGGAATACACCAATATGTCATCGATAAAGACGACTACGAACCAGTCCACGTATTCGTGAAATACTCGGTTCATCAAGTCCATGAATACGGAAGGCGCGTTCGTCAACCCGAATGGCATCACCGAGAACTCAAAATTACCATACCTCGTACCAAACGCGGTCTTGGGTATGTCTTCGTCTCGAATCCACAACTGATAGTATCCGGACTTTAAGTCCAATTTGGAGTACACCACCGACCCCACCAATTGGTCGAAAAGGTCGTCTATCCGAGGAATCGGATACTTATTCTTAACCGTCAATTTGTTCAACTCTCGGTAGTTTCTTCACAAACGCATACTACCGTCCTTCTTCTTTACGAATAACACCGGCGCACTCCACGGTGAAGAGCTGGGTCTGATATACCCTTGCTCCAAAAGCTCCTGCAACTGAACCTTGAGCTCGGCCAACTCCTTTGGTGCCATCCTAAAGGGTGGACGTGACACTGGTCTAGTCTCGGGCACTAACTCGATGGAGAAATCAATCTCCCGCCGAGGAGGTGCTCCTGGTAGCTCCTCAGGAAATACATCTCCTAACTCTGCCACCACGGGAACTTCTCCAAGAGACAGCCTGGAAAGGCTAACCTCCAACAATGCTACTAGAGCTACACCTCCCTGGTTAACAGCTCGCACTAGTTGAAGTGCCGAAACTAGGGAACAGGCCACTCCATGTAGGCCCTCGAACTTGACTTCTGCTTGCCCCACGCCCCTCAGGGTTACCACCTTGGACAAACAGTCAATACTGGCACGCTACTCCGCTAGCCAGTCCATCCCCAAAATCACATCGAACTCGGACAACGGCAAGATCGTCGCTACCAACATGAAGTCGACTCCCTCAAGACTCCAACAAATCCGCCCTTTAGCCCTGGTTGTCATAGACGACCCATTGGGCATGCGCACTTTCAACTCTGAGTCCGTTAAGAAGGACTCAACTCCAATCCTCTGGATGAAACTTTCCGCAAGGAAGGAGTGCGACGCTTCCGTATCAAAAAGTACCCTAGCGGGGTACCTAGATACCACTACAAAGCCTACACACATGCAACAAACATAAAAAGGCTTGAAAGGAAGAAATCTAAGGTGCAGGTCGAACTCTCATACCTGTCACCACATCGGTTTGGCGGATTGCTTCCTGCTGCCCAAGGTTGTAGGCCCTTGGCTGCACTGGTTGAATCCGGGAAGCACTCGACTCCGCCATCCTCCCCTTTTCTGTGGCACTGGGGCCGGAGCGCACGGTCTGCTCCTGCCTTGGCTCTTGCTCAGCGCCCCCTTGGGTACAAAATCTTGCTATGTGGCCTGGCTTGCCACAACTGTAACACGTCTGCGGTCCCTTAGAGCGTGACCCTCCGGACGTCCAATTACTTTTCTCGCCCGACTTATATGGGGGACGCTTCTTCTTCCATCAGCTCCCTTCCGCCTTTCCATGGGACTGAGCAGGCTTCTTCTCTTCCCCCTGTTTGAGTGTGAAACCCTTTCAGCGCTGGGATCGCTCCAAATCGCTCTCCAAAATTCGGTCCGCCTCAACAAATTCGTTGAAACCCGCACGTTTCATCGATATGAGAGGTTGTCTTAGATTCTCCCTCAATCCATGATAGAAGAGATTGTCCCTCTCTTCATCGTCTACCATGGTCATTCCCGCATAACGACCCAAGCGAGTAAATTCCTGAACATATTCATCCACTGACTTGTCTCGCTGCACCAGATGTAGAAACTGCCTCTGGAGGGCTAACCTTGTTGATGCGGGAATGTACTTCTTCAGAAAGGCATTCCCAAACTCCTCGATGGATGGTATGCATCCTAGAAACTGCCTGCCACTATGGCTCACCCACCATAACTTGGCATCTCCCTCCAACATAAAGGCTGCGAACTCTGCCTTTTTCTCATCTGGCGCCTCTGCCGCCCTCAGAAGCTCCTAAATTCTAGCCCACCAATCCTCTGCATCTGTGGGCGTGCTGATACCCTTGAAGGTTGGAGGGTGGAAACTCAGAAAGTACTTCATTTGCCGGTCCCCATGCCCAACAACCACTATCTCGGCCTGCGGCTCTGCCCGCCTGGCTTCCTCAACCGGCACGGTCGCTGCCATGTCCGGGGTAGCAGGAGTTGCTACTTGAGCAACGGGAGCTGCCACCTGTGCTGTCGCTGTAGCTTGGGCTGCCACCATCGCTTCTGCAAGCATACGACAGAAGTCGGCCGGTGTGACCCCCATCCCTAGCGGACCTTGCGCTGTCGCACTACTTGCCGAGAGCTCTTCTCTTGGCCTCGAGGTCCCAGCCTCGTTGCTTGCACTCTAAACACAAGCAAGAAAATGCAAATCATTCTCTAATCGCAAGACTCGAACACAAGGACACTCATGGTCCCGCGATACTCCTATGTGGATAACTTCTTATATGCGACTCGACTTATACTTTCGACCGCGAAACTTCTCATTGGAACGCTCAACCTCCCTCTGATACCAAAATGTAATACCTCCCCTATAAAGACCATATAATATGGGTCCGGCCGGGGCCCCACAACATACGGACACCACAGCTTTAGTATTAAAAGATGATATGAAAACTACCCAATCTCAAAACTCTAGACAAACACAGCGGAAACAGAACACTAACAGACAGAAGTTATCCACTAACAGACAGAAGTTATCCACTAACAGCAGAGTACCAAATGGCCTTAAGGCCTTACACAATAATAGTCCGATAATAGAAAAGTGCCAAGCACTCATAGGCTACCTCGGCATGCAAGCCGGACATAATAAAACAACAGTAGCAAACACAAACGGAAAAATCCAAGCACATCAACACTTCATGAGGCTTAGGGCTTTTCGCCCGGCGCGCCAGCTCTTGCATGCGATCCTTGCCCTATAAGGATTTGAAGTAATGTGGGTCAGCAAAGGCTGACCTCTACTGTGTAACAAACACATCTCCTCCCGGCCGTCCCTAACGGACCCCGGGGTACCACTCCACCTGCAAGTTAGCACTTCGTATACCAAAAGTACATATATATTAAAGTGGTAAAACAGGCTTGGATGTCTCATACAACATACATGTTTTCTATGTTTTGTACAGAGTGAAAGGGGCCTATTATGCAACATGAATGCAACTCGGGTTTCACCCAAGACACCCTAGCTCGTATGCATCTAGCACAACATCAAACACTTGGTACTTCCGTTTCCCCATTGGCTTAAAGCCGCAAACAAAAGGGAACCACCATGTCCCTAACGGCACACACGCCGTCACACAGAACCTTGCAAAGGCCCCACCCGCACAAGGGTCATAAGCCCCGGGCTTGCCCGCACATTCTGACTTCGCACGTCAGGGTTCCGTCTAACACTAACCGATTCTAAGAAACCTCACTGGACCCCACCCGCTCATGGCTACATTGCCCGGGCTTGCCCTCCGCTCGGCATTCTCGTCAATCTCACACAAGGGGCTAGTCTCGCCGGGACACTTTCCCCACATGACTTGTGCGTCACGGGATAGCCAGCCGACCACGGAGACATAACCGCGCCTTTGCACAGCACAAACCAAGGTTTCCCCACCCCAATCACCATTCGTACCGTATCTTTCCCGTGCTCCAAGGAAACCATCTTCCGCACAAAGCAGAGCTAACCTTGTCCGGTTCCGACTACGAGTACTCACTCAAATAAAAGGGGGAAAACGCATACACACAACGACGTATTGCCGCAACGGATTTCTACCGAATCCCCGAAGCTCGCTATGCAACATCACCGGGTCGGACTAACGGTCGTGACCACGGCTTCACCAACAATGCCTAATCCGCTAATGGAGCGGATCTCTAATGCAAAGCATGCCGGGATGAACATACTCAACCCGGAGGTTACTCTTGAACCTAGGCTACACGAATCCCTCTCATTTGAGAGATCCGGTGCTCAAAACACGAAAGGAAGGGGATGCTATTCATGCATCCTAAGTCCTAAAAACCGAGAGGAGAAGTGTCGTTACGTTCTGTCCCCTCTTACTAGCCATGGAGAAGATTTGCTCGGTTGAACACCACCGCAATGCTCCCACCTTCGCGGATCTGAACTCCGCTCGCGAAACGGACCTCCGAAGCTTCGCCGGCGGCCGGAACTTGGCCTCCTTACTCTCCCTTCTCTCTAGAACTTAGAGAGATAAAAGAAAGTGGGGAATGAGGGTTTGGAACCCTATTCCCAGCCTTAAACCGCCCAGGGAGGCTCCCCACCGTTGGATCTTCCAAAGAAAAGAATGAACGGCCACGATCGGAACCCAAAATAAAAAATCTGGGCCGAACACGGGTTGCAACACGGCCGTGTGCAGGGCCGTGTCAACCATTCGCCGTCATCCCAAAATTCCCAACCAGAACACGGCCTAGAACACGGCCTCTGACACGCCCGTGTCAGACCCGACACGGCCGTGTCACTAGCCGTATCAAGCCCGTGTACCAATCTCCTCCAAACTACCCGAAAAGGACACGTCCCTTGACACGTCTTCGAACACGCCCGTATCACGGCTGACACGCCCTTGTCAAGTCCTGTGTCATGTCCCGTGCCCCCCCCCTCAACGCCACAAAATCGTTGAGTGCTCAACACGCCCTGAGACACGCCCGTGTCTCAGGTGACACGCCCGTGTCGCACCTGACACGCCCGTGTCAAATCCCGTGTTCTCACTCAACGATCATCGACAGAAAAACGTCGAACCCGAGCACGACACGCCCTGTGACACGCCCATGTCACAGGCCGTGTCAGCCTACCCAAAACCCACTTTGGCCAAAAAAATAACGCCATCGGTTCCTCTTCCAAATTTTGGGGTGTTACAAATCTGGGCCGTTCGTTTTTATTAAATACGATCCAACATCCCTTGCTTGCCTCCTGATGGTTTATGGACGGGAATGGGGAAGTTATTCCTCATTTCATCTTTGGCTTTCTCTTTCTAAGGATAAGAGAGAGGGGAGAGCAAGACGAGGTAGGAGAAGAGGAATCCCGCCGACGGTGGTGCTACGGTGGTCCGAATTGCGTGCCTAATTCAGATTCGCAGAGGCAAGAGCGTTGCGATCCTTTCAACCGTGTACTTTTCTCCATGGCGCCAAAATGTGTTGCAAGGGTAACGATTTTCCACTCGGACATGTGAAGTCCTTCTTTCCCGCATTTGCATAGGAATCCTCTACCAAAAAGGTGGAACGCGAAGTGATTCCCGTGGGATCGGAGGTTCATCCCTTGCTTTGTTGCATTAGAACTAGAAGTGAGTAGTACTATTAGGCACTCTGTGTGAATCCCATCCGGAAGTGAGTAGTACGGATTGGTGGGGCTTTGTTTGCAAATCGGAGAAGACTCAGTGTTCATTGATTGTTTGTATGGAGTCCCTTGATGAATACCTGTGGCTTGGTGCTGCAGGAAGTACTGGAGAAAGTACAGGATAATGTGAGAGTTGATACTTGGTGTTCAACTCGTGTGGTCATGAGTGCCACATTATGTGTTGTTGGGTCGTTGTGCTACAACTAAAAGCCTTGGTGGCGAACGGGCAAGGAGATGTTGTACCCGCGTCGGTCCGGTATGATAATTGACGATGATGAGCAACGGGCAAGGCGGATCTGTACCCGCGTTATGGTTGTCTAACCTTGGGTGCTTAAGTCCCTGTTAGGATCTCATAGCGAGAGTCTTAGGCCTGCATACCGTAATGACTAGGAATGCTCATTCTGGACCGTAAGGGAGAGAGACCTTGAAATGGTGGTGGGACACTGGATTTTCCGGTACACCAATAAGGTGCCCTGAGTGCATGGAGCGTCGGGTCGTCGTGCCAACATTTGTGTTATGTATTGGCTAGTGCAGTTGTGCACAGCCTTGGTGGATTATAGTATATATGTGCTGGTTAATAAAATGCTTTATAGAGAAGGAAATTCGCTGCCCCGTGCCAGGGGCAGGGTCGTTATAATTAGTCAGCTGAATGCTAACTGTTGCCTTGTTTGCCGCCGCTTGGTGGATTGTTTCTTGCAGGTAGAGCTGGCCCATGCGAGAAATAGCGGGCTGAAGCCCTGGTTGCACTGCTTCCCTTGAAGGCTTTATATTGCTTTACTCTTGTTCATGTGTGGCCGGCCTGCGTGCCGATGTTTGTAAACCACACTCCTGTTAAGAGAAATTTGTAAGGCCATAATGTCATGTACCTTGTGTATTGGTTGTTTTCATTCTTAATTGTTAGTAGTGGACATTTCTTTTGTTGTACTTGAGTTCAAAGTTTTCAACCTTGAAGCTTCCGCTAGAATGCTCTGTATTAGGAATCGTTGGTAGTTTTGATATTATAAAGTAACCTCTCCGCCTGTTCGTGGAATATGGTGTGGGGCCCCGGCTGGACCTTCTACTATATCCCATGTAATGGGTAGGGATGTTACATGACGACTTGCCACAACTTCTAGTTAGCTTGCACACGTCTCATCGGCATGCTCAGCCGTAACAATCAGCTACAATTAGTTGTCTTTCATGATTACTAATAAATAGTAGTTGTATATCTTCTATATTTTTAAAATAAAATATTTCAAAAAAATATGCAATTAAATTGAAAATACATTATATAACTATATAAAAATAACAAATACACTTCAAAAATTTACTCCAAACCGCACCAATTTCAAACCATATCACACAGTTCTTATGCATTGAAGTTTTGTTGGGTCCAAAATCAACCCCTTTTAATGTGATTGCGGTTTGGGTTCAAAATGCACCAGCTTCACTCGTGATAGTAAGTATATATATTATAGATAAATTATAATTAATAGTAATATAATAATAATAATAAACGGGTTGCGGTTCGGTTCTACTTCGGTCCGGTTCGGATCAAGTCAAAAAATCTTAAAACTGCTTGAGATTTGTATGTTGCGGTTCCAGTTCCGGTCCGGATAATAAAATGTAAGGACCACACCCTGACCAATGTTGTTCACGGTTCCAAAATTCAAACCGGAACCCGAATAATTTGCGAATGGTTCGGTTAGGTTCTTGCGGTTCCGGTTCGGTTTGCGGTTTTCGGTTTTAAGTGACAGCTCTAGTCCCCGCTTCCTGCAAAATAAGCATCTGTAAAGCGAATTAGCTCGACATCATTACTTCTTGGGTACCATAAGCCAAGATTGGGTGTACCCTTAAGGTATCTTAAAATTCACTTTGCATGGACATAATGAGATTCCTTAGTGTTCACATGATATCTAGCACAGAAACATGTTGAGAACATTATATCTGGTCCTCTAGCAGTTTGGTAGAGCAAGGATTCAATTATGCTCCTGTACTTGATTTCATCAAAAGGTCTCCCTTTTTCATCCTTATCCAGAGACATCGTTGAACCCATTGGAGTCCTCATAGAGGTTGCATTCTCCATTCCTAATTTCTTAAGAAGCTTCTTGTGTACTTTGTCTGAGAAATGAAAATTCCATCCTCAGATTGTTTCACCTAAAGTCCTAAGAAATACTTCAGCTCTCCCATACTACTTATTTCAAACTTCCCTTGCATAAGTTTAGAAAATGTTTTGTAAAGGTTGTCTTCCGTAGAGCCAAATATGATGTCGTCGACATAGATTTGCACTAGCAAAATCTTGCCTTTAACTTCCCTAAGAAATAATGTTTTGTCTATCTTTCCCCTTGTAAACTTATTCTCAAGAAGAAAGCTAGACAACATCTCATACCAAGCTCGGGGAGCTTGCTTTAAACCATATAGGGCTTTATTTAAAAAGAAAACATGATCAGGGAATTGAGAATTGACAAAACCTGGGGGTTGTGCTACGTATACTTCCTTTTTCAGATTCCCGTTAAGGAATGCTGACTTCACGACCATTTGGTAGATGGTGAAGCCTTTAAGGGCAGCATATGCTAGAAACAACCTGATTGCCTCGAGCCAAGCCACTGGAGAAAATATTTGGTCGAAGTCGATCCCCTATTCTTGTTTGTATCCTTATGCAACAAGCCGGGCTTTGTTCTTGATAATTACTCCATGTTCGTCCAGCTTGTTTCTGAATGTCCACCTGGTGCTGATTACGTTCTGTCCCTTTGGCCTGGGCACAAGCTCCCAGACTTTGCATCATTCAAACTTGCTGAGCTCCTCTTGCATTGCTATGATCCAAGAGGCATCTTTGTTCGCTTACTCAAACTTTTTTGGTTCAACCTGAGATAGAAAACTCAGATGCAAAATTTCGTTAGTTGTACCTCTTCTGGTTCTCACACCGTCTCCTGGCTCTCCAATGATTAGATTAGCTGAGTGATCTCTTAGGTGTCGGAACCCTAGATTCCTTGTCCTCTCTCCAACTGGCTCTGCAACATCTTGTGTAGCCTCTGTGGGTTGAGGCACTTCTTCCTCTAGAGGTTCTTCATCTACCAAGCCTGGATCGACAATCTTTACTGAGCTTGGATCGTCTTCCTTGAGAGCTTCATCCAAGATTAGCTCCTTGAACCTGGTACCTACATCTGCACCAATAACACTAGACGAGCTACTCTGGAGCAGGCTAGTCTCATCAAGTATAACGTTTATATATTCTTCTACCACCAGAGTTTTCTTGTTGAAAATCCTATATGTCTTACTATGGCTATTATATCCTACAAAAATACCTTCAAAACATTTTTCACTAAACTTAGTTCGGTAATGCTTCCCATTATCAAGTACAAAGCATTTTCTTCCAAAGATTCTAAAGTAGGACACAATCGGTTTTCTGCCCTTCAATAGCTCATAGGGGGTCTTACAGTAGTTTTTGTTGATTAGTGGTCTGTTTTGCACGTGACAAGCAGTGTTAACTACCTCAACCCAAAAGTACTCTGTGAGTGAAGCGTCGTTCAACATGGTTGTACATGCTTCAATTAGGGTTCTATTCCTTCTCTAGGCAACTCCATTTTGCTGTGGAGTGCGTGGGAAGGAAAACTCATGAAAGATACCTTGACTTTCACAGAACTCTGTCATGGCGTCAGACTCAAACTCTGTTTCGTGGTCACTTTTGATTTTGACCACTAAGCAGTTCAGTTCGTTCTGAATTTGCTAGACAAAATTAGTGAAGGAGTCGAAGGTGTCTGACTTGTGTTTAAGAAAGAACACCCAGGTTAAACGTGAGTAGTCATCAACAATTACTAATGTATAGACCTTACCTCCTAAGCTGTGAATAGGCATACGACCGAATAAGTTTATATGAAGCAAGTATAGGCTTCGTGAAGAATCTTTCTCAGCAATACCCTTGATGGTAGCTCGTGTCTGCTTACCAATTTGATAGGAGTGACATGGACTCTCTTTAAAGCACTTAATGCTGAGGGCATCACGCACTAAGTTGTGAGAAAATAACATATTTAAGGTTTTGAAATTAATATGTGCTAATCTCTTGTGTCATTGGTCACAGAGAGACGCACTACTTTTTTCCATAAAACACACTGGGGTAGACTTGTCTAAATAAAGAAATTTTAAACAGAAAATATTTCTGCTTCAAGTGCCTATTAAGACCGTCTCCAAATTTACAGACGATTTTACCAAACACTTGTCCTTGCAGAACTTAACGATGTAGCCTTTGTCACATAGTTGACTTATGCTTATAAGATTATGGTGTAATCCTTCAACATAAGCAACGTCTGTGAAAGAGACTACGCCATTGGAAATCATACCATAACCATTTGTTGTTCCCCAGTCTGAACCTCCAAAGATGACTTTTGGTCCGTCTTCGACTAGGGTATAATCACGTAAAAGGCTTCTTGTCTCGGTCATGTGCCGAGAGCATGCACTTTCCAAATACCAGATCGGAGTTCTATTGGCCTTTGGACATTCCTGCAGAAATAATTCAGTTTACCTTAGAAACCCAAACATATTTGGGTCCTTGGTTCCTGGCCAGTATACTCCCCCTAGGAAAATTAGCCTTGCGAGTGGTCAGTCTCGCATAGCTAACTCTAGGAGTTACAAGATTGGCAGGGTTATACCAACAGTCTGCGCCAAAATGACCAATTAATTTTGCCGCAGTACCAACAGTCAAATCTGTTGTACCTCTTTTTGTACTCCTGCTTTACCATTTGAACCTGAGATCTAGCAGGGGTAGAATTCTTAGAGGTGGAGGCCTCCTGGTTGCATCATACACAGGGGCTTCCCATCTCCTTAGCCTTAGGCAAAGCAGATGTGGCTTTTGGTGCCTTCTTATTGTTATGACCATGCACATATGAACCATAATTCTTTATCTAAATTTCCTCAAACGATGCTTTGAACACGCTGACACCAATTTCATGGGGATGGGTCCATCCCTGGTATCTATTCTTGGGCTCTACATGAGTAGTCCTAGCATGATGACCATAGAACGACTCAAGGTCAAACTTTTTCGTCGGAAAGATTACTTTCCTGAACAAAGGTTGATCAATGGGTGCCTTCCCCTTTTCTTTTGCTCTAGCATTCTTGGCAGCCTTACCTTTTCCACGGACGTGGCCAAGACCACTACCCTTCTTCTGAGCGGAGAACTCATCAATGATAGGCAGAACAGTCTTCAGTTGGGAGTAGCTCTCAACGAGTTTTTTCTCCACTACGAGCTTTTCTTGTAGCTCATCAAGATATTTTTCTTTCAGAATTAATATCTCTGTGGAGCCCTTGAGTTCCTCTTTTAGGGAGTGGACTTCATCCCTGAGAAGAAGCAATTTTGCAATTTCTTCCTTTAGCTCAGTTTCCACTGCCTTGAGGGAGGCAATCTCCTTAACTTGCTTTCGGACTACCTTTTGGCATTTGTCGAAAGTCTTTAAGAAGTTCTCGTGCTGAGCCATAAATTATGATTCGTTCTCATCCGAAGAATAGTCTTCATGACCATTGGTGGAGGTTTCAAATTCTGAGAGAATGGTGTGCAAGTTTACCCTCCCATGGTACTCTGAGTCACCCATTTCTTCGTCAGATTGATCCATAAGCCCAAAGTAAGCTTCTTCATTTTCAGAACTTGACTCTCTTGAGTCACTGTTGCTGAGAGTCTTCGACTTCTTGGCGACGAAGCTCTTTTCTTCTTTCTTCTTCCCTTTGAAGGATCTTTTCTCGTCCTTCCTGGGGCTATCCTTCATCTTGTAAGGACACTCCACAATCATGTGACCTGATTTATTGCAACAGTAGCAAACAACATCAAAGGAAGAAAATTTATTAGGTTTCGATTTATACCTATCCTCCTTGTTGTATATTTTCTTCGTACGATCACCGTCATGATGTGATCTCCTAGAATCTGAGGAGAAAGAATTATTATTCATTTGTCTCCTTTTGTTCAGCAGCATCATGAACTGCTTGGAGATTAGGGAGAACTCTCCTTCCAATAGCTCGGAGCCTGATGTGCTGGGATCAGAGTCTTCAGGAGTGTCAGGAGCTTGTGTCCTTATGGGTGACACAGCTTTGGACTTCCTTGAACCTTCAGCCTTTAGGTATGTAGACTTCTCTTTACTTGAAGATAGGTTGGCTTGCTCCTCCTTCTTTCTGGTGTTCATTTGGAGTTCGTAGGAGAGCAGTTTGTCGAAGAAATTCTGAGGGTTGATCTCTCGCAATTTCCCAAATTTTCTGATGGAAAAAACTTTTGTATCCCAGTCCTTTGTCAAGTATCTGAGGAATTTGTTGTTCAGTTCACCATGAGTGAATTCACGACCATAGTTCCTGAGGCCGTTGACTATCTTGAAGAACTTCTCAAAACTATCAGCTATGGAGTCATTGATACCTTATTTGAAGGCTTCGTACACCTTATTCAACAACGATCTACGATCATCTCTTACTTCTTCAGTACCTTCCATAAGTACAACCAGGCAGTCCCACATCTCTTTGGCAGATTTGCAGTGGAATAAGTTCTGGAGTATTGAGTCATCCACTGCACTAGCTATTATATTCTTTGCCTTCTTTTCCAGGGAGACTAGAGCAATCTCATCCTTAGTGAGATCCATCATCTTCTTGGGAATTTGAATTGCTGGATGTATAGTTGAAGCATGCGTAGGGATGTGTGGTCCTTCTTCCACAATCTGAAAAATTCTCTGTACTGTAGCTTCCATGTAGAACCGTACTCTTTCTTTTCACATGGGAAAGTTCTCTTTGGTACACACTGGTAGCTTCATGGAAGACATATCTTTGCTTCGATCCATGGTGACTGTATGAAATCTCTTAACGCTAGATTAGGGATCTTGATCAAGGTGTTAGCCTTATCGACCAAAATGCCCCTCTGATACCAATTGAAAGTATCTAGCGTCTACTTAAATCACCTAGAAGGGGGTGAATAGGTGATGTTTGTGTCTTTTTGCGGAATAAAAATATTGAAAAGACAAGCACACAAACAAAGATATTTTTATAGTGGTTCCCCGGATTGGGTACGTCCACTAACCCGCCTCGCCTATCTGCCACAAAGGGTAATATTCGGCTACTTCACCTTTCTCAGATTATACCAATCTTACACCTCGGAGCGACGCTCCTACACCTCGATCCACAATGGATCTACACACTCGATCCACAAGCCAAATCTACACCTCGATCCACAAACCGGGTCTACAAACTCGATCCACTAACGGATCTACAACCTTAGAGATAAAAACTCCTACAAACTCAGAGATAAAGCTCCTACAAATGTAAAAATAAATTACAACAACAAAGAAAATGTTTTACACTTCAGATCTGGAATCTCTTGAATCTTTTTTCTTGAAACTAGAACAACTTGATGAAAAAGGTTGAGAAAGTAGCCGAGAAGACTGATCTAAAAGCTAGGAATCGACCCGATCGATTAGGTGTTGAATAAGCTGAAGATCTAGGATCGGTCGAAACTTGTCTTGCTTTGAATCGCAGGATCTGGTGAAGGCGACAGAAGGGATATATTGACGATGAAGATGATCTGCTTTTCTCCCGAAAATGGAAAGTGCTTCAGCGATTCTTATTCCGTGAAAAAAAATTGTTTGATTGAATGATTCTCCTTCTTATTATATGCGGCGAATCCTTGAAATGTCTTCATATATGTCATCGACCAATGGTCAATCATCATTAAGACAGGATCTACGTAATTAAGGAAAGATCAACTTACTAAACTTAGGTTAATTTGAATTCCTGTTAGAAAACTTGAAACGAAAAAACTAAAGTCCATTTTTCGAGAAGAAGTATATTTCTCGAGAAATGACTAGCTTTCTCGAGAAAAAGACTTTGCTTCTCAAGAGATAACTTGAAGAAAATTTTCTGCGAGGTAAATCACTGATTTCTTGAGAAGGACAATATTTCTCGAGAAAACAATTTGATATCTCGAGAAATAATACGACCTCTCTAGAAATTGACTTAGCGCAAAATTCATGAAGTGAAGAACTTGTTTCTCGAGAAGAACAAGCTTTCTCGAGAAAAGAATTTCTTTCTTGAGAAATCATAGGGCTTCTCGAGAAATCTACTTAGCAAAAATTTCTTGATCTGAAGACTGATTTCTCGAGAAGAAGGCTTAGCTTTCTCGAGAACTTTTGCTTTTCTCGAGAAATGTACTAGGCTTTTCTCGAGAAAATGACTTAGCACATATATCAGGTAATTTCTTGAGAATTCTTGTAGTTTCTCGAGAACAACAATGCTTTCTCGAGAAATAAACTTCGACTTCTCAAGAAATACATGCCATTTCTCGAGAAAATGACTTAGGGAATTTTTAGTAAACTTTTTATATTCTTTTAAGTGAAATCAGTATCCCCTCCTTTCTTCCATTTCCTTAGTACTTGAAAATGAAGTGCATCCCAATAGAGAGGTTACACATGAGTCAACACCATGGATCAGACAATGAGGGATTATATTGCATGGTCCTGTGTTTGGTGACTTATTATAAACTGACATTGGTCTACACTGAGCAATATTGACCTGCAAGCACTCCACTAGAAGTTGGCATCAAATACAACCTTAATTCATCTTAGTTCAAGGGTGAATTCATATAAATCTTGGTTATTGTGGATACAATACCCAACAATAAGAGTTTGAAGTACGTCTTCACTCAGAACGAATTAAACTTGCGCCAATGTAGATGGTTAGAATATGTTGCAGATTACGATGTTGAGATCCAATATCACCCGGGCAAAGTTAATGTGGTAGCCGATGCCTTGAGTAGAAAGACCGCACAGATCTTTGGCCTTTCGATGGAATCCTTGGTGGAGGAGTTTCTGTTGATGGGTATCTTGGTCGGAAGTAGTGACTCAGCATGTAGCTTGGAAGTTGCAGAGTCTTCATGGATTATGCTTACAAGGCTACATCAAAAGGAAGATCCTGATTTGCAGCACCTTCGTAGCAGAACCAAGAAGGGAGAATTTCCAGACTTTTCAATCGATGATGTGAGTACCTTGAAGTATCACGGTAGATATTATATCCCCGCAATTGAGGATATCCGAGCTAAGTTGTGCAATGAGGTGCATGGTTCTAGTGTTGCCTACCACCCCATCTCTACTAAGATGTACAAAGATTTGAAACATATCATTTGGTGGAATGGAATGAAGAACGATATAGCCAAGTTTGTGTCTGACTGCTTCACCTGCAAGCGTGTTAAGGCAGATAATGGACAACCTGGCGGCAAGGTGACACCTTTGGAGATTCCAAGTTAGAAGTGAGAGAGTATTTCGATGGATTTTATTACTGGTTTGCCAAGATATCCCCGAGGAAACGATTCAGTTTGGGTTAGCGAGGATAGACTAATGAAGTGTGCTCACTTCGTGCCATTTAAGATAGATTACTCCATGAAGAAAATAGCAGAGTTATATTTGAATGAGGTCATCAGACTGCATGGAGTACCTATTAGTATTGTGTCAGATTGAGATTCCAAGTTTACGTCTCGTTTTTGGAAAAGTTTACAGGAAGGGTTGGGTACCGACCTCAGATATTCAACTGCTTATCATTCGCATACCAATGGTCGGACGGAGAGAGTAAATCAGATTGTGGAATAAATTATAAGATGTTACATCTTAGACCATGAAGGAGCATGAGATGAGCGGCTGAGATTTATGGAATTCGCTTACAATAAAAGTTATCAGGATAGCTTGCAGATGACCCCGTTTGAGGCTTTGTATGGGAGACGTTGTAGGACTCCCTTGTTTTGGGCCGAGGTTGGTGAAGGACCTTTGTTGGGCTAAAAAGATTTGGAAGAGATGAATACTTCTGTGATGCATATTTGAGAGAAGTTTCGAGTAGCTCAGGAGCATTATGAGAAGAATGTCAATCAATAAAGGAATGATTTGGAATTTGCTGTTGGGGACTTGGTTTTTCTTAAAATTTCCCCGGTGTATGGTGTTAAGAGGTTTGGAAAGAAACACAAGTTGGATCCTAGGTATATAGTACCTTTCAAGATCGTTGAACGCATTGGAGTGTGAGCTTATAGGCTGGATTTTCCCGCAAATTTTCTTGGTGTGCACGATGTGTTTTATGTGAGCCAGTTGCGGAAATGTGTGCTTAGCGACCGACATGTTCTTGATTCAGTGCCCCTATTGTAGCCTAACATTTCTTATGTTGAGGTGTTTGTTTGTATTTTGGATACTCAAGATCAGGTGTTGCGAAGGAATACCATACCCATGGTCAAAGTTTTGTGGTGGAACAAAGACGTGGAGAGTGCGACTTAGGAGTTGGAGTTAGCTATGAGGGAGGCTCATCCTCATCTGTTCCCCTAGTCTGTTTTGGTAAGTTTTTCTATTTCAATAACCATTGGTTATTTTCCTTCTGTAGTAGGATCTTTTGTTGGATCTATTGATATCAATGTTCCAGCTTTAGGGAGACTGTTGGGTCCATTATCTCAATGTCGCAGATTTATAAGAAGTAAATGGTATACACATAGTTGTATTTGATCTATGTTTAAGTTCATGCATGCAGGTTGGTTTATGTCAAATTGATTGGATAGGTGGTCCAAGTGACATTTACAGGTGGACTCAAAGAAGCTGACTAGAGAGATAGAAAGATGACAAATTTCATAGGTGTTGAGTGAAGCCAGTTCACTCAATGCCATACAACTAATAGCGGTGAGTGAAGTCAGGACATTCAAAGCCCAGCAAGTTGTAGTGCAGAAAAATGACTAAGTCCACAGACGTTGAGTGAAGATAGTTCACTCAACGCCATATAACTAATAGTACTGAGAAAGGGCCGGAAGTAAAAGCTTTAAGTATTGGCAAGACAGAAAAGTGGCTAAGTCTACAGGCGTTGAGTGTTGTATACTCACTCAACGCCATATAGCTAGAAGCATTGAGTAAAGCTTGATCTCTCAATGCCATGCTGTTTCTGTCAAAGCCAAAGGAAAAGGAGACAGAAAATTGACTAAGTACAGAAGTGTTGAGTGAAGTCAGTTCACTCAACGCGAAGATCAAAAAGCTTTGAGTCAAGCTAATGCAGTTAGCCTAAGAGGAAACAGAGAAGTCTGCTAAGTCCAGAAGCATTGAGTGAATCCAGTTCACTCAACGCACTCAACGCCAGATTTCAGAGGCAAAGGCAGAAAGCGTTAAGTGAGGCCATCTCACTCAACGCCTTCAGACAGAAGGAGATTTGACTAAGTATAAAAGCATTGAGTTAAGCTTATCCACTCAACACTCTCAACGCTTTCATATAGAAGGATGCAGAATGTTGGCTAAGTATAAAAGCATTGAGTGAATCCAGTTCACTCAACGCTCTCAACGCCTTCATGCAGAGCAAAATTATTCTAAGTATAGAATAGTTGAGTGAAGCCAGCTCACTCAATGCCATAGTTTCAAAAAAAGCTTAAAATTATTCTAAGTTCAGAATCGTTGAGTGAAGTCAGTTCACTCAACGCTCTCAATGCCAAGGATGTAGAAAGGGCTGAAGATCAAGTTAAGGCAAAAAATGTTGAGTGAAGCTTATACACTTAATGCTCTCAACGCCTGAACAAGCTAAAGAATTGACTAAGTCCAGAATTGTTTAGTGATGCCCATTCACTCAACGCTCTCAACACCTGGAGCGATTTTGTGAAATTGGCTAAGTCCATAACTGATGACATCAGCAAAGTCAACAAAAGTCAACAAAATTCTAAAATGATTATGGAAGAGCTACAACTCATCACTAATGTCATCGTCATTCTCATTCTGTAAAATTAAGGATATAATCAGCCATTAAAGCAATGACACGTGTCAATCATCTCGTTGGATGACGGGATTATAAATAGAAGATAAGATCTGGATTTAAAAAAGTTTCTGAGGGATCAATTCATTATGGAGAAAGTTGTGCGGGACTTTGTCTTCTTCCCCCACCATTATTGCAGAGACAAGAAGATCGTTTCGATGATTTTGAAGGTTTTTTGAGTTAGCTACGACAATCAACATCTGTTGCAGCACGATCAAAGATATTCTCTGAGGAAGAAGAAGCAGCCAAGGCCAACCCTAGCTGTAGTGACTTCTCGATCCAATCATAGCCTAATCTAAAGATCAATTTCAGGATCGATGAAGAAGAAATCTGTTCAGGGTTTTCTCAGGATAGAAGGAGAGGCAGAGCAGTTCAATTTCTGCCAAAATAGGTTAGTTGATTGAAGACCATCTTTCTTGATCTTCCCTCTTCATCAACACGATAAGAATTTGTTTTAATCTCTGAGAAGCCAAGTTATTGGAGAAGTGCCTTGTTTAACATTCAGTTAGAAAGGTGGGATAGATAGTAGATGTACCCATATATTGGGGAACCACTATAAAATCGTGGTGTATTGTGTGTGAATGTCTTGAAAGTTGAACTAATCAATCACAACAGGGCCTAAATCAGTTAAAGGTCAAAAGAATATAAAAATACCTTAATAACCTATTCACCCCCCCCCCCCTCTAGGTGATTAGCTACCCTTATATTCAAAGACTTTCAAGTTATATCAGATAGAGGTTGCTCAAGAAAGGCTTAACAGTCTGAGTAGATCTCCAAGGGTAGCTGAGAAAAGATAAGTATGGGTTGAGGAGAGAACCATAAGGAACTAGGTTCTGTGAAGCTTCCTTTATACAGGAAATAAAATTTTTGAATATGGAAAAAAGGGTCAGATTGTTTATGGAAGCATCAAACCCTAGTATTTATGTTACAGTACAAGAAGGATCATTCATTCCCCTGAAGGTGTTAGTTCTTGATGTAAATATCATGACTCCTAAGAGTTATGCAGAGATGACTAAAGATGAAATCATCTTGGCTGCAATGGATAAAAGGGCACATAACATTATAGTTAGTGTGATAGATGACTATATTTTTCAAAACCTGGTGCACTCCAAACCTCAAATGAAATGTGGGACACTCTGGTGATATATATGGAGGGTACTGAGAAAGTTAGAGATGATAGGAAGTCCATGATCAATCAAGAGTATGAGGTTTTCAGGCAGATCAAGGAGGAGACAATAGCTAGCTTCTATAAAAGGTTTTTCAGAACTGTAAATGATCTAAGGACCTATGGTCGAGTCTTTAGTAACTATGAGCTAAATGATAAGTTTCTTAGGTCTCTTACTAGATACCGGAACACAAAGATATGTGCCATTAGAGAAGTGGCAAAACTGGCAGATACTCCACCATCCACTTTATTTGGGAAGCAGCTGTCATATGAAATACAGCTGATTGCAAGGAAGGAGGAAGAGAAGACTAGCAAAGCTCAGGCCAAAGAATCAACTATGGCCTTCAAGGCAGATAATTCCAAGAGGAGCAAAGAGAAGAATCCTTCTCTCCCAAGAAGGCCAGCTGAGTTTGAAGATTCATATCAAGATACATAAGAATGCAATATGTCTGATGATAAATTTGTTGCTTTCTCAAGGCAGTTCATGAAGCTGATGAAGAAGAAGGGGTGGAGTAGCAGACCTTCTTCTTCCTTACAAAATAAGGAGGACTACTATAAAACCAAGAAGAAACCTTCCAAGGAAGGCAGGTATGACTCAAAACCTTGTAAACAATGTTACTAATAAGATTATCTATTTTTGCTGCAACAAGCCAGGGTATGTTGTGGCTGAATGTCCTATAAAGAAGGAGGCTGATGAGAAAAATCATCACCATAAGAAGGGCAAGAAGGAGAAAACCTTCATTGCTAAGAAGGATAAAAATTAGACTGACTCATTCTCCTCAGATTTAGATGATGAATATGAAGCCTACATTGGGCGGATGGATAGATTAGATGAGGAATCTTACCAGGATCAGCCTGGTCCATCTAAGGTACACTCTCTATTCAGCTCTTGATCTAAGTCAAGTTATAAGACTGATCCAGGTTCAGAAGCATTTTCATCTAAGGATGAAGGTGATTCTGAATCTAAGGATGACATCAATAAAGTGATAGATAAATATGGTGAACTTCTGAATGCATTTAAAAGAAGTAAGCAGCTATCTAAAAAGTAGACTCAAGAGATTGCATCTCTACAGCTTGCTACTTCCCAACACTCTGAGACAATAGTCATGCTGGAATAGAAAATTAGGGAAGTCAGTCAGTTGAAGACTATTACTATTATACAGATAGGCACCATAAAGTATAATAATGACCTTATTAGGGATCTAGAAAAAAATCTCCAAAGGGAGAAGAGAATTATGGCAAGTTTTTCTAAGCCCAATTCAGTGTTGCCCATTATTGACTCCTTTACCTCTCCGAGAAACAAAAGAGGAGTTGGATTCAAGGGAAACACCAAAGCTGCCTCTTTCAAAAGAAAGGGAAAAGCTCCAACTAAGCCACCCATTTCTTTTAAACGGGTAATAGTCCCTTGATTGGCTAAAACCCGAACAGGCAAGTGTACCCGTCGAACCGTAGTATCAAGGTCGTATTTAAACTCGAGGTTGTCAAGTACTGCTACTCACGCTTGAACTATTATCCTACCAGAAAACTGTTGGGATTTGAGAATTTTTTAAAGTAAAATAAAAGATAATTTTTAGACGAAAAACTTATAATAAAAAGATAGCATTCGATCAATGATTCACCATAAAACGAAATGAGAAGGATAAAAGGGCATAGTTTTAAATTTTCAAATCATACTCGACCGTGACAGATCCGATACTAGGAAATAGTCTCGCTAGAGTATTAAATCCCCTGACTTATAGACATTCTGACCGAAATCTCTTTCAAGTCAAAAAGGCCTAAAGCCGCATTATCGAGGTGACCCACACTATTCGATTTGACTCCAATTCGGAATATTTACGTCATCCTATCTCTAGGGTTGCGTTCAACTCCTTCCTTCTTTGAGTGATCTTTCACATTCACGAGCCTCTCGGCTACTTAAATATGTGATCCAAAGCCTACTACCGTATACCGGAAATACGGAGTCGAAAAATAAAAATCAAAGAAGGATCGAGTAAAATTAAGCAAAAATAAAACTATGAAATAAAAGAAACCCTCATCTCATTTTATGGATCCTCACGATCGAATGCTAAAAGAAAAATTAGCTACGCATGATTGAAAGGAAAACCACAATAAAAAGAGAAGAAAATTTCATTAATAACAATTTATAAAAAGAGAAGTACACAATGCTTAAAACAAAACGATATTAAAATCTCTTAAACAAAATGAAATTACAACAAGGCAAACTAGAAATAAAATTACAAAAGCTCTCATGACTTGTACTCTCCACTTGCTCTCTCCAAAAGCCAACCTCCCAAAGCATGTGTCATGAGTTCCTTTTATAAGAGATGGAGAAGCTTCTAGATTAGGGGGAGACAAGGGGGTGGCCGGCCATATAGGGGGAGAAGGTTCATGCATGTAATAAATGAAGGGGGGAGAGAGAAATAATGCAATGTATTTAATTTATGGAAATGCAAATGGAAAATGTAAAATAAATAAGGGGGATGAATGTCATAAGAGTGGAGAAAATAATTAAAAAGAGACAAGATGGGAGTAAGAGAGAGGGGGGGGGGGGGGGGCGGCCACATAAGGGGAGATGTTCATGAATGTAATAAATGAAGGGGGGTCGGCCATGCAAAGGCAAAATGGGCTGCTAGTGTGGGCTTTATGAGGCTCGGGTTGGACAGTTGGAGGGGGCCAGGCTGCACCATATTGGAGGGGGCCGGGCTGCACCATGTTGGATGGGGCCGGGCTGCACCATGGGTTCGGGTAGGCTAGGATTTAATGTTTGGGGGCTGCTTTCTTCAAGTGGCCTGCACCATGGCTCGGGTAGCACATGTTGGAGGGCTGCTTGGAAGCTTGGGCTTGAACCTAAAAAAAAAGACAAAACAAACATAGATTAGTTATGTTATAAATCAACAGAAAATAACAAAGTTAAAACAACAAAATATCAAAAACATTAAAACATTAAAATTAAAACATTAAGATATAACATAATATTAATTATAATTACTAAACATAACATAATACATATAGTAACATAATACATATAATAAGACTATATAGATTTTTATATAAAAACATAAAATAACTATAATAAAACTAGGAATTTATAAAAAGACATTAAAACATGAAATAACAAGCATAAAATATAAATAAACTTAGGCCTTTTGAATACTAACTTACCCCCAAAAAGGGATAAATAAAACTAGTCATCAAATTCCCCCATGCTTAGACATTTGCTTGCCCTCAAGCAAATAGAAATAAAAACTAGGGAAAAGCCAAAAAGAAAGCAAAAGATATTTTTTTATTTTAGGTTCCATAGTTAAGAAAACCAAAACATGAAAAATTAAACTATCCTAATTCCTATGTTGACAACTAGTGGGGTGAGAAGTGTATAATAGAAAACTTGAAAGTGGAGACCTAAAAATCTCATTAAAACATAAGAAAAGTTTACACATTTCTAAATCCCTAAAACAAGGCATCCAAAATAAATGAAAATAAGGAAAAACAAAAGGTAGAGGTTCTAAATAAACGGCACATTAACGAACTACTAGGTTTTTAGATAAAAATTAACCCTAAATCACCTCAAGATAACCTCCAAAAAAATCCATCAATGATGGTGGCCATAGGCTTGTACGTTCACACTCTCTCCACTACGCGAATTTACATTCTAAAGATCAATAGGACTTCTAATAGGCGTTAAAACTTGGCTTAGGTAAATGATTAGGAAATGAAAATAAGGATAAACATGAGGGCTTAAACACTAAACCAAGGTTGAGCTCAAAAATATAAAAACATGAAGAGAAATGATAAGTACTTTAAACAAACAAAAGGCCATAAATTTTTACTTTAAAAATTTGGCCACAATTAAAATTCATTTTTCCCTTTTTTCCTTTCTCTTTTTTTTGATTGATTTGATAATATTCTGATAATAAAAAAAATTTTCATAAAAGCGAGCTCCAAAAATAGGCTTTAAAATTTTCTATTCATTTTTTTCAAAAAGAGACAACCCATCACACAATGATTTTTAAAATGAGGCTCAAGGTTTAGTGTGCAATAGGAAGGGCATTTTTGGCTTTGGTGAAAAAAAAATGAAGAAAAGTTGGAGCTAAATCATAAAAAAACATGGAAAATGCCCAAAATTGTTTTGCAATGGTAATTTTTTTGGTGGGCAAGAAAAGCTCAAACTAGTCAACGGGTGGCCTAAATCATTTCTAAAACACGTAAAAATGATGCACATGCTTCGAGTGTAGCTAGGGACAAGCTCTAGACACCAAGAAAGACTACCCCACAAATGAAAAAGAGCTAATATTACCTAGCAACCATTCGTAAGCAACTAACCAAATAAAAAGACATAACTACAAATTGCTAACTTATAACGTAAAAAATGGATGCCTATATTTAAGAACAAGAAACTAGTAAAACTAAGCTATGTTAAAATGATAAGTTTAGAAAACCATTTCAAAGAAATCTACATAGAACTACAAAAACCGCACGGGCCTACACATCACTAGAAGAAACATAAAAAACAAGATAGAAAATAATTTTAGATTTTGTTTTTCAAATAGATTTTTGCACTTTTTTTTGTTTTTATAGATTTTTTACTTTTTTTTATTTTTGATAAGGCTAAAATAAAAGCAATACTAAAGAAGCTTAACAAAACTATACTAATTTTTTTTAGATTTTGATTTTAAGAAAGCAAAAGATAATTTTTGGATTTTTGAAAGAAAAAGGAAAAAAGAAACTAACTAAACCCTCTCCCAAGCTTAGATTCTTCATTGTCCTCAATGAAAGAAAAAAGAAAAATGAGAAAGAGAAGGAGACTAAGAAGGGGAGAAAAATGCAGAAAGTAAATGAAATAAAAAGAACATGACTTCCCCGAGTTTGTGAGATGAAGGCGGATGTCGCTCTCCCATGCTTGCTTTGCAGTGCACTTGATCATCAGCAGGTTTGATTGGATCCATCTTGAAATAAGCAACGTTGGAGCGGCGATCACGAACTTGTACTTGAGCCACCGGAAGGAAGAGCAAAATCAAAGTAGAAAAAAATAGAGTCCGTGGGCAGGTGCCCGAGATTGTTCTTTATTACAATAATTGAAAGTCCGAATAAATTTAAAAGTTTTCATAATTATTAAGAGAAGTCAAAAAATAAAATAAATAAAAGTCCACATGAAGAGAAATATTCAAGAGTCCAGAATAAGATTCTCCTTTGCAGGAGACACAGAATCATTAGAAAAATATAATTTAAGTCTATGCCCATTTACTTTAAAGTCACCCTTATCCAGGTGCGAGAGTAGCACGGTTCCATAAGGATAAACGTCCTTGACCGTAAATGGTCCAGACCAACGAGATTTAGATTTTCCAAAGAAAATACGTAGACGTGAATTTAAAAGAAGAACTTGATCGCCTGGCTTAAAATTTTTATGGTGGCGAAAGTTCGCATCGTGATAAATTTTCATTTCAGGGTCGGGTGGTTTATCAAAATAATTTTTCAAATTTTTTATCATTTTCAAAAATAAGATTCTCAAGATTCTTTTGTCTAAAATCAGAGTCATTTTCGAATTTTGCTTGTACGGACATAACAGTGTTTTCAAAAACATTTGATGAAAGTTCAAAAAAAGAAGAAGAAAAATCCTTTGGAGAAATATAGGAGTCTTCTTTTAAGTCATCAATGAAAAAGCAAGAATCATCATTTTGTAAAGAGTTTTTCATAAATTTGTTAATATCAAATGTAACTTCCTCATCTCCCACATGCAGAAAAAGTTTTCCGTCACTCACATTTATGATTACGCGAGCGGTGGCTAGGAAGGGACGACCAAGGATAAGCGGGACCTCGATGTCCTCTTCAATATCGAGAATGACAAAATCCACCGGGAAGATGAATTTATCGACCTTCACTAGCACATCCTCAACAACACCTAACCGATACTTAATTGATCGATCGGCTAATTGAATACTCATGCGCGTAGGGATGAGAGTGCCCAAACCTAGCTTCTTGAATAAAGAAAAGGGCATCAAATTGATGCTCGCTCCTAGATCCGCTAATTCATGTTTAACAAACAGATCACCAAAAATGCAAGGAATGGAAAAACTACCCGGATCGTTTATCTTTTTAGGAAGATTGGAGTTTTTAACGACCACCGAGCATTCTTCATTTAACGTTACATGCGATAAATTTTCTAATTTCTTCTTATTCGTTAATTAATCCTTAAGATATTTTGCATACTTAGGCATTTGACTAATCGCTTCATGAAATGGAAAATTAATATGAATTTGTTTGAACATTTCAAGGAAGCGTTGGTACTGATCGTCTAGTTTGTCTTTCCTAAGTCGAGCTGGATAAGGAGGTGGCGGAAATCCTTTATAATAACCGGAGCATCATTTTGAACGTCATCATTTTCTTTTCCAAAATTAGAAAAAACAGAAATATCTTTTTCTTTATCAAAAGTAGATTTTTCATTTTTCGTGGGGATAATTGTTTCCGCAGTAGGAGGGACAATCACCTTTGTCTCTTCCCTTATGGTGGTCTCGTTAATAACCTTACCGCTCCAAAGGGAAATCACATTTGCGTGCTCCCTTGGGTTAGGTTCAGTGTTCGAGGGAAGAGTTCCAGGTGGTCTCTCGGAAAAAGACTTGGCAAGTTGCCCGACCTGGTTTTCTAAACTTTTCACGGACCCAGTTAGACTTCTAATATTAACTTCGTTCGAGCTTATATATTTAGAAAGGATCTCTTCCAAAGGGGAAGGTTTTTGAAAGTTTTGGTTTTGTGGTGGTGGTGGTGGTGTAAAATCGTGCGGTGGGCATACGACATTAGCATTATTACTCCAAGAAAAATTAGGATGGTTACACCATCCAGGGTGATAAGAGTTCGAAGAGGAATTAAAACCAGGAGGTGCAGAAAAATTAGAAAAAGCAGAAAAATTATTGGCAGAATTATTTTGAGCAGGCCTGGGTATGTTCCCAAGATAATCCACCTGCTCGGCAGCAGCAACAGCATTCACATTTTTAAATACCTTAGCAGCGGAGGCAGCAGTCATCTTCGAAATCTTCTTATTCAGTATTTCCACTTGCAGCGCCTGTTGCGACACCGAATCCACTTCATAGATACCTGCAGGTTTAGATGGGCGAGTCCTAGACGAATTCCACAGATAAGTGTTCATCTCCATGTCCTCGATAAGCTCAAGAGTGGCTTTCAGAGTTTTGCGGTCTAAAGAACCAGCGGAAGCGGCATCTATCATTTGCTTAGTTTCTTGATTTAGCCCATTGTAAAATGTCTGGACCTGTAACCATACAGGCAGAGCATGATGTGGGCATCTTCTCAAAAGTTCTTTGAACCTCTCCCAAGTGTCATAGAGGGTCTCAGAAGCAATTTGAGAGTATGAAGTTATATCATTTCTTAGCTTAGCAATTTTGGCGGGGGGGGGGGGGGGGAATATCTTGCAAGAAATTTTTCAACTAGAATGTTCCAAGTAGTGATTGATCCTCTTGGAAGAGAACTCAACCACTGTTTGGATTTTGTACTTAAGGAGAAGGGGAAGAGTCTTAGCCTTATAGTATCGTCTGAAAAACCATTAATTTTAAAGGTGTCACAGATTTCAAGAAAAATAACAATATGTAAGTTCGGATCTTCATCTTGTAATCCGTTGAACTGTACATATTGCTGCACCATTTGAATGATGATAGGCTTAAGCTCGAAGTTATTGGTCGCAATCGCAGGTCGAGCAATACTTGTTTCTATTCCCTCAAGGTTGGGTCGAGCATAATCGGACATGGTCCTTCGCTGTGCCATTCCTGCGTTGGGATCTCCCATTTCAGAATTAAAATTACAATCACCGTAGGAATCCTCAACCGCTGTTTGAGAAGTGGAAGCCCCGAATCGTAGTTGTCTCTGAAAGGAGCGTTCGATTTCTGGGTCTAAATCAACAAGTAGCGACGGATTCGTACGGGTCATGGACTAAAAAAATGAGAATGGAGAGAAGAAAAGAAAGGAAATAAAAAAAACTTGAATATGAGAACATTTTTTTTTTTGGATTTTTGCAGAAGTAATAGCGAAAGCGTTTTCAAAATATTGACGAAGAAATCCCCAGCAACGGCGCCAAAAACTTGATTGGCTAAAACCCGAACAGGCAAGTGTACCTGTCGAATCGTAGTATCAAGGTCGTATTTAAACTCAGGGTTGTCAAGTACTGCTACTCATGCTTGAACTATTATCCTACGGGAAAACTATTGGGATTTGAGAATTTTTTAAAGTAAAATAAAAGATAATTTTTAGACGAAAAACTTATAATAAAAAGATAGCATTCGATCAATGATTCACCATAAAATGAAATGAGAAGGGTAAAAGGGCATAGTTTTAAATTTGCAAATCATACTCGACCGTGACGGATCCGATACAAGGAAATAATCTCGCTAGAGTATTAAATCCCCTAACTTATAGACGTTCTGACCGAAATCTCTTTCAAGTAAAAAAGGCCTAAAGCCGCATTATCAAGGTGACCCGCACTATTGGATTTGACTCCAATCCAGAAGATTTACGTCATCCTATCTCCAGGTTTGCGTTCAACTCCTTCCTTCTTTGAGTGATCTTTCACATTCACGAGACTCTCAACTACTTAAATATGAGATCCAAAGCCTATTACCGTATACCGGAAATACGGAGTCGACAAAATAAAAATCAAAGGAGGATCGAGTAAAATTAAGCAAAAATAAAACTATGAAATAAAAGAAACCCTCATCTCATTTTATGGATCCTCACGATCGAAAGCTAAAAGAAAAATTAGCTACGCATGATTGAAAGGAAAACCACAATAAAAAGAGAAGAAAATTTCATTAATAATAATTTATAAAAAGAGAAGTACACAATGCTTAAAACAAAATGATACTAAAATATCTTAAACAAAATGAAATTACAACAAGGCAAACTAGGAAATAAAATTACAAAAGCTCTCTTGACTTGTACTCTCCACTTGCTCTCTCCAAAAGCCAACCTTTCAAAGCATGTGTCATGAGTTCCTTTTATAAGAGATGGAGAAGCTTCTAGATTAGGGGAAGACAAGGGGGTGGCCAGCCATGTAGGGGGAGAAGGTTCATGCATGTAATAAATGAAGGGGGGAGAGAGAAAGGATGCAATGTATTTAATTTATGGAAATGCAAATGGAAAATGTAAAATAAATAAGGGGGGATGAGTGTCATAAGAGTGGAGAAAATAATTAAAAAGAGACAAGATGGGAGTGAGAGAGAGGGGGGGCCGACCACATAAGTGGAGATGTTCATGCATGTAATAAATGAAAGGGGGTCGGTCATGCAAAGGAAAAATGGGCTGCTAGTGTGGGCTTTATGAGGCTCGGGTTGGACAAGTTGGAGGGGGTCGGGCTGCACCATGTGGGAGGGGGCCGGGCTGCACTATGGGCTCGGGTAGGCTAGGATTTAATGTTTGGGGCCTGCTTTCTTCAAGTGGGCTGCACCATGGCTCGGGTAGCACATGTTGGAGGGCTGCTTGGAAGCTTGGGCTTGAACCTAAAATAAAAGACAAAACAAACATGGATTAGTTATGTTATAAATCAACATAAAATAACAAAGTTAAAACAACAAAATATCAAAAACATTAAAACATTAAAATTAAAACATTAAGATATAACATAATATTAATTATAATTACTAAACATAACATAATACATATAGTAACATAATACATATAATAAGACTATATAGATTTTTATATCAAAACATAAAATAACTATAATAAAACTAGGAATTTATAAAAAGACATTAAAACATGAAATAACAAGCATAAAATATAAATAAACTTAGGCCTTTTGAATACTAAACTACCCCAAAAAGGGATGACTAAAACTAGTCATCATCCCTTCTAACAGGTATAATTAGGACTTCATGTATGGTCACTGAAAGAATGAGAATTCTTCCCGGAAGGATACTAATGTATCTTCTAATGTAAGGAGAAGAGGAATGGGGATGAGTGCCTTCAAGCTTGCTCATGAAGAAATACAAATGGCCCATCCTGAACCATTTGTCTTTGGTGTTCCAGCTCCAAATCTTAAGAATAGGACAGTGGCCAAACTTTGGACTCATTCAGCAAAGACTCGGACTAAAGGTCAGTCTTATAGCAAGCTTAATTTGGGTATTTCTGATGCTATCAGGAACATGATTTGTGCAAAGAAAACTACTGTTGATGGCACTCAGAAAAAGCTAAATAAAGCTGCTGAAATACTTTCCTTCAGCCAGATAATTGTTGAAAGAAATCTGAAGAAAACTACTGCTGTTCCTTCTAGAAAAGTTGTTAGTATTAACACAGTCACTAGACTAGCTCAGAAAAGATGGTATAAACTTCATGAGTGCTAGTGTTGTGGCAAGATAGGGCATTTTTATTTTGACTGTTAGCATAATTCTAATGTGCCCAGAGCTAAAGTAAGTCTACCAGTTAAAAAAACTGATGGTAGACATGTTCATTTTGAGACTAATATGCACCTAGGACCAAATAAATATTGTGGTCCTAAGGTAAAATAAATAAGTTTTACAGGTTAGTCCAAGTTTCCATACCCCTATATGGTACTTGGACAGTGGTTGTTACAGGTACATGACTGGAATAAAGAGCAATTTGAGGGAGTTCATTCCAGTGAAGGATGGACCAAAGGTGATCTTTGGTGGATCAGACAAAGGGATTACCAGTGGTTATGGTAAGATCTCAAATATCTTAGTCACTTTCACAAAAGTAGCTTATGTGGAAGGGTTGCAACACAACCTTATAAGCATAAGCCAACTTTGTGATCTTGGCTATGAAATTTCATTCTGTACGAATAGAAATATAGAAACCGGAAAGTGGAGTAATGCAATTTTTATTATCCAAAAAAGTAAGTATTACAAAGGTATAGCCTCCCTTATATAGAATGGAGGAGATGGGAGAGAATACAAATACCCAATGTGGCACTAAATACACAAAAACATCATCTACAAAGCTAACCACCAATCCGCCCAGGAGACCGCCTAACCGTGCGGTTAGTAGGCACTAACCGCCCGGTCACCACCAGAGAACACGCAGCCGACCACCGAGATCCCAGAGATTGGCAGACCGCCCGGCTACCAAACCGCCAGTCTTAGCCGCCTGTCCGCTAAGGTCTATACAGAAACACAGAGATTAGCCGGGCTGACCGCCCGGCTACCAAACCGCCAGTCTTAGCCGCCTGTCCGCCCAGGTCTATACAGTAACACTCCCCCTCAAGCTGGAGCATAGATGTCAATCATGCCTAGCTTGCTGCAAATGTGGAAGAAAGAGGCGGACACAGGTTTTGTGAATATATCTGCCAACTCTTTCTCCGAGGTAACAAACGGAGTGCAAATCTGGTTCTTCAACACTTCTTCTCGAATGAAGTGACAATCAACCTCTATGTGCTTTGTTCGCTCATGGAAGACCGGATTTTTAGAAATGTAGATCGCAGCTTTGTTATCGCAGAACATGGGAAGAGGATAGTTGTAGACCTCTCTTAGATCCAGCATGAGAGCCCGCAACCATTTTAACTCACGTGTGGTTGATGCCATGCTACGATATTCTGCTTCCGCACTAGACCTGGAGACGACTGACTGCTTCTTGCTCTTCCAGCTAACCAAGTTTCCTCCAACAAACGTGCAAAATCCGGAAGTCGACTTGCGATCCCCTTTGTCGTCCGCATAGCTAGCGTCGGAGTACGCTTCGACTCTTAGGTGACCATTTTTCTGAAAGAGAAGACCTTTCCCAGGTGCAGACTTCACATACTCCAATATCCTTAGAGCGGATTGAAGATGACATTCCCTAGGCGACTGCATAAACTGGCTGACCTTTCCCACTGCATAGGAGATGTCTGGTCTGGTCACCGTAAGGTAGATGAGTTTGCCAACAAGACGCCGATACCTCGTAGTATCCAATAGAGGTGGTGATTCGTTTGTCCATGTCTTGTCTTCTCCAGGATCCATGGGACACCGGGCAGGTTTAGCACCCGTCAATCCTGCCTCTTTCAACAAATCAAGAGCATACTTCCGTTGGGAGAGAACCAAGGAACACGGTTTCCGAGAGATTTCAATTCCCAAGAAGTATTTTGGAGAACCCATATCCTTCGTGACTAGGTGTTGGCGGAGATGGACCTTCGTCAAGGCTACACCAGCTTGATCGTCGCCAGTAAGAAGAATATCGTCCACGTAAACAGCTAGCACAACCAGACCCGAAGATGTCTTGCGAATGAACAAGGAGTGATCAGCCGAACTCCTGGTGAAACCGATAGCCCCAACGATGCTACTGAACTTATCAAACCACGCCCTGGGACTTTACTTTAGGCCATAGATGGCCTTCTTCAACCGGCATACTTGAGTCTCCCCCTGAGCAACATACCCAGGAGGTTGCTCCATGTAGACGTCCTCGTGAAGGTCACCATAGAGGAAGGCATTCTTGACGTCCAACTGCGAAATAGGCCAATCCCTGTTGACCGCCACCGATAAAAGGACCCGAATGGTGCTGAGGCGAGCAACTGGCGAGAACGTGTCAAAGTAATCAACACCATAGGTCTGAGTAAACCCTTTTGCAACAAGACGGGCTTTGTACCGGTCCACACTGCCATCAGGACGGAACTTGACGACAAACACCCAGCGACAACCAACCACATCCGTGCCAAAAGGAGGAGGCACAAGGGTCCAAGTGCCCCGGTCAGAGAGAGTAGCAATCTCGTCATCCATGGCAGCCTTCCAGTGAGGAATATCAAGGGCCTCCTGGTAGGTGCGAGGTGTGGTAGTCGCGGAGATAGCTAGGGCGAAGTCCCTGCGAGAAGGTGTTAGCCGATCATAAGAAATAACAGTTGTCAGCGAGTGCTGGGTGCACGTCCGAACCCCTTTGCGAAGGGCAATGGGCAGCTCCAGGTCCTCGAGTTCCTCAGTCGCCGGTGCATCCGTGGCGGAGATAGCTGGCCCGGGAGAAGAGAGAGACGGCCGAGGGGACGAGGGAGAAGGATCATGATCAAGAGAAGGAGCGGCTGGTGGAGGTGGGGATGGAGGAAGCTCAAGAGGGGTGGATGTGGTGGAGAGAATGGGTGGAGAGGGCGAGTCGGTAGGAGGAAGAGGGAGGTTCGATCCATCGACCTGTGGGAGATCAGAAGAGAAGTAGGCGGCATTCTCAAAGAATGTCACATCCGCCGAGACGAACTGCTTGCGATGAACAGGGTCAAAGCAGCAGTAACCTTTTTGAGTTGTGGAGTAACCCAAAAAGATACACTTCGTAGCACGAGGGGACAATTTGTCGCGAGTTGCGGCAGGGCTATGAACAAAGGCAGTGCACCCAAAAATGCGGAGTGGTAAGGGAAAGGGGTCCTTGGAGGGATAGAGGATGGAAAAAGGGGTTTTGCCTTTGAGGACGGTAGAGGGAATGCGATTGATGAGATAGCAGGAGATGAGGACCGCGTAGCCCCAATAGCTACGAGGAACCTGCATCTGCGTCATGAGAGTGCGAGCGACATCGAGGAGGTGACGGTTTTTACGTTCCGCCACCCCATTTTGCTGGGAGGTATAGACGCAGCTAGTTTGATGAATGATGCCATGTTGCGTACAGAAAGAAGCGAAATCACTACTCAGATACTCTTTTGCATTATCAGAGCGAAAAATGTTGACAGAAGCATCAAATTGATTTTTAATCATATAATAAAATGACGTCCATACAGAAAAAAGTTCGGAGCGATCCTTTAATAGATACACCCACGTACATCGAGAATAATCATCAATAAAGGTTACAAAATAGGAACTTCCACGCCCAACGGTGAGGGTAGGGGAAGGTCCCCAAACATCAGAGTGAATAAGGTCGAACGGCTTGGAAGAGCCACGACTTTTCTTAGGAGGAAAGGGGGAACGGTGATGCTTGCCCAGTTGACAGGAATCACAGTTGATAGGAGAGTCCTGCTGAGGTAGGTGAGGAAACAGTTGGTGGATGAGACGCGAGGGAGGATGCCCCAGGCGAAGGTGCCACTGAAGAAGATCTGTAGAAGCGGGAGAGAAGACGGTAAGAGCAGATACATCATCAAGGAAGTAGAGACCGCCCCTCTCAGTCCCAGTAGCAATCGTCCGCTTGGAGTCCGGGTCCTGAAACGAACAAGAAGAAGGAGTAAATGTTACCGAACACTGAAGTTGCTTGCAAAGAGAAGTAACCGACAATAAATTGCACGGAAACTTGGGCACATAAAGAGTATCCGCCAGGCAAAGGGATGGAGTAACTTGAACCATGCCCGTTCCATGCACCGGAGAGGGAGAACCATCCGCAACGAGAACAGGGGGCAACCGATCATGTGTTTCTAGGAGAGAAAAGCACTGAGGATTGCCCTTCATATGATTAGTTGCGCCAGAGTCGATTAGCCATTTACCTTGGGTAACCACGTGGGCACTACCTGAAGTCGTGGCCACGGAGGCAGATGGCTTGGAAGAAGTAGGAGTATCACCAGCGGGACGAAGATGCGGATGCTTTGTCCAGCAGCGGTCAACCAAGTGTCCTGGGCGGCCACAATGAGTACAGAGGTAGCGAGAAGGGCCACGCCCGCCAGAGTGGTTACCACGACCACTAAATCCACCACGATGAGCCTGATGGTCATAGGCATCCGGAGCCGGAGGAGCGGCAAGCAAGGGGCGTTGGAGCAAAGAGGTAACAGCAGCAATGCGGGCAGCAGTAGCATCCAGGGTAGGAGACTCAGCCTCTCCAAGAATTTGCTGCCGGATCATATCGTATGAGTCCGGAAGCTGCAGAAGGTAACAGACCACTAGGAGTTCCTGGAAGTGCTTCAGCTGAGTGGCCACATCTGCCGAGAGAGGACGATTTTGTAGAATCTCAGCTCCAAGGGCTTGGACTTGTTGGTAAGCTGCAGGAGGGGACATGGACTAGCGAGCAAAGAGATCCGCATAGAGAGTATAGATGCGAGATGTTTGTCCCCCCTTGGAGTAGAGAGCGGCCAAGTGATTCCAAGCTTGTTTTACCATCTCATCGTGACGGATGACAGGAAGACATTCATCGAACAGGCTGTTTGCCAGCCAAGTACGAACCAGCGCATCATTCGCATCCCAGTCAGTAAACTGGGCAGAGTCCGCAGGCGGAGGGTCATCGGTAAGATGATGATGCTTGTGCTGAGAGCGGAGAAGAAAAGTGAATGAGACACTCCAGTCGGGATAATTGGGCCCCAGAAGCTTAGAGACGGTGCCAAGATTTCCGGAAGCAGGAGGAGGAGGAGGAGGCGGTGGGACAACGACAGTAGACGAGGTGGAGCCATCAGAATTGGTCATCCTGGAAGAGAGGTCGCGCGGTTAGAGAGAGCGAGAAGACCGCGCGAACAAAAAGCAAACCGCGGCGGGCAGAGAGAAGAAGCTACAACGGTCACGGTGTCAGCACACTAGCGGCAAGAAGGGCAGAGAGGCCGCCTAAACAAGGAAGCACTCACGCGAACAGAGAGAAATCGCGCGGATAGGAAGAAAAAGATCTGCAGCGGTCACGATGGTAGACACCAGCGGCCAGAGAAGCCACGACCAAGCCGCAGAACCAAACAGAGGGAGAGAAGTCGGACGGCTAGCAGACAGACCGCGCGAACAGAAGAGGAGGATAGAAGAATCCACGGGAGAAGAGAGCTCGCGCGAGCTGAAAGACAGGCCGCGGCGGGTAGGCAGAGGACGCACGGACAGAAGAAAACGCAATCAGGAGGACTAGATCGGGTCCTCTGATACCATGTGCGAATAGAAATATAGAAACTGGAAAGTGGAGTAATGCAATTTTTATTATCCAAAAAAGTAAGTATTACAAAGGTATAGCCTCCCTTATATAGAATGGAGGAGATGGGAGAGAATACAAATACCCAATGTGGGACTAAATACACAAAAACATCATCTACAAAGCTAACCGCCAATCCGCCCAGGAGACCGCCTAACCGTGCGGTTAGTAGGCACTAACCGCCCGGTCACCACCAGAGAACACGCAGCCGACCACCGAGATCCCAGAGATTGGCAGACCGCCCGGCTACCAAACCGCCAGTCTTAGCCGCCTATCCGCCAAGGTCTATACAGCAACACAGAGATTAGCCGGGCTGACCGCCCGGCTACCAAACCGCCAGTCTTAGCCGCCTGTCCGCCCAGGTCTATACAGCAACACATTCCATAAGAATAAGTGTCACATAAAGAAGTCAAGTGACAAAGAGGTCCTCTTGACAGGCACTAAATGTGTACTGTTTAAATTTTCTTAGTGCAAATTCAGACTCTCCTATATGTTTAGTTACAAATAAGAAAGCCTCACACTGTGTCAAATGACACAAGAGGCTAGCTCATTTGAACTATAAGACCATAGGCAAGATCTTCAGTAAAGAGCTAGTTAGGAATGGTCCTAACATAAAATGCACTAAGGAGAGAATTTGCCATATATGCCAAAAAGGCAAGCATACCAAAGTTTCTTTCAAAAGCATTGAAACCAAAGACTCTGGGAGGTGTTTATATCTCCGTCATATGGACTTGTTTGGACCAATGCCAGTTCATAGTCTAGGTAGGACAGTCTACACCTTTGTGGTTGTTGGTGACTATTCCAGATTTACTTGAGTTTTTTGAAGGAAAAAGTCTGAAACTCCTGATGTCTTCAAGATATTTGTCAAACAAATACAAAATGAATTGAACATTTCTGTGGTCAGAATCAGAAGTGATCATGGAACTGAGTTTCAATCTGAATGCATAACAAAGTTTTGTGAAGAACTTGGGATTCAGCAAGAGTTTTCCTCTCCAAGAATATCCCAGCAAAATGGGATTCTTGAGAGGAAGAATAGGACTCTCATATAAGCTGGAAGGATTTTACTGAATGACACATCTCTCTCATAATATTTCAAGGCTGAGGCAATAAACACTGCTTGTCATGTCCTCAATGGGGCTTCTATCACCAAGAGTAATAAAAAGACTCCTTATGAGATATTGAAGGGCAGAAAGTCAAACCTTGCATATTTCAAAATTTTTGGGAGCAAATGTTATATACTCAACAATGGGAAATCTTATATAACTAAGTTTGCTACTAAGTCTTCTGAAGGGATCTTTGTTGGGTATAATAATCATAGTAAGGCTTATAGGATCTTTAACTTGATAAGTCAAGTTGTACAAGAGTCAGTTAATGTAGTATTTGATGAGTCAAATATGATTAACAATGAGCTGTCAAGCTCCTCTATTAGTCCTGCAAGCACAAAAGTGATGATGGATAAGCTGACTATTAAGGAATCTGAACCTATAGTTCAAGAAAAAGATGAAAGTGTGTGTATTCACGAGGAAGAACAAGGCACACGGGAAGTGGATGATGATGTTCAACAAGATGGAAACTTTGAAGCACAGAATGTTGAAGGAATATTGCCTCCAGCAATCAGACATTTGAAGGATCATCCAGGACACCAGATCATTGGTGATGCAATTCAAGGTGTAGTGACAAGAAGCAGATGTATCAACACAATAATGTACTCTTATTTCCTATCACAAGTGCAGCCCAAGAAATTTAAAGAGGCAAATATGGATCAGTTCTAGATTGCAACTATACGAGAGGAACTGAACTAGTTTAAGAGGTATAAGGTCTGAAAGCTAGTTCCTAAACCACAAGGACATAATATCATTGGAACCAAGTGGATCTATAGGAACAAACTTGATGAAAATGACATTATAACCAGGAACAAAGCTAGGCTGGTAGCTCAAGAGTACAAACAAGAATAAGGTATTGACTTTGATCAAAAATTTGCCCTTGTAGTAAGATTAGAAGCCATCAGAATATTCCTTGCATATGCTGCATACCAAGGATTCAGAGTCTACCCGATGGAGATGAAGTCAGCATTTTTGAATGGAGACTTAAAGGAAGAAGTCTATGTTGAACAACCTACGGGTTTTGTTGTTCCTAACAAATCAAATTTTATTTATAGACTTAGGAAAGCTTTATATGGGTTGAAATAAGCTCTTAGAGTATGGTATGAGACCCTATCTAGCTTCCTCATTGAGAATAAATTCTCAAGGGGGAAGATAGACAAGACCTTATTTCTAAGGAAATCTAAGGGAAAGATAATCCTAGTCCAGATATATGTTAACGACATTATCTTTGGATCTACTGATGACAACCTTTGTAGAAAGTTTGCCAAATTTATGCAAGGGAAGTTAGAGATGAGGAGTATGGGTGAACTTAAGTTTTTCTTGGGTCTCCAAGTAAAATAGACTGGCAATGGATTATCCATATCCCAGTCTAAGTTTACTAGGGAGTTGATTAACAAATTTGGGATGTAGAATGCTTCCACCATGAAAACTCCCATGGGGTCAACTATGTCTTTAAGCAAAGATGAGGCAGGGAAACCTGTTGATCAAAATTTGTATAGAGGGATAATTGCCTCCCTTCTATACCTAACAGCTAGTAGGCAAGACATTATATAGACTATATATGTCTGTGCTAGATATCATGCATGCCCTAAAGAATCTCATTAATCTGTTGCTAAGAGGATTTTGAGATATCTAAAGGGCATACTAGATCTTGGCCTTTAGTACCCTAAGAATAGGGATTTTGAACAAATAGGTTTTTCAGATACAGACTTTACAGGCTGCAGAGAATACAGGAAAAGCACATCAAGCTCCTATTAGTTTCTGGGAAAAAGACTAGTGTCATGGAGCAGCAAGAAGCAAACAAGTGTTCCTATTTCTACTGTAGAATCAAAATATATAATTGCAGGAAGTTGCTATGCACAGTTATTGTGGATACAACATCAACTTTAGGATTATAACATTCAGTTAAGTAGAAGTTCTTTATTTTGTGACTCTACTAGTGCAATCTCTATAGCTAGGAATCATGTCTCACATAGCAGGACTAAGCACAAAGAGATTAGATATCACTTTATAAGAGAGCATGTGGAATGTGAGGATATTAGTCTTGAATTTATCCCAATAGACAAGCAAGTGGCTGATATCTTCACCAAGCCAATAGATGAAGCAAAGTTCAACACCTTCAAGTTTGAGTTGGGTATGTTGAACTTGGTGTATCTTCAGTTGCTCTTCATGTTATTTTATTGTAGGAACTACATCATCTTGTAGGTTGTGAAGACCAGAAAATGGTATCAAGGCTGGAATGTCTAAAGTTTTGGTAGAAGATGCTCTTATTGAGGGGGAACAAGTTCAGCACCAGTTGATTATCTGTAATCAGAAAAGGGAATAGATAATCACAGATGGCCAGCTTATCCCTCTGTCTGAATAAGTCAAAAAGGGGGAGAAGGTGACTAAGGTGACTAGGTGTCAATGCAGCAAAACAGGGGGAGCAGGTGGTGTCCTCATACAAGGGGAAAAGGTGAATCTTGCAGCATACTAGTAGAAAAAAATGGGAAATGTGGTAACCCTTAACTCACTTGTGTTAATATGTTGTAGTATATTATTGCTGCATATGTTGGTGTATATCATTGACAAAGAATTTTCAAGTGGTGCTTTGACTTCTTCAAATAAGGGGAGATTATTGGGTCCATTGATCTCAATGTACCAGCTTTGGGGAGATTGTTAGGTCTATTGATCTCAATGTCCTAGATTTGTAAGAAGTCAAACAAATCAATGATATACACATAATTGTATTTGATGTATATTTAAGTTCATGCATATAGGTTAGTCTATGTCATATTGATTGGATAGGTGGTCCAAGTGACATTAATAGGTGGACTCAAAGAAGCTGACTGGAGAGATAGAAAAATGACTAAGTCCATAGGCGTTGAGCGAAGCCAGTTCACTCAATGCCATACAACTAATAGCATTGAGTGAAGTCAGGACAGTCAAAGCCAGCAAGTTGTAGCACAGAAAAATAACTAAGTCCACAGGCATTGAGTGAAGCGAGTTCACTCAATGTCATACAGCTAACAACACTGAGAAAGGGCAGGCAGTCAAAGCTTTAAGTGTTGGCAAGATAGAAAAGTGCCTAAGTCCACAGGCATTGAGTGAAGTCAACTCACTTAACGCCATATAGCTAGAAGCGTTGAGTGAAGCTCTTTCAACTCCATGCTATTTCTATCAAAGCCAAAGGAAAAAGAGACAAAAAATCGATTAAGTCCAGAAGCATTGAGTGAAGCCATTTCACTCAACGCCATGATCAAAAATCTTTGAGTCAAGCTAATGCAGTCAGCCTAAGAGGAAACAGAGAAATAAGCTAAGTCCACAAGCATTGAGTGAATCCAATTCACTCAATGCACTCAATGCAAGATTTCAGAGACAAAGGCTGAAAGCGTTGAGTGAGGCCAGCTCACACAATGCCTTTAGACAAAAGGAGATTTGGCTAAGTATAAAAGCTTTGAGCGAAGCTTATCCACTCAACTCTCTCAACGCTTTCAGACAGAAGGATGCAGAATGTTGGTTAAGCATAAAAGCGTTGAGTGAAGCCAGTTCACTTAATGCTCTTGAGGCCTTCATTGAGAGCAAAATTATTCTAAGTCCAGAATCATTGAGTGAAGCCAGTTTACTCAATACCATAGTTGCAAAAAGAGCTGAAAATTATTCTAAGTTTAGAATCGTTTAGTGAAGCAAGTTCACTCAACGCTCTCAATGCCAAGGATGCAGAAAGGGTTGAAGAACAAGCTAAGGAAAAAGGAATTGAGTGAAGCTTATACACTCAACGCTCTCAATGCTTGGATAAGCTAAAGAATTGACTAAGTCCAGAATCGTTGAGTGAAGCCCATTCACTCAACGCTCTCAATGCCTGGAGTGATTTTGTGAAATTCACTAAGTCCATAACTTATGACGTCAGCAAAGTCAACAAAAGTCAACAAAATTCTAAAATGATCATGGAAGAGCTACAACTCATCATTAACATTGCCGTTAGTCTCATTCTGTAAAACTAAGGATATAATCAGTCGTTAAAGCAATGACACGTGTCAATCATCTCGATGGATGATTGGATTATAAATAGAAGATGAGACCTGGATCGAAAAAAGTTTCTGAGGGATCAATTCATTATGGAAAAAGTTGTGCAGGACATCGTCTTCTTCCCCCACCATTATTACAGAGACAAGAAGATCGTTTTGATGATTCTGAAGGTTTTTTGAGTTAGCTGCGGTGATCAACATCTGTTGTAGCACGATCAAAGATATTCTTTGAGGAATAAGAAATAGCCAAGGCCAGACCTAACTGTAGTGACTTCTCGATCCAAGCAGAGTCTAATCTGATGATCAATTTCAGGATCAGTGAAGAAGAAATATGTTCAGGGTTTTCTCAGGAAAGAAGGAGAGATAGAGCAGTTCAATATCTGCCAAAATAAGTTAGTTGATTGAAGACCATCTTTCTTGATCATCCATCTTCATCAACACGATCAGAATTCGTTTTTGAGTCGATTCTAGCACAAGCATCAGATTCTGGAAGATCTTCATCCTTGTTGCTGAGAAGAAAATTTGTCTGAGATTCTCTCAGTTCAAGAAGCTGTAGACTCAGAGAATCAATCTCTGGAGTCAAATATTTATCAATATCAAATCCATCTCTATGGAATCTTTTCAAGATTCGAGTTGTAAGCCTGGTTTATAAAGGCTGAGTGTTGGATCTGGTGAGATTTGTATTGTAAGCCTAAGTTATAAAGCCTGAGTGTAGGATCTGGTATAGATCTGAGTGGTAGGATCCAGTCTTGGATTTGTGTGATCGGGCTATTTTTCTTAGCCTGTGTTGTTGGGCATTTGTGACTGTGGTAGGTGATCAGGTAATTACTAAGTGGTTGGGTTATGTGCCTGTGTTGGGATCGTGTTGTAATCTCAGAGGAGCCAAATTATTGGAGAAGTGCCTTGTCTAACATTCAATTAGAAAGGAGGGAGGGATAGTAGATGTACCCATATACTGGGGAAGCACTATAAAACTATGGTGTATTGTGCGTGAATGTCTTGAAAGCTAAACTAATCAATCACAACAGGGCCTAAATAAGTTAAAGGTCAAAAGAATATAAAAGGACCTTAATAACCTATTCACCCCCTCTAGGTGATTAGCTACCCTTATATTCAAAGACTTTCATCTTTTGTGCGTAAAGTTTTAGGATGAAACTTCCTTTTAGGGGGAGTGTCTGTAACTCCCACGATTTTTCGATATTTATTTTAACTCTTTTGTTGGCGTATTTATGACGTCAGGGCGTTACGTTGACGCGTAGTTGGCGGGTACCATTGTTGAAGCGTGGTTTTCTTCTCTTAGGTATCTGAGGTTTTGATTTGGGGTTTCTAGTTTGGCTATTTTCTTATGAGTTTTTATAATTTCCCTCGCGAGCTGGGTTTGTTTTGGAACTCGGTGGAGCCTTTTTGGGATAATTGTTGTTTAATACTTCAGGGAGTTTTTACCCAAGTTTGGTCTATCGGATTTCGATTTCGACTTTATTGTTGGATTTGTAGCGTCGAAATTTAGCTACGGTGCAAATTTCGTAAGATTTCGAGTTGGGTTGGGTTTTGGGTTGTTTGGATGTTTATTTAGTAATTAATATTAAATTATATATATATGCTTTTGCGTCAAATCGGAACCTTATTCATCATCTTCTACCCATGCCGACAGAATGTTTCGCAAAAGGAGGAAGGGTAGTATTGTCGCGAGCTTTCAGCCATCGATTGTGGGGGTTCCTGTGGACGGAATCGTAGTTAGAGACTTGATTCGGAAAGCTCTCGCTGAGATCTACATGTGGGTGGTAAGTATTTCACGTGTTGGGTAATATATCCACAATAACCCTGATTTGAAGAAGAGCTATGTCAAGCTAAGATGAATTGAGTTTGTATTTGATGTTGTATTCTAGTTATGTACTTGCATGTTTATTTTGCTAAGTACACACCAATGTCAGGTTATAGTGGGTCAGTAAACACGGGACTATACAATATAATACTTCATTGTGCATGCCATTGTGTTGACTCATGTGTAATCTCTCTATTGGGGGTGTACTCCTATCCCAAGTACAGGAGAAGGATCAAGGAAGGCCAAGGACATGGACTCAGAGAAGAGGAATTTTACCTAAGTAAAATTCGGCGAGTATGGTGAGTCATACAGGTCAAATTCATCGAGTATCCCCTTTATACTCGCCGAATTCGTCGTGTATGCTTCCCGATACCCATCGAATTCGTAGTATATACATAGAAAAAAATCGCAGAAAAGCGAAAAATTCGCCGAGTATCACTGGCGATACTCGCCGAATTCGCAGAGTATTACTAGTGATACTCACCGAATTCGACGAGCATCCCAAGCGATACTCGTCGAATGTGTAGAGTCATATGTCGACCACTCTAGATTTATGGCTAAGGAAAATTCAATGAATATCACTTCTAAATTCGGCAAGTATCATAATCAATATTCGACGAATTTCGCCGAATTTGACTTAGGCCGATTTTTCCGATTTTTCTCTGGTTCGAAACCTACGGACATGCACAGTATTTTTCTAGGGTTCGTTTTTGGAAATATTTTATAGCCGTTATTTAGAATCTCCCAATAAAAAGGATTGGGATGATTTCAAAAAAAATAATCTTAACCTAATTATTATTCGATTTCAAAAAGAACTTTTCATAATCTGATCCCGTCGGTCGCACGCACACTCCTTCGCGATTTTCTTCCGATCGGTCGCGACTTTGAACGATCTTCTTTTTTGACGACTTCTTCGACTGGATCGTGCCTTCTCTCAAGATCTAATAAACTCCAGTGCAAGTTATTTGAAGATCGAAGGTTCAATATTCAAGATCCAATACGTTTTCAAGTTTCCGAGTTCTCCGAGTTTCTAGTTCAACACTTTCAAAGAACGTCGGGTCGAAGACATGCAATCGTGTTTATGGTTTGTAATTTTGTTTTAAATATTGTAGGAGTTTTATCTCCGAGTTAGTAGATCCGTTTGTGGATCGAGAGTTTGTAGATCCTGAAAGGAAGGGATAGATCTAACTTACTTTAGAGGGGGGTGAATATAGTGTTTTTAAAATCTTTTAATTGTTTTGATTAACTAGCAGTAAAAATAAGTGATAATAAATATTATATAAAAAGAACTAAGCTAAAATAACACAACACAGTACATAAATAAAAAGGGCAACCAGACAACACAAGAAGTTTTACAGTGGTTCCCCAACTGGGTGCATCCACTCTTCTACCACCCTGATAGGAATCCACTAATAGGTTTTGATCAGGTGAATGCCACCACAATATCTATTTGCAAGGAGATATAGAAACCCTTTAGGCTTTTGATCAGGTGCCCTAAAACCAACCAATTGGTTAACTTTTTAAGGGAGTTAAAACCCTTTTATAAGAGGTGAGAGGAGGTGATGGTGTCTTCCTTTTCTCTAATCAACAGAGAAGACTAGTGGATCTTGATGTTGAAAAAGCTCCCCCTGAAAAGTTGAATGGTTCAGGAAGACTGGAAGCTTTGCTTCAGGGTGTAGGTCTTCAGTCTTGTCTTTTCAATGTCCAGGAATCCAGTAGATAGATGTTGAATAGATGTCTCTGTAGATTCTAGGATGTGTAGATGAAGAAGACTCTTGATTTGTGATGAATGTTCTTTTTCAGTCTTTTTTTTTGGTATGAACAAGGGAAAGAACAGACTGTATTTCTACACAGAGAAGAAGCAGATCTTCTTCTATATATTTTGTGTGTATCTGTAAAAATTCTCTTCTCTGTAAACCTCTGCAATGTTCTTGCCATGTGTGTACGTTTCTGAAAAAGAGAATCTCTTTTATATTCTGTAGTCAAAAACATTCTCCTTTGAATTTGAAAAGTTGGCATTAATTGTTGAAAGATCTGGAGAATACAAACGGCTGGAATATGACTTAAATGAGTTTCCCCAACTGTCTCTAATAAAATAAGCAAGTAATTATCTTGATGAAGACCATAATTAATGCTTCCAATAACGGCTATATTCAGGGTAATATGAGCATTAATTACTCAAGAATATTACTGCTAAATAATATAGAAAGTAAGGGACAGAAATCAGAAAAACTTATCATTCTGGAGCGAGACAGAAATCATCAACCTCTAGACGGAATTCATCGACCTGAGTTCCAAGATCGTCGACCTGAGAATTCCAGTTCATCGACCTGAGCTCTACGAACTGTATTCAGAGAATAACTTGCCAATTCTATGCTCTGAGTTCGTCGAGCTGAGAAACTGTCAGAAAGAATTGATCATCGACCTGAGCTCGAATATCGTCGAGCTCAGCTCAGAGAGATAGCTCTGAGTTCGTCGATCTGAGATCGACGATCGTCGAGCTGAGTTCGAATAACTTCGAACTGATATTATGAACTCTGAATTCTTCTAAGTCTGAGTCTTCTGAGGTCCTCTGCTTGATGGTCCAAGAAGGTTGAACCTAATGACTTAGCCTAAACTCTAGGACTACTAGACTTGACCCTAGCTATACAAGATGGGTCAGACTCAACCTAATTTAGTGAACCTAGCCCAAATCTAACTAGGGATCCAACAATCTTCCCCTATTTGGGTGAGGTCACTAAAGCAAAATAAAAGAAACAATCATAAAGCATGAAAACATATATCTGATAGAAATAAAACATTCAACAGATATTTACATGAGGTGCTTCATGATTAAACACAATAGAGTTCAAAAATAAGAACAAAACACAAACAAAAACACTATTTCTGCTTAGGATTTCCTTTCTCTGGCTTCTCAGATTGCTATTTGAAAATGATTTCTCCTTTTGGATCAGCAGCTTCTCTCTTTGACATTATCATGTCTGATGCACCAATGATGTTGAGAGATGTTGCTCTGAGAACTATAGCTTCTGGATGCAATTTCATATAATCATCAACATTAAAGAATTTATTTGCCTTTGCATACCTTTTAAGTTCTTCTTTTCTGAATGAAGACATGGTAGAGAATTGTGAAGGATCCTTTCCTTCAGCTTTGGCTTTGTTAATTTGTGAAAGTCCTATCAGCTCATGAAATCTGGCCATTTTAGCTGAAGTCTCATGTTCTGGATCTACAAAGGGAATTGGAGGAGATTCTAGCCTTTTTGGACTTGAGTCCTTCTGTGCTTCATCAACAGAGTCTGTAGGTTTTCTCTTGACTGAAGCTGGAGGAGGATGACTTTGAGAAGAATGTTGCTGACTGCCCTGCCTGGAATATCTCTGATAAGTTTTGGTAACAGGAGCAGATCTTTGAGATACATTGCTAGAGGCACCTGAAGATGGAGGAGGAGGAGGAGGAGGAGGAGGAGGTCTTTCCTAAATTGCTTAGGAGGATACTTGTACCTCCTTCTCTTCTTCCTTTCTTTCTACTCGTTCTTGGATAGCCACATCCACTAAGGCATCCCTGGGTATGGTGTGATCTTGTTCAGGATGTAATAAGGGGTGTCATGTGTGGGGTTTGTCTTTGGAACAGCCTTAGGAACCACTTTTCTCTTCTTTGCAGCTTTCCTCTTAGATTTAGGATCATCAGATCCATCAGAGTCATCATCATCTATATCCTCATCAGAAGAACCTTGAGGGTTATCATATAATGCATCTATCTCTTTCAAAGTTTCCTTTGAGATTTGTATTTCAGCCTGAGGAAGTACTTGAGGTTCAGCAACTGTAGGTGGAGCAATACTCTTAGTAATCATCTGATAATCTTCTATATCTTTGTCAACAACCAGGAAATCATTTAGCTCAGGATAATTTTGGGTTTGTGCAAATTCCTGGGCTACATCTAGAGCAATCAAGTCATCTAAACTAGGTACAGAGCTATCATCCATCACATAGGTTGGGCCTGAAAGTTCCACAACCATGTTAGTAGCAAAACTTTCCTTCAGTTGATTAACAACTTCAGGACTTATGGGAGGAGTGTAGCACACTATAGCCAAAGATGGCTTTACTGCTGGAAGAAAAGAATTCAGATAAATTGTATTGAAGGAATGTAATAATCTAAGGATTTCTACTGTGGGATTGATATAACAATCACCAACAGTCACAAATTCTGTGGGAGCAACTTGCTCATCTGCACTTTACATATCAGAATCAATTATTTCAGCTTCTATAGCCATCTATACATCTATTGCTGTGAACTCAACTATCTGCAAAACTGTTTCTGCTGCATCTGAAACTGTTTCTGCTGCTGCTAGAGCTGCTTCTTCATCGAGTATATCCCCCTGCCTTGTTTTAGTAAGTACTAAAACCAGGCCCCTTTTTGAAGAAGGAGGGATAGAGGAGGCAAAAAGTAGGGCAGCAAGAGATGAAATGGAGGAAGCAAGAGGTGAAATAACCTCTGTTATGAGTTATTTTATGAGTAGAGTAATGTGCTCCAGGATGGAGACAATAGAGGGAGAATTTATGTCCATTAACTCAGGAGGGGTTTGAGTGGATACAGATGGGTGGATGATGGGAATAGAATCAGTGAGAGTAATTGAATAAGTCATGGTTTCATGCTGAGTTGGAGAGGATGAAGGTGAATAAGATGGTGAGGGAGTATGATGTGTTTGTGGAGATGGATGAGGTAAGAGCAAGTCAAAATTGATGGATGATATAATGTTGTCTAGATGGGTTGGACGTGGAGATGGAGGAGAAGTTGGATGATATCCTGGAGAAGCATGAAGAGATAGTTGATGTACTGGTGATTGAACTAGTGAAGAGAGATTGACTGGGGAAGCAGGAGGTGTTGGTGTATGGTCTTGAGATGTGGATGTATGCTGGAGGGTTGTTGAAGGTGTGTGAAGTTGAGAAGGTGTTGGTTGTTGAGCTGGAGGTGGAGGTGGAGTGGAAATATCTTCAGCAGGGTGAGGAGTGGCTGGAGCAGCCCTGGTACTCTCAGAAGGTCTTGAGGAAGAGGAGGAAGCCTTGGATGGCTTGGAAATTGTCCTCTCCCATTTGCTAAAGAGGGCAGATGTCAACATCTTAGAGGCATTAATGAATACTGTCAGGGAGATCAGTAAGTCATTAGCCCTGGCCTGCAGAAAAATTCCCAATACTCTTGCAAAAAAACTTCCTTCTTAGAATTTTTCTTCCTAATCAAGTCAAACAGAACCTGTCCCCAGTTAATCTTTTTCTTATCAACCAAGGCACTCATCACAAAAAACTGGTGCCTTGTGATGTAGTCATGGGCAGTGTGTTTGCCCAGTAGGACCTTGCATACTACATCAGCCAAGAACTTGTATTCAGCAGACAAGTTCTTCTTCAGCAGCTTATTAGGGTTTCCCTAAGAGTGACCCATTCTTATCAGCATCTCATCAAAATCAGAACTATCCATTTCAAGATCATCTACCCCATTCTCAAATTCAAATATATCAGAAAGAACAATAGGAGAGAGAGAAACCTGTGTTCCGGAAATTGATCTTATCATCTCTGTATCAGATGAAGTTGATGTGTAGACCCATTCCTTGATCGCGGTGGCTGGCAACTTGATCCTTGTAGTCATAAACTGATTCAATTTCTGATCTTCAAACAACAGAAGAATATCCATGAAGATTTTGTCTGTGTGACCAAAAGAATTGAAATCGATGTCGAAACTAGTGTCATACTTCATGCCGGAGAGAGTGCTTTCTAGAATCGCCATTTCTTTCTGAAATCGCCTGCAAAAGAAATGAGAAAGATCAAGTGCAGAAGAGTTCTGAAAGCATGGGATTGAGCTCGAAGAATAAATCCTATTAAAAGGTTTTCAGAATATGAAATGGAGAGCTCCATCCTGCAAAAAAAAAATTCTTCGATCTGAGGTCGACGAATGCGGAAAGTTCATCTATCTCAGTTTAAAGACGAGGGAAAAAAGTTCGTCGATCTCAGTTCGATGAAATATTTTCAGAAGCAAGATCATCGATCATAGGTTGACGAAAGTTACTTCTAAGAGAAATATCGTCAAGCTTAGGTTGACGAAGGTTTCTCGGGCTGAGTTCACTGATCGTCGATCTCTATTCGACGAATGGTTTCCTAACAAGAGATCATTGATCGCAGGTCGACGAACTCTTAATGAAGAGGTCATAGATCGTCAATCTCCGTTCGACGAAAAATGCCCAGATCATTGAACTCAGAACAAAAATTAAATTAAACCTTCTCTATCTATCATGCCTAGCTGATTCACAAAGAACAGATGGTTCCTCTCATCCAGGGGTTTGGTGAAGATGTCTTTCTTTGTAAATTAGTGTAGATGTAAACATGGTTAATTTTGTTTTTGTCTACACAATCTCTAATGAAATGATGCATTATTTCTATATGTTTTGTTCTACTATAATGCACTGGATTCTATACAATAGAAATTACACTTGTATTATCACAGAGTAAGGTTGAATTACTTAAGTTGATACCATAATACAGAAATTGATTTTGAATCCACAGCATCTCTGAACAGTAACTCCCAGCTGTTATATTTTCAGCTTCAGTAGTTGAGGTAGACACAGATGTTTGCTTTTTGCAAAACCTGGAGACAAGTCTAGCACCAAGGAACTGGCATGTTCCTGATGTGCTCTTCCTATCCACTCTGCATCCTGCAAAGTCAGCATCTGAGTATTCAGTCAACTCAAATTCTGACTTAGTTGGATAGTAGAGTCCTAGATTTGGGCAACCCTTTATATATCTTAAAATTCTTTTAAGGAAAATAAGATGAGATTCTTTAGGGTTCACTTGGAACCTAGAACAAAGGCATGTAGCAAACATTATGTCTGGCCTATTTGTTATGAGATATAACAGGGACCCAACAATTCCCCTATATAATTTTTGATCAATAGGCTTCCCTTGTTCATCACAGTCAACTACAGCATTAGTAGGCATGAGTGTTTTCTTTATTGAGGCATCTGACATCTAAAACCTTTTGATTAGCTCCTTAGCATACTTTGATTGGGATATGAAGATGCCATCAGGCAATTGCTTCACTTGGAGACCAAGGAAGTAAGAGAGTTCACCTATGCTACTCATTTCAAACTTGGAATGCATTAAGTCAGAAAACCTTTTTAATAGTTTGGAATCAGTAGAGTCAAAGATAATATCATCTACATTAATTTGTACTAATAAGATTTTATCTTTATGATGCTTAATAAATAAGGTCCTATCTACAATGCCTCTAGAAAATTGATGCTTTAGAAGAAAGTTGGCTAAGGTTTCATACCAAGCTCTTGGAGCTTGCTTTAGACCATAGAGAGCCTTATGCAATTTAAAAACATAAGAGGGATTAGTTGGAAAGATAAAACCTGGTGGTTGCTCCGCATATACTTCTTCTTTTAGTTCTCCATTTAGAAATGCACTCTTGACATCCATTTGGTAGACCTTGAACTTTTTGTAGGCAACATATGGAAGGAAGATTCTTATAGCCTCAAGCCTTACAACAAGGGCAAATGTCTGATCATAGTCAATGCATTCCTCTTGCCTATAGCCTTGAGCTACTAGCCTTGCCTTGTTCCTTATGATAATTTCTTGGGCATCAAGTTTATTTCTAAATACCCACTTAGTTCCAATGACTGGGCAGTCTTTGGGTCTATATCTCTCAAATTATTTGAGCTCCTCTTGCATTGCCATAATCCAGAGTGGATCTTGCTCGGCATCTTTTATAGATTGGGGCTCAATTTGAGATATGAAGCAGGCATGCATCAAGTCTTGGTTGAGTTGATGCCTTATCTGCACACCTACTGATATGTCTCATATTACTTGAGATACAGGATGATCTCTAAGTATGATAGGATCAGTTGGTGGAGTTGATTCAGCAACAGCCTGGGGAGTTAATTCCTCTTGTGGAATTATGTGGGCTATTGTTGGTTTAACAACTGTTTCAGTGAAATCATCTTCACTGTCTTCAGAGCTTTGTGGAGAGGTATTGGCATTAGCCTCATTGGTGAGATTCAGCTCATTCAACTGCTCACACAAATATGATACCTACAAAGATTCACTGGTAGAAGAGTTCTTCTCCTTGTAAAACATGTTAGTCTCATCAAAGGAAATGTGTACAGACTCTTCTATTTTCATTATAGATTGATTATAAACCCTATATGCCTTGCTTACTTGTGAATATCCTAGAAAAATTCCCATTGTAGCCTTGGCTTCAAACTTTCTAATATATTTCTTGTCATTATTGTGAATGTAACAAATACAACCAAAAATCTTAATGAAATCTACTTTTGGTTTCTTTCCTTTAAGTAATTCATAGGGAGTCTTGCCCTTAAGCTTATGTATCAAACTCCTGTTCAGGACATAGTTTGTTGTGCTTACAACCTCTGCCCAAAAGGATAGTGGCAAGTAAACATCTGCAAACAATATGCCTGCAGCTTAAATTAGTGTTCTGTTTTTCCTTTCAACTACCCCATTTTGTTGAAGAGTTCTAGGAGTAGAGAAACAATGTATGATACCTTCCTCTTCACAAAATATTTGCATGGGAAGAGACTCAAACTCAGTACCATGATCACTTCTGATCAATGCAACTGGAGTAGAGTACTCAATCCTTATGCTCTTAAGAAAATCTGTATGAACCTTGAAGTTATCTGACTTGTTCCTCAAGAAGAACGCCCAAGTTAACCTTGAGAAGTCATCTACAATCACTAAGGTATAAGATTTCCCTCCTAGGATTTGTACAACAATGGGTCCAAAAAGTTCCATGTGGAGCAAATACAAAATCCTAGGTGAATCACTTTTATTAATGGCTTTGAAACTATTTTTAGTTTGCTTGCCTTATTGACAAGCCCTGAAGAGGCCTTCCTTCTTGTAAGGACCAGAAGGCAATTCTCTAACTAGGTTGCCCCTAGATAGCTTAGCAATGTATTTTAAGTTAACATGACCTAATTTCTTATGCCAAAGTTCATTATTATTATTAATTTGGTTGAACAGACATATTTTAGACCTAGAAGACTTAAAATTTACTATGTAAATATTTCCTACTCTAGATCCAGTTAAAACAATCTTATTATCAACAGAAGAAATAATGCAAGAGGATTTATCAAAAGATACCTGAAACCATTCATCACAGAGTTGACTAAGGGAAATCAGGTTGTGCTTTAATCCACTTACATAAGCTACTTTCTTGAATGTCACAACTCCAATCTTTACATCTCCATAGCCTTTAGTCTGGAAACAGTTGGAGTCACCAAAAACAACTTTAGGACCTAGCTTGGACTTGTAGTTGGATAAATTGTCCTTACTGCAAGTCATATGTTTTGAACAGCCACTATCCAAATACCATTGTTCCTCTGTGGTAGGATAGTCTTTCACCTGCACAAGAACAGATTAGATATTCTTGACCCAGGTTATCTTGGGTCCTTGTTGATTTACATACCTAAAGCTGGAAATATATGAATATTCAGGTTGAATTTTATAACCTAAAGGATGATATCTTCTAGGTGGAATTATCCATTTGTTAAAGGGATTAATGTTTTGTCTATGCTGATTAAAAAACCTATTAGAATTAAAATTTCTGTTATTATAAGTTGGGGTCGACGAATTCTGGTACGTTCGTCGATCTGAGGTCGACGAACGGGAATGAGTTCGTCGAACTCCACTCAGAGAATGAAGGTATTCATTTTCTAGGCCCTAGTTTCGTCGATCTCTAGTCGACGAACTATATAGGTTTTGTCGATCGTAATTCAGAGAATAGTTATAGTAAAAGTTTGCATTCGGAGTTCGTCGACTTGAGTTCGACGAACTAGACACATTTCGTCGATCTGAGTTCGACGAAATCTGCTGAACATTGTTCTGTTTATTATTTTCTTACTCTTTCTCTTTTTCTTATTCTTGTGTTTAAGTTCTGTTTGATTAATATTATTATCTTCTATCTTCTCTTTACCCTTTTCAGAAACAAATTTTATAGGGGTTGTTAATATGTTCTTCTGAATCAGAGGGGGTTGGCTTGATGAAGCACCTAAGCCCAGCTTGCCATTGAGTCTGGCATTCACTGTGCTTGTGATGTTCATCAGCTTGATACTTCTCCCATTTAGGGATTCTTCAAGTTGCCTAGCCTCAGATAATTCAGTCTTTAATTTAATAATTTGTTCATTAGCTAAAGTGATTTCATCCTTTAATTTGTTATTTTCTGAGAGTAGGTTTTCTTGTTCATTTAATTTCTCTCTAAGTTATTTAATTACTTTTTCAGAGTTAATTAAATCAAGACAAAGATTTAAATTCAGTTTTAAATTCAGCTGAATCAAAATCAAAAGAAGACAATACCTGGTCTTCCTCATATTCAGAGTCTTCATTATCTGATTGTTAAGCTTTTGAATGGGTGCTTGATGCATCAATGTCCATCAAGCATATCTTCTTGGCCTTTGCTTCCTCTTCATCTTCACTGGAGCTGGAAGATGAAGATTCTTCTTCAGTGTCACTCCAGGTTTCAGCAATAAAACCTTTCTCCTTTCTTTTATGCTTGCTGGAGGAAGGCTTGCTGTAATGCTGCTTCCTGGTCTCCTTTTCTCTTCTTCTATCCTTCTTCCGAGTCTCTAAATACTCAGATATGATATGTCCAGGTTTCCTGCACCCAAAACACACAATTTCCTTAGTAGGTGTTTTGTCATACCTGGGCTTGTCATCTTGTCTTGATGACTTTCTTTTGAAATCCCTCTTTCCCATCTTGTAAAATATCTTAGCTAAGAGACTTAGGAATTCTTCATTGACAGTTGGGGCTTCTGATTCTTCATTAGCTTTAAATGTAATACTTTGCTCCTTTCTCCCTGATGAAGGAGTCTTCTACTCTGCAGCCTCCCTGGATTTAATCAGCTGCTCATAAGACTTGAGCTTTCCCAATAAGGATTATGTGGAAATCTCATTAAGACTTCTGGCTTCCTTGATAGGCCAGATTCTTGAATCCCATAAGCTAGGGAAGCATATGAGGATTTTATCATTGACCTCAGTGAGTGTTATGTCTTTGTCCAATGTTTTTAGCTCATTGATGATTGAGTTGAGTCTGTTATACATATCACTCACTGACTCTACTTCTTCTTTCTTGAAGTTCTCATATTGAGAGATGAGATTTGATCTTCTGTATTTCCTCTCATCTGTAGATCCAGCAACCATCTTGTTAAGAGAATCCTAGATGGCCTTAGCTGAAGTGCATTCTGCCACTTTCTGGAAGATGTCATTAGACATTGTCTGAGCAAGAATATTCATGGCCTTTACATCAACTATCTTGGCCTTCTTTTGTGCATCTGTCCACTCAGGTGGTGGGACAGCATGAGTGATGGAACTGGCAATAGATGTTGCCACTTGAACTGGTGGTCCTGTCAAAATAGAATTAAAGATGTCCTCGTCAATAGAGTTCATATACAATTTGATTCTTGCCTTCCAGATAATAAACTTATTCAAGTTGCATACTGGAGGTCCGGTGCTTGCATAATCCTTTTTATGTGTCATGCTATAAGAAATAAGCTAGAGAAATTTAGATCTAAGAAGGATCTGTTGTTCAAGTGTTACCTTGTTCAACCAAGAGAACAGCCCTCTGATACCAATTGAAAGAGGGGAAAGATCTAACTTACTTTAGAGGGGAGGGTGAATAAAGTGTTTTTAAAATCTTTTAATTATTTTGATTAACTAGTTGTAAATATAAGTGATAATAAATATTATATAAAAAGAACTAAGCTAAAATAACACAACACGGTACATAAAGAAAAAGTGCAACCAGACAACACAAGAAGTTTTATATTGGTTCCCCAACTGGGTACATCCACTCTTCTATCACCCTAGTAGGCATCCACTAACAGTTTTGATCAGGTGACTGCCACCACAATATCTATTTGCAGGGAGATATAGCAACCCTTTAGGCTTTTGATCAGGTGCCCTAAAACCAACCAAGTGGTTAACTTTTGAAGGGAGTTAAAACCTTTTTTCAAAAGGTGAGAGGAGGTGATGGTGTCTTCTATTTCTCTAATCAACAGAGAAGACTAGTGGATCTTTATGTTGACAAACATCCCCCTAAAAAGTTGAATGGTTCAGGAAGACTAGAAGCTTTGCTTCAGGGTATAAGTCTTCAGCCTTATCTTATCAATGTCCAGGAATCCAGTAGACAGATGTTGAATAGATGTCTCTGCAGAATCCAGGATCTGAAGATGAAGAAGACTCTTGATTTATGATGAATGCTCTTCTTCAGTCTTTTTTTGGTATGAACAAGGGAAAGAATAGACTGTATTTCTGCACAAAGAAGAAGCAGATCTTCTTCTGTATAGTTTATGTGTATCTGTAAAAATTCTCTTCTCTGCAAACCTCTGCAATGTTCTTGCCTTGTGTATATTTTTCTGAAAAAGAGAATCTCTTTTATATTTTGTAGTCAAAAACATTCTCCTTTGAATTTGAAAAGCTGGCATTAATTGCTGAAAGATCTGGAGAATACAAACGGCTGGAATATGACTTAAATAAGTTTCCCCAACTGTCCCTAATAAAATAAGCAAGTAATTATCCTGATGAAGACCATAATTAATGCTGCCAATAATGGATATATTTAGAGGAATATGAGCATTAATTACTCAGGAATATTACTGCTAAATAATATAGAAAGTAAGGGACAAAAATCAGAAAATCTTCTCATTCTGGAGCGGGATAGAAATCGTCGACCTCTGAACGGAATTCATCGACCTGAGTTCCAAGATCGTCGACCTAAGAATTCCAGTTAATCGACCTGAGCTCTGCCAACTATATTCAGAGAATAACTTGCCAATTCTGTGCTCTGAGTTTGTTGAGCTGAGAATTTGTCTGAAAGAATCGATCGTCGACTTGAGCTCGAATATCGTCGAGCTCAGCTCAGAGAGATAGCTCTGAGTTCATCGATCTAAGATCGATGATTGTCGAGCTGAGTACGAAGAACTTCAAACTGATATTTTGAACTCTGAATTCTTCTAAGTCTGAGTCTTCTGAGGTCCTCTGCTGGCTGGTCCAAGAAGGTTGAACCTAATGACTGAGCCTAAACTCTAGGGCTACTAGACTTGACCCTGGCTATACAAGGTGGGTCAGACTCAACCTAATTTAGTGAACCTAGCCCAAATCCAACTAGGGATCCAACAGATCTATTAGTGGATCGAGTTTATAGATCAATGTGTGGATCGAGTTATAGATCCGGTTGTGGATCGAGGTGTAGGAGAGTTTGTTCTCTAAGGTGTAGGAGCGTTGCTCCGAGTTGTAAGATTTGACAAAATCTAAGAAAGATGAAGTAGTCGAATCTTACCCTTTGTGGTAGATAGGCGAGGCGGTATAGTGGACGTACCTAATACAGGGAACCACTATAAATCTCTGTGTTTGTGTGCTTGCTTATTTTTGAGTAATTTTTAATCCGCAAAAAGACACAAATATCACCTATTCACGCCCTCTAGGTGAGTTAGGTAGACGCTAGATACTTTCAATTGGTATTAGAGGGGAATTTTGGTTGATAAGGTTAACACCTTGATCAAGATCCCTAATCTAGCGTTAAGAGATTCTGCATTGTCACCATGGATATAAGAAAAGACATGTCATCCATGAAGCTACCTGTGTGCACCAAGGAAATCCTTCCCATGTGGAATGAACGAGTACGGTTCTTCATGAAAGCTGCAGATCCGAGGATTTTTTAGATAGTGGAAGAAGGACCACACATCCCTACACAGGCTTCAATGATAAATCCAGCGATTATGATTCCCAAGAAGATGATGGATCTCACTAAGGATGAGATTGCCTTAGTCTCCCTAGACAAGAAGGCAAAGAATATCATTGCAAGTGCAGTGGATGATTCAATGCTCCAGAACTTATTCCACTACAAATCTGCCAAAGAGATGTGAGACTGTCTTGTTATCCTGATTGAAGGTACTGAAGAAGTGAGAGATGATCACAGATCATTGTTGAACAAGGAGTTCGAAGCCTTTAAGCAAGGTGCCAATGATTCTTTTGTGGACAGCTTCAAAAATGTTTTCAAGATCGTCAACGGCCTCAAAAACTATGGCCATGAATTCACTAATGGCGAGCTCAACGACAAGTTTCTAAGATCCCTGACTAAGGACTGGGATACTAAGGTTGTTTCCATTAGAGAATTTGGGAAGCTGGCAGAGATCGACCCCCAGAACCTATTTGACAAGTTGCTCTCCTACGAACTCCAGATGAATACCAGGGAAAAGGAGGAGCAAAGAAATATAACGTCTAGCAGAGAAAAGTTTGTGGGTCTAAAGGGGGAAGGTTCGAGGAAATCTAAAGTTGTGTCACCTGTAAGGACATGTGCTCCTGATACTCCAGAAGACTCAGAGCCAAGCACGCCAGGCTCCGAGCTATCGGATGGAGAATTTTCTCTTATCTCTAAAAAGTTTAAGAAGCTGCTCAGCAAGAGGAGACTAATGAAAAATAGGTCATCCTCTTCAAATTCCAGAAGATCACGTCGTGATGGTGATCAAACGACGAAAAGCTACAACAAAGAGGACAGGTACAAATCAAAATCGAACAAATAGTTTTCCTCTGACGTTGTTTGCTACTACTGTAATAAATCAGGTCACATGATTATGGAGTGTCCTTACAATAAAAAGGATAGCTCCAGGAAGGACGAGAAGAGATCCTTCAAAGGGAAGAAGAAAGAAGGAAAGAACTTCGTTGCCAAAAAGTCGAAGACTTCAGCGATAGTGACTCGAGTGAGTCGAGCTCTGAAAATGAATAAGCTTACTATGGACTCATGGCTCAATCTGACGAGGAAGTTGGCGACTCCGAGTACTATGGGAAGATAAACTCGCACACTATTCTCTCAGAATTTGAAACGTCCACTAATGGTCATGAAGACTATTCCTCTGATGAGAACGAATCAGAATTAATGGCTCAGCACGAGCATCTGTTAAAGGCTTTCAACAAGTGCCATAAGATAGTCCGAAAGCAGGTAAAAGAGATTGCCTACCTTAAGGCAGTGGAAGCAAATCTGAAGGAAGAAATTGCACAATTATCTCCTCTTAGAGATGAAGTCCACTCCTTGGAATAGGAACTCAAGGGCTCCGTTGATACATTAAGTCTGAAGGAAAAATATCTTGATGAGCTGGAAGAAAAGCTCGCAGTGGAGAGAAAACTTGTTGAGAGTTTCTCCAAGCCAATGATTGTTCTCCCTCTCATTGATGAGTTTTTAGCTCAAAAGAAGGGTAGTGGTCTGGCCACGTCGGTGGAAAGGGTAAGCCTGTCAAGAAGGCTAGCGCCAAAGAAAAGGGGAAGGCACCCATAAGTCAACCCTCGTTTAGGAAGGTAATCTTCCCGACGAACAAGTTTGACCTTGAGTCGTCCTATGGTCATCATGCTAGGCCTACTTATGTAGAGCCCAAGAACAGATACCAGGGATGGACCCGTCCCCATGACTTTGGTGTCAGCGTGTTGAAAGCACCTTTTGAGGAGATTTAGATGAAGAGTTATGGTCCATATGTCCATGACCATAACAATAAGAAGGCACCAAAATCCAAAACTGGTGCGCCTAAGGCTAAGGAGATTGGAAGCCACTGTGTATGCTGTAACCAGGAGGCCTCCACCTCTAAGAATGTTGCCCCTGCTAGACCTTCAAAGGATAAAGCAGGAGAATAAAAGGAGGTACAACAGGTTTGGCTGTTGGTGTTGTGGAAAAATTGGTCACTTTGGGACAGATTGTTGGTAAGACCCTGCCAATTTTGTAACCCCACGAGTTAGCTATACGAGACCGACCACTCATAAGGTTAATGTTGTAACGCCCCGCCAAGCACCAAGCATAGGCCAGGCACGTTACCGGGCTACAGCCCAAGAACCCCAACCCCTCTCCAGCCTACTGGTAGGTTGTTGGTGGCCACAACCTCCCTTTGATGAGGTAAACTCGATAGTCAAGCGCGCACCATGGGGAATTCCCAAGAGGTCACCCATCCCAGTACTACTCCAGCCCGCGCACGCTTAACTATGGAATTCTTTCAACTCTCATCACCAATTGAGTTGCAGCTCAATTGGTGATGAGAGTTGAAAGAACTCCATAGTTAAGCATGCTCGGGCTGGAGTAGTACCGGGATGGGTGACCTCCTGGGAAGTCCCCGTGGTGCGGGCTTGACTATCAAGTTTTCCTCATCAAAGGTAGGTTGTGGCCACCAATAACCCACCTGTGGAGGGAGAGGGGTTGGGTTGCTTGGGATGCAGCCCGGTAACGTCGCCTAGAGCGGAGCCGTGACATTGTCACGTTGGATCGGCTAGGGTCGTTACAATAAAAAGTGAACTTTTTATTGTAACGCCCCGCCAAGCACCGAGCACAGGCCAGGCACGTTATCGGGCTGCAGCCCAAGCACACCAACCCATCTCCCTCCACAGGCGGGTTATTGGTGGCCACAACCTCCCTTTGATGTGGCAAACTCGATAGTCAAGCCCGCACCACGGGAACTTCCCAGGAGGTCACCCATCCCGGTACTACTCCAGCCCGAGCACGCTTAACTATGGAGTTCTTTTAACACTCATCACCAATTGAGTTGCAGCTCAGTTGGTGATGAGAGTTGAAAGAACTCCATAGTTAAGCGTGCTCGGGCTGGAGTAGTACCGGGATGGGTGACCTCCTGGGAAGTCCCCGTGGTGCGGGCTTGACTATCGAGTTTGCCTCATCAAAGGGAGGTTGTGGCCACCAACAACCTGCTTGTGGAGGGAGAGGGGTTGGGGTGTTTGGGCTGCAACCCGGTAACGTGCCTGGCCTGTGCTTGGTGCTTGGCGGGGCGTTACAAATATTCCTAGTGGTGTTCAGCATACTAGGAACCAAGGACCCAAATATGTTTGGGTTCCTAAGGTAAAATGATCTATTTTTGCAGGTATGTCCAAAGTACAAAAGAACTCTGATCTGGTATTTGGACAGTGGATGCTCTCGGCACATGATCGGGACAAGAAGCCTTTTGTGTGATTATACCCCAGTCAAAGACAGACGAAAAGTCATCTTTAGAGGTTTAGATAGGGGAACAACAAAAGGTTATGGTATGATTTCCAATGGCATAGTCTCTTTACAGACGTAGCTTATGTTGAAGGATTATACCATAATCTCATAAGCATAAGTCAACTATGTGACAAAGGCTATATCATTGAGTTCTACAAGGAATAGTGTTTGATAAAGTCGTCTGCAAATCTTGATACGGTTTTAACAAGAACTCAAGACAGAAATATTTTCTGTTTAAATTTTCTTTGCTTAGACTATTCTACACCAGTATATTTTATTACAAAAGATAGTGCGTCTCTTTGTGACTAATGGTATAAGAGATTAGCACATATTAATTTCAAAACCATAAATATGTTATTTTCTCACAACTTAGTGCGCGATACCCCCAACACTAAGTGCCTTAAAGAGAGTCCATGTCACTCCTATCAAATGGGTAAGCAGACATGGGCTACCTTCAAGGGTATTGCTGAAAAAGATTCTTCACGAAGCTTATATTTGCTTCATATGGACTTATTCGGTCCTATGTCTATTCACAGCTTAGGAGGTAAGGTCTATACGTTAGTAATTGTTGATGACTACTCGCATTTTACTTGGGTGTTCTTTCTGAAACACAAGTCAGACACCTTCGATTCTTTCAATAATTTTATCTGGTATATTCAAAACGAATTGGACTGCTCAGTGGTCAAATTTAGAAGTGACCACGGAACAGAGTTTGAGTCTGGTGCCATGATAAAATTCTATGAAAGCCAAGGTATCTTTCATGAGTTTTTCTCCCCGCGCACTCCACAGTAAAATGGAGTTACTGAGAGAAGGAATAGAACCCTAATTGAAGCATGTACAACTATGTTGAACGACGATTCACTTCTAGAGTATTTTTAAGCTAAAGCAATCAACACTGCTTGTCACGTGCAAAATAGAGCACTCATCAAAAAAAGCTATCGTAAGACCCCCTATGAGCAATTGAACGGCAGAAAACCAACTGTGTCTTACTTTCAAATCTTTGGAAGTAAATACTTTGGACTTAATAATGGGAAGTATTACCACTCAAAGTTTAGTGAAAAGTGTTTTTAATGTATTTTTGTGGGATATAGTATCCATAGTAAGGCATATAGGATTTTCAATAAGAAAACTCTGGTGCTAGAAGAGTCGATAAATGTTTTATTTGATGAAGCAAGCTCCATAACAAGTCATCTAGTGTTATTAGTGCAGATGCAGGTACTAGGTTCAAGGAGCTAAGCTTGGATGAAGTTGTCAAGGAAGAAGCTCCAAGCTCAATCAAGCTCGTAGATCCAGGCTTGGTGGATGAAGAACCCTATTCGGTCTTGTTTCCACAATGTCCTTAATTTGAAGAAGTCCTCCTAAAACTAAAGTGAATTTCAGTTGTATTTGATGTATTTGTTTAGATGTGCTTGCAGGACTCTATTTCCAAGTGTAGACCAATGTCAGTCTACAATGGGTCACCTAACACAGGACCATACAATGTAATCCCTCATTGTGTGATCCATGGTGTTGACCCATGTGTAGCCTCTCTATTGGGATGCACTTTATTTCACAAGCATTTGGACCAATGGAACCTTGAAATGTTGCTGATTTTCTTTAGGAGAAAAGGATTTCTAAGGGAGAAAATATTCTAAGTCCACATACTCGAGTAGGTATATTCATATACTCGAGTAAGTGACTTAGTACTCAAGTAGTCCGGAAGACATACTCGAGTAATTAGTTTTCCTGTTCTCTAAATTTTTCTAAGTATTTATACTCGAGTAGTTATATATACACTCGAGTATGTAAGTTCGATATACTCGAGTAGACCAGAGTCAAGTACTCGAGTAAATTAGCTCTTACTCGAGTAGTTAAATTTCCATACTCGAGTAGCTCACTTATATACTCGAGTAGTCCAGTGAAGTACTCAAGTAGATTATTTCTTCCAGCTCAGATTATTTCTAAGTCCAGATGATACGGGTTATTTCATTTCTCTAATATGATTGGTCCACGTGTACGTGATTAAGAATGGATTTGACCGTTATAGAGATATTATAAATAGGTCTTGTCAAAGCGACAAACCCTAAGAAGTATTCTGAATCTAATTTCTATCGTCCACATCGGGAAGCCAACAAGATCACGTCGACAAAAGCTCTGTTCATCCTCCTCGTCGCTAGCCTTTTCCGATCCAGAGATTCAGACAAGAAGTTTCAGAAGATCAAGTGATTCTCAATCGACAGATCCAGTACTTGTTCTTGCTGATTCTAGTTTTTCAGATCCAATAGATCTCTCCTCATTTTCCTCTATTTATTTTCTGCCGAGCCCTAAAATCTGGAGAAGGGAGAAAGGGTTGAAGATCTAGATCTGAATATTTCTGGTTGTATTTCTGTATACATCTTTTATTCTTGTAGGAGATTTATCTCCGAATGGTAGGAAGTTTTATCTTCCGAGTGTAGATCCGTTTGGGATCGAGTTTTGTAAGAACGTGGTTCCGAGGTGTAGGATTGGTTTGCAATCTGAGATAGTGGAGTAGCCGAGTCTAGTGATTTGCTAGATCGGTGAGGAAAGTGGACGTACCCAAGATTGGGGAACCACTATAAATCTCTTGTCATCTGTGTGATTACTTGATTACTTATCTGTGCTGTGTTAAATATTTTATTCCGCATTTGATGCACATCTCACCTATTCACCCCCTCCCCCTCTAGGTGATTTAGGTTGACAACTTAGTTCTCTCAATTGGTATCAGAGGGAGGTTGATCGTTAAAAGGTTAACACCTTAATCTGATCCCTCCTAGTTGTCTTTCTGAGTTAATCAAGCATGGACAGAGCCTAGGATTTTTCTAAGCTCCCAGTGTGCAATAAGGCAAACTTTCCCATGTGGAAAGAGAGAATAAAGCTTTTCATGGAAGCTGTTGACCCCCGCATATTCATGATAGTGGAGGAAAGTCCTTATATCCCTATGATTGCCTCCTCTAGTGATCCTACAAAGGAGGTGCCAAAGAAGTTGATGGATCTTAACAAGGATGAGATTGTACTTATCTCCTTAGACAAGAAAGCCAAGAACATCATCGCAAGTGCAGTCAATGATTCTATGTTGCAAAACCTCATTCATTGCCAATCGGCCAAGGAGATGTGGAGGTCTCTAATTATCTTGATGGAAGGCACAGAAGAAGTAAGGGATGACAGAAGATCCCTTCTGAATCAGAAGTATGAAGCCTTCAAGCAAGGACCAAAGGAAACTATTGCTGACACATATGAAAATTTCTTCAAGATTGTCAATGGTTTAAGGAACTACGACAGAGTGTTCACAAATGATGAACTGAATGACAAATTATTAAGATCCCTGACCAAGGAATGAGATAATAAGGTATGCGCCATTCGGGAGTTCAGAAGGTTAGCCGAGACGGACTCGCAGAATCTGTTCGGAAAGCTTATGTCTTACGAGCTTCAAATCAACTCAAGAAAAGCTGAAGAAGAGATGAGAAGGTCTGCATCCAATAATAAGACGGTTGCACTAAGGGCAGACAGCTCAAGAAAGGCCAAATCTACTTCTCCTGCTTCCACTCAAAGAGACTATGAAGAAGAAGACTCCGAGCCAAGCACCTAAGGCTCAGATTTATTCGATAAAGAGTTTCATCTTCTCTCCCGACAATTCAAGAAGTTTCTTAGCAATAAGAAACAAATGAGAGTAAATGATTCCTCTTCCAGAAGATCATGTCCTGATGGTGATCGTCACAGCAGCCATGACAGGTATAAATCTAAACCGAACAAAAATGTTTCATCTAACGTTGTTTGCTATTATTGTAGTAAGGTAGGGCATATAAGCACTGAGTGCTCTCTGAAGATGAAAGAAGGAAGAGCCATAGAAAAGAAGTCCCTTCAAGGGAAAAGGAAGAAAGAAAGAAGCTTCGTTGCCAAAAAGTCAAAAACCCTCAGCGACTCTAACTCATCTGAGTCAAGTGAGGATGAAGAAGTTTACTTTGGGCTTATGGGTTTTTCTGACCAAGAGGATAAAGACAACGGTAACTCCTCATATACCGGGAAGGTAAATTCTCACACACCTCTTTCTGCCTCAGATGTTGACTTAAATGGTCATGATGGCTATTCTTCTGGGGAGGATGATTCTGAATTGGTAAATCAGTATAAAGTCTTATTGACTGCATTTGACAAATGTCGGAAGGTAGTCAAATTGCAATCAAAAGAGATTGCATCCCTCAAAGAGGTGGAATCTAATCTGAGGGAGGAGATTGACCAATTGACCCCTCTCAGAGATGAAGTTCAATCTTTGAAGGAGGAACTTAAAGACTTCACTGAATTAGTAAATCATAAGGAATCCCTCCTGGATGAACTGAAGCAAAGCTAGTCATCAAACGAAAGCTGGCTGAAACTCTCACCATGCCTACAACTGTGCTTCCAATCACTAATGGAGAAGCCTCCTTCGGGAAAAATAGCAGTTTAGGACATAAATCTGCCAAAGGTAAAGGCAAGGCTTTCCCAAGCCAAACTGTTGCCTTACTGAATTGTGATCCTTACACTCATGGGCCAAATGAGAAGGAAACACCAAAAGCTAAAACTTGTGTAACTAAGGCCAAGGAGACAAGGAAGCCATGTACTTTTGTAATCACGAGGCTTCCTCCTTCGAGTCAGTTTCTCTTGCTAGACCCCCTGTCCATAAGGTAAAGCAAGAGAACAAGAGAAGGTACAACAGGTTTAACTGTTGGTGTTGCGGCAAGATTGGTCACTTTGCCATAGATTGTTGGTTTAATACCAGATATTGTTTAACTCCTCAAGTTAATAATGCAAGAAAGACCACTCACAATGTTAATTCTCGTAGGGGGAGAATACTAACAAGATACCTAGGACCCAATCTTGTTTGGGCTCCTAAGGGATTCTAATCTTGTGCATGCAGGTATGTCCATGGGCCAACAAAATTCTTATCTGGCAAATGGACAAGAAGAAGTTCCAGAAAAATTCTTGGAACTAGAAGATTTAAGTACCACTGATGAAAAGCTTGATGATTTAGCAGTTGAAGAAGAATTTCCTTATGCATTGGTTATGTGGGAGTTTCTAGCTGATCACCCTATCCAAAAGAACCTCAGAGGTGATTGAGCTTTCAGTAAGGATGGAGATATGATTGACATCCCCTGCCATGTCCCCTATTTAAAGAGGTCAGAAAGGGGGAGAGCAAAAGGAAATGGAATATAGAGATGAAAAGGGAAGAGAAAATTTGCAAATCCAAATGAAGATTTCAGAAAGGGGGAGAAATGCATAGCAATTCTAGTTAAGAAATGTAAGTCAATGCATCCTCCTTCACGTCATATTGTTTTAATATCTCTAGCAATTCAACTTAGTAGATGGGGTTCTGACTTCTTCAAATAGGGGGATATTGTTGGGTCTTGTTTCCACAATGTCCTTAATTTGAAGAAGTCATCCTAAAACTAAAGTGAATTGCAGTTGTATTTTATGTATTTGTTTAGATGTGCTTGCAGAACTCTATTGCCAAGTGTAGACAAATGTCAGTCTACAATAGGTCACCTAACACAGGACCATACAATGTAATCCCTCATTGTGCGATCCATGGTGTTTACCCATGTGTAGCCTCTCTATTGGGATGCACTTCATTTCACAAGCATTTGGACTAATGGAACCTTGAAATGTTGCTGATTTTCTTTAGGATAAAAGGATTTCTAAGGGAGAAAATATTCTAAGTCCACATACTTGAGTAGGTATATTCATATACTCGAGTAAGTGACTTAGTACTCGAGTAGTCCGGAAGACATACTCGAGTAACTAGTTTTCCTGTTCTCTAAATTTTTCTAAGTATTTATACTCGAGTAGTTATATATACACTCGAGTATGTAAGTTCGATATACTCGAGTAGACCAGAGTCAAGTACTCGAGTAAATTAGCTCTTACTCGAGTAGTTAAATTTCCATACTCGAGTAGCTCACTTATATACTCGAGTAGTCCAGTGAAGTACTCAAGTAGATTATTTGTTCCAGCTCAGATTATTTCTAAGTCCAAATGATACGGGTTATTTCATTTCTCTAATATGATTGGTCCACGTGTACGTGATTAAGAATGGATTTGACCATTACAGAGATATTATAAATAGGTCTTGTCAAAGCGACAAACCCTAAGAAGTATTCTGAATCTGATTTCTATCATCCACATCGGGAAGCCGACAAGATCACGTCGACAAAAGCTCTGTTCATCTTCTTCGTCGCCGGTCTTCTCCGATCCAGAGATTCAGACAAGAAGTTTCAGAAGATCAAGCGATTCTCAATCGACAGATCCAGTACTTGATCATGCTGATTCTAGTTTTTCAGATCCAAGAGATCTCTCCTCGTTTTCCTCTATTTATTTTCTGCCGAGCCCTAAAATCTGGAGAAGGAAGAAAGGGTTGAAGAGCCAGATCTAAATATTTCTGGTTGTATTTCTGTATACATCTTTTATTCTTGTACAAGATTTATCTCTGAGTGGTAGGAAGTTTTATCTTCCGAGTGTAGATCTGTTTGGGATCGAGTTTTGTAGGAACATGGTTCCGAGGTGTAGGATTGGTTTGCAATCCGAGATAGTGGAGTAGCTGAGTCTAGTGATTTGCTAGATCGGTGAGGAAAGTGGATGTACCCAAGATTGGGGAACCACTATAAATCTCTTTTCGTTTGTGTGATTGCTTGATTACTTATCTGTGCTGTTTTAAATTTTTTATTCCGCATTTGACGCACATCTCACCTATTCACCCCCCCTCTAGGTGATTTAGGTTCACAACTTAGTTCTCTCAAACCCCTAGAGGAAGAATTACATCAACCTACAGACACGGCACCAGATGTTGCAGAGCCTGTGTGTGGGAGAGAATGAAATCTAGGGCTCAGACACCTAAGAGATCACCCAGCTGATCAGACATTGGAAAGCCAGACGACAATGTTAGAACCAGAAGAGGTACAACTAAAGAGATTTTACATCTCAGCTTTCTATCGCAGGTTGAGCCGAAAAAGTTCGAGGAAGCAAACAAAGAAGCATCTTGGATCATAGCAATGCAAGAGGAGCTCAACCAGTTTGAACGATGCAAAGTCTGGGAGCTAGTACCCAGACCAAAGGGACAGAACGTGATCGACACCAAATGGATATTTAGAAACAAGCTGGACAAACATGGAGTAATTATTAAGAACAAAGTCAGGTTTATAGCTCAAGGTTATAGACAAGAAGAGGGGATCGAGTTCGACCAGACATTTGCTCTAGTTGCTCGGCTCGAGGCGATCAGGTTGTTTCTTGCATATGCTGACCTCAAAGGCTTCACTGTCTACCAAATGGACGTGAAGTCAGCATTTCTCAACGGGAATCTAAAAGAGGAAGTATACATAACGCAACCCCCAGGTTTTGTCAATTCTCAATTCCCTGAATATGTTTATTTTTTAAATAAAGCTTTATACGGGTTAAAGCAAGCTCCCCGAGCTTGGTATGAGATGCTGTTTAGCTTTCTTCTTGAGAACAAGTTCACAAGAGGAAAGATAAACAAGACATTATTTAATAGGGAAGTTAAAGGCAAGATTCTGCTAGTGCAAATATATGTCGACGACATCATATTTGGCTCTATAGAAGACAACCTTTGCAAAAAAAATTCCAAACTTATGCAAGGGAAGTTTGAAATGAGCAGTATGGGCGAGCTAAAGTATTTCTTAGGACTTCAGGTGAAGCAATCTGAAGATAGAATTTTCATCTCTCAGATGAAGTTCACCAAGGAGCTTCTTAATAAATTTGGAATAGAGAGCGCATCATATATGAGGAATCCAATGGGTTCAACTGTGTCTCTAGACAAGGATGAGAAAGGGAAACCTTTTTATGAAACCAAGTACAGAAGCATAATTGGATCCTTGCTCTACCTGACTGCCTGTAGACCAGATATAATGTTTTTAACATGTGTCTGCGCTAGATATCAGGTGAACACTAAGGAATTTCATTACATCGTTGCAAAGTGGATTTTAAAATACCTAAGGGCACACCTAATCTTGGCTTATGGTACTCAAGAAGTAATTATGTTAAGCTAATTGTCTTTTCAGATGTTGATTTTGCAGGAAGCAAGGATGACAGAAAAAGCACTTCCGGGATGTTCCAATTCCTCGGATGACGGCTTATTTCATGGAGCAGTAAGAAGCAGAATTGTGTGGCAAATTCTACTGCCGAGACAAAGTATATCTCTGCAGGTAGTTATTGCGCACAGCTTCTTTGGATAAGGAATCAACTTGGATATTATAATTTGAAGTTCAAAGAAATTTCAATGTATTGCAACTCATCCAGCGCAATAGCTATCGCAAACAATCCCGTTTCTTACAGCCGGATCAAGCACATCGAGGTGTGCTACTACTTCATCCGGGAGCATATGTAGAACAAGGATATATCCCTCAACTATGTCCCGACGGATAAGAAGGCCGTGAATATCTTTACAAAGATGCTGGATGAGACTAAGTTCTCATTTTTCAAAACGAAACTAGGAATGCTGAACAAAGACTCGTAAAGAAAGCCAAGGTAGCAGGATCTCCCTTGAGGAATAACTCTATAGGAAGAAATATTACACAAGGGATATTTGATGAATATCAGCCGGTTCGTCGGATACTCATGTAATACAGACAGAATCGGACTCCTCCAACAACGAATCTCGCCGAAGTGTACTTGGGGCAAAATTTCAAATTTCTATATTGGATCCGAAGAATCGATGACAAACATTGAGGTACGCGCCTTCTATAATAATTTAAAAATTGTATATATATATATATATAGTGGGGGCAGTCGTATGGGATTTCATCGAAACTCTGCCAATTCACTGAATTTACTTTCCCAACTCTTCGGCTCCCGCACTTAAGGAAGGTATTTCAGCTCATAATTCAGCACATCGTTGTCTTCCTCCACAAACCATCGGTGTCATCCAGTGACAAGTCCAGATCCCGACGAACAACCTTAATTCTATGTTCACCCCGATTTGACAATCCCGTCTCTGTCTCTCCGATTCCAACTCCTTGAACTCACCAAATCCTACAGTGCTCGTCAATCAATTCCAGTGCAGTGACCTAGCTATTTCCGATAGAGGTGCAGGGCAGTGAGATTTTAGTATAGTGCAGTGACGTGATTTGAATTTCAGTGAGCTTCTATTAATAGAAATCTTGTTCGACAGAGATTCAATCCATTTTCCAGAAGTTCATTTTCCTTGATTTTCAATGGCTTCTCGAAGTACGAGTGGATTGCTTGGAGGAGGAGAACTTGTCCGCACTGGGTTTGCTCATGCTTCTGATAAGTTTCGTAACGTCATTCTTATGCTGGAAACTGCAGGACTGTCTTTTGTCCAAAAACACCCATGCAAAGTTCTGGACAAAGAAGTTCTTGAGTTCTTCCAGTATGCAAAGCTCAGACACGAAGACACTGTTATCAAAAGCAAGATTCAGAAGTATAAAGTCAAAGTAAAAGCCTCTCTATTGTCCAGGTATCTACGTCTTCCAGTCTGTGAAGAGGCCGATTATCTAGACAAAGATGATTTCTCTAGAGCCCTATTATTTTGTGGACTTCCTAGAGGTTCAAAAGCAGTCAAGCGCATGGGGATGAAAGATGAAGGAAAACTTCTTTCTAACATAATTGGCAAAGTTCTGATATGCAAGACTAGATCTCATGATTATCTGTCTACAAAAATGTTCAAAGTGCTCGTTGTTATTATCTGCAAGAAGAGGTTGGATTGGGGTGCTTTTCTGTTTGCCAAAATCAAAGACTGCATACGCACTCCCAACTTTGGGATGATTATCAGCCTATACTTGAATCAATTAGATGGTGTAGGTTTGATATGACCAAAGGAGTTCATATCCATCATTTGAAAAAAAAATTTACTCTTCAATCTTCTCAAGATGGGATAGGAGGATCATCAGGCTAGGGGAACCCCAGGTTTGCAAGTGGAGGAGGAAGAACAAGTACCTGATAACAGGATTCTTACTCCACCCCCAGTGAGAATCCTGCTAGCATGAGTGTAGGAATTGAGGGGGAGACCGTTGTTATTTCAGATTCAGTTCCAGTGGTTTCATTTTCAGTTCTAGCGATTCTATATTTAGTTCTAGATCCAGTGGCCTAGATGCTATGTTTACCGAATCAGAGCCAATTGATCTCCTAGCAGAGGTTGCTGCTATTGGTAATGTTGCTACTGCTGAGGTTCAATCAATTGAGAATGTTGAAGAAGAGGATCCAGCTCCTTCTTAGCATGATGAGGATGCTGAGAATCTCGATGAGGATGCTGAGAATCTTGATGAGGATGTTGATGGTGAAGATTTTAATGTTTAAGATTATGAACTAGAGGATGTTGGTGATGATATTTTGGTTGCTGCTGATACATCTGCTACTGCTAAGGTGGGTTGTGATGCCCTTATTGTTTCAGATCCTTTGTCTGTGGATAATCTGGTTGTTTCTCTCCCTGGGATGGTCTCTACTAGAGTGTCTGAGGGGGAGACAACTCAGTCATAAATATCTATTTCCACTCTGATTGACAGATTGATTCGCAACTTGGAGATAAGGATTGGTAAGCTGCCAGGTGCCCCTCCAGTTATTGAGGAGGAGGTGGTCACTTTATCTGATGAGGAAGGAGATGTTGAGGAGCATGCTCCTATCCCAGTTGCTGCTGTTCCAGTGTTGCTTTCTCCAAATATTTATATACTTGTGTTGACTGGTGTTCCTAGATTAAGTTAAGGTGATCAGATTCTGAAAGTTGTTGAAGCTATGTTGGCAAAGCAACATGCACAGTTCGATGCCTCGTTGGAAAAAGTAGTAAAAAGAGTTAAATAATCTGAGAAATTTATGCTAGATTTGCTGAAGTTAAAGTGAAATTTGATAAGCTTGATGCTAGGTTTGAAGAAAAGTTTGTAGAAGCTACAACTGCAGTGACTCTTATGATGAGAGGACTTAAGCACAATGAAGGAGTACTAAAAACTATTGACACGAACACTTTCTCTCTGATCGAGGCCCATAATAGGTCAATGGCACATTATGATTCTTCCATGCACGATTATGCCAATGCAATTACTACAAAAGCCAAAAAAGGGGAGGAAGCCCTTACAACTAAGGTTACCGATGTTGAAAAGTCTATGTTCGATCAATTCAAACAAACCAATGATTACAGCTATGAAAACATCGTATGGTTACATGGACAGCTATTCCCTTCTCTAGTTCCAGCTGAGCCTGGTCATGTTGACGTTCATCCAGTTGATCCTGGTCATGTTGACGTTCGTCCAGTTACATATTACACTCAATACTGGACAGACTCACAGGACTTCTCCCAAGTTCATGTTGAGTCTCGATGTTCAGGCTACTACTATTGCTGATGTTGCTGCTTTTTCAGAGGCTGCTGATCTAAAGAAGAGAAAATTTGGGGAAGGCACATCTGAGGTCAGGCCAGTTCCCATCAAAGTAGAGCCCAACAGAGAATTGGAAGAGGTTTGGAGCCCGGCTTCCAAAGGAATTATCTTGGATACTTTTTCCTTGTACAAACTCAAAGTGGAGAAACATCAGGACCACTACAATCAATAAGAATGGAACAAATACAAGGAAGACTGCACCAGGAGGAGGATTCATTTCTGAAAGTACAAGATTGCAAATCCAATGCCTCCTCCTCCTCCCAGATACAATCTGAAGCCCATAGAATACTTTGAGAGACGGCTTTTGAAGAGAAAGAACAAGCAGATCTGATTTCTTATATATATTTCAATTGTTGAGTGTTGTGGGCTGCCCTCTCAAAACTAAACATTTTTTTGATATATATATATATATATATGATTTATCTAATTGTCTTGGAATGCGCGCTTTTATCTTTTTAATTTCATTCATCTTTTCAAGTCTTAATTTTGTTATTTGGTATGTGCAATTCACCTTAGCTTGTAGGATTTTGGCTTCTTCAAATAGGGGGAGATTGTTGGGTATTATATCCACAATAACCCTGATTTGAAGAAGAGCCTTGTCAAGTAAAGATGAATTGAGTTTGTATTTGATGTTGCATTCTAGTTATGTACTTGCAAGCTTATTTTGCTAAGTACACACCAATGTCAGGTTACAGTGAGTCAGTAAACACGGGACTTTATAATGTAATCCTTCATTGTATAGGACAATGTATTGACTCATGTGTAATCTCTCTATTGGATGTATTACTATCGCAAGTACAGGAGAAGGATCAAGGAAGGCCAATGACCTAGACTCAGAGAAGAGGAATTTTACCTAAGTAAAATTCGGCGAGTATGGTGAGTCATACACGTCGAATTCGTCGAGTATCCCCTTGATATTCGCAGAATTCGTCGTATATGCTTCCGGATACCCATCAAATTCATAGTATATACTTAGGGAAAATTCGCAGAAAAGCGGAAAATTCGTCAAGGAAAATTCGCTGAGTATCACTGGCGATACTCGCCGAATTCGACGAGTATCCCAAGCGATACCCGCCGAATGTGTCAAGCCATATGTCGACCACTCTGGATTTCTTGCTAAAGCAAATTCGATGAATATCACTTCTAAATTTGGCAAGTATCATAATCAATATTCGACGAATTTCGCCGAATTTGACTTAGGCCGATTTTTCCGATTTTTCTCTAGTTTGAAACCTACAGACATGCACAGTGTTTTTCTAGGGTTCGTTTTTGGAAATATTTTATAGCCGTTCTTTCGAATCTCCCTATAAAAAGGATTGGGATGATTTCGAAAAAAATAATCTTAACCTAATTGTTATTCGATTTCAAAAAAAACTTTTCATAATCTGATCCCGTCGGCCGCACGCACGCTCCTTCGCGATTTTCTTCCGATCGACCGCGACTTTGAACGATCTTCTTTTTTGATGACTTCTTCGACTGGATCATGCCTTCTCTCAAGATCTAATCTACTCCAGTGAAAGTTATTTGAATATCGAAGGTTCATGATTCAAGATCCAATACGTTTCAAGTTTCCGAGTTCTCCTAGTTTCTAGTTCAACACTTTCAAAGAACGTCGGATCGAAGACATGCAATCGTGTTTATTGTTTATAATTTTGTTTTAAATATTGTAGGAGTTTTATCTCCGAGTTAGTAGATTATTTGTGGATCGAGAGTTTGTAGATCCGTTAGTGGATCGAGTTTGTAGATCTGTGTGTGGATCGAGTTGTAGATCCGGTTGTGGATCGAGGTGTAGGAGAGTTTGTTCTCCAAGGTGTAGGAGTGTTGCTCTGAGTTGTAAGATTTGATTAAATTTGAGAAAGTTGAAGTAGCCGAATCTTACCCTTCATGGTAGATAGGCGAGGCGGGACAGTAGACGTACCCAATACGGGGAACCACTATAAATCTCTGTGTTTGTGTGCTTGCTTATTTTTGAGTTATTTTTAATCCGCGAACAGACACAAATAAAACCTATTCACCCCCCTCTAGGTGAGTTAGGTACATGCTAGATACTTTCATCATATTTCTTGGATTTTTAGGTGTTAGGTTATGCGATTTTGACTTCCTTTTTCCCCGTAAAGTTTCAGCAATCGTTTCCTAGGAGATCTTGCGGCCAATCCTGGTCACGAAGCGCTCGGATTTTCGGAGCTTTGAGGCAAGTGGTGAATCTTCCCTTTTCTTTGTTTCTTGCCATTCTTTTTGTTCCTTTCTTTTCTCCTTAGAATGTAAGAGTAGTATAGGGTGCGGCCATATAGGATCCATAGTCGTAGCGTAAGTTTTCGGCCAGATTTCGTCGAATATAGGTAAGATTAGCCTAAGGAAAATTCATTGATTATGTGGTACAGTTTAAGGCAGAATTCGTCGAGTAGAAGTTTGAATTCATCGAGTATCCGTCGAAATTCTTCGGGTATAGTTTATAATTTAAGGCAAATTCGACGAGTATCGTTGGTCATGGCGTTGAGAGAAGGCAAATTCATCGAGTATCGTTGGTCATGACGTAGTGTGAAGGAAAATTCGTCGAGTCTTCTCGAAGAATTCATCGAGTATGGCTGAGGCTTAGAAAGTGTTGAGTGATCGGGCTGCTAAGTCCTTTTCATCGAGTATATACGCCAAATCGAATCTTATTCATCGAGTATCGCTGGGTGTAGCCTTTTATCGCCAAGTCTAATTCTTCGAGTATTTCTTGTTTTCGTCGGGTACATTCGACGAATTTAGCTGGACTTAGGACATTTTTGCCGTTTTGTCAATTCGCCGAGTCTGGGTCTTAGGGTAAATTTTTGGGTTGTTCTCTCCTCTTGTCGTGAGAGTATTTTGGTTTTAGGTTTGGTGTTTTATTCGAGTTTTGAAGGTGTTTTTACGGCTAGGGTTGCAGTGGATAAAGGACCACCAACATGACGTTGTTTCGTGAATCATCACTTGGTGGGTTTTTGTCTCTTCTTATGGATTACTGGTTTGTGTTGGACAATGTGTCCACTAGCGCAGTGCATTTTTAAGATGTTTTTGAGCATGTTAGTTTGTTGTGAACAATGTGGCCACTGACTCAGAACCGTTGTTTTTGCCAGTGCTAATGATTCACGTGTTTAGAGGTTTTTAGTCTCTTTGCTTCCTATTGTTTAGTCATTTGTTGAATGTTTACTCTTGCATATCTTATCGAAGCATGACTTCACTTCGCACTTGTTGCAATTCTTCTTACTCTACTATTGAAATTCCTGTTTTACTTGTTATAACTTGACTTTTTAGCTGAGGTTTATCAGCCATTCTTATAGTTGGGATTGGTAACCCTTTTTATTTCCCTTTAATTACAATCTACTGATGTTATTGTTTTTCACTTGTATTTTCTTGCTGAGTTATTCTTTCTTTGAATGCCTCAGGCTCGGAGCAGTAGCAGATTGAGTGGCAAGGGTTTGGTTGTCTCTTGCATTCTGTAGCGGTTACAGTTGCCTTTACCTCAGCAATTGTGAGGTAGTAATGGTTGTTTGTTTTAATTCAGACATACATACTTTTAGTGGGTTCATTTTAGGTTGTTAACGTCAACTGGTGGTTTTCTTGTAGAATGTTAAGTGCTTGCTTGCTGCTAAATCTATTTCTTTGTGAATGATTGGTCTTACTTCCTCTCTGGGAAGGTTTTATATTCTGATTGCATGTTAGTTATTCTTAAAAATATAAAATGTCATTTGCCTATTTCATTCATAGCATATTTCAAAACTAAAGTCATTATATTTTAAGGAACCTAAAAGCTATTTCTATACTTAGACTAAATCTAGAGTCATGCATATCATGAGTTGTCCTAGTTGGATGTTTATGCTCATGTAGGATGTTAATCAAATATAAGCAAAGTATTTTTCGCAGCATATATTCATATTTTTACTTGTGGACTAGTTGATCCGCTGAGCCGAGGGATACGACCACCCAAACTTAAAATAAATTACAGTTTTCTTCATATTAAACTTATTGATTTCATATAAAACGTTGAGTTGAGGTCTTGCCTGAGCATCTGTAGTTATCCCCTACACGGTGTGGCATCATGATGCGGGTTTTCTCATACTCTGATATGTCGTTTATTTGCGTAGAAAATATGGGTTGTGACATAGGTGATAGCCATCCAAAGGGGGGAGGAAGAAAAGCTTGGTGGGCTTGGGCTTAGGAGTGAGAAATAGGGGAAGAGAAAGAGAGTGGTGGGCTTTCCCCTAGGACCATTTCTTATCAAGCTTTGCTGGTTTGGTGGCCCAAGGTGTGAGGGGAGTAGGGCCCTAATAAGCCATAGAGATGAGGTGGGCTCCTCTATGAGAAAAATTTTAAAAATGGACTTTTAGGGGGTTTGACCAAAGTCAACCCTAGGGTGGGCCCACATATTGGTTAAAGTCAAATTAGGTCCAAGTCATCGGGAGTCTGGTCAAGGTTGGGGTGTCATGTCATCATTTGTGTGCCCACTCTTTTCGGTGCACAATTATCCTTGATTTGACCTTGGGTTGATCGCCCGTCACTGAAATTGACCGGGACGAACTCGGTTGACTTCATATTAACCATATGGGTCCAATGCCACTGACTGGGGTCGAATCAGAGTTCATTTTCTAAATATCCAAAATCTGTGCGTCGTAGTGCGTTAAAACTTTCATAATGCTAATATTCATTGTTAGACTTTGAATTGTGACGTAACGAGTTCCAATACGTTCGTATTGACTATATGAAGCCATATGAACTGACAAGACTCAAATCGGAGTCTCATACGTCTTTATTCAAAAATCTTGTTTTTGCGACGTTTTACGAAAAACGATCATACCCGTCATATGACCTTAGAGTTCAACGGAATGAGTTCCAATGTGTTTTTATTGTTTATATAAAGCCATAGGAACTGACATAACTCAATTTGGAGTTCTCTAGCTCTATATACCTTGTCTAGGGTTACCTCCCACCCAGGTGTGGACTGTGTGTATAGGTTCGGGTCCCTTTTATTGTGCCTACTTGGGTTCTAGTGGCCCAATAAAAGTCGGGATGTTACAATTCAATAAAAATAAAAGGATTTTCCTCCCCGAAAAATTGCTTAAAGTAGGGGGAAAAGGTAACACACCTAGGGAAAGAGCTCTAGGTGCTTTTCTCGACCGAGTGCTTCAGGTTCCCATGTATAATCGCCTCGTCCGTGATTTGACCACAATATCTTGACCATCGAAATGGTATTATTACACAGATTCTTCACTTTTTGATCTACTATTCTGACCAATTCAAGCTGGATGGATCTATCTGACTGTAATTGCATTGGCGGTGTAGGAAGATGTTATTCTGGTTGCCGGAGGACTCGCCTCAAAGATGAGACATGGAATACATCATATAGATTTCCCAATTCTGGGGGTAGGGCTAATCGATAGGCAACAGGTCCAACACACTCTATCACCTGATAGGGACCCAAGTATCAGAGATCTAGTTTCTTTTGCTTCCTTAACCGGGAGACACCATGTATGGGCTTGATTTTCAAAAATAGCATTTCCCCCATGCTAAACTCCACTGGTATGTGTCGTGCATCATAAAATTTGGCTTGTAGGCACTGTGCTTCACGCATTAGCGCCTAGATTAGCCGTATCGCTACCGTAGTATCATCAATATAAACCACTCTTAAGGCTTCTGGGTCCTCATTTTGAGCCCAAGTCAACGGAGTTCGACAATGCCTTCCATACAATGCCTCATATGATACCATCTTGATGCTGGCCTGATAGTTGTTATTATAAGAAAACGCAACTAAATGCAACAGCTATTCACATGGCTCGTTGTACTCTACTATGCATAGTCGGAGTAGATCCTCCATCGTCTAGTTCGTCCTTTCTGTCTGTCCATCTGTCTACGGGTGGAAGACGGTGCTAGAGGCCAACTTGGTCCCAAGTATGCCTGCACTCGCATCCACTCCTTGGATGTGAAACGTCCATCACGATCCGACATAATGGACGTCGGTACTCCGTGAAACCAGACTACTTGTTCTACGAACAATCTGGCCAGAATGTCAACTCCGTCACCCTATCAGTTTGGAATGAACCGTGCTACTTTGTTAATTCAATCCACGTCAACCCATATAGAGTCATTTCCCGCACGGGATCGAGGTAAGAGGTGAATAAATTTCATAAAAAATCCTCAAATTTCCACTCTGGTATCGGCAGGGGCTGTAACAGATCTCCTGGGTTGCAGCATTCAGCTTTAACCTTTTGGCAAGTCTGACACTGAGCCATGAAGTTGGTGATGTCACTTATCATTTCGGGCTAGTAAATGGTCCTGCGCAGATCAATATACATTATAACCACACCCGGATGAATAGAATACCACGACTAGTGCACTTTTTGAAGGATTTCATCTTAGATTCCTCTGGTAGAGGGAATAAATATGCGGTGCCTGAACTGTAAGATTCCATCGTGCAGGTTAAACTCCTTTTGTGATCCGTCCTATAGGGATTGGATGATTAGAACCACTTTCCAATCGACCTTCTGGGCCTCTCGTATTTGATCCCGGATGTCGCACTGTATCTCCATCCAGTATAATTTGGCCTAGTACTCTTCTAGGTCCCTACGAGTAAAAAGAGTAATCTCCAAGTCTATCAACGACTGAAACCATTCCCTCAGAATCTGCTCCATCTAGCTCCCGGCTATCGAGGGATGTTGGCTCAAAGCATCAGCAACTTTATTAGCCTTCCCGGGGTGGTACTGGAGAGCGAAATCATTATCACACAGAACTTCCAACCATCGACGCTGCTAAAGGTTCAACTCTTTTTGAGTAAAGATGTATTTGAGACTCTTATAGTCGGAGAAGATCTCCCATCTTACTCTGTACAAGTAATGTGTCCAGATTTTGAGGGTGAAAACAACTTCGCCCAACTCTAGATCGCGGGTTGTGTAATTCAGTTTATGCAGCTTTAGTTGGCGAGATGCGTAATCCACTACCTTACCGTGTTGCATCAGAACAACTCCCAATCCTTTTAGGGATGCATCTATATAAATCTAGAATCCTTTGGTTCCTGAAGGGATCGTAAGGATCGGGGCAGAAGTTAGTCGTTTCTTCAATTTGAAGAACGCATTCTCGCATTCTGGCATCCACTGAAACGTAACATCCTTCCTTATAAGGGCGATGAGGGGTAACGCCATCTTAGAGAATCCTTCCATGAATTTCTTGTAATACCCGACAAGACCAAGGAAATTTCATATATCTACTATCGTCTTAAGCGGCGATGAGCTTTGAACTGCCTAGATCTTGGCCTGATCTACTACTACTCAGTTCTTGTTGATAGAGTGGCTGAAGAATCCAACCACTTCTAACTAGAATTCACACTTGTTGAACTTGGCGAAGAGAGAGTGTTCCCGAAGTTTAAGTAGCACTATCTGTAGGTGTCTAGAATGATCTTCCTTGGTTTTTGAGTAGATCAAAATGTTGTCGATAAAGACAATCATGAAGTGATCTAGAAAGGGCTCAAATACGCTATTCATCGGAGCCATAAAGGCATAGGGGGCATTAGTGAGCCCAAAAGACATTACCATAAACTTGTATAGTCCATAGCGAGAGCTAAAGGCAGTTTTGGGGATATCTTCCTCCCGGACCCGAAGCTGATAATAGCCGGATCTTAGGTCCATCTTGAAGAACACGGATGTTCCTTGCAATTGGTCGAACAACTCATCAATCCCTGGAAGTGGGTACATATTTTGTAAAGTGAGTTTGTTTAGTTCCCTGTAATCTATGCACAAGCGCAGTGTACCGTCCTTATTTTTCACGAATAGTACAGGGGCTCACAAGGGCGAGGAACTTGGGCTGGCAAATCCAGCATCTATTAATTCCTGAAGCTGGACCTTCAACTCGGCCAATTCCTTGGGGTCCATTCGATAGGGTACTCGGGACACTGGTCGAGCTCCGGACACAAGCTCGATCTAGAAGTCAACCTCTCGTTGTGGGGGTAAACCGGGGAGGGACTTAGGGAAAACATCTGAAAAAACTCGTACCACTGGAACCTTGGCGAGGACTTGAATCTTATCCTCCATTTCGAAGTAGATAAGAAAAATTTCATCTTTCTGCCGGATTGACCTTATAGTCTGAGCAGAGGTCAAAATGATGTGAGAGACAGAGGGTATACTTGCCAGCATAACGACCTATACATCTGGGTTCTAAAGCTTAACCTCTCGGGTCGAACAGTTTATTTGGGCCTTATGCCCGGCCAGTCAATCCATTCCCAGTATGAGGTCGAACCCAGTTATTGCCAAGATTGTCGCATAAATCTCAAATTCCACGCCCCTTAACACGGCCTGGAATGAGCATTTCTCCGCAGACGTCATATATGATCCATCTAGTAGAAGAATTCGTATAGACTGTACAGACGAGCGGATGATATTTTCCTTAGTTGTAATAAAGTCTTGGGATACAAAGGAGTGTGTTGCTTCAGTATCATAGAGAGTTTTTGCGGGGTGTCCTTCTACCATAAGTAGTCCTGAAGAGGTAAGGAGTATGTATATATCATTTAACAAAATATATACCTGATGTAAACATTCATATACATAAAGTCTAAGACATAGGTACTGATATCCGACCTATCTCTAGCGTCTAAGATATATACATATCACTACATCTGGGGTTGGTCCATGTTGAAGGTCTAATGCATAGGCCTCCAAGGGAGTTGCTCGGCCCTACTAATCTCTCCTACTAGATCTACCTTTGCGGTCTCTCTAGCTATGTCTCGTACTGCCTACCCTCCTTGAACTGCTCCTAATCCTGGCCTTCCTACCACATTCGGGCAGAAAGCTCTCATGTGTCCCAGCTGCTGGCACAGAAAGCAGTTCCCTATAAAGGGAATGTCTCATCAAGCTATTGGCGCGAGTTGTCATACTAGAGCTGGTCTGGGCTCCTGCTATGGCGTTGGTGGTGCTGGTGGTGCTGGTGGGCGCCTATAAGGCTGCCTGTATTGTCTCTGTCTGCGGTTTCTCTCCTTTTGGCGGGGAGCAGCTCCTCTATCTTGTCCCTGACCTCTAGGGACCTCAACCTATCCTCGACACTACTGGGTCACCATCCTCTGGTCTAACTTTAACGTTGTAGTGTTAGTTACAATGATGTGGAAGATGTACTGAGAGAACATAATCTAGGCCTGTCTAAGGTGATCTCATATGCCTCGGTAGAAGCGATCAGCTCTATCTTTTTTTGTGGCTGCTAAGTTCCCAGCAAAATGTGCTAGGTGGATGAAATCTCTCTCATACTCTGACATCATCTGGTCACCCTGACGGATGTGCAGGAACCTCTCTTGCAGTGCATCTCGGTCGGCATCCGAGATGAAGTGCTCCAGAAAAGCATCTGAAAACTCCCCCCACATTATAGTGGTCAATGGTCATCCTCTGAACGTCGAGCCGTTATCCTCTCTCCACTAGTCTCTAGCATATCTCACTAACAAAGTCACCACTAGTGACACTACAGCTACTGTTGGGCACATCATTCCTACCAATAGCTCCTCTACACGCTTAACCCACTCTTCTTCCTGTATGGTAGTCTCTATGCCTCTGAAGATGGGAGGCCTCAGCCGCCGGAAAGTTGTCAGTAGGTCAGTAGGCACTAATAGCTGCTGTGGTGGCTGTGCCAAGGCTGTCCGGAAGGTCTCATGGATAGCTGTTAATGTTTGCCCCAAGTCGGTGTCGTCAAATGGTACAATTGCAGGGGTAACTGGGTCTGGAGGTGGGGTGGTGGGGACATATCCACTGGCGGAGGATCTCCAGCTACTGGACTCGGGTATCTGGAGAAGTAACAGGAAACAAGTGTCGGTATTTTGTAAAAGTAGGGGAAATTAGCAAGAACTTACAAAGCATAAACAAGGGTGTGTGGGTGTGCTATTGTACAATCTAAAATCCTTAAGCCTCTATACTAGGGCCTACCAGGCTTCCAATGTATGGTTTGTCCCAAACCAATGAACTAAGCGAGGTACAGAGGGATCCTAAGACTGCTCTACAAGGACGGATCGTGATGGCTCTGATCGATTTGTAAGACCCCGCCAACCTTTGCTCGAGTCGGGCCGGAGGGGATCTTACTTTCCCAAGATGTCCACCCAGTGCTCCTTAAGGGGTGTCAACCCAAACTATTAAGCACTAGTTGGCCGCCTTGCTCGGCTTGAATCACCTCATTCACATCACATCACGAAGTTTAGCATAAGCATTAACAGGAAGCCAGAACAAATATATATAATAATATATATATAAAAGGAAGTGCAAAAGGCCTTTTCCCTGTTTATACACGAATCTCGTAGGCTATAAAAGTATTATAACTAACAACTCCTTTCTCTCTCAACTTGGCTTGCTAGTACTCACGTCTCGAAACTCTGGAGACAATAGGGGTGCTTCTGCTCGGGTAGTCCTATCAACTGCTATATCGTCATGCGATAGCTTTTCAATACGATGCTCTCTCTCCTGTGAATGGTTATTAAATTAACAATTAGTTATAGAGCTAATTGGAATCAAATCTCCTCCCCGGATCCATATCCTGGGGACGAGCGCACACACCCAACAAAAGTAGATAGTCGAAGCAAGAGAGATTTAGCACAACATTTCATATATAAGCTAGGAGCAATCATAAAAGGAGGTACAGCATGGTATAACTGATATAACAGCAGCAATATACATCAGTTAAAATTTAAGCTCCACTAGCACAGCAGTGCAGCAGGTATTCACAACCAATGCAAACATTGTAGGCATTCACAGCCACACATGCACCGCAGGAATTAACAACTGCGCACACACCGCAGGCATTCACAGTAATATACACACCGCAGGCATTCACAGCCGCGTAACATTCCCTATGTCGACATAATATGGACCGCTTCTTTTCAAGCAGGGTAGCGAGCCCCGCAAGCCTCACCGATGTGGTCGTCGGTGATAGTGACCAGTCCTGTCACTTTTGGGGGAGATCATACTGCCCATCCCCGGCCCTAACGTACATCTCCGTGTACTCCTGGATGTGAGCGACATCTGGCAATTCAATATTTTTGCCGACCAGCGTAGGAAACCAAATGGGGAAAAACATAACCGTCGGTCACTCGTGGTACACATCTCCCTATCGCCTTAAGTCGTCGAACTTCCCACACCAGTACGATCGGTCTGGGGAAGTGAATGACCTGCCATAATTTACCGCAAGCAATTTACAAGCAATCAAATTTATCAATTTTTCTAGCATGTACCAGGTTCACAGCGGCTTGCCCTACTATGTTTTAAATAATTTGGGCAAATGACACTTAACTTGACTTTCGACAAGGAGTGTGGGAGCACTTTATTTGGGGCTCATTTAGGAGGAGTATCTCAACTCCTGTTATCCCCAACTAAGGCTCAACATATCAAATAACTGTCCGTCAGAGCAGGACCCATGCTTTAAATAGTAAATTGTAGAAACTAAAGTGCGATAATAGAAGCTGATGTTAGTATAAGCTATAGAATTAAAATGTTGTAATGAAAGAAGACCAATATGAAACTAGAGTAGTACTGAACTGAAAGAACTGAACTAAAAGTAAGTACTAAAAGGGACTAGACCAGTACGAGACTGGAATAGTACTTAAAAGAAATGAACTGGAAGTATATAACTATGACCAGTACGAGACTGGAGTACTGAAAAGAAAGTACTGAACTGAAATAAATAAATTAACTAGACCAGTATGAGACTAGAATAAAACATAAAGAAAATGGTTAGTAGTCTAATCACTCTATTCAGGAGGCTTCAGATCTATCTCTGTTCTTAGGAGGCATGTAAGACGCTTATCCTGCTGGTTAAAACCAATATCATTGTGAGAACCCGCCCACCCATATCGCATCTCAAAACCCAGGCATTGAGATGAAGGGTGGCGAGGTACATAAACACGGAGGAGTGAGCGATGTAGGACTAATCCCAACCACAGGACCGCGGGCGCCATAGGGGGCCCACCGGGGTCAACACCCAGACCAGGAATGCGATGGGGAAAGTCACGGGGTCGGTCCCACACACATGTGTCCTGCTGGCAAATTACTCCAACACACCCCCGCAGCAGGACAACCATCCTCTGATACCATGTGAGAGTAGCGAGCAAACAACTAAAAAACAAGCCGGAACTTTGAATAATTGAAAGTTTTATTATCCAAAAAGATAACTATTATAAAGGTATGACCTCCCTTTTATAGAATGGAGGAGAGAAAAGAGATTACAAATAAACAATGTGGGACTAATAATTACAAGAATAAGAAACTATACAAGCCGCATAAGCCGTACAAGCCACACGGTTAGACAATCCGCACGGCCACTACAAAGAGGAAAACAGCAGGCCAATATCCCCAGATCGCTCAGACCGCCAGACAAACCGCCAGACCGCCCGGTCTCTAACCCGGCTACAAAACTGCTGGGACAAGCCGCCAGACCGCTAGACTGCTCGGTCTCAACCGACAGACCGCTCGATCTCAACACTCTCCCTCAAGCTGGAGCATAGATATCAATCATGCCCAGCTTGTCGCAAATATGAAACAAAGAAGCGGACATCGGCTTGGTGAAGACATCTGTCAACTCATTGTCAGAAGTGATGAACAGAGTACAAATCTATTTCTTCAAAATCTCTTCTCGAATAAAGTTGCATTCGACCTCTATGTGTTTTGTTCTCTCATGAAAGACCGGATTTTTGGAAATGTATATCGCAGCCTTATTGTCGCAGAACATAGGAAGAGGATAGTTGTAGACCTCTCCTAGGTCAAGCATGAGAGCCCGTAACCATTTTAACTCACATGTGGTTGATGCCATACAACGATATTCCGCTTCTGCACTAGACCTGGAAACCACAGACTATTTCTTACTCTTTCAGCTCACAAGATTTCCTCCAACAAATGTGCAAAAACCCGATGTTGACTTGCATTCTCCTTTATCATCAGCATAGCTTGAATCTGAGTACGCTTCAACCCTCAAATGACCATTCTTCTGAAAAAGCAGTCCTTTCCCTGGAGCTGCTTTAACATACTCCAATATCCTCAGGGCAGACTGTAGATGACACTCCCTAGGAGCTTGCATAAATTGGCTAACCTTGCCTACAGCATAGGAGATATCGGGTCTAGTCACTGTGAGATAAATGAGTTTGCCCACCAGACACTGGTACCTCGAAGAATCAGATAGAGAAGGCGAGTCATCTATCCAAGTTCTGTCTTCCCCAATAGTCATGGGACATCTGGCAGGTTTAGCACCAGTCAACCCTACCTCTTTTAGCAAATAAAGAGCATACTTCCGTTGGGAAAGAACTAAAGAGTTGGGTTTCCGAGAAATCTCAATCCCCAGAAAGTATTTGGGAGATCCCATATCCTTAGTGACCAGGTGTTGTCGGAGGTGTTTCTTTGTCAAAGCAACCCCAGCCTGGTCGTCTCCCGTTAGAAGAATATCATCCACATATACAGCAAGAACCACCATACCAGAGGAGGTTTTGCGAATAAATAAGGAGTGATCGGTTGAACTTCGTGCAAAACCAATGGCTGCAATAATGCCGCTGAACTTGTCAAACCAAGCCTGAGGGCTTTGCTTTAGGCCATAGGTGGCCTTCTTCAGATGACATACTCGTGTCTCCCCCTGAGAAACATACCCAGGAGGTTGCTCCATATAAACCGCTTCCTGAAGGTCACCATAGAGAAAGGCATTCTTGACATCCAGCTGAGAAATGGGCCAATCCCTGTTGACAGCCACAGAGAGAAGAACTCAAATGGTGTTGAGACGAGCAACTGGAGAGAATGTGTCGAAGTAATCAATCCCATAAGTCTGAGTGAAGCCTTTGGCGACTAAGCGGGCCTTGTATTGATCCACACTACCGTCCGGACGGAACTTCACAATGAATACCCAGCGATAGCCAACCACATCAGTGCCCAAAGGGGGAGGAACAAGAGTCCAGGTACCCCGCTGAGTTAGGGTCGCCATTTCCTCATCCATGGCCATCTTCCAATGAGGAATAGCAAGGGCCTCCTAGTAGGAGCGGGGTGTGGCATTGGCAGAGATAGCTAGTGCAAAGGCCCTGCGAGAAGGGGTAAGACGATATGAAACAACAGCAGCAAGGGGGTGTATGGTACACGTCTGCACCCCTTTGCGAAGAGCTATAGGAAGATCCAGGTCAGCGGGTACCTCAGCATTCGGAGCATCCGTGGCAGAGAGAGCTGGCCCGAGAGTAGAGAGCAATGGCGGCAGAGATGAGGGAGATGGTGGCGGAGAAGAGGGATAGAGAGGTGGAGACAGTTTAGGGTTGGAGATCATAGTAGGAGACGAGGGAACAAAGTGAACAATAGGAGAATCAGAAGCTGGGGGAAGAGGAGAGGATTCATCCGAGAAGTAGGAGGTATTCTCGAAGAAGGTGACATCAGCAGAGACGAACTGCTTATGAAGAACAGGATCAAAGCAACAATAGCCTTTTTGAGTGATGGAGTACCCCAGAAAGACACATTTGGTGGAGCGAGGGGAGAGCTTATCACGGGTGGCAGATGGAGCATGCACAAAGGCAGTGCACCCAAAGATTTGGAGAGGGAGAGGAAAAGGCTCCTTGCCCGAATACAGAATGGAGAATGGAGTTTTTCCGTGGAGAACCGTGGAGTGAATGCGATTGATAAGGTAGCAGGCAAGGAGAACAACATAGCCCCAATAGGAGCGAGGAACATGCATCTGGGTCATCAAGGAGCGAGCGACATCGAGGAGGTGACGGTTTTTACGTTCTGCTACACCATTTTATTGTGAAGTATAGACACAACTAGTTTGATGAATAATCCCATTTGGCATGCAGAAGGTAGAAAAGTCATGACTGATATATTCTTTTGCATTATCAAATCGAAAAACCTTAATAGAAACATTAAACTGAGTCTTGATCATGAGATAGAAGGACGTCCATATAGAGAATAATTCAGAGCGATCTTTTAACAGATACACCCACGTACAGTGAGAGAAATTATCAATAAATGTGACAAAATATGAACTACCCCGACCAATGGTAAGGGTAGGAGAAGGACCCCAAACATCGGAGTGGATGAGATCAAACGGACGGGTAGATCCACGAACGTGCTTTGGAGGGAAGGAGGAGCGGTGATGCTTTCCAAGCTGACATGCCTCACAGTTGAGGGGAGGACTTTGTGGAGGAAGTTGGGGCAGAAGTTGACGAAGAAGATGTGGAGGAGCATGACCAAGGCGGAGATGCCATTGCAGAAGATCTGTGGAGGGGGAGGAGAAGGTGGACAAAGCAGAAACATTGCCAGATAAGTATAGGCTGCAACTCTCAGTCCCAGTAGCAATCGTCTGTTGGGAGTCCGGATCCTGAAAAGAACAAGAAGTAGAAGTAAATGTGATGGAACACTGTAATTACCTGCATAGAGAGGTAACAGATAATAAGTTGCAAAGGAACTTGGGCACGTAGAGAGTATCCGCCAAGCGAAGAGACGGAGTGACATGAAACATTCCCGTCCCATTGACCGATGATGAAGAGCCGTCAGCGAGAATAACTGGGGGCAACCGATCATGTGTTTTTAGGAGAGAAAAACACAGGAGATTGCCGGTCATATGATCTGTAGCATCGGTGTCGATCAGTCATTTTCCTTGAGTAACAACGTGGGCACTACCAGAAGACGGACCACCGAGGCGAACGGCTTTGAGGAGGATTTGAAAGCCATGAAGGGAGAAAATCTGCAGCGGTCACGGTGACAACACACCAGCGGCAAGAAGGGCAACGACCAAGGTGCAGAGCAAGGCAAAGGGGAAGAAGAGAGAAGAACAAGCCGCGCGACTAAATAGGAGGTCGCAGCGACTAATCAAGCAGGAGCGGCTAAAGGAGGGGCCGCACAGAGGATGACAGGCCGCTGCGACTTAGAGATAGGTCGCGGGGATGAAGAGAGATAGAGCGGCAAAGGAAGAAGGGCAGAAGGGCCGCCTATACAAGGAAGAAACCGCGCGAACATGGATAAATCACAGCGGTGAGGAGAAAGAGATCTGCAGCGGTCACGATGATAGACATGAGTGGCCAGAAAAGCCACGACCAAGCCGCAGAACCAAGCAGAGGGAAAGAAGTCGAGCGGCTAGAAATCAGCTCGTGCGAACAAAAGATGGCAAAGACCTCGCGAACAGAGAAAAGTCCGCTGGGAGGCAAACAAGGCGCACAGGGCAAGCAGGCCGTGGCAGCTAAAGAAAAGGAGCAGCTAGAAAGGATGGCACGGCGACTAAGCACAGGTTGCGGCGAGAAGATGGGAGAAACAAAGAGGTCGCGCACACAAAGGGCATCGACAAGAAGAGAAAGAAGCCGCGCGAACAGCGCGCAAGCAGGCGGAAGAAACAAGCCGCGAGGACAGGTCGCGAGAAGAAGAAGCAAAACACGAGGACAGGTCGCGCGGTCAGAAATGGCGCACAGAATCACGAGTAGAAAATCGAGTCCTCTGATACCATGTGAGAACCCGCCCACCCATATCGCATCTCAAAACCCAGGCATTGAGATGAAGGGTGGCGGGGTACATAAACACGGAGGAGCGAGCGCTGCGAGCGATGTAGGACTAATCCCAACCACAGGACCGCAGGGATATTCCACCACAGGGGGGCCACCGGGGTCAACACCCAGACCAGGAATGCGATGTGGAAAGTCACGGGGTCGGTCCTACACACATGTGTCCTGCTGGCAAATTACTCCAACAATCATCATCGCCAACCCAACACAAGAATATAAGCAGAAGTCAAAATCCAGATAAGTATAAAATGTCCAATAAGTACATCAAATAAAATAAGCAACCAAGGCTTCTATAATATCAGAGTACATATGAAATGCCAAAAGGCTATAAAATGAGTCTCTCAAAAACTCACATCTGTCACTGACGGTTGCGATGGTATCGTCACTTCAGGCCCTGTCTCCCTGGCCTGGTTGTCCTCCTCCATAACCTGTTGTTGTGGGGTCTCCTCCTAAAAAGGAAGATGTAGCAACTGTTAGTCATAAAGACTAAGTGGCTATCACATCCATTCCACCGATAATTCTTAGGCACTAGGCGGAGAAAGGAAGAGGGTGCAATATATATATAAATAGTAGTACAAACAGGTTGTATAGGTCTAATAAATATCAGAGTATCCATCAATATATAAGAAATAACTACAACAATTTATACTAGCAGTTCTACCATCAACAGCATTGAACAAGTAAAGTCTTACAACAGGAAAGTAACTTAACTTATATGAATGCCCATACAGACATATAAGTTAAGGATCGGCTTAACAGTAAAGTTACTCATCATATAAGAGTGCTCATACAAACTTATATGATAAGGATCTTGTGTATGTAATACAATGCAATGTTATGAATGACTTATGATGACTCACCCATGCTCGCACACATTCACTTGCTATGTCGACACAGACTTGTAGTTCTTACTTTTCGAGTAGGTAGCTAACCTCCTAGGCGTCATCTGTCATGGCCAGACGGTGATAGTGGAACGGGCTTTCCACTTCTAGGCAGGCATCCACACTACCAATCCTAGGTCTCTGTATGCCTCAATGATAAGAACACAACAACGGAGCTCATATGCATACTACGGCTCAGAGGGGTCTTGGGTAGATGTGCACCAAGAACAAATCCCAAACTAGCCTACAGGTGTGGCATGGAAAGGGCCTCGGGAATGAGCACCAAGGATACAGCCAATCCGTCTACTTGGTACGGAGAGGGCCTCAGGAATGAGATACTTTGATTGGACATTTCCGAGTCTATGTATGAAAACGGGTAACCACCCGTTGGAAAGGTATTTCCAAGGGCTACGACTTTTGTGTTTAGTTAAAAGCCCAGATCTGGACGTATCATACCCGAAAATGGCCTTGAAGTTCGCTGCGCACAGAAAATAGATTTCTGCACGCATCTTCAAGAAAGATGAACGACATCGGTTCATCTTCTTTCTTTAGACATTTATTCAAAGTTAGATACAGAACTTCCTCCTCCCTTATTCTCCCTCATTAGACCATTTCTCTTCACGAAACCAAGTCCACCATCTTCACAAGAAGAGAGGAGAGGTTGAAGACATCAAATCTCTAGGGCATAAGCCCTAGCATGGTCTCTACCTAGGAGATCTTAATCTCACAAGTCAAACTATTTTGAGTCGACATCTATCCTAAAAAATAATTACAGATCTAGCACCAAGGGAGAGGGTAGGAAGCATACCTCATTTTCGTCGGTTCCGTCCATGGATCTCGTCACTCTCCTTAGCGACATCTTTCTCTTGTTGGTGTTGTTCTTTACGGGTGAGAGAATGGGAAGACTTACTCCAGAAAATCCTACTCCAGCGATCTTGTCGTTCCTTCCATTCTCGTCGGGGTTACAGAGTAACAGCTTGGCAAAAATGGTGAAGTGATGGCTAGGGTTTTCCGTAACTCTCCTTTTATAATGAGAATTAGGGTTAACTGCTTTGCCACGTGTGACCCTATAGTTGGACCGCGTATTATTACATTAAATATGTCATTTTGAAAAGACGCGACCAATTTAAGTCATTTGGGGCTAATCCCAAAGTTCTGGTTCAGACCGTATATGTAGCAGCAAGCAGACTGAGCCAAAATTCCTATAAGTCAAAATCGTCGAGTATACAGCCTTTACTCGACAAATTGTCTAGTGGCGTCGGGTGCACTCAACCCACTCGACGCCTTCAGGCCTCAAGAAAAACTAAAGTCCAAAAGTGTTGAGTTCACTTACCTTTACTCAATGAATCGTCGAGTGGCGTTGAGTACACTCAACGCACTCGACTCCTACAGTTCTCAGAATAACTTGTCCAAAAGCATTGAGTTTACTTACCTTTACTCGATGAATCATCGAGTGGCGTCGAGTGCACTCAACCCACTCGATGCCTATAGTTCTCAGAATAACTTGTCCAAAAGCGGTTAGTTCACTTCCCTTTACTCGACTAATCATCGAGTGGCTTTGAGTGCACTCAACGCACTCGACGCCTACAGTTCTCATAATAACTTAAGTCCAAAAGCATTGAGTGGCGTTGAGTCCACTTAATGCCGCTTTGACTTCACTCAACACCGCATCTTCCAGAAACTGTTCTAAGTAAAATTCATTGAGTGGCGTTGAGTCCACTCAACACCTTAGCTTAATCCGTCGAATGGCGTTGAGTGGTTTTGAGTCCACTCAACGCCTCAACTCATTCGTCGAATGGCGTTGAGTGGTGTTGAGTCCACTCAATGCCTCAGCTTATTCGTCAAATGTAGTTGAGTGCATTCAACGCACTCAATGCCATGAGTCCAGAAAAATATTCTAAGTCACATCTGCTCTATTCGTCGAGTATACATATACTCACTCGACGAATTTGTCGGGTATTCATGAAGTTATTCAACGAATAGTATTGGTGTCTCCTCATAAGTCATACTCGACGATTCGTCGAATATCTGTGACGATATCTAACAAATTTTACTTGTTGATTCTGAAGCACCCCGAGCCCGAGTCAACTCTCCTGACTCAAAATATGTACGAGGGGTCTAGCGCGAAATGTGACGTTACAAATCCTATAAACAAAATAAAAGATTTCTTCCCTAAAATCAGGCTAAGACTATGGGGGAGTGAAGTACGAAAAATATAATAAACTTTTAAACTTACCTTGGGAAAACAACTCCGGGTAGCACTTTTGCATCAAGTCCACCGGTTCCCAAGTGTATTCTTCTTTCCCGTGGTTAGACCATTGGACCTTTACCAATGGTACACTTTTCCACCGCAAGCTCCTCATCTCAGTGTCCACTGTCCACACCAGCTCTAGTAGAACAGATCTATTGTTTGCTACCGCTCCATCTGGGGTGGGGACATGTTGGTCAGGTCGTAGTAATGCCTTCCGGAGCGACGACACATGGAAGACATCATGCAAATTCTCCAGCTCTGGTGGTAGCTCCAGCAGATAGGCCAAAGGGCCTATTCTCTCCAATATAATATAGGGCCCCACATATCTCAGGCTAAGCTTCTTCATACCCCGCACTCGTGACACTTCATGCATCGGCCTGATATTCAAGAATACCTTGTCACCCACTTGAAATTCTACCATTCGATGTTTCTTATTATAGTACTTTGTCTGCCTACTTTGAGCCTCAAGCAAGTGGTCTCGTATCAATCTAACACTCCATGCCCCGCACTTGTGACACTCCATGCATCAGCCTGATCTTCAAGAATACCTTGTCACCCACTTGAAATTCCACCATTCAATGTTTCTTATTATAGTACTTTGTCTGCCGACTTTGAGCCTCAAGCAAGTGGTCTCGTATCCATCTAACAAGCGCATTGGTGTTATCAATGTACTTTATCCCCAAAACTTTTGGATCTTCATCCTGCACCCATGACAATGGAGTTCTATACTTTCTCCAATTAAGTGCTTCGTGAGGAGCCATCCCGATGCTATCTTGATGGCTGTTGTTATATGAAAATTCTACCAGTGGAAAGAGTCTTTCCCACGGTTCTCCTCTATACAATACACATAGTCTCAAAAGATATTCCATTGTCCTGATGGTCCTCCCAGACTGACCATTTGTCTTAGGATGAAAAACTGTGCTGAAGGTAAGGCGAGAGCACAGATATGCTTGTACTTCCTTCCACTCCTTGGAGGTAAAGCGGCCATCACGATCAGATACTATCGTCTTAGGCATGCAATGGTACTGTACAAATTGTTCCATAAAGAGCCCCACTAAAGCATCCACATGTGCCTCCTTCTTCATAAGGATAAATCTGGCGACCTTCGTCAGATGATCTACAATCACCCAGACTGAATCGTTCCCATAGAGCGAGCGAGGCAACCCATGAAGAAAGTCCATGGAGATATCCTCGAACTTCCACTCAGGGATGGGCAATGACTATAATAATCCTCCAGGGCTCTTGCACTCTACCTTCACCTTTTGACAAGCCTCACGGTGAGTAACATAATACTTGACAGCTTTCTTCATTCCTGGCCAAAACATGGTCTTCCGCAAGTCACTATATATCTTAGAAATCCCGGGATGCACCGAATACTTCAAATAATGTGCCTCTCTTAATATGTCTTCCTGAATTTCCCCGACCTTGGGAATATAGAGTCGGCCATGGAAATGCACAAGGCAGTCCTTTAGTGTGTACTATTCAGTAGTTCCATCTTTAATTGACTTAATTACAATGGCCAGAGCAGCATCCTTCCCATGCTCTACCCGAATATGATCTCGGATATCACATACTATACTCATAGCAGATAGATACTCAGTATACTCCTCAGAATGATCTTTATACACCAACGTGATCTCCATCTCCTCGAGCATCCAAGCTAATTCCATACTCATCAATAGAGACTCAGGGCTCGATTTTAGTACCTTTCTTCTCAACGCATCAGCCACGGAGTTGTTTTTCTGGGGTGGTAGTTCAGGGTAAACTCATAATCACACAAAAATTCTAACCATCGCCGTTGTCTCAAGTTTAACTCCTTTTGGGTATGAACATACTTCAAATTTTTGTGATCTAAAAAGATCTCGTAGTGGATGCCATATAAATAGTTCCTCCAAACCTTCAAGGCGAACACCACTGCCCTCAACTCCAAATCATGAACCGGATAATTGGCTTCATGCTTCTTCAATTGCCTCGAAGCATAGGCAATCACATGTCCGTGCTGCAACAGTTCTGCTCTCATCCCTTGATATGACGCATCAGTGTAGACTTGAAATCCTTCCTTCCCAAAATAAAGGGCTAGGATGGGTGCGGAGGAAAGTCTATCTTTCAGCTCTTGGAATGCAGCTTCACGAACTTGCGATAATACCCAGCAAGTCCAAGTAAATTCCGTACATTAGCTGCTAACTTCAAGGGCAACCATTCTTTCACAGCACGCACTTTGGTCAAGTCCACAACTAGTCCAGCACCACTAATCACATGGCCTAAGAAGGCAACTTCTCGGAGCCAAAATTCACACTTGTTGAACTTAACAAACAAGTCATGCTCCTTTAACTTCTTCAGCACCAAGGTCAAGTGTTCCACATGCTCCTCCTCTTTCTTCGAGTAGACTAAAATGTCATCAATGAAGACGATGACGAAGACATCTATGTATGGCTCAAACACCTTGTTCATCAGACTCATGAACGCAGAAGGGGCATTTGTGAGTCCAAACGGCATTACGGTGAACATATAGACTGTACCTCGAGATAAATATCATTTTTTGAATGTCCACCTCTCGTATCCTCAACTGATAGTACCCCGAGCGCAGATCTAGTTTGGAAAATCAGTGCGCTCCTACCAACTGGTCGAATAACTCATTGATCTGGGGTAAAGGATAGGTGTTCCGCACCGTTAAACGAATGAGTTTGTGGTAGTCTATACATAACTATAGCGTTCCATCCTTTTTCTTAACAAATAGAACAGGGGCTCCCCAAGGTGATGAACTGGGGTGAACGAACCCTGACTCCACTAATTCTTGTAGTTGAACTCTAAACTCCGTGAGTTCCTTCGGGACCATTCTGTAAGGGGTCCTAGAGATGGGCTTGGCACCCGGTACTAACTTTATTTGGAAGTCCACCTCTCTATGCAGGGGTAATCCTGACAATTTCTCAGGGAATACCTCAGGGAAATCCCGCACTATTTGTACGTCTTTCAAATCGACTGCCTTCTCTTTTAGTTCAAAATAGATCATATATACTTCATCCCCCTTCATATGGGCCTTTAAGGTCTGAATTGAAGATAATAAACTATGAGGTGCAAGTCTAATACCTTGAAAGATGACCTCAGAGTCCCTATGCCTCAACATGATTTGCTTTGCCGTGCAATCAATCCTAGTTCGGTTCTAATCTAACCATGTCATACCCAGAATGAGATCTAATTCTAGCATTCTCAATACTATTGTAAGGGTATCAAAGAACTTTCCTCCAAGAAGTACCTCCAATTCACACATTGTGGATGCAGTCATCTCGGAGCCATCCGAGAGGCATACTCTCCGAGCAATATCAGTGAAGTATTGCACTCCTTCTAAGTCTTTAACAAAGTCTGCCGACACAAATGAGTGTGTGGCACCGGTATCGAATAGAGTGTAAGATGGTTTCCCACCAAACATTACGGTGCCTAGGTATCAATTATACAGACTCAAGCTAGACTCTTAGCATATCTTAGACTATTTAAAGAGAAATGCTTATAACATAGTAATTAAATAACAACATACCTACAATCACATCCTAAGGATATCGCTACTGCGCCATGTCCAGCGCGAGCACCTGATCCCAGGCAGGTCCGAGATTCCATCCTCGTGGTCCTCGTCCTCGACTACGCATATGTCCCTGTGCTTGTGGAGCTACTGGAGGAAGTGCAGGGAGAGTATTTCCACCTAGCTGTGGGCAAAAGCGTCGGATGTGGCCCGGCTGGTTGTACTGGAAGCAGACTCGCTCATATTTATCCCTGGGTTACAGATGCATCTATGGTGGTGGAGGCAGTGTTGGCTGTGGGGTCGAACGCTCCATCCTGAAATTCTGACAGAAGTGACCCCCGCCTCTATTGTTTCCTCTTCCTCAATTATCCTGCATCCTCCAATAGCAAGGACCAGCCTCTATCACACCCTCAGCGGGTCTCTTATTACTCCCCAAGTGATCTACCTCCAGCCTTTTTGTCATATCAATAATCTCTGATAAGCTTGTATCCACTATAAACAAAAGGGCTTGCTTCAGGGGATCCCGTAAGCCTTTATAGAATTGCTTAGCATACCCCATGTCATTCAACTCGTATGCATCAGCAAACCTAGCGAGATGTTGAAACTCTCGTTGATATTCTGTAACAATCTTGGATCCTTATTTAAGCTGCAGGAATCTTTCTCCAAGTTCATCCCGAGTGGTAGAAGGGATAAAGTGTTCTAAGAAGGCTTCAGTAATCTCACTCCAACTAATCTCTTTGTATACCCGGCCTTGAAAGGTGGAGCCCATGAGGGACTTCCACCACCTCTTGGTGTGGGATTCCAATACAAACATGACTAGTGTCACAGCCATGTTGGCTGGACATCAGATTCCCGCCATCAATTCTTGCACTGTGTCAAGCCATTCTTCCGTACGCAAGGCCGACTCTATCCCGAGGTAAGCAGGCGGAGATAGAGCTAGGAAAGTGCTCAACCAATTAGATCTCGGGTCTTATTGTTGCACCAGATTCTGTTGGTACCTAAAGGCATCCAAAATAGCCTTGAGCATCTGCCCTAGCTCCGACTGCTGAAACTGAGTGGGTATAGAAGGGGCGGGGGTTCCCCCTACTGGCTCTAAATTAACCGGTACCTACACAAAAGGTACAAACCTAAGGTCAGGTTGGCTAATCATTGGGTCATGAATGGACATACTTAGTGTGAATTACATATGCGCACACCACTACTTCCGCTAAGTCAGTTTGTCCGTAAACTTACCAATTGAGCAGGGGTGGCACCATTTTTTCTTGACTTCTTTAGTTGAGGATCATTGCAAGCTGATACCATTTGTAAGACCCCTCTCCCGGAACATAAGGCATGGACAAGGGGAGTCTTATGCCCAAAACAGCCGCCTTATGGTAGCGCCAACACATGGGTCGACTTGTACCACAAGATGCCTATCCTTCCGGCTAAAACTAATATCATCATTGCCAACCCAACACAAGAATATAAGCAGAAGTAAAAATCCACATAAGTATAAAATGTCCAACAAGTACATCAAATAAAAGAAGCAACCAAGGCTTCTATAATATCAAAGTACATATGAAATGCCAAAAGGCTACAAAATGAGTCTCTCAAAAACTCACATCAGTCACTGACGGTAGCGATGGTATCGTTACTTCAGGACCTGTCTCCCTGGCTTGGCTATCCTCCTGCATAACATGTTATTGCGGGGTCTCCTCCTAAAAAGGAAGACGTAGCAACCGTTAGTCATAAATACTAAGTGTCTATATCATCCGCTCCACCGGTGACTCTTAGGTACCGGGCGGAGAAAAGAAGAGGGTACAATATATATATATATATATATATATATATATATATATATATATATATAAACAGTAGTACAAGTAGGTGGTATAGGGCTAATCAATATCAAAGTATCCATCAATATATCATAAATAACTACAACAATTTATACTAGCAGTTCTACCATCAACAGCACTGAACAAGTAAAGTCCTATAACAGGAAAGTAACTCAACTTATACGAATGCCCATACAGACATATAAGTTAAGGATCGGCTTCAGTAAAGAAACTCATCATATAAGAGTGTCCATACAAACTTATATGATAAGGATCTTGTGTATGTAATGCAATTCAATTTTATAAATGACTTATGATGACTCACCCATGCTCACACACATGCACTTGCTATGTCGATACAGACTTGTAGTTCCCATTTTTTGACCAGGTAGCTAACCTCTCAGGCTTCATCCGTCGTGGACAAACAGTGACAGTGGAACGGGCTTTCCACTTCTAGGCGGGCATCCACACTACGAAGCCTAGGCCTCCGTATGTCTCAACGCTAAGAACACAACAGCAGAGCTCACATGCGTACTACGAATCAGAGGATTCTTGGTTAGATGTGCACCAAGAACACAGCCCAAACTGGCCTATAAGTGTGGCACAGAAAGGGCCTCGGGAATGAGCACCAAGGACACAACCAATCCATCCACTTGGCACAGAGAGGGCCTCGGGAATGAGCATTGAGGACACAGCCAAACAGTCCAAATTCTATCTATCAACTCCCGTCGGTGTGATAACTGGCAAGTCTGTATACCTGCCACGCTATCCTTAACCCAGGATTATGACAATGCGTGTCAACTCACAACGCATGCAATTTCACATTTAAGGGCTCCACAGTGAGTCCCTTTTATTTATTCATATCTCGTGCCCAACAGTACGCAAGGGCTCCACACCGAGTCCCTTATCACCACATCGTTCTAGTGTGGCAAGCACACACGCACACCGAACCCTTCTACATTTCCATACCACACAAGGGTTCATCGTTTACACAGGTGGCAAGCCACCTTACACAACATACCAATCTCACATTGCTACCCGTAGGGATACTCAACTCTAAGCAGTGGATTATTATACACATTCATCTAATCATCATATCACATGGCCATATATTAACCTCGTCCAATTCCTTCTCAAAGTCAAGCATTCACAATCAACTATACTTCCGTAGGAATATCTATTGTTTAATCAACATATCAATTTATTTGTTCTCTAGCTTACCCAAACCATTTGTTTGTTGACCTCCTTCGAACCGTTGTTACAATCGTGTTCCATCAAACCATTTGTTAACTTAAGGGTCTATCAACTAAATCTCATCAATCATTTGTTTAGCACAATCACCAATAGTTTAAGTTCAGCAAACCTCAACATTAATCTACTATGACTTCTCTACCAAGTTCAAACCCAGTTCTACACTAACCCGAGAACCATATCTACACAAGACTTGACTGTCCAGCAACTTCGACTGGACATTCCTGAGTCTACAGAACTCTTATGAAAATGGCTTACCACTCGTTGGAAAGGTCTTTCTAAGGGCTATGACTTTCGTGTTTAGTCAAAAGCCCAGATCTGGTTGTATCATACCCGAAAATAGCCTTGAAGTTTGTTGCGCATAGAAAATAGATTTTTGCACGCATCTTGAAGGAAGATGAACGGCAACGGTTCATCTTCTTCCTTTAGATATTTATTCAAAGTTAGATATAGAACTTCCTCCTCCCTTTTTCACCCTCATTAGACTATTTCTCTTCATGAAACCAAGTCCACCATCTTCACACGAAGAGAGGAGAGGTTGAAGACATCAAATCTCTGGGGCACAAGCCCTAGCATGGTCTCTACCTAGGAGATCTTCATCTCACAAGTCAAACTCTTTTGAGTAGACATCTCTCCTAGAAAATAACTACAGATTTAGCACCAAGGGAGAGGGTAGTAAGCACACCTCATTTGTGGCAGTTCCGTCCATGGATCTCGTCACTCTCCATGGTGGCATCTTTCTTTAGTTAGTGTTGTTCTTTATGGGTGAGAGAATGGGAAGACTTCCTCCAAAAAATCCTACTCCGGCGATCTTGTCGTTCCTTCTATTTCCGTCAGGGTTGCACAGTAATGGATCGGCAAAAATCGCGAAGTGACGGCTAGGTTAACTGCTTTGCCACATGTCACCTTATAGTTGGAACGTGTATTATTACATTAAATATGTCCTTTTGAAAAGACGCAACCAATTTCAGTCATTTGGTGCTAATCCAAAAGTTCCAATTCAGATCGTGCATGTGGCAGCAAGCAGACAAAGCCAAAATTCCTCTATGTCAAAATCTTCGAGTATGCAGCCATTACTCGACAAATCGTCAAGTGGCGTCGGGTGCACTCAACACACTCGACGCCTTCAGGCCTCAAGAAAAACTTAACTCCAAAAGCATTGAGTCCACTTATCTTTACTCGACGAATCGTCGAGTGGCGTCTAGTGCACTCAACACACTCGATGCCTACAGTTCTTAGAATAACTTGTCCAAAAGCGTTTAGTTCACTTACCTTTACTCGATGAATCGTCGAGTGGCGTCGAGTGCACTCAACGAACTTGACGCATACAGTTCTCAGAATAACTTGTCCAAAAGCATTGAGTTCACTTCCCTTTACTCGATGAATCGTCGAGTGGTGTCGAGTGCACTCAATGCACTCGACGCCTACAGTTCTCAGAATAACTTAAGTCCAAAAGCATTGGGTGGCGTTGAGTCCACTCAATGCCGTTTTGACTTCACTCAACGCCGCATCTTCCAAAAAGTTTTCTAAGTAAAATTCGTTGAGTGTCGTTGATTCCACTCAATGCCTCAGCTTAATCCGTCGAATGGCATTGAGTGGTCTTGAGTCCACTCAATGCCTCAACTCATTCGTCGAATGGTGTTGAGTGGTGTTGAGTTCACTCAACGCCTCAGCTTATTCGTCAAATGGTGTTGAGTGCACACAACGCACTAAATGCCATGAGTCCAGAAAAATATTCTAAGTCACATCTACTTTATTCATAGAGTATACATATAATCACTCGACAAATTCGTCGGGTATTCATGAAGTTATTCGACGAATAGTATTGGTCTCTCCTCATAAGTCATACTCGGCGAATTTGTTGGATATCTGTGACGATATCAGGCGAATTTTACTTGTCGAGTCCGGCACACCTCGAGCCTGAGTCAACTCTCCTTACTCAAAACACGTATGAGGGGTCTAGCGCGAAATGGGACGTTACAAGACATGTTCAGTTCCATCTCCATTCTCAGGAGGCATGTTCAGTTCCATCTCCGTTCTCAGGAGGCATGTTCAATTCCATTTCAATTTTTAGGAGGCTTTGGGTTTCACCCATTATTAAGGTCCGATAATAGTTCAGTTGCACCCTTTTTAATTATGACTTAATCAGACTTGGAAGATTTTATTATGAGTTACATCTTTATTATTCGTCGAGAATAATTAGCAGTTCAACTGCTCGTACTCTCATCTTTCGAGCCTGCTCAAGTTACCCGAGAGTCTTTATAAAATAAAAACGAGGCGCTCGGCGGTTTCACAAAACCTTGAAACCCTCATAGCTTGGGCACTTGCCCCAAAACTCTCTTTAATAAAATAATTGAATTTATTATTCAATTTTCAAAGGTGGTCGTGCGCTCCAATTTCATTTTCGAAGAATTGAGCACATCAATTTTCGAGCATGAACTTTGCTCCAATAAATCGGAAAATCTTTAATTTTTATCTCAAGGTTCTCAAATTTTGATACAACCCTTAGGGGAGCCTAAAATGAGTCTAGTAATTTTCCAAAAATAATTTGAGCAATTTTGGGCCTTAAAATTGGCCAAATAAAATTATTTGGACTTTTAATAACAGAAAATCAACTCCAAAAATTCTCAAAATATTTTTGGAGGAAGCCCTCTACTAAAGAAACAATTTTCATGTTCAACACTTTTTCCCTATGAGCCTAGATATTTTTATAAAAATTATACAAAAATCTGTTTAAAATCTGGTCTACACATAGCAAGATCAGGCTCGATCCTGCGGCCAGGATTGCACCGAACAGGAAAATAACTAGGCTTTTCCCCACAGTAAATCAGTCACAGATCCATTGTGGGGGCGCAGAAGTTGAGGAAGAGGGGAATCTAGGTAATCTCTGTCGTCCATCTCATCTCTGAGATTGGACGGCGGCGATTTCATCCCGTCGGGAAGAAGGTGGTGGCCTTCTTCCACCGTTGACTAGTCGTTGCTGGATGCCAGTGCTGCCCCTAATCAACTCACCGGGGGATCGGCGACCTCTTGGACGGTGGTCCGACAGCCTGCCGCCGCCGGCCACCGCCGGAATTTACTGAACCGAGAGTAGGGTGGCGGCCGACTCTGCTCCTAGTGCCACCGCGCCACCCCGTATCTCTGGTGACTGCCCTGGCCACAAAACCACCCCCGGCTGACACGCCAGGGGTTGAGCTATTCTCCGGTGGTGGTCCGACAGCCTGGTACGGTCGGCCACCGCCGCAGAAAAATTACAGAGAATTACTCTGTTTTCGGGTGCCACCAGAGCGACAGTTTCCGGCAGCACCTCGGCCTTCCACCATCGGGGAAAGCTATCCTCGGTGGTGTAGCCCTTCCCCAGTGCCACTACCAATCCTAGGCAAGGCTCACCACTTGCGGCCACCACCCGACCTAGAGATTGGCTCGGGTGGTGCCAACGATGCTCCGTCCGTCAGGAGGCGCATGCAGAACGTCAAAACATTTAGGAAGGAGGAGGGAGAAAGTTTCCACATATGGTGGTGGGGCTCAGTAGGTTCTGGCCTGAGCTTCCATTAAGGTGGCGGAGGAGGAGGGCTCAGGTTGGCTTTCCTGACAAACTACGGTTCCGGCCAGGTTCGGGTGTCGTATCATAATTTGTGTGCACACGCTTTTCGGTGCACAATTATGCTTGATTTGACCATGGTTTAACCACCCATCACTGAAATTGGTCGAGACAAACTCGGTTGACTTCATATTGACCATACGGGTTCGATGCCACTAACTAGGGTTGAATCGAAGTTTGTTTGCTAAATATCAAAAATCTGCGTATCGTAGCGCACTAAAACTATCAAAATGCTGATATTTGTCGTTAGACTTTGAATTGCAACGCAACGAGTTCCAATGTATTCTTATTGACTATACAGAGCCATAGGAACTTATAGGACTCGAATCGAAGTCTCCTAAGTCTTTATTCAAAAATCTTGTTTTTGCGACGTTTTTTGAAAAACGGCCATACCCGCCATATGACCTTAGAGTTCAACAGAATGAGTTCCAATGTGTTCGTATTGCTTATACGAAGTCATAAGAACTGACAAAACTCAATTTAGAGTTCTCAATCTCTATATATCCTGTCTAAGGCTACCTCCCACCCAAGTATAGGTCATGGGTAGAGGTTCAGATCACTTTTATTATGCCTACTAGGATTCTGGTGGCCCAATAAAAGTTGGCATATTACACTACCACTTATGGGCCTTAGGTAGAGATTCTGGTCATCTTGATTGGGCCCAATAGGGTTCTGGTAGCCCAATAAAAGTCGGCACGTTACAATCCAATAACAATTAAGAGAATTTTTGTCCCCGAAAATTTTCTTAAAGTAGGGGGTAAGTGTAACACACATGGGGAAAGTGCTCGTGATGCTTTTCTCAAGCGAGGGCCTTGGGTTCCCTCGTGTACTCGTTTCATCCACAATTTGACCACAAGATCTTGACCATCGGAATAGTCTTATTGCACAGGTTTTTCACCTTGAATTCCACTATTTTCACCGGCTCTAACTAAATGGATCTGCCCGACTGCAGTGGTACCAGCAGTGTAGGAAGGTGTTGATCTGGTTGCCAAAGAACTCACCACAAGGAAGAGACATGGAAAACATTATGAAGGTTTCCCAACTCTGGGGACAAGGCTAATCGATACAAAACTGGTTCATCATGCTTTATTACCTGATAGGGGCCCAAATAGCGGGGGTCCAACTTCTTTTGCTTTTCCAATTGGTAGATACCATGCATGAGCTTGATTTTCAAAAATACCATTTCCCTCCTGCTAAACTCCACCAGTCGGTGTTGCGCATCATAATACTTACCTTGCCGGCTCTGTGCTTCCCGCATCCACTCCTAGATTAGTTGTATCGCTATTATAGTGTCATTAATAAATGCCACTCCCAGAGCTTTAGGGTCCTCATCCTGGGCCCAAGACAATGGAGTCCGGCAACGCCTTCCATAAAGTGCCCCATACGGTGCCATCTTAATACTGGCCTGAAAGTTGGTATTATAAGAAAATTCTACTAGTGGTAGCAGCTTCTCCCATGACTCATTGCATTCCACTATGCATAGTTGGAGAAGATCCTCCATCGACCGGTTCGTCCTTTCCATTTGTCCATCTATCTGGGGGTGGAAAGCGGTGCTGAAGTCCAATTTGGTTCCCAAGTATGCCTGCACTTGCCTCCACTCTTTCGAAGTAAACCAACTGTCATGATCTGACACGATGGACCTTGGAACTTCATTGAATCGTACCACCTACTCTATAAATAGCCTGACTAGGACGTCAACCACATCACTTTGTCTATTCGGAATGAACCGTGCCACCTTGGTAAGTCGATCCACAATAACCCATATTGAGTTGTTTCTAGCACGGGATTGAGGTAGGTTGTGGACAAAGTCCATGGTGATGTCCTCAAATTTCCATTCTGGTATCGGAAGGGATTGGATCAAGCCTCTTATGTTATGGCATTTGACCTTAACCCTTTGACAGGTTTGGCATTGATCCACGAAGTTGGTGACGTCTTTTTTCATCCCTAACTAGTACATGGTCATGCGCAGATCAACATACATTTTAACTACATAAGGTTAAATGGAGTACCTCGACTGGCATGCCTCTTAAATAATCTCATCTTGAATTCCCCCGGTTGAAGGAATAAAAATACGATGCATGTATTACAGAATCCCATCATGCAAGTTGTAATCATCCTGCACTCCATTTTGCAACCACTGGATGATCGGTGCCACTTATAGATTGGTATTTTGTGCCTTGCATATTCGATCCCAGATATCACACTATATCTCCATCCAGTATAGTTGGGACTGATACTCAATCGGGTCCCTGCGAGTAATAAGGGTAATACTTATATCTTCCAAAGATTGGAGCAACTCCTCCGGTATTAGCTCCATCCAGCTCCCGTCTAGCGAAGGCTGATGACTTAGCACATCTGCAACTTAGTTAGCCTTCCCGAGGTGGTATTGGGGAGAAAAAACATAGATGCATAGAAATTCTAACCATCGACATTGCCGGAGGTTCAGCTCTTTTTGGGTGAAGATGTACTTGGGGCTCTTATGATCGGAGAAGATCTCACATCTTACTTTGTATAAGTAATGCCTCCAGATCTTGAGGGCGAAGACGACATTGCCCAACTCTAAATCATGGGCCGTATAGTGTAGTTCGTGCAACTTCAGTTATCGTGAAGCATATGCGACCACCTTGCCATGTTGCATCAGAATAGCTCTTAATCCCTTTAGGGATGCATCAGTATACATCTGGAACCCTTCGATTCCTGAGGGAGTCATAAGGATCGGGACCGAAGTCAAACGTTTTTTCAGTTTGACAAACGCAGTCTCACATTCTTGTGTCCATCAAAACACAGTGTCCTTTCTAGTGAGAGTAGTTAGGGGTAAAGCGATCTTGGAGAATCCTTCCTCAAATTTTCGATAATATCCAGCGAACCCGAGAAAGTTTCGAATATTTACTGCCGTCTTGAGCGGCGGCCATTTTTGAATTGCTTGGATCTTGGCCTGATCTACTGCCACCCCATTCTTGTTGATGGTGTGGCCCAAGAATCCAACTCCTCTAATTATAACGCACACGTATTGAACATTGCAAAGAGCGAATACTCTCAGACTTTAAGTAACACCATCTACAAGTGTCTTGATTGGTCTGCTCTGGTCTTTGAGCAGATTAAAATGTCGTCTATAAAGACGATCACAAAGTGATTTGGGAATGGTGAAAATACCTTATTCATCAATACCATGAATGCGGATGGTGCATTAGTGAGCACAAACGACATCACTAAGAACTCATAGAGGCCTCAGCGAGAGCTAAAGGCTATCTTGGGAATGTCCTCTTCCCAAATCCGAAGATGATAGTAACAAGATCTCTGGTCCATCTTAGAGAAGATGAACGCGCCTTGCAGTTGATCGAACAACTCATCAATTCTCGGCATAGGGTACATATTCCTTATGGTGAGCTTGTTAAGCTCCCTGTAATTGATACATATGCACAACGTCTCATCTTTATTTTTCAAGAAAAGTACTGGAGCTCCCCATGGCGAGGAACTCGGGCGGACGAATCCTACATCGATCAATTCTTGGAGTTGAATTTTTAGCTTTGCCAATTACCTATGGGCCATTCAATAGGCTGTTCAGGACACTAGTCGAGTCCCAGGTATGAGCTCAATTTGAAAGTCCACCTCCCGTTGCAGTAACAACCCTAGGAGGTTCTTGGGAAAGATATCCGGGAAATCTCATACCATCAGGACTTTAGCGAGCTCTTGGGTTTTGTTTTCCATCTCTAAGTAGATGAGGCACATCTTGTCTCTTTTTTTGTACTGAATTCACAATTTGAGCAGACGTTAGAATGATGCGGGTAATAGATGGAATTCCTTTTAGGGTGACGGCCTGCCCATTCGGGTTCTAAAGATTAACCTCTCAGGTTGAGCAATTTATATGGGCCTTATGCTCGGCCAGCCAGTCCATCCCCTAAATGATGTTGAACCCGATTATTTTTAGGATCGTTGTATGGATTTCAAACTCCACGTTTCCTAACATGGCCTAGAATGAGTATTTTTCTGTAGATGTCATGTTTGATCCATCTAAGAGTCGAATCCATATTGACATCCTAGTTGACAGGACAATGTTTTCTTTAGTTCTATAAAGTCCTATGAGACGAAGGAGTGTGTCACTCCAGTATCGAAAAGCATTTTCACTGGATGTTCTTCTACCAAGAGTAATCCTGATAACATATAGGTATATATATATCATACATCGAATATGCACATCAGATATAGGTATGCATGTACAGAGTACAGATCTAGTCCTGACATAGCTATCATATCATATATTGTATCACTAGCATCGAAGATAGATACCTATCACCATATCGGGCGCTGACCCATGCTGAAGATCAAGTGCATATGCCTCAAGGGGTGTTGTTTGACCCTACTGATCTCTCCTCCCTGACTAACCTCTACGGCCTCTCTGACCCTGTCTTCTCATAGTTGCTCCTCCCTGCACTGCCCCTAAACCTTGTCTTCCTACCGCTTATGGATAGAAGGCTCTAATATGACCCTACTGCTGGCAAAGGAAAGTTCCCCATGAAGGGAACATCTCGTCGGATTGTGGGCGCGGGCTGGGGTGCTGGAGCGAGTCTGTGGTCCTACGACGATACTAGTTGGGGTGCTGGGGGTACAAGTGTCTGTCGGGGCAGGGGTGGGCGTCTATAAGGCTGCCCGTGCTGACACTACCTCTGGTATCTCTCCTGTCGTCGGGCGGAAACTCCTCTCTCTTGTCCCTAACCATGTAGGACATCTACCTATCCTCGGCGTTGTTGGGCTACCATCCTCTAGTCTAGCTCTAGCACGATGACATGTGTCACTATCATGTGGAAGATGGACTGAGAAATCATGAGTAGTGTCTGTTGCAAGTCATCATGCAGGCCTCGGTAGAAACACGCATCTCGGTCTCTGTCAGTAATCGCGAGCGTCCAAGCAAAATGGACTAATTATAAGAACTACCGCTGGTACTCGGGGACTATCTTATCGCCCTGTTGAATGTACAAGAACCTCTCCTACAGTGCGGCTCGATCGACATCCGAAATTAAGTGCTCAAGAAAAGCAACGGAGAACTCCCCCTACAAGATAATAGTCTATAACGTCCCAATTCGCGCTAGGCCCCCTCGCACGAGTTCTGAGTCAAGAGACTTGACTCGGGCTCGGAGCGCACTGGCAAAAGGCGTCAAGTGTCTTGAACTGAGTGATGGGTTGAGTGATATCCGATGAATTCGTCGAGAATGCCCGGATATACCCACCGATCGTCGAGAATGATGACCGATCGTCGAGTATCGCTGACTAATACTCAACGCACTCAACGCCGGGATTTCCGATGAAATGGTCAAGGGAAATTCGTCGAGAATCATTGTATATACCTGACGAATTCGTCGAGAATACCCGGCTATACTCACCGATCGTCGAGTATCGTTGACTGATACTCAACGCACTCAACGCTAGGATTTCTGATAAAATGGTTAAGGAAAAGTCGTCGAGAATCATTGTTGATACCCGATGAATTCGTCGAGAATGCCCAGCTATACTCACCGATCGTCGAGTATCGTTGACTGATACTCAACGCACTCAACGCCAGGATTTCTGATAAAATGGTTAAGGGAAAGTCGTCGGGAATCATTGTTGATACCCGACGAATTCGTCGAGAATACTCGGCTATACTCACCGATCGTCGAGAATGATGACCGATCGTCGAGTATCGTTGACTGATACTCAACGCACTAAACGCCAGGATTTCCGATGAAATGGTCAAGGGAAATTCGTCGGGAATCATCGTTGATACCCGACGAATTCGTCGAGAATCGGCTATACTCGCCGATCGTCGAGAATGGAAGTTGATTCCCTCCGAATTCGACTTGTGTGTTTTTCCGCCCAGGCAGATTCGCTTGCTTGTATAGGCGGACTGAATCGGACTTCGGGATTCGTGCTGGATGATCCCTTAGACCGGTCATTTAAAATAAGACCTAATTTTGGGCGGTCCAATCAGAGGTTGACACATGGCGAAGTGACATAACCCTAATGAGCTCATATAAATAAGAAGAAAACTGAACCCTAGCGGTCACTTTGATCATTATCGAGCCGCTATCCACGCAAAACCATCGGGAGAGAAGCCGATCGTCGGAGTTAGAGCTTTGGAGGAGGAGAAGCTTGCTGGAGCCAGCCAAACTTTGGAAGAGGAGAAACGCCATCGTCGTCAAGGAGGAACTGATGCCGCGGAGGAGGATGACTAGATCCATGGCCAAAAATAATGGTACCACTGGAAATGAGGTGAGATTCCTCCCCTCTCCCTTGGTGCTAGATCTGTAGTTATATTCTAGGAGAGATATCGACTCCATAGATTCTTGATGGTGAGGAGAAGATTTCTTAGGAAAAGTCGTACCTTGGTTGTTTTCTAGGCTTTAGTCTTCTTCGACCTCCTCATCCTTCAAAGTGGAGATGAGAGAGTGATTCGTAGAGAAGTACGGCTTTGTGAGGGTGAATAAGAGTGGACGAATTTCTGGAGGAGTTTTTGGGAGATCGGTGCAAGGAGGAAGATGAATGGGTTCCGTTCATCTCACCTTAAGATGCGTGCAGAAATCTGATTTCTGCACGCAGTGATCTTTGTGGCCAATTTCGGGGGTGTTCTGGCAAGATCTGGGCTTTCGACTAAACACGAAAGTTGTAGCCCTTGAAATTATATTCCCAATGAGTGGTTACACGCACTCGCCGGATTTATGTAGCCACAAGAATCCTCGGTCGAAGTTGCTGCCCGGATTAATGTTGCACCTAAATACTAGGCTGTGTAATGTGGAATTCAATTTGGTGGAATTTAATGTTGCGATCCAACTCGAGGTTTGGGTGAACTCTTTTGACATTATCATCATAGTGATATTATAAGTTGATGTTATAAATCTGAATTCGTATAACAAGCTGGGGAAAAGCTTAATTTAAGGAAAGAGCATGATATAAATTGGTAGATATATATATTGATGCCAATTATCTATATCATGATGAATTCATTTAGAAGGGCATACCATGATGTATGTTGAATGGATAGAAGGGAATTAGTAATCCAATGCTTAGAGTGTTGACTCCCTATGGGTAGCATTGTGGAGGTTAACAAGTGCGGTGTTGACCGTCACTAGTTGGAATGAGGTTGAGATGAGTATTTGATGGATGGTTGGGCTTGGTCCTTAGTGTTCACGTCTCCAAGCTCCTTCCATACAACGATATTGTGGAATTGCATGTGGTGTGAGTCGATACATGGTGTTGTAATCCCGGGTTAAGGGTAGTGTGGCAGGTCTACGGGCTTGCCAATCGTCACACCGGTGGGAGTTGACAGTTAGACCTTGAACGGTTGGGCTTGGTCCTCGTGTTCATTTCTGGGGCTCCTTCTGTGTCATACCTTAGGCCAGTTGGGGCTAGGATCTTGGTGCACATTTACCTGAGAGAACCCACTGAGCCGTAGTACGCATGTGAGCTCCGTTGTTGTGTTCTTAGTGTTGAGGTGTATGGAGTCCTAGGCCAGGTAGTGTGGAGACCAGCCTAGTAGTGGAGATGCCCGCTCTACTGTCACCATTTGGCCACGACGGTTGACGCCTGAGAGGTTAGCTACCTGCTCGAATAGTGGGAACTAAGTCTGTGTCGACATAGCAATTGCATGTGCTTGTTCATGGGTGTGTCATTGCATTGCATACATAGCATTGCACTTCATTACATACACAATACCCTCATCGTATAAGTTTGTATGGGCACTCCTATTCGATGGGTTACTTACTGTTGAATGACCCTCTACTTATATGCTTGTATGGGCATCCATATAAGTTGAGTTACTTACTGTTATAACATTTACTCTCTTGCTGTTGTAGATGATAGAATTGTAGATTAAGAGGTTGCTCATTTATACACTACTTCTATTGCTACTTATGACATGTATACTTACTTCACCTGCTTGTACTACTGTTTTATATATATTGTACCTGTTCATTTCTCCGCCCGGTACAGAGGAGTCGCCGGGGGAGCGGATGTGAAGCCACTTAGTCTTTATGACTAACGGTTGCTACGTCTTCCTTTTTAGGAAGAAACCCCGCAGGTGGAGCAGCAGGTCATGCAGCTGGACAGCTAGGCTAGGATGACAGGGCCTGAGGGGATGGTACTATCGCTACCGTCGATTATAGATGTGAGTGAGAGATACTTTATTGTAGCCCTTCGGGGCAATTCTATTCACGTACTCTGATTATGTAGAAGCTTGTTTAGCTTCTCTTTTGCTGTACTTATGGACTTATGCTTAGTGTGGATTGACTTCTTTATATTATTATGGTTGGGTTGGCATTTATATGTTGATATTGGTTGCAGCCGGCAGAATAGGCGTCTTGTGGTACAGGCTAGCCTGAGTGTTAGTGTTACTGCAAGGCGACTGTTCTGGGCATAAGACCCCTCTCATGTCGTGTTTTGTGTTCCGGGAGGGGGGTCTTACAAATGGTATCAGCTTGCTACGATCCTCCAAGGAGAAAGTCACTTAACAATGGTACCACCCCCGTTTGATTCGTCAGTTTGGGGACAAACTGACTTAGCGGAAGCAGTGGTGTGCCCATATGTAATTCACACTAAGTTTGTCCATCTTTGGCCTTAGATTAGCAAACCTAACCTTAGGTTTGTACCCTATGTGTAGATCCCAGTACATGCTGAGCCAGTGAGGGACACCCCTGCCATGTCCATACCTACACAATTCCAACAATCAGAGCTGGGGCAGACGCTCACAGCTATTTTGGACACCTTTAAGTCCCAATCTCAGCAGGCACCTGTACAACAACAGGTTCCGGGATTTAGTTGGGTAAGCACTTTCCGAGCTCTCTCCCCTCCCGCTTATATTGGGACAGAGTCAGCGGTGCATACAGAAGAGTGGCTCGACACTGTACAAGAGTTGTTGGCAGGAATAAGATGCCCAAACAACATGGCGGTGACCCTTGTGGTGACACTCTTAGAGCTGTACGCCAAAAGGTGGTGGAAGTCCCTCATGGGCTCCACTTTTTATGGAAGAGTGTACACGGACATTAGTTGGAGCGAATTCTCTGAAGCCTTCTTAGAGAATTTCATCCCCTCGGCCGCTCGGGATGATCTTGAAGAGAGATTTTTGCAACTAAAGCAAGGGTCCAAGTCGGTGACAGAGTACCAACGGGAGTTTCAGCACTTGGATAGATTCGCTGACTCCTATGAGTTGGATGATAGAGGGCACGCCAAATGATTCTACAAAGGCATGCAAGATCCCCTAAGGCAAGCCCTTTTGTTTATAGTGGACTCTAGTCTGGCGGAGATTATCGATATGGCGAAGAGATTAGAAGCGGACCACTTGGGAAGTGGTAAGAGGCCAGCGGAGGGCGTGATGGAAGCCGGCCCCAGCAACAGAAGGAGATTTTAAAATAGAAGAGGAAGAGGATATCGGAGAGGTGGCGGGCGTTTCCCCCAGAATTTTAGAGAGGAGCACCCGGTTCCGCAACCGCCAGCATTACCTCCACCTCAACAATTTCAGCAACACGGCGGAAGGCAGGAGCGGGTGTGCTTTGAATGCAACCAACCGGGTCACATTCGACGCTACTGTCCGCAACTGTTTGGAGACGCGCCTTTTGCTTTCCCTACAACAGCCCCTTGGGAGCGAGGGCATATGCGTGGTCGAGGACGTGGACTACGAGGAAGAAACCCCGGACCCGCTCGGGATGAGATGTATGCCTTAGATATGACTCAAGAGCGGAATCCTCAGGAGATGATTGCAGGTACGATTTGAATTAGCCATTTTGCTTCAATTAATATCCTCTAGTGGCTTAAGATATACTAGACGTCTAGCTTGAGTATTATTAATGACACTTAGGCACCGTGATGGTCGGCGGGAAACCGGCTTATACGTTATTTGACACCGGTGCCTCACATTCTTTCGTGTCTGAAGACTTCATCAATGTCACAACCCGCATTTTCTCCGAATTTAAATGTTTATCAGAGCACGAGAAAACGCGTGTCGTGATGCCACGTCGAGCAGGGGATAACTGCCGACGCTCAGGCGAATCACCAACTACCCTCTTTATGAAAAAAATTTCATGAGTTTATTAATTGGAAAATCGGTTATATTTTTAAGGCCGTATCCCTCGGCTTTGTGGATCATCTAGTCCACAGTTCAAACTATACTTATACGTAGCGGAAAATACTTTGTTTAATTGGCTTTTTGACATCCTAAGAGAGATCGCACAAGTGTCCCCAAGGGACATCTTATACTATGCAAGAACCTAGATTTAATTTATATATATATATATATATAAATGACCTTTTTACGTTGCATTGAAAGTAGTGTATGAGTTTTGTAAAACATGCAGATCATGAGCTATATATACTTAATAGTGTTTTTAGGGTTTAAAAGTAACTAGCATCCTAACATAAATCATCCCAAGAGCAAGTTTAATATATCCAAAAGCAGTAAAACTAACAGTGTAAGCAAGTGCAAAGTATCTAAAAGAGAAACCACCAGTGGGCGTCAACATCTGACACGAACCCACTGGTGAGTAGGTATATCTATACTACAAGTCTAAAGAAAACTACCTCCCAAACAAGAGGAACTGAGAACCACAGTAGCAGCTGAAATGCTAGAAAATCTCCAGGAACAAACTAGCCGCACAGTCGACTAAATACCTGTACCTGAGGTATTCAGAAAAAGAACACCTCAGCAAAGCAACTATCAAAAGGAAAAGCAAAGATGCAATAGATTCAAACAGGAATTAAGATCAGGTAAGGACAAGTAGAAATGAAGTAAACAAGTGCAGGAAAAGTAAGGTAAGAAAAACAGGTAAGAAAAAATACTCATCAAAAGTGAGTAAAAAAGGGTGCACCAGGTGCACGAATGAAGCCAAGCTCCAAGAATCTCTGCAAGAAGGATTAGCACAATAACAATAACATCCTAACATAGAGCTAGAGCGGAAAGAATCACCTAGTACTGGAGATGGACAAATTCAGTAACAAGAGCCTAGGCTGGTGGCAACATGTCCAACCAAGTCTATCAGGCCTAAATATCTCCAAGGTGCTGTGGTGGTGGCATCAGTCCAACTCAACCAAACAGCCCAGAATGTCTTAACAAGACAAGAAGTAAAACAAGGGTGGCGGTACCGGTCCGACCCACCTCAAAACCACATCCTACTCCAGTACTAAGTGACTCGGGAAAACCCTGGCTGGTGGTCCCATGTACCACCAAGAAGTCACACTGAACCCTAAACAATCTAGAGCAACCCACCTAAGAGTCTTATATGTCGGCGGACTAAACATCGAGTTTGTCCAAGCAAGCAGTTTGACACAAAATAAAATAGAAAGTGATTCGATACAAAATATCTGCAGGTAGCTAGATACTAAACCCTGACCAATAACTTGATATTAAACAATAAGCAGGTAATTCGAGAACCAAACGCATACCATTAATTTAATATCAAAACATACATAATCAATTTGATACCAAAGCATACTTAATTAGTTTGATACCTAACCATGTACGATAATTGGATACCGAACCTAAACGATTAATTAAACATAAACACTTGGCTTCATAAGAAATTGGGTTGGTCTTGGTTTACACCCGAGGAAAAACCACAAGCTATAAATTAAATTAAATTGAACAAGATTATAATAAGTGAGCATGACCGGAATTATTGAACAAATCAACAAGTTCTAACAACCATAATTTCTAACCATTGGACATGATTTAAAGCTACGGCAAATCTAATTCATGGCTCACAACACAAAAAAAGAACAGCAACTATTGGGAACATTTGTATAATCTATTTGAAATGGTTCAAAGCCCAAAAGAAGAACACAACAACGATTGGAAACAAGCAACACTATCTATTAAACCAATGGTATAAACCCTAACTGGGCATGATTCAAAGCAAAAAAAGAACAACAATCTAATGATTCGATTCGACCATTAATTTAGCAAGCAAGAGATTTTAAACAAAAACAATGTTACAATCCTTAACGGTTCTGGGCATGACTCAGAGTCCCCACACAACATTTAAACTAATAGATCATTTGGTATAAACTCGATTTAATACTCATAACCGTGAAGCCGCAACAACAAAAAAAAGAGGATTTGCACAGCGATTTCGGGTGAGCAAGACTTAGGAGAGTAGATCTGAAATCAAGCAAAATCAAGGGGACTACATTTAATTACTTTGGCAAGGGCGAAGGGCGCACTTGCCTTGATTTTAGAAGAATTTCGGCCAGCAACTTCTTCCAAAACCGCCGGCCTTAAGCAACCTAGATCACGAAAATTTCTGGACAAACCAATCGGGAAGAACATCACCATAAAACTCAAAAAAAACTGCAAACCTAAACTACAGATCGGGCAAAAATCATGGAGGAAACGCACAAGGCTTACCTCGGAACGAAGATCTCGCCTAGGGGAGTCCGGATCCGGCCTCAAACCGAGTTTTCGAGCGGTTCTGGGCGGTGAACGGGTGTTCGGAGCAGCAGTCGGGCGTCCGCCCTTTTCCTTCTTCCGCTCGGCTTGCTACAGGGCTCGCCTCTTTTTTTTCTGGCTGTCGGCCGAATGAGTGGGGGGAGACCTAATTTACTACCTAATATAAAATAAAACCCTACGATATATAATAAAACCTAACATATATAATAAAACTTAACATATATATATATATATATATATATATATATTAACTCATAATACTAAACACATCCTCCTGCTAAACAAATCCTAATAAAAAGTCCTAAGACAATTATATAACAATACCTTAAGCTTAATATAGCCTAAACCTTAAGCTTAATGATATAATTAAGTTATAATATATAATTTAAGGTTTAAACCTAACACCTATATTAATATATATTCTCTCATATATAACCCACACGCATATACGCGCGAACACACATAAATATACTAACACACATATATACGTAAACCCGCACACGTGCGCTTAAATAACGCTCCGCACGCACGTACATGTGCATTTTCGCACTGGCACGCCCAAAACACGCGTTATGTCGAAAGTGCGTAAATATACATATGCGCTCACATAAGGTGACGACTCGCTAACTAGCGACCTTCAAAACGACGCGAAATTTAACGATCTCGGATTCCTATCAAACCCGCACCGTAGCTAAACACTCGAGCTACGAAAACACCGGCGAAGTCGAAAACGACCTCCGACGATCAAACACTCGGGCTAACCTCACCCGAAGCCAAAGCACAAGGATTCCCTAAGAGGCTCAGCCGGGCCTCCAAAACAGACGTCGGCTAGCTGGGGAAACCACACAACAGGCTATAACCTCTAAGAACACCTAACGAGGTACTCTAACAACGGCACGAGCCGGAAATGCGTCAACGTAACGCCAAACGAGGATTTAAATAATTGCCGAAAAATCGGGGGCGTTACAGTCACTCCCCCTAAAAGAAAGTTTCGTCCCGAAACTTTACGTACACTACTTCTACTATAGAAGGAAAGTAAGAAAACAAACATTACCAGAAAGAAAACGTACCCAACAAATCAGGGGAACAGGTGAGGGTGAGCCTCCCTCATGGCCGATTCTAGCTCCCAAGTCGCGCTTTGACGCCCTGATTCCTCTGCAAAATTTTGACCATCATGATTGACTCTCTCCGCAACTCCTGATCTTGAGTATCCCAAAAACGCGGACAGGCTTCTCAACATAAGAAAGATTCGGCTCTAACTGAGACACAAAATCCCAAACTTGCCTACCGTTTAGCACACGCTTCCGTAGCTGGCTTACATGAAACACATTGCGCACACTTGGAAAGTTCGGGGCAAAACCAGCATATAAGCTGCCACACCAGTTCGCTCAACGATTATAAATGGCCTCACATACCTTGAGTCCAACTTCCAATTCTTATCAAACCTCTTGATTTCAATCATCGGGGGAAACTTTAATAAATACCAAGTCTCCCACAGTAAATACAAATTCAGATCTACGCCGGTTGACGTTCTTCTAATATCGCTCCTTGGCTATCTGAAGCTTCTCTCGAATAAGTCTCACAACAACATCCATTTCTTCAAGGGCATCCGGGCCCAACAATGACCTCTCACCAACCTCGGTCCAAAACAAGAGATTCCTGCAGCGCCTCCCATAAAGAGCTCGAAAGGAGCCATTTGCAGGCTTTCTTGATAATTGTTATAGCACGCATATACCATCAGCCTCAACGCTCATTCCCCGCTCCTCCGTGGTCTAAAATACAACATCTGATTGTATCCTCCACGATCGGGTTAACTCGCTCCGCCTGACCATTTTTCTGCGGATGATATGTGGTAGAATATCTCAAATCAGTACCCAAACCTTCTTGCAAACTCTTCCAGAAGCGAGACGTAAACCTGGAGTCTCGGTCTGATATGTTGCTTATAGGAACTCCAAGCAACCAGATGATTTCGCTCAAATACAGCTCCGCTATCTTTTCATCGGATAATCAATCTTATACGGCACAAAGTGAGCACACTTTGTCAGTCTGTCCACTATCACCCAAACAGAGTCAAAACCTCTAGGAGACCTTGGTAAGCCCATAAAGGAGTCCATGAAGGCTAGATCCCCACCAACTACTTGGCGTGACACAACTTCTCACTAAAATGCCCGTTAAAAGAAATTCTTCTATCAACAATTTTAGCGGCGAGATCAGAAAATTTCCAGGTCTTTCCACTTAGGGCGTCGGCTACTACGTTAGCTTGCCCGAATAGTATCAAATCTTGACCTGAAAATCAACAACACACCCTAACCATTCCCTCTAATACTTTCTGAGTGAAGACATACTTCAACCCGTAAGAGCAGTGCATACTCAAATCTTTAATTCTTGAAAAACTTCCCTGCGCTTATTGCTCCAAACAAAACTGCATTCTCATGCTTCGATTGAAATCCTAGCCCATTCCATAACCACAGCTATTTTTCTCTGGATCGGCTGAAATCCCATCTTATAATAGCTGCAATCTATTCTGGGTTGACATAACTCCTGTCCTTGCTAACAACATGACCCAGAAAGAAACCCGAGGTAACCAAAACTTGCACTTACTAAATTTGGTGAATAGCTAATGGTCCTTCAAAGCAGATAAACCAAATGCAGATGCCGGTCACCCTCCACAGCATCGCGGGAATAAATCAAAACATCGACGATGAACGCGACCACGAACTTATCCAGGAAGTCCTTGTACACGCGGTTCATCAAATCCATAAAGACTGAGGGCGCATTTGCCAAACCATACGACATAACCAAAAACGCAAACCTGCGCAATCTAACACACATCTTGAGGTTCATCAAGGCAGGCAACATTAAGGACAAGGATGGGCATGCTTTACAACATTAAGATAATACCCAAAAACATCACCTAAAAACACAATCACAAAAGGTCCAGATTTAGGACAAACTCTATGCCTCAAATAGGAGGAAAATTAACTAGGAAGACATCTGAACACTCGCGCACCAAGAGAATCTCCTCTAAACGCGACAACAAACACTGGTTTTTAAAAACTGAAACCAAACAAACAAACATCCCGAAGCTAACGACTTCCAATCACAAACCACAGAAGATAACTGGAGAAGCCTAACACGGATCACCATAAACACCCTTGGGTTGATCGTCGTCCATCTTGAGGCCCAAGCTCTTAATTTTGCACCGGATAACAGCGTCATGCCCAGACGACCCATACATGCCCAAAATCATATCAAAAACTTCCCGGTCTATCACCTTTAAATCAAAAGCCACTAGAAAATCACCCAAATGATTCGGACATAACTGAAGAACTTGGTCTGATACCACCAAATCATCAGAAGGAAAACTTGACACAAAACATGTCACCAATCCGACAGAGGGTTAAACTGTGACACTCTACTAAGGCCCTAGACCCGAACGGGTGGGTAGCGACAAAACCAAAAGAACACGCGCCTAACTGTTCTTTACCTTAAACTTCCCTATACAAATCGCGTACACAACTAAACGAACAAACGACAAGCCAGGAAGAAGATAAAACAAGTTATAACCTAACCTGAAATCACTTAGGTCGAAGGCTAAATTTCTTCCTCGATCGACGTGATCAGCTTACCCTTTCCTTTGTCCAAGTACTGCACCTGAGGTAAAACTTGAGGTGGGGCAGGCTGAAACGTAGGCTGAAATTGCGGGCACCTTACCTTAATATGCCCCTTTTTCCCACACTGAAAGCAGACCTTACCCTTATCCCAACAATGGGCCACCTCATGCCCCTTCTTCTTGCACGAGGTACACACCAGATCTCCTTTGGGGGTCTTCCGAACCTCCTGAACTTGGTCCTTCTTTTGAGCCTTCATTTGCTTAAAACATCTTTCAAAGGGGTGGCCTAACCGGCCACAGAAGCTACACATTTCCTTCCTCATTTTCCTTGAAACATCACCGGATACCTCGATGGTCTTACCCTCATCGATCTTCCTTTTATCCTTCCTTAACATCATGTCTCTATCCTTAGCATGGCCCATAGTCTCAACTTTAAGAGCAATTTCCACTGACCTTACATCAGTCTCGAATTGGTAAGTATTAGAGTACTGCTGAATGTCATTTGGGAGGCCACCCAAGAAGCCTTTTACTCTGCACTCTTCAGCAGCAAACAATCCAGAAGCAATCTTATTCAATTTGCTGATCTCGCTCTCACTTTCCACCACTTCGGGGGCTGGCTCACTAGGCTGTCGTCCTAAGGTGGCAGCCAACAATTCCTGCAACTGCACTTGCATCGCCACTACCTGACCTGCCAGGATCCTCATGCACTGGCGCAGTTCTACAATCACCGCCTCTCTCTACGCGCCTGATGACTCGCCCTCAGATTGGGGAGTCGACCTCGACACTATACGCTTAGGCGCCATGCTATACGAGCAAACAACACAATGATCGAAACCTAGTTCAACTACTAGGACAAAACAAACAGGTATAGACAAACCTACATAAGTACTTGCTTTAACTGCCAACTTGCTCTGGGGTTTTATATATATATATTTTTTTTTTTACAAAAAAATGATATCATGCTTAACCTAAGATGGTTTACCACCATCATACTAACTCTGGTGCCTAGACCATGAATGCATGTATTTGTATTCTTTTTGACTCAAAACCATGTGTGTACATATATCATCTTGCAAATCTTTAGCTTGGCACATTGTGCTTATGCAATGTTATGCTATGCATGATTGTGCTATGCATTTTAAAAAGGCCCTAATGCATGTTATGAGCGGCGTACACATGAAAATATTATGCATCCCATACTACATAACATTTCCATGCAACGAAAAAGAAAACGTGCTAGCCGCATTCATGTGGTGAGGTTATGCATCCCATACTACATAACCCTCACATGTTGCCTCCTATGGTGGATCCATATACAAACACATATTATGCATCCCATACTACATAATATGCCTCGTATACTTCATGTCATGCTATGAGTGTAGTGTTCGTGCTTCAGCCAAGATGTGCTGATGACATATCGGTGTGTGTATGATATGACTCTAAACACCTAATACTTACAGGGAAAGGTTGCCCGACAATTTGTCAAGCAACCTCCCTCTGATACCAACTGTCACAACCCGCATTTTCTCCGAATTTAAATGTTTATCAGAGCACGAGAAAACGCGTGTCGTGATGCCACGTCGAGCAGGGGATAACTGCCGACGCTCAGGCGAATCACCAACTACCCTCTTTATGAAAAAAATTTCATGAGTTTATTAATTGGAAAATCGGTTATATTTTTAAGGCCGTATCCCTCGGCTTTGTGGATCATCTAGTCCACAGTTCAAACTATACTTATACGTAGCGGAAAATACTTTGTTTAATTGGCTTTTTGACATCCTAAGAGAGATCGCACAAGTGTCCCCAAGGGACATCTTATACTATGCAAGAACCTAGATTTAATTTATATATATATATATATATATAAATGACCTTTTTACGTTGCATTGAAAGTAGTGTATGAGTTTTGTAAAACATGCAGATCATGAGCTATATATACTTAATAGTGTTTTTAGGGTTTAAAAGTAACTAGCATCCTAACATAAATCATCCCAAGAGCAAGTTTAATATATCCAAAAGCAGTAAAACTAACAGTGTAAGCAAGTGCAAAGTATCTAAAAGAGAAACCACCAGTGGGCGTCAACATCTGACACGAACCCACTGGTGAGTAGGTATATCTATACTACAAGTCTAAAGAAAACTACCTCCCAAACAAGAGGAACTGAGAACCACAGTAGCAGCTGAAATGCTAGAAAATCTCCAGGAACAAACTAGCCGCACAGTCGACTAAATACCTGTACCTGAGGTATTCAGAAAAAGAACACCTCAGCAAAGCAACTATCAAAAGGAAAAGCAAAGATGCAATAGATTCAAACAGGAATTAAGATCAGGTAAGGACAAGTAGAAATGAAGTAAACAAGTGCAGGAAAAGTAAGGTAAGAAAAACAGGTAAGAAAAAATACTCATCAAAAGTGAGTAAAAAAGGGTGCACCAGGTGCACGAATGAAGCCAAGCTCCAAGAATCTCTGCAAGAAGGATTAGCACAATAACAATAACATCCTAACATAGAGCTAGAGCGGAAAGAATCACCTAGTACTGGAGATGGACAAATTCAGTAACAAGAGCCTAGGCTGGTGGCAACATGTCCAACCAAGTCTATCAGGCCTAAATATCTCCAAGGTGCTGTGGTGGTGGCATCAGTCCAACTCAACCAAACAGCCCAGAATGTCTTAACAAGACAAGAAGTAAAACAAGGGTGGCGGTACCGGTCCGACCCACCTCAAAACCACATCCTACTCCAGTACTAAGTGACTCGGGAAAACCCTGGCTGGTGGTCCCATGTACCACCAAGAAGTCACACTGAACCCTAAACAATCTAGAGCAACCCACCTAAGAGTCTTATATGCCGGCGGACTAAACATCGAGTTTGTCCAAGCAAGCAGTTTGACACAAAATAAAATAGAAAGTGATTCGATACAAAATATCTGCAGGTAGCTAGATACTAAACCCTGACCAATAACTTGATATTAAACAATAAGCAGGTAATTCGAGAACCAAACGCATACCATTAATTTAATATCAAAACATACATAATCAATTTGATACCAAAGCATACTTAATTAGTTTGATACCTAACCATGTACGATAATTGGATACCGAACCTAAACGATTAATTAAACATAAACACTTGGCTTCATAAGAAATTGGGTTGGTCTTGGTTTACACCCGAGGAAAAACCACAAGCTATAAATTAAATTAAATTGAACAAGATTATAATAAGTGAGCATGACCGGAATTATTGAACAAATCAACAAGTTCTAACAACCATAATTTCTAACCATTGGACATGATTTAAAGCTACGGCAAATCTAATTCATGGCTCACAACACAAAAAAAGAACAGCAACTATTGGGAACATTTGTATAATCTATTTGAAATGGTTCAAAGCCCAAAAGAAGAACACAACAACGATTGGAAACAAGCAACACTATCTATTAAACCAATGGTATAAACCCTAACTGGGCATGATTCAAAGCAAAAAAAGAACAACAATCTAATGATTCGATTCGACCATTAATTTAGCAAGCAAGAGATTTTGAACAAAAACAATGTTACAATCCTTAACGGTTCTGGGCATGACTCAGAGTCCCCACACAACATTTAAACTAATAGATCATTTGGTATAAACTCGATTTAATACTCATAACCGTGAAGCCGCAACAACAAAAAAAAGAGGATTTGCACAGCGATTTCGGGTGAGCAAGACTTAGGAGAGTAGATCTGAAATCAAGCAAAATCAAGGGGACTACATTTAATTACTTTGGCAAGGGCGAAGGGCGCACTTGCCTTGATTTTAGAAGAATTTCGGCCAGCAACTTCTTCCAAAACCGCCGGCCTTAAGCAACCTAGATCACGAAAATTTCTGGACAAACCAATCGGGAAGAACATCACCATAAAACTCAAAAAAAACTGCAAACCTAAACTACAGATCGGGCAAAAATCATGGAGGAAACGCACAAGGCTTACCTCGGAACGAAGATCTCGCCTAGGGGAGTCCGGATCCGGCCTCAAACCGAGTTTTCGAGCGGTTCTGGGCGGTGAACGGGTGTTCGGAGCAGCAGTCGGGCGTCCGCCCTTTTCCTTCTTCCGCTCGGCTTGCTACAGGGCTCGCCTCTTTTTTTTTCTGGCTGTCGGCCGAATGAGTGGGGGGAGACCTAATTTACTACCTAATATAAAATAAAACCCTACGATATATAATAAAACCTAACATATATAATAAAACTTAACATATATATATATATATATTAACTCATAATACTAAACACATCCTCCTGCTAAACAAATCCTAATAAAAAGTCCTAAGACAATTATATAACAATACCTTAAGCTTAATATAGCCTAAACCTTAAGCTTAATGATATAATTAAGTTATAATATATAATTTAAGGTTTAAACCTAACACCTATATTAATATATATTCTCTCATATATAACCCACACGCATATACGCGCGAACACACATAAATATACTAACACACATATATACGTAAACCCGCACACGTGCGCTTAAATAACGCTCCGCACGCACGTACATGTGCATTTTCGCACTGGCATGCCCAAAACACGCGTTATGTCGAAAGTGCGTAAATATACATATGCGCTCACATAAGGTGACGACTCGCTAACTAGCGACCTTCAAAACGACGCGAAATTTAACGATCTCGGATTCCTATCAAACCCGCACCGTAGCTAAACACTCGGGCTACGAAAACACCGGCGAAGTCGAAAACGACCTCCGACGATCAAACACTCGGGCTAACCTCACCCGAAGCCAAAGCACAAGGATTCCCTAAGAGGCTCAGCCGGGCCTCCAAAACAGACGCCGGCTAGCTGGGGAAACCACACAACAGGCTATAACCTCTAAGAACACCTAACGAGGTACTCTAACAACGGCACGAGCCGGAAATGCGTCAACGTAACGCCAAACGAGGATTTAAATAATTGCCGAAAAATCGGGGGCGTTACAATCAAGGACATACATGGAGTGCAATATTTCACTGGTATTGCTCGAAGAGTACGCCTCCCAGACGGATCTGATATGACGGCAACCGCGAAGTGTGAGTTGGAGATAACCATTGTGGGAAAGGCCTTTGGTACCCCCGCCAATATTTTGAGAATGCCAGAATTCGACCTCATTCTGGGCATGGCGTGGCTGGACTGGCACTATGCAAGAATCGACTGTGCGGAGAAGCAAATCTATTTGAGACATGGAAATACTGATGTAATCATCCAAGGTATAAATTTCGCACCACGATTATTATTATCCTCAATCTAGACCTTGAAAGCTCATATGAGAGGGGATGAAGTCTAAATGGTATGTTTCAAACTGAAGGAGGTGAGGGTAGATGTAAAGGATGTGTGGGTAGCACGGGATTTCCCTGAGGTATTTCCTGAGAAATTACCAGGGTGGCCCCCGCATAGAGAAGTGGATTTTCAGATTAATCTTGTATCAGAAGCTAAGCCTGTTTCCAGGACCCCTTATCGAATGGCCCCAAAAGAACTCGCAGAGTTTAGAGTTCAACTGCAGGAGTTGGTAGAATCAGGGTTTGTTCGCCCCAGCTCATCATCTTGGGGAGCCCCTATTCTATTCGTTAAGAAGAAAGATGGAACCCTACGTTTGTGTATAGACTATCGGGAGCTCAACCGACTGACAGTACAGAACACCTATCTGTTACCTCGGATCGATGAGCTGTTCGATCAACTAGTGCGAGCGCATTGGTTCTCCAAGCTGGATTTGCGTTCGGCGTATTATCAATTGAGAATACAAGAGGATGATATCCAGAAAACGGCTTTCAGCTCAAGGTACGGCTTATATGAGTTTACGGTGATGCTGTTTGGGCTCACAAAGGCCCCATCAGCTTTCATGAGCTTGATGAATAAAGTGTTTGAGGCCTATCTAGATGTCTTCGTCATTGTGTTTATTGACGACATCTTAGTCTACTCTAAGACGGAGGAAGAGCATGCCGGACATCTAGCCTTAGTTCTGGAAAAGTTAAAAGAGCACGCCCTGTTCGCCAAGTTTAGCAAGTGTGAATTCTTGCTTAAGGAAGTGGCTTTCTTGGGTCATGTGATCAGTGGGGCTGGACTAGCTGTGGATCTGGCCAAGGTACGTGCCGTGAAGGAGTGGTCGCCCTTGAAGTCGGCGGCCGATGTGAGGAGTTTTCTTGGACTTGTCGGATACTACCGCAAGTTCGTAAAAGGATTCTCCAAGATTGCCCTCCCGCTTACTTCTTTGACAAAGAAAGGTGTGCCATTTGAGTGGACACCCCAATGTGAAGCGGTATTCTAGGAATTGAAGGATAGACTTACCTCCGCCCCCATCCTTGTCCTGCCGTCTGGGAAGGAAGGATTTCAAGTTTATACGGACACGTCTTATCAGGGGTTGGGAGCAGTGTTGATGCAGCACGGGCACGTGATTGCTTATGCTTCAAGACAATTGAAGAAGCATGAAATCAATTACCCGGTGCATGATCTGGAGTTAGGAGCGGTGGTGTTCGCCTTGAAGGTATGGAGGCATTATCTATACGGCGTCCACTGCGAAATCTTCTCGGATCATAAAAACTTGAAGTACGTTTATACCCAGAAGGAGTTGAACCTAAGACAACGGCGCTGGTTAGAGTTTCTATGCGATTATGAGTTCACCTTGAACTACCACCCCGGAAAAGCAAACTCTGTAGATGATGCGTTGAGCAGGAAAGTACCCGGCTCGAGCCCAGAGTCTCGGTTGATGAGCATGGAGTTGGCGCAGATGATTGAGGAGATGGATATTATATTGATATTTAAGGCTCCTTCGGCAGAATATACGGAGTACTTGTCCAGCATGAGCATAGTTTGTGATATCCGGGACCGGATCCGAGTGGAGCAAGGATTGGATGCGGCTCTGGCCCCGGCACTCAAGTTGATCGAAGACGGGGCTACCGACGAGTACACACTAAAGGACGACCTCGTTTACTTTCACGGCCTGCTCTACATTCCCAAGGGCGGTAAAATCCGGGAGGATATCTTGAGAGAGGAACATTGCTCTCAATATTCAGTGCACCCGGGAATTTCAAAGATGTACGCCGGCTTACGGAAGACGATGTGTTGGCCAAGAATGAAGAAGGATGTCCGATACTTTGTCACGCATTGTGAAGCCTGCCAAAGAGTGAAGGCGGAGTGCAGGAGTCCCGGTGGCCTGTTGCAGTCGTTTCCAATCCCCGAGTGGAAGTTCGAGGATATTTCCATGGAATTCGTACATGGGCTACCTCGCTCCCGCTCAGGAAATGATTCAGTATGGGTGATCATTGATTGCCTGACGAAAGTTGCCCGGTTCATTCCTATGAAGAAGAAGGCTCACGTGGATGTCTTAGTATGCCTTTTTGTGGAGCAGTTTGTACGGTATCATGGCGTACCTAAGATGATAGTTTCGGACCGTGATGGTCGCTTTACCTCCAAGGAGTGGAAGGCGGTACTGGCGTATTTGGGCTCGCGCCTTACCTTCAGAACCGCATTTCATCCTCAGACGGATGGGCAGTCTGAGCGGACCATCCGAACATTGGAGGATCTGTTGAGGTTGTGTGTGATAGATAGGGGAGAGCCGTAGGAAAGACTCTTGCCCTTAGTGGAATTCTCCTACAATAACAGCCATCAAGCTAGCATTAGCATTGCACCCCATGAAGCCCTATATGGAAGGAGGTGTAGAACCCCCTTGTCTTGGGTGCAAGATGAAGACCCGAAGACTTTGGGTGTTGAATATATAGATGACACGGATGCGGTGGTTAGGTTGATACGGGATCGTATGCTAGAGGCTCAAAGTCGGCAGGTTAAGTATTACAACGCAAGGCACCGTATGGTGGAATTTCAAGTGGGTGATAAAGTGTTCCTGAAAATTCGGTCGATGCATGGAGTGTCACGAGTGCGGGGAGTGAAGAAGCTCATCCCACGGTATGTTGGGCCCTATGTCATATTGGAAAGGATTGGCCCTTTGGCCTATCGGCTGGAGCTACCTCCCAAGCTAGAGAATCTCCACGATGTGTTCCATGTATCGTAGCTTCGGAAGGCATTATTGCGGCCTGGACAATACATACCCACAACTGATGGTACTGTGGCATCTGACAGATCTGTACGACTGGAGCCGGTGCGGATCGTTGATAAAGAGATAAGAGCCTTGCGCCGCAAAAGTGTTCCCTTGGTAAAAGTGCTATGGTCTAATCATAGGAAGGAGGAATTCACCTGGGATCCGATGGATTTGATGCAAGGACGCTACCCGGAGTTGTTTGCTTCAGGTAGTTTCATTTAAAAGCATTTGTTATTTTTGTATGCTTTACTCCCCATAGCCTCAGCCTGATTTCAGGGACGAAATCTTTTATTTTGTTTATAGGATTTATAACGTCCCAATTCGCGCCAGGCCCCCTCGCACGAGTTCTGAGTCAAGAGACTTGAATCAGGCTCGGGGCGCACTGGCAAAAGGCGTCAAGTGTCTTGAACGGAGTGATGGGTTGAGTGATATCCGATGAATTCATCGAGAATGCCCGGATATACCCACCGATCGTCGAGAATGATGACCGATCGTCGAGTATCGCTGACTGATACTCAACGCACTCAATGCCAGGATTTCCGATGAAATGGTCAAGGGAAATTCGTCGGGAATCATTGTTGATACCCGACGAATTCGTTGAGAATACCCAGCTATACTCACCGATCGTCGAGTATCGTTGACTGATACTCAACGCACTCAACGCCAGGATTTCTGATAAAATGGTTAAGGGAAAGTCGTCGGGAATCATTGTTGATACCCGACGTATTCGTCGAGAATACCCGGCTATACTCACCGATCGTCGAGTATCGTTGACTGATACTCAACGCACTCAATGTCAGGATTTCTAATAAAATGGTTAAGGGAAAGTCGTCGGGAATCATTGTTGATACCCGACGAATTCGTCGAGAATACCCGGCTATACTCACCGATCGTCGAGAATGATGACCGATCGTCGAGTATCGTTGACTAATACTCAACGCACTCAATGCCAGGATTTCCGATGAAATGTTCAAGGGAAATTCGTCGGGAATCATTATTGATACCCGACGAATTCATCGAGAATACCTGGCTATACTCGCCGATCGTCGAGAATGGAAATTGATTCACGCCGAATTTGACTTGTGCGTTTTTTCGCCCAGGTAGATTCGCTGGCTTGTACTGGCGGACTGAACCGGACTTCGGGATTCGTGGTGGATGATCCCTTGGACCGGTCATTTCAAATAAGACCTAATTTTGGGCGGTCCAATCAGAGTTTGACACATGGCGAAGTGACATAACCCTAATGAGCTAATATAAATAAGAAGAAAACTGAACCCTAGCGGTCACTTTGATCATTGCCGAACCGCTATCCGTGCAAAACCATCGGGAGAGAAGCCGATCGTCGGAGTCGGAGCTCTGGAGGAGGAGAGGCTTGCTGGAGCCAGCCAAACTTTGGAAGAGGAGAAACGCCATCGCCATCAAGGAGGAACTGATGCCGCGGAGGAGGATGACTAGATCCATGGCCGGAAATGATGGTACTGCTGGAAATGAGGTGAGCTTCCTCCCCTCTCCCTTGGTGCTAGATCTGTAGTTATATTCTAGGAGAGATATCGACTCCATAGAGTCTTGATGGTGAGGAGAAGATTTCTTAGGGAAAGTCGTGCCTAGGTTGTTTTCTAGGCTTTAGTCTTCTTCGACCTCCTCATCCTTCAAAGTGGAGATGAGAGAGTGATTCATGGAGAAGTACGGCTTTGTGAGGGTGAATAAGGGTGGACGAATTTCTAGAGGAGTTTTTGGGAGATCGGTGCAAGGAGGAAGATGAACGAATGCCGTTCATCTTACCTTAAGATGGGTGCAGAAATCTGATTTCTGCACGCAGCGATCTTCGTGGCCAATTTCGGGGGTGTTCTAGCCAGATCTGGGCTTTCGACTAAACACAAAATTTGTAGCCCTTGAAATTATCTTCCCAACGAGTGGTTACACGCACTCGCCAGATTTATGTAGCCACGAGAATCCTCAGTCAAAGTTGCTGCTCGGATTAATGTTGTACCTAAATTCTGGGTTGTGTAATGTGCAATTCGATTTGGTGGAATTTAATGTTGCGATCCAACTCTAGGTTTGGGTGAACTCTTTTACATTATCATCATAGGGATATGATAAGTTGATGTTATAAATCTGAATTCGTATAACGAGCTGGGGACAAGCTTAATTTAAGGAAAGATCCTGATATAAATTGGTAGATATATATATTGATGCCCATTATCTATATCATGATGAATTCATTTGGAAGGGCATACCATGATGTATGTTGAATGGATAGAAGGGAATTAGTAATCCAATGCTTAGAGTGTTGTCTCCCTACGGGTAACATTGTGGAGGTTAACAAGTGCGGTGTTGACCGTCACTAGTTGGAATGAGGTTGAGATGAGTATTTGATGGATGGTTGGGCTTGGTCCTCGGTGTTCACGTCCCGAGGCTCCTTCCATGCCACAATATTGTGGAATTGTATGTGGTGTGAGTCGACACGCGGTGTCGTAATCCCGGGTTAAGGGTAGTGTGGCAGGTCTACGCGCTTGCCAATCGTCATACCGGTGGGAGTTGACAGTTAGACCTTGAACGGTTGGGCCTGGTCCTCGTGTTCATTTCCGGGGCTCCTTCCATGTCATACCTTAGGCCAGTTCGGGGCTAGGATCTTGGTGCACATTTACCCGAGATAACCCGATGAGCCGTAGCACGCATGTGAGCTCCGCTGTTGTGTTCTTAGCGTTGAGGCGTACGGAGGCCTAGGCCAGGTAGTGTGGAGACCAGCTTAGTAGTGGAGATGCCCGCTCTACTGTCACCATTTGGGCACGACGGTTGATGCCTGAGAGGTTAGCTACCTGCTCGAATAGTGGGAAATAAGTCTGTGTCGACATAGCGATTGCATGTGCTTGTTCATGGGTGTGTCATTACATTGCATACATAGCATTGCACTTCATTACATACACAAGACCCTCATCGTATAAGTTTGTATGGGCACTCTTATACGATGGGTTACTTACTGCTGAACGACTCTCAACTTATATGCTTGTATGGGCATCCATATAAGTTGAGTTACTTACTGTTATAACATTTACTCTCTTGTTGTTGTAGATGGTAGAATTGTAGATTAAGAGGTTGCTCATTTATACACTACTTCTATTGCTACTTATAATATGTATACTTACTTCACCTGTTTGTACTACTGTTTTATATATATTATACCTGTTCCTTTCTCCGCCCGGTGCCGAGGAGTCGCCGGGGGAGCGGATGTGAAGCCACTTAGTCTTTATGACTAATGGTTGCTACGTCTTCCTTTTTAGGAGGAAACCCCGCAGGTGGAGCAGCAGGTCATGCAGCTTTACAGCCAGGCCAGGACGACAGGGCCTGAGGGGACGGTACCGTCTCTACCGTCGGTTACAGATGTAAGTGAGAGAGACTTTATTGCAGCCCTTTGGGGCAATTCTATTCACGTACTCTGATTATGTACGAGCTTGTTTAGCTTCTCTTTTGCTGTACTTATGGACTTATGCTTAGTGTTGATTGACTTCTTTATATTATTATGGTTGGGTTTGCATTTATATGTTGATATTGGTTGCAGCTGGCAGAATAGGCATCTTTTGGTACAAGCTAGCCCGAGTGTTAGTGTTATCGCAAGGCGGCTATTTTGGGCATAAGACCCCTCTCATGTCGTGTTTTGTGTTCCAGGAGGGGGGTCTTACACAGTCAGCGTGTACAACTCAGTGTTCACCGAGTGGGTCCAACAATTCAGAAGAGTGGCCCTCAATGCAAGTCGACCCGCATCCGCCAGGCAGGCGGGCGAGCCAGGACAGCCAGTCCGCATCAGTTCAATGGGTGGGCGAGCCCAAGGGGCAACCGACGTGCCTCCGCCACACAGCCAGGCGGACAGCGCGAGCCGTCTCGCCAGCCCACATTCTCCTAAGTGGCTGCTAGGACAGGACCGACGGCCTGCCTCCATTTAAGTGGCAGGTGAGCCGGAGGAGCCCGTCTCGCGCTCGCCTAATGAAAGAGGCGAGTTGCTAGAGCGAGGCCGCGCCTACCCAATTGAGTGGCGAGCTGATCTCGATTTCCCCCTATGAGTGGGGTGCAGATATCACATAGTTAATATAATTCAGTTTGCCAAATGTGATTAGGTCTGTATTTAGCTCCTCAGAACAGTGGAGTTTTACTATTAGCAGACCTCTTTTTGGCTGCATATAACTGTTCAGAACAGCGGAGCTGAGTTATTTGTATGCTAGACTTGAAAATGTATAAATAAGCCCAAGGTGGTACCTCAGAAGGCAAGCTTTCCAGTTCTCTAATTTCCATATCTTCTTGCGCTTTCTGAGGTTCCCTTAGCTCAGCACAGGCTAAGGAGGGGAAGCGCTATAAGATCTTCTGGGTGTGTGGTGGGACCTTCGTGCTGGAGCCTTGTATTAGTTTTGAGTTCAAAGTCTTCAGTCAGTCAGGCTCACTAAGAGAAGTAAGTGTGCGGCCACCCCTTCCCCAAGGGTTCGAACTCCATTGAAGTTGGTTCTCGGTTTCAACACAGCGGTCGCCCCCTGAACGTGGAGTGTCTGGCTTCCCTCTACCATTCTCTAGCATATCCTTCTAACAGAGTCACAACTAGGGAAACTACAGCTACCGCATGACATATCATGCCCACTAACTTATCCTCCACTCGCTCCATCCACTCCTTTTCCTGCATGGCAGTCTATGTACCTCTAAAGGTGGGGCCTTCAGCCCCTAGAAAGTTGTCAGGAGGTCAGGAGGTACCATATGCTACTGTGGTGGTTATGTCATGACAGTCTGGAATGTAGTCAGTATGGATATCAGCGTCCGCCCCAACCAATCTCAGCAAATGACACATCGAAAGGGGAACCTGGGTCTGTTGGTGGAGTGGCATGAATGTAACCTCTGGAGGATGATCTCCTATTACTAGACTCCAGTATCTAGAGAAGTAACAGGAAAAAGTCAGTACTTTGCAAAAGTAAGGGAAATTTGCAAAAGACTAACAAAAGAGGAAACAAAAGTGTGCGCGTTTGCTACTGTATAGTTAAAATCCTTAAGCCTATAAATCTAGGGTCCACCAGGATTCCGTTGCATGGTTCATCCTGAACCAAGGAATAAAGCGAGGAATGGAAGGATCCTGATACTTCCCCACAATGACAGATTATGATCACTCTGATCCAATTATAAGACCCCCTCCCCCAACCTTAGCCCAGGTTAGGTCGGAGGTGGGCCTTACCGCCCAAGACGTCAACCCAGTGCTTCTCAAATTACAATGACTCACTCTATCAAGCACTAGTTGGCCGCCTTGACAGACATGAATCATAACATAACACATCACATCACAACTACGAAAGCAATACACATAGCCAATGAATATATATAAGCATATATATATAGAGAGAGAGAGATCAGAGTAAAAGCATAGGTCGTAACCACTATCTATACATGCGTGCCTCGGGGGCTCCAAAAATATCTACCACTAAATGCTCTTCCTCATGCCTCGTACACTAAAAACTAACGTCTCAGAAGTCTGGAGAAGAAGGGGGTACCTCTGCTCGAGTAGCCTTATCAGCTGGTGCGATGTCATGCGTCAACAGGACTTTGCGGTGCTCCGTCTCCTATGAATGTTTATTAAATAATCGTTAGTCACAAATCTAAGTGGAAACGCAACTCCTCCCTGAATCTATATCCTGGGGATAGGCCTATGCACCCAATAGTAAGTAAATAGCCAAAGCAAGAGAAAGTTAGCAACAATATTTCAATATCGTGCATTTTCATTTCATACGCAAGGAACAAATATCTGAAAGAATGCAACAGAAAATAACTAGAAAGTAGCAGCAAAATCATCGGTTATTTAAAAGAGATCAACTAGTTATCACAATCAACATGTACTCACAACCAATAAACACATCGCGGGTGTTCAAAACTTGATAACACACTGCATGTGTTCAAAACTTGCCAACACACCACATGTATTTAAAACCTGCCAACACACTGCATGTGTTCAAACTCACACACACACACACACACACACACACACACACACACACACACACACACTATGTCTACAAAGATTGGACCACTTCTATTCAAGAAGGATAGCGAACCCTGCGGGCCTTATCGATGTGGCTGACGGTGACAGTGGGTAGTCCTGCCACTTCTGGGTGTGATCGTACTGCACTACCCAGGCCCCAGCATACAACTAGGTGTAAGACCCCTTTTTTCGCTTCGCCTCTGGGGTCTTATTCCCAGAATTGCCTTTTTGCGATGACACCAACACTCAGGAAGGTCGCCACTACAAAACGCTTATCCTACAGGCAGTAACAGTCACCAAAGAAGTAGAAGTATATAGTTAGACCATATAAGTCTAAGTCCACAAATCACATGTAATATATGAAAAAGAATCACAGCACAGTCCACAGAGTAATAGAACGAAAATGAAAGTAGTAAATCAATAGCGATAAACGAGCTCTTGCCTGGTACATCATGTCCTCACTACAACACTCTCGCGGAAGCAAAATATACTAATCACTCACGGATACTGAAGCTGGTGCTCTTGTGCTAGACTGGCCCACCTCCATGTACACCGCACTCCGCTGCTACTGTATCTCCTGCTGCTGCTCCCTGTCTCCCATCTGGAGCCCCTGAAATATTTGGTCCACCGACTATTAGTCAAAAAGACTAAGCCTTGTTTTCCTCCACCCCTCCCCCAGTGTCTCCTAGGCACCGTGCGGGAGGAATGATAGGAAAGCTATGATGGTGGAGAGTGGGCAAGCAGGTGACGGTGGACCTAATCTAGCAGTTATATTATAATATTCACAGTGCTATAAAAAGAAATGCAAGCTAGCAACACTAAAGTAATAGAGCAGTAAATAGTAGAAAGTAAAGTGCACCATAAAAGAAATGTAACAGTTAACCACAAAGAAAGTAACCTCAGCTTATAAACATGTCCACACAAGCTTATAAAATAAGGGGTCATTTTACAAGGCCTAACGTATAAAAAGTCGGATACCAATTTATACGTTTGGGGTAAGGGTTGAAACGTGATGATGATATGATATGCTATGTTATGTGGGTTGATGATAAAAATTCATACGAGTGCAACACACACATATGACTCTATGCGCACAAACATTTAGTTTCCCCATTAGGAGTTAGCTAAACCCTCTGGTACCTGCCGTCGTGGCAAACGGAGGCAGTGGGTTGGAACACCCCACCTCTAGGCTGGCATTCACACCACCTAACCTAGACCTTCGTATGTTTTAATGTGAAGAACACACCGCGGAGCCTCTACGTACTCTGCTGGCAAATGTACTAGTCTTTTCCTTGGCTAAGTCTAAACCACATCCACTGAGTCATCGTATCAACGTCAGTGTGAACGACCATCAAATACCAAAGACAAAAGTCTTGTTTTCAAGGTCAACTAAATACCTAGAGGGGGGTGAACAGGTTTTTGGCCTACTTTTTAAATACTCTGACCTATATCTGATTTCATGTGCTTAGTGATTAATTGATTTGTGCTTTCAAGAACAATCATAGACGACTCAGATATTTTTATAGTGGTTCTCCAATCTTGGGTACATCCACTGTCCCTCTCCGCCTTTCTAAAAGTGTGTTAGACATGGATCTTCACAAATTCCTCGGCTCCTTAAGAGGTTACAGCACGATCCCGTAGGACCAATCAGTCTTATCCAAGATCTACAACTCGGGCACTAAGCCCTACCACTCAGATCCCAACTGGATCCTACCTCGGCCTTTATAACATAGGCCTACACTCAGGCACTAAAACTTACCACTCAGATTCTAATAAGAATCCTACTCTCAGATCTACAACAGATCTTACCTCAGCCTTTATAGCATAGGCCTACACTTAGATTCCCTAAAGAATCCTACCCTCAGATCCCAAATTAGATCTTACAGAGAATGTCAAAGAGATGAAATACTCAAACACCGGAGAAAGTGTCTATCTCCCTGGACTGAGCAGATATCATCCCTATCTTCTTCTTCATAGCAACAAGTTGAAAAGAAATCTTCACTTGAATCCCGACTTGTTCTGGAAGCAGCTTGCAGAAATCTCTACTTCTTATTTTTCAGAAAGCAATATTGATCTTGCTGTTGCAGATGAGTATTGCAGCAGCTAACTCTTTTCATGTTCAGGTTCTCTAAACTGAACTTCTTTTTCTAGCTCGGCAAGAAAATGAGGAAGAAGACGTCGTCCAGCCGCAAGATTGCGAATCCAGAGAACCCTAATTACGTCTCTTCTTGGTGTTTATTGTCGTTGTTGATGTTATTTTGTTCTCGATTTGATCTTGCTCCTTTTATAGTCTGTTGATCAACGTCTCACTGAGCAGTGGGCCCCACTAGAATTAGTGGCTGTGATTTTTCCATTCAGCCTCCTACTTTTCATTGATGGTTGATTCAACGGCTCTTTGCTTTGTGTGGGCCCCAGCGAGAAATCTCTTTCCTAGTGCAAAAAATCATGATAGCTGGCCCCCAGCGCCTCTAACAGCATTACCGTAACATTTGAACCTTCTTTTGCTTTGTTGACTTTGATGACGTCACTGTCTCTCTGGACTTAGAAAAAAACAAGCATCAGTAGCGAAGGCGTTGAGTTAATGACCATCACTCAGTGCCAAAAGACTTAGATAGAAGGTGTATTCCAGAAATCCTCTGTTCGACAAACTCAAAAATCAGTTTGACGAACTCAGAGCTCAGCTCGACAAAAAGTGAAAGCTCAGTTCGATGAACTCAGGGCTCAGATTTATGAACTCAGAGCTTAGCTCGACGAAAAGTGAAAGCTCAATTCGACAAACTCGGAGCTTAGTTCGACGAAATCAGAGCTCAGTTCGACGAAAATAAAAGCAATCGACGCATTTGGACTTAGCCAAATTTTTGTGTCAAGAAGAACATTGGCTCTAACTGACTAGGATTCAGTCAACGTTATAGCCCCATGGAGTTGAGTGAGTAAACATCACTCAATGACTAACTACTTAGAAAGATTTTGTCTCATGCCATTGAGTGAGTAAGCTACACTCAGCGCCTAAATACTTAGACAGATTTTGTCTCATGGCGTTGAGTGAGTAAGCTTCACTCAATGCTTGATCACTTATATTTTGTCTCATGGTGTTGAGTGAGTGAGCTACACTCAACGCCTGTAGACTTAGTCAAAATCTGTCTAATTCTTCTTAGGCTTAGCATCTCACAAATTTTATCTGTATGGCGTTGAGTGGGTAGACTTCACTCAATGCCTGTGGACTTAGCCACATTTTAAGCTTGCCAATTGTTTGGCTGATAATACTCAATGATTTTTCTTACCTGGTGTTGAGTGAATAGACTTCACTCAACGCTTGTGGACTTAGGAAAATCTTCTACCATTCCAGCCACTTCTTTGAGTCCACCTACCTAATCTTGGTCACAAGGACTATCCTGCACACATGAATTTACACACAGATCAAATACAGTTGTGTGTATCTCATTGACTAGTTTGACATCATCAAATCAGGGCCTTTGGGATCAATGGACCCAACAATCTCCCCCCTATTTGAAGATGTCATAACCATTGATCAGTTTCCTTAGTCAATTAAATACACAATCACATGGGCAGTAAAAAATTATTAAATTCAATAAGATGATGGTTTACTTACTTCCCCTGGATTGCTGCAGGGTGTGTGTTAACATAGAGGTTTACCTCTCAGCTTGATCCTTTCTTGATCCAATTCTTCTCACCATGACTTTCTCCTCATGTCTTTTTACCATGTTGGGGCTTGATCCTTTCTTGAGCTTGTCTCTTCCCCTTTGATACTACTTGAACTTGATCAACTTGATCAATCTCTTCTCTCCCCCTTTTTGACTTCTTTAGATAGTTAGGGAGGTGCACTAGTTCTTTTCTCCCCTTATGTTCTTAATGCGTGTAAATACGGCAAGCGCACCGGTCGCACAAGTAATAAAGTCTGGGAATAAATCCCCGAGTGTCGGTCTCTTGAGGAACACAGTAAGGTGGAGTTAATTTTGAGGAGGACTTGAGATTGAAGTCCTCGGGTCGGAGGAAATGAAATGGGGGTTTTGATGGTTACGAAAAATAAAGTAAAAATCTATCAACTACTCCTATGCAATGCCGCGATACAAAGCTTCGCTAGGCGGGATGAAGACTAGTCGGGCCGCTATGCACTGAATCGCTAGGCGGATGGGTGAGTAGGCTAGCGGATGAGGTGGAGAGAACGGCGGAATGAGGGTCGTAAGCACCTCTTCGCAACGCACGCTCCTAGCAATTGCTAGTGCGGCAAGTATGGATGGTGGTGGATGGAATATGGCGCACCTCAAGCAAATATAAAAAAATTACACTAACTCACATAGACATGAATAAGTGAAAATTGTTAATCAAATGTAATAATACTTCATCAATACATGGAAATTAAACTAAACTAACAACAACAAATTAAGAGAAGTGTGCGAAATCGACCGGGTCCGAAGCCTTATTGAGGGTTCACGATTGGAATCCCGGGTTGTCAATCCGAGTCCAAGCTCGGTCCTCAACTGCGTCCGGGGTAGAGGAGGCTGTCACTCACTCCCAGTGGCCCGTCTTCTTCATATCACGTTGCGGAAGATGGAAGCACATACTCCTCCTACCTTGATGGAGGAAGCTAGGTCAAATCTCCCTTGAAGCTCGAGGATGAAGGAGGAGGCGGAGAGGAAGCTCCGGCTATGATTTGGCGTTGAAAGCTTGCCCGGAGCACCTCCCTATGGTGGAAGATGAAGGAGGATGGTGGAAACCCTCCTTGGAGATGAAAATGGCGGAAAAACGGCGGACTTTAGTGATCTCCCAAAATTAGGGCAGAACCTGCGTATTTATAGATTGCAGAAATTACAGCGCGTATGATCACTGGCGCACGACCAGTGATCGTGCGCCCTGTGGTCAGTGATAGTGCGCGAAGGCCAGGCAAAACTCCAGGAAAAAGTGGAATCAATGCGCACGATCAGTGGTGCACGACCAATGGTCGTGCGCACTGAAGTCAGTGGTCGTGCGATTGCCCCGACAGAACTTTAGAAAATGGGGAATAGTACGCACGATCAGCGGCGCACGACCAGTGGTCGTGCGCATTACAGCAGATGATCGTGCGCAGTAAACCTGTTTCCAAATAATCCCGGAACACGCACACGACCCCTAAACCCAGCACTGATATGTGCAGACATTCCAAACAAGCACAGAACGGAGTACAATAATAGAAGAACACAAAATAAACACAACCACGGGCCAAAAGTGCACTTCCTAAAGAAATAAGGATAATATGAAATATGAGCGATAACGAACTAAAAGTGAAGTGCAAGCATACGAAAATAAGCCCAGATGAGTCCGAAAATCATTATAAAAATAGGACTCATCACACCCCCAGACTTAACTGTTTGCGCGTCCCGAGCAAACACAACCTAAGCATACAAGGAAAAAGAAATAGCTAACAAAGATATTGCAGAACAGAGTACCATGCGAAGTCGCATGCCCGTGTGCATAAAAATATAGTAGAGGAAATTCTTAAGTATACAAATTATTTTATATTTTTCACAATGCGTATCAAAAAGTTATTACTACTCAAAAATAAAATCACGGTGAATCATCCGGTCCTACGTAGGAAGAAAGTAGGCAGGCCACTAAGGTGAGCATTGCCAAAGATCGGGGCTCAGGATCACCTCCAAAGGAATCCACCAATGTCGGGGACCATACGCTTGCCCGTTCACACTCTCTCCACGACACTAGTTAGACTCAAGCGCAAATCTGTAGGACTTTAGGATAATCACGGGGCTTGGGTTACAGTGAGGTAAACAATGATAAAAATAAAGGCTATGCACCTAACCCAAATGAGCTAGCCTAAAAGAATCCCTCAGCAAACCACAATATAACCAGGTGCACCACACCCCCAGACTTGATTTTTGCAACATGGGTGTGTGCACCGCCTACTACAAATCAAAATCATCTCCATAAAGATTTTCATTAAAACTCTTTCTTTACCTTTTCTTCTTTCTCATTTTCTTTGTATAAATTTTTCTTTGTAAACTTTTTCTTTTCACAATACACAATTTCAGCAAATAAAACTTGGGGGCATTTCCACATTTTCACAAATAGTATCACCACATCAACATCCCAACATAAAATGAAAAATACTATAGCTCGACTTGGGTGTGCGACTAGGATTGGCTATGAGGCTTTGGTGAAATACTAGTGGAGCTGAATCAAAAGAAGGGTAGGCACAACGGGGCTTAGCGAGGACAAGACGTTTGGAATGGTACAAAGCTCAACCGGGCCAAAATGATGGCCTACATCACGCTCACGCTAGGAAAACCATGTACCAATGCTTTGAGAGTAGCTTGGGGCAAGTTCTTAGCCACCGAGAAAGATAATCCTTCCCCCCGACTCGAGCAAAACGAGTCTAGTAGCGGCTACACACATTCCTATGCTACCGTTTGATTCACACCGGATTCACCAACTTTTGAGTAGAATAAGAAATATTTACGCAAATAGAAAAATATAAAACTATAAGCATACAAAAAAATTAAATCTACAAAAATTTCTACACAATATGGGAGCAATTGACTAGGAACACAGCAAGGCCAACATTTTACTCTATCGTGCAATCCTAAACTAGCACAATAATTTTTCCAAATCAAACAAAAGAAATGAGTTTAACTCGCGGCACGCTAACAGCTAAGCACGCGCTCATGTGGGTGCAGTGGAGTGCAAAGTAATGAACTAAATAAAATAAAACTATAAAAGCTTCTAGTATGCGCATGCAATGTGCACGTGCAAAAGGCAACAACTAATAGCTCTCCCCCAGACTTAGACTAAGCAATACATCAAATGATAGAGAAATTAAAATAAGAATGAGCTAAAGGAAGAGGTTACCCAATGCTCAACTAGTGAGCATACCAAAAGACGCGTGGAAAGTAGCAGTAGGCCCGCCAAACAAAGAATCACAACCCCGCCAATGCGTAGTTGCCAAAAATACCTGCATGGGTGAGCTCCGCAAAAGCAAAAGAAAAATATACAAAAAGAAATGCTAAAATAAAATAGACATGGAAATAAAAATGCAAAAAATGAAAGATAAGTACTGGGGTTATTGTCATCCCAGCACGACTTATTAAATTCTAAACAGTTCTAGCTAATGGTCCTATGAAAAGAAAAATGCACAGGTAACTGGCCTAATATCCGTTGCGATAACGGGTACCGATACGGACATAGAGCAGTTACCCCTCTGCCTAAATAATCATGTCTGCTCCTCGCAGGCAGAGGAAATAGGAAGTAAGATGAGGAGGAGGCCTGGTCCTCACTCATCTCACCACAAAACATATCCTTGCCTAGCAAGGTATCATCCACCACAGGTTCGTAGGAAGCGACGATAGCGGCAAAAATGCTAGGCACATCGACAACCTCACATACCCGTGGAGATTCCACCTGCACAGGCTCAGATAAAGAAGGGGGATCAAGGAATAAAGGAGACGAAGAACATAAGGAACTAATCGGGGGAGTGGTCCCGGTTTCACTCCCAGCAGGATCCAAGCATAGATCACTGTCGGCGTCATATGAGTCATGACGATGGGGATCTGAGAATAGGAGGTCCTCGGTGGTGGTTTGGATCCCCTCATCCAACAAGGAAGTGGAAACTTCCGCATCAGAAAGGATCTCCTCATCAACACACCTCGGTGCGGCATTATGTTCCAAGACGTAATACTCTCCATTAAAGAGAATAATGTCCTCGTCACACCATGGCGCATCCTCATATTCCCAATCTCCAAAGGGCACAACATCATCAACCAACTCACTAAAAAGAGGAGTAGATGATTCTTGCAAAGAAAGCGGAGGAACAACAACATCAGAGAAAGTAGGTGCAGGTTCCTCCGGGGGTGAATCAAGAAGAGGGGAAGAAGGTATAGAGGGCGACGGTACCGCAATGTCATCACATCGATCAGTAGAAAGTCTGATGGGTGTATCCACAGCAGTCCCCCATAGACAAGGTGGTACTGCGGATATATCATCAGAATCAGAAGGAGCAGCCCTTTGAGAGGTGGATGAGACAATCCGGATATCCGGTTCATCATCCGCCTCCAACTGGCGCTGAAATTCTGCGCAATCTTTCAACACATGGTCGGTGCTACGACAACACAAACACCGTTTTCCATTACTCCTTGGTCCAGGTGGGACCGGAGAGGAATATGAAAAAGGTGAAGGCGGAGAAGAGTAGTGACCATAAGACTGGGGTACGGTATATGAAGTGCCATAAGACAACGGTGCTCCATACACTGAACCACGAGAATTATGCTCCCATTCTTCAGTGGGGCACTCATCACTGCTATGCCTATAATCCCCGCACCAACGGCAACGGATATTCGCATAAGAATACATGGTGCAGCAAGAAAGAATTCACCACGAGAATTTTCTAAGCAAAAATTAACTACACACAAGCAGATAAATAAAAAGGAACACCTGCTACTGAAATATCAAAATTAGAAAAAGAATAAAGATAAATAAGCAACAAATTATAAAAACTAAAGCAAAGAAAAATAAAATATGGAATGAACAGATGGAAAAGGGCTTCAATCTATAATCTCCCTCTCCAAAAACTCACACGACTGTGTTCCCCGGCAACGACGCCAAAAACTTGATGCATGTAAATACGGCAAGCGCACCGGTCGCACAAGTAATAAAGTCTGAGAATAAATCCCCGAGTGTCGGTCTCTTGAGGAACACAGTAAGGTGGAGTTAATTTCGAGGAGGACTTGAGATTGAAGTCCTCGGGTCGGAGGAAATGAAATGGGGGTTTTGATGGTTGCAAAAAATAAAGTAAAAATCTATCAACTACTCCTATGCAATGCCGCGATGCAAAGCTTTGCTAGGCAGGATGAAGACTAGTCGGGCCGCTATGCACCGAATCGCTAGGCGGATGGGCGAGTAGGCTAGCGAATGAGGTGGAGAGAACGGCGGAATGAGGGTCGTAAGCACCTCTTCGCAACGCACGCTCCTAGCAATTGCTAGTGCGGCAAGGATGGATGGTGGTGGATGGAATATGGCGCACCTCAAGCAAATATAAAAAAAATTACACTAACTCACATAGACATGAATAAGTGAAAATTGTTAATCAAATGTAATAATACTTCATCAATACATGGAAATTAAACTAAACTAACAACAACAAATTAAGAGAAGTGTGCGAAATCGACCGGGTCCGAAGCCTTATTGAGGGTTCACGGTTGGAATCCCGGGTTGTCAATCCAAGTCCAAGCTCGGTCCTCAACTGCGTCCGGGGTAGAGGAGGCTGTCACTCACTCCCAGTGGCCCGTCTTCTTCGTATCACGCTGCGGAAGATGGAAGCACATACTCCTCCTAGCTTGATGGAGGAAGCTAGGTCAAATCTCCCTTGAAGCTCGAGGATGAAGGAGGAGGCCGAGAGGAAGCTCCGGCTATGATTTGGCATTGAAAGCTTGCCCGGAGCACCTCCCTATGGTGGAAGATGAAGGAGGACGGTGGAAACCCTCCTTGGAGACGAAAATGGCGGAAAAACGGCGGACTTTAGCGATCTCCCGAAATTAGGGCGGAACCTGCGTATTTATAGATTGCAGAAATTATAGCGCGCACGATCACTGACGCACGACCAGTGATCGTGCGCCCTGTGGTCAGTGATAGTGCGTGAAGGCCAGGCAGAACTCCAGGAAAAAGTGGAATCAATGCGCACGATCAGTGGCGCAAGACCAGTGGTCATGCGCACTGAAGTCAGTGGTCGTGCGATTGCCCCGACAGAACTTTAGAAAATGGGGAATAGTATGCACGATCAGCGGCGCACGACCAGTGGTCGTGCGCATTACAGCCGATGATCGTGCGCAGTAAACATGTTTCCAAATAATCCCGGAACACGCACACGACCCCTAAACCAAGCACTGATATGTGCAGACATTCCAAACAAGCACAGAACGGAGTACAATAATAGAAGAACACAAAATAAACACAACCACGGGCCAAAAGTGCACTTCCTAAAGAAATAAGGATAATATGAAATATGAGCGATAACGAACTAAAAGTGAAGTGCAAGCATACGAAAACAAGCCCAGATGAGTCCGAAAATCATTATAAAAATAGGACTCATCAGTTCTCCCCCTAGTTGATGTAGATGAGGCTAGTAGTGCAACTGCCAGCTTGCTCCTTATATAGGGCTGACTTTAGTCCTACAGCTGCTGGACTTGCTCCCCCTCAATAGGAGCATCTTCTCTCATCTTGTTCTTGATTTTCACTAGGTCTGCATCACCTGCAAGAAGAACAAGCCTATACCAAAAAAATACCTTAGGGAGTATCTGAAGCTATTCCAAGTTCAACATACCCAATTAAATCTTAAAGGTGTTGAACTTGGCTTTATCTAGTGGCTTAGTTAAGATATCAACCACTTGCTTATCAGTGGACACAAACTCTAGGCTAATGTCTTCTTTCTTCACATGCTCCCTAATAAAATGATACTTAATTTCTATGTACTTAGTCCTGCTGTGCGAGACAGGATTCCTAGCAATAGAAATAGCACTAGTAGAATCACAATAAAGAAGAGTTCTACTTATCTTAATGTTATAATCTTCAAGCTTATGTTAAATCCACAGCAATTGAGCACAACAGTTGCCCGCTGAAATGTACTCTGACTCTGTAGTTGAGATAGTCATACTGGTTTGCTTCTTGCTGCTCCATGACACCAATCTTCCACCTTAGAATTGACATGTACCAGTAGTACTTTTCTTTTCTTCCTTACAGCCTGCAAAATCTGCATCTGAAAATCCTGTTAGATCAAAATCTCTATTCCTAGGGTACTATAGGCCAATATCTAGTGTGCACTTAAGATACTTTAAAATTCTTTTTGTAGAAGAATAATGAGATTCTTTAGGACAGGCCTGATACCTAGCACAGACACATATAACATACATGATGTAAGGCCTACTAGCAGTCAAGTATAGAAGGGAGCCAATTATCCCTCTATACAAAGACTCATCAACAGCTTTCCCTTCCTCATCTTTGTCTATAGGCATACTTGACCCCATGGGAGTTCTCATGGTGGAGGCATTCTCCATACCATATTTCTTAATCAACTCTCTGGTCAACTTTGACTGGGATATGGACAATCGATCATCAGTCTGTCTTACTTGGAGTCCCAAGAAGAGCTTGAGCTCACCCATGCTGCTCATCTCAAACTTCCTGCAAAGGTTATCCTTAGTAGATCCAAAGATAATGTCATCGACATATATCTGGACTAGGATGATCTTGCTCTTAGATTCCCTTAGGAATAGGGTCTTGTTTATTTTCCCCCATGAGAATTTGTTATCAATGAGGGAATTAGACAATTTTCATACCATGCTCTAGGGGCTTGCTTCAACCCATATAGAGCTTTCATAAGTCTATAAACAAAATCAGGAAGGTGAGGGTCTATAAAACCTGGTGGCTGATCCACATATACTTCCTCTTTTAATTCCCCATTCAGGAATGCTGACTTCACATCCATCTGGTAGACTTTGAATCCTTGATAGGTAGCAAATGCAAGGAATAGCCTTATTGCTTCCAGCCTGGCTACTGGGGCAAAAGTCTGATCAAAGTTTATTCCTTCTTCTTGTTTATATCCTTTTGCCACCAATCTAGCCTTATTCTTGAAAATGATGTCATTCTCATCTAACTTGTTCCTGTAGATCCACTTAGTTCCTATGACATTATGTCCCTTAGGTCGGGGAGCCAGCTTCCAGACACTACACCTCTTGAACTGGTTCATCTCTTCCTGCATTGCTCCAATCCAGAACGGGTCTTTGATAGCCTCTTCAAGTTTCTTGGGCTCTTCTTGAGATAGGAAGCTTGAACAGAGAGATGTGTTGATGCTCTTACTTCTTGTCTAGACTCTATGTCTTGCATCACCAATGATTTAGTGTGCTGGATGGTCCCTCAGATATCTCCCAACTGGAGGCAATCTTACTTCAGCTTGTTGTTCTTCATTGTCCTCAGTTGGCTGTTCTTCATTGTCTTCAGCTGGCTGTTCTTCATCCTCAGCTTGTGAGTCTTGAGCTCCCCCTAGATAGCACCCATCTTCTTTCTTATCTTGTACTGCTAGATCATGTTCCCTGATGATAAGCTTGTTCATCACCTCCTTTAAACTTATAGAGCTAGAAGGGGAGCTAGGAAGCTCATAGTTAATCAGGTTTGACTCATCAAAGATAACATGGACTGATTCTTCTACAACTTGACTAGCCAAGTTGTAGATCCTATATGCCCTACTATTGTTATTGTACACAACAAATATCCCTTCTTAGGACTTGGCAGCAAACTTAGTCACATAGGACTTACCATTGTTCAGTACATAGCACTTAGTACCAAAAATCCTGAAGTAGGATAAGTTTGGTTTTCTATCTTTCAGAATCTCATAGGGAGTCTTCTTGTGACTTATGGTGATGGAAGACCTGTTAAGGACATGACATGCAGTGCTTATTGCCTCGGCCCAGAAATATTCTAGGAGAGATGTGTCACTTAACAAGGTCCTTCCAGCCTCTATAAGGGTTCTATTTTTTCCTCTCAACAATTCCATTTTGTTGAGGTATTCTAGGAGAGGAGAATTGTTGGTGAATCTCATGCTCTTCACAGAACCTTATCATGCACTAAAACTAAAACTCAGTCTCATGATCACTTCTGATTTTGACCACAGTACTATTGAATTCATTCTTAATTTGCTTTAAAATGTCTGGAAGACAGGGGTTTCAGATTTATTCCTTAGGAAGAACACCCAGGCAAATCTGGAAAAGTCATCAACAACCACAAGGGTGTAAACTTTCATAACTAGACTATGAACTGGCATAGGACCAAATAGATCCATATGCAGGAGGTATAAACACTTCACTGAGTCTTTGGTGCCAAGGCTCTTGAATGAGGTCTTGTTCTGCTTGCCCTTTTGGTATGCAGAGCAGATACTCTCCTTGGTTCACTTTACCTTAGGTCCATTTCACACTAACTCTTCACTAAAGAGTTTGCTTATGGTCTTGTAATTTAGGTCAGCTAGTCTCTTGTGCCATTGGACACAATATGAGGCTTTCTCATCTACAACTAGCCATATGGTAGAGTCCTTACTCTCACAAACAAAATTTAAACAATAGACATTTCCTCTCCTAGTGTCTGTCAAGATGACCCCTTGGTCACTTGACCTCCTAATTTGGCACTCATCCGTGAGGAAAGAAATGTCATAGCCAAGATCACATAGTTGGCTTATGCTTATTAGGTTGTGTTGCAAACCTTTCATATAAGCTACTTGTGTGATAGTGATTATGCCATTTGATATCTTACCATACCCTTTGGTTACTCCCTTTTCTGAACCGCCAAAGATGACTTTGGGTCCATTCTCTACTGGAGTGTACTCCTTCAGCATGCTCCTTATTCTAGTCATGTTCTTGGAATATCCAATGTCTAAGTACTATATAGGGGTATGGCTATTTGGACTCATCTACAAGAAATAAATCATTTACCCTTAGGACCCCAATTCTTATTAGATCCTAGGTGCATGTTAGGCTGAAAATGAATAGGCCTACCTATAGCTCTTCTGACATATAAGCCAACATTAGCTCTCTAGACACTATTATTGTGCCAGCAATCCATGGCATAGTGGCCCACTTTTCCATAGCACCAGCACTCATAGATGTTATACCTTCTTTTAAGGGATGGTTTTACAGTAGTGCTGTAAGCAGCTCTCAGTCCAGCAGGTACAGCAGCAGCCTTTTTCTTATGTCTACCATCCACAGCCTGATTTGGGATATGTCTGGCAGTAGAGGTACTTGGGGTATCTTGAACCCTACCAGTAGCTACCTTCTTTTCAGAGAGCATGCTCCTGATGGCTTCAGATATACCCAAGTCTGGTTTTCTAACAGACTTTCTTTTGGTCTGATTGTGGACTGACAAATTTCTAGAAGGGACTGCAGCCTTATTCTTGAGTGTTGGGGCTTGTACACCAAACACAAATGGTCTAAGATAGGCCATTTGGATCTTCTCATGGGCTGTCTTGTAGGCACTAGCACCCTTTCCATTCCTACTACCATGGTGGTGAACATCTTTGTTCCCATTAGTGGATCCACCATTCTCCCAGTGACCATAGATGCTCACTTGGTTATACTTGTTAGATGGCAGCAGCACTCTCCTGAAAGGAATAGGAGGCTTGGAGGCTAGTGGCTACACTGGAGCTTTGCCCTTTCTTTTGGAATTGGCATCTCTAGTGTTCCATTTGAAGCCTAACCCCTTCTTATCCTTTTGGGAGGAGAAGGAATCTATCAAAGGCAACACAAAACGTGGCTTTGAAAACTTAGCCACTAGCTCCTTATCCCTTTAGAGTTTACCTTCAAGATTCCTGATGTGGTAATTTTTGAAGGCTATTGTGCTCATTTGAATAACATTGATGTTTTTCAGCTTGCTGATTTCTTTCATCTTCAGGCCCAGCATGTTTGTTGACTTTGAAGCAGCAAGCAATAAAGAGGCAATCTCCTGAGCCTGCTTTTTGTCTAGGAGCTTGCTTCTCTTCAGTGCCTGCAGGAGTTCACCATAGTCATCAATCAATTGATTGATGTCTCTTTCAGATTTAGATCCATCTTCATCACTTGATGCAGATGTCTCTGACTCTAGACCTATCCTATATTCTGACACAGAGGATAGAGAATGTACTTTGCTTGAACTAGACAGCTCCTGGCAGGGTTCTTCCTTAGTCAAAGCCATCAGTCCAAGGCAATGGCTGTCTTATTCTCCTTCTTCAGTCCTGGCAGCATCATCATCTTCTCCAGCAATAGAAGCCAGCATCTCTAAGAAGTCTGCCTCTATAGCTTCTTCTTCAGCAGTGAATAACCTAATGTAGACTTCATCTTCATCTTCCTCTTTTGACTCTGATGATGAGGAGTCAGTCCAGCTCTTTTGCTTTTTAGCAATGAAGGATTTCTCCTTCTTGCCCTTTTTTGTTGTTCCTTCTTTTCACCAGCACCCTTCCTTTTGACAGGGCAGTCAGCTATAACATGCCCTGGCTTGATGTAACAATAACAAACTATTTTAGAAGAAACAAGTTTATTTGGTTTAGAGACATACCTATCCTCTTTAGAGGTTTTCTTCCTGCCCTTGTAGTAGTCTTCGTTGGGATAAGAAGAAGAGGAGGGCATGCTTCTCCAGTGCTTCTTCTTCATGAATGTCTGAAATTACCTACAGAAGGTAGCAAAGTCTTCATCACATATGTGGCAGTCTAATGTGCTGGTTTCTGAACATTTTGAATCAGATTCAGCATCCCTCCTTGGACAAGAAGGCGTCTTTCTCCTGCTCCTCCTTGTGGCTTCAGCTTTGAAGGCCATTAACTTGTCCTTGACTGCATACTTGCTGATTTTCTCCTCCTCCTTTCTGGCTATTAGCTGCATTTCATAGGACAGCAGCTTTCAAAACAGAGTTGGTGGTGGTGTGTCTGCGAGTCTTGCCACTTCTCTGATGGCACAGATTTTGTGTACCAGTCTTTAGTTAGAGACCTAAGAAACTTATCATTTAATTCATATGTGTTGAAGGATCTGTCATATGTTCTCAGCTCATTTACAATCCTTAAGAACTTTTCATAGCACTCAGTTATGCCATCTGTCTTGTTCTACCTGAAGCTTTCATACTCTTGATTGAGCATGGACTTCCTGTCATCCCTCACTTCTTCTGTGTCATCCAAGTAGACAACTAGTGTGTCCCACATCTCCTTAGATGTCTTGCAGTGAACTAGGTTTTGGAAGGTGGGGTCATTAATGGCACTAACTATTATATTTTGTGCCCTCTTGTCCATTGTGGCAAGGATGACTTCATCCATAGTCATTTCAGAGTATGTCTATGGTGTCTGTACATTAACATCCAGATTTGAGACCTACATAGGGATGAATGGTCCCTCCTTGACAGTAATAAAAATTCTAGGGTCAGTTGCCTCCACAAACAGCCTAACTTTCTTCTTCCATATACCAAACCCTTCCTTCCTATAGATAGGAAGCTTCATGGCCCCTAACTCCTTGTGGTTCACTCTTAAACCCATAAGAGCTGTCTTTCCTTGTTGACCATGGAGAACTACTTAGACTGTTGAGTCTTTAACGAGTAAACTCCCTCTGATACCACATGAAAGTCTTGTTTTCAAGGTCAATTAAATACCTAGAGGGGGGTGAATAGGCTTTTGGCCTACTTTTTAAATACTCTGACCTATATCTGATTTCCTGTTCTTTGTGATTAATTGATTTGTGCTTTCAAGAACAATCACAAATGACTTAGATATTTTTATAGTGGTTCCCCAATTTTGGGTACGTCCACTGTCCCTCTCCGTCTTTCTAACAGTGTGTTAGACAAGGCTCTTCACCAATTCTTCGACTCCTTAAGAGCTTACAGCATGATCCCACAGGACTACTCAGTCTTATCTAAGACCCACAACTCGGGCACTAAGCCCTACCACTCAGATCCCAACTAGATCCTACCTCAGCCTTTATAACACAAGCCTACACTCAGGCACTAAGCCTACCACTCAGATTCAAACAAGAATCCTACTCTCAGATCTACAACAGATCTTAACTCCACCTTTATAGCAAAGGCCTACACTCAGATTCCCTAAAGAATCCTACCCTCAGATTCCAAATTGGATCTTACAGAGAATGTTAAAGAGATGAAATACTCAAACACCAAAGAAAGTTGTTTGTGTCTGTCTCCCTAGACTGAGCAGATATCAGCCCTATCTTCTTCTTCATAGCAACAAGTTGAAAAGAAATCTTCACTTGAATCCCAACTTGTTCGGGAAGCAGCATGCAGAAATCTCTACTTCTTCTTTTTCAGGAAGAAATCCGGATCTTGTTGTCGCAGATGAGTATTGTGGCAACTAACTCTTTTCGCATTCAGGTTCTCTAAAAAGAACTTCTTCTAGCTCGGCAAGAAAATGAGGAAGAAGACGTCGTCCAACCACAAGATTGCGAATCTAGAGAACTCTAATTATGTCTCTTCTTGGTGTTGATTATTGTTGTTGATGTTGTATTGTTCTCGATTTTATCCTGCTCCTTTTATAGTCTGACGATCAACGTCTCAATGAGCAGTGGGCCCCACCAGAATTGGTTGCTGTGATTTTTCCATTCAGCCACCTAATTTCCATTGATGGCTAATTCAACAGCTCTTTGCTTTGTGTGGGCCCCAGTGAGAAATCTCTTTCCTAGTGCATAAAATCATGACAGCGGCCCCCAGCGCCTCTAGCATCATTCACGCAACATTAGAACCTGCTTTGATTTTGTTGACTTTGATGATGTCACCATCTCTCTAGAATTAGACAAAATCAAGCATCAGTAGTGAAGGCGTTGAGTGAATGACCATCACTCAGCGCCAAAAGACTTAGGCAGAAGGTATATTCAAGAAATCCTCAGTTCGACAAACTCAGAACTCAGTTCAACGAACTCAGAGCTCAACTTGACAAAAAATAAATGCACGGTTCGACAAACTCAGAGCTGAGTTCGACGAACTTAGAGCTCAGCTCGATGAAAAGTGAAAGCTCAGTTCAACGAACTCAGAGCTCAGTTCGACAAACTCAGAACTCAGCTCGACGAAAGTATAAGCAATCAACGCATTTGGACTTAGCCAAATTTTTATTTCAAGAAGAACGCTTGCTATGACTAACTAGGATTCAGTCGACGTTATATCCCCATAGTGTTGAGTGAGTAAGCATCACTCAACGTCTAACTACTTAGACAGATTTTGTCCCATGGAATTGAGTGAGTAAGCTACACTCAACGCCTAACTACTTAGATAGATTTTCTGTCTCATGGCGTTGAGTGAGTAAGCTTCACTCAATGTCTGATCACTTAGATTTTTTCTCATGGCATTGAGTGAGTGAGTTACACTTAATGCCTGTAGACTTAGTCAAAATCTGCCTGATTCTTCTTAGGCTTAGCCTCTCACAGCTTTTAGTTGTATGTCGTTGAGTGAGTAAACTTCACTCAATGCCTGTAGACTTAGCCATATTTTCAGCTTGCCATTTGTTTGGATGAAAATTCTCAGTGATATTACTTACCTAACATTGAGTGAATAGACTTCACTCAACTCTTGTGGACTTAGGCAAATCTTCTGCCATTCCAGCCACTTCTTTGAGTCTACCTGCCTAATCTTGGTCACAAGGACTATCCTGCACACATGAACTTACACACACATCAAATACAGCTGTGTGTATCTAATTGACCTGTTTGACATCATCAAATCAGGGACATTGGGATCAATGGACCCAACAGAAGACCCACCACCTTATGCACATGCAGCCATGAATTCCCTAGCCATCGACTCCCCGGACTAACCTGTCTATTATAACTACCTTCTGAGCCTTCAGCTCACCGGGCTAACTTGCCAATTTCCACAACCACCGAGCCTACCGCTCGGGTAACCAGGCCAAGCAAGTCTCCCGAGCCATCGGGGTGAGTGAAAGTGAAGTACTAGTATTTACTAGTTGCTCTTTAATCATTTTAGTCTTACGGTTTAAGGTTAATCTTGGACTGCCCAGGGCATTCCCTGTAAAGGGCTCTCGAGGGAACACGGAACTACGATGGGCTGAAGCCCAAAGCTACCTTCCGAAAGGTACTTATTATTGTTGGTATCTACCCATGTCCCATCTCCCCTTACCTTACACTTGAACTAAAACTAAGTGTATTCAGACTTCCTTCAAGGGAACGACGATCCATCGTCGATCCCGAGAACAACCTTGCATCCTAGTCAACCAGACTATCACAACTTGACTCCTAATTATGATCTCTGACTTATCCAACCAGACCAAATATACCAACTACCTCACCTTCTTATGTCAAGGCTTACATATTACCTTATTTCTAACGCTTTACCATGTACAGACCTAATGAGCTACATGATGTGCATGAAAGGTGACCCCTCCAGATATTCATCCAAATGACCTAATATTATTACTGGGGGTCTAACATGATATTTTAAGAATAAATACATAATATAATATTTTTCCTAATTTAATTGGCATTTATTTAATTTTCTGCAAAAATCAGGCCAACTATGCTTTTGAACATCAAGTATACTTTTATGACATGTGATGGCCTCAAAAAAATTATGGCAAGTGTATATCACCAAAATAATAGTAAATACTGACATTCACAATTTTTACAAAAGGGTTTGACCTCTAAACTAATTATTGATTAAATAACCTCATTAATAGGGCAAGGCAGGAAATAATAGAAAGAATCATCCAAACATTATATAAAATTTACCGGATGTTAAATTTGACCAGAAAAGACAAATGACCAAATTTAGTAATTTTCCAAATATATTTGGCAACATAACTAAATTATTTAAGAATATTCTACACAAGGCACTTTGTAAAGCATCCTATATAAAAAGGCTTCCAATAATTTTATAAAAATTCACAAAGCATGATGAAGACTTAAAATGTCCTCAAACCCAATTTCATAATTTTACAATGAGTAAATAACTCATAATAAATTTTCTTACTAATAGGGCAATTACTAGGTTTGTGAATGAAGTACTATAAACATTATTCCAAAATACATACCAAAATTTCCAGAGATTACTAACCATTATATAAGATCACTGCCTAAGTTTTATGAAACTCCAAGATCATATAACTCTGCAATGAAATTATGAGTAAAAGTACCCTAATTGGTCCTAAACCATTTCCAAGGGAATGTAAGTTCCTAAAAATTCTAAAATCATTTACTAGGGCTTATTTACACCCTAGGAACATACCAAGTTTCAATACATTCCAAGGACATATGGTCTCATGTCCTTATTTGAGCTCAAAACTAAACCTTAGGGTTCACATTAGGGTTCTAGGGCATTCCAACCCTAAACTACCCAAAATCTCTTGTGGGGGTGTTTTATATGACATTAAGTCAGCAGCCAAGGTTTCATCCCTTTTGGATGAGGATTGGCCACTCACCCCATCAAACACACATTTGGCCTAATTTTCCCCTTAGAAACCAAACTTTGGTCACACCAATACCTACACAAATCAAACCCAAATATGCTGAGATTTTTCCCACAGACCTATCATGACCCTAAGGGTCATCCACCAAAATTTTGGGGATTTGTGAGATCATTAGACCCTCTAATTAACCCATACAAAGATTATTAAATATTTACAAAAACTATAGAAAATTGTTTTCCAAAAAATCCCATTTTTGGATATGTAGGGGTTATAGGTAAGAGTGACCCACGGTCCAAATCTCAAGTCATTTGGTTGGATGAATTGATGGGGGCACTCAATTTAGTCTCTGGCTAACCCTATGTATAGACTGGACCATTTTGAGAGTTGTGACTCAAATGGGTTGACATTAATTTTAAAATAAACTAGATCTCATGGGATACAACTTTGATGTTGACCATTTTCCCAGTAGAGGGCCCTAAGTATTTTTAATAATTAAAACCATCTACTACAATAAGTGTGACAGAACTTAAATAAAATGAAATAATATTAATCCTATTTATATAAATACGGCGACACGAATCTTGACGCAAAATCGACGGAATCCCATCGTCATCCCCATCGTGCCAACGACTCAGATTACTCTTTCCTGGAATGACTTTGCCCGTGATTTCCCGGCCACCCATTCCCCTTCCCGGCCGACCACTGCCACCACCACCTTCGTTGAAGTGGTGGTCGACGATTCGCGGTGGTAGATGGGCCGGAGATGGCCGGAACAGTGAATGTTGGATGGAAGAAAAGCTTGAAAAACCAAGCTCTCGGCTCCCTTGATCTGGGGCTAATTGGACCCAAACCTTGGGGCCAATAGATGGAGATCAATCAACAGAGAGAAAGTAGGAAGACATGACCTTCTGGGGTAGCTGGAGTCGGGATGAGCGTCGGGTTGCCATTGTCGGTGGTGGCGATTTCAGGTGCTCTGCCTCCTCCTATCCAGAGAGCTTGAAATATTCAAGGGAATGTTGTAACTGATTGCTGAGGGTCTAGGGAAGCTTTTAAAAGGATCGGTTGGGGAGAGGAGGGGTCTAAGCTTCAATGGCCATTAATGGCCATGGGAAAGAAATTTCGGCCAACTTAAATCCCTTGAATTCATCCACCAAGGGGGCCAGCCATGGCTGTTGATCTCCTCATAATTGATTAGGGAGATGGACCAAGCTATTGGAATTGAAGAGAGGAGTCCCTTGGCCTTCCAAGCCATGAATGACCATCTCTTTCTCTCTTTTTCTCTCTCCTCCATTAAAGGGGAACTTGAGATTTCTCTCTCCTAGTCACCATTTCCAGAATTTAGATGGCATTTTAGGTAATTGTTGGCCTCCTAAAGCTAGTGAGTCACTCCAATTAGGTTTCGCCCAAGTGGATTGAGCTAGGTTTGGTCAACTTGAGTTAGTTTGACCCATTTTAGGGTTGAGTTGACTTTGGTCAATTTGACCTTTTGAGTTGACCCCAATGGGTCCTTAGTGATATATTGGCCTCCCCTAAGGTCTATGGAGACTTGGGTAGGGTTGGTTTGACACCTTGGTGGTCACTTGACCCTTATTAGGGTACTTTGACCATTTTAGAGTTTAGGTTGACTTCAGTCAACTTGACCTATTGGGTTGACCCCAATGGGCCCTTAGTGGCCCAATGAACCTCCTAAAGGGTCAGGAATGTTCAGGTGGGGTCAAGGAGTCAAGGTGAAGCCCTAAAGTCAAACCCTAGGTTTGGTGATTGGGTTGTACTATTTGTAGACTAGGGTGATTTCTACCTTCATACCCTTGTTCACCTGGTCTTCTTGAGCTTCCTAGGGTTTTGTCATGACCTAGTCATGACAAAACCACACTTAGGGGTCAAATTGTTTGAGGGATATTACACAAGGTGTTCTTAGATGTGAGCGCCATCCGACGAATTCTAAGATTTAGGCCAGCTAGCAGAGGAAACCCAACAGGGAAAATACAACGGTCGGTCAACCATGGTACACATCTCCTTGTTGTCATGAGTCGTCGACCTTCCCGCACTTATACGAACGGTCAGCGGAAGTGACCGAGCCGTAACTATTTACCGCAAGAAATATACAAGCATTTTAATTTAAATTGTTTTTTGCATGCATCAGGTCTGCGGTGGCCTGCCCTACTATGCTTCAATAATTAGGGCAAGCGGCCATCTTAAAATATGCTGCTCAACTTTAGACAATGAGCGCAATGAACATGAGAGCACATTATTTGGGGCTAACTCTAGAGCAATATCTCGACTCCTGTTATCCCCAACTAATGCTCTACCAAAACCAACTACTTGTTAGAGCAAGACTCATGCTAATATTGTTTAAATAATAAATTGCAGAAATTTAAAAGAGGTAATAAATGCTGCTAAAATAAGCTACAGAAATGAAATGTTGAACTGTACACACTGAAATAAAGTGTTGAAGTAAACCAGATCAGTACGAAACTAGAATAGTACTGGACAGAAAAAACAATAAATTAAGTACTGAAAGGAACTAGACCAGTACAAGACTGGAGTAGTACTGAAAGGAAACAACTGAACTGAAAGTAATAAAAGAAACTAGACTAGTACAAGATTGAAGTAGTACTGAAAAAAACTGAACTGAAAGTAATAAAAGGAACTGGACTAGTACAAGACTGGAATAATGAAAGTGCAATAAAATTAAAGGGTTAGTATTCCAACCTCTTAAACACTGCTTAATTGAACTGGAGAAGCTTATTACGGGTTTCACATTTTATTATTCATTCAAGAATAGTAGCCAATTTAGTTGCTCGAGTCAGGCCAAATCCGAGTATTTTTCGTAGAAAGCTTGATTTTCCTCAAACATCAACCTCGAGAATCATTTCAAAATAACAGGGAAAATTTTAACACCCGATTCGAGGTTGGGCATTGCTATACTTATATCTCATAATCCTCGTCTCCCAATTTGCTCAAAAAGTCAGAGAATTACTTTAATAAGGTGCTCGATAATTTGCAAAACTCCTCGAAACACTCCGAGCTTGAAATCTCGCCTCGATAATTCTCGTCAATTATTTATTTGAAACGTACTTCTCAAATTAAAACATGATCGCGCGCTACGTTTTGTTTTTCTGAAATATTTGAACGCATCAAATTCAAAGCGCGACCTTAGGCTCTAAAAAATTGGAAAAACTTCAATTTTCATCCAAAAGTTTCCAATTTTTATACAACATCAAAGAGGACCTAATTTGAGCCTAGAAATTTTTCCAAAAATTTCTAATCAATTTTGGGCTTTTAATTTGGCCAAATAAATTTTATATAGGATTTTTAAGGTACCAAGTTAATTTATAAAAAAAATTCCAAAAATTTGTTCAAATAACCCTCATCAAGCGAAACAACTTTCATTTTAAAGATTTTTCCCTACGAGCCTTGATTTTACCCAAAAAATTCTACAAATTTATGATATAAAAATGGTCTGCAAATAGCCACATTCAGATGAATCGGGCGGCTAAGATTGAGTCGGGCGTGTAATTTTATCCCTCTGTCCCCACAATGGATCGGGCATAGATCTACTGTGGGGGGGTCTAGAATTTTATACATGGGAGGGAATCCAGAAAATCTGGGCCGTCCGATCTTTTGCATGAAGATCGGATGATAGCTGTTGTTCCCGGCGATGCCAAGGGTAACGGCCTCCGCCAACACTGACCAGCAGCCACCATAAGCAGTGCCACCCCCGATCAACTCTCGGGTGTTGGCGAATCATTTGGCTGTGGTCCGGCGGCCAGATGCCTCTGGTCACTGCCGTAAACTCTCAACTCGAGAGCAGGGTGGAGCGATATGCTCTGCTCCCAGCGATGTCGTGCCGCCCTGCCTCTTTGGTGGCTTTCATGCCACAACTCTATCCACGTACGGCTCGCCGAGGGTCGGCCTTCCCTCCGCGGTGGCCCGACGGCCTGACGCCGTCAGCCACCACCGCCAGAATTAAACAAAGAGTAATCTCTTTTTGGGTGTTGCCAGAGCGGTGATTTCCGGCGGCACCACATCCCTCCACCACCGGGGAGATACATCCCTGGTGGTATAACACCCTCCCAGCGCCACCACCAGCACTGGGCAGGGCTTACCATGCGCGGCCATCACCCAACCTGGATCTTGGCTAGGGTGGTGTCGACGACGCTCCGGCCGCTGGGAGGTGCATGTTCTATGTTGGTATGATAAGGAAGGGGAAGGGAAGAGGTTCCACCTGAGATAGGGGGATCGGGAGGTGCTTGGCTGACATGTCATTAAAGGTGGTGGATTGATAAGGAGGGTGGCAGAGGTTTTCCCACGGCCTAAGGTTCTGGCGAGGGGGTCGAGATGGCTCGCTTGAGGGGTGTAAGCAAGGATGGGGGGCGGGTGAGGGGATATAAATAGTCAAGGAAGGGGCCTCCTCTCCTCTCCTGGAGGTGTAAGATTAATCCCTCCTTGGGGAGGGATTTATAATGCCCCAAGTTTCTCGTAGCCAGGAGATTGGTTCTATGAGCTACCGCCTGACGGTAGGGTTATCGCCAGAGGTAGTGTTGCAAAATCGGTGTAGGAGTGATCTGAGAGATACTGCCAGACGGTAGGCTGATACTGCGTGGCGGTAGTACTAAACACAGTCGATGCAAGGATGCAGCGAACAGTATCGCGCGACGATATTGAGTTACCGAGTCTCGGTACCTTGGTTGATTTAATCGGCAAAGTTTTTGGTGAGCTACCGCCCAGTGGTAACGATAGAGCTGGCAGTAATGTGGCTGATTATTTTGCTAAAGCTCTCGGTGAGTTACCGCTCGGTAGTAGCAGATCAGTTACCCTGCGGCGGTAGCAGGGCAGTTACGACGCGGCCATGTGTCAGCCTACGATTGGAGATTTCGAACAGTGGCTTGTCAGAGAAGCTATCGGATGAGGTTACCGCACGGCGGTATCTTCCTACCGCGCTGCGGTAGCGCTATACAGAGAAGCATTTTAAATCATAGCCACTCGCTGAGATCCAACGGTGGGTTATGATTTTCGCTGGCTTAAGTCTGTGGGATGAGAGATTTCTCTCATTCTAAACCTAGGCATTCTCTCTCTAAGAGTTAGAGAGAAAGGAGAGCAAGAAAGAGGAAGAAGAAGGAGAATATTGATATTGCCAGAGCTTTGGAGACCCAAATCGCGAACTGAGTCCAAATCTATGAAGAGCGTCTCGACGCGGTTCTTTCAATTTGCTTGGATTTTGTTCTATGGCTCCAAAGAGGACTTCAAGGGTAACGATCTTCCTCCTTGGACATATGAGGTCCTTTATTTTTCCATGTGAGGGTGGATGCCCCACGAGCACGTGGAAGCAGTTCTCCCGACGAGTTGATCAGTTGTATCCTCATTACATTTGCATTTATAATCCGGAATTGAAGTACGGAATAGGCATACTGTGTGAAGCCCATCCTAATAGGTTGGTCTGAATTGGTGATGATTGTTTTGTATGTTGTAGAAGACTCGGTGGTAAATGTGTAATTTTCGGAGTCGCAGGGTGAGCAGGTTGCTGTAGTGAGAGTACTATAGTAGGTCTCTAGGAAAACACCCATTTTAGGGAAGAAACGATAGTCTATCCCCTACCGCGCGGTGGTGGCGCTACCACTGACGGTAGCTCCAAGTGAGTGATGCTTTTGAGGCCTGACTCGTGGAGACTTGGGGGCCTGTAGGTTGAGCTATGAGCTTAGATTTCTCTGCTATGGTGGCCATGAGAGTCGGCCTCAGAACATAACGTGATTATGAATTTTGTGAAAGGGAAAGGGGAGGCTGACCCACGTCGTTGTCGTTGACACGGCGATTTGAGCAACGGGTTGTGGCTGAACTGTACCCGCCTTATGGCGTTCGGCTTGGAGCGAGTCATTGACTTGAATCTCAACAAGAGTTTTTCGTAGCATATGGAGAGTCTTATGCTTCGTTTCGGAAAGACTTGTAATGCTCAAAGGTACCGTCTTGAGAACGGAGGTGGGGCTTGAATCTTAGCACATAGATAATGTTGCATGAGTGCACGGGACGTGTGGCCGGCTGTGCCAACATTTGTGGTGAATGGTGCTTAAATTGCACGTTCTATTACCATTATTATACATGTTATTCTGCCTATATGGATGGAGCACTGCTGTCCGGGTGAGGGGCAGGGTCGTTATAGTATGGTCAGCTAATGCTGACCGTTGCTTTGTTTGTCACCGTTGGGGTGGAATGCTTTTATGTAGGTGCAGTTGAGCCAATTGTGAAGTAACTGGCTGAAGCCCTATTTCTTTTGCCGGCCCTCGAAGGCCAATCAAAGTGTATTTTATTGTTTCATGTGTGGCCGGCCTGCGAGCCAATGTCTATAAAACACTTATTGTTGAGAAAATAGTGTAAGGCCAAAGACTTTTTGTGTTTTTTGTTAACATTCCTACTGTTTGGGTTAGTGTACATTCATGTAGTTGGGTTCTTTTTACCTTTAATACTTCCGCTAGAATGAACTCTGAGGTAGGTTGCGTAATTGGTATGGTCTCAATACTTAACTCTGCTAACTGTCCGTAGAATATGACGTGGGGCCCCGGCCGGACCTTCTGTTATATCCTACGTGACGGATGGGGTGTTATAAATTAGTATCAGACTCTGGTGTGAGTCTTTCTTATTCAAATTCGTGGTCGAATTCTGTTAAGGGGTGGTGAGCATGTGTATGTGCGTTACCGTTATAACATGAAAGAATTCATGAATGTCCACTTAGTAATGAAACAACACACGTTTGAGGAACCCGCGTGTTCCTATAATTCCTTTTTGACAATGTGTTTAGTCGCTTAATTGCGTGTTTCACGATTACAGGTGACTAGAAGTGGTGCAGAGCAATCCTAACGTCAGCACTTTGCGGAGAGTAGTGCGCTGAACGATGCGTCTGCAACCCCTCCTTCTGATGAAACTATAAGGCTAGTAGCGGAAGATGTGTTTGCCTTGATAAATACCTAGCTAGGGAGGCAAGTGCAGCCTCCTGCTGCTGAACTGGGCCAAGTACCGCTTGGCATGGCTGAGCCTATAGTGTTGGATCAAGTAGCTGCAGAGCCTGTAGTGCTAAGAAGAGCGACTGCGAAGCAGCTCAAGCATGCGATGAGCTTCAATCCTCCAGTGTTTATGGGGATTGGAACCCCAATGCTAGTCGAAGACTGGATCTCTTGGATTAAGAGAGTCATGAAGACAACGGAAACGATGGAGTGGTAGAAAGTTACCGTAGTCACTTTCTTGTTGGACGGAAAGGCAAGGTTATGGTAGGACGAATTGGAGTTGCATCACTTTGCTGGAAGACAGCTCACAAATATCTCGATGGATGAGTTCTAAAGATTGTTTCTGGCTCGATATATCCCTTCAGCGCAGAAAATTGCTATGAATAATCAATTCCAGAGGTTAACTCAGGGCGAGAGTAGTGTTTACGACTACTTGCATCAGTTCACGAGATTGGGGCATGATCTGAAGAGGGTTTAAAGTAAGAAGGACTTGGCTGTGAAGAAGCCAGAATTCAAAGTACCGAACTATTCGAAGGTTTTGTACCAAAGGTGGAACAAGAAGTCCAAATATGTTGGACTAGCTCTTTCTTTTGTGGTGTCTGGAACAACTTCTGGGCAAGCCCCAATTCATTGTTATACTTGCGGCAAACTGAGACACATAGCACAAGAATGTCGAAGCGGTCCTCTAAGGACTGAGAAGAAGACAGGTGCGTCTTTCGAAGAGAAAGGGAAAGCATTGGAGTCAATTGCGTCCCATTATGCTCCAACCTAACCTAGAGTTTACAACCTTGGCCAGCAAGAGTCCATTAAGCAAGGCGATGTGGTTATAGGTATGATTTATACTTTAGCTTTATTGCTTTCCATACCTTATACTCTATGTATTGGTTGTATGACTGTCTTGTATTAGGCTTTGTCTTAATCTTAGACTGTCCAGCGGGAGCAATTTTTGATACTGAAACTTCGCACTCCTTTTTATCCTAGGACTTCATGTCGCGTATCGGAGTACCTTCTTCTGTGGCGAAGGATAGATTAGATGTATTGCTGCCTAACGGATGTTCGATGCGCATAAATAGAGTTTGTTGCGTAAATGTGCGGATATGGATTCAAGAGTTTGACTTCAAAGCGTCACTACTATCAATAGTAGAGTTTGATGTGATCTTTGGCATGGAATGGCTCTCGGAGCAACGTGCATACATTGATTGGAGTCTCAAGATGGTCAAATTGGGGCTAAATACGGGTTTTGAAACTACCTTCTGTAAGACCCCCCCAACCTTTGCCCGGGTCGGGCCGGAGGGGATCTTACTTGCCCAAAACGCCCACCCAGCGCTCCTTAAGGGGTGTCAACCCACACTATTAAGCACTAATTGGCCGTCTTGCTCGACTTGAATCAACATTTACCTAACATCACAGAGTTTAGCGGAAGTATTAACAGGAAGCCACAAAAAATATATATAACAATATATATTTTAAAGGAAGTGCAAAAGGCTGTAGCCACTGTTTAGACACGAAGCCCGTAGGTTATAAAAATACTATAACTAACAACTCCTTTCTCTCTCAATTCTGCTTGCTAGTACTCACATCTCGAAACTCTAGATATGACAAGGGTTCCTCTGCTCGGGTAGTCCTATCAGCTGGCGTATCGTCCTGCGGCAGGTGGTCACTACGGTGCTCCCTCTCTTATGAATGGTTATTAAATTAATTGTTAGTCACAGAGCTAAGTGGAATCAAATTTCCTCCCCGGATCCATATCCTGGGGACGAGCGCACACACCCAACAAAAATAGATAGCTGAAGCAAGAGAGAGTTAGCACAATATTTAATATATAAGCTAGGAGCAATCATAAAAAGAGGTACAGCATGGTATAACTAGGATAACACCAGCAATATACATCAGTTATAATTTAAGCTCCACTAGCTTAATATTATAGCAGGTATTCATAACCAATGCAAACATCACAGGCATTCACAGCTGCGCACGCACCGCAGGCATTCACAGTCACGCGCACACTGCATGCATTCACAGCCGCGCACACACCGTAAGCATTCACAGCCGCGCACACACCGCAGGAATTCACAACCTTGTAACATTCCTTATGTCGACATAGTATGGACCGCTTCATTTCAAGCATGGTAGCGAGCCTCGTGAGCCTCACCGATATGGTCATCGGTGATAATGGCATGTCCTGCCACTTCTGGGGGTAGTCGTACTGCATAGCCCAGGCCCAAACATACATCTCCGTGTACTCCTGGATATGAATGACATCCGAGGATTCTACATTTTGGTCGACTGGCGGAGGAAACCTAATGAGGAAAAACATAACGGCCGGTCACCCGTGGTACTCATCTCCATGTCGCCTTAAGATGTCGAACTTCCCGCACCGATACGATTAGTTTGTGGAAATGACTGACCTGCCATAATTTATCGCAGGCAATTTACAAGCAATCAAATTTATCCATTTTGCTAGCATACACCAGGCCTATAGCGGCTTGCCCTACTATGCTTTAAATCATTCGGGCAAACGACACTTGGCTCAACTTTCGACAAGGAGCGTGAGAGCACTTTATTTGGGGCTAATTTAGGAGGAGTATCTCAACTCATGTTATCCCCAACTAAGTCTCAACCTATCAAATAACTTCCCGTTAGAGCAGGACCCGTGCTTAAAATAGTAAATTGCATAAACGAAAGTGCGGTAATAGAAGTTGTTATTAGTATAAGCTGCAGAATTGAAATGTTGTAATGAAATAGGACCAGTATGAAACTGGAGTAGTACTGAACTGAAAGAACTGAACTGAAAGTAAGCACTGAAAGGGACTGGACAAGTATGAGACTGAAATAGTACTTAAAAATGAACGGAACTGAAAGTAAATAGACAGGACAAGTACAAAACTGGAGTACTGAAAAGAAAGTACTGAACTGAAATAAATAAATGAACTGGACCAGTACGAGACTTAAATAAAACATAAAAAATGGTCATTAGTCCGATCACTCCATTTAGGAGGCTTCAGTTCTATCTCTGTTCTCAAGAGGGATGTTCAGTTCCATCTCCATTCTCAGGAGGCATGTTCAGTTCCATCTCCATTCTCAGGAGGCATATTAAGTTCCATCTCCATTCTCAGGAGGCATGTTCAGTTCCATCTCCATTTTCAGGAGGCATGTTCAGTCACATTTCAGTTTATAGGAGGCTTCTTTGGATTTCACCCATTATTAAGGTCCGATAATAGTTAAGTTGTGCCCTTTTTAATTATGGCTTAATCGGACTTGGAGAACTTATAAAGAGTTACATCTTTATTATTCGTCGAGAATAAATAGCAACTCATTTGCTCGTACTCTCATCTTCCGAATTTGCCCAAATTACCCGAGAGTATTTTAAAGGAAAAACGAGACGCTTGACGGTTTCACGAAACCTCGGAACCCTCAGAGCTTGGGCACTTGCCCCGAATACACTCGTCAATAAAAAATAATTGAATTTATTATTCAATTTACAAAGGTTGTCGCGCGCACCACTTTTCATTTTCAAGAAAATTGAACGTATCAATTTCTGAGCGCGACCCTAGGCTCTAAGAAATCAAAAAAACTCCCATTTTTATCCTCAGATCTCCAAATTTTAATACAACTTTCAAGGGGGCCTAAAATGAGCCTAGTAATTTTTTCAAAATTTTCCGAGCAATTTTGGGCCTTTAATTTGGCCAAATAAAAATTATTTATACTTTTGAAAATACCAAATCATTTCCAAAAATTCTCAAAATTTTTGTGGAGGAAGCTAACATTAGGGGGAACAATTTTAATTTTCAACACTTTTTCCCTAGAAACCTAGATTTTATATATATAAAAATTATACAAAATCTGTTTAAAATTTTTGTTCTGCATATAGCAGATCAAGTCCAATCCTGCGGCCAGGATTGAGCCGAACAGGTAATTAACTAAACCTTTCCCCATTGTGGATTGGCCATGGATCCGCTGTGGGGGCGGAGAAGTTGAGGTGAGGCCGGTAATCAAGGTAATCTCCGTCGTCCATCTCATCGCCGAGATTGGATGGAGGCATTTCATCTCGTCGATGAAGAAGGCGGTGGCCTTCTGCCACCGCCGACCAGCCGCTGCTGGATGCCGATGTCGCCCCCGATCAACTTGTCGGGGGCCGGAGACCTTTTAGGTGGTGGTCCGGCGGCCTGTCATCGCCGGCCACCGCCATAAATTATGAAATCGAGAACATGATGGCGGGTGGTTCTGTTCTTAGCGCCACCCCGCCTCTCTAGTGACTATCCCGGCCACGAAACCACCCCCGACCGATGTGTCGAGGGTTAATCCTTTCTCCGATTGTGGTCCGGCGGCCTGGCGCCGCAGGCTGCCGCCGCAAAAAAAAAATAGAGAATTACTCTATTTTCGGGTACCGTCGGAACGGCAATTTCCGGCGGCACCTCGGCCTTCCACCGCTAAGGAAATCTATCTTCGGTGGTGTAGCCCTTCTCCAGTGCCACTACTGGCACTGGGCAAGGCTTACCACTTGCGGCCACCACCCGACCTAGAGCTTGGCTTGGGTGGTGTCGGCGGCACTCCGACCGCCAGGGGACACATGCAAGACGTCAAAAAAGTAGGGAAGGGAGAGGTGAGAAGCTTCCACTTGGACTGGGGGAGCTTGGGAAGGCCCCGGCCAAGCCACCATTGGAGTTGGTGGTGGAGCTCGGGTGGTGAAAATTTTTCCGGCGAACTGGAGCTCCGAGAAGGGTGCTCTGGGCTCGGGTAAATTTGGGAGGAGGAGAGCAGGGGGCAGTGCCTTTTATAGGCTTGGGGAAGGTGACCACCCCTATCCTCCCCAATATGGGACTAACCCGTGAGAGAGGAGATGCTCCTCCCCCTCCACTTACTCAGGCCAGGTGGTATCATCCTATGACTCCTAAGTGGCAGCCATTCAGGGGGGAGAAAGGGCTTGGTGGGCTTGGGCTGGGAGTGAGGAAGAGGGGATGGGAAATAGGGGTGTTGGGACTTATCTTGGCCCATGGCCCACATATTAATCCATTAGTGGCTGATTTTAGTGGCTCAAGGGTGAAGAGGGTAGGGCCCAAGCAACTCATGAAGAGGAGGTGCCCACCTCTTTTGACAATATTTTTCTAAAATGGACTTTTTAGGGGGGTTTGACCAAAGTCAACCCTAGCGTGGGTCCCCCATGCTGGTCAAAGTCAAGGTGGGTCCATGACATCGGGAGTCGGGTTAAGGTTGGGGTGTCATGTCATAATTTGTGCGTGCACACTTTTTGGTGTATAACTATGCTTGATTTGACCATGGGTTGACCATCCGTCACTGAAATGGACCAGGAAGAACTCGGTTGACTTTGTATTGACCATACGAGTCCAGTGCCATTGGATGGGGTCGAATCGGAGTTCGTTTATTAAATATGCAAATTCTGTGTGTCGTAGTGCGCTAAAACAGTCAAAATGCTCATATTCGTCATTAGACTTCGAATTGTGACGCAACGAGTTTTAATGCATTCGTATTGGTTATACGAAGCCATATAAACTGACAAAACTCAAATTAGAGTTCTCTAGCTCTATATACCCTGTCGAGGGTTATCTGCCACCCGGATGTGGGCCGTGGGTAGAGGTTCAGGTACTTTTATTGGGCCCACTAGGGTTCTGGTGGCCCAATAAAAGTCGGGATGTTATAATCCAATAAAATTAAAAGGATTTTCGTCCCCAAAAATTTGCTTAAAGTAGGGGAAAAAGTAACACACCTGGGAAAAGAGCTTTGGGTGTTTTTCTTGGACGAGTCCTTCAGGTTCCCATGTATACTCATCTCGTCCGTGATTTGACCATAATATCTTGACCATCGAAATGGTCTTACTACGCAGATTCTTCACTTTATGATCTATTATTCTGACTGGTTCAAGCTGGATGGATCTATCTGACTGCAGTTGCACTGGCAGTGTAGGAAGATGTTGTTCTGGTTGTCGGAGGACTCGCCTCAAAGATGAGACATTGAATACATCATGAAGACTTCCAAACTCTGGTGTTGGGCTAATCGATAGGCAACAGGGACAACATGCTCTATCACTTGGTAGGGGCCTAAATAGCGGGGATCTAGTTTATTTTGCTTCCTCAACCTAGAGAGACCATGCATAGGCTTAATTTTTAAAAACACCATTTCCCCCACGCTAAACTCTACCGTTTGATGTCGTGCATCATAATATTTGGCCCGTCGGCAATATACTTCCCGCATTTGCTCTTGGATTAGCCGTATTGTTTTCGTAGTATCATCAATATAAGTCACTCCTAAGGATTTCGGGTCCTCATATTGAGCACAAGTCAACGGAGTTCGGCAACACCTTCCATACAATGCCTCGTACTGTGTCATATTAATGCTGGTCTGATAGCTGTTATTATAGGAAACTCTACTAACAGCAGTTGTTGCTCACATGGTTCTATGTGTTATACTATGTAAAGTTGGAGTAGATCCACCATCATCCGGTTCATCCTTTTTGTCTGTCCCTTTGCTTGTGGGTGGAAGGCGGTGCTAAAGACCAATTTGGTCCCCAAGTATTCTTGCACTCGCCTCCGCTCCAACGATGTAAAACGTCCATCACGATCTGACACTATGGACTCCGGCACTCTATGGAACAAGACTACTGGCTCTATAAATAATCTAGCCAGAATGTCAACTTTGTCACCCTATTGGTTTGGAATGAACCGCGCTACCTTGGTAAGTCGATCCACTATAACCCATATAGAGTTGTTTCCAGCACAGGATCGGGGTAATCCATGGACGAAATACATGGAAATATCTTCAAATTTCCACTATGGTATCAGCAGGGGCTGCAACAGACCTCCTGGGTTGTAGCATTTGGCCTTAACCTTTTGGCAAGTCTGGCACTGGGCCACGAAGTTGGTGACGTCTCTTTTCATTCTAGGCAAATAAATGGTCTTGCGCAGATCAACATACATTTTAACCACACCAGGCTGAATAGAATACCTCAACTGGTGCGCTTCTCGAAGAATTTCATCCTGAATTCCTCCGGCGGAGAGGATAAATATGCAGTGCCTGAACTGTAAGATTCCATCGTGTATGTTGAACTCCTCTTGTGCTCCATCCTGTAGGGACTAGATGATTGGGACCACTTTTGGATCGACCTTCTAGGCTTCTCGTATTTGATCCCGGATATGTCATTGCATCTCCATCCAATATAGCTAGGCCTGGTACTCTTCTAGGTCCCTATGAGCAACGAGAGTAATCTCCAAGTCTATCAACGACTGAAACCATTCCCTTAGAATCTGCTCTATCCAGCTCCCGGTTATCGAGAGCTGGCGGCTCAACGTGTCAGCGACTATATTAGCCTTCCCGGGGAGGTACTGGAGAGTGAACTCATAATCACTCAGAAATTCCAACCATCGACGTTGTCGGAGGTTCCACTCTTTCTAAGTAAAGATGTATTTGAGACTTTTATGGTCAGAGAAGATTTAGCATCTTAACCCATACAAGTATCTCAAGATTTTGAGGGGAAAATGACGGCGCCCAATTCCAGATCGTGGTTTGCGTAGTTCAGCTCGTGTGGCCTTAGTTGGCGAGATGTGTAAGCCACTACCTTTCCGAGCTGCATCAGAACAACTCTTAATCCTTTCTAGGATGCATCTGTATAAATATGGAATCCTTCGAATCCTGAAGGGATCGTAAGGTTCAGGGCAGAAGTTAGCTATTTTTTAAACTCGACAAATGCAGCCTCGCATTCTGGGGTCCACCGGAATGTAACATCCTTCCTTGTAAGTGCGGTGAGGGGTAATTCAATCTTAGAGAATCCTTCAACGAATTTCCTTTAATACCCGGCAAGACCAAGGAAACTTTGAACATCTGCTGTCGTCTTAAGCGGCGGACAGCTTTTAACTGCCTGGATCTTGGCCAGATCTACTGTTACTTTGTTCTTGTTGATAGATTGGCCCAAGAATCCAACCTCCTCTAATAAGAATTCACACTTGCTGAACTTGGCGAAGAAAGAGTGTTCCCGAAGTTTAAGTAGCACCATCTACATGTGTCTGGAATGGTCTGCCCAGATTTTTGAGTAGATCAATATGTCGTCGATGAAGACGATCACAAAATGATCTAGGAAAGATTCGAATACTTTATTCATCAGAGCCATAAAGGCAGAGGGGGTGTTAGTGAGCCCAAAAGGCATTACCATAAATTCATATAGTCCATAGGGAGAGCTAAAGGTTATTTTTGGGATATTTTCCTCCCGGCCTTGAAGCTGATAATATCTGAATCTTAGGTCCATCTTGGAGAATACGGATGCACCTTGCAATTGGTCGAACAACTCGTCAATCCTTAGGAGTGGATACTATTGGGTCCATTGATCATCCCAATGGCCCTGATTTGATGATGTCAAACATGTCAATGAGATAGACATAGTTGTATTTTATGTATGGTTAAGTTCATGCATACAGGTTAGTCTTTGTCATAATGATTGGGCAGCTAGTTCAAGAGACAATGACAAGTGGACTCAAGGTGGAGCTGGAAACTCAGAAAACTACCAAAGTCCAAAAGCATTGAGTAAGGCAAGCTCACTCAACGCCATTCAGCTAATAGTGCTGAGAGAAGGCAAACAGTCAAAACTGACAGTATTGCAAAGGCAGAAATCAGGCTAAGTCCAGAAGCATTGAGTGAACTCATCGCTCTCAACGCCATCAAGCAAAGCTGAAGAAATTTCTAAGTCTAGAATCGCTGAGTCTACCATTCATCGAGCTTAGCTTAGCTTTCGTCGATCGGAGTTCAGAGTTCATCGATCTCAGCTTTTACCTATAAGAAGGACTCAACTATCAGAATCGTTGACCGGAGTTCAGATTTCATCGACCGGAGTTCAGATTTCGTCAAAGTCAGCCTTCACCTGAAGAAAGAACTGGGCTGAGAGAATTCTTCGATCTCAGCTTCATTGGTTCGTCAAGCTAAGCTCAGGTTTCATCGAACTGAGCTCGAAGTTCATCGACCTCAGCCTTCACCTAAAGAAAGAACTGGGCTGAGAGAATTCGTCGATCTCAGCTTCACTGGTTCGTCAAGATGAGTTCGGATTTCATCAAACTGAGCTCGAAGTTCGTTAACCTCAGCCTTCACCTGAAGAAAGAATTGAGCTGAGAGAATTCGTCGATCTCAGCTTCACTGCCTCGTCAAGCTGAGCTCGTATTTCGTCAAGCTGAGCTTGAAGTTCGTCGAATGCAGGATTTCAGAAAAGTTAGTTGATTTTGTCTAAGTCCAGAATGATGCTGACTCAGCAAAGTCAACAAGTCAACAAATTTCAAATCCGATGCAAATTAACACTAATGTCGTCGTCAGTCTATAATGGATCTCAAGTTAATAAAGCTGAGGTTTTAACCACCGTTAAAACTGAGACACGTGTTGATCATCTCGCCAATGTGACAGGATTATAAATAGCAGAAGTGATCGAGATCTAAGAATGATGATTGGATTAATTTCTGATTAACTTTCTGAAAAAACGAGAAGCGGAGTTTGTCATCTTCATCCGCCATTATTGCAGAAGCCAAGAACCTCAAGTTCAAATCTGAAGGGCTTCTGAGTTTGCTGGTGACATCAACATCCACTCCAGCAGGTTCAGATTAATCCTCTAAAAGAGACGAAACGGCCTAAGCATTCCCTAGCTGAAGTTATCTTCTCGATCCAAGTCGAGCCAGAATCTGAAGATCAATTCGCCGGATCAAAGAAGAAGGAAGGGATGAAATCTACTCAGTCCAGTTCGGGAGATATTCCTGAAGAAGAAGAAAAAGAAGCAGATTCATCTGCTAGTTGATTCTAGAACAAGCCTGGCATCATTTCAAGATCGATGTATCATCTTATTGCTATGAAGACGAAGTTAGGGTTGACATCTGCTCGGCCCAAGTAGACAGGCACAGAGAATTTTCTCTGGTGTCTGTAATTCATTATCTTAAATATTTTTGTGTAAGATTCTTTTTGAATCTAAGTGGTAAGGCTAAGGCCAAAGTTGTAAGACTGTGTTATAAAGGCTGAGGTTGGGCAGGAGTTGCCTGAGTTATAGGTGTGTGGATTCACACTGAGGTAGGGCAGGATTGCCTGAGCTGTAGGAGTGTAGAGTCACTCTGAGGTAGAGTTCTTGAGAAGAACTTGGGTTGTACGATCTTGGTGATATGAGTGGTAGGGCTTGCGCTTGAGTTGTAGGAGCCGGTTGGGCTCTGAGCTGTAAGATCTGAGGATTTGAGAGAGATAGAAGGAAGTTTGGCTGAATCTAGTACACTGCTTGATAGGCGAAGGGGGGAAGTGGATGTACCCATCAATTGGAAAACCACTATAAATCTCTGTGTACTGTGTTGTGTACTGTGCTGGTATTTATTTTGATAAGATTGTTGTGCTATGATTCTAATCGATAAGTTGCCTAAGTTTTTAAATTGGAGCTATTCACCCCCCCCCCCCTCTAGGTGATTAATTGATCTTGAATTCAGAACTTTTAAGTGGTATCAGAGGGAGGTTCCTCAAGATAGACTTAACAGTCTGAGTTGATCTCCAGGGGCAGCTATCAGAAGGCCAAAATGGGTTCAAGTGAGAATCATAAAGAACTTGGATCCATGAAACTTCCTCTTTGCAGGAAGGAGACCTTTGGCATTTGGAAGGAAAGGGTCAGACTTTTCATAGAAGCATCTGATTCTAGGATATACATCACAGTATAGGAAGGACCCTTCATCCCAATGAAGACATCAGTCCTTGATGCAAATCTGAAGACTCCAAAGCAGTATTCTGAAATGTCTAAAGATGAAATCATCTTAGCTACATTGGATAAGAGGGCACAAAACATTATTGTTAGTGTCATAAATGACTCAACCTTCCAAAACCTAGTCCACTGCAAGACATCTAAGGAGATGTAGGACACACTAGTTGTCTACATGGAGGGGACTGAAGAAGTGAGGGAGGATAGGAAGTCCATGCTCAATCAAGAGTATGAAAGCTTCAGGCAAGACAAGTCAGATGACATTGTTGAGTGCTATGAGAAGTTTTTCAGAATTGTGAATGAGCTGATGACATATGGTAGAGTCTTTAGCACTTATGAATTGAATGACAAGTTCCTCAGGTCTTTAACTAAAAACTGGGACACAAAAATCTGTGCCATCAGAGAAGTGGCCAGACTTACAGACACTCCACCACAAACCCTATTTGGAAAGTTGTTGTCTTATGAAATGCAGCTAACTGCTAGAAAGGAGAAGGAGAAAATCAG